>OW121767.1:7500000-10000000 GCA_933228765.1 Miltochrista miniata | reverse complement strand
GTTAATGAATTGGAACCAACTTTTATTAGAGCATCAAATGAACCAAGCACTTTTAATGGACTTATGGCACCACAAGCCAGGAACGTTTTGTCTGATGACTTTACTTGGTTGGAAACAACAACTTTTGATAATTTCATGTGTTTCCAAGTTTTATCGCTTATAATATTGGATCTGCTACCAGAATCGATAAGCATTTCAATGAGAACACCACCTACCTGACAATTAATAAATGCATCGTCATCAATGTGGAAAATATAATCTACTTGCTCTTTATTTTTTGTTTCCATTTTCATTCTTTTTTCTTTATCGCCATTGTTTGACGAAAGATTTTTTCTTTTATTGGCCTAAAAATTTTGGTTTTGGTGTCAATTTTATTAACACTGGAAGAACTTATATTTGCGGTTTGTTTATCGTGAAAATCACTCAATTGGCGTTCTACTGTTTCAAGGCAGTTAGCTTCTGTTATAATTTTATCAATTGTAGCCTCATCACCCAATAGCAATATATTTTTTCTTAATTTAGTGGAACTGCACTTTTCTGTTATTTGGTCAATCAGGTGTTCAGCTTCTTTGACGAAATTGCATTTCGAACTTTGCCGCCTCAAACGTATCAAGAATTTTTCAAATTTTTCTTCTGGTTCTTGTTTCATTAACCGAAATATGTGTCTTTCAAATAAGTAGCTTTGTTTTGGAGAAAAATAATCTTCAAGTTTTTTTATTGCAGTGTCATAAACGTCAACTCTGTCGGGATCACTGACGTGAGCACCTGGTATATTAAAATATATATCTTGTAGTGCCATACCACCAGACTGTAATAGTACTGCACGTTTCCTTATTTGGCATGTCGTGTTGGTTGCTACGAAATAGATTTCTAAAGCACGTTTCCATCTGTCCCAACGGGAGCTTATAGAGGTTGGATCGCCTTCACAATCGAATGGTTCTATTGCTGGGACTTGTGACTGTAATTGGGACATGTTTACGCTTTTACTCGTCGCCAATGTGATGTCCGCCACTTTCCACAATAAAACACTTTTTATTAGTGAATCAGTATACAATTTACAGAGCGCCCGCACGGTTACCAGAAAGAATCTGATTGACGGCTAGACGTCACTGTCAACTGCAGACTGCCTTTATTTATGGATACCACAGTGCCGACTGCATTCTGTCAGGAAACAGACTCACTAAGTCTTTGTAAAATACGGGAATGGCCTCTACGTAGACTACATTCGACAGGACTGAAAAGAGCCATTACAATGAACATGAACGCTCAGCTGATGAAATTTACATTGTTATTACGTTACCAGATCTTGGTTGGACCATCTGTATTAGGAGGACAAGGCCTACAGTAGTTCGGTTAGTCCAAACGTCGTAGTCTGGGACTACCTGAAGAAGGAACTAAGTTACGATGTCAATTGCTTTGAAAAGAAGTGGTGTCAAGTAATAGTTTAGTCATTGAATTAAGAAATGTATTTAATTAATAAATTTACTTAGCTCATATTATTATGCATTATGAATATGTTAATCAGAAATCTATCTAACTAGGTATTATTATAAAGGCGAATGTTTGTGAGTGTGGATGTTTGTTACTCTTTCACGCTGTAACGGCTGAACGGATCTGGCTGAAATTTGGTGCCTACAGAGATATGTTATAGTCTAGGAACAAAATTTCACGCAGGCGAAGCTGCGGGCATCAGCTAGTGGAAAATAAACTTTGTGGGACAACAAAATTTCATGCTGGTGAAGCTTCTGCGGCTTTCAGTTTTATGTGCTGTTAACGGTAAGTAGTAAATAAAAAATATTCATCTATTTTTGAAAAGGTCTTACGTCCGAAACCATCTATTTATGTAAAAATATTCATATTAGAAAACTTTCTCAAGTCTATCCACTTGCAGCTTATTTTGATGAGTAAACAGTGTACCTACTTATTTATACTTTAATAGCTGATGCCCGCGGCTCCGCCCGCGTGGAATGTTATTTCCGGTCACTTAGGGGTATGAAAAATAGATGTTGGCCGATTCTCAGACATACTCAATATGCTCACAAAATTTCATGAGAATCGGTCAAGCCGTTTCGGAGGAGTATGGCAACGAAAACTGTGACACGAGAATTTTATATATTAGACTAGCTGATGCCCGCGGCTCCGCCCGCGTGGAATGTTATTCCCGGTCACAGGGGTATGAAAAATAGATGTTGGCCGATTCTCAGACATACTCAATATGCTCACAAAATTTCATGAGAATCGGTCAAGCCGTTTCGGAGGAGTATGGCAACGAAAACTGTGACACGAGAATTTTATATATTAGACTAGCTGATGCCCGCGGCTCCGCCCGCGTGGAATGTTATTCCCGGTCACAGGGGTATGAAAAATAGATGTTGGCCGATTCTCAGACATACTCAATATGCTCACAAAATTTCATGAGAATCGGTCAAGCCGTTTCGGAGGAGTATGGCAACGAAAACTGTGACACGAGAATTTTATATATTAGATTGATCTTGGCAGATTATAGCACGTTTTTACGATCTGAAGTTAATAACCACATAAATTCTATGCTTTCATTATACTTAGTGACTTTGGCATCAAATAAAAACAACATAACATTTTGAAGAGTTTTATTTGCATGAATGTTTCTTTGGAAGGTAAATATTTCATTTGGTACGAAACAAATATTGACTTACTTAAAATACATTTCTCAATAGACTATACAAAAATAACCACGGCTTTGGGATTTAATGATCTTCGTTATGAAATCAGAACTAAGATGAAATATGACATTATCAGACCATCAATAATCTTACTTGTAATAATGGATTTCGCTCCAGAATCATCAGTTGCCTCCTTGCAACATTTTGTACCAATTTCAACAACTTTTGGGTAAAAGTTTGTCCAAAATTCAAAAGCTTTATAATTAACGTTAGTCGGATCGCTCATTGAGAAATTCGTCCTGTCAATTATCAAATACCCGGGTTTCTCAACTTCAAAGGGTTGCCAATCAATTTTTACCCCTATATTAGTAGGATTAGAATACCAAGCGAAATTCGACCACATTCTCATGATAATTTCCGAAATGCTCTTGTCCCTAAGGTCCCATTTACCTAAATCCTCAGGCTGGGCTAAAAATGGCATGCCGAATGTAAATATTAAATCAAAGTTGTGAGGAACACCTATCCATTCAGGGAGGCCTTCATTTACAATATCTGAAAAGGGTTTGAGGTCAAACCTATACAGGTAAACTGGGGCGTGTGCACTAATATGCTTTGCTAGTTGATACGTAGTAGCTCCGTGTACTTTATCTGTGTAAAAATCTAAAAAGAGTTTCCTCAAAACTGTTTCATTTGTCGTTGGAGGAATTGGTTTATAGAAAAACTCAACAGCGTCTTGGATATGATGCTGATTTGTGAAACAAGAACTGTTGTCTAATGTAATATCTGCAAGTATCAATTCTTCTCTCATCGAATCAAACTCTCTCAGACTTATGCCGCTGTCTCCACTACTATCCTTTTGTAATAAGAGTCCATCTTCCATACTAGTATAACCGGCTAAAAATGGAACTGGAGAAAAAACGTCGTTATTGAATAGTATGCTGGGTAAGTCCGGTAAAAATGGACTAGTTAAATTACTGAAAGCACCGTCTACTATTGGATTCCAGCTACCCAGAGGCTCTGCTATATCTAAAAGGGCTTGGTCAGGTACTCTTCTCAGGCAATCGAGTAGTTGATATGTTGGTTTTCGGAAACAACCAAACGAAGATGATACTTTGTCGACGGTTGCGATTTCTTTTCTAGCTATATTGACTGACTCAGGTGAGAGACCATTACCGCTCATTGCTATAGCTTTAGCAAAGAGTCCAGACGAATATGTAGATATTAAATGTAATGTTACGCTAACTGCTCCAGCATCGTGGCCAAAAATACAAACATTATCCGGATCTCCACCGAAGGTTTTAATGTTGTTCTTCACCCATGTCAAAGCGGCTACTTGGTCCAGTAGTCCAAAGTTTCCTGGTGCTTCACTGTCCAATGTTGAGAAGAATCCAAACACGTTGAGGCGGTACGCGACAGATACAAATATTACCTGTAAAATAATAAAAAATAATAATGTAATTTCTTGTTTGATGTTAAATAATATAACAACCTTCTTTCGATACGGTTCTGTAGATGAGTAGTCAAGTGTTACGCCTGATAGAAAAAGGCCACGGTTTCAAGTATTAAACTTTGGTCTTCCCAGAAGCATGATATTCGTGGAGCCTAGTTGAAAGCCTTTTGGGTGGTTTGAAAAATGTCAACATTAGGTAGTACATCAGGGTCTGCCGGTATCAACACGGCTGTTTGCTCACCACCTATTCAATCAAATGTGGCAGTTCACTGCTGGGTGAAAGCCTCTCCCAATTTAAGTAAGAACTCACTACCAATTACTACTTGGGAAATATTCAGAGTAGGGGAGACCGGGGCTGGATGTGACAGGGGTAGGTAGTTACAGTGGCCATAGCCGCGAAACAGAGAACGCTATTCAGACGTTAGAAAGGGACAAATAGCCCCGCCGCCACCGGCTAGCACGCCGCAAGACTCAGTGGCTCCAGCGTTTTTGTGAGAGGAGCCCGTGCATGCCGCCATTAAAATTGCAGGTTAGTAAAATTTTAAACTTGTAATATTGGCTTGTAACCTATGCATAAAGGCAGAGATGTCTTTGCTGTGATTTTTATGCCCATATGTTTTCGTTTTGCAATGAATCTATATTTATACAGCTATATTTACTGACGTTTTCACTGCTTAACCTTAAAAGGTCAGATTTGGCGTTGGGGCTAAAAGTTACATTTGCTTGGGGCAGGTTGTGATATGTCACTACCTGCCCCGTAGTGCTTGTTGTTCACTGATATAATTGGTGCTACATATATTTTGGCTCTCTTTTTTAGAAAAAGGACGTCTATAAGAAAAACAGAGCGAGGCCAAATACCTACAAAAATAATAAAAAGACTTACAAGCAAGCAGCAACTATTTTAGAGGAGGACAAACCTAAAAAAGTTCGTGGGATCGCAAAAGACTTTGGATTGTGTCATATGCCCCTAACAAGATATTTATGTATAATATTAGAAAAGCAGCAAGAGAAGGGCACGCCTGTAGAATCTCTGATATTCGGCTACCAGAAGAATAGACAGGTTTTCAACGATGAGGTCTTGCTCATCGTTGAAAACCTGTTTTGGTGAGTTACTTAATTAGATGCAGTCAAATTAAAGTCAATCCTAAAAAGAAAAATGTGCCAAAATGGGAAAATCCACACGAAAGAAGACTACACAGGAAAAAAGAAAAGGAAAACGCGTAATGAAAAACAAGTCTTGCTGTAAAGAGGAAAAAATATTAAATGACACTGACGAAGAAGGTGAAGTAGAGGTTGGATATTTTTGCGTGATATGTTGTTATCCCCTTGATTCGAAGAAATCTGGTAATAAAATGAGAGAATGAGGAGCTTGTAAGAAATGTGAAATGAGTTAGAGGAAATATTGCACATTAAAATCATATTATTACGTATAAATAACCACTGCAGTTTGAAAAATCTGTGTCGCACACAGATTTTTCAGATTACAGTGGCTTAACTGCTTAGTTTCGCTTAGAGATCTGATTGTCTTTTTTTAAGTATAGTTTATTTTCAATTTTAATATACGTTTTGTTCATTAGTAGATACAAACATTTTGTTTAATACAGAGGTTTATAAGTTTAAAGGTGAGAAATTATCTTTAAGTAGTTTTTGCAAAGTAGAAAACCAAATACTTAGTTTGTAAATTTGTTTCATATTAGATTAATACGTTTTTGTTGTAATGAGGCAAAAGACTGCTTTTAGGACATAATATTATGTTTGTTGAATTAAAAAAGTAACTGATTGTTCCTAATAAAAAATAATTTAATACGTTTGTTTTTTACTGTAACAATTTGCCCCACGTCGTGTAACAACCTGCCCCGAGTACAGGGTTGAAAGTTACACGGATTTTTTTTCAGAGTTCATGCTTTTATGTCATTACTATTAGTCTGCTACATAAAATTTATTTAAAATAAAGAGCCTGAATAGTTACTTAATCAAACAAACTTATACTCGGTTAAAACAATCAAAGCAATAAAAAAATATGGCGGTTTATAAAAAAAATGTCACAACCAGCCCCGGTCTCCCCTATATAGAATAGAATACCTCTCCTATCGATTCGGGGAAAAGGGTTCGCATTTGGATATCAGACAAAAGAATAAAATATTCGACAGGTTGCTTTGAAAACAAAGACCTGGATATCTGGTGAGGATTCCACAGTATAATATTTACAGTTCACCTATCAAAAGATCTGAACTCACACATGATTACGCCGACACTTTGTCATAACGTATTGCTGTGGGCCGGTGTATTCCCACAAGTAAATGTGGTGTGCAAAAGTTATAATGAAGCACAAATTACATGAAACTGGGTGTGTATGTGTGTATATATTATAGGTATTTTCTTTCATTATAACTTTATTATAGAACTAGTTAGTGCCTGCGGCTCCAACCACGTGGAATTCTGTTCCCATTCGGCATCCCATGGGAAATTGTTCCGTAAGCGGAGAGAGCGATAAACAGCAGCCTATGTTTTAATGTACCAAATTTCAGCAGGTTTCAGTCGTTACGTAAACGTAAAATGGAGTAATTTTGAAAGGTAACATTTGACAATTCAACTTCACAATCATTTGACAATCAAATTATGTACTTATCTCATTTTGGATCTTAAATTTACGAAAGAAAAAATAATAATGGGACTGATGATTTTTAATATTCACATAATTATTTATCTTTCAAGTCCGTATCGATTCATTCACTTTCTCATTCATTACTCTCATTATGAAGATAAAAACTGACAGACGTCAAATGTTACCTATTAAAATGACGTCACTTTCAAACAACACACAAACTTTCGGTTTTACAATATTGGTTAGGATGTGAAAGACTGTAAAGATTTTACCTGGTGCTTGTTCACCATTTGGAAGGGGTTGAGGCTGTTTGCGCTGCCTCTGATGAAGTCACCGCCATGGAAGAACACGAGCACTGGATAGTTTTCCACGCTTAACTCTGAAAAAAAAAGCATATTAAGATGGATGGATGGATTGTATACAGATTGATTATAAATATGAAAGGAGTGTTCTTTTTATGGAGGAATGAAATAGATTAGATGCATAGGTATTTGAAATTGCTTAATATAAAAGTTATAAAAATATATCATAAACTAGCTGTTCCCCGCGGCTTCGACCGCGTAGAAGTCGTTATCGCGTAAAACAATAACCTATGTCCTTGTTAAAAAGTAGCCTATGTCCTTTCTAGGGCCTCGAACTATCTCTATACCAAATTTCATCTCAATCGCTCTAGCCGTTTAGGCGTAAAAGCGTAACAGACAGACAGACAGAGTTACTTTCGCATTTATAATATTAGTAGAGATAGTAGAGACTAGTAGAGATTAGTAGTGATTAGGACAACGGCAAGAAAATCATGAATGTGGTTATTATGTTCTTTTTGAAATTATGACGAGTCACACTTATTTAGAGTTTTAAAATCACGTCTCAGTTTACTTAAAAAAATTAAAGGAAATATTTTTTTTTTTTTGTTTAACGTGAGGGAATATCCTCATGGATGTTATGCCGGACTCCTACCGACTAATAAACCTCACGTGACGCCCAACGGCCTATGGTTGAGAGCCCTGGGTAAGCACTCGGATGGATGTCCCAGGACTGTGGGGCATACCTTCCCCGACGATTAAAGAATAAAATACATTTTTGACATTACTACACCACACTAGTGAGGTGGGCGGTAGGTATATTGCTGCACAGACGTGTAGATTGAGAATGTGTTGCCTTAGTCGCCTTTTACAACACACACGGGATAAAATTGGGGTTCTGAATATTGTTGCACTCGTTTCTACGTGTGGAATCCTACTTGGATGCTACGCCGGCCTCCTACCGACTAAAACCACACAATGCCTTGCAACTTTCAACCAAAGACTTCTATATAAACTGAGGTAGACGCGCCGTACTCTAACAAGCGAGATTTCAAAAGCAATCCTCAAACACCCACATTGCTAAAGACTACACTAACTTATAAATACTATTTACGTATTTGTCACCACACACAATAGCAATATACGGATAGAACAAGAGTAAAAGAGAAGGCGTATGGACTCCAATTGCAATTCGAGTACCCACTCTCGAAGTTTTGACTCACAACAGTGCGAACAACGCTGCTAATTAGCGCAGTTTATAGGTTTCAAAAATCGGTGCGTAGGGCATGTCTACCTTATTTTATATAGAAGTCTTTGCTTTCAACGGCCCGGCCGGGACTCCCAAGAAGCCTTCGGAAAGATGTCCATGGGCTCTTATCAGACTAGTAATTATTGGTTTCATAATTGTTTGTAAAATACCTACCTACTTATGTTAAAAATCATACGAACAGAATGTCCCGTTAAAACGTTAATATCCCGCATAAAACGACCGTCCCTGAAGCCCCACATGTTTTGCCTTTTAATTACCAATCAAATGTCAGTTCTAAAACTAATTTACCAACAACTAACCACAGATATTATGCATGGATATTTGGGTCAAGTATTACACAGATTAAGGTTAGGTCACATCGTAAAGGTGGGAAGGGGAGGGGTCCGATGACCGATGGATTGGCACGACAAACTTGCATTAAGTCACCTACTTACAAAACTGAATTATTATAAGTTACCGTGTTACTTGGGTTGAAAAGGTATTGAACCGATTTTTCTGAACCAGGTTAAATGCAAGTTGGTAGATTATATTTGACCCTATACGGCACCATGTGTGAAGGAAGTATATGGCTGTGAGTACCTAACCTACTATGTATAAAAACCATTGTTATGTTTTTTTAACAGAAAAATATGTAATACTAGCGGACGTCACGTGGTTTCACTCTCGTAGCTCCCGTTCCCATGGGAATACGAGTATAAAATATAGCATATGTTCACCGGGGACAGTGTAGCTTCCCATCCCAACAGTAAAAGAAATTTCAAATCGGTTTAGTAGTTTCTAAACCATTCGATGTTAACAAATAATCAAATCTTTTCTCTTTATAATATTGATATTATAGACAAAAGTTTGTAGGTAGGTATCACAGATATAAATAGATCAGATTCTATGGTAGGTTTCTACTTGCCAGTTATCAGTATATCCTGTTTGTGGTATACCGTGGTCCTATAAGAGTAGGTATATTGACGATAGCAAGGTAGGTACTTATCAGTGTATCCTGTTATTGGTATATCGTGGTAGGTCAAATTGGAAGGGCCATGGTCACTTTTAGGTCCTTGCGGTCTTAGCAACTTTACTATAATTATTTCTATAAACTTTCATTTTACACCTCGAACATGCCAGTTTAGTATTTCAGATATTAGAAGATTCCAAATACTAATGTCCAATTAATAGAAATTTATGACAATAATCACACTTCTTTGTGCTATGAATGTATATTATGTAGTCTACAAGCATTCCTAAATAAATGGGCTATCTGATTGTACATTATTTTCAAATTGGCTTAATAGTTCCTGAGATAAGACCGTTTCCTTGAACGTTCTTCAAATTGTAAAAATTCTTTTGCAAATAGGGTTGATAGTTTCTGAGATAAGAGCGTTTGCTTGAACACTCTTCAAATTGAAGGTTAACACTAGAAAATAAAAATGCCACAAATGTTCTTTGATCTCCTGACAAAAACTAAGCTTGTAGAGCCACATCTTGGCAAAAAAACGGCCAAGTGTGTGTCGGACTCGCGCATGGGGGGTTCCGTAACAAACAACAACAGAAATCACGTTTGTTGTATGGGAAAACAATTATAAGTACTTACATCTATTTTTTTTTATTAATTAATTTATATTTTATGAAAATATACAACTCAATATTTGTGGTGTAAGGTGTAGTGGGGCCCTACCAACACCATCGGGCCCAAGTCAACCTCACGTGCAAGCTCGTGCACCTGCTGAACAACGGACGAGGCTCTGACGGCGGCGGTCCATTTCAACACGGCGATGGGCTCACCACCTGTCACGTGGGACCGAATTGTACACGGTGAAATGTGGGCCGGTATAGGCCTCTGCCTACCCCTTCGGGGATAAAGGCGTGAGTATATGTATGTATGTAATATTTGTGAATATTTCAAGCGTCTACTTGTAGCCGTTGTTAATCTAAAATATAAATGGCAATTATATCACGTTTGTTGTATCGGAGCCTTCTTAAATATAACTTCTATTCTTTTTTTAATGTTTGTTGTTATAGCGGCAATAGAAACATATAATCTGTGAAAATTTCCACTCTGAAGCTATTACTATTCATGAGATACAGCCTCATGACAGACTGACCGACAGACAGACAGACGGACGGCGAAGTCTCATTAATAGGATCCCGTTATATCTCATTATTAGGGTTCCGTACCGGGATATATGATATATATCCCGGTAACAATTTAACATATATTTAGGTATCCTAGGTAAGTACATAGTTCTTTCTAACAGTTGTCATCTGAACAGCACAATCTACTGTGCTGTTCAGATGACAACTGTCTTTTACTTTCTATCCTTTTTGACAAGCTCTACGTTAAGGCCCACCACAACAGCACAGTGAATGGCTTTTACTTTGTATTCTTTTTGACAAGCTCTACGCTAAGGCCACTACAATAGCACAGTGGATGGTTTTTACTTTCTATTGTTTTTGACAAGCTCTACGCTGAGGCCACCACAACAACACAGTGGATGGCTTTTACTTTTTATTCTTCTTGCCAAGCTCTACGCTAAGGCCACTACAACAGCACAATGGATGACTTTTACTTACTATTGTTTTTGACAAGCTCTACGCTAAGGCCACCACAACAGCACAGTGGATGGCTTTTACTTTCTATTCTTTTTGCCAAGCTCTATGCTAAGGCCACCACCAGTGGATGGCTTTTACTTTCTATTCTTTTTGACAAGCTCTATGCTAAGGCCACCACAACAGCACAGTAGATGTCTTTTACTTTCTATTCTTTTTGACAAGCTCTACGCTACGGCCACCACAACAGCACAGTGGGTGGTTTTTACTTTCTATTCTTTTTGACAAGCTCTACGCTGAAGCCACCACAACAACACAGTGGATGGCTTTTACTTTTTATACTTCTTGACAAGCTCTACGCTAAGGCCACCACAACAGCACAGTGGATGGCTTTTACTTACTATTGTTTTTGGCAAGCTCCACGCTAAGGCCACCACAACAGCACAGTGGATGGCCTTTTAATTTTTATTCTTTTTGACAAGCTCTAATACAAACAATTAATAATCTGAACAATTTTCAGAAGTATGTCAACCAGCAATAGGTATTAATGCATATTTATCGCAAATTAGGAATAAAATTCATGTAGAAATACGCAACTGAGTCTGACAGATTACGCAAACTGAGCACATGTAAGCTCAGTTTACGTAGTCATAAAGACGGAAACGAAAACGAATAGGTACACTTAATTTCTAATATACTTGAGTGATGGTGAAAATTCGTGACACAGTGGATAAAGTCATAAAATTTGTCATATGAGTGAATTGCCTTGAAGATAGCAATGACAAGGGTTTAGCAGAAGGGCATGGCTACTGACTGTTACATACGTCATATCAATGTCATGAGGATAATTCTGCACGAACTCTGTGAGCAATTGCTTAAACAAATCCTTATTTTTAGGGTTCCGTAGCCAAATGGTAAAAACGGAACCCAATTACTAAGACATGTTGTTCGTCTGTCGATCTGTCTGTCAAAACAAAATATATTTATTTCACTAAAGGCATATACAGAATGATGCACTTATAAAACGTCCAGAATATAAACCAAAAATTCTACCACCAGTTCATAACGCGACCCACCTGAGAAGAAATGGCAAGAAACTCAGCGAGTTATTCTTTTTAGTGTTCGATTTACTATTTTAAAGAATCTAAAAACTATGCATGCTATGTCACCAGGCTGTATCCCATGAATCTATTCTCTTCTGTTGCCGCTAATACAACAAATATACCTACTAAAAATAGAAAATATATTGTTTAAGACTGGCTCCCATACAGCAAAACGTAATAAATATAAAAGTTTTTGGATACGGAACCCACCTTGTGCGAATATCGCACTACGCCGGTTTTTCAGTTGAATGACGAAGTATACCAGTTCCACGAAGGACTTTACGTACATTCTGTAGAGGTCCATTATAAAGATTTACTTTACTGGTGAAACCAGTTAATACTTCCGTAATATGCGTCATTAACATGCAATAAAACCATTATATTCACACTTCTTTCTCACTCTGCCAACCTTTGTAGGCCTTGATAGTTTTATAGCATGTGAATGGCAAGATAAATAACAACTATAACCGCTCAATGACTGCAATTTTATGGTCTTCATTTCCAACAATTTTTAGAAATCACATCACATCATGTTGATTAAATGACGCTAACCGCTACAAATCAAATACCTATCTACTAAATCCAAGTACTAAGTACTGTGACGCGACAGTGCTAAACACTATTCACGTTACGAGTTTCCATTTCTAGAGTGTCTATGAAGTATTCACATTTGGATTTAGTCTTAAAAGATCTTCACGGCCTCACTTTCGTAACAAGCGACATCTGCCTTTAGTTATAATAATCTGAGGAAATCATTGTGATTTTCGGTAGCGAAACATTCTAAATCTATGAATATGTCTAATTCATTTTTTGACTTTGCTCATCTTTTGAAGTTTCGGCAAAACTGCAATAATCATAGTCATGGAGTATAATAATAATATGATTTACTTATTTTTATATTCTTATTCGAGTTGATAACGTCAAGGAGTCAGCACACCTTTCATAGTCACACCTTAAATAGTCTAAGTTTGAAACCCATAATCAAGTATATCATAATGAATTAGACCCTCGGAGCTACATGATACTCATTTCTGTTATCTGTGATTATACCATAACTAGATGACCCGCGCTACTTCGTTTGCGCCACTTAAGAGAGAGTATTACCTGTTCCCGTCGCATTTACTCCCGTCGCGTTGCGTTTACTCCCGTAGCGTCTTGTTATTCAATACTACGTGAGAGAGAGAGAGAGAGAAAGGTTTCTCGTCGCGTGTATTTCCGTCGCATTATTTTTAAGAACAATTTCGTTTATAAAAGAGGTATCCCGTGGCATTATTGTAGAAATAAATTGATTGCCATTAAAATGGTTATTGTGCACCAACCCAAAGATAGACACATGCTGTCGCGCAATTTTTTTAGAACTTTTTTAAGAGAATCAATTTTGCAGTACATATTTTTCACATAACTATAAATATTTACGCAGCACACGCAAAGAAGCTCTCAAAAGGAATAACTTTTCCCCCGATTTTGAAACATTTACTATTACTGCTCTGCTCCTATTCGTAGTAGCGTGATGCTATATAGCCTATGACACTCCACAATAACGTAGCTTTCTATTGGTGAAAGAATTTTTTAAATCGGTTCAGTAGATACCGAGATTACCCTTTACAATTTAACAAACACACAAACTTTACCTCTTTATAATATTAGTATAGATGAATTTATTTGAAAATTTAAAGAATATAAATTGGGTTTCGCTTCGGTTCTAAACCATACTAAATAAAGAGGCAGGTGTGTGGGATCGTTTTATAAAGTTGAAAATAGTTTCCCATTAATTGCCAAGGTGTGTTATTAATGTTGGCACATGTCTGCTCCCACGAATTCCCCTTGGGCATAGTTTTCAATCGTGATAAATGTTTTAGCATAAATGCAAGTAAGTGTAATAATCAAAGAATTACCTACTACCTGCTATTTATAAATATATGTACACTAGCTGACCCGCGCAACTTCGTTTGCGTAAGAGAGAGAGAAATAGAAAGGTCCCCCATCGCTTCTATTCTTATCGCGTGGTTTTCTGTCGCGTGTATTCCTGTTGTATTATTTTGGCACAACTCGAATTTTCATTACAATGGTTATTGAAAACGAACCTAATTCGAAGCACTATCAGTAGGGTTACGGGATATTTTACTTTCCCGTGACTCTACTGGATGCCAAGGGAAATATCGGTCGACATGCAGCAGCGCCACTGGTGTTGCAAACGTTCACTATGCGAATTAGTCCACTACAGTAACCAACCATCAGGTGGACCGTAAGCTTGTCTGCCATCTTAGTAGTATAAAAAACTGGTCAAGTGCGAAGCGGACTCGCGCACAGAGGAAATAAATAAACAGTAAAGTATGGATAGGAATAAAGTCCCTTAATGAGTTCCAATCCGAGCAACGGTTGGCCGGTTTAGTTGGTCGGAGTGGAAAGACAGAGAGTTCCGTAGCAAAAAAACAGCAAAGCTTTACGTTTGTTGGATGGGAGCCCCCTTAATCCCCGCCCCCCTTTTCTGACGTTAGTATTTGTTGTTATAGTGGCTACAGAAATATATCATCTGAAAATTTCAGCTCTCTAGCTATCACGATTCCTGAGATACAGCCTCATGACGGACAGCAAAGTCTCATAAATAGTGTCGAGGATCCAGTGGATACAATCAAACGCAGTGGACTGTAGATGCTGGTTTATTCGCCAGAACCTTTCTCGTACATTTATCAAGAATTTAAATTAAATAAAATATAAATTTATGAGGATCGATCGCGGTGATATCCCAATACGAGTATGTATGGTAGTGTCCAATGTAGTAGTCGTATGTCGAACGTCGAACCGCGCCCATCGGAGCCGTCCCCGCGCGCCGCTGCACCGCACCGCGCCGCTGCCCGCTAGGATGCGTTTTGTTGCTCCGCAACAAATAGAGTCCCATTTAAGGGCACGAACCCTAAAAATCGTTACTTTGTGCGCAACTATGCCATTAATCTAATTTCAAGGTTTTAGATCTCGATCTGTTAGAAATAGTTTATAAACCAAACAGTTTTCTATGTCTTTTATGTGGTCTAGCTATAGAGTGACACTATGCTTGTTCTTTTGTAATTCCGTATATACCTTGTCAATGAACTCTGAAACTGTAACAGAAACTACGATAATAAATCCATCTATATTAATTCAATCTTGGTTTATTTTGCTCAAGATCTTTCAGGTTATGGGCCCAGAATGCATGCAAAATAAATGTATGTAAATAGTTTTAGTGAGAAGTGTCGAGGGAGTTTGCACTAAAACCAGGAGCAGCACAACCTACTGTTTCGATATCCATCTTTGTCTACAATGGCGTCGTCAGCAACTAGCGCAGGAATTTCTATAAATTTTGAGAAGCTCAGTGGAATTTCTAATTATGGAAATTGGAAATTTTTAATGCGCATGTATTTGATACATGAACATTTATGGGACTGCATCGAAGAGTCTACTACTAAACCGGGTACTCCCAGGGTCGCCGACGACCGGAAACAACAGAAGGCACTCGTAAAAATATGTTTGATGGTGCAGCCATCATTTTTTTCAAATGTGCGGAATGCTGTGACAGGATTTGACGCTTGGCGTAATTTGAAAATGGCATACGAAGACAAAGGGTTGTGTAGAAGACTTGGACTTTTACGTACATTGTTTGGATTGAAACTGGAACAATTTAATGACATGGAAGCGTATCTCTTGAAGATCACAGATTTGGATCAACAACTACGAGACATAAATGCTCCATTGGACGATGATTTTCTGTCAGTGTTAATGTTAAGTGGTTTACCACAAAATTACGACCCACTTATTATGGCATTAGAAAATTCGAACATTAAATTATGTAGTGAAACCGTCAACAGTAAATTGTTGCAGGAAAAATTACGTAGAGATTTTGACAAGAGTGAAGAAAGTGCAATGTTTGCAAATCGGAATGCAAAAAGTGCAAACAACAAACAAATCACGAAAGTCATCAAGTGTTTTATTTGCAAGAAGCCTAATCATTTTGCAAAAAACTGTCCAACAAAAACAAATAAAAATGACAAACGAAGTGATAAAAAATAGGTAAAAAAACTTTTTAAGTTAAACGGTTTTATGTTAAACATACATTGCAATGTTTAAGATAAATGTACTAAAAACCAAAAAATAATAAAATAGATACAGTCGTGGGAATTGTAAACATATGCATAGACTAGACTAAAATAAAACCGTGGGGCACGTCAATTGTCTACAATCGTTGATTAAAATGTTTATTTTGTAATGTTACACTATAATTAGGCAGTTGTTCAACCGATAACGATGGGCGTGTGATAAGTACGGCTAGAATGTGGAAACAAGCTAGCAAGCTCGATTATAAGCGAGTTTTCGCGGTTTCATAGTGGTGAGCGAGTAGTACTTTTATCATATGTTTTGTCGATTAAAGACAAACTACGAGCAGTGAAACGATTCCTTGCCAGCCAGCAGTGTGAATGTCCAACGATAAACTAGTTGAAACATTTCTTTTATTTACATGGAGTGTATAACTATTGGAATTTCCATGAGCAAGAAAATAGTGAGTAATTTCCTCACCGTCTGCGGGCCAACTGCCTAACGACGAATTAAATGATTCTTCTATCGCACATTAAGTCGATAATTTGTAGACAATTGACGTGCCCCACGGTTTTATTTTAGTCTAGTCTATGCATATGTTTACAATTCCCACGACTGTATCTATTTTATTATTTTTTGGTTTTTAGTACATTTATCTTAAACATTGCAATGTATGTTTAACATAAAACCGTTTAACTTAAAAAGTTTTTTTACCTATTTTTATTTTCTAGTTTTTAGTTTTTATTTCGCATTCTGTTTATTTCATTTAGTGCTTCATTATTGCAAGGTTTCTTGCCCGTTAGTTTATTGCAGTCCAACTTCTCTATACGTAGTCCCTGCAAAGATCTTAGGGGGGTCGCCCACACGAACTGGAGTCGAGGCGGCGTCGAAGCACGGGCGCATAAGCGGCGCGCCGCTTCTACGTTTCCTTCAGCAATACATGGGAGTGCGCTCACACACTAGAGTCGCGTCACGGGCGATGTGGAGTCGAGGCGGAGGCGGGGTGGGGCTGATGCGCTCGACCGCGCCGCGACTCCGTCGCCATTTTGTCATTTTGTTTCGTGCGTAGACCTGTTTACACTCTTCAAAAATGCGTGACGATTTTGAAACTAACGTAAACTTTATTGAAATTGTACGAATGAATCCGTGTATTTATGATCAAACACGATCTGATTATAGCAACAGGAAGTAAACAAAAGGTACCATGTCACATTCCATAAAACTTTTTAAACTTTTCGGGATACTTTCTTAAGTCACGTGTAGCTCTGAATGTTCCTCTTATGTCACAGTGTTTCAAATATGGATGTTGCCAAAATCTTCTTCTAATCAAACTAATAACGTGTATGAGTGCAAGCGCGTCTTCATCTTCTGACGACGACATGGTGAATAAATTGGAATGTGTAAAGAAAGCATAGCCGCCCGCGCCTCGACTCTACTTAACGTTTGTTTATTTGCCACTGTCACTGAACGCGGAGTATCTTCTACAACATAATTCTGTAATAATTTTTTGTTGTTTGTCATACCGCGCCTCGACTTACCAGTGAGCGACCCGCCTTACTCTACTAAGAGCCACGTAGGCTTGACCTTCTTCAAACAGTTTCGCACCTAAGTATACGACTGCGTGATCCACAGTGCTGCCCTGCATTTTATGTATTGTAGAAGCCCATGATAGTATAAAAGGCAACATTATTTTTTTATCCACCCTAATGCCATACAGTTCTCGGCGCGTTTTAACCTTTCACCTTAACTTGGGTGGTGTACCGCTAACGACGTATCATTTTTAGCCACCCTAACGAAACACAGTCCTCAACACGATACAAAATCTTGACTTGGGTGGTGGATTCAGGCTGGATTAATCAGATACCTAAATTACAGATTCAATTTCTAAATTTAAATCTTATTTTTATACGCCATTTAGTGGCTGCGCCCATCTTAAATATTGAGATTGTATGGTGCATTGTATTCTTCTTGTCAAGCTCTTTTATTTGATACCCATATTGGTGGGATTGTTAAAAAATTGTTATCAGCCATTTGGTAGCGGCAGCCATCTTAGATTTCAATTTTGCATAGTAAATTGTATTCTACTTGTTGAGACCTTTCATTTGATACCCATGTTGATAAGATTGATAAAACCTAAGTTATCCGCCATTTTTTAGTTGCCGCCATCTTGGATTTCAATTTTTTATAGTATTTTGTATTCTGCTTGTTGAGACCTTTCATTTGATACCCATATTGATAAAACCTACGTTAGCCGCCATTTTGTAGCGGCCGCCATCATGGATTTCAATTTTTTATAGTATATTGTATTCTGCTTGTTGAGCCCTTTCATTTGATACCCATATTAATGTGATTAATAATAAATAAATTATCCGCCATTTTGTAGCGGCGGCCATCTTGAATTTATAAAGATAATGAATAAACATAATTGTATTGTCATCAAAATCCAAAGTGTATACAAAATTTCAGATTAATCGGTTGACAGGAAGAGGGTGAAATTTGAATTACTAAATTTGACCCAAGAATAAATAATAAAACAAACGGGGTGAGCTAAATAAAACCGTTTAAAAATGAAAAGGCTTGGAACGGAACATTATTGACAGCTTTAGCTGTTGACATAAATTCTGAAGCATGGTATGTCGACTCGGGTGCGACTTGTCATATGACAAACAACAAAAAATTATTACAGAATTATGTTGTAGAAGATACTCCGCGTTCAGTGACAGTGGCAAATAAACAAACGATGCAAAGTGATGGACACGGTGATGTGGAATTGTTGTTAAAAGGACACAAAGAAACAACCAAAATAAGTGAGGTTATTTATGTGCCTGGTTTGTCAACAAATCTTCTTTCTGTTGGTAAAATGGCATCAAAAGGACTTGATGTGCACTTTGAAGCAGAGAAGTCTGATATTTATTATGGCAAAAGTGTAGTTGCTAGTGCTACAAAAGTCAACGGTGTTTACCAATTAGACACGATAAGTAAACAGACAACGAACGTGATTGAACTTACTGTAGCCTGTCAGTCGATGGATTTAAGTAATTCATTGCCTGTGGACCAGTCTAAGAATCATAAGACGGAGGCTGTGAATTTGTGTGAGGCGAAACCATCTCAGCAATTATGGCATCGCAGACTTGGACACCTGAATAGGCGAAGTATGGATTTACTTAAACAAGGTATGGCAAATGGAATTGACTACATTGCTAGTAAACATACTCCTTGTGTAGCATGTCTTGAGGGAAAACAGAGCAGATTACCATTTCCAAAAAGGTCATATAATAGAGCTACTGAGAAGCTAGGTCTTATACACTCTGATTTGTGTGGACCAATGTCAGTTTCCTCATTTAGTGGATGTAAATATATGATAACATTTATAGATGACTTTACAAGAATGACATTTGCTTATTTTCTTAAGAGCAAGAGTAAAGATGAAGTATTGTCAGTATTTAAGATTTTCAAGAGTTTTGTAGAAAATCAATGTAATTTAAAAATAAAGGCTCTGAGAAGTGACAATGGTCGTGAATATGTAAATAAACAATTTCAGATGTTTTTACAAGAGCATGGCATCGAGCATCAACTGACTGTGCCTTACTCCCCTCAGCAGAATGGAGTGGCAGAACGGGCCAATCGGACTATTGTAGAGGCTGGACGATGTATGCTACAAGATGCTGGAATGGATCGGAGGTTCTGGGCAGAGGCTTTGAATATGGCAATATTCATCAAGAATAAATCGCCGAGCAAGGCAGTGAGAGGTACTACTCCTGAAGAAAAATGGTCTGGTAAGAAAGTCAATTTATCTAATTTGAGAGTATTTGGCTGTGTTGCTTATGCAATGATACCATAATAATATGAAAAGCGTACAAAATTGGATCCAAAAAGTAGAAAATATATACACGTTGGATATTGTACGGAATCCAAGGGATTTAGATTAATTGGTCCAGAAAATCCTTCCAAAATCATAAAATCTAGAGATGTACAGTTCTTTGAAGAGGAAATGTTTAAAGATGTGATTTCTAAACAGAAAAACTGCATTAGTGATCATCAGTTGGAATTATCTAATAATAATGTTGATATGAGCACAATTGATAACAATGCTACTGAAATTCATAATATAGAAATTACAGAACTGTCACAATCTTCTGACACTAGTTGTGTCGATGACCCCAATGACGTCACATGGAATCCTGATATGACTATGGATCAAGCGTCAAGTGATTATGAGGACATTGAAGAGTTTTCAAATACAGTAGTGGCCATGACAGCAGCAAGTTCCGGTGATGAACCACAGACAATACATGAGGCGCTGTCAGGATCTATAGAGAATATTGGAAAGAAGCCATAGCAGATGAATATAAATCATTTGAAAATAATAAAGCATGGAACCTCACATTACTACCTGAAGGGAAGAAGGCAGTCAAATGCAAATGGGTATTCAAGAAGAAACTGGGATCAGATGGACAGCTTCTACGTTACAAAGCTCGTCTTGTTGCAAAAGGGTTTACTCAGGAATATGGCATAGACTACTTAGACACTTATGCACCTGTGATAAGATACTCTACAATACGCACCTTACTTGGTCTGGCAGTGAACTTAGATATGAAAGTCGATCACATGGATGTGAAGACAGCCTTCTTGAATGGAGAATTAAAAGAGACGATATACATGGAACAACCCGATGGTTATAAAGTAAAGGGTAAGGAAACTCATGTATTTAAATTAAATAAAGCGATATATGGACTAAAGCAAGCATCGAAGGCCTGGTATGATAAAATAGATAGTGTTTTGACAGATCTCCAGTTCCGCAAATCACTAAATGAACCTTGCGTATGCATAAAATCAGACAAATATGGCAATCTCATTATATTAGCATTGTATGTTGATGATATATTGATTTTTAGCAAGGATACACTTGGGAAGAAGAAATTGAAGGAGGACTTGATGAGAATATTTGAGATGAAAGATCTTGGCCGTGCTTCACATATATTGGGAATGAGATTAAATCAAAAGGAAAATAAAATTGTTCTTGATCAAAGAAATTACATACAGAAAGTACTAGAGCAGTTTAACATGTCTGATTGTAAGCCTGTCCATACACCCTTAGAAAATGGTGTGAAGTTTGAAAAAGGAGATCAAGCTGATAATTAGATAAGGTACAGAACACTTATTGGATGTATTATGTATATTGCAGTATGCACGAGACCAGACATTGCTCATGCTGCAAGTGTTTTGAGCCAGTTTAATAATTGTCACTCTGAAACACATTGGAAAGCAGCGAAGCGTGTTCTACGATATTTAAAGGGAACTATGGACTACTCTATAGTATATGAAAAATCCACATTGTCAATTACATGATATGTGGATGCAGATTGGGCATCAAACCAACTAGACCGACGTTCATACACGGGCTATGTATTTAAAATAGGTAACGCCGCTGTGTCGTGGGAAAGCCGTAAGCAGAGAACCGTCGCTCTTTCAACTACTGAAAGTGAATATATGGCTTTATGTGAAGGAGCAAAGGAAGCTAGTTTTATAAGAAACTTCTTACATGAATGTCTAGGTAAATACTTGCTAGTAACTATGTATAACGATAGTCAGTCAGCGCAGAAAATATGTAACAGTCAAGTTAATCACAGTCGTAGCAAGCATATAGATATTAGACATCATTATGTAAGACAGATTATAAAGGACAAAATTGTTAATCTATACGTATAATAAAACTGTAGAGGGTCGAAAGTCTGTACATGGAAGATATTTTGAAAATTTTAATTGTAGGGCGTTCTCTAAACGATACTGAAGCCGAAAATGTAATTAAATTTTTTCATGTCTGTCTGTCTGTCTGTCTGTCTGTCTATCTGTCTGTCTGTATCCCGAATAAGTATCACGCTGAAACTACTGAATCGATTTGAATGAAACTTGGTACAATCCGAGCTTGTGATCCGAGGAAGGTTCTAGGATACTTTTGATCCCGATATTTTGCGGGATTCATTTGGATGAGGGGAGGAAAGAGAAAATGTTTTTTTCGTCGTAAGTTCCCAATGCGTGGTACGATACCAAAATTTTTTTCAGTGTCATAAAGAGAGTACTTTGAGGATTGTTTCACACGAGTTTCAATGTTGAGGGTTTTGTAGTTCCTTCGAATTCGTGGGTAAATCTATACTGGCGTATTGGCTTAATTATAAAAGAGCTTAATGGTTAAGGGTATTGTAAAACGATTCAGTCCACGCCGAAGGCTTTAATATTAAGATCTGAGAATACAAAACCGCATCCACTTCCAAGAACCCTGTCATCCAAATACCAGACGGTTAATTAATTTCGTCTTTAAATCTATATCTATACATAATCTATTATATAAAAATAAGTCGGGTTTTCCTTCCTGACGCTATAACTTTAGAACGCACGAACCGATTTCCACGGTTTTGTATTCGTTGGAAAGGTCTCGGGCTCCGTGAGGTTTATAGCAAAAAAATTCTGAAAAATTTCACATACAGCGCCATCGCGGGCGAAGCTGCGGGCATCAGCTAGTTTAGAATATTTGCCTACTGAGCGTATGCCTGCAGATGTTTTAACCAAAGCTTTATGTAAAGATAAGCATTTTAATTGTGTTTTTAATCTTGGTTTGCAGACTGTTTAGTTTAAGAACAGGTGTTAGAAATAGTTTATAAACCAAACAGTTTTCTATGTCTTTTATGTGGTCTAGCTATAGAGTGACACTATGCTTGTTCTTTTGTTATTCCGTATACAGGATGAATTTTTGAAAAGGGCTTGGATGGCCAAATCCTAAACTATAAGGAATAGCTAAAAATGCTCAAAGGAGTCACGAGCCCGATTTTGATAAAACTTAAAACGTCATCATTAGATTTTTGAAAAACCAATAATCCTAGCTGGGAATCGAACCTATTGATTTTGAAAAAAAAAACACACCCTTTATATTACACCATATTATAGTGTCGCTGATAAGGATCAAATTCTGGGAAGTAATGATATACGGCAAATTTAAGGAAAGTTTAGAATTTTGATGGAATTCATATTTCTTGTACCTAAATTTTGTATCATAATTTATTTCGTTCGAATTTTCAGAATAGTTCGTAACTATTCCGTGTTTTAAATCATGCTCAAAATGATTCTTTGGAGAATATTCTAAACGAAATCAATAATATTGATTGCAGTATGATCGTTGAGGTCTCGAATCCAGCTATGTGTTAAAAACAATGGTCTACATTTTGAACAATTCATCAGTTAACGTAAGAAAAATACGAAAGATGAGCACTTTCCCTTAGTTTGCCGTATGTAATTACTTCCCAGAATATGATCCTTAATAGCAACACTATCGAATGGTGTAATAATATAGGGTGTGTATTTTTTTTCAAAATCAATGGGTTCGATTCCCAGCTAGGATTATTGGTTTTTCAAAAATCTAATGATGAGGTTTTAAGTTTCATCAAAATCGGGCTCGTGATTCCTTTGAGCATTTTTCGCTATTCCTTATAGTTTCGGATTTGGCCATCCAATCCCTTTTGAAAAATTCATCCTGTATACCTTGTCAATGAACTCTGAAACTGTAACAGAAACTACGATAATAAATCCATCTATATTAATTCAATCCTGGTTTATTTTGCTCAAGATCTTTCACGATCAGGTATCTAAGTCAGTTTTTATTTTTATATCAATCAAATCAGCATGTACGCTCCTGGACGTAGGCGTCTCCTAATTTACGTCCTGCGCCTTCAGCATCCAGCCTGCGACCTCTTCTAGGTCCTCGGTCCATCTAGCGGGCGGACCAAATCGCGATGCCCGCTTTGGAACTCGTTTGCTCCATCTGCCGTCGTCTGTCGTCTTCTGTGGCCAGCCCGCGGCACTTTACAGTACTGTTTTATATGTATAGATATAATTCTGACTAAATAAATCACAATAAGTACTTTGAGCGAAGTAAATTTATATTTTTGTAAAAATTGATACCTAATGTCTTTGTTAATTGGTTTAGAGAGCATTCTCTGCTTTTGCTAAGGAATTGATATCTGAACTTCTTTCTTTCTCGTATTTCTGGATTGTGTAGGTCTTCAGACTTTGGAGGCTGAGGCAACCCGTACTAATGCAGTTTCTCCTATTGTGACCAGACATTTACAGTAGATTTCATCTGCTAAATGTTCATCTATAACGCCTCTGATCGTTTGTGTTAACCCTGTATAAGTGTATATAATAAGAAAGTAAGCGAAGATAGTAATAAATAGGTACTCTGTATTATTCGGATAAACCGTGTGCACCTTACCTAGAACTGTTTTTTCATGATTCCTAGCCAGCCATGTAGGTACAGGTTTTTATTCTCACAAATGTATTTTTGACATACAAAATATGAAGTCAATTCCGCATATTGGAGGGCAAAAATCAATAAAATATGCAGTTTTAATAAAATTATTATTAGATTTTTTTGACATTTATCAAAAATTGCGACCATCTTTTTTAAATCGAATTGAGCTGTCAAACATGACAATGCGTCAAAAAAAATTAAAAAAGTACCGACTACGGAGTATTAATATGAACTATGAGGCAAATCCCCCCTAAAATATTTTTCAACCCCATTTTAACCATGTTAAAAGACACATTTAAAAAAAATACAAAACACGTCTCCGTTTAATTCAGTTAAAGATGTTTTATGCCAAATTTGAATAAGATCGGACCAAGGAATCACGTTGTCCCATACAAACTTTGCAACCCTTGTTCACCCCCTTAGGAGTTGAATTTTCAAAAATCCCTTCTTATTGCTCGCCTACGTCACATAAGGAGCATTTGTGCGAAATTTCATGGTTCTAGACCCAGCGGTTTAGGCTGTGCGTTGATCGTCAGTCAGTCAGTTCTTGTTTTTATATATATAAATCACATATAGATACACGTTTTCACTTTGGACGTTGATAACATTCAGGTCGCCAATTTCCGATCGCACGACTTGAAAGCTTAACGAAATTTTACTGGTGAATGTCTTTTTGTCTCATGTTAGCCGTTTTTAAATGCGAGAAAAATTACATATAACCAGTTAAGGCCATACCCAGGGCTAACGACCTTGAGCAAATGGGCGATATGACTCGCTAACATAGAGTAGCGCAACTACAGAGACATCAGAGTAAAATAACCACGAAAGAAGAAGAAAAATAGTAGCGGAAATGTGTTCCTCGCTTCACCAAATAAACAAGAAGCTGTGAGACGGTCTCACCCGACTGCCCCCCTCTCTAAAACGTTTATTGTGAGAGTTCAATCCGATTGACGTTGTCATTTTTGTTTTATTTCAAACTTTGAACAGATGATCCACGTGACCTAGTGACGTATTTTAATGCAAGAGAGTCACAGACTACAGACAAAGTCTCGCCATAAGCCCCTCTGCACTCTATTTTATAGAGAGAGGCGAAAAGTAAATTAAAAACAAAGGAACGTTTGTATTTCAATTTTCCTTTGTTTTTAAGTGTAGTAAAAATACACTGCAAAAAATGTGATTGATCATTACGTAAAACTTAAATGTGACGAATTCACAAAGACGAATGTTCATATATTCATTGTTTTGTACTTAAATTATTACAAATCCAGAAAGGGGGGTCTTCCACTCGCTTAAAATTTTTGTTACTTTTGGAAAAAAATTCATTTCATTTTATTATTACAAACAAACAAAAATAGACGTAAACGCAGTTGCGAGGGTCAGCTAGTTATGTACATATAAGAAGCGCTCGTGGCACCGCGGACTTAGTGTTCTGTAAGCGATCACTGTAGTAAGCTCATTCACAATGGCCAGTCCTTGGATGGGTGAGCATCCATGTGACCACTTTGTGACAGTTATTTGAGCGTCGTTTCCGTGTTTCGGAAGGCACGTTAAGCCGTTGGTCCTGGTTGCCCGTAAAAGGCAGTCGTTAAGCGAAGTTGAAGGCCGTTTTGGCGGCTTGATTAATTTTAACAGCAGGCAGTCACAACCTGCGCCTGTCTATCTCAACACGGCAATACAGCTCACCGCCTATTACGTGGGACAAATTCTAAAAAGTTGAAATGTGGGGACATAATAATATATGTCTCTGCCTACCTCTTCGGGGAAAAAGGTGTGACCATATGTATGTATGTAACTAGCTGACCCTCACAACTTCGTTTACGATGCTTAAGGTGTATGAAACATGATGGTCTAAGAGCCAGCGGCCCCCAGGCATTCGTTAAAGTATAAAAGCTGTAAGTTTCTCAATGTATGTCCCCAACACAGGTAAGAACGAACCCCGCCTATGAAACTTGAGTCGCGGTGGCTTTCGCAGGTATCAGGTAGTAAAGGTGTGTAAAATTGTGTGTTAAATTTGGTAAAGTATAAAACTCAGTTTTTACATATTTTACTTATAATAATCCTAAAAGTCACCTTGTCGAAAGCCAGACACTTTGTACGGTTGCAACCCTCTGCCAGACACCCTTAAAGTATATTTAATTATTACTATACTTACGGTATAGTATAAAAGCTGCAATTTATATATGTTATTTGGAGAACTATCAAATGATGTTTTCTCAATAGCCAGACAGTTTCAGTAGTTCCTTTATGTTGCCAGGCACATCAAAAGTCTAATGTAGGTGCGAGCGCGAGGGATATGTGTGTCTGAGGGTGCGAGTGAAATACCGCGTTCGGTCCACTGCAACGTTATACTGCGCATCAGCTATCATTTATTGTGTATAATGAGAACTATTTTCTAGATTTACTATGAAAATTCATTATGTACCATAACTAAGGATCAACGAATAAATGTTTAGAAAATTCTTTTATAAAATTTCTGTGTTTAGGAATCATTAAATTAACAATTAAATAATATATTTAAATAATTATTTTAATAATAGTTATTGGAATAATATAATTAATCTAATACAATAATTAATGGAAAAATATTTCAAAGATATTCTATGAATCGTGGTCGTCAATATCTTGAGTGTCCTCATCACCGCACCCAAAGACGCGAGATAGCACCCGAACCACCCCCTGGGCCATAGGTCCGTAGGGAGTCCTGGGACATCCTTCCGAGGGCTTACCCTGGGCTCCCAACCATAGGCTGCTGGACGTTACGTGAGGTTTATTAGTCGGTAAGAGTCCCTCATAACATCTGTGAGGACTTTCCCTCACGTTAAAAAAAAGAACCCTCATGGGATTGTTCGATGATTGTATTTTCCATCAAATTTGTGAGATCTTCGCTGTGTTGTAAACATTAATTTGATTTTAGACAAGCATACGGCCCACCAGAAGGTCCGGTGTTCACCGCAGCCTATGAACGTTTGCAACACCAGAGGCGCCACTCTTGCGCTGCCGACCCTGTAAAACCCCCTCACTGTAGGCGTTTGGGAAAACCGAGGCAGGGAGATCGTTCCACAAAGAAAGCCCCTATCGGATCTAACCGTGCTCGAACGCTCCGGACGTAGCGTGTGAGGATGGACTCCCTGTCTGTGATTTCTATTTTGTGCCAAATTTGACAATAACTTATTCCTTCTGCTATGTTATTATAATAACACTGTACTACGGAATGTAGTTGAATAAATCACAGATTTAAGAATAATTAGTACGCAAGCTTTAATACGTCAACCTCCCGTGACGAAACGGTCAAGTATCTGATACCTTTGTTTTTAAGAAGTGAGACGCGCCAAATTTTTCGACGCATACACGTACAAGTGTATAATGCCCGTCTGTCTTTTTATACGCTCCAAAATACCACTAAATATTTAAAAATATAATAAATATGGCCAAATGGAAGACAAAATTCTTAATTCAATAATGTAAAAAAACGATTTTCGCGAAAATGCAGATGTCCGTTTGCTCTTTGCTTCCGTCGATATATCCCTGGCGCTCGCATCTACATTAACTTTTGATGTGCCTGGCAACATAAAGGAACTACTGAAACTGTCTGGCTATTGAGAAAACATCATTTGATAGTTCTCCAAATAACATATATAAATTGCAGCTTTTATACTATACCGTAAGTATAGTAATAATTAAATATACTTTAAGGGTGTCTGGCAGAGGGTTGCAACCGTACAAAGTGTCTGGCTTTCGACAAGGTGACTTTTATGATTATTATAAGTAAAATATGTAAAAACTGAGTTTTATACTTTACCAAATTTAACACACAATTTTACACACCTTTACTACCTGATACCTGCGAAAGCCACCGCGACTCAAGTTTCATAGGCGGGGTTCGTTCTTATCTGTGTTGGGGACATACATTGAGAAACTTACAGCTTTTATACTTTAACAAATGCCTGGGGGCCGCTGGCTCTTGCTCTATGAGTTATTTCTTCATCAGTCTATCAACCGGCGGGTGAAACTGCCCGGTTTGCTGAATCATAAACGAATTTAAAGATTAAGAGCGTTAATTTTGTTTTCAAATTACATACGATCGTAAGAAATCAGACCGCACGTCACACACAGCCGTATAGTGCATAACTTTAGCAACAAAGAAGTTTGATACTTTTGTAACTTTTCGAAACAAAATTGGTGCGGTTAAGGAAGAGGACTAGGTTCCACGGACTGATTTCCGCAACGTCATTTATTGTGCCTATTTTGCGTGGGGGGTTATAGTATGGCTATTTTGCTATCCTAGTTCCTCCGGGAAGTCTAGCAGACTCTTCACGTTGCCGACGGCTTCCTATAGCGACCTGGAGCAGGTTACGTACCCATCCAGATGGGAGGAGTAGGATTGGTTCAGGGTCCATTGCTGTCAGCGAAGAGTCTCTTCTTGCCAGCTCGTACGCCGCAGCGATATTACATCGTGAGCCACTAAGTCCTTTTATCCATTGTAGCGTGACATTGTTCTTTTCGCATATATCCACTCCGTGACAAGGCCAGATGTATCGCATGGCTCTGTAGCGCTTGTAGGACTGATTTACTACCATTAAGTATCCGAATACACTGGTTCTGACGTTCCTAACCTGACTGTTCAGTCGCCTTGATTTTATATCCATGCACTCCGCCCCCTCCATCCCCTTAGGCACCCATGGCACATTATACCAATATACTGTGCCATGGGTGCCTAAGGGGGTTGCGATATTAATGTTCAGGTTCATCGAGAAGTTTCCTGCTCCGGAATCCGTTCTCGTTTTGGATTCATCCGTGAATATTCCTCAATCCTCAATATCCGTAGATATTGAGACACTATCGAAGGCACTCTTGTAGTTGTATTTTGTACTTTTTATTGAACGCAAACTGTTATGTTATTGTGTCCGTGATCGTTTCCGTTAACAGTTCCGAATCCACCAACTTCTTGTATAATTATGTGGTCGTGGCTTCCTGTTTAATGGTGACGTGTAGCGGCGGTAGTTACAACATCACTTCTATGGTAGCTGAGGGGCGTAGGTTTTGAGAATTGTAATTCGGTGTTATAGAGACGTGACACCTGATAGTTTCCGAGAATTCTTTTGTTAGTAAATAGTAACAGCTCCATCTTGCCTGGATTGTTTGAAGGTTCTTTAGCTGTGCACCAACGTTCCACGATTTTAAGAGCAGTCTGTGCGACATCACACACTATGCTGGTAAAGTTTACTCTTGTCAGTATTGTTATGTCGTCTGCGTACCCCACAGTGTAGTGGTGGTTTGCGTTAAGCTTGGTTATTATTCGCCGATACCGCAATGCCCGAAGACGCAAGACTTCAACCGGTGCACCCTACCATTAATGACCTACGGTGCCGAAACGATGTTATCCGTCAGAGAATAAGAGTGGTCGACATAGCTTGCAGAGTAAGCGTTTTGAAGTGGCAGTGGGCTGGCCACATCTGTAGAAGAACTGGATGGCCGATGGAGCAAGCGAGTTCCGGAGAAGAGACCGCGACTTGATAAACGTAGCCTAGGACGACCCCCTGCCAGATGGAGCGACGACCTAAAAGAGGTTGCAGGGATTGACTGGATGCACAAAACGCAGGACCGTGTGTGGTGGCGAAATTTGGGAGAGGTCTATGTCCAGCAGTGGAATGCTATAGGTAAAATTGATTGATTGATTGATTATTAGGTCGTCTACAACAAGGTTCCATAGCAGTGGTGAGACAACGCCTCCTTGTGGACAACCTTTAGCCATCTTCTCACTCACTGGTTTCTGCTGTCTGTAGCTTTAAAATGAGTTGTTTAGCATGTTATCTATCCATTCACTGACTACCGTGTATACTCGGTATTTTGCCAGTGTGGTGGTTATGCTTCTTCTGTCGAAAGCACCCTCTATGTTTATGAAAGTGCCGAGGCAAATTGATTTATTCTGGATGACCTCTTCTATTTTGCGTACCGACGCCGACGCATGTAGTGCTGACTTGCCGGGGGCATATGATGTTGGTTGAAATGCAGTGGCTTATTTTGAAGGGCCGTCCTTCGAATGTCTCAGTCACACAATCTTTCCAGAGGTTTTGGCAGGAAAGCCGTAGGGCGTATCGGTCTGAATGACCAGAGGTCTGAATAGTACCCTTTACCGGGTTTTGGTATAAAGATCACTTAGACCTCTCTCCACAGTCTGAGTCCTGAGTCACAGCCCCATACACTGTCTGGCGTACAGATACTATGTAACTGACAATATCAACTTGTGTCCTCCCCCATTTTATCACTGCAGGGAAGACTTCATCCTGTCCTGGAGATTTGAAGGACTTGAAGCTGTTAATTACCCATTCAGTTTTTTGTAAGTTGACAGAATAGATTAGAACAGGTCTTGCGAGCTCCCAGTGGATTTCTTCTGTGGATACGTTTTCCACCAGCCACACGAGTGTCTGCAGCAATTGGCATCATGGGAAGTGCGTTTGTATCAAAATACTATCGGTTTCTTCTCATGTGTTGGTCAGGCCGCCACGCCTTCAGGTTTATTTATAGATACTGAAAGTTCTGGCCCTTGTTTGGCCAGTATTAGTCTGACTCTAGCAGAGGTTTCTCCAAGACTTGGTACTTCTGTATCTCAGTCGCTACTTCTATTTTGCTTTAGCGGCTTTTTAGCCGTCCCAATCCAGGTCTGGTTCCTTACAGGTGTTCATATAGAACAGCTGCCTCATGCATGTTCTTTCTGAGTCTTTCTAGTTAGGAGCCCCACCAGCTAGTCTTTATTTCTCGCATAGATGGATACGGATTGGGGACAGGCCATACCGGTAGCTATATAGATAATGTTGTCACTTACGTGTCTGTCAGTTTGTTCAGTATTTTCAATTATGCTCGGCATTGCCTGAGTTCTCAATAGTTGTTGCAGGTTGTTGTAAGATTATATATTAGCCACTTATCGTCCGAGCAACAGGCTTCACTAGACACGTGCCAGTTAATGGCTGTCCTTGCTACCTCCTCTGTTGTAAGGTTAGATCAATTTTATTATTCTACCGCGTATGTATGTATATATGTTGGTTACATAATGTTGGCTCTAAGCCGTGGTTTAAGACAGTCAGTTTTGTGGTTAAAAGATAGGTACCCAATGAGTTCCTTACCTCTGTATATTATATAGGGATTTAGCTGGTATTCCCCTTACTCCTACTACTACTACTACTTGTCTCGTAAAAGACAGACAGACGGATAACGAAGTCTCATGAATAGGGTCCCGTTTTTACCCTTTGGGTACAGAACCCTAAAAACAGACCAAAATAACATTTAAGTGGGCTCTCATACAAGAAACGTGATTTTTGTCGTATTTTGGTACAGAACCCTACATGCGCGAGTCCGACTCACATTGGCCGGTTTCTGTGTAAAACACTGTTCCATAATTACCACTTATGAAATTGGTTTGTTAATGTTATTATCAATACCACACGAATAGTGACTACCTGTCTTGCGTATAATACCTACACCTACGCTGTTCATGGACAAAATAGTGCAACTGTAAAAGTTTATAACTTGGTCAGTTTTCGTTAGTTTCATTTATTTTTTTTGATACAGTATTTTGAAGCGAATCTCTAGCCGGGGTGTCTGAGCTTTGCACTGTACAAAAGTTCACGTTGTATATCGACCATAAATATATATATATTATATTATACGTCACAAAGTACTAAGATTGTTTGGTCACGCTAGAATTAGACTATTTTTGTTCATTTTTTCGTATTCAAAAATGGAACATCGAGCGACATGACCACTCTCTGGGAGCCTTTCGGCGGTACTAAATCGTATTTGTTCGCGTATCTGCATTTATAGGGGTTCACAAAATACTTTGTAAAAAAAAATCTGTATCTAGTTACTTAAAAAGAAATATTTTTATTGTCAAAGGAGAAGTTCTGACATAATAATACATAAATATCCTAATGATTTAAACTACTGAAGCTGGTGAAAAGACTACTTTATTTTTGAGAAATTTCTCAGTATTTGAGCAAACTTTAGAGTAATTTTTCTCCAAAAAAAGGAACCTACCTGATATAAGGTTATTCTACAAACAGATAGCCAAGGACCTTTGCAATTGCTTCGTATCCCTTGTTCATTAAATTTATCAGTTATTTGACATGAATTTAAGCATCGAAATCGATGCAAATCGTATGATTTGAAAAACCTTGTTCACTTTCGTTGATATTAGCCATATGTAATCTGTTGTTTGGTAAAATATGTTTTATGGAACGTTTAGAGAGCTAAATTTACTAAGTATGTTAGTTAATACCATGTTTGTACGATAAATATTTAATGACTTTAAACGCATTGAAAACTATGGTTTCTGAGCAAAACGTGGCGTGAAATATGTTAGCCCTCTTAAGCATATTGTAAAACTAGCTGACCCTCGCAACTTCGTTTACGTCACATAAGGTTTGCAAAAGGAGAGGCACTTCTTCATCAGACTCATCAAGCAGCGTGTGAAACGGCCCTGTTTGCTTTATCATAAAAGAGCTTAAAGATTAAGTTTATTCTAAAACAATTCAGTCCCCGACTTCGGCGCGGACAGAATTATTTTACAACAGCCTTAATCATTAAGCTCTTTTATGATTCAGCCAACACGCCTGTTTAGATTTACCGTCACAATCCAAGGAACCCTTGAATTATAGGTTTTGAGAAAGTTGAGATATCTGTAATTCCTGAACTACAAAACCCTCAGCACTGAAACTTGTGTGAAACAATCCTTAAAGTACTACCGTTATAACACTGAAAAAAAATTGGAATCGGACCATGCATTGTGAAATTACAACTAAAAAACCATATTGTCTTTCATCCCCACTCCCAAAGGAAGCTCGCAGAATATCGGAATCAAAGTATCCAGGAACCTTCCTCGGATTATAAGCTTTAATTGTTCCAAGTTTCATTCAAATCGATTCTGTAGTTTCTACCTGATACTTATTCGGGATACAGACAGACAGACAGACATGAACATTTTAAATTGCATTTTCGACTTCAGTATCGATTAGAGAACATCCTTCAATAATAATAAAACATAATAATAAACCGGGGCTTAATCATTAAGCTCTTATAGTTAAGAGCTTAATGATTAAGCCTCGTGGAAAATTTTAGAATAGATTCTAAAACAATTCAGTCCACGCCCTCGGTGCGGCCTGAAAACTGTTGAGGGTAGAGAGTCTGTACATGGAAGATATTTTGAATTTTTTTATTGAAGGATGTTCTCTAATCGATACTGAAGCCGAAAATGCAATTTAAAATTTTCATGTCTGTCTGTCTGTCTGTATCCCGAATAAGTATCACGTAGAAACTACAGAATCGATTTGAATGAAAAAAATGATAAAGCAACACGCAGGTTTAGATTTATCCTCACATTCAAAGGAGCTCTTGAATTCTAGGTTTAGAGAAATTGAGATGTCTCTAACTCCTGAACTTCCTCGGATCAATTTTCATTCAAATCAGTAGTTTCGACGTGATACGTATTCGGAATACAGACGGACATGAAAATTTTAAATTTCATTTTGGCTTAAGTAGGTATCGATTAGAGAACACGTTATTTTTTTTAAAATAGCTTCCATATTCAGACTCTCGACCCTCAACAGTTTTATTATTATGTATAGATATAGACTAGCAAGAAACTCGGCGGGCACTCACTTCATTCACTTTTATACCTTAACCAATTTGCCGGTAGATGGTGCCTACCTGTGGCGACCCACAAGTCGTAATAAGCTAAAAGATTCAATTCTTTCAGTGCAGTGTGTTAATAATAACTATAATGTAAGTATTTTCATCAGTTGTCTATATCCCTTAGCACAAGGTTATAATAGCTTAAGTTGTGTGCGAGTGTCCACAAATATTTCTTCATTTATTTATATTGAAATGATTAAGTACCGCTTACAATATAAGCATGATTACCTTTCGAAGTAATTTAACAAAACAATACGAAAAATAAGTTGAAATGCATTATATTCTCATGTAATGCAGTATGCATTGTGTAACTCGGGCTCTGGCTCTGTTACACACATTACTCTGTACATGAATGAAAATATAACATTTTACGCGAATATTTTGCAGACCAGAGCGACACACGTCCGTCTGGCAACACGACTCCCCCCGCACTAGATTATCGGGCGAGCGCGGGGAAGCAAGCAATGTGATGTATTCTTTGAATACATTATTAGTTATAATTAGTTAAAACTTATACTAATTCAAAATTGAAGAAAACCATTTTAGAGGTCTATGTTTTCTTTAGTCTCTGATATAAATTTTATTATCATTCATTAATGAATAGATGTCATACAACGACTTCTTCTAAAAAATTATGGGCTATTTCAGTGATGTTTTACTAGTTATTTATAATAAATACACAATTTCTGATGAAACCATCCTCTGGAACACATCTTGTAGATTTCAAATCTACTTTTGGCTGTCATTTTTCGTATACTAATACCGAGAAGAACGTCTTTATTTGCACCTCTTTTTCGCAAACTTTGTCAACCACTCCCCTTAATTACCGTGTTCACATTCACGGCGTATAATCGAGATTACCGCCAAAAGGTGCTACGCTACAGGCATGTGTATGCGAATGCGAAGGACCGTTCCACAAGTTCATACGCGGACGTCACGCGGTTTCACCCGCGTAGCTCCTGTTCCCGTGGGAATATGGGAATAAAATATAGCCTATGTTATTCAAGGTGAATGTAGTTTTCCAATCGTTAAAGAACTTTTGAAATAGGCACAGCAATTTTTGAGTTTAGTCACTAGAAACACACACACATACACACAGTAATACAAATTTCACCTATTTATAATATTAGTTTAGTTTAGGCCTTCGGGCTTGGGCAGATACAAGACCGTTAACCCGGTTTAAGGAACTATAGAGCAAAATTCTCTATTGTTCACTTAGACAATTCTTCTCTGGCGCGTCCACGTCGTGGGGGTGGGCACCGCATTTTTCAGTAGGCCGGAAGATGTGGGTGGCTGAGTTCAGAGAGGGACCCAGTGCTGTGGGGTATATCACAGTCCCGTGCCTAAGGTTACAGGTGAAGACCTCAACGGTGGGAATGGCGCAAATGTTCGAGCAACAGAAGTCGGCAGAACCAGCGGAAGAGGCAAGCCGTGTCATAAAGGCGGAATTATTATGACCTGGAGTTGGGAGGCAGCAACTACAGTACTTGCATGAGGACAAAACTATAATAGTTTAAAGGGCTTATGCAAGACATTTGTGAACGCAGTCAACATCATTGACACGACGGTCACGATACTGCGATGATGGAAGGCAACGGGATACCACCGTCATTAAATTTCCCTAGTAGTCAGATTAAATGAACTGTACAACGAAAGCCATGGCCCCGAGTCTCCGGCGTCCTTTAAATGGGACAGGGGTGCTAAGAATGCCCGGAGGCAATCTTAATAAAAGAGCATTGATTAGGATAGGTACATGGAATGTAAGAGGGATGAAGAAGGATGGAAAGCTTTCAAATATTATTAAGGAAATGGAACGCTTGCAACTGAATGTATTGGGTTTAAGTGACACTAAATGGGCTGGTCGGGGTAGGTGTGATACGGATGAGGGCAAAGTATTATACTACTCTGGCAGTGAGGACTCAACCGAAGCCTATGGCGTGGGAGTCCTTATGAGTAAACATACGTCCCAATCGGTGACTAATTTCGTGCCGTTGTCAAATCGTGTCATGCTCATTTAACTTAACTGCACACCAGTGAACATGAACATAATACAGGTCTATGCTCCAGTAGCTAAGAAACCCATGGCTGAGATTGAAGAGTTCTACGGTCTGATTGATTCACTTATGAGGCTCACTAAAAAGCACGAAATAAACATCATAATGGGTGACCTGAACGCTAAAGTAGGATCTGCTCCGGTGGAGGGTGTTACAGGTGCTTATGGGTTGGGCACCAGAAATGAGAGAGGTGATACTCTAATGGAATATTGCCAAGAAAAAGAGCTCACAATTACAAACACCCTCTTCAAACTGCACCCTCGCCGCCTCTATACATAGACGTCTCTAATGCATACACCTAGCCACATATTAAGAAATCAAATAGATTATGTGATTATCAATAGACGGTTTCGGAATACGATCAAGAGTGCTGTAACTTACCCAGGAGCAGATATAAAGTCAGATCACAATCCGGTTGTTGTAAAAATGCAGTGTAAGCTTAAACACATACAAAACCATAGAAATTGTTCAAAACTTGACCTAAGGAGGATTCAAGATCCAGCAACTAGAGCAGAAGTGTCGAATGCCATAAATAACTGGGCTGACAATCAGCTCTCGGGATCAGGAACACCTTCGGAAATGTATACTGCGCTCAAGACTACTATAACGCATATTTCACGAACGTTGCTGAAACCTAATCGTACTGTTAAAAAGCAACTGTGGATGACAGACGAAATTTTAGAGATGATGGAGGAGCGCAGAATGCATAAGATCAAGGACCCAAATAAGTATGTGGAATTAGACAAACTCATCACTAAGAAAATCAGATTAGCCCGAGATGCCTGGTACAGAGAGAAGTGAGGAGGTCCAGAATAAAAGCCGATAAATCCACTTTTCGTAATTTTTCAGGAAATACAAAAGAATGATTTCGTTAGAATACTTATGTGGTTTTTTAAACAAATATTACCTTAATTTGGCGTGTAGGAAGGACTTTCAAATAGTTATAACTAAAAAAATCTAGTATTGATAGTTTCTTTACAAATTTAGTTTCACATATGGAATAATCGGGTTTTGGTACGACCATGTTGTATTTATCGGGATTTGACTGGCTATATTTAAATTATCGGCTTTTGTCCCGGAACTTCCCCAAAAAACGATATTTTGATTATTGTAAGTTTTTGTTTAATGGATAGGTAAAACTAGTAAAATGCATATTAATTTTTGTTTCATCAACATAAAATAGTTTATTTATCAAAAAGTACAATTTTTATACCAAAACGATGGTGAACCAAAGGGTTTCTGCTTCAGTACAGTCGCACATAAGTCTTCATCATCAGATTGATGCTCACGATGGCTTTCATTTTGTACCTACTGAATCTCTGTGCCACTTAAATTCGTCATTAATACTCGAATCATCACCGAACATTTTATTACAAATGAATAAAATAAATTAAACAAATAAATTAAATTTTAATTTAATTTTTTAAATTATTTTTATTAATTTTAATAGGCTAAAGGTAGCAGAAGTATTAAATTTATTATTATTATATTCAATTTGTGTTGCTACCTTTCTATAAACTATTTCTACCTCAAAACTAATGTTTTCAGTCGAAAAAACAAGATAAAATACATTTGTCGGTAAATGGACTGAGCACGAAAAAAATCTAGAAATTTTGTATAGGATTTATCGGCTATTGTTCCGAAAATTAAAGAAAGCCTTTAAAATACGTGTATTTGTCGAGTTTTGATCCGGCTGCCCATCTTTAGAGCCTTATTAAGTACGTTTTTAACGGGATCTGTTGCGGCGTGAGTGTTGTATATCATGTATAACTACTTCAACTACCAAAAAAAAACTATAAAATGATATTTGGTGCAAAGTGGATTTATCGGCTTTTGTTCCGGACCTCCTCAAGTGTGAGCATATGGAGAATCTTCTGCATAGGCATGACAGTTTTAATCTTCACAAAGAAATAAAAGAACTGGCAGGGCTTAGAAAACCCAGTTCCACCATACTGTCGGATGACCGCGGCGTGTTACTGCTCGATTTGGAAGCTAGGAAGAGGGCGTGGCATTACTATGTGGTTCAGATGTTTGCCGATGTCTCTAGAAGTGATGCCAATGCGGCTATGATAACTGATGACACTGGTCCACCAATATTAACATCTGAGGTAAAGCAGGCATTGAAAGCAGCTAAGACTGGGAAAGCGTTAGGTCCGGATGGCATACCCGTCGAAGTGCTCAAGCTGTTGGAAGATGACTATATGGGTGCCCTCACGCATTTATTCAATAAAGTATACGACTCGGGTGTGGTACCCCAGGACTGGCTCAAGTCTACATTCATCACTTTACCCAAAAAGGTAAAAGCTAAAAAGTGCACTGAGTACCGTACGATCAGCTTAATGAGTCACGTGCTGAAAGTGTTTTTGACCATTATTCATAACAGAATACGACCAAAATGCGATGAACAACTCGGAGATAGTCAGTTTGGTTTCCGATCAGGCATGGGTACGCGTGAAGCCTTGTTTGCCCTCAACGTTTTGGTACAAGAATGCAGAAATATGCAGACTGATGTCATTTTGTGTTTCATTGACTATGAAAAGGCGTTTGATCGAGTAAAACACGACATCCTAATGGAGCGCTTAATCGACGTTGGGTTGGACGGCAAAGATATAAAAATTATTAAGAACTTGTACTGGAATCAGAGGGCAACTATTAGAGTGGACCACACTGAGACCGATGAGGTAGAGATTTGTCGAGGGGTCAGACAGGGATGTGTTATGTCTCCCGTGCTTTTCAACTTGTACTCTGAGGCAATAATATCAGTAGCGCTTGAAAACTAAAACGTTGGAGTAAAAATGAACGGCAAAATCGTTAACAACCTCAGATACGCCGATGACACCGTACTGATAGCCTCGACGGAAAGGGACATGCAGAGGATGTTGGACAGGTCAACGAATGCAGCATGAGAGCAGGGTTGACCATGAACGCATCTAAGAACAAGATTCTGGTGGTTTCTGGGAGCAAGGATTTGAACCCTAGAATACGAGTTGCGGGTGAAGATCTTGAGCGAGTGCGGATGTACAAATACCTTGGTGCTTGGGTGAATGAAGAATGGGATAGTGAACAGGAGATTCGAACCCGGATTGAAATCGCCCGATCGACCTTTAAAAGAATGGAGAAGGATTTGTGCAGTCGTAAATTATCCATGAGGCTCCGAGTAAGAATGCTTAAATGTTACGTGTGGCCGGTAGCGTTGTATGGTATCGAGGCCTGGACTTTGAAAGCCGAGATACAGAAAAACCTCGAAGCCTTCGAGATGTGGTGTTACCGTAGAATGCTCCGCATTAGTTGGACACAGAAAGTTTCTAACGATAAAGTACTTCAGCGCGTCGGTAATAACCGAGAGCTCTTACAGACCATCAAGAGAAGGAAGGTCGCTTACCTCGGACATGTGTTGAGACATGAAAAATACCATTTGCTCCAACTCATTATGATGGGAAAAATAGAAGGGAAAAGACGCGCTGGAGGAAGAAAGAAGTCATGGTTGAGGAACATCCGAGAGTGGACAAATATTGCCAGCGTTGAGGATCTATTTCGCTTGGCGCAAAATAAGGGAGAGTTCGCTAAGCTGACGGCCAACCTCCAGTAATGGCGAGGCACCAGATGATGATGATAATATTAGTTTAGTATAGATAGTGTAGTAGATGTCCAGTGAGACAGATAGTACATAAGCTACTTATTTTAGTAGGTATAGTATAGTGAATGACTTATGAAATCTTGAAGATCACGAATGTAGAAAGCCGTAGGCAGTTTCAATCTCTACGGTCACTACCGTAGGTAGGTAGGTATAGTTGTGCCATTTTAAATTTCATGAATATTTACAATACAATTTAAGAACATACTTTTGATTTGAATATGGAAAGTATTACAAAAATTGTAAATAAATTTTATAATTGCACCAAGTCACGACATTTCATACTATCGGATTCAAAAATTAAATTTGTGGTCAACTTCGTAACATGCTTTCAATTGCTTGCTAGAAGGTAATACTTCAGTCGCCGTTGTTTGTTGAAAGTATTAATTGGTTGAGAATTTAACAGCGCATGCCACGAATTTTTAGTTAAAAATAATGTGAATGAGTGGCCTATTATTTATTTAAACTACTTAACTGTAATCACGTTTTTAAGTGACAAAAACTCAACTTTTTAGAGTAGAAATCACAGTACATAATAATATTTAACACTCAAGTAGCTAGAAGAGAAATACACAGTATTAACCTTACCTACACAATATTGACAAGGTCACGATACGCTTGACTGGCACCTGATTTTGGTTTCCGATTGGATCAGCAGGGTAGTAAGCGATAAGCGAAGATATCAAAATATTATAAGCGTGAAGTTCTGAATTTGCCCTTCATTTCTCTGTTAAAGGTATGAATTTTCGCTCTAGGTAAAGTATCATAAACGAAATTTCCATTTCGAATGAGATTTTTGGAATTTACCCTAAGCCGAGGATATTTTGTACCTAATAAATATGTGATCAACAATTTTCGATGGAAATCAACAAGTTATTTTTCAGATTGTGTTCCATTAAGTTTGCGTTCTGTTAGTAATATTATTTCCCGCAGAGCCCTATCATTCCGAGGTGCCCCGTTGCCCGGTCGCACCTCTAGCTTGTCCTGCGTTCCGACAGGGTAGCGAAGTGAGTAAAATGCACTCCGCGTTAAAAAATGCTTAATATCAAACTATATTTATTTATGTTTACTTTAAGGCATGATAGCATTGAAGCCTGCAATATTAGCCTCGAAGAAAAGTGCTTGAATTTCATGCACCCCCTGTCCGTAAGACGTTGAATAACCTCAATATATTTTAGCTTCACAGAAAACTCAACAAATTTCAACTTGGGAGATCTGGAATTTTTTTGAGAAAATCGGTCATAAAAAACCGACCAGGTGCAAGTCGGATTCGCGCACAGAGGGTTCCGTACCAAAAAACGTCAATCAAATTACTGTATACATATAAGTAGTAGGTATTTGTTGATGAACCGGCAACAGAAACACATAATCCGTAAAAATTTCAGCTCTCTAGCCTCGTGACTGACGCGAAAAATTCTACATCTATGTGACTGACAGACATACGGACAGCGAAATATCAGTAATAGGGTCAGGTTTTAACCCTTTTTTTTTTAAACGTGAGGGAAAATCCTCATGGATGTTATGCCGGACTCCTACCGACTAAAAAACCTCACGTAACGCCCAACAGCCTATGGTTGGGAGCCCCGGGTAAGCCCTCGGAAGGATGTCCCAGGACAAACGATATAAACTCTTTGGATACGGAACCCTAAAAAGATTATCATGATGTACCCTAGCCTGATATCTAGATACTTTACCGATCGTGTTCGGTTCAGTAACAAACAATGAGATTTCCAAACTTACTAGATTGTTATAAGAACTTCATTCGCAGCTAATATAAGTAAGTAGGTACTTAGATTAGGGCGATGGGCTACTCGTAATAAGATTGCTAGTATTCTCATTAACCTCAACAACCTTCTGAATAGGGCACACTGACCCACATACTAATCTACAAAGGACGCGCTTTATTAGTACTTTTGTAATACGCGTGCGCGGTAAGTTGAGACGCGGTAGGAAACAAAATTAGCAATTTATGTTGTGTCATGGATTATAAAGAGATGTAGTTAGAGGAAAAGTGTACAATGGCACAGCTTATTTCTTGAAGAAACCTCTTCTAGCAGACTTGAGGGAGGAGAATGTTCTATAAGCTTATCATCGCGTCGTTCGCCACAGATAGGGTGTTCATACTCACTCTTTGCGTCCGGAACGGTTGAGTACGGTTACGGTAGGGGCTTTCTTCCGCGTACGCTTAGATTGTGGAATGATCTCCCTGCCTCGGTTTTCCTAAACGCCTGCAGTATGGGGTTCTTAAAAGGGAGTCTTAGAAGGGAGTCTTAGAAGGTTTTCAAAGGGTTGGCAGCACGAGTGTAGCTCCTCTGTTGTTGCAAACGTCCATAGTCTACGGTGACCACCAGTACAACTGGTGGGCCCTACTATGCTCGTCTGCCACCTTAGTGGTATTAAAAAAAAGCGTGCCAAAACTTATCGCGCACTTAAAGTAAGTAGTAGCAAGCAACATGTTTTTCATGAAGTGTGGTATTTTATTTCATTTACTACTGATAGGAAAAATAAACTTTTATTTTTGTAATCACAAACATTTGGTCTAGAAACGTAATCGACCTTTTTTAACGCGATATAGAAAGGTTAAGGGAAAAAATGTTGGTATGACGAAAATATTTTTGGTCTGCTGAATATTTAGACATTAGGTATCAAAATATTTAGGTTTCTACATTTTCATTATTTGGGAGAATTATTTAGTACTAGCTGATGCCCGCAGCTTCGCCTGCGTGAAATTTTGCGATTTTTCCCGTTGGTCAGATCGATGGTTAGATCAGTCTGTCCAGTGGGAACTTTTTGTCCCATTGCACAGATCAGCTCGATTTTTCCCGTTGGTTAGATCGATGGTTAGATTAGTCCGTCCATTGGGAACTTTTTGTCCCATTGTCCAGATCAGCTTGTGATGTAGGTTTATGAAAGTATCATCGAATACAAAAAGGCTTTTTTTGTTAACGTGTTTTGTTAACAAATGAAGATCGATAAAACCAATGACGATCGGATAAACAAATGACGATCGAAAAAACAAATGAAGATCGATAAAAAAATGAATATCGACAAAACAAATGACGGTCGGAAAAACAAATGACGATCGGCAAAACAAATGACTGTCGGATAAACCAATAACGATTGGCAAAACAAATGACGGTCGGATAAACAAACGACTATCGGCAAAACAAATGACGATCAAAAAAACATATGCAGATCAATAAAACAAATAAAAATTACATAACAAATGACGGTCGGATAAACCAATAACGATCGGCAAAACTAATGACGGTCGGATAAACAAATGACTATCGGCAAAACAAATGACGATCGAAAAAACATATGCAGATCAATAAAACAAGACTATAAGCAAGTTGATAAGGTCAAAAATTACTTGCAGTCATATTTTGTAATCTAGATGCGATTGCCATTCAAAAAATAGGTGCAAGCAAATCTCGACCTTAATGACACTTCTCTAAAAATGTGCTTTTAGGCGTTCATAGACATTACTGATCACGAATATATAAAAATTAAATAGATATTATGCATGCTCATTAGGTTGAAATTTGCTTGCACCAATTTTTAGTAATCTAGATGCTATAGCTATTCATCAAAATAGGTGCAAGCAATTCTCGACCTTATGAACTTGCATAATAATTATTAAGTTTTTACATATTCGTGATCAGTGAAGTCTATAAACACCTAAAAGCACGTTTTTACAGAAGTGTCATTAAGGTCAAGATTTGCTTTCACATATTTTTTTTTAATGGCAATCACATCTAGATTACAAAATATGCTTTAAGTATTTTTTGATCTTATCAAATTGTTTAGGTATAGTCTTTTGTTTTATTGATCTGCATATGTTTTTTCGATCGTCATTTGTTTATCCGACCGTCATTTGTTTTGTCGATCTTCATTTGTAAATAAAAATAGAATATTAAAGGATTTCAACATTGCTAATAAATGGGCAAATGTTATTGTGATTGTAACTGTACCGGAACTATTGGGACTAATTTTCTCGTGAATAAAAATCCCAGTAGTTCCATCATGGAACTACGCAATGGACGTTCGTTTGGTTGGCCCGGCCCTCCCGGAATTTACGACTTCGGAGTATAGCAATCTTCTGTACTCATCACCAGAAACATATGTACCGCTTTCTTTTTCAATGTAACTCTTTATTTTTGGAGAAAAACTCATGAAAAGGGGGCCGGGCCAACCAAACGCTTTCAGCACGGCCCCCCTTGTAACTCGAAAAATATACAGCCAATTAAAAAAATACTTGAGCTTGAGAAATGTACCCCGGCATCACGTTATACGTTCCAAAACAGATATTGTATATTCGTAATATCAAACGATAAATCGATGTAGAAAGGGGGCCGAGCTGAAAATTTTTGATAAGAAAATACGTACAGAAGGACAAAAGATTTTTATTCAAAAACTATAAATATAGAATCTACACATGGTAAATATCATATGTACCGCCTTAGTTTCTAATAAAACTTGCTAAATTTAAAATAAACACCAACCTCAGTTCGTTCAGCTCGGCCCCCTTTAAACGTCTATAGCTTCTAAACTATGACATGTTTCGTTACGAAAAAACTACTTCCTGACTCATATAAAGGAGTACATTCCTTCTAAATGAATTAAGATTCTGTGAAATTAGTATTTGAAAAGATTAATGGGATCGAAAATATCATACCGGATAAATGATATGGTGACCATGATTTAGAAAATAGTATTACTAACTGTAAAATTGCGAAAAGTTGTTTAGCAGAATGTTTTTTTAACGCGTGATGCGATGACCAAGGAAATAGGACTCCATTTTTATTTATATAGATTATTATGGAAGAATTATTTATGTTAATACAACTAAGTTACGAAATTTACTTAGTAAAGACTTGTTTCAGAAACTGTGTTTATTCTTCTTTGTAGTTACAACCCTAATGTTCTCGATGATGCAATTATGAAGTGTGCGCACGAATATTATTCTCGGAATACGTCATAGAGATGGTATTCCACTATAGCGATATTTTGTTAGGGCAGGTATTAATAGACAAATGCAAAATTTTCATCTGTGGAGAGCTCAAGTCAAGCTTTTGCCCTAAGTGCCTTTGAGTCATATAACATTTTTTTTTATTAGTTCTTATATTATGGAAATGATAAAAAGTTGACTTTATACAGTACTAGCTGACCCGCGCAACTTCGTTTGCGTGATAAATCAAGAACCGCTCGACCGATTTTGTGCAAACTTTACATAAACCATCTACTAAATAGTCCGAACAAAGCCTAAACATTTGGTTTGGATAAGTGAGCCCGATCTCGAGTTATAAAATTACAACGAAAAGTGGCATTGATTTTTATATATAATAGATGTAATAATACTAGTAAAAGTTAGATCAGATCTCAGTAATAGTAAGGTTTTTTGTTCTAATTTGTTGCAAAAAGCTGACCCGCGCAACTTCGTTTGCGTGATAAATGAAGAACCGCTCGACCGATTTTGTGCAAACTTCACATAAACCATCTACTAAATAGTCCGAACAAAGACTAAACATTTGGTTTGGATAGGTGAGCCCGATCAACGAAAAGTGGCATTGATTTTTATATTTATAGATAGATGTAATAATACTAGTAAAAGTTAGATCAGATATCAGTAATAGTAAGGTTTTTTGTTCTAATTTGTTGCAAAAGTAAAATAATATTTATTACGAATAATCAGCCAAATCATACACACGAGTCGAAATGACGCATGGTTATCTTTACAGTATTGTACAATATGGTTATCTATCTAGGGTTAAGAATTATAACTAGTCAAAGTTGCTTAAAAATTCGAAGTGAGTAACTACGAATTTTTCTTTCACTGACTGACCGATCATCAACATTCTAAGGTACTTTTAGTAAACATACAACCTTCAAATTTAGAAGGCAATGACGCAAAAAACTATGTAATTTAATGTAATAAGTACTTGTGAAATACGTAGGTGCACATTATGTTTTCATGCGATTGCCAAGTCAATCTAATTATTTAAAACTTTAAAGATTGTTAATTTTGATTATGGACACAATAAGATGTTGTTGAGTTAGCTAATTACGTAAAATTTAAGACAGGAGGTCCGGTATGTAGGGACTGAAAAAAGTAACCAACTTGGTAATTAAATGAATCTCACTACTTTTTACGGTGGAAGAAACAGTTAGCTTAAAAATATCATTAAATGAAAGAGTTTGGTCCATTAGGGCCCATGTATCAAAATGTCTGCAGTGTCAAAATGTCCAGTTCTACAAAATGACCGATAATAAATTGTCCAGAGTATCAAGTTATTTTTATTAAAATTTGAGTAGAAAAAATGTTATGAGTACAAAAATAAATAGTTACGCTTACTTTTGTAAAGTTAGCTTAAAATAAATAATTTTTATTTTGACTTATTGTAAAGCTGGACATTTTTTTAAAAACTGGACATTTGACACTCCGGACATTTTGTAAAACTGGGCATTTTGACACTGCGGAAATTTTGATACATGGGAAAATGAAGCTGTTGAGTTTTATTAATTTAAAGATTTACTCAATATATGCAGCTTTTTCTTAATAATTTTCACTGAAATCATGGTCACCCTACACATACAATATGATATTTTTGATCCCATTTATCTTTTCAAATACTAATTTCACAGAATCTTAATTCATTTAGAAGGAAGGTACTCTTTTATATGAGTCAGGAAGTAGTTTTTTCGTAACGAAACATGTCATAGTTTAGAAGCTATAGACGTTTAAAGGGGGCCGAGCTGAACGAACTGAGGTTGGTGTTTATTTTAAATTTAGCAAGTTTTATTAGAAACTAAGGCGGTACATATGATATTTACCATGTGTAGATTCTATATTTATAGTTTTTGAATAAAAATCTTTTGTCCTTCTTTACGTATTTTCTTATCAAAAACTTTCAGCTCGGCCCCCTTTCTACATCGATTTATCGTTTGATATTACGAATATACAATATCTGTTTTGGAACGTATAACGTGATGCCGGGGTACATTTCTCAAGCTCAAGTGTTTTTTTAATTGGCTGTATATTTTTCGAGTTACAAGGGGGGCCGAGCTGAAAGCGTTTGGTTGACCCGGCCCCCTTTTCATGAGTTTTTCTCCAAAAATAAAGAGTTACATTGAAAAAGAAAGCGGTACATATGTTTCTGGTGATGAGTACAGTAGATTGCTATACTCCGAAGTCGTAAACTCCGGGAGGGCCGGGCCAACCAAACGAACGTCGCAATGGAACTACTGGGATACGTTGGGGAAAAAAATCGATTAGTTTTGTAATTTTCTCGGTAGCTCCACGGAAATAAAGAATGACTTTTTTATTTGCCAATAGTTGGAGTGCGAGGACATTGTCTTATATCTTTTATTATATTAATGTAAATAATTAAATAACAATAACAAACAGTTTTCACTTTAAATGTACTTTCTTTTACTGTTCCCACTGGACAGACTAATCTAACCGATTTGACCAACGGGAAAAGCCGAGCTGATCTGGACAATGGGACAAAAACTTCCCACTGGACAGACTAATCTAACCATTGATCTGACCAACGGGAAAAACCGAAATTTTGTTCCTAGACAATAACATATCTATGTAGGCACCAAATTTCAGCCAGATCCGTTCAGCCGTTACAGCGTGAAAGAGTAACAAACATCCTAAATACCTAGTTAGATTTCTGATTAACAAATTCATAGTGCATAATAATAATATGAGCTAAGTAAATTTATTTATTAAATACATTTCTTAATTCAATGGCTAAACTACTACTTGACACAACTTCTCTTCTAAGCAATTGACATCGTAACTTAGTTCCTTCTTCAGGTAGTCCCAGCCTACGACGTTTAGCCAAACCGAACTACTGTAGGCTTGGTCCTCCTAATACAGTTGATCCAACCAAGACCTGGTAACGTAATAAAAATGTAAATTTCATCGGCTGAGCTTTCATGTTCATTGTAAAGGCTCTTTTCAGTCCTGTCGAATGTAGTCTATGTAGAGGTCATTCCCGTATTTTACAAAGACTGAGTGAGTTTGTTTCCTGACAGAATGTAGTCGGCACTATATGTAGAATAAAGTTCATGCCTTCCATGACCAGTCGCTTAGAGCTGCTGATAATTTTTGTCGTAAGGATTGAGCGTATATGGTAACATGCGGTGTTATTTTATTGACCAGTGGATACTACCTAAAGCGTAGTCTTTCATTTTTTTCTGGCTAGCCATCTTAGAATTTTCTTCTTCTTTTCACAAATGTATTTTTGTCACACAAAATTTGAATAAATTAGCAATAATACTTCCATAAAGCATATTTGGTTACTATTATATCAAAATAGCGACTTTTATTTAACTTTATTGCTATGTAGTAAAATCATCTGTTTGAAGTTTGAAATAAAACATAAATGAAAACGTCAACTGTATTGAACTTTCACAAATTATGTGTCAAAATTAAAAGTAATTTAAGTATAAAATAAGAGTATTTAAGGAGTATTTATATCAACTCCGGAGAAAATCAGCCCCAAAATAATTTACATTCCCTTTTTAGCTCGTTATGGTATAAATTTCAATAAAATACGAAACACGTCTTCCATCAATTATGTTAATAATGCTATACGCCAAATTTTAAGTAGATCAGACCAAGGAATCACGTTGTCCCATACAAACTTTACCCTCCTTTTTTATACCTTTGGAGGTGGAATTTGCAAAAATGTTAAAATCACTTTTTTCAAATTGTAACAAACAACGCTCATGCTTAGTTTCATCATCGTAGCATTAACCGTTTAAGCAATAATTGCTAATAACTTTGGGTCTTGTTTGGTTTGAACTCTATATACTTTTCCGGGATAAAAAGTACCCAGTGTGGTGCCCAGGCTATTAAAGAATAATTATACCAAGTTTCATCGTAATCGGACCGGTAGTTTTTGCGTGATGCCTGAACAAACAGACAGACAGACAGACAGACAGACAGACAAAAAATTTTTTAACCACATTTTTGGGTTCGGTGTCGGTATAGTAACACCCCCTATTGCTATTTATTTTTTTGATATTTTGAATGTACAGAATTTTTACTTCTACAGATTTATTATAAGTATAGATAGTAAGGTAGGTAAGTGGAATGCCTTCAAAATGGAAACCTGACTGTCATACATAATAAATAAATGGTTTAAAAAACCCTAGAAAAATACGCTTTTATAATGCACGAAAAACCCCAAAAATAAATTATGGATCGTTCAAGTTGCCTCTATTTCTGGGCTGAAGTGTAAACTATGTGCTTTTAGTTTTTTGTAAGCATATTCCTATTAATACTAATCCTTATATAATAAAAATCCTGGCGAAAGCTGCATGTGGTCGCATAAGAGCATAACGTTTATGCTGCCAGAGGGAACGCCTCTTCTTTCAGGCAATTATTATTTCAGGCAAATATTTGATTATAAAAGCGTGGGGCACGCTTTTATAATCAAATATTATAACTAAAAGCACATAGTTTACACTTCAGCCCAGAAATAGGGGCAACTTGAACGATCCATAATTTATTTTTGGGGTTTTTCGTGCATTATAAAAGCGTATTTTTCTAGGGTTTTTTAAACCATTTATTTATTTAATACTTTTTAGTCACAACATTTATACCTTAACTAGCTGTTCCCTGCGGCTTCATTCGCGTAGAAGTCGTTTTCGCATAAAATCATTACCCTCCTTTCGCACAGTCAGTTAAAAAGTAACCTATGTCCTTCTCTTAAACTCAAACTATCTTTATAAAAAATTTCATCAAAATCGGTTCAGCGGTTTAGGCATGAGAACGTAACAGACAGACAAACAGAGTTACTTTCGCTTTTATAATATTAGTAGGGATTTCTGTATTACATGGTGTTTTGTCTGAGTTCGACTAATGTGAAAATATTTCATTATTACTCTAATACATATACATTTTCTGCAGGTACCTATGTCAATATTTACACTCAATATTAACTTCAATATATAACAGGTTTGTTATAACCTTAAACCCTAATCGTGGTCTAAGCTCATTACACGACTTTTCTAACAAATTCAAACACAGCTATGATACGATGTTCAATCATGAAGTTACAGTTCATATCTTACGACTCCATCATCAGATCAGTTTGACAGCACCATATTATTGTATTGTTATCAGAACTACAAACATCTGCCAATTTTCATGACGTTACGATCCTTGGAAGATGGTTAAATTAGTGACCTGAGATTCCATTGCATAGTTTTACAAGTCATTTAAAAAAAGGTTTGTTATAATCCTGAAACTTAAGCCTGGTCAAAGTTCACTACAAGACTTTTCTGACGAATCCAAAAACAGATACAATACGATATTCCATCATGAAGTTCCAGTGCATATCTTCCGGCTCCATCGTCATATCAGTTTGACAGTACCATATTATTGTATTGTCATTAGAACTACATACACTGCCAATTTTCATGACCCTACGATCCTTGGAAGCTGGTTAAATTAGCTACCTTAGATTCCACTTGTTTTCTGTGCCTATCTTCCGGCTCCATCATCATATCAGTTTTACAGTACCATATTATTGTATTGTCATCAGAACTACATACATCTGCCAATTTTCATGACGCTATAATCCTTGGAAGATGGTTAAATTAGTATCCTTAGATTCCACTTTTTCCGTCGAAGTTTCAGTGCCTATCTTCCGGCTCCATCATCATATCGGTTTGACAGTACCATATTATTGTATTGTCATCAGAACTACATACAACTGCCAATTTTCATGACCCTACGATCCTTGGAAGCTGGTTAAATTAGCTACCTTAGATTCCACTGGTTTTCTGTGTTTATCTTCCGGCTCCATCATCATATCAGTTTGACAGTACCATATTATTGTATTGTCGTCAGATCTACATACATCTGCCAATTTTCATGACGCTACGATCCTTGAAAGATGGTTAAATTAGTATCCTTAGATTCCATTACATTGTTAGTTACATACACGACGACCTAATAAAAGCTTATTAAAAAGGTGACATGCTGAACACAGGGTGTGACATGGCTGCCATAATTGCCAGGAGAAATAAGCCAGTGGCATTCCTTTATGAAGATCAGTGCCAAGGTAATCGCACGCAGGCAATAAGCATTGAGGTTGGATGGAAGGGAATGACCATCGAGTATTCTGAGAATAACAATCGAGACAGACAAAGAATGACAAACGGTGCTCCAATTGACTAAAGGACGAGATCATTATGAAGAGAATGAAAGCTCCAAACGAAACCTTGTACCTTCCAATTCCAACTGATTTTGGTAATGTGATGCAGTAAGGCCAATCTCGTAGTGGTGTACAAGATGTATAACGATAGTACGGGAGTACCTACTTTGGTACTTTTATGATACATACATTTATGGTCACGCCTTTATCCCCGTAGGGACAGGCAGAGGCATATTACATGCCGAAATTTCACCTTTTTAGAAGTTGTCGCACGTAATAGGTGGAAGCCGTATTGCTATGTTGAAATGGACAGGCGCAGCTTGTGACTGCCTGCTGTTGAAATTTTTTAAGCCGCCTAAACAGGCCTTCAACTTGAGTTAACCACTGCCATTTTACTGGCAACCGGGACCAATGGCTTAAAGTGCCTTCCGAAGCACGGAAACGCTCAAATAAATGTCAAAAAAATTAAATTAAAAATTTAAAAACCCCCGACTCAAAAAAAAAGAACAATAAAAAAGCCTGTAAAAAGTAAAAAAATAACTATTATATTATGACCTATCTACCCTAAGTAGGTATTGAACCTTTATTATTATTATAGGTAGCTATATTATTTACGTATTCATATTTTTAACTAACAGTTTGTCTCGTCGGGGACCGCTCACTCCTAATCATAACCTAATCGTACGTCTGTCGGTCAATCGTACTCGTTGACTATTTTTGAAGTTCCTGGATATGTTCAATTGTTTAGATATATAGCGGTCCCCCGACGAGACAAACTGTTAGTTAAAAATATGAATACGTAAATAATATAGCTACCTATAATAATAATAAAGGTTCAATACCTACTTAGGGTAGATAGGTCATAATATAATGGTTATTTTTTTACTTTTTACAGGCTTTTTTATTGTTCTTTTTTTTGAGTCGGGGGTTTTTTAAATTTTTTATTTGATTTTTAATTTCATACTTTTTATAGGGGTTTTTTAATATCAACATACGTATAGTCTATCAACAATTATTCAGAGCTAATAGGAACTGCGCGGAGTGTGGTTACTGAATTAGAAATACATTCCACTCCTCATATCTTTCGAATGGCTAAACCGATTTTCATAAAACTTATCGTGATGTATAAGTTATGACCATTCATTTGATACCCAACTCGGGTATATTTGAACACATTCAATTTTTCATCACCACTTTCACCCCTCATATCTTTGAAATGGATGAACCGATTTTTATAAAACATAGCTAAGAACACTCTCCCCTAACCTATCTTTCAAACAAAAGAAACAGAATCAAAATCGGTTGACCCGTTCGGGAGCTACGATGCCACAGACAGACTTACACACACACAGACACACACACACACACACACACGCACGCACGCACGCACGCACGCACGCACGCACGCACGCACGCACGCACGCACGCACGCACGCACGCACGCACGCACGCACGCACGCACGCACGCACGCACGCACACACACACACACACACACACACACAAACACACACAAACACACACAAACACACACAAACACACACAAACACACACAAACACACACAAACACACACAAACACACACACAAACACACACAAACACACACAAACACACACAAACACAAACACACACACACACACACACACACACACACACACACACACACACACACACACACACACACACACACACACACACGTCAAACTTATAACACCCCGTTCGGCCTTCCGTCGGAGGTTAAAAAGTGGTCACATGAATGGTCACTCATCCAAGGACTGGGGGTTTACCACTGTTGACCGAAATTCATTTGATCATTTGATGTGTGACCGAAAAAATATTAGGCAATTCTACTACTGATCGAATGAACAATAAACCAAAATAGTTTTTATCGAACAAACATTTGGTATTTTTACTACTGATCGAATGAACGTTTGGTCGAAAAACAGTTGACTATACTACGATTTTTAATTCGAGTCAGTAAAATGACATTTTCAGTGTGGCGGGTTTTTTGTCACAAATAAATAGTGATGTGGTTGAATCGAGTTTTACGATTAAAAGTTAGTCGAGATTATATTTTTTTATTCGATATCAAACAGTAATTAAATATTGCATAAAACCACCTATACTGTATTTTAACTCATTCAAATAATGTAGTAAACAAACAATTTGGACCTCGATTGCCCCATAATTATTTACACTAAAATATCAATCCCGATCATCACCACTTTTCAAGGAACCGTAGTTTGTCTTATACAAACATTTCACACCAATTTACCTTGAGATTAAGGGGCCCGTCCGTTAAATGCACGAAAAGACATTTTGGACTTAGGAAATATTTAAGAACTCGTTTCATTAAATGACACGTGTGACATGTACAAAATAATTTACATTAGAAAAAACATCTCTGTAAATTATTAAAAATCATCGAAATAGCAAGAAACTTTTTTATAAGTACATAATTAATTAAACAACATTAATTCATTCATAAACAATAATAATAAAACCAATTAAAAGTTATATCATTACACTAAACTTAAAATAAAAACTAACTAACTACCTATCAATATACAAATTGGGTCCCTTCCTACCTATGACGCAGGCAGCATTCCCACGCTGGATAGCTATGGAAAGCCTTTGCGCGAAATAGCTACCAGCGCGGGGATCACGCGTTTCTTCCCTCAGACGCTTACTCAGAGCCGTGAAAAGACCATGTGCACCGCGACACCGTGGACCCAGTGACTCGACATCAAATGGAACGAATTCATATTGGCACCGAGACAACTATACTTGCCGATCTTTAACCACTCGCGAGCATTAGCCGGCCCACCGCTATTTTGCTAGTAGCCGGGAGGTAGGACGCCGCAAGAGTGTCAGTGCAAGTGGCATTCCACACTAACGCACGTCCCATTCTCCAGGGTACTAAAGACATCCCGTCGGGTCGCTTACCATCCTCCCGTATAATTTGGGGTTCTAAAACCGCGGGGACATTAACGGTGATAAGTACATACTTATTATTTCAATTTTTTCAATAGATCATTCCTCTGTCGAAGTATAAAAAAATGGAACGACCTGCTCGCACACGTGTTTCCCTCATCTGTGAGATCATGGAAACGTGTGCGGGAGGGAATCCCGGTTTCTCCAAGAGGAGCGTGAAGAGGAACATCACAGGGCCGCCAACTGGAGGACCACTGTCAGAAGTTCTTTTTTTCATTATTTTTAGTGACGTGTAGACTGAAAATCTATCTATCTAGGTGTAAAGTTCTCGAAAGTACAAATTAATCAAGCCCAAAACACAAGGTAACTGCTGTATATCGTTAGGGAATTCTCTCTTCTGTCTTTCGTCTCCATCATCAGATCGACTTCAGATTTTCATTAAGTTGTACTACTTTAAAGCCCTTAATCGAAAAAATTACAAACGCCCTAGATGTCCCTGCAATTTTAAAAGTTCCCTTCGATTTCTCCAAGATGCCATCATCAGATCCTAACTTCCTTAAAATGGGACCACCTTGGGAGTACCTATCTATTTTCGAACGAAAAAAAATTTTTTCAAATCGATTAATAAACGACAGACGGAGTTCTTCGCGAAAAAACATTTAAAAAAAAATTATATACGGTCGAATTGAGTAACCTCCTTTTTTGAAGTCGGTTAAAAAATTATGTACGGTCGAATTGAGTAACCTTCTCCTTTTTTGAAGTCGGTTAAAAACTACTTGAATTGTTTTACTTAATTTCTCTGAATCTTTTATTTTATTTAGCTCGCCATATTGACGTCGCCACCAGCCTGATGGAAAGAAGCCGTGGTGCATCTAGCGATTGGGGGCCACTTCTGATAGTGGTCCTCAAGTTGGCGGCCCTGTGATGTGCCTCTTCACGCTCCTCTTGAAGAACCCGGGATTGTAAGATGAGGGAAGCACGTGTGCGGGCAGATCGTTCCATGACGTGATCTTTTTAAACATTTTTTCCCAGCTTTTATAATAATGTTATAGTAAACAATTTTAATATGCTGGTAAGGTCCATATTTCTCGAATTATTTAATCTATTACAAATTTACAATAAAAAAAAAGCTTTCATACCTAATAAAATAAAGAATGACTAAAATGTCTAAGTCTATTGATTGTCGAACATCACTATTGTAGCGGGTCACCCTTTTTCGTATCAGTGACAGTTGCAATTGTCATTTTACTGACTCGAATTAAAAATCGTAGTTTAGAGAATATTTTAACAAACAAAAGCGAAATAAGTAGATTTCGTTTTTGGCACTCGCCGGCCGCTGCCGCGGCACGCTCGCTTCGCTCGCTCGGCTCGTGCTCTGTGGTCGCAGTTCTAACCTAACCTAACCTAGCCATTTTGATTCAGCCACTGTTAACATATTCTTTAGTCAACTGTTTTTCGGCCAAACGTTCATTCGATCAGTAGTAAAAATACCAAATGTTTGTTCGATAAAAACTCTTTTGGTCAATTGTTCATTTGATCAGTAGTTGAATAGCCTAATGTTTTTTCGGTCACACGTCAAATGATCAAATGAATTTCGGTCAACAGTGGTAAACCGAAGGACTGGCCATAGTGAACGTTGCTTACTGCAGTGATTGTTTACAGAACACTGAGTCCGCGGAGCCACGAGCGCTTCTACTCCTTCAACTTTATGATAATAGCACAATATAAAGAGAAAATATAATAGGGAGAGGCTTCCGTGTAGTACTTGTAGTGAACTAAGTACTAGTGAATTCCAATGCAAATTTGATTGATAGATTATGTTATTATTTTTTGGGTAAAATCAACCCCTCTGATGTCTAAGTGCCTGTACGCCACAAATCGAGTGTTGTACAAAGGGTGTCGTTCTGAAGCTAAATCGGGAAAGTACTCTGTGGTATCCCCTCGATTTAGGAAATCGTTTTGGGCGGTGATAATAAATTGGAACATTTAAAATTGAACGGAATCTTTACGGTATTGAAGGATATTACAGATTAAAAGGTATTTCACGGATTTTGATAGAAAATTAGCGGTATTCTAGTTTAACGCAATAGATAATCTGCACATGTCATGTTAGTGGAAAACAGTGACCACATTTTTAATCATTATGCATGCAATGAAGTTTAAAAAAATGTTTTTAGTTTTGTGAACTGTTAAAAGACATCTGCTGCTGCAGATTTACTTTTTTTAGGTACGTTGTGGAATGTATTTCTGCACCTCACTGCAGGAGTGCACAACGACTTTGTGTGTAAAGCCCAAGAGAGGATAAGACTACCCACTAAACCACCAGCGTGTTCTACCTGACCTCTACCAAGCTGGCAGTACGTAGTATTGTTACTGTATCTTTGCCAGAGCTAGGCCAAGTGCTACTCGGCAAACAAACGCCACGATATGGGGATCTTTTCAAGACCAGATGGGCAACCCCCCATGTTCCGGTGAGAAAGCGTGCCATACTCGCAACCCCGCTTGTAGCATTTATTTTCTATAGATGCAGTATTTAGGATGTGAAAGCAGCCTTATCGAGTTATCTTTTTTTAATCGGTTGTCAGTGGTGACATTTCTGCTGTCAGAATGACAGGATGTCATAAGTTCGGTGACGAAGCGTTTCGCATTTAAAGGAACGGGTTTTTGTTAAGATTTTTCGTGAAAGACAGGACTTTTGACCGAGACCTGCTTTGGGGTAGTTGGAGGTCCTAGGACTTTTGCTCTGAGACTGTGCCGCGAATCAGTTTTTCGCTCAAGCGCGAGTATTTGTTACCTCGCGTGGCCTAACGGGCTGTGATTGGGTTGCTGCATTGCATCTTGCTACATTTTACCCAGAAAACTGGGTTTTTTACTACGGGGCTAGTTGCCGGAAGAGATTTTGTGTGCCGCACCTATAAGTTAGTGGGCTGCACGTGGTACGACAACGTGGAAGTGCGGACTACACGAGCTTCTCATGTGAGAGGTATCTGCCGTCATCACCTGGCAGTAACAACAGGCAGTCACTCTCACTCAGCTCACTCTGCAGGCCAGTAAATCCACTACTTATGTGTAGCTTAGTAGCATAAGTACCTAAGCACTGACTATACTTCTGTGTACCTGTGATATTTGTGTCTATCAGTGAATAAGCTCTCTGTGTGTCTCTGTGTATCTCTGTGTTATATAAATATATGTGTGTACACCCTACCTGACTGTTTTCGTCAGAGCCCTGGCCTACCCTTGCACGCACACTGGAATCTCTGTAGTAAGGCGCCCTGGGAAAGAGTTCTCTGCATAGCTACCTCGCGCTAGTTGGTGAGTAACACTGATCATCACTTAGTGTTACAAATTGGCTCCCAACGTAGTGGCAAATCTCTGGGTCTACTCTGCGGTAGCCTCAGTCTAGTGTGTGTGCATAGGTGGTTACCTCTGGCGAAACCATCCTGGTGAATCGTCCGAGACGCTCCAGGACGTTAATTGGTGGTGCTAACAGCTAAGCACAAAATTATCCCTTTCGTCTTCTTCCAGCTACCTACATCTTTGGCTGGAAAAGACACAAAATTCTAAATTCTAAAATTTAAAAATAGCTGTGATTTTGGAAAAACTTTTTGATTTTATTTGGAATACCCACTTCTTTTCTTATTGTGTTTTTTTTCTTCTTTATGTTCTTTTTTTTATGGTGCACACATATATTTATTATATTATTAGTGTAGATTAATATATAATATATATTATCCTATAGTTTCACCTTGTAAGGTAAACTTAGTGAATCTCTCTGTGTTAACTTAGTGAATTTCTCTGTGTAACTTAAAACTTTTTTATAAGGTGTGTACATACCTTGTAATTTTGAATGTTAACCTGAACTGTGTTATCAGAAAATTTAGAAACTTTTCTCTCTTAATATACCCTTAATCTTTGTTAAATTCTAAAAGTCAATTTGAAACATAATTACCTAACTTAGTACACTTTGTTGTAACTCAATTTACATTTTTACTTTGTAATTGATCCCTATCTGTGCCATTTTATCTTTATAATTGTTGTAAGTAAATTTTTACATAATGGCACAGATGAAAAAATATATTAATTATTTAAGAAAGGATGAACTTGCTAACGAGCTGTCCCACATGGGTATTTCAGTGGAACCGGAAACGACAGTGTCTGGCCTTCGGAGTGAGCTAAGAGCGGCACACCGACTCGTCCGTCGAGGTAGCATCAAAGCGAGTGCTCCGGTACCCGCTGATGCATCGGCTGAGCTCTCGATCTGCCTCCCGAAGGTGTCCGAGCTGGAGGAGGCTATTCAGTCAGGTGACATCTTCATTAATAAGGGTAGTCGTCTTAGGGTGTCCCTCAGGGCCAACTACTTATTGAGTAGGTTAGCTCGTTGTGGTCTGGATTGCCCCGACCTGGTGGATATTCGTGGTAGGCTAGTGAAGATCATCGCTAGGGCTGAACCCAGTAGTGATTCTGAATCCGAAGGTTCGGATGATGATGGTGATGATCCTTCGGGTCGTGACCAGGTGGAATATACTTCACCAGTAGTGAGAGAGGACCGCTCGGTGCGAGCTAGTTCAAGTAGGAATAGTTCTACATGTAACATAGTGTATAAAGAACGTCCCCTTAACTTATGTTCATTTAACTTAAAATATGATGGTTCTACTTGTGTACGTGTGTTTTTAGAGAGATTAGAGGAACTTAGATGTGCTCGGGAGGTTACTAAGCCTAGACTCCTTATGGCTTTCTCCGACCTGTTGGATGGACCGGCTTTGTCTTGGTTCCGTACAAACAAAGCTAACTTCATCTCATATGAGGATCTTATTAGTGAGCTTAGAGATACCTTCGATATTCCTGATTATGATTACCGCCTCAGGAACGAGATAAGACAGCGTACACAAGCCCGCTCTGAGTCCTTGGTTAACTATATATGTACAATGCAAGCCATGTTCTCAAGGTTGTCATGTAAGATGCCCAGTGAGGAACAGCTGGACATTCTCATGCACAACATTAGACCTGACTACATGAAGGAACTGGCCTTGCATGATGTCAACTCTGTGGATGACTTGAGACGTTTGGGTAAGCGCTTGGAGCTTGCGCGTACTAGGGCAGACGCTTTCCATGAGCCTGCTCTTGACAAGTTTGAGATTACATCTGACTTACACCAGCTTAAGAACAAAGGTGTACAAAAGCCCGCTAAGCAGGTGTCTGCAGTGGAGACGCCGGTTACCCCCCACGATCGCAAATGCTTTCGTTGCGGCGGGGGCGGTCACACTGCATACAGCTGCACACAGTCAAGGGAGCTGGTGTGTTTCCGGTGTGGTCTCAAAGGAGTCAAGACCCCAGACTGCTCACACTGTACTAGCAAGTCAAAAAACGCGTAGGCCAGGGCCTTATTAGGAACTCTGTGCATCACTCTGTATCTGAGTCTATTTCTGATGAGGTCCTGTTTCCTAAACGGGATAGTGACATTAGACCGTATCTAGTTGTTAAGGTTTTAAATTTAAATGTCTTAGGCCTTCTAGATTCCAGTGCCTCCTGCTCTATACTAGGTAAGGGAGCGCACCGCATCTTCTTGGAACTGGGTTTTGATCTTGTGAGTATCAATCCTACTTTTCGTATTACAACTGCAGACAGCACTCACTTGCAATGTCTGGGTTGTATCTCTTTGCCAATTGAGTACAATTCGGTTATCCGAGTTGTCAAGTTCTATGTTGTCCCAGGTATAACCACCTCCATGATATTTGGAGTGGATTTCTGGCAACAATTTAAGTTAAGTGATAAGTTAATTTTACAAAATATTAGTCTTGATAGCTTTAGTGATAATAATCCTATAGAGTCTGTGTCCCTTAACGGTGGCCTCGAGGATTACGACAACCTGACAACTAAACAAAGGTGTGTAATCAACGAGGTCATTGAAAAGTTCGACTCGTTGAACACTGATAAGGTGGGTTTAGGTCGGACCTCACTTGTGCACCATGTCATTGACACTGGTGACAGCAAGCCGATCAAGCAGCGTTATTATCCGCTCTCTCCCCTTAAGCAGAAGGCCCTGGAAGCCGAGCTGGACCGAATGCTGGAGATGGGAGTAGTGTCCCCGTCTCAGTCCGCCTGGAACTCTCCAGTGGTCATGGTGGAGAAGGCGAACGGCGACCTCAGATTGTGCTTGGACTCTCGCAAGCTGAACTCTGTGTCAAAGAGTGACGCCTACCCCTTACCCTATATCAATCAAATCTTGGACCACCTTAATAATGCTAAGTATTTAACTTCTGTAGATTTGAGTGCGGCTTACTGGCAGATTCCATTCGACTCACCCCAGTCTGCTGAGAAGACTGCTTTTACGGTTCCCCGGAGAGGATTGTTCCATTACAATTCCATGTGCTTCGGTCTTGTCGGTGCCAGTGCCACGATGCAACGCCTCATGGACCGTCTGTTTGGTCCCGAGTTCGACAACAAGGTATTTGCGTTTCAGGATGACATAGTCTGTGTGTCCAGCACCTTTGAGGAGCATGTAGAGCTCTTACATAGAGTCTATCAGCAACTCAAGGATGCTGGCCTAACTATTAATATGAAAAAATCCCACTTTTGTCGGAGTGAACTCAAATACCTGGGGTATTATGTGGACAAACATGGCTTACGGACAGACCCGGGTAAAGTTGAGGTTATCCTCAACTATCCCACCCCTTCTAACCCTAAGGAGGTTAAGAGATTTCTGGGAATGGCCGGCTGGTATCGTCGCTTTGTTAACAACTTCTCGAAGATTAGTAAACCTCTGTGCAAACTCACTTCTACGAACCTTAAGTTCGAATGGACCCCTGAGGCTGAACAGTCCTTTAACCTGCTAAAGTCAGCCTTGGTTTCTGCCCCTATATTAAAAATGCCTAACTTTGAGATGCCCTTCCGCATTCTTAGTGACGCGTCAGCTTACTCAGTTGCTGCTGTACTGACACAAACTCACGATGGTGTTGAGCACCCTATCGCCTACTGTAGCCGTTCTCTCAACAAGAACGAGGTGAACTACAGCACAACTGAGCGAGAACTTCTGGCCGTGATTTTCGCTTTGGAACAATTTCGACAGTACGTCGAAGGCCAAAAATGTACGGTCGTCACGGATCATTCATCTCTTCTGTGGTTCCATAAGCTAAAAAATCCCACGGGTCGTCTAGCACGTTGGAGCATGAGGCTCAGTCAATTCGATTTTGACATAGAGCATCGAAAAGGTAAAGACCACGTTGTACCTGATGCTCTGTCTCGTATCAAAATTGATTCCCTCGATGCAGTACCCACTAAAGACCCGTGGTATGACCACACCATGAATAGTGTTCGGAAGAACCCTAGGAAGTCACCAAATTATGACATTCGTGACAACCTTCTATATAGGTTAACTAAAAATAAATATTCTTTGACTTCAGACTTTGACTGGAAGCTGGTGGTACCTCAGGAGGATCGCTTGCCCCTGCTCTCTAAGTACCACGATGACACACTTAGTGCCCATGGTGGCGTTTGGAAGACGCATAAAAGGTTAGCCCTAAATTATTACTGGCCCAAGATGTACGAGGACGTCAAAGAATATGTTGGGAATTGCGAAACATGCAAGCAGTACAAACCCGTAAATACGTCTCGTCCCGGCCTAATGGGTAGCCCGAAGCGGGTTTCGAAGCCATTCGAAGCTATCTCTGTCGATCTGCTTGGTCCCTTTCCCACTTCGAGCAATAGAAACGTACACCTGATCGTGGTCTCCGACTACTTTAGCAAATACGTCATGTTGTGCCCTGTTCGGGTTGCCACAGGCGCTGTAGTCGCGAGGTTCATAGAGAAGAGTGTGTTTCTCGTGCACGGAGTCTGCAAGACTATTTACATGGATAATGGCCCTCAGTTTGTGAGTAAGCCATTTAAGGATCTGTTGGCTAAATACAATGTACCTAATATATATTATAACCCTAGGTATCATGCCCAAACTAATCAGGCGGAACGAGCTATTCGCAATGTGGTTCAAGCGATCTCATGCTATGTGAAGTCACAACACAAGTCTTGGGATCAGTTCTTGGTTGAGATACAGTGTGCTTTAAACACTGCAGTTAACGAAGCAACTCGTTTCACCCCTTACTTTTTGGTACATGGTAGGGAATTTATTGGGGATGGAGTGCTGTACAGGCAGACAGATATCGCGTGCCATCCTACTTCAGTCTCTGTAGACGATCCATCAGCCTTCGGTGTCAAGCTGAGAGAAATACAACGCATTTACGACCAGGTGAGGAAACATTTGAACGTTGCCCACCAGCGTAATGAAAAGTATTACAACCTCAGAAAAAGGCATGTAGAGCTGAAAGTGGGACAGATAGTTTACAAACGCACGTTCTACCTGTCCAACAAGGCCAAGAATTTTACTGCTAAGCTAGCTCCTAAGTTCCTTAAATGTGTGGTGACTGCTAAACGATCCCCTTTAGTATATAGGCTGTCAGATCTGGACGGTAAGGATCTTGGGGAGTACCATATCAAGGACATCCTGAAGTATCAGGAGGAGCAGTCTCCAATACCTAACGTAACTACATAGCACTGTTTCTCTAGTTTATTAAACCAGTGCTATGTGATCATTATGTAAGACTATTTTAATCTTTTGTTTGTATTTCTATATGTGTACGTGACTTTAAATTGTCACGTTGTAGTTTCTTCTATGCACCGCACCGAGCGTTTTTCTCTCATTCGCTTCTTAGTACTCTACATTATCCTGAGAGCTTGGGTAGTGTTAGGGTATCGGCAGTGAGTAAAGGGAGCATTCGTGTTCTATGAAGGGCATTAGACTCTAGTTACTTAGCCTAACCGGTACACGAGTCAGTGTCTAGTTAGGTACATAGGAGGATCTTTCTTTGGTATTGTAATGGTCGTAGTCAGCTGGTGTTTGAAGGACCTAGCTGGTTGTCTTTGTTTATTAGTCAGTACTTTTCTGTTTTCTTTATTGTGTATTTCCAGCGTGTCATATCCGCAGGAAATACTATTAAAGGGGGGGTGGTTGTAGCATTTATTTTCTATAGATGCAGTATTTAGGATGTGAAAGCAGCCTTATCGAGTTATCTTTTTTTAATCGGTTGTCAGTGGTGACATTTCTGCTGTCAGAATGACAGGATGTCATAAGTTCGGTGACGAAGCGTTTCGCATTTAAAGGAACGGGTTTTTGTTAAGATTTTTCGTGAAAGACAGGACTTTTGACCGAGACCTGCTTTGGGGTAGTTGGAGGTCCTAGGACTTTTGCTCTGAGACTGTGCCGCGAATCAGTTTTTCGCTCAAGCGCGAGTATTTGTTACCTCGCGTGGCCTAACGGGCTGTGATTGGGTTGCTGCATTGCATCTTGCTACATTTTACCCAGAAAACTGGGTTTTTTACTACGGGGCTAGTTGCCGGAAGAGATTTTGTGTGCCGCACCTATAAGTTAGTGGGCTGCACGTGGTACGACAACGTGGAAGTGCGGACTACACGAGCTTCTCATGTGAGAGGTATCTGCCGTCATCACCTGGCAGTAACAACAGGCAGTCACTCTCACTCAGCTCACTCTGCAGGCCAGTAAATCCACTACTTATGTGTAGCTTAGTAGCATAAGTACCTAAGCACTGACTATACTTCTGTGTACCTGTGATATTTGTGTCTATCAGTGAATAAGCTCTCTGTGTGTCTCTGTGTATCTCTGTGTTATATAAATATATGTGTGTACACCCTACCTGACTGTTTTCGTCAGAGCCCTGGCCTACCCTTGCACGCACACTGGAATCTCTGTAGTAAGGCGCCCTGGGAAAGAGTTCTCTGCATAGCTACCTCGCGCTAGTTGGTGAGTAACACTGATCATCACTTAGTGTTACACGCTTGTTGCTTTCCTTCACTGGTGAATTACGTAAAGATAGCCCATTACCGACAACGTGCAACATCTGAGACCACAAAGAAGAAAGATTATCCAGCTTGCGAACAAGTTTGGACAGTCAATGATCGTCGCATTGACTGTTCGCGCGATGATAGATCAACTAGTTGCATTTTACACAATAATTTAAACAGATTTACTACATAATATTTGTCTTTTTTTTCACGTTAGGGAAAATCCTTCGTATACACGAAGGACGGACTCCTAGCGACTAAATAACCTCACATAACGCCCAGCAGCCTACGGTTGGTAGCCCCGAATAAGCCCTCGGAAGGATATCCCAGATTGAACTGCCAACAGACAAATCTTACTTAATATTATAAATGCGAAAGTTTGTGAGTGTGGATGTTTGTTACTCTTTCACGCTAAAATGGCGAGACGGATCTGGCTGAAATTTGGTACAGGAATACCTTATAGTCTGGAATAACACATAGGCTACTTCTTATCCCGGGAATAGGTTCCATTGGGAAGCGGAATCGGAAACAATCTATTACGCGGGCGAAGTTCCGGGCATCAGCTAGTATCTTACAATCTATTACGCGGGCGAAGTTCCGGGCATCAGCTAGTATCTTACAATCTATTACGCTGGCGAAGTTCCGGGCATCAGCTAGTATCTTACAATCTATTACGCGGGCGAAGTTCCGGGCATCAGCTAGTATCTTACTAATATTATAAATGCGAATGTTTGTGAGTGTGGTGTGGATGTTTGTTACTCTTTCACGCTCAAACGGCAGAACGGATGGGGCTGAAATTTGGTACAGAGATACAATATAGTCTGGAATAACACATAGGCTACTTTTTATCCCGGGAGTACGTTCCCATGGGAAGCGGGAAGAAAATTTCACGCTGACGTAGCCGCGAGCGCCATCTATCCCATACCTATGTACTTTAAACGTGTCATAAAAGTCGCAACAATACCATAAATGCACATTTCAAAGAATGTCTATTATTGCCATAAAATTCGTAAAAATAGTTTTTAAGTAGATAGATAAGAAGAAACCTATTGTTTTATCTTTTAACTAGCTGACCCTCGCAACTTTGTTTACGTCACACAAGGTCTATGAAATTAGAGGTATTTATTAATCATACTCATCAAGTAGCGCGTGAATCTGCCCTGTTTGCTTAAGGCGCGGTTATAGCGCACAAGCATACGTGTAAAAACTAATAGTGAATCATCTCCATTGTTAAATCGTACAATACCTACAACGCTATCTCGGCATAAAATATGCTAGGGTTGTCACAAAAATACTTTCGTTGATTAACTAAGAGTTTGTGTAATTGTAGGTAAGTAAATAAAATAGTAGGTACTCATGTCACTATAATCTATCCATCTTTATTAGGTTTATTTTTATTGTGAGCTTCCGTTACGTACGCTGCGTAACTGATTAACGTTACGTAAAAAATGTGTGGTAAGTACAAAATTGTTCCTATATAAAGTTCGAAAATAAAGTCTTCAACAGCGTATGTCTATCAAGCTTCGCTTACAATAATTTTTTAGTTACTAAAATATTAGCGACGCAACGGTCGTAAATGCGACAGAAAACATCATATTAATATAATTATTAATACAACGACTCTCTCTTTCTATTATGTCGTCACTTAAGAGAAAGAGGGGTGTTTTATAAATAACGAATTTGCCTGGGTTAGGTCTAACGAATATAAGCGACGCGACGGGAGTATATGCGGCGGGGAACATTATAATTACTTAACATCATACCACACCGCTTTCGTTCTCTCTCTTGTAACGCAAACGAAGTTGTGCGGGTCAGCTAGTATAATTATATTAATGTCTATTGTACATTTAATCAAGACTACGCCTGTTTATACTTAATAGCAACCCGCATTTCCTCGTCTTTGCTAACAATTTAAGATAAATTTTAATAAAATCAAATAACGAGCTGTATTGCTCAATTTCATTTCCATCAATTATCGTGTCAATTTACTTCAATGAAATTAATTTACGAGACAGGACTTCCTTTTTTATTAAAATCAAATGAAAAGGGTTGCGAGACCTTTTGAACGCCCATTTACTAGAAAAAAGACGGTCAAGTCTATTTAAGGCCAAGCTAAATGTTCAATTCAGTTTAAAATTTAAAATTATTTTCTTTTTTCTAAGGTGGCAGACAAGCTTACGGCCCACCTAATGGAAAGGGGTTACCGTAGTCAATGGACGTTTGCAACACCAGAGGGCGCTACACACACGCTGCCAACCTGCCAACCTGCTGATTCTCTTTAAGCCGCTCATAAGGCCTTTAACTTGGCTTATCGACTGTTATGTGACAACCGGGTCCAACCTTCCAACGCGTCTTTCGAAGCACGGAAATACTCACAAAATGTCACAAAGTGGTCACCCATACAAGAACCGGCCATAGAGAATGTTGCTTACTAAAGTGATCGTTTATAGAACACTGAGTCAACAACGGGGCGACGAGCGCTTCAAAATTTACACTCTATTTTTTTCTGACGATTGTAAACGAGTAGGCTAATACTATCTGTGATAGATTTGCTTTTACACTAGTTATTTACTACGGAACCCGAAAAGGGAATGATAATATTTAGTATCGACTGGCGCTATAATCGCAATTTACCATGATGAAATACTTATTGTGACTGCCTCTGTGGCGCAGTCGGTAGTGATACCGCCTGCGGCGCTGGAGGTCGTGGGTTCGATTCCCACCGGAGACAAATATTTGTGTGACCCATAAATGTTTGTCTCAAGAGTCTGGGTGTTTTTATGTATAATATGTATGTATTTAAAAGTATATAAGTATTAATATCCGTGGTCTGATACCCTTAACACAAGCAGGTTATTCCTAGCTTACTTTGGGATCAGATAGCGTTGTGTGAGATGTTCGTGAATATTTATTTATTTATTCAACTTTATATTTCAAAAATATTTTAAAATATATCACTAGATTATTAATCATTGTTACTGAAACTGAAAATACCTATATTTAAAGGGATAGTTCAAAGGAACCGACTAGGTACGTACCAATTTGGTTTTATCGCCCACACATTCCAACTACATCTATTTATCAACGAAATGTAGTCCAGACGTTCACAATGGTATACCGTCATAATACCAGAAATCATAATGCCTTTACTTAAAATGCCTGAGCCCAAAATACCCGAAATCGAAATATCAATATTCAAAAGGCAAATATTTATAATATAAATAATTTAAAATGCCTTACGGTCAATGATGTTATAGTATTACGGTCGAATAACCGAAACCCAAAATATAAATTTATCAAATACCTTATCCTAAAATGCTCAAACACAAAATACCTTTTTTTTAACATGATTTAAATCCTACATGGATCTGTGAATGGTTAACACCTCGACTCAGAGTATCCCGACTCGGATAGGTTAGGTTAGAAGACTAAGGCGGGAGCGAAGCGAAGCGGAGCTCCCGCCTTAGCCTTCGTGGTTTTTTTTTTTGATTTTTCGTTAGCCCACTGTAGTACTTTTATAACTCTGAATCAAAGTGTTTTAACATGAGGTAAATCCTACATGGATACTATGCCGGACTCCTACCGACTAAAAACCACACGTATCCTACATAACAGCCTACAGTTGGGAGCCCCGGGTAAGCCCTCAGAAGGATGCCCAAGGACCAACAGAGCTACGGCTACACTTAGGTGGGGGGGGGGGGGGGGGGGGGGTGTAAAGAAGTTAAAGTCAAATAACAAAACGGGTGAGTGGCAATAAATCTTTATTTCTTAAATCATTCATTTATTACCTATGCCCTATATAATGAACTGGTATAGCATAAAATATACCTAATACCCAGTAGGATATAGCGATAAACTGGGCAGGTTATGGTTATTTTTAATATTCACATTGTATTCTATTTTCGGTATTATAAATTAAGGATATTTGAAAATTTGTATTTTGAATTCTGATATAATAATTATTTGTATTTTAAGTTTAGACATTTTAAGGTAAGGTGAACTGAAATAAGGTATTTTAAATGTTAAGGTATTTCGAATTCGGGTATTTTGGTCTAATGCATTTTAAGTAAAGGCATTTTGATTTCTGGTATTTTAGTATATAACCGTTCACAATATTAGGTTCTTTTGGCATTTAAAGTGACCTTACCGTGCCTACTGGTGCCTACGTAACGAGGACAATATTGTTTAGAAGATAAATGTATTTCTTATGTACACACATTGCGCATTCATGAGACGAAAAAGCCTGTAAATAATGGAGTGACAGGCTATTAGGTAATCAGAATGATTTGTGTACCAGTTTAACTATATTGTCCGAAAGTCTAAGTAGAAAAACTGTTATATTTTAGGGTTCCGTATATCAATGGACAAATGGAACCATTAAAGGCTCATTTACTTGCCCGTCCGTACGTTTTTTTTTATATCACTAAGGTGGCAGACAAGCATACGGCCCACCAGAAGGACTGGTGGTCACCGCAGCCTATGAACGTTTGCAACACCAGAGGCGCCACACTCGCGCTGCCGACCCTACGTTCATCCTTCCTTTTTCCCTTAATGGATGCTATATGACGGACTCCTGCCAACTAAAAAGCCTCACGCATCTTGCACAACGGCCTACGGTTTTAAGCCCTCGTAAGGATACCCCAGAACTTTCAAATCCTTATGTTTTAACGCGTGGTTTCTGTCAAGACGCGTAGAGGTATCAATTCAAAATGAAAACTTTATACGTACCTACCTTCTTAGATCAGTCCCTTGAAGTTGTAAAATAAGCTTCTACTGAATAAAAGCTTTTAATCAAATTTATGACCAAACGCAAAAAGTTACGGCCTTACGATGCAAAAAAATATTGTATATTTCGACATTCTCAAGGCAATGAAATTAATAGGGTGTTTTCCGTTGACCTAGAACTCTGTAATTCGGCAAGTAATTTCGTCTTATACAAAGTTAAGTAAATCTTGCTTATATTATAAATGCGATTAGTATTTTATGAGTATGGATGTTTGTTACTGTTTCACGGCTGAACGGAATTGGTTGCGACAGCGACAGTCCGATGAGTGCAAAGTTTCCATGGGAATGCAGAAAAGGGAATGGAATTCCACGCGAGTGAGCTGATTCGCAGGCGCCCTTAAAATTATTAATATTGAAAAATCTGAACACCAGATAGTATTAAACTATAACAAATTAGCCTTTAAGCACGTACTCAAAACTGCGATACTCGATTGAACTATAATTTTTAGCTATAAATTCGCAAGGACCCTAGGTGGCCCAAACCGGCGCATACTTGTCCGGTATGTTCTTGTTCTTGTATAGTACAAATTAAACTACTATGCCTCTGGTATCTGGATCCGCCGTCGTCACGCGTTCTACGAAGAACTTAAAATTTTGTAATGCACAAATGGCTATTCATCTCCATTTGACCATTGCGTAAGATGCATAATTCGAACAGTTCAGAACACTGAATAATCGTGGCTAAATATAAAATTTATTTAAAATAGACTTACTAATGTATTTTGTATGTCAAAATACGCACAGACGGTTATAGATATTGAATCCTAGTAATAACAAGGATTTAAATGCAATACAATACCACAATACCTACAATTGTCTTGCACAGCTACGAAATCTGCAAATACCGTGTCTATTTGTAAAACGAAATGCAGAACCCGTTTCTGTAGTACGATGCAGACCATCCGATTAATTGGTATTGATAAATCAGAGCGACTTGGACAAATTGAGTTGTACTATCATCAAATACACAAGCTTTTAAATAATGAATGTAAACTGCTACAACTATAATGAAAAAAACCCGGGTAAGTGTGAGTCGAACTTCTGCTCTGTGCAGGAGTCCGACTCGTACTTACCCGGTTTTGTACGGTTGCGTACCAAAAATCATCACGTTTATTGTTTGGGAGTCCCCATAAATATTAGTATTTTTTTCGATTTTATTCAATTTTCGTTACAGCGGCAACAGAAACACATGGTCTGTAAAAAAATCAGCTCTACAGCCATCACGGATCCTGAGACTCTGACGACGAGAGACTGATCCCATGATGGACAGACAGATGGACGGCGAAGTCTTATGAATAGGGTCCAGTTTTAACCCTTTCGGTACGGAACGGTATAAGTTTATAACTGACTAGCGGACGTCACGCGGTTTTAGCCGCGTAGTTTCCGTTCCCGTGGGAATACGGGAATAAAAAATAGCCTATGTTCACCGCAAAGAGTGTAGCTTCCCAACAGTGAAAGAATTTTTCAAATTGGTCCTGTAGTTCCGGAGCCTATTCGTTACAAACAAACAAACAAACAAAAAAACAAAAAAAAAAAGACGTGTGGCACTCGGGGACTGCCGCGGTAAAGCTATTACATAGCATTTTTTACCAACTATGCTAGTATAATTATTTCTATATAAGAATACTAGCTGATGCCCGCAGCTTCGCCCGCGTAAAATTTGTTACCGCGGGAAGTTATTCCCAGGACAAAAGGTAGCCTATGTGTTATTCCAGACTATAATGTATCTCTGTACCAAATTTCAGCCCGATCCGTTCAGCGGTTTGAGCGTGAAAGAGTAACAAACATCCACACTCACAAACTTTCGCATTTATAATATTAGTAAGATTTTAAGGCCTATGTTCAACAAAGTAAATTACCAAGTACCTACTTGACTGTGGACATTTGGGCTTTTGGACTTTCGGCCTATTGGCCTTTTGGACTTTTGGACTTTTGGCCTTTGGACTTTTGTACTATTGGACTTTTGGACTTTTGGACTTTTGGACTTTTGGACTTTTAGACTTTTGGACTTTTGGACTTTTGGACTTCTCCACGCAAGGCCCGCGATAGAAGCTATGCAATAGCTTCATAGGTATTTTGTTTTAGATTTTTTTAAGAAGAACAATTATTTTGTAATAAATTATTTTTATGTAACTTCAACCATTTACGCAGAGGCGCAACGGATACTCTTATAACGATTAAATGTTTTCCGTTTTCGAAACATTCCTCATTGCTGCACCGCTCCTATTTATCTTAGCATTATGTTATGTAGCCTATAGCCACTATCAATAAATGTACCTACTTACTATCGAACAGTTTTTGAAACCCTACCAGGAGTTTCAGTAAGGCTTGCCTTGGTATGATGTGATCATGGTCCCTTTGCAGCGTGTGTCCAATCCAGCGCAGCAGCTACACTTCCGACGTTTGATCTGTTGGTGGATAGGGGTCTCACTGCAGCGTTCCAATAGTCTTACGTTCGTGATGTTCTCGGGCCCGTATGTACCGAGGATCCATTGGAGGCAGCGTTTGACGAAGACTTATAGCTGGTAGCTGGTGCGAAATGTCTTTAGTGACCTTCCATGTCTCGCATCCGTATAGCAGTTAGCAGTACAGTTTTAACGTTTACTTTGTTTTGAGTTTCACTCTTCGTGTCCATTTTCGCAACTGCCTACGGGGCGCAGCTGTGTAAAAGTTGTTCTGGCCTTGGCGAGACTCGCCATGATGTAGGGTACTCTTCTATCCCATCAGTTTCTGACACGACACTCCCGAGGTACGTGAATTAGTGCCTCCACCACATCTCTTGCGTCTGTCGATTTTAATTTCAGTCCAGCCATTCGCTGCCTCATCCTGCTCGTTGTCCTGCACGTTGTCCTGCAGACATGCATGACGGCGTGTGTGTGCCTCAGCAGGCACAGGACATCGGCATCATTTAAATCCTCCAGGATATCAGTATAGGCCCCATTCTATGCCGCGCCGATTGTTCTTTGCGGCATTCAGCATTATACCATCTATTTTCTATGGATGGTTGTTAACTATCCTGTTATCTTCATAACGATCCTCTAAGGTAGGTACAGTATGTATTTTCAAAAGAGTTTGTGAACTCTATTTTTAATTTCTTTTTCAGAATATTGATGACATTTAATTGATGTCATTTTATACACGTTACGTCTACTACATTGATACATGTAATAAAATTCTAACACGCCGGTGTTTGTATGTAAATTGTTTATACTGAGGAAAATTCTATACTGAGGAATAGCTTTAACCATTAAGCTCTATTTTGATTAAGCAAACAGGGCAGATTCACACGCTACTTGATGAGTATGATTAATAAATACCTCTAATTTCATAGACCTTGTGTGAAGTAAACAAAGTTGCAAGGGTCAGCTAGTTAAAAGATAAAACAATAGGTTTCTTCTTATCTACTTAAAAACTATTTTTACAAATTTTATGGTAATAATAGACATTCTTTGAAATATGCATGTATGGTATTGTTGTGACTTTTATGACACGTTTAAAGTACATAGGTATGGGATAGATGGCGCTCGCGGCTACGTCAACGTGAAATTTTCTTCCCGCTTCCCATGGGAACGTACTCCCGGGTTTTGTTATCTTTATAGCAGTATTATACATAAATTAACAAAACAAAAAATAATACTGCATTGGTGATAATAATAATAAAATGTATGTACATAGAGTACTCACTCATTTTCTTTCACTATTTTTCGAGACTTTCTTCATTAATAAATGCACTTTGTTTATTCATATTTAAAACACTTTTTACACAAATTATACGAGTACAGTTCACTGTTGTACATAGATGATGAATACCTATACACCTATAGTCGAATTTTTATTTAGACGAAGTAAATTGACAGCAACTAACGTAATTGACAGCATCGAAATTGTCATTTCACATTTAGAACTCTAAATTCGACCCACACTCTTAATTCAACTTTGGTCGAGTGGTTAAGACGCGGATCGGTACGCAGAAGGCGCAAGATCGATTCTGGGTACAAGCATCAATTTTTGGATTATTTGACATAATATATAACGACTGCAGAGTTCATAATTGACGTAAACAAAAAATTTATGAAGTGCGAGATACACGAACGTGGCCGAAGATAGCCGAGAGTGTGATTCGTTTTCGTGACACAATTTCTGGATTCGGTCTCCACGCAAGGCCCGCGATAGAAGCTATGCAATAGCTTAAAACCAAATCTTTTCTATTTATAATATTAGTATAGATAATCTTTGGCGTTTCCAGTGTCATCTGCTTCTTTTGCGTTTTTAAATTTCAGGGTAAATTTTTACCGAAATTAATTCAGAGCTTTTTGAGAAAATTAAAACGTAATTTACATACCGTTGAAAACGTTGCTCCCTGGTTACGTTCTCTGTTGTATACCGTATATGTATCTATATGTTATGTAGCAAACCGCAGTAATATTCAGATAGCTTACAACAGGCATTCCACCAATCCATAACCATTTTATGAATTTTGAGCAGATCACATGTATTTCGGTTTTATTTTATAAATTTAAAAGTAGGTACCTAATCAATTCGAATTCTTACAAATTTTATTCCAATCAAAAATCCATCAAACTAAAATGTCCATAAATTGATGAGGAATTAACAAAAAATATAAAAAGGAACACTGTCAAAAGATTTATAATTGCTAAGCCGAATTTCAATTCCTAGAATTACTTTTATTTCAACCTTCTCAAACATTTCTTTTCAATCAGATTTAATGTAGAAGAGACAGACAATCTGACAAAGATACCAATTTAATTGGTAAAAAAATATTGGACCGAAAAATTCTAGCTTTGGTTGATTACTCTTTTTTTTTGGATTTTTTTTGGGTACCTACAGTTCAAATGAATATTTATACATACATACATATTATAGTCACGCCTTTATCCTCGAAGGGGTAGGCAGAGGCATATCATATGCCCACATTTCACCTTTAAGTTTTTGTCCCACGTAATAGGTGAATATTACAAGTATTATACATATAATTACGCCTTTGCCCCTTTAAGTGGCAAGCATAATAAACGCTTACATTACACAATTTATTATTATTAGCATTTTTATCCCACGATGGTGAGCCTACTGCCATGTTGATACACAATAGAATAACAGAAAACAGATGCCTTCACTACTCATAACGAACAAAACAAATAAAAAATAACATTTCCATCATTCTCCAACTTTCAACAATAAAGCCATACAATCTCAAGTATTTTAAAAGCAAAAACAACTCTAAGTACTTCTTGACTTCGATAAGGTAAATGCAATGTTGGCGTTTTCTTAGGAATGAAAATCGAGCCCATTTGCGTGTATAATTTGCTTGTTTCAAATCACCTTTCCTTGTTCTACCGATTAGAATGCAGGCAAATATGGGCCAACATTTTATTATTATTATTCTTATTTAATTATAGACGAGCAGCTACAAGCTGATATATCTATACATCACAGTGTTGAAAAAGTCGCTACACTAAATTGTTTCCTGGGGTATCCTTCCGAGGGCTTACCCGGGGCTCCCAACCATAGGCTGTTGGGCGTAACGTGAGGTTTTTTAGTCGTTAGGAGTCCGGCATAACATCCATGAGGATTTTCCCTCACGTAAAATGAAAAAAAAGACGCTCAATTGTTTCTTAAATTACAGTTTCTTTGTCCGTAACCAGTGGCCTAGTTTATTTTTGAACCCGTTCACTGAGGCGACTGTTACAATATCATCGGGCTGTCTGTTCCAGTTGTAAACTTCTTAAATCTTACTAAATATTTTCAAGGATATGTTTTAATCCGTTTTCAAAGGGTAAAAAACGCAACCCTATAAACAAATCGTTTTACTGTTCCCGTTCCTGCTTCTTATGAGCATATTGCACTATTCAAGACTTTAATCTATTGCTATACCTATCAAATTTCAGTATAGTCCATTCTACCGTACCTAAAAAAAAATTGTGCTTTGATTGACTCAAAAATATCATTGGCACGTCGCATTGGTAAGAAAGAATGGTTTTCACTGAACATTTTAACTAGTTGATATAGAATTAAACCCCTCATTTATAGAAATCCGTTTAGCCTATATATTGATAGAACAAAGAAATCTACATTCATATATGCATTAGTAAGCATTGCATATTACTCTCGCTGGCGCTGTTGTGTAAAAAGATTGCTAGCTGCAGGTATTTAAGTGATTAAAAATACAATTCCTCTGTGATCTGTATAGCTTGAATATCCAATGTATTTGTTTAACCTTTATAAATAATGACATAGGTACTTAAACCCATATAATCGAACTCATCTTAGATTGAGTACACTCTTGAGACCAACGCCGAGATATGTTATTAAAAAAATTGGATTGTTGTTTGAAAGATGCTCCTGATTTAATAGACTGAAAGGTTAGGTTAGGTTAGGTAGGTCATTGACCCGTTTTGACTTCTTCCAAGAGAGTTCTAGAGAAGCAAATAATAGGCTGGATGTGAGTAGAGTGGAGTCATTTCAATGGAAATATCGACGAACGATGTACCGTGACGTCTATTCTTTGGAAAAAAAACCGGCCAATTGCGAGTTGGACTCGCGCACGGAGTGCTCCGTACCAAACAAGATAGCTGTGAGATCGTTCTCACCAGACTGCCTCTCTCTAACATGTTTATTGTGAAAGTGAAAGTTCAGTCCGATTGACGTTGTAATTTTTGTTTTATTTCAAACTTTGAACAGATGACCCACGTGACCTAGTGACGTAGTTTAATGCGACAGAGTCACAGCTACAGACAAAGTCTCGCCATAAGCCCCTCTGCTCTCTATTTTATAGAGAGGGGCTAAAACAAGCAAAGAATAATGTTTTTTGTACAGGAGCGGGGGCTCAGATCAATCAGAAAAAGGGGGCCGCAATCTCCCCTTATTCTTGTTATAGCGGCAATAGAAATACATCATCTTTGAAAATTTCAACTCTCTAGGTACAACGGTTCCTGAGATACGACCTCGTGACGGACAGAGAAGTCTCATGAATAGGGTCCCGTTTTAGCACCTCTCTATAAAATAGAGTGCAGAGGGGCTTATAGCGAGACTTTGTCTGTAGCTGTGACTCTGTCGCATTAAACTACGTCACTAGGTCACGTGGGTCCTGTTCATTGTTTGAAATAAAACACAAAAGACAACGTCAATCGGATTGAACTTTTACTTTCACAATAAACGTGTTTTGGCAGTCTGGTGAGATCGATCTCACGACTTTCTTGTCATACTTTGTGGACAGGATCCTAAAAATGAGTAAAATACAGTCATTTGAATGGAGATAATATCAGCGACCTTCTATCGTCTATTCTTTCAAAAAGGAACTTTGTTAGGTCAAAAGTCATTTGGGCTGCCCCGAATTAGACACGCGATTACAACCTTGTAATTATAAATTAGTCTGTCCTTGTTCGAGAACGCAAAGGTTTTCTATTACAAGGAATTCTCGAAATGTTTGTTTCCTTGCTCGAAATTTGTACATGTATTAACAAAGGAAAGGTAAACTTCCGAGTGTTAAAGGGTAAGTTTAAAAACAAAACTATTTTTACAGTGAATTTTCGGAGCGTATAAAATATTTTCATACAACTCATCATGATTCATGGTCATAGTATTGAAATGACTGACGTAGGCAATGACAATGTCTGTTGCGAGTCCTGGGGTATCTTTCCGAGGGCTTACCCGGGGCTCCCAACCGTAGGCTATTAGGCAGAATACGTGATGTTTTTTTTGTCAGTAGGAGTCCGGCGCAGCATCCATGTAGAATTTTCCCTCACGTAAAAAAAGACATTGTCGATGTTACTACTTTCCTCAGCCCGTTTTCAGCATAGGATTTCAGCTAATTTAAAAACATGTTCGATCTTTTAAACTAGGTAATAATCTATACTAATATTATAAAGAGGAAAGATTTGTTTAATTGCTTTTTTGTTTTTTCGTATTTTTGTTTGTTTGTTTGTAACGAATAGGCTCCGGAACTACTGGTCCGATTTGAAAAATTCTTTCACTGTTGGAAAGCTACACTCTTTGCGGTGAACATAGGCTATATTTTATTCCCGAATTCCCACGGGAACGGGAACTACGCGGGTTAATTGCGTGACGTCCGCTAGTCACTAATAAATGTAATAATCACTATAATGCATTGTTTTACAAAAGCAGTATATATAGTATTTTCAAGGTTTAAAGTAAATTTTAGTCCTTTACACAGAGTACTTACCTACATATAGTTGTCGCGTAGGTATTGAAAATTCTGAGTTATGCAGACAGAGGTCTGAATTTCACTACAATCGCGTAAATACACTTCGATCAAATACAGTTCTTTTATCGAGGTATACACACTCATACTTATAGAACTCGGGACTTTACGCAAAATAAATTTACTTACATACAACGACGTTACACACGTTAAACCGAGGTATACCCACTTTAAAACACCCAGTCTGCAAAGACTTTCATAACAAAAAAAACTGTCGGAAATGAATACTAGAATCAAGGGGTTCCGAGTCGATTACCTCCACGTGGCGCGGAACCAATTCCTTATCAGATCGTAGGGCAGCCGCGGATTCCGAACTGGGTTAATGAAGGACTGTTTATGCTTTTTTCCGCCGTATTTGAGGTATTTCGACGTAAGCGGGTCGTATGAATACATTTTATAACATTGGTGTAAATGTTGTGTATGAGGTGAGTAGTTGATACCAGTCAATTTTTAAAAAGTACCTTTTTATTTGGTTAAGCGATTTTCATTATAAAATTTTTCATAAAAGGTATTGTATTGAGAGGGTTACAATGTTGCGCAACTTGGAATTTTTTTTATTAAAAGAATTGAAGCATAATTGTACGGGCTCCATGCCGTTATTTACAGGTTATTAATGCTAAAATATTACTACTTAATTAATGATGCAAATTGCTTATAGTTAGCCAAAAATTATAGATACTTTTATATAGATCTACATAACTATCAGTTATCGTTAATAGTAAGTAATCTATAAAATATGATAATGATTTATAGTATGCTAGCGAGTAGTCTTATTGCTTGACGTTAGCTGATTTATGTACTCGTATTAGGTAAATTTATTAGTGTCCGACCGAAACTGGTTTTCCAGCCGAAACCGAAACCGAAACCGAACTTTCGGCCCCAGGGTCAGTTTCGGCCGAAACCGAAACCGTAACCGAAACTCACGTGTTCATATTGAAAAAAAAAAAAAAAAAAACAGCCAAGTGCGAGTCGGATTCCCGCACAGAGGGTTCCGTTACGAAAATTGGGCACAAAAATTAAGTTTGTAGTGTGGATGCTTTTTTCTGATTTTAGTACAGAACAGGGTGAGGTGGTGGTGGCAGTGTCTCTTGATATCGCCAACGCTTTCAACACCTCGCCCTGCAGCTGCGTTTGGGAGGCGCTTATTTACCATGGAATGCCTTCATACCTTCGTCGAATTGTCGGGGCCTATCTTTCTGAGAGGGCCATAACTTACCCGAGCTGGCTAGGGCTGGGTCGGCAAGATGTCGTGTGGTGTTCCATAGGCATCGGTCTTAGGACCGCTTCTGTGGAACATCGGTTAAGATTGGGTGCTGCGTGGTCCGTTGCTCAGAGGTGTCGGCGTAACGTGTTACGACGACACCCTCATTACAGCGCGAGGAGCAACGCACCGAGACGCAGCCCTAAAGAGGCCACCTGCGAGATCCAGCTTACCTATAGGGGGCGTCAGCATTGGCATCGAGCTCTCGACGACGTATCTGGGACTCGTACTCGACAGCCGGTGGAACTTTGTATACCACTTCCGAAGTTTGGTCCCATAGCTGAGGAAGGAGGGCATCAGCTGCACTTTCGCGATTGTTGTCCAATATCAGGAGACCCAAAGCTCCCTGCAGGAGACTGTACCTTGGGATCGTTTAGGATTGTTCAGGATCGCCCATACGAGGGCCCCGTATAGGGCCATGCTGGCCCAACACGGGGCCCCCGTATGGGCGGAGATCCTAATGGCCAGCAATGCGGCTAGATTGCTTATCCCGCAGAAGGCGACGGCTGTCAGGGTGATAAGGGGATACCACACGATCTCAGTTGAGGTGGCATGTCTTCTAGCCGGGACCCCTCTATGGGACCTGGCAGCGAGAGCCCTTGCGTCTTTGCTTAAATGGCGCAAGGAGGCGCTGGAGCGGGGCCATAGGCCTCTCCCTGTGAGCAGGTCATGTTCGTGACAGAGAGTGATGGCCGTCAGGGTGATAAGAGGATACCGCACGATCTCCGGTGAGGCGGCATGTCTCCTAGCCGGGACCCCTCCATGGGACCTGGAAGCGAGAGCCCTTGCGTCACTATTCAGATGGCGCAAGGAGGCGCTGGAGCGGGGCCAAAGGCCTGCGTCTCGAGAAATCGAGGCCCAGCGGACCCTGCTCCACCAGGAAACCATGGAGACATGGAAGGTGCGACTTGAGCAACCAAAGGGGGGATTCGCTACAACGCGGCCGTCAGACCGGTCATGGACGAGTGGCTGGAGAGAAGACACGGTGCTCTCTCCTACCGGTTGACACAGATACTTGCCGGGCACGGTAGCTTCGGTAGGTATCTGTGGCGAAAACACCGGGAAACCACGGCCGAGTGTCAGCACTGCGAGGACCGCAGCGATGACACGGCGCTCCACACTCTGGTGGAGTGCACGCCGTGGGCACAACAGCGCCAGGTCCTCGTAGTGGGTCTGGGCGTGGACACTCTCTCGCTCGAGGCCATGGTGCGAGCCATGCTCTCCAGCGGGAGTAAGTGGGACTGCGCCGCCTCTTTCTGCGAGCAGGTCATGCTCGCGAAGGAGACGGCGGGCCGGGTGCGGGAGAGAACTCTCCCACCCGAGTTCCGCAGTCGGCGCCCTGGGCGCCGCCGACGTGTCTTCGCCGAGGACTATCGGCCTCCATGACCGGGGGTCTGAGGACGGTGAGAGGGCCGCTCACCGTCCTTACAGAAGCAGGCCCATGACGGCAGTGTGACGTGAGCAACTCACGCACACCCCCCCTTAGAAGCGGGGTCACACCCGAAACCCCCCATAGACGCGGGATTGCACCCGAACCACCCCCTGGGCGAGGCCGCAGAGGCGGCCGTAGGTCTGTTGGGAGTCACGGGACATCCTTCCTGAGGGCTTACCCGGGGCTCTCAACCATAGGCTGTTAGGCGTGGCGGGAGGTTTTTTAGTCGGTAAGAGTCCGGCATAACATCCTATGAGGATTTTCCCTCACGTTAATAAAAATAAAAATAAAAAAATAAAAAAAAAACGTCACGCGTAGGATACGCGCGGTTTTTAGTCGGTAGAACTACTGTATAGTGAAAGTTTCAGGCCTCTATCTGACACGGTTCCTGAGATGCAACCTCGTGACTATCAGACAGAGGGACGGCTTAGCCTCATGTCTCGGTAATAGGGTCCCACTTTAACCCTTCCGTGCGAGAGTTCGACTAGCTATTGGTCGGTTATTTTTTCAATAAGTGCAGCAAGTTCCACAAAGTGCCATCAATCAACGGTATAAATCTTCTCAAGTGTTTATTTTAGAAATATCTCCACCTAAAGATGAGTTTCTTTCTTTTACGTGTGGAATTGCTCATAGATGCTATTGCGAGCTCCTACCGACTAAAACCACACGGTGCCCTGCTTAGTAGCAGGGCACCGTGTGGTTTTAGTCGGTAGGATAGTCGGAGGATTTAACCAAAACCAGCCAAGAGCTAGTGCTCTTGGCTGGTTTTGGTTACATTCTGAAAGTATATAACTAAAACTGGACAACAGTGAGCCGGACTAGCTCACGTAGGGTTCCGTACAAGAAAAGCGGCAAAAACTCACGTAAATGGTATGGGAGGCCCCTTTAATATTATTAATTTGTCTATTTTAATTATTTGTTGCTATAGCGGCAACAGAAATACATCATCTGTAAAAAAAACCTGTCTAACTATCAAGGTGCATGAGTTACAGCCTGTTGACAGACAGACAGACGACCAACGAAGCCAACGGAATCGACAACAAAGGGGTTGGGTTATGTAATGTCCTAGATCACCTTTTTAGGATTCTGTGTAAATTTGGTTTTTATAACTATTGATTGGAAGTCCTTTGTAAATCTGTAAGTCTTCGTTTAGTAACATATTAACTGGTTGGACTGACCCCAACCACGTCACAAGCAGAGCCAGGCACTCAAAATTCACGAACACGTGAGTTTCGGCCCGGCCGAAAGTTTCGGCCCATTTTGGCCGAAACCGAAACTGCGGCCGAAACTCGATTTTTTGGCCGAAACTGGCCGAAACCGAAACCGAAACCGAAAGTTCGGTCGGTCACTAAAATTTATACTAATATTATAAAGAGGAAAAAAATATTTTTTTGTTTGTTTGTTTGTTTGTAACGAATAGGCTCCGGAACTACTGGACCGATTTGAAAAATTCTTACACTGCTGGAAAGCTACACTCTTTGCGGTGAACATAGGCTATATTTTATTCCCGTATTCCCACGGGAACGGGAACTACGCGGGTGAAACCGCGTGACGTCCGCTAGTGATTTAATAAATTGTCACGTCATTGCTTTTTTTTAAAGTGTGGAAAATCCGTCATGGATGTCGTCATGCCTACTGCCTATGGTTGGGAGCCAAGGGTTAGCCTTTGGAAGAATGTCTCCGACTACGCAAATGTACGGTCACTAGCCAGAACATCATTTCAGCTTGGTTTGAGCATTTAATGAAAACAGCACAGTCAAACATGTAGTTTTGTTGAAACTGAGTAAAACTATTAATCATATAGAAATGAAATCAATTTTAAAAGGGATTTACAAGAACTGTCGCCGTGTCTAAGTCTTCAGACTCCGGAGCTCATACATGGCCATCGGTCTTGAATTTGACATTTAAGAACGATTACTGAACGTGTTCTTGCACTACCCTCACATTAATACAACTGTCAAGTACAATATGTCAGCTAAAGACCACTTCAATGTGATAGTCTATTGTAACGATGAAAAAATAGTCACCCTGAAAAATGCCTGTTTATAATTAATGCAAAAGAAGTCCGTCTGTTACACTTTCACGCTTGAACCGCGGAACCGATTCTAATGAAATTTAGTACAGAGATGACATAGAGCGCTATGTGTACGGGAAAACCTTACCACGCGAGCGAAACCGGAAATGTTTGTTTTAACATTATATTGAGTTGATTTTGGCACGGTCTTGACATACAGGATAAACAGGGATAAAAAGTTAGTATAAGAACGAGCGTACAAGTCAGTAAGCCGACAGTGCCTTGATAGAGTGACACTTAAATTTCCACGACAGTGTTCGCGCGCCTGACGCTTGACTTTATCTACGAGTAAGTGTCGCGAATAGTTACATTATTGGGGGTTTCACTGAAATTTATTGTAGAAGAAAATGTAGTCGAAAATAGTTCAGTAACTTCATGTTAGATCACAAAAATTATATATCTACCTACTTAATACTAGAGGAACTACTTATAATATTTTCTCGTATTTTTTCCAAGATCAGATTCAAGAAAGATTTTTGATATAGACGTAATAAGCAAATAAGATATTAGTGAGTAGGTACGAAGTAAATTCTTCGAAGTAAACCTACAAGTAGGTATTACAGACAGAATGCCACAATATTATGACGTTTCATTTGCCTTAGAAACACTATACTCGCATACTCGCACCAAAGTCTAAAATTGATACTACGACACATTGCGTGAAAAAGCAAGGGACAACGTTTTTATTTGAGAATAGCTGTTGCCCGCGACTTCGTACGCGTGAAAATTATGTTATAATGCCAATTTGATTGCTCTCTGCTTAGCCTCTAAAATATATAGCGTGATAATATAAAGCCTATTTGAAGACCCTAGTTAATATTTATGCAAAATATTAATCAAATCTATTGAGTACATTTCGAGATCCTCCTGGCAACGCAAACCAAACAGAAAAAAAATTCCAACTATTTATATATTTTCGGCTTCGGTGTCTTATGTTGAATACCCGGCGAGATTTTTTTTTAAATATTTCCAATGTACAGTTTTGACTTTTCTCTCATTTTATTATATGTATAGATAGATAGCCTTCCAAGGGCTTACGGGGCTCCCGGTCGTAGGCAGTCCTAGAGCACCGTGTGGTTTTAGTCGGTAAAGTCCGCATAATATTCATGAAGGATTTCCACACCTAAAAAAAGAACCCGCACAAAAATTCGTCGCCATTTTCTTGCTTCACACATGATGTATTTGAAGTTCAACTCAGATTACTTTTATAGAACAACTAGCTGTTCCCCGCGGCTTCGACCGCGTAGGAGTCGTTATGGGTACACATCGTGTAAAATCATAACCCTCCTTTTGCGCAGTCGGTTAAAAAGTAGCCTATATCCTTCCTAGGGCCTCGAACTATCCCTATACCTAATTTCGTCTCAATCGCGCCAGCCGTTTAGACGTGAAAGCGTAACAGACAGACAGAGCTACTTTCGCATTTATAAAATACTAGCTGACCCTCGCAACTTCGTTTACGTCACATAAGGTATGCGAAAGGAGAGGTACTTCTACATCAGAATCATCAAGCAGCGTGTGAAACAGCCCTATTTGCTTTATCATAAAAGAGCATTCTAAAACAATTAATTCTTAAAAAAAATATTTTACAATAGACTTAATCATTAAGCTCTTTATGATTAAGCCAACACGCCCGTTTAGAATTACCCTCACATTCAAAGGAACCCTTGAATTCTAGGTTTTGCGAAAGTTGAGATGTCTCTAATTCCTGAACTACAAAATCCTCAACATTGAAACTTGTGTGAAACAATCCTTGGAGTACTGCCTTTATAACACTGAAAAAAATTTTAGAATCGAACCACGCATTCAGAAGTTACAACTAAAAAGCCGTTTTGTCTTTCATCCCCGCTCCCAAGGGAACCGCGCAAAATATCGGGATCAAAAGTATCCTAAAACCTTCCTCGGATTATAAGCACTGATTGTACCAAGTTTCATTTAAATCGATTCAGTAGTTTCGGCGTGATACTTATTCGGGATACAGACAGACAGACAGACATGAAAAGTTTAAATTACATTTTCGGCTTCAGTATCGATTAGAAAATGCCTTCCAATCCAAATTTTCAAAATATCTTCCATGTACAGACTCGCGACCCTCAATAGTTTTATTTTCAAAAAAAATATCTTCCATGTACAGACTCGCGACCCTCAACAGTTTTATTATAAGTATAGATAGACTAGCTGTTCCCCGCGACTTAGACCGCGTAGAAGTCGTTTATATCGTAAAATCATAACCCTCCTTTGGCATAGTCGGTAAAAAAGTAGCCTATGTCCTTCCCAGGGCTATACTAACTATCTCTATACCAAATTTCATCTCAATCGCTCCAGCCGTTTAGGCGTGAAAGCGTTACAGACACACAGACAGACAGAGCTACTTTCGCATTTATAATATTAGTAGGGATGCTTTCGATACCTTTGTTTTTGAAAAATTACCTACACAAAATACCTACCTACCCGTTAGCTTACAATTTCTCTTTAGTCTCATCTTCCATTCAACAAATTAAAGTCATTATTCAACTTTTGTGTAGGTACAGGCAAACTTGTAAACGAGATTTTGTACCTATTTAGATTGTTTAATTAATATCAGTAATTGCAGTATAAATTGTAAACAAAATTTAATTATATTGTTACAGTTTGGGTCAAAAGCCGAGAACCTCTTCGATAATTAAGTCATTTGTTATCTTTATTATTATGTTATTGTTTTAACTTTTTTCTCTACGATTTTTGGATCCTTTGCGCGTACATATAGTAACACCATTATCCCAGGTAGGGGTAGATAGAGTCATATTATACGCTTACATTGAAATGAACAGGCGCAGAATGTGATTACTCGCTGTTGAAAATTTTCAAGCCGCCCATAATAAGGCCTTCAGTGCCATGTTTCTGGCCGCCAGGCACAAAGGCTTAACGTACCCTTTGAAGCACGAAAACGTAAATGGAAATGTCATACATTGTGGTCAACCATGTGAGGCTACAATCACTTTTTGTATCTTTATGTAAGTATATTTGAGAAGTATAGTGAGCTAAGCTATGGAGATGACATGGCAAAATTGCATAATGTTCCTTCTTTAGTACGGAACACTAAGAAGTAGCTCAGAGACATTAAGTCAATTTTAATTTCGTATCTAAGTTATTATACTGGTGATTGATGGCACTTAATGGAACTACCTGCACCAGTTTAAAACACCACTTGTACTGTTATATATATATATATAATAGGGATTGTATAAATGATAATAATATCGTAGCCATTACGAATATAGTCCAATCCTGCCTGATCTAGCAATAATGTAAACATGTCATGTTTTGACAATCGTTGTCTATGACAGATGAGTAGAAAAATATAGCATGACATATTATTGAATTTTTTTCTATCCTGAGTAGGTATTTTAAATGAAAATAAACTAGGTATCATAAAGAAGTTATTTGGTGTCGAAATGATTGTAAGATCACTGTATGACTCCTGGATACTGGAATATAATCAGGGTGAATACTCAATTGCAATGTTTACATTTCTGCGCAAAGCTATTGAAATACAGTATAGTAAGTATGGTACGTCAGAGAAAAGCAGGGAAGACCTCAGCCCCATTTAGAGAGGTCGGAAGGCGGTGGAGAGTTTTAAATAGAGCTGAGCAGAAGTCGATGTGACAGGGGCAGAATACAACCGTCGAAATAAATTCTACAGCTCCATTGGTTCGGGGACGCTTTGAGCATTTTGATTCACAATCATGTGAATTGAAAACGTAATCGAAAAAAATGTGTCTTGTTTTTAAACACGAAGAACGAAGTGAAATGGCATATTAGTTTTCTGTGGACCTACCTACATATAAAAGGCAAACATAGATATTGTAGTACTGTTGGAAATTGGAGTAATGTGGAAATTTTTACTCCACACAAGTGGTGAGCCAAGAAAACGAATGTTCTATATTTTCCAATATCTGGATGATGTTACTAGAGTCCTCACAACAAAAATATGATAAGGACAAAGTGCAGTTGCATAGCTGTTTGAAATCGTAAAACAAAAATTTTGCAGAAACATTGCAAAGCAGTACAGAATTTGAGTCTTGTGTAAATTACACGTCCTATACGGACTATGTGTTCTGTATTAAGAACGTATATTGGATTTATTTTGTCAAATAGACGAGACACACGAACTAGTGTGTAGTGTAAAAATGTTCGTGAATAGTAACCCTAAATTTCAATATAATTTGTCCTATTTTTTGTTTAAATCCGCAAAAATTTGCGACCTTAATAAAGTTTGACTTTTGTCGCCCATTTTTCAATTAACTACCTTGGTTTAATGATGATCCTCGTAGAACTTTTTAAAAAGGGTTGTACGTCATTTGCTATCGTCACTTGTCCACGAAAAACTGTGTTATTCGACATACTTCAATTTGGAAAGCTTTATATAATCGAAATAAAATAATATTTTATGTTTAATTCCGTGGATTTCATTTAAAATTTCATAACTATCACGTCATACAAAAAGCAAACTGATTTTTAACATATAGATATTAGATTCTTTTATGTATAATTTTCCGTTTTATTTTGGAATACCTACAGAGTGATATTTAAGATTATTTATTTATCTAATACGAGTACGCAACATTCTCTTTATAAATTTTGTAGGTACTCACCATCAGGCACATACACGTTCAAGAAAAGGCAATCCTCTGAATATTCCTTTTTCCTTACTTCTTCCATTTGGGACTCCAGTAACTTATTAAATAACTCATCATGTTTCTTCACAGTATACTGCACATCTTCCCTCTTCGGATCACTTTGCATACAGTCAGGAGCGTAAGTGGTAGCATTCTTAACGCCTTCCCATTTTGGTAAATCTGTGAATTCAGGAGCCATAAACCTCCTAAATTCAATTGGAGGCTGAGCATAAGGTATGCCCACATAAGCTGCTATCCTTTTCGTCCGGAATCTCGTAATATACATTCCAGCCACTGTCCCTTGATTCACTAATTCTATTTGGCGAGGTTCTCTTGCTGCGAGAACTATAGTCATCTGCAGTAGTAAAAACACAAACAAACGGATCATTTTCAACACAATTAGGTCAGTTTATTTTATGGAAAACTGGCAACACATTTTTAAAAAGAACTGATTTCACTTTAAATTTAGAACTAACGTTCGAAAACGTTAAAACGAATCCATTTTTAAATTATTTCGGTCACGTTCGATCCGGTTTAATTTGAATTTTTAAAGCAAACTTCAACGGTTTGATTTAGTAGTGATTGTACGGAATCCGGAGTGTATCGGGGGTGTTCGTGTTCGAACGAAGGTGGTGCGTTACTGTTTCTCGTGCAGACTTCTACTCGTAAACAGTGGGGTTGTTCGTCGTTATAGCGACCAAGGAATTGCTTTACTGGTCTTTGTTTGTTTTAGAAGTGGCGTGACCGAAAAAAAAATACCCCAGTAAATATTTTTATCAAATAATACCTCTACTCTTTTTTGCAGGTATCCATTGTAAGAAAGTAATGTCGAAAATAGGAACGAAAGTAACTTTTTCTGTCTGTTTTAAGCAGTATAAGGCTAGGCTAGTGTAACGCGTAACTATAAGGCTCTTACGCTGAAAAATAGAAATTCCACGTGTTGTTTAGGTTTTTAAAGTACCTTCAAGTTACGTACTTCTACGTAGGTTTGGGTTAGAATAACCTTAATTATACGTGGACATTCGATTACATAACGTCAAAGAAAGTTATTTCCCTAGAGAAGAAACTAAATAGTAGTATCTTTAACAATGAAGTAACAATAATTGATGTTTATCGGGAATTTACCCTATTTATCTGTTTGTTATTTTCGATATGTTTTTTGTTACTTGTTATTTAAACACTTTTCAAAGCATGTGTCATTCAGACATATACTTTTAAGTAGAGATGGGCCGAGTACTCGGTTGATACTCGGTACTCGGCGCACTCGGCGGGTTTTTTGATACTCGTACTCGGCCGAATAACTCGGTTTTAATGCCGAGTATACTCGGTTTAAGTAAAGCAATATATTTAGATGGATATAATTAAAACATTGCACCTGGGCAAGGAAATCGCTAGAAGGATCCGTTTGGGCTGGGCAGCCTTCAGCAAGCTACGTCGCGTTTTCAATTCGCCTATATCGCAGTGCCTGAAGACGAAAATCTACAACCAGTGCGTACTACCAGTTATGAAATACGGTGCCGAGACGTGGACGTTGCCGAGACGTGGACACTTACGGCAGGGCTAGTCCATGCCCTCAAAATTGCACAGCGAGCTATGGAACGAGCCATACTTGGAATATCTCTGAGGGATAAACTCCGAAATGAAGTTATTCGGCGGAGAACCGGAGTGGTCGACATAGCTCGCAGAATAAGCTCTTATAGTGGCAATGGGCTGGCCACATCTATGGAAGAACCGACGGCCGATGGATCAAACGTGTTCTCGAGTGGAGACCGCGACTCGATAAACGTAGGGTAGGACGTCCACCCGCCAGATGGTCCGACGACCTGGTGAAGGTCGCAGACCAGGACTGGATGCGAAAGGCACAGGACTGTGTACTGTGGCGTGAACTGAGAGAGGCCTACGTCCAGCAGTGGGCTGCTAGAAGCTGAGTTATTTGATTGGTTGATAATTAATAGTAGGTAGTAGTAGTATTTATTACTAATTACTTATTTGTTTGTAAACTAGCAAGCGACTGATAGATGAATGGCGCAGGCTGGGTGAACGGTGTATCAATGCGAGTTGACCGCTCGTGCCGCGTGAACCTGTTTGTACTTGTTTTCGCGTCCGAAACGGTAATTTGATTGAACCGAGTTACTCGGCCGAGTAATCGGTTAAAAAAAATTAAACCGAGTAAAACTCGGTACTCGTTACTCGGCAAAAGTGTCAATCGGCGCATCTCTACTTTTAAGTATATGGTACTCTAGATATAATTTCCCACCGCATAGCTCGTTTTTAACCAAGTCACCGCAGTTAGTAATTTAACCACATAATAGACAGCAATTCTTTTAGTTATTCAAAAGGCGGTTTTTGCAGGGTTAGCAGCGTAATTGTAGCGCCGCTGGTGATTCGAACGTCTGTAGGCTGCAATGACCACTAGTACGTCTGGGCCGTATGCTTGTCTGTTACCTTAGTGTTTTTTTAACGTGAGAGAATTCCTACATCGATGCTTTGCCGGACTCCTACTGACGAAAGACCAAAAGTATCCTACCTAACAACCTACGGTTGGGAGCCCCGGGTAAGCACCAGGACTTTCTGCACTTTTTCACATAAACTTTTTATAACTGTATCAAATAACGTCACGTTCGTCCGTTACACAATTTTCTAAAAAAAGAGGATATAAATTTTACGCTTTCCGTTCTTAAATACTATGACCACAAAGTATTTATTCACTTAACTTTGTGTAGAACATTTTTCTTCAACTGCTATGTGTAATTGTTTCAGTGTAAAAAGTAAAAGATGGGCACGGATGCCTTCCTAGTTCAGTTAGAAGCAATACTTTTTCAAAATGCTGGAACGTTAATGAAACTTCATTTATTTTGTTTGCTCACAGACTGGGCTAAGCTTTTCCAAAGTGAAAAGTCTTTATCCTTAGTAGTAATTATTTATCAAAGCTAAAGTATGTAGATATGGATGGCATAACGGATGTATGTTTGTGTAACTTTTCACGATCTGAAAGCTGAACAGATCTGACTGAAATTTAGTACAGAGATAGATTTTAGTCTTGATTCACATACGGTCACATTTTTGTACTTTATATTTCCGGAAATAAGCTTTCATAGAAAACGTGAACAAAAAATTCATATCCATGCAAGCGGTTCGGTGGGCGCAATTCATTTTAAACAATTTCATTATACATACATACATAACATACATATAATCAGCCATTTATCCCCGTCGGGGTAGGCAAAGGCATAGTACCTATACAGCCACATTTCACTTTATAGTTTTATGTCCCACGTAATAAGTGGTTAGCCCATTACCGTATTGTAATCGACAGGCGCAGGTCGCCGCGACCCACAGTTGAAATTTTTCAAGCCACCCATAAGGTCTTCAACTTGGCTTAACGATTGTCATTTTACTGACAACCGGGTTTCATTTCGAGTATTCCTTCTCGAAGCAATGGATCTTTTTGCGAAAGTGTTGCTGTCGAATGCCCCAATACATCTCAAAGGGAGTCGCCCCTTCGAGATGTATTGGAGTGGCGACATTTTGTACTCTTACCCATCGCAATAAGAGACCCCGTCGCCACACGGGGGATCCGAGCCAGTCTCACCTGCTCGTATCGCACCAGCAGTCTAACGTGAAGGTAATGAGGAAGATGAAAACTTAAAACTAAACGGGTGCTAATTAAACGAACTTCTTTTTAATAGCATTATTGGCCTCGGAATAAATACATTGCCTCCCAAATTAATAAGCCAGCCACAATTAATGAGCGTCAGAATTTATAGATTATAGCCACCATTTAATTTCTTTATTGGCCACTGTTAATATAATTCAGCATTGTGATTATTTTTTAGCATCTTATTTTGTAACATGCATTCGAACAGTAAGCTTCTAAATTACTAAAAAATGGCATCAAAATAGACATTATTTATTAATATTGTAGCTTCTAATTTCCTAATTCAGTATGTTTAAAATGTAACTCGTCCTACATTTATGGATCATCAAAGTTAAGTAAAATTGCCATCAAAAGCAAATTATGGCCACTAATATTACCAAATAGCTAGAAACTCAGTCTTTTGTAAACGATCACTGCAGTAAGCAACTACCGCTATTGCTGGTGCTCGGATAGGTGACCACTATGTAACATTTGATTTGCGAGAATTTTCTTGCTTTGCAAGGCACGTTAAGCCGACTCAGTGGGGTGTCACAGTTTGGTGATAACGGACAAGCGAGTCCGTTTCAACACGGGAGCGTGGGACAGACCTTCGAGCATAAATGCTTTTATTTATTATAATGTGTTACCTGCAGTTCTTATAATTCAGATATTCTAACACAATATCTATGCATTCTAAGGACGCCCCGTCCAAGCAATGTCTAAAATGTTTTGAATAAGTATATGATTATTCATACTTTGTCTAGTATTGTATAAAATGCCTTAGGATCGCATAGAATACCTGCTGGTCACTGGCAATGTGTAAAATAAATAGTTCTTGGGTCACCATAAAATTGTAAATACTATGATCGCAAAATTATAAATTGTAACATAACGCAAAATATTAAATTCACATCACATCTGGCGCTCGGCGACCGTTGCCAAGGCATGCTCGCTTCGCTCGCTCGCCTTCGCGCGATAGTGGTCACTGTTCCTACCTAACCTAACCTTCGCAAATAGCGAACAACCCTTACTTTCTCTTGGATATTTCATATATTTTTATCATTACTTGAGGGAAAATCCTCTTGGATGTTATGCCGGACTCCTATCGATTAAAAAATCTCACGTAACGCCCAACAGCCTATGGTTGGGAGCCCCGGGCAAGCTCTCGGAAGGATGTCCCAGGACTCCCAACAGACCTACGGCCGCCACAGCGGCCTCGCCCAGGGGGTGGTTCGGGTGCTATCCCGCGTCTTTGAGGGATTTCGGGTGTGGTTCCGCTTCTGAGGGGGGGGGGGGGGGGGGCGGCGTGCGTGAGTTTCTCACGTCACGCTACCGTCATGGGTATATTTCATACATTACCTTGCCTGCAAGTTTCAGGTATTCTATAGAATGCCTAGACCGTATACCTACGTATTTCGGTCGGTGACATTATGTATACATGTAATGCAGATTATATAACTAAGACAGATACCGCTTACCAAACAAAAAAGTAAGACCAAGAAAGCAAATACTCAACCCAAAAGTGAGTAATATAACGTGGCAGTGTGAAACACTGTTCACACGTAACGAGTAATTTCTCATTAATCGTGAAATTTAGGACGACCTTATCCACATATTCACATTATGTAAATATACTAAACTCAAAAGTGTATAATGTATTATACACTTTTGAGTTTAGTATTTGCTTTCTTGACCTCACTTTCTTGTTCGGTAAGCGTAATCTGTCTTTAGTTACAAAGTGAAATCAAATAGCGGTCTCTAATTGCTGCAAATGGAAGGTCGCTGTAGTTCTTTGCACTTGCCTCAAACCTTGCAGTCACTATTTTCACGAAAAAAGAATGTGATATATTTATTTTACACGCTAATTTATAAAAACTGATGTTGCCTGTGGAGGCTTAAATTATAATTTTTTTAGGCTCTCGTTTTGAAGCCGTGAAATATAAAATGGTGATTACATGTAAAATCTGTGACTGAATTAGTAAATTAGGTGTTAATGTATAAATACGCAGGACAGGTTAAAATAATTGTTGATCTTTATTTGATGCTTATAACGGAATTTTTAGGTGACGTTGTAAAGAGGACGAGTTAGTATATTAGAGGCTAGTTCATTTTCGCGTGGCTTAGTTATTAAATCAGAAGCTAAATGCATAAACTTTTGAAGCTCGGTTTATTATATCCCAAACTAAACCTATGCCAACCTGTCTGGCCTGTGTGGTGGAAGGCCTATACTTACTAGATAGATACTGCAAGGTCTGTCATGACCAGTAGTGCGATAAGCTGATTTAATTGCCACAAAAATGTACGACCTTTAACCGTTACTGATTATAAAATAGTGGCTATACATATAAAGTGAAGAATTTCAACTTCTGTCGATTCGGTTCTGTAGCTCAGTTGGCAGGGCATTATCCTGGTTTAGACAAATTTTATGTGTGCAAGTCCCGTCTAAACCAAGTTGATTTACTTCACTTAGTAAAAACTGTACTCACTTATATTTTGCCGCGTCTAAACATTCATAGGCTATACAAATAACTAGTGCTAAGCTTGCGACGGTGGTTCGCGTGACAGCTATACCTGGAGTCATTGCATTCGGCCCGCGCCCGTAGCTTTCGCCTCATCTCTCCAACTAGGTCATTGCGACTGTAATATTGATCGATACTTTTTTTTTACTGCTTTACGTTCTTATTTCAATTTTTTTTTAAAATATTGATCGGTTTGTTTGTCATTAAAGTTGCTGAAACCGGTGGTCTCTATTGGCAAGAAATTTTACTTTTTATACTACTTGAATGGCAGACAAGCTTACGGAGCGCCTGATGGTTGGTTAGCGTAGTCTATGGACTTTTGCAACACCAGAGGCGCGTTACAAATGCGGTACCGACCCAGGCGCACATTGTGATGACCCCCTGTTGGAATTTTTCATGCGAATTGTTCAACTTGGCTTAACGACTGTCATGCTACTGATTACCGGGACTATCGACTTATATGCCTTCCGAAGCACAAAAAAGTTTTCAAAGAATATCACAAAGTGGTCACGCGGTGATCATCCATCTAAAGAACATCCTTATTGAAAGTTGCTTACCACAGTGATCGTTTACAGAACACTGAGTCCGCGAAGTCACGAGCGCTTCAAAAAGTCCTTGGTAATAAGTATCAGTTCAACTGCAGACTCACATTGCTTCTAATACTACCTTTATCAAAGCTACACAGGGTTTTAGTGGGAACACGACAGTAATAGATTGGAGTCATTTCTTTGAACCTATCAGCTCGTTTCTTGTGTCTTCCTATAACGAGAGCCATTTCATTTATGCTCGCAACATCGACCTTTGTTTTTAGGGGTTACTGAGACTCCCCTGCCCATCTGTCTGTCTGAGGAGTTTGTCTTACCTAAACCGTTAATAACTAGAGTACTGAAACTTTCACAGATAATGTATTACTGTCCGATATAACAAAAAGCAAAAACAGAAAAAAAGAAAAGTAATAACATTTAAGGGAGGCTCCCACCGCTCCCACTGATCGCTCTTTGTGCGAATCCGACTCGCCCTTGGCCGTTCGGTTTTCCCGATTGTTTTAGAAAACAAACGGTTGCTCGGAGTAGACTTTCCTGAAATTAACCGAAGTTTCCTCATCGCAAGGCTAACTCTGTATTTTAGAGGAACAAAAGTGCGTTTAAAGAGCCCGATAAGGCTCTGTGACCCATTGACGTCAGAATGAGTTATTGAACCTACTCGTACTACAAAAAAATAGCAAGGGTTGCGTAGAATGAGCAAAGTTGCGTTTTCATTTCCCACTCGAGACTGATCTAGAAGAACCACCCAAGTAAAACCTTGACATTGAGTTTGAAAATTCAATCCAACTAGCTAGAGAGCTATAACAGGTCCTGCGATAGAGCCTCGTGACGGACAGACGCACGGCATTAGTCTCATGAACTGGGTTCCGATTTTACCATTTGAGTACGGAAACCTAAAAAATGAATTTTCTGCACATAACTTGGCGCCCACATAAATTCCATTTCTTTTGTCGGTGAAATAGTATTTAATCCCACCAAAAACATCCCTGTTGAAAAGGAGGCCAAGTTCCTATGTGCTAATTGTTCGCCTAAAAAGTGGTTGAAATCCAATCCAATGCCAAGTTTAGATGTACTTTAAAATCGATCATAATCATCTTCATCAACAGCCTAATCCACTGGTAAACATTTGCCATTCCCAAAACTCGCCACCACACTCAGACCTCTACCTTTCGAATCCAGCCATTACCCACCACCGCATTCACGTCAACGATCCATCTGGCCGAAATTCACTTTACCATACACCCAACTTAAAATATGGTGTAGTTGTGAAAATACGTAGGTACCTACTTGGTTAAAAATATCTAAAATAATAGTACTTCTAAATTAGAACTTGGCAGGGTTTCGTGCTGTACGTAACACTTGATTAATTGTATAATTAAATTTATTATGTATAAAATTAAATTAACCTGCCAAGTTCAAATTTAGAAGTAACATTATTTTAGATATTTTTAACCAAGTAGGTACCTACGTATTTTCACAACTACACCATATTTTAAGTTGGGTGTATGGTAAAGTGAATTTCGGCCAGATGGATCGTTGACGTGAATGCGGTGGTGGGTAATGGCTGGATTCGAAAGGTAGAGGTCTGAGTGTGGTGGCGAGTTTTGGGATTGGCAAATGTTTACCAGTGGATTAGGCTGTTGATGAAGATGATTATGATCGATTTTAAAGTACATCTAAACTTGGCATTGGATTGGATTTCAACCCCTTTTTAGGCGAACAATTAGCACATAGGAACTTGGCCTCCTTTTCAACAGGGATGTTTTTGGTGGGATTTCAATACTTTTTTTCAAGAAACCGTACCTATTTTTTCTTTAATAAGCATTAAAGTGTGCATTATGTATGTTGTACCCCCGCCCCCTCTCCTCCCCCCTCCTCATTGTATTCTCATTTTATCACTGATTCATAATTATTTTTATTGAAGCGCTCGTGGCCCCGCGGACTCAGTGTTCTGTAAACGATCACTGCAGTAAGCAACATTTACTATGGCCGGATATGGATGGGTGACCACCACGTGGACCACTTTGTGACATTTATTTACGAGCGTTTCCGTACTTCGGAAGGCACGATAAGCCGTTGGTCCCGGTTGTCAGTAAAATGACAGTCGATAAGCCAAATTGAAGGCCTTACGGGCGGCTTGAAAAATTTCAACTGTGGGTCGTCACAGCCTGCACCCGGGTCGGCAGCGCGTGTGTAGCGCCTCTGGTGTTGCCTCTGGTGTTGCAAACGTCTATAGGCTACGGTTACCAACCTTCCGGTGGGCCGTAAGCTTGTCTGCCACCTAAGTAGTATAAAAAAAAAAAATAAAAAAAAAAAAAAATCGAATTTCGATTAAGCCAACTCAAGCGTTATAATATGAAGTCCACGTTTAAAGCTTACATACTTCTTAATAATATTCGTGCAAAATTTTCAGTTTAATCAATCTAATAAGTTAATCCCCAATTTACATAGTTTATTAGCCTTCTGCTTACCCCCAAGGTTATTTAGTGTGATTAAATATAAATGTTTATTAATGTCATTACATTAAAATATAGCTTATGTTTAGAATATAACCGTCCAAGTGCGAGTCGGACTCCCGCACGGAGGGTTCCGTACCAAAAAACAACAAAACGTCGTACCTATTTGTTGCATTGCCTTTTTTCTTTTTATTTAACGAGATGCAAAATCCTTAATGGATGATTTTTCCGGACTTCTCTCTCTCAACAAGACAAGCTCTCGAAAGGATGTCCCATTAAAGGTCCATTTTGTTTCAATTATTTTTTTTTTATGAAAATACAATGCTCGATATTCTGCGAGTATTTCAAGCGTCTACTGGTTGCCCTCATTACCTATTAACACAGAGCAACGCGCGCTTTAGACAGTTCGCGTTGCTCTATAGTGTTATACAACGCGCATCTTTAGACAGTTCGCGTTGCTCTATAGTGTTAACTACTATCCTCTACGGTAGGTACAGTATATATTTCAAAAAGAGTTTGTGAACTCTATGTTTAATTTCTTTTTCAGAATATTGATGACATTAGAATGATGACATTATAAACACGATATCTACGTCTACAACATAAATTGTGTGTTTGTACGTAAATTGTTTAAACTGGAGAAAACTCTAAAATATGGACTACTTGTTTACTATTTCCTATGAAATAGCTATCTTTGAAATATTACACCTACCTAAAGTAATCTGCTGAAAGCGTTGTTCACTTTTTAAAGAACAAATATTTACGATGAAAGTCGACAAATAAGTTAGTATGTGACCCGTATAATGTTTAATTTCATTGAGCAACATTTGATTGTGCTATACCTCCTAAAGTATTCATTTAATTTGCATCGTGTAAAGGGAATGAATGATCGTGATGAAATATTCAAATTAACTAACGTATTTAAATTGTGAAGGATACCTTATTACCGAATATATAGGACATCGCTAAAAAACACGTTTGTTGTATGGAAGCCCCCCTTAAATATTATTATGTTTTTGTTTTCAGTATTTGTTGTTATAGCGGCAACAAAAACACACAATCTGTGAAAATTTCAACTCTCTAGCTATCACCATTCATGAGATACAGCCTCCTGACGGACAGACAGACAGACAGACGGACAGCGAAGTCTCATGAATAGGGTCCCGTTCTTTACCCTTTGGGTACGGAACCCTAAAAAGGATGACTTACGATACGCCGTGCCGGGTCCGAGCCGAGTGCCGGCCGCAGCAAGGTCAATTAATATCATATATATTTTTTGTGAACAAACTCACGTTAAACCATAGATTAAGAATTTTTCGCGCTAAATCTATGCGTTAAACCGAGCGGCAACTGAGTGACAGCCGAACTACGGAAAGCGCTCGGAAACAACTCGGTCCCGCCTCGGCTCGGCCACGGCCCGTTGCATGAATAGGTACAGTGCCGCCGAGCTTCACCCGAGCAGTCGTGAATGCAACTGGCTCGGTGAGCGTGGTACGGCCGACACTCAGCTCGGACCCGGCACGGTCTAGCGTGAGTCATCCTTTAGAATGCTTGCTGATCTCTAAACTACTGGACGGATTTAATCCAAATATTTCACAAATATGAATAACAATATTCAATGTGCAGTATTGACTTTTCCATAATTTGTATGTATAGAGTATTTGATTGACATTAATCAAAACATTGACAACTTCTTTCTCAAATCTGATTGAGCTTTTAAACATGACATGTGTGAAAATAAAAAGTAAATTAAATCAAAAGAGTCCTCTCATCACTAAGAAGTATTGATACAAATTCGTATCAAAACCCCCCGAAGAAAACAATTGTTACCCCTTTTTAGCCATGTTCTGGAATGAATTTCAATAAAATACGAAACACATCTTCCATCAATTATGTTAGAGATGATTTATGCAAAATTTGAAGAAGATCCGACCAAGGAATCCTGTGGTCCCAAACAAACTTTGTAACCCTTTTACAACTCACGATTGACCGATTTCTTAAATTTCTCAATTTTTCGTTAATCTAAATAAAACACCCGATCTGTGTGCCAAATTTCATAACGCTAGGACAATTGGAAGTGGCCTAGAGGTTTTGATGACCGGTCAGTGAGTGAGTCAGTCAGTGCCAAAATTAGCTATATTCACAGGGTCATATTTCAGGATTTACTAAAGCTACATCTATGAAATTTGGTACACTGCCTTAGTACTAGTATAGGATTACGTACGTACAATTTTATTTCTGTACTTGCAATAGGCACTGAGCAACAGGGGGGTCAAAAGTGGGTCGAAGCGGTTCGTGTAAATAGAGTACGGCATGCGCTCGGCCTGTTGCTGGAACTTGGCCTGCGCACTCCCGTGCGCTTAGATACGCTTTTATTAGGTCGTCGTGTATGTAACTAACAATGTAATGGAATCTAAGAAAACTAATTTAACCATCTTCCAAGGATCGTAGCGTCATGAAAATTGGCAGATGTATGTAGTTTTGATGACAATACAATAATATGGTACTGTCGAACTGATATGATGATGGAGCCGGAAGATAGGCTCTGAAAACAGGTGGAATCTAAGGTAGCTAATTTAACCAGCTTCCAAGGATCGTAGGGTCATGAAAATTGGCAGCTGTATGTAGTTCTGATGACAATACAATAATATGGTACTGTTAAACTGATATGATGATGGAGCCGGAAGATAGGCACTGAAACTTCAATGGAAAAAGTGGAATCTAAGGTAGCTATTTTAACCAGCTTCCAAGGATCGTAGCGTCATGAAAATTGGCAGCTGTATGTAGTTCTGATGACAATACAATAATATGGTACTGTCGAACTGATATGATGATGGAGCCGGAAGATAGGCACTGAAAACAAGTGGAATCTAAGGTAGCTAATTTAACCAGCTTTCAAGTATCGTAGGGTCATGAAAATTGGCAGCTGTATGTAGTTCTGATGACAATACAATAATATGGTACTGTAAACTGATATGATGATGGAGTCGGAAGATAGGCACTGAAACATCGATGGAAAAAGTGGAATCTAAGGTAGCTAATTTAACCAGCTTCCAAGGATCGTAGCGTCATGAAAATTGACAGCTGTATGTAGTTCTGATGACAATACAATAATATGGTACTGTCGAACTGATATGATAATGGAGCCGGAAGATATGAACTGGATCTCCATGATGGTATATCGTATTATATCTGTTTTTGGATTCGTCAGAAAAGTCTTGCAATGAACTTTGACCAGACTTAGGTTTCGAGGTTATAACAAATCTTTTTTTTAATTGACTTGTAAAACTATGGCTCGCAATACTCAGGTAACTAATTTAACCATCTTCCAAGGATCGTAGCGTCATGAAAATTGGCAGATGTTTGTAGTTCTGATAACAATACAATAATATGGTGCTGTCAAACTGATCTGATGATGGAGTCGTAAGATATGAACTGTAACTTCATGATTGAACATCGTATCATAGCTGTGTTTGGATTTGTTAGAAAAGTCGTGTAATGAACTTTGACCACGGTTAAGGCTTAAGGTTTAAGGTTATAACAAACCTGTTATATATTGAAGTTAATATTGAGTGTAAATATTGACATAGGTACCTACCTGCATAAAATGTATATGTATTAGAGTAATTGTGAAATATTTTCACGTTAGTCGAACTCAGACTAAACACCATGTAATACAGAAATCCGTACTAATATTATAAATGCAAAAGTAACGCTGTCTGTCTGTCTGTTCACGCCTAAACCACTGAACCGATTTTGATGAAATTGGTTATAAAGATAGTTTGAGTTTAAGGGAAGGATATCGGCTACTTTTTAACTGACTGCGCGAAAGGAGGGTAATGCTTTTATGCGATAACGCCTTCTACGCGGATGAAGCCACAGGGAACAGTTAGTAAAGGTATAAATGTTGTTACTAAAAAGTATAAAATAAATAAATGGTTTAAAAAACCCTAGAAAAATACGCTTTTATAATGCACGAAAAAACCAAAAATAAATTATGGATCGTTCAAGTTGCCTCTATTTCTAGGCTGAAGTGTAAATTATGTGCTTTTATTTATAATATTTGATTGTAAAAGCGTTTTTACACTTCAGCCTAGAAATAGAGGCAACTTGAACGATCCATAATTTATATTTGGTTTTTTCGTGCATTATAAAAGCGTATTTTTCTAGGGTTTTTTAAACCATTTATTTATTTAATATTAAACTTGGCTGTCATTGCTTTTTCCAAATGATTTCGAGTGTGTGTGTATACTGACTCAATAAGATTTGTAGGAATAGTTTAGCTGTCATGACTCATAGACTCGACGAACTAAGCAGTTCTAAGCATTGTGCGTGATTTGTACTGTGTGTGACTCAATGTAAAGGGTCATTAATTTAAATTATCATCACGATAACTCGATTTAGAAAATTTACCTTACATTTTTTGTACGGCATGTTTTTTTGAAATTTCACTTTATAAAAGTTACTTACAATATAGTGTGTTTTTGCATTCGAAAGATCTGTAGGTAATTAGAAGAACCGATGTTTTTGCAGCAAACGAGTTCTTCCCCCCAAGACAAGTGCCACAAGCGTAAATCGCAAATGAAATGCATAGAATATATCGACCAATCACATCCAAGCTCGTCGCCGGCGTATTACTCGCGCGCCGCGGCCGGATCACGAGCTTGGATGTGATTGGTCGATATATTCTATCCTTTCGATTGCGATTTACGCTTGTGCCACTTGTCTAAAGGAGGCTGGAGTGAAGAACACGACTTCGTAAACGTGGGGTTAGCCGATCCCCTGCCAGATGGACCGAATGACCTGAAAAAGGTTTGCTGGGAGTGCTTGGGTGCAGAAGGCGCTTGAGCCGTGTATTGTGACGTAATTTGGGAGAGGCCTACGTCAAGCAGTGGACTGCCTAGGCTAATTTGATTGATTGATTGAGTAACAAAATACACTCGAGGCCCTGGAAAGCGATATTGCTTCCCTTCCCACCTAATATTATAAATGCGAAAGTAACTGTTTCCGTCTGTCTGTTACGTTTTCACGTCTAAAACGCTGAACCGATTTTGATGAAAATTAGTATAGAGGTAGTTTGAGTCCAAGGGAAGGACATAAGCTTCTTTTTAACTGATTGCGCAAAAGGAGGGTAATAATAATCCGCGATAACGATATCTACGCGTCCGAAGCGGCGGCAGCGGCGGGGTTCACAGCTAGTATGTGTTAGAATAAAATCATTTTTAAGATACAATAGCGTACAGAAAAGATATGCATCCATACAAGTGTTTGCATAGATCACAATCGAATCTTGTCCCACATAACGCTACAGTTGCTAACTGTGTCAAATAAATCGGATATTTCCCTCTGATAACAACTATAATATAAAATACAGTGAACCCAAAAATTGTGCCGTTTTAGGACGGTAAGCTCGGATTTGGCACATTAATATTCAAGGTATTTAATATGAGGTGAAAGTCATTAGATATGCAAGAAAGATGCTAATGTCACCTAGTTATTTATACATTATAGGGGTTCAATATTTGCTGGAAATTAAGCTATAATGGAACCTTTTTTAAAAAAAACGGTCAAGTGTGAGTCGGACTAGTGCACAGAACCTGTTCCGTACCAAAAAACGGCCAAAAATGACGTTTGTTGTATGGGAGCCCTGCTTAATCCCCCCTTGATTTCTCATTGTAGTATTTTTACCCGAACTGCCGAAGAAAGGAGGGTAATGTTTTTCGAGATAATGTATGTATGTATGTCCAATTCTTTGTCACGTCCTACAGCCTGAACGGCTAGACGGATTTTGACAATCAAAGTGTCATTTGATTCGTCGTGATTGTTTGAGTGACACCCACCCCAAGTACATTAAAATTTCTAAAAAATCAAAATGACTGACTTTTGGCGCTGAAACGAAAAGGTTGATTTTATGTTTACTTGGCAGTCGGGTTCTTTTGTATTCTAAATAATTAAGTTTATTTGTTACTAGCTGAGCCCGCAACTTCTTTTACGTCACTTATGGTGTATGAAAGGAAAGGTATTTCTTCATCAGAGTCATCAAGCAGCGTCTGAAACTGCCCTGTTTGCTTAATCGGACTGAATTGTCTTAAAATAGTCTTAAGCATTAAGCTCTTTTATGATTAAGCCAACACGCCAGTTTAGGTTCACTCACATTCAAAGAAACCCCTACAATTAAAATTTTCAAAATATCTGATTCTTAAAAGTGTTATAACTCTTTTATTTCTAAACCGATTTACATAAAACAAACGCTAAATGTTAACTGGAGCAAACCTCAACACAATAAAAAAACCGCATTGCAATCGGTTGAGCGGTTACTGAGATTAGCGTGCACAACCGTACAGACAAACAGATATACAGACATACAGACAAACAGACAAAAATTCTAAAAATCATTGTTTTGGGTTCTATTGCGTTCATAATATTTTTTCTTATTTATCTTCCATGTACAGACAGCGACCTGTTACGATTTTATTATATGTATTGATTATATAGGCAACAGAAATAATTTCAGCTCTCTATCTATAACAGTTCCCGAGATACAGGCCTCATGTCAGACAGCAGGGGCGTAGGCTCCATAGAAGCCGATTCCCGCTGGCTTCCCCTTCAGAACTGACAGCAAGGTGAAGTTACATCATTACTAAATCTCGGTCAGTAGATAAAATGATAAAATTTTCTTCTCAACGAAAAACCCCTGCTGCAAAATACATAGCAATGTGCAATATTGTGCATCGCTCAGTTCAGTCAAAGTTCAGTGAACTCCAAAAACACGATCATGGAATATGAGAAATAAGCCGGATTGCTGAATATTTGCGTCCCTTTCGTTAATAATACGCAAATGTCGGTTTCTCTCTCTACGTTCCGAGTGTTTCGAAAGATTATACTTGCGAATCTCCATCGTTCGGCCAGCGATCGGGCCTCGTTCTAAATCCACTCGGAAATAGCTCAATACGAGACGGAGAAAAATCGTCAATAATAAAGTAATAGTTATTTATGATACAAGTGAGGTATGTTGGTCATTACACTCGAGGTGATATTGCACTGCCCGAGCCGAAGGCGAGGGCTGCAAGAAAACCGAGAGTGTAATGACCAAACCTCACGTGTGTCATACGACGTTTTTCAACACACTTACGAGTAAAAAAAAAATATAATTATTCATACCTACATAAATAAACAATGCTCACAACACGGACGGAAAAGTTTGTCTGTCAAAAAGGCGCGCTCCGCGCTGATATTTTTTTTTCAGTGCGCGGGATGTTAGCTGTTGGAGCTAAACAGCCAAATCGCTAAATGTTCAAAATTTATTTTTTATGTGTTTATAAATTAGTTACACGTTGAATTATTAATTAAAGTAAATAAGTTGTTGAAAATTTATCATATTCAAGGTGGTACACTTCTTATTTTTTACAAAAATTGTGTTATTTTTTGTCATAATGTTGAAACGAAATGTATCTAAGTCAATACTATTTCCGAGATTTAAAAATAAAACTATAACCCAGTTAAGTTAAGAGCAAATAGAATGCATAAATAATATCTTTCAGCGAGGTACAAACTTAATTTGATGGAATATAAAATAAAACACTAGTGCGATAAAGAAAAAAAAGCACAAGTGTTTAATACCATGGTTTATGAGTGTAAAAGCCATGTGATAAAAACTACTTTATGAGCAAGGGTGTTGAAAAGTCAATAAACGTACTAAAATTTACTGTTGACGAAATAAAATCACTCATAGAGTCTAATTATATGTATTTTCATACAACGTAATTATATAATGATATTTACGACGCAATCATTTGGAATTTTCAATAACTAAATAAAATTAATGAATTAAAGTACGCTCGTCGAACATTCTTTACGCACACTAGCGCCGCTTTCGAATATTTTGAACTTTTATTTACTACTTTATATTTTCTCTAAACAATGCAATGCAGCAGTGCACTCCCAGAATTATTGAATAATTAGTTTGTTGGTCGTTTTTTTGCTGTTTATTGGTTAATTATAATTAGTTAGTGATAAATAGCATGGTGTATTGGTGAGTGGAATAGTGCGTGCAGTACTGTATAAGTATATAAGCTGTAAATAGATAAGTAATTACGTATAGTTTACATTTTGCTTTGTTTTAATACCTACTAAGAATCTAGGTTGTTCGTATGCGTAATGGCGACGTTAATACATATAGATTGTTGTTTAATAGATTTTTTGTTATCTGAAGAAACATCTTTTACTAAATTAAGGTTTGAGAATAAAAAATATGTAATTCAATTGTGACTATAGATTATAAAAGAAAAGACTGCTCCTATAAACATTTTCATAGTTCGTTTTATGATAAATATACTTGGATGACAGGTTCTTGTAAACTCAATAAACTTTACTGTTTCCAATGTTAATTATTTTCCGATTCTAGTAGCGTTTGGAGTCGTAGAGGGTTTACGGACATCAATAATATAGGAAATTCGACGAAAAAACATGTTCTGACTGAAAAACACATTCGTAGTTGTAGTTGTTTAAGCTTTCATGACTTTGGCAATAGCAGAATTGAGACATTTTTGAATAATAATTTTGAAGTACACAATAGGAAGGTTGATCGCAATCGTCATCTATGACGTTTCATAGATACTGTAGTTTTGTTAGGTAAACAGGAATTAGCGTTCCGCGGCCACGATGAGAGCTCCGGGTCGAATAACCGCGGTAATTATATTGAAATATTGCAATATTTAAGTGCGTATGATGCTGTATTGGAGTCACATATGGAACAATGTTCTTCAATGCATAACCCCGTGTTTTCTGGACATCTACATGTACCTAGGTAAGATTTTTTTTACTAGCTTCCGGTTCAGGTATACCCGAAGGGGTAGGCAGAGGCATATTATATGCCCACATTTCACCTTTTTATAATATGTCCCACGTAATACGTTGTGAGCCGTATTGCCGTGTTTAAATGGACAGGCGCAGGTTGTGATGCCTGCTGTTGAAATAAAGCCTTCAACTTGGTTTAACGACTGCCATTTTACTGGCAACCGGGACCAACGGCTTAACGTGCCTTCCGAAGCACGGAAACGCTCAAATAAATGTCACAAAGTGATCACATGGATGGTCACTAGGGTTGCCAACCGTCCCGCTATACGCGGGACGTCCCGTTTCTGAGACCCATAACAAGACGTCCCGCTCAGGGTGTGAGCGGGACGCGTAATATCCTGCTTTTCTTGATCTAGCAACAAACGCTTACAGTATTTTTAGCGATGCATCAAATCACGAAAATGTGAAGTTATTTCCTATAAGTAGTTGTAAGATTCTACTGTCCAGAGGAGGGTACTCGCACATGTTTGCTTGATTTTTATGAAGACCCCAATGAGAAAGTGAAAAGCGAGAGATATATACAATAACTTAAGGCAGTTCATAGGGCAAACGACCTTGACCATACAAAACACGCGCCTTCAAGCTAGGAAATGTTGTATTTAGAGCTTATTTTTGTTGTAATAAGCCAATACTCTTACTTATTCAAAATCGAAGAAAAATAGATGTACTTTCTTTTTAATTTGGCATAATTTTTTCTATCGCGTCGATAAAAATTTAAGTTATAAAATGCATTCGTCTAAAAATTTGGGGCTGCCTTTATGATCGTTTTAGACATTATGTATAATTAATATACAATTTACAACAAAAGCAATTTTTTTCACACGCATATGTAGGTAGATTAAAAAATTTTTTTGGCTATAATTTTCAGTCTACTTATCCAGACAAAAAATGCTTTTATTTGCACCTCTTTTTCGTCATTTTTTAAACCAAACCAGGACCTTTTTGATTTGCGAAACGCATCTGCGTATTCCACTAATAATGCTATTCTTGGAGAAAACTGCCCCAATCGCTTTGAAGAAATTTTTTGACGAGGATATGGGTAAAAAGACGGAATGCTGTCTTTGTCTTTTAGACAGCTATTTAAAAAAATCATAGCAGTATCATGCGTTTTGAGAAAAGAAATGCGTTGTCGTGTTCTAATGACTGAACGGATGGAGCTGAAATTTGGTACAGAGATAGCTTATAGTCTGGAATAACACATAGGCTACTTTTCATTCCGGGAATATGTTCCCACGGAAAGCAGGAACGGGTACCGAATTTTCACGCAAGCATCATCTAGTTTAAACTAATATGTTCCCGGGATGAAAAGTAGCCTATCTGTTATTCCTAAGCTATCTTTGTACCAATTTTCAGCCCAATCCGCATTCAGCCGTGAGAGCGTGATTAAGTAACAAACATCCAAACATCTTCACAAACTTTCACATTTAAAATATTAGTAGGAAGTAGGATAGAAGGATTAGTAGGATAGGATAGGATTAAACGGTTTTTTAGTAAATGTTGACTATTATTTAACTAACAAGGCGTTAAATTTTACCTCTCATCCTAATTTGAAAGTAAAGTTCACGTTTTTTAGTATTCTAAACAAAATTCGTAAGATCCCGCTTTTTAAATCCTTGTCCCGCATTTGAAATCAACATTTCCCGCAAATTCGCATTTTGAAGTTGGCAAGCCTAATGGTCACCCATCCATGGACCGGCCATAGTGAAAGTTGCTTACTGCAGTGATCGTTTACAGAACACTGAGTCCGCGGGGCCACGAGCGCTACTAGCTTCCCTTTTGAAAATAACCAGTCCTCGCCACTGTCAGACAGATAGACAGACGGACGGCGAAGTCTCATGAATATGGTCCCGTTTTTACACTTTGGGTACGAAATTCTAAAAATATTATCTAAATGAAATACAGCTATCTATATCTATACTTATAATAAAACTGTTGAGGGTCGAGAGTCTGTACATGGAAGATATTTTGAAAATTTCAATTGTAGGGCGTTCTAAAATCGATTCTGAAGCCGAATATGTAATTTAAAATTTTCATGTCTGTCTGTCTGTCTGTCTGTATCCCGAATAAGTATCACGCCGAAACTACTGAACCGATTTGAATGATACTTGGTACATTCCGAGCTCATAGTTCGAAGAAGGTTCTTGGATACTTTTGATCCCGATATTTTGCGCGGTTCCTGCGGGAGAGGGGATGAAAGATAAAATGGTTTTTCAGCTGTAAGTTCTCACCGCGTGGTCCGATTTCAAATATTTTTTTAGTGTCAGAAAGGGAATGTTTTTAACATTGTTCCACACAAGTTTCATTATTGAGAGTTTCGTAATTCAGAAATTAGAGGCATCTCAACTTTTCGAATTCAAGGGTTTTTTTGAATGTGAGGGTAAATCTAAACTGGCGTGCTGGCTTAATCATAAAAGAGCTTAATGATTAAGGCTATTCTAAAACAATTCAGTCCACAATGGACTGAATTGTTTTCGAATGGACTTAATCTTTAAGCTCTTTTATGATTAAGTAAACAGGGCAGTTTCATACGCTCCCTTGAGTCTGTTGAAAAAATACCTGTCCTTTCATACACCTTATGTGGCGTAAACGAAGTTGCGAGGGTCAGCTAGTATATTATAATAAAATCGTAACAGGTCGCTGTCTGTACATGGAAGATAAATAAGAAAAAATAATATAGGGGGGCTTTATGAGCGCTATAGAACCCAAAACAATGATTTTTAGAATTTTTGTCTGTTTGTCTGTATGTCTGTATATCTGTTTGTCTGTTCCTTTGTGCACGCTAATCTCAGTAACCGTTTAACCGATTGGAATGCGGTTGTCTTTATTGTGTTGAGGTTTGCTTCACTTAACATTAACCCCCATATTCATAATCGTTTATTAAACCTATTTTAGTTAAAACACATTTTAAGTCTATTGCTGTCTCTAACCATACTCTGTCATTGGTTAGAGACAGCAATAGACTTAAAGTGTGTTTTAACTAAAACAGGTTTAATAAACGATTATGAATATGGGGGTTTAGTGTTTACTTTATGTCAATCGGTTTATAAATAAAAAAGTTATATCGCTTTAAAGAATCGTACATAGACATATGAATCTAAAAATGGGTAAATCTAAACTGGCGAGTTGACTTAATTATAAAAGAGCTTAATGATTAAGGCTATTTTAAAACAATTAAGTCCGTCCGTTTTAGAATAGACTTACCCCCTTATTCATAATCGTTTATTAAACCTATTTTAGTTAAAACACACTTTAAGTCTATTGCTGTCTCTAACCAATGACAGAGTATGGTTAGAGACAGCAATAGACTTAAAGTGTGTTTTAACTAAAATAGGTTTAATAAACGATCATGAATATGGGGGTTAATCTTTAAGCTCTTTTATGATTAAGCAAACAGGGCAGTTTCACACGCTGGTCGATAAGTCTGCTGAAGAAATACCTCTCCTTTCATACACCTTATGTGACGTAAACAAATTTGTTCAGCTATTCTATAATAAAAAGGAAAAGTTTACTATACCTACTACATTATTACATACACGCATCGTATAATTCTTCCGCAGCATCGCTGAAACGTTCCCAGAAGAGTGACAGCATTACCACGTTGAGTGGCACGTTAATTTATCCTTTTCACAACGAAATTCTAGCCTTCTAACCTAACCCATTCGTGTCGGGGTGTTAACCATTCGCTTATTATGTTTGAATTTATCGTTCTGTCGGCAAAACGTTCGTAGGTGAAAGATTCTGTCGGTGAACAACTCTACTCGAAACGTTCTGTCGGCGGCTCATTCGGCAGAGAAACGTCTGTCGGAGGTATGTTTCAGAGCCATATCTGAGATACTTAGTACTTAAAGACATACTTAAATTTATTATAAAACTAGCTGTGCCCCGTGCAGCTTCACCCGGGATTTACGTCGATAAACTTATATGTCCTATTTAACCCATTAGGGCTCGAATATCGAATATAGATTGATGATTGAGTGTCTCAATTATGAATATTGATTGATGATTCATCTTCAATCAATATAGAGTGTTTTCTAAATTATACCCCTCTGTGGATAGAAGCAGGTAGAAGAAGTGCCCTTACAATATTCATTCCCTGTTTTACCCCTAAAACACGTGTAGGTATGTAATTTCATGCTGCTAACTTTAAAAATGAAAATTATAAGTAGGTACATAGGTACTTTTATAAAAATTTAAGTACCTACCTATTGTTTTGGAAATTACTAAAGATGCTCACATTTAAGGTACATTTTAAGTAAGTACCTACGTTCTACGGAGGTGAATTAGGCATCCACCTAAGTGAATGCGGCTTCCTTGTAATATTTTTATTTCAGTCAGGAGTAAGCACCTAATTCCATTCTCTTCATCGTTTAAATGAAAATTAACTTCGTAATAGCCTTCTGTACAAAATAAATTTTTAGCGGTACTCTTGAGAAAATATAAATTCAAAGTGATATCAACAAAAGTTTTAGTATTTAAAATATGTCACTGAACCGCACGCAAAAAAGGGACACAACTATCTATTAAATGTAGTACATATCTATACATATATTATATTAGGTGCTTACATATGAAATTGGCGTTTTGTATAGGAGGAACAAAAAGTCGAATATTTTTAAATATAATATATTTAATTAATCAAAGTATGAACCATTGTTTTCTATGCATTTTTGCCATCTCATAGGTAGTTCATTGATCCCTTTACTAAAAAAACCAGTCGGACGGGAATCAATAAAATCTGTGAAGGCGATTTGGACTGCCCCATCAGAGTTGAATTTTTTCCCTTGCAAGAAGTTGTCCAAATTTCGAAAAAAAAGTTTATATGTTGGAGCAAGATCCGGGGAGTACGGAGGATGTTTTAGACATTCCAATTGAAGCTCTTCTAATTTGGTAGCCGTCTGTTGTGCAGTGTGTGGTCTAGCGTTGTCGTGAAGCAGCAGTGGCGTGGAGCGATTGACCAGCCTAGGTTGTTTAGCCGCTGGCTTTTCCATCATGGTTTGCAATTGCTGACAATAGACATCAGCCGTAATAGTCTGGCCAAATTTGAGAAAACTGTAATGAACAATACCGGCACTAGTCCACCAAACGCTTACAAGTAACTTTTTTGGGGTTAATTTTCGCTTGGGGCAGGATTTGGCTGGCTGGCCAGGATCCAACCATTGCGCTGAGCGCTTTCGATTATCGTAAAGAATCCATTTTTCGTCACAGGTAATGATTCGGTTTAAAATACCTTCATTATTGTGCCGGTTCGCTTCAGTCAATTCGTGAGGTACCCACCTTTCAAGCTTTTTAATCTTCCCAATTTGCTTCAAGTGAATTAAAACAGTTTTATCACTAACACCGCAGCCTGCAGCTAACTCGGACGTGGTTTGCGATGGATCCGCTTCCACAATAGCCTTCAATACTTCATTATCAACTTGAGTCTCAGGCCGTCCACGGGGCTTGTTCTGCAGGTCGACATTTCCTGAACGAAAACGTTGGAACCAAAAACGAACTGTGTTTTCTTTTGCAACATGACCGCCATACACATCATTCACCCTTCTAGTCGTTTCCGCAGCACTAGTGCCACGGCGGAACTCGTACTCGTAACGCCCTAAGCACACCTCCGCCGCGAAACCAGAACAGCGGAACCGCTGAATGAATTCCGCTGTGATCAAGTGTGGATTTGAACAGCGGAACTGGGCAACGGAACCTGACACGAGTTAGTCGATGTGACGCTATCGCAATTTTATTAAATTATTTTTATTATCTGGATGACTTAATAAATATATAATAGGTATATTTCTGATGGCTTGAAGTAGTTTTTCTGTAAACTTTACGTCCATTTACTGAAAAATATTAGTTTCGCCGTTCCGCTCTGTATTTCTGTCAATTTTGACAAACCGGCGCGTAGACAACGCGGCACCGCAATAACAAGGCGGTCGAAGCGCGGAGGTTTGACTGGCGTAGGAGCAGATTGGCGAAACCGTGCGGTGAAAGAGATAGAAGATAGTTAAATCTATGCATTAGAACAGGCGGTTTTGCTAGTGTTCCGCTCCTCCTACATGTGACAGAACTTGGCGGAATTACTGCGGTTCCGCTATCATGGTTTCGCGGCGGAGGTGTGCTAAGGGCGTAAATAATGCGATATTTTAAGTTTTCCATTTTGTAAAATGAGTGACGCAAACAGAAAAAAACAGAAGAAAAAAACAAATGAATGACGGTCATCGAAGGATAAATACATGAGTAAATAGCTGGGAAAATTTGAATTTGGAATTCCTTACCAAAGAGGAGAAAATCGTAATTAAAGTGGCCAGTACGAAAAACGCCAATTTGATGTGTAAGCACCTAATATTAAAATGATAGAAAAGTCAAAACTGTACCTACCTTCATTGGAATTATTTAAAAAAAAAATACTCGCTGGGTGTTCAACATTTATGATACCGAAGCCAAAAATATAGTTAGATTTTTTTTTGTCTGTTTGCTTTGCTTTGTCCGGAATGATCTCGAAAAGTACTCAATAGATTTGATTCAAATTTTGCACAAATATTAACTCTCTTCAAATAGGCTATTATATTATCACGCTACATATCCTAGGGGCTAAGCAGAGAGCAATCAAATTGACTTTACAACATAATTTTCAAGCGTATAAAGTCGCGGGCAACAGGGGAACACCCGAAAATTCCGAAATATGTTTTTCCGAATTTCAGTATTCCGATGTTCAAAATTCCGAAGATTATAATTCCTAAGAAACAAAGCTCCGAATATTCAAAAGGACGATATTCATAAGTACGAATTTTTATTTTTACTAATTTCATTAGTGTGAATAAACAAAAGACCGGACTGTTATTTTCCCGAAAAACATTATTCAGAATTTCAAATATCCGAAAATTCACTGTTTAAGTTTTTTTAATAAAGTACGGTCAAGTCTAACTACCGAAGATATTATTTCCAAGTGAGTGGAAGGCAAACGACAAAACAAATAAAAATAACCACGATGGCTGAGGCCGGAGCTCCGCTCCACTTCGCTTTCGCCTTAGTCTTCTGAACCTTACCTATCCGAGTCGAGATGTTAACCATAATAACTGAATGGTTAACACCCCGACTCAGAGTACCCCGACTCGGATAGGTTAGGTTATTTTTTTTTGTTTTGTCGTTTTCTTCCACTCACTTGGAAATAATATTTTCGGTAGTTAGACTTGACTATACTTCATTAAGAAAACGGGTGGAATCGGGAACATAAATAATCGCCTTAAATGATAAGTTTTCTGGTTAAAACAGGAACGGGTGGAAACGACATTCACCCTTAGTATTTATGATATTTCGGATTTTTGATAATCGAAGTTCGTATTTATAATATGGCGGATTTTTAATGATTCGGAATTCAACGGTTCGGTTACTTGAAATTCGGCATTCTGACAGTCGGAATTGTAAACATTCGGAATTTCAAAATTATGACTTTGAATAAAAAGGATTTATGAAACATCGGATTTTTGACTTTCGGGATTTCGAATCATTCGGACTTATGAAATTCGGAATTATGAAATTCGTGATTGTGACTTTCGGAATTAAGTTTTTCGTATTAATGTAGTGTACCCGGGCAACAGCTAGTTTCAGATAAAAATATATTATGCGACAAGATCTTTATCTTTTATTTCCAAAGTCCTGTTACACGTAATTTGTAGATAGGATATTTTCTTATCCTGGGAAACCCTTTCGAGGACTTAATCGGAGCTCCCTGTCGTAGGCAGTGGTGTTACCGTGTAGTTTTAGTCAGTAAGAGTCCGGCTAGCATCCTAAAAGGATTTCTACACGTAAAACTAGGGTGTATTTTCTTATGTATTGCTATACCATAATATTAAAGTAAAATACTTATTAGTTAAACGGTCAAAGTGGTAAAATAAATTCTCAAAAGAAAATTGTAGTACCTCCCCTACATTCCTCATCTACAGAAGACACAATTTTATTGCTCGCCATTTTCAAGTTTACTTCAACTAAATTATTTAAGACTAGAGGACGTCTCGCAGTTTCATCCGAGTAGTTCCCGTTCCCGTGGGAATACGGGAATATAATATAGCCTATGTTCACCAGGAAGAGTGTAGCTTTCCAACAGTAAAGGATTTTTCAAATAGGTTCAGTAGTTTGGAGCCTATTTGATGCAAACAATCAAACAAACAAACTAACAAACAATCAAATCTTTCCTCTTTATAATATTAGTATAGAAGTATAGATTTAAGAAGTTATATAAGACTGCAAATTTTTGTCCACCCTATTTGACTTCCGCGAAATTACACTGGGCGGTTTTAGCTCGCTCGATTAGGTACGACATAAGTACTTGTATTAGACTCTACAGGGACCGAACCGAAGTGGAAGATTTCCTCGTAACATGAGATCATTAAAATTTGTACATAATACGTTTAATCAACCAGATACGCATTCAGTACAGTAATACATATATTGCGCTAGAATCAATGCCCCTAGGAATCGCTACACATTTCTAATTAACCGAGAACGCACTGAATGTACACGTACTACGTGTCGTTGATTCATTAGCATTGTGTATGCTGTGCAGTCTTTCTATCGCTGTTTTATTCGCAAACATTATTATTAGTTTGAAACGTTTTAGAACACAGGTTTCGTTTGAAATTGATATCAAAATTCACGACGTGATACTAAGCAGGCAGTGACAATTTTATGCAAATTTGCAATAACTTGTAATTTTTACTATCCATTGTGTGATGAACGCGGATTAAAAATATTCAAAACGTAAAGTCCAAGTTCATATCCGCTAGTGTTGAATGTGGATAAATACATCTTGGGGTTGAACACGGATGGGGCGGGGTTGAAGATGGACTAAACCTGCAAAACCATCTAGACTTTGCATCTCGCGCTTTTTTTTTTTTTTTTTTTTTTTCGATGTTATATTTTTCTATCTGCAATCAGCCCCTCGGCTTGAATCAGGTTTTGTGACAGTATTATTACGTGCTTGGAGAGTGCACATCCTCTGATGTAGCCTCTCATATCTTCTCTACTTTATTATTATTTTTTAAATTGATGCTAGTCGCATTCTTTTCAGCCGATACAAGGAGTCTCTTGTATCTATAAGTTTTGCAGCTAGATGATTTCTGTGTCGTGCAAGTCTCTGCCTATAGGCCGCAGCAGACCTTTCTATCTCCTCCTTTATCGTTGGAACTTCCAGATACTGATGTACTTCCTTGTTTCGTATGAACCAAGGTGCATTGCTTAGAGTTTTCAACACTTTGTTTTGGAAGCGTTGTAGTATTTCTACATTTGAGTGACTAGCTGATCCCCAGAGTTGTATACCGTAAGTCCAAACGGGTTTTAATATGCATTTGTATACAAGGACCTTATTTTCCAGACTTAGTGTAGACTTCCTACCCAGTAGCCAGTACATATCTCTAAATTTTAAATTTGCCTGTTCCTTTTTGGCCTTTATATGATTTCGCCAGGTTAGTCTCTTGTCCAGGTGCATGCCTAAATATTTGACTGTCGTATTTTGTGGCAGGATAGCTCCATCGAGTGTCACAGCTGGGCAGTCCCCTCTGTTTAGGGTAAATATTACATGGACTGACTTCGCAGGGCTTGCTCGAATTCTCCACTTCTTCAGCCATAGTCCAAGTTTGTCGAGGCATTCCTGTAGTTTAGTGGAGGCTATGTTTGGGTCTTTGTTACAAGAAAGAACTGCAGTGTCATGTGCGTAGGTTGCAGTCACCACTGCTTCTGAGATGGGTAGGTCAGCAGTAAATATTGTGTATAAGACTGGGCCCAACACTGAACCCTGAGGCACGCCTGCTTTTGTTTCGCAGATGGATGAAAGATAGTCGTCACATTTAACCTGGAATTTTCGGTTTTGCAGGTAAGACTTTAAGAGCTCGTATGCAGTGTTTGGCAGGTGTTGTTTTAACTTACATAACAGACCCTTATGCCGCACTCGGTCAGAGGCCTGCTGTATGTCAAGGAATGCCGCAGAACAATATTCTTTCCTTTCCAGTGCTTCTCGTATTGTATGAGCTACCCGATGTATTTGTTCTGTCGTTCCATGGTGTGAACGAAAGCCAAACTGGTGGTCTGGTATAACTCTTTGTTCTTCAAGAATTGGAATAAGGCGCGCTAGGACCAGTTTTTCGCAAACTTTTGACAGTACAGACAGAAGACTTATAGGCCTGTATGATGCAACTTCTGTTGAAGGCTTTCCCGGCTTGGTAACCATGTTAATAATGGACACTTTCCATATTATTGGAAAATATTGTAGGCTTAATACCGCATTGTAGAGGATTGTCAGCAAAACAATGCCCTTCCTCGGTAATCGCTTCAGTACTTCTGCAGTTATTAGATCGAATCCCGGTGCCTTTTTTTGCTTTAAATGAGCAATAGCTTTTTTTACTTCAGCTGGTGTAACGGATCTCAAGGGCAAAGACATTTGCTGGTCTCTGTCCAAGATTTCATCAATTTCTTCCTCCGTGTGATTAACGTCGGGTTCATTGGGTCTAAATAAATCCTTTAAGAAGCCAGCAAACAACTCAGCTTTACCCTGAGGTCTTCGTGACCAGTTGCCATTAGCTTCTTTTAAAGGAGGCATGTGTTCTGTTGGCCTTGAACCTTTTGAGCTTTATTGAGCGCCTTTTTGTCTTGCATATTCCTACTAGTGTGCCACTGGCGTCTTAGTTTTCTTTTCATAGATATAAGCTCTTTTATTTCAAGAGGAATGTCTTGGTTTCTTGATTTGGAATACAAATATGGCGTTGACAGCCATGCTGCTTTTTGTATTAAATTGGTGGTATACCACGCAGTCTCTTCTACGTTCTCTTCCGTTTTGAGCGGGATGCACAAATTTACATTTTCCTTTATATACTCGCGAAAGGCCTCCCAGTCCGTCTTATGGTTGTACAGGGTCTGACGTGGTTCTTTGCAGATGACTGTAGTACTTAGCGTGCATATCAAAGGTATGTGGTCTGATGAGCCATTCAGATATGATACCACTTTTGTATATAGTTCTGACATTCCGCTTGTGATGAAAAAATCGATGAGATCTGGAAGTTTATCACGATCTGAAGGGTAATGCGTTGGTTCCCCTGTTGATATTAAAATAAATAAAAAAAAAAAAAAAAATCAACAACCTTTTTTAATTCCCGGCCCCTGGTCGTCGTTAGTCGGGAGCCCCAAAATATATTTTTAGAGTTCCAATCTCCACCTGCTATGTATCTGTTACCTAGTGTGTGGAAGAAATCACCAAACATTTGCTCATTTATTCGATGTCGTGGGGGACAATACACTGAAGCCACATTTAGCGATCCCTGCCAGTCATCTATGGATATTATAGCAGCCTGTATGTGTGCATATTTGATATTTGGTAGGATGTGGTGTCGAATATTTTCTTTAATTATTACAGCAGCCCCAGCATGTGATGTCCCGTCTGGATGATTGCAATAATATATGTTGTATCCTTTAATTTTAATTACTTTTTGGTCAATCATGTGTGTTTCTGTGACTAACAAAATATCAATTTTGTGAAAGATTATAAATGTCTCCACTTCTTGCTTATGCCTCGATAAGCCATTTATGTTCCATGTAGAGATACGTAGAAATTTCATTTCTTCTGTTGGGCAATGAGCGACGTTAGTAGACCCATTAGGGTCCCTATTTGTTGAATAAGGATATCTATCTTTTCAGATTGTTTAATTATAATTTGCTCTAGTGAGCCTGTTGACTGAGACTGAGTGGTCTCTGTTTTCCTGTTCCAATAGTTAGTGTTGACAGTGTTGTGCATATTTTCAGGGTTATGTTCAGTGCTTCTAGTCTGGTATTTTGCAGAGTGTTGTCTAGTATAGCTGGAGGGTTTCAGAGGAGGGAAATTAGCTGTTTCCAATGGAGGTTTAAATGATTTTTTGTTCTTGTTCTCTACTGGGACTTTCATTTTACGTGCTCGTATTTCTTTGTATACTTGGCACCCTTTGTAATTAGCTGGATGGTCGCCATGGCAGAGAGCACAGGTAGCTGGTGTATTGTTGTCCTTTTTTGGGCACTCTGTAGTCTTGTGTCCCTGTCCACATTTGACACACCTGTAAGGACGCATACAGTTGTTTTTAGTGTGTCCGTATTGCATCTGCGCTAATAAAAATAATCTAAGTTAGAATCTATTTATGGCTGGACGAGGGTGGCACAATACCGATCATTGGGAAGGCTTCCGGGCGTGGAATTCTGTTGCCGTTTCCACATCCTATGATAGCTATATTATATAATTATCCCTGTATCAAATTTCAGTAGATCCGGTCAGCCGTTAGAGTGTGATTGAATAGCAATCAATCAAATAGCTTCACAAACTTTCACATTATAATATTAGTAGGATAGCAAAACTTCACAACAAACCTGTAATAGAATACATACGCAATATTTGTTCTGATAGGGACTCGAACCAGAGGATTCGACAAAGGCAGTCAGGCAAAGGAAGCTTTTTGAACTTTACAAAGCCTAATAAACGCACAGTATCGTATTAGCATTCAATCAATCTATACTAATCAAAGACTTCTATATAAACTGAGGTAGACAGGCCCTACGCACCGATTTTTGAAACCTATAAACTGAGCTAATTAGCAGCGTAGCTCGCACTGTTGTGAGTCAAAACTTCGAGAGTAGGTACTCGGCTTGCAATCGGAGTCCATACGCCTTCTCTTTTACTCTTGTTCTATTTGTATATTACTATTGTGTTTTTTTTTATACTACTAAGGTGGCAGACAATCATACGGCCCACCAGAAGGACCGGTGGTCACCGCAGCCTATGAACGTTTGCAACACCAGAGGCGCCACACTCGCGCTGCCGACCCTGTAAAAACCTTCTAAGACCCCTTTTGAACGTGTGTGGTGACAATTACGTAAATATTATTTATAAGTAAGTGTAGTCTTAGCAATGTGTGTGTTTGAGGATTGCTTTTGAAATCTCGTTTGTTAGAGTACGGCGCGTCTACCTCAGTTTATATAGAAGTCTTTGATACTTAATAATGTTATTAAAGAAGGAAAGTTTGTGTGTTTGTTAAATTATAAGGGGTAATCTCGGGATCTACTGAACCAATTTTTTACCAATAGAAAGCTACGTTATTGTGGAGTGTCATAGGCTATATAGCATTACGCTACAACGAATAGGAGCGGAGCAGTAATAGTAAATGTTTCAAAAACGGGGGCAAAGTTATTCCTTTTGAGAGTTTCGTTGCGTGTGCTGCGTAAATATTGATAGTTAGATGTAAAAAATATTTACTACAAAATTGTTTCTATTAAAAAAGTTCTAAAAAAATTGCGCGACAGCATGTGTCTATCTTTGGGTTGGTGCACAATAACCATTTTAATGGCAATCAATTTTTTTCTACAATAATGCCACGGGATACCTCTATCATAAACGAAATTGTTCTTAAAAATAATGCACGGGAATACACGCGACGAGAAACCTTTCTCTCTCTCTCTCTCTCTCTCTCTCACGTAGTATTGAATATTAATGACGAGATGCTACGGGAGTAAACGCAACGCGACGGGAGTAAATGCGACGGGAACAGGTAACACTCTCTCTTATGTGGCGCAAACGAAGTTGCGCGGGTCGGCTAGTTTTCATGTAAAAAAGTTCGATATCATTGTGCAATAAAAACTCTGATCGTCAGTGGTGTACCTATCTCCACTCTTCTTATACTTAACTAATCACCTCTCCTTGTAACAATATTATGGAGGGTTAGCACTTAAAAAAGAAATAACTCACACCAGTGGCTACAATTTAGCCATGTACATGGGCGTCAGTACAAGTAAGTAATAAAAAAGCAACAAAAATATGAGCATTTATAGAATACTAGACCTCCAAAACACGTAGAGAATAAAAAAAAACTTAGCGGAAAATTGTAAGTATGATATGGCGAATACCCACGCAACGATACAAAAGCAATCAATTTGTATTTTCGCTCAAACTTCCTCATTTTAACCTTCAAACACCTCAGGATAACTGTTATGGATATCAAACTTGTTTAAAATTGACGCAGATTGAAGGTATTAGAACTTTTTATACTACATATACAGACAAGGATAAGGCTCACATGATATAAAGTGGTCACCATAGCCTGCGACCAAGTAATAGCATAGACGAGCCTACGTCATACATTACGAACTCAAAAAGTGAGACTAGTTCACACACAAAGATATTGCAGCAACGACAAGACATGCACACATAAATTCTTTTTTCGAATGTAGGGTAGTGTTTATACACTTCCGGAACGCACAGGAAGGCATTTTGCGTAAAATCTTATCTTGCCACATCGAAGACCATAGCCACAATATACAGATCACTTTGATCTGTCTATTGTGCCATAGCCTATGGAAGCTTAAAAACTTGTAGTGTTACACTCTGTCTGCTGAATCTATTGCCAAAGCACGTATTAATAAGGAGTAATACGTACTTTAGCAATAGATTCAGCAGTGATAGTTCAAAGTATGTACCTTGCTATTGCAGTATCGAAACGGACAGGGACCGGTTGTGTTTATATTCTGCTGATGAAACTATAACTAAACTTTAAAACTGTAAGCTAGCCGTGATTATAGAGTAGGTACCTATATGGACAAGGTTTCAGATTTATTGAAATCTACACCGTCAGCCGCCATTATAGGTTGCCATCAGATGTGGCGTAAATCATAGATTTGCTGTAATTAGTTTATTAGGCGCTATTAAGCGTAGGTATAATGGTTATACTTAGGTCGGTATAATGGGTGTGTCCTTAATAGTGTCAAAGTAGGGATAGTTGATGGAAGGAGATATGGTGGGATGTAAGCTATATATAGGCGTGCGCAATGGTAAAAAGGAAATCAGGAACTAACTAAATTTTTTTAATTTACTTCATACTGTCGAAGAAATTTTACATCAAAGTAAATCATTCTATAAAATATATTTCCACTGAAATAATCAGTGAGTGGCTTAATAGCCCAAGAATTTAAATAAATTTATATTTGTGAAAACGGAAGCTCTGGTAAGCATCAACTTCATCAATTTTATTAAGTAAATTAATTGTGGGTAATTTTTATGTAAAAAAGTATATTTTGAGTAAATTTATTTTATCAGGCAGGCGTTTGTGAAATTTAGAAAAGGGGGTAATGTTCTTTGTATATTAAATGTTTTAAAATGGGGTTATAAATAATGTAAGGGAAAGTTTAGGGAAATCTATGGTTGAAGAGGGTGTATATAAAATATATTGTTTGTTCTTTTCAGAATGAGCTTCCAAGTTAAGATTTAAAAAAAACCCTGCCTATACCTACCCTTAAGCAGCTAGTTATTGAAGACATAGGCGTATAGCCGTATTTTACATATCCTGGATAAAGGAAGTGCCAACCCAGAATCCGGATGAGTACATAGATTTTTAAGTTAGATATACGTTTAGTTTATTACTGGTAAATTGTAGTAAAAGTATTATTACCTACTCTGAATTCTTGCATTTATTGACTCCAGGACAAATTACCTTACTTAAACTACTAAACCGCCTGGGAACTCTTGGGATCACTCTGGACTTCCCAGAAGCGTGTCACAGAGATGTGTTAAGTAGGTAGTTAGTATTCTTAGGTTGCCATAGAGCAACGCGACTAGTATAATATACGAGTCGCGTTGCGAGAAGAGCGGTGTTGCCATGCAACTCACTGATTAAAAACGAGAATAATGTTCCAATACATTTTCTCACAAAGAAAACATCATACATTACAAAGTGAACTAGCACAAGGCTGCGGAAGCAAAGACTTCTATATAAAATGAGGTAGACATGCCCTACGCACCGATTTTTGAAACCTATAATCTGCGCTAATTAGCAGCGTTGTTCGCACTGTTGTGAGTCGAAACTTCGAGAGTAGGTACTCGACTTGCAATTGGAGTCCATTAGCCTTCTCTTTTACTCTTGTTCTATCCGTATATTGCTATTGTGTGTGGTGACAATTACGTAAATAGTATTTATAAGTGAGTGAAGTCTCAGCAATGTGTGTGTTTGAGGATTGCTATTGAAATGTCGCTTGTTAGAGTTAGGCGCGTCTACCTCAGTTTATATAGAAGTCTTTGTGCGGAAGATTATAATACTCGTATAGTAGTATCTTAGTAATAAATACGAAACTTTGTGTGTATTCATGTTACTCCTTCACGCTCTGACGGCTGAACGGATTAAAATTCGGTTCAGGGATTTGGCATTGTCTGAAATATCACATGGGCTGCGCGAGTTTTATCATGGGAATCAGTTCCCATAGAAAGCGGGACTGGGAACAAACTTTCACGCGGGTAAATTCGCGGGCGCCGTCTTTTTTTTTTTTTTGTTTAACGTGAGGGAAAATCCTCATGGATGTTATGCCGGACTCCTAGCGACTAAAAAACCTCACGTCACGCCCAACAGCCTATGGTTGGGAGCCCCGGGTAAGCCCTCGGAAGGATGTCCCAGGACTCCCAACAGACCCACGGCCGCCACTGCGGCCTCGCCCAGGGTGTGGTTCGGGTGCTATCCCGCGTCTTTGGGGGGTTTCGGGTGTGATCCCGCTTCTAAAGGGGGTGTGTGTGAATTGCTCACGTCACGCTGCCGTCATGGGCCTGCTTCTGTAAGGACGGTGAGCGGCCCTCTCACCGTCCTCAGACCCCCGGTCATGGAGGCCGATAGTCCTCGACGAAGACACGTCGGCGGCGCCCAGGGCGCCGACTGCGGAACTCGGGTGGGAGAGTTCTCTCCCGCACCCGGCCCGCCGCCTCCTTCGCGAGCATGACCTGCTCGCAGAAAGAGGCGGCGCAGTCCCACTTACTCCCGCTGGAGAGCATGGCTCGCACCATGGCCTCGAGCGAGAGAGTGTCCACGCCCAGACCCACTACGAGGACCTGGCGCTGTTGTGCCCACGCCGTGCACTCCACCAGAGTGTGGAGCGCCGTGTCATCGCTGCGGTCCTCGCAGTGCTGACACTCGGCCGTGGTTTCCCGGTGTTTACGCCACAGATACCTACCGAAGCTACCGTGCCCGGCAAGCATCTGTGTCAACCGGTAGGAGAGAGCATCGTGTCTTCTCTCCAGCCACTCGTCCATGACCGGTCTGACGGCCGCGATTGTGGCGAATCCCCCCTTTGGTTGCTCAAGTCGCACCTTCCATGTCTCCACAGTTTCCTGGTGGAGCAGGGTTCGCTGGGCCTCGATTTCTCGAGACGCAGGCCTTTGGCCCCGCTCTAGCGCCTCCTTGCGCCATCTGAACAGTGACGCAAGGGCTCTCGCTTCCAGGTCCCATGGAAGCGAGAGCCCTTGCGTCCCGGCTAGGAGACATGCCGCCTCACCGGAGATCGTGCGGTATCCTCTTATCACTCTGACGGCCATCAATCTCTGTGGGCTCAGCAGTCTAGCCACATTGCTGGCCGTCAGGGTCTCCGCCCATACGGGAGCTCCGTATAGGGCCATGCTTCGCACGATCTCGCGGGCGCCGTCTAGACTTCTAGACTTCTAGACGGCTCTAGACGGAAAGTTAACCAATATAAGTGAATATTTTGCGACATTGTCACACAACACAACGCTATCAAGCCCAAATTAAGCTAATCTAACTTCCTCATTACTAAAAACCTATATACATTTACATTGTTGTAGTACATTCCTTACTAAAACATGGTGCACCTACTAACACACACAAGTACATAGAAGGGCATGCTTTCAATATATTAATTTTACTACTAACGGTCACGACAGCCTACAGTACCTATGCAAAGCTCGTTTACTCGAATAGGTACTGCATAAAATTAAAAGTCTGGAAAGTTTTAATGAAAGACTTTATGAAATGAAAAGCCATATTTTTGTAATATTAAGAAATTGAACTTTAAATTGGGTACAATCGTCCGTACTACCCGTTCGCTCTAACTTTGCCGCTGGCGTAGAGGCGTTTACCCTAATTGTTAATTAGACGAAGTAAATTGACAGTAGCTAATGTCACTTCGTCATAGAAAATACTTATCATTGTATGAAGAAGTGACATTAGTTGCTGTCAATTTACTTTGTCTAATTAAAAATTCGACTTTAGTATGGATCCGAGCGGCAAAGTTAGAGCGAACGCGCAGTAAGGAGGATTAAGGATTTTGGGGTGCCCGGTTTCGAGTGACGACGTATATGTGTGCTCCGTTGTTTTAATTCGTAAAAGTGTTAAAAAACCGGTGATATTATAAAAAGCTGTTCACAATAGTGATAAGTGGCAAGAAACAAATAAATTTGTGCAATAACTACTACTGTACTATGCTAAAAGAAATAATAGAAATACTGACAAAAACAATAGTGACCTAATCAATAACAGTGAAACTCAGTTTGGTGTTTACCCACAACACAAATAATAAACAACAGTACATAAATTTGTTCCGACTAGCCGCAGTATTAAATTTTGGTACAGATCCAAATTTTGACACTTGTTGCGTATGCGAGTTTGGTCTAGCGGTATAAGTTGATTGACACGGTCACGAGGAGCGTGTGTTCAAATCCCAGTATTGACATTTCTTTTTGTCAATTTTGAACTTGTTTTTGATATTTTGCGAACATGTCTGTAAAACGTACACCCCCCCAGCCTAAAAAGAACACACCACAATATTATGTCTCTGAGCCGGATTTGCCTACTGTCTCACTAGAATCCGAAGATGTTACAGCGCAACGTAAACGTAAATTTGACCAAGTGGATGATGTACACCTGTTCATGGCAGAGATGAGGCAGCTTTTCTGTGATTTCGAAAGGCAACAAAACAATAAATACATTGCGTTACAGACTACAGTAAATGAAATCAAGGAATTGAATTCATCTATAAAACAGTCTGTGGAGTTTGTCTCTTCTAAATATGACGAGCTGATGACAGAGTTCGATAAATTAAGGACGGAGCGCAACAATAACTTAGCCTACATCCAGTTACTCGAGGACAAGGTTGAAAATTTGGAGAAACTTCAGCGAGCCTCATATTTGGAACTGAGAAACATACCAACTAAAACCAAAGAGACTAAGGACCTTCTAACTCAAATCGCTATTGACACCGGGAGAGCTCTTAACTTGCCGATCAGCAGCTCGGACATACGTGATATTTATCGATTGAAGGGTAAACCGGAGTCAAATAAACCAATTCTCATCAACTTTACTACAGCAATATTAAAGGAGAAAGTGATACAGTCATTCAAAAATTATAATAAATCGAACAAGGAAAATAGATTCTCAACAGCTAATTTACAACTGGACTGCCCTAATAACCTAGTGTTTATATCTGAAAGCTTAACCACACGAACCAAACGCCTGTTTTATCTTACCCGAGACTACTGCAAAAGCAACAGCTACAATTTCTGTTGGACGGTTCATGGAAAGGTTTATATACGGAAGAAAGAAGGTGCACCAAGCTACTGTATAAATGTAGAATCTGATTTGAAATGCCTCCCATCGGGAGATTGACTGTTTTACTGTTTATTTTACATTACTATTATGTTAACAAAATTAATTAATTACTTTTGGTACACTGCATGCCTTAGATTTAAAATGTTATGCTATTATTATTATTACCACACATTACACATATTTACAATTAATCATCTAAACAAAAACACAAAAATACACTTTAACCTAACATATACTGATCAAATCCTTAAGCCAAAGCTATATTCTACCTCTTCTAGAACATATAACATGCTGTGCACGACAAAGACACACTTTTAAATTTACTCAAACACATTGCCCGAGGTTGACCTTGTGACACTCTTTTTGCTAATCTACGCGCAGATGATGTTGATTAATCTGAAACACATTGATAATATTGTATACCGGCTCTTGATCCTGGCCTACTGTTCTTATGTTTTAATGCGAGCACGAGTCGGAGTAATAGTTACGAGTCTTGTGATTGTTGCACTGACAACTGCCAAACCCTATTGGAATACCAAAGAAGAGAAATTTTCTACAAGTAGTACTTACTTAAACTGCTCCTTTTTAATAATTACTTACTTTAAAAGTGGATAGCAACATAAACCAATTACTCGACAAAATTGACGAATTATCTGTATCAGAAGTTCACTCTGGAGCCCCTGAAATTACACCATCTGTTATAAAACAACCAAACAGATATCTAAAAATACTCTCGCAAAATATATGTTCCATCTCCGCTAATATCACGAAACTGGAAACTCTGATGCATCGTCTCCCTTTCGACTGTGACGTGGTGGCTCTGACAGAATGTTGGCTACCATGTTCTACCAACTCATTTATTCCAATATTGCAAAACTACACTACAGCAAAGACCACAAAGCATATCAACAAAAATGATGGGGTAGTCGTTTACATGAAGTCTGATCTCCACGCCACATATGAAGAGACTATGGTCTATGACTATGGTATGGTATGGTATGGTATGAGACTTTGGTCAATCTGCTACGGGTCTGATAATTAAAATAAAAACGGAAGTGGCTATTGTCTGCATTTATCGATCACCATCAGAATATAATGTTGATAATTTTCTACTAGCTTTGAATAACTTACTTCCAACACTGGATAAATTGCAATCTGTAATTATAACTGGTGATCTGAACATAGACATAAAGCCAAATACTGTTGATACGCGCTCTAACGAATAACTGAATACTTTCGCCACGCACGGATATCTTGCTGCACATACCCTGCCCACGAGAGATCATAGATGCCTTGATCACATATTCATAAACACCAAGTCTCCCTCTGTTTCGCTTATTTATGATACCACAGTGACAGACCATCACTCGTCCCTATTTTGTTTAGACAGGCAACGTGAGCAAATAATTCCTAGCCCAACTATAAGCAAGGTAGATCAAAAGGCCCTTCAAAAGACTATGTCTGAAATAGATTTTAGTGAATTTTATTTATTGAGGACCCTAACACGGCGACAGACAGACTAATTGACTTACTCACTACAGCTATCTCAAAAAACACAACACTGAAAATAGTATCGGCGCGAAAGAGAATTATCAAACCGTGGATTACTCCAGGTTTGCTTCGCTGCATTAGAAATAGGGACGCATTACACAAAAAGTCTAAAGGAAAACCTGACAATGAAGTACTAAAAATAACTTACCTACGCTATAGAAACTTTTGTGCTGGACTGCTAAAGAAGGTAAAAAGACAATATGACACAACTGAACTTCATAATGCAAGCCATAATCCAAAAACTCTTTGGGACACTGTAAAACGTATCACAAATACCACAAAAAGCAAGAACTCTTCCACACCGCCATTAAATTGCTTACCAACACCAGTACAATCATGTAACAATGTTAATTCGTTTTTCGTTAGCGTTGGTGGTGATCATGCAGCCCGTATCACTGACGAGCCGTTGCAGCCGGCAGCAATTTCATTGACCAGGCGAAAGGTCACCCCAGTCACGTCTTTCGTCCTAGAGCAGACAGACCCTGATGAAATTGCGTCAATAATTGGATCTTTACGAGCGGATGCTGCTGCTGGTTGGGATAGGATTACACCACTTTTTTTAAAGACATATACTAATGTTCTGACGCCCATACTGTGCCATATATTTAATCTCTGCTTCGAAACAGCTGTATTTCCTACCTCATTGAAAAAGGCTATTATTCATCCCGTTTTCAAGGGTGGGGATGGGAATCAACCCAATAACTACCGTCCAATTGCTGTTCTAAGCGCGTTATCTTAGGTGCTTGAGAGACTTATAAATAGAAGACTGGTTAATTACCTTGAGCATTACAATCTTTTATCCCCACATCAGTTTGGCTTTCGTAAAAATAAATCTACCTGTGATGCAGTTCAGGACTTGACAAATTACATAGCACAACACTTAGATCAAAGCAAAAAAGTCCTAACTGTGTTTCTGGACCTCGCGAAAGCCTTTGACACCGTCCCTATCCCCACTCTTCTAATCAAACTTGAGAATATGGGCGTCAGAGGATTACAACTGGATCTTTTCCGTAGTTACCTTACAAACCGCACTCAAAGTGTCAGAATCGACAACCACAATAGTGACGAACTTTCCATCTGCTACGGTGTTCCCCAAGGGAGCATACTAGGTCCTACCCTCTTTCTTATATTTATAAATGATTTGTGCAACCTCAACATCTCCAAGGGTAGGATTGTATCTTTTGCAGACGATACCGCTTTGATTTTTACGGCTGACACTTGGTCGGGATTGGAATGTGTGGCGCAACAGGGACTTAATACAACAATGGACTGGCTTGCTGCCCACACCCTCACACTAAATGCCAGCAAAACAAAATACATAATCCACTCCATCAGCGAAGCTTCTCAACCACACACTCAAGTGACTTTAAAAGCCCACACTTGCCGTGCAAAATATTTCTGTGAATGTCCATCTCTAGAATCCGTTGAGCAAATAAAATACTTGGGTATCATTTTAGATTAATATTTAAACTTTAAAAAACATATTACTGTACTTACAAGTAGAGTCCGTAAATTAATATATATATTTAAAACACTCCGGAACGTTGCAAATACAAGAACAATAAGAACTGTCTACTTTGCCTTGTGTTCGTCTATTGTTACATATTGTGTTTCGTGCTGGGGTGGGACGGCTAAGTCTATTTTGATGCCACTGGAAGTCGCCCACAAAGCTGTATTAAAAGTCGCAACCTTTAGACCTATTATGTACCCCACCGATGAGCTTTACAGGAATTGGAGAGTTCTTAATATTAGACAACATTTTATTTTACAAATTATACTGATGCAACATCGTAAAACTCCCTATATTCAAATCACAAAACGTAGAAAAGACAAAATATGTACACTCCCAAAAATGCGAACATCCTTTATTAAGAGATTTGCTTACTACCAGGGTCCATCGCTTTAAAACACTATTAACAGGCACTGCAGGATATACAACTTACCGTATCATGACTGCAAGAAGACGGTGTTCTCCTTCCTTCAAAGTAAAGGGTACAATGAAACAGAAGAAATTGTAACACATTCATTATTATATTAAACATAAAGGAAGAGCTGTCATGCAAGCGCACACACCCACTCACACACACACCACACACACACACACACACACACACACACACACACACACACACACACACACACACACACACACACACACACACATATTTCTCTCATTGATTTACAGAAGAAATGTATCCAGTATTGATCAATGTTTTACTGCTATTCTTAGTTTAGTTTTATTTACTTTATAATCGTTATCTTTAATTTATTGTGAAAGCCATTTTGTATTTAGATATTGTCATAACCTAATGCACAACAACTGGCACTATTAGTGTAAAAATTGAATGGGGATCGGCACTGTGGTCCTTAACACAGGTTATCTAATAACCTAGCTAGGACTGCAGCAGCTTAACCAATTGAATTGTAATAAAAAAAAAAAAAAAAGTAATGAAAATTGAACTGCGTACTGCAAAATGGACAATCCAGGGTCCAGAAGCTATCAGTATCTAATAATTAAATAATTTCTCAAGTAGGTACTGTCATTTTTATTGACTCCGAAGTCGCTGGAGCGATCTCATTACAGATTATGCTCGGACAGTATACGTGGTAACCAATAATGTACCGAACACCAATTTATTGCTAAGTAAACCTTAGCGCAAAATTAGACGTTAAAAATGTTAGAAAAGCGTTGCACAGTAGAACAGAAATGCATATATATAAAAAACGTATATCAAACGTTTGAAATAACTGACAGGGTAGTAAATAGTGTCCAACCGAAACTGGTATTCCAGCCGAAACCGAAACCTAAACCGAACTTTCGGCCTCAGGGTCAGTTTCGGCTAAAACCGAAACCGAAACCGAAACTCACGTGTTCATATTGAAAAAAAAATAAAAAACCAGCCAAGTGCGAGTCGGATTCCCGCACAGAGGGTTCCGTTACAAAAATTGGGCACAACAATTAAGTTTGTTGTGTGAATGCTTTTTTCTGATTTTAGTAGCTAGTTTTTGTTATAGCAGCAACAGAACAGGGTAAGGTGGTGGTAGTGTCTCTTGACATCGCCAACGCTTTCAACACCTTGCTGTGTTTGGGAGGCGCTTATTTAACATGGAATGCCTCCATACCCCCGTCGAATTGACGGGTTCTATCTTTACGAGAGGGCCATACCTTACCCCAGCTGGCCAGGGCTGGTTCGATGAGATGTGTCGTTCGGTGTTCCATAGGGGTCGGTCTTAGGACCGCTTCTGTGGAACATCGGTTACGATTGGGTGCTGCGTGGTCCGTTTCTAAGAGTTGTCGGCATAACGTGTTTCGTGCAGAACGTGTTACGATGATACCCTCATTACAGCGCTAAGAGCAACGCACCGAGACGCAGCCCTAAAGGCCACCAGGATACAGCCTACATATAGGGGGTGTCAGCATCGATATCGAGCTCTCGATGACGTATCTGGGGCTCGTACTCGATAGCCTGTGGAACTTCGGATACCACTTCCGAAGTTTGGTCCCATAGCTGAGGACGGGGGGCATCAGCCGCACTCTTGCAGTTGTTACCCAATATCAGGAGACCCAACGCTCCCTGCAGGAGACGGTACCTTGGGATCGTGCTGAGCATGGCTCTATACGGGCACCCCGTATGGGCGGAGATCCTGATGGCCAGTAATGCGGCTAGACTGCAACCACGCCACAAGCAGAGGCAGGCACTCAAAATTCATGAACACGTGAGTTTCGGCCCGGCCGAAAGTTTCGTCCCGTTCTGGCCGAAACCGAAACTGCGGCCGAACTCGATTTTTTGGCCGAAACTGGCCGAAACCGAAATTTCGGTCGGTCACTAGTAGTAAGTAACAATGTGTATTTGAAAAAGTTTCACTTCCTAAAACTTTCAAAGTCATACTTATTTATTTGGAGAATTACGTAAAAGGAATCAACCTTTACCTGACGACCTTGATAAATCGGCTTTTATACCATCATTTAGTACAGTATGTAATTACATGACACAATAAATAGACTAGTAAGTAGGTATTCTAGGCAACCTAAGACTCATATTAGAATTCATTTTGATCCATTTTAACTTGGAAATGTTCCAATAACCAAGTAATGTTCTGACCATTCCTCCATACAATCAAAATCGTATATGCCAACGGGTATTATTATCACCCATTACGTTGCCGTTTTAATACTAAAATGCTTCAGTTATGGTCAGTGTGACCTTGGACTCTGACAGGTTGATTAGTATATATTGTTATTGATTAAAATATTTTAAGTGGCTGAAGTTCCACGCGAAAGTAATGGCGTAAGCTGAAAATAATGGGTTTGGTTGCGATAATAATTGGGGATGGGGATTGACCGCGTATCCTTGAAACCATAGAAATATAACGTAAGTCTATGATTGAAACTACTACTGGAAGATTTATTTGAGGCTATTAACAGGGTTATAGTATAGGGTTGGAAGCCTTATGTGCACTATATTGTGGAAAAAAAAGTGGCAATGTTTTTTGTCAATGCGGGTCAGCATTTGACAATACGGTCAAAACCCAGACAGAGGTGGGCACAGAATATTATGTGTCAATTGGCATCTCGCTCCACAGTGTTTCAGAAGCGCTTCCTAGCGCTATACTGTATTTCAATAGCTTTGCGCAAAAATGTAAACAAACACATTTGATCCTATATTTCCATAGTTACTTGCAATTGAATATTTAACCTGATTATATTCCAGTATCCAGGAGTCATACAGTGTTCTTACAAACATTTCGACAACAAATAACTTCTTTATGACAGTTTATTTTCATTTAAAATACCTACTCAGGATAGTAAAAAAATCATTGATTTGTCATACTATATTTTTCTACTCATCTGTCTTAGACAACGATTGTCAAAACATGACATGTTTACATTATTGCCAGATCGGGCAGGATTGGACTATATCTCACTAACCCATTTGATTTCAATATGCGATAAGTCGTTTTGAGGCGTGTATTGACACATCGCTGAACCATAACCTGAAATACCCGGTTCGATAAAGGTAAGGTGAAACAAGATGGTGGTTTAGATGGCAGTTTAACCCACCTCCAGCGTGGGAGTTCTACACAATGGAAGGAGAGTGCCCAAAAGATTGCACAAAAAGTCAATGATTGTGTCATTATGTCAGCCATGGTAATACGAGTATAACTTGTACGAGTCTGTGATAAATACCTCAATTTTTTGAAGAAAAAAAAACGCTGAATTTTTGTGTAGATAACAAAATAATGCTACGGTGCCAGAGGATCTACGGAAATGGGTGCAGAGAACTTTAATAAAAATACGAACTATAAATTCCTTTACCTTTTTAAGATTAGTCTCACCTTTTCAGTCAGTAAATACGGGATTAAATAAATAGTACCTTTGCAGACATTGACATAGGCCACTAATCCCAAATAATGTATCGTTCCCAAGGGACTCGTAACCAAATCCCACCGTCGCAAAGTAATGTCAGAATTCTGATAAATTGTCATCCATTCAATACGTATTTGCAGGTAGTAATTTGATTTTCATGGCGAATTTTTCGTGTGAAGGAAAATTACATATTTTCTTTGAATTGCTTAGTTTATATTTAACCTTCGTTTTGGGCAGTAACTGACCGGTACCTAACCAACAATATAAGCGGTTCAAGGACACGTTTCTTTATTCATGAACCTCAATAAAAGCTTATCAGATCGCCTGTGTCGTATGGTTTATGTTGAATAGTGGTTTTAGTGAATTTTTATGCAGACTTGTTATCGGTGGCGCCGTATTTGGTAGTACCTAACGTTTATCCTTATCTCGCTGGAGTTGGAACGGTGACTTTATTCTTTGTGTATAATCGTATGGTTTTGTAAAGGTTTTTATACTTTTTATAATATACAATATAGGTTTTGGTGGTTTAAGAGACTGTTTCGGTGTTATTATGTGCCTGTGTCGTAATGCTGTGTCATCACCCCGATTCATCCTGTAGGTGTCTTAAAAGACGAGTCAAAGAGCACTCGTACCCGTTGTATGCTTGGTTTTACTTGGCCGCGTTGTATAAATAGCAAAATAAAAAACCCCTTATTTGTATTTTGAAGAGCACCTTTGCCCTGAAGTGGGCGACAGTGAAGTAAAATGACGATGATAAGTTAAATAATATTTCTAAACCTTAATTGTTTTTTCCAGTCCAGATTTTAATGCGATTCTTGTTGTATCGTAAGCTGACGCTTGTTCTTATTTACGACGAACGATGCATTGTTGGGCGCGGCCTATGTTATAGTAAACCGCCCTAAGGTTGACTGGAAGAAAATGCCGTTTCCTACAGCATTGAATCAAAATTTGTGATGTACTAATGCGTAAATGAAGTATTTCAGTAAACACCTATTTTATCTACTACTAGCGAACGTCACGCGGTTTCACCCGCGTAGTTCCCGTTCCCGTGGGAAAACGGGAATAAAATGTAGCCTATGTTCACCGCAAAGAGTGTAAATTTCCAACAGTGAGAGAATTTTTCAAATCGGTCCAGTAGTTTTTGATTTTATTCGTTACATACAAAAATACAAATATTTCCTTTTATATATTATAGATATAGAATAAGAAATGTATTAACAAAAATTCGCTTGTAAAAGCTTGACTCCTACTTAATGAGTTTTCTCCCAGAAAACTGTTTGGTGGCAAAGTTTTATAGAACTTCATCTAAATGTTTTTCCCTAGCCTTATCTAAGAGCTCCAAAAAACCATTTACTGACCGCTTAAGCTCATTCGTACATGGTTTTCATAGTACTTAGCTAGCCTATTAAGGTGCTTGTTAAAAAACGAGGAAGTCTATCAAGTCAATTATCTAACTTTGACGAAGTTCATAAACTACATTACTTGTGTTTAACTTTTACATTTTTTGGGGGTCCATCAGCGGAGTCATTGTAAACGATTTTCTTTATGATCCTGATATAAAAGCAGAATTCTCATACCATACACACAAGCTTACGGCTCATTTTAACGTGTAAAACCCTTGAATCCTTTGACTGCCTCTGTGGCAGTCAAAGGATTATTATCGATGGGTAATAATAAATAAATAATATAAATATTTCTTTTTTGATGGCAACAAGGCCCAAATTGGTTAGTAACATTATTTACTTAGTAACTTGTGTTAGTATAAGTACACATTAAAAGCACAAAACGAATTAATTAATCTATATATATAAAAATCAATGCCACTTTTCGTTGTAATTTTATAACTCAAGATCGGGCTCACCTATCCAAACCAAATGTTTAGGCTTTGTTCGGACTATTTAGTAGATGGTTTATGTGAAGTTTGCACAAAACCGGTCGAGCGGTTCTTCTTTATCACGCAAACGAAGTTGCGCGGGTCAGTTAGTTTTATATATATTCAATTCACATACATTATTAAATTTCAAATCATTATAAATGTCAAATCAAATCGTCATCAAATAATTATTAATTCACATAAAAATATAATTAGTCAACTGTCAAATTATTTTAAGCGCAATTTCAATCTGGGCTCAATCTTATTATTTGTCAACATTTTGTTTGTCAGTAAATGCACCATATTACAATGGCTCACGTACTGACAATTGAAACGCATTGAAAATACTGTCAAGATGCTGTTTGCGCTGGCCCGGACTCTGCGCCCCAGGGATGTACATCGCTAACGTATATTGATGTAGAAACAATCTACACGCCACTCTGCAAACATCCGTGAAGCACTGCAAAATCGGGGCAGCCCTATCAGCACCCTGAAAGCATTATTGTACTGGACACGAAGAGCATTGTACTGTCCGCTTAAGCTCCTTAGCTCCGCTAAGGCAGGTAGTGATACCGCTGGCGGTACTGGAGGTCGTGGGTTTGATTCCCACCGGAGACAAATATTTGTGTGACCCATAAATGTTTGTCTCAAGAGTCTGGGTATTTCTATGTATAATATGTATGTATTTAAAAGTATATAAGTATTAATATCCGTGTAACTTGGTAGTTTGTGAAGTTAAACAAGTTTACCAAGCCTGTGTTGTAGCCTTCTAACTATTAGACTGAGAGTTCAGATATCATATATCATGTACAACATCGCCCGACGTGTCTTCGCCTAGGACTATCGGCCTCCATGACTGAGGGCCTGAGGACGGTGAGAGGGCTGCTCACTGTCCTTACAGAAGCAGGCCCATGACGGCAGCGTGACGTGAGGAATTCACGTACGCCCCTAAGAAGCGGGATCACACCCGAAACTCCCCAAAGACGCGGGATAGCACCCGAACCACCCCCTAGGCGAGGCCGCAGATGCGGCCGTGCGTCTGTTGGGAGTCCTGGGATATCCTGCCGAGGGCTTACCCGGGGCTCCCAACCATAGGCTGTTGGGCGTTACGTGAGGTTTTTTAGCCGGTTAGCCGGTAGGAGTCCGGCATAGCATCCACGATGGAATTTTCCTCACGTGAAAAACAAAAATGTACAACATTGCAAGAGTGCAATATACTTCAGAGAGTGGATATCGTTTCTTAAAACAATATTATTAAGTTGCTTATGGTGCAGCGCAGACGACATCCGAGGTACACAGTCAGACTACCGTCCGATCTCACAACCCCGAATGGGCGCCTGCGACAGGCCCTGATTCGTTGGTAGGATGGTGTGTTATATAGTCAGATAGCTTATCCTTGTTTGAAGACCTAGCTTAGCAATCTAGCCCTAAGTCCATTATGTCTAGTGTCTAAGTCTCATTAGTTAATCATATTATTGTATACATTATTACTCATTACTTTCTTTGTATAAACTTATCTAACTCATTTACGTATCTTAGAACTTTGTACTGTTTACTATTAATTAATGAGATCCTTAATGATCCCAAAAGGGGCATAAAAACCCGCAACTTGCCAGATGTAAGGCAGTTCGTTCCTGACTCTCATCGTATTCACTTGTATTCTTTTAATTACAAGTTTGTGTCTAATAAATACTTTTTAAAAAGACAAGTTTTGATCCCATGGATTGAAGTGTTTGGGTCGAGTGCAGCCAAATAATAATTTTTGTTTTTTGTTTGTAATTAATAAGTCGACGTCGTAGAGTGCTTTGGGTTTTTCTAAATATGGATCTACTTGAGAACACATTGAAATAGCTTAGTTAAAAAGGTCGTTGTTATCGGAGATTTCACACGAAGTTGGGATAACTATGTTCTTGTGTTTTTCGTCTAAAAGGTTATCTGGTGAAAAATGGAGGTTAGGAGTGTCAAAACTATAAGGATAAAATGTGAGAAATTTATTTGTAGATAATCATCTGGAATATCTTGAGTGAGACTGGGAATGTTATCGTCGTCAAGTGTAAGGTCGACAGTAATTGTGTTGAGAACAGAGGGTCTTGAGAGTGCGTCGGCATTTGTATTATTTTTGCCAGCTTTATAAATGACTTCTTAGTCGAATTCCTCTAGTTTTAGTCGCCATCTAACTAATTGACTACCTGGATCCTTTATAGAGAATAACCAAGTAAGAGGTTTGTGATCCGTTACGATTTTAAATCGTCTACCAAATAGATATGGTCTAAAATGTTTTACGGCCCAAACTATAGCTAATAATTCACGCTCTATTGTGGAATAATTCGACTCTGCATTATTTAGAGTTCGAGAAGCATATGCGATAGGTAGGTCTTTACCTACTTGACCTTGAGATAGAACTGCGTCTAAGGCGTGTATTGAAGTATCAGTAGTTCGAATACATTCTTTAGTGAAATCTGGATATTGGAGAATAGGAGGACTAATTAGTAGCTGTTTACATGTTTCGAATGAATTTTGTTGACTTTCACCCCATAGGAATGGAATATCCTTTTTAAGAAGGCTTGTTAGAGGTTTTCTGATTTTACTTAAGTTAGAAATGAATCGGCGATAATAGCCAGAGAGACCTAAAAAGGCTTTAATGTCTTTGCAACATTTGGGAACTGGAAAATTTTCAACAGCTTTGACTTTGTCGGGATTGGGCTTGACACCTTCGTTTGAGCCTTCGTTAAACCTTCGTTTTAAACTACTTCTCGTTTTAAGAATTCACATTTATCTGGTTGTACTTTGAGTTCGTGTTTTTGGAGTCTGGAAAATACTTCGCGGAGTTTTTGTTCGTGCTGTTGTAAGCTTGAGGCAAAAACGACAATGTCGTCTAGGTATACGAAACACCTTTCACCTTGTAAATCTGAGAGTAAAGAGTCCATAACTTTTTGAAATGTAGCAGGTGCATTCTTTAAACCAAATGGCATTCTTTTATATTCGTAATGACCATAACGTGTATTAAATGCTGTTTTGGGAATGTCTTTAGGTTCAACTTCGAGTTGATGAAAACCTGAAGCGAGATCTAGCGTTGTAAAATACTGTGAGTGTCCTAGCTTGTCGAGTATGTCTGTGATGTTGGGCAAAGGATAACTATCGCCTATAGTTATATCATTAAGCTTGCGATAGTCGATAACTAGGCGCCATTTTTGTTTACCAGAGGCGTCGAGTTTCTTTGGTACTACCCAGATTGGGCTGCTCCAAGGAGAAGTACTTGGTTGAATGATATTTGATCTAACATTTTCTGAACTTGAGTTTTCACTTCTTTTTCGTGAATCTGTGGGAATCTATACGTTTTAGTGTGAACAGGATTATTTGATGTCGTAGGAATTTGGTGTTTAGTATGATTACTAAATGTAAGGGAATCGCCTTCAATGAAGAATATGTCTGAGAATTAGGAGATGATTTTATCTAAGGATTCTGATTCTTCGGAGTTTAAATGTTCTTTTCTAATCATTTGGAAAACTTTGTTCCGTCTATCTAATGAATTTAAGCTATTTATGGTTATCGGAGATGATGATTCATTATGAACGTCATTACAATTATCAATATCAAATAGCTCTGCATTAATGATAGGCGTAGTGATTTCTTTATTTGATTTGGAAGCATTTACACAAGTTATAGTGAACGAGTTATCAATGACGTTTACTAGTGCGTTGGGAATAATGAGACATTTATCTAATATTTGTATTTCGACTATGGCTGTTCCTGAGATAATATTATTAGTTCTACATTTAATTATTGTTTCTGATCGTTTAGAGAGAAATTGTTTATCGGAGCTATCATTAGTGATTTCGTTGTTAGTTGAATCATTAAGATAATGGAGTTTGTAAGATTTATCACGAATACGAATTGTTTTGGACTGAATAAAGATTATGGCGTTGTATTTTGTCATAAAGTCATTACCTAAAATACCATCAGCTTTTATATTTAAATTGGCTACGTGAAATTTGAATTTTGGGAGATCGTCTAAAGATATTTCAGCAGATAGAAAACTGATATTAGGCGTTTGTGAGTTAGAGATGCCGATTATTGAAACTTTTTCGAAATGATTTAGTGGAGTTGTGCCTATTTTATCACGATTTATAATAGAAATTCCTGCTCCGGTATCAATAAGGAGCGTTACAGGACGATTTTCGATGTGAAAAGTACAATGTAGTAAGTTTTCAGGCGGCACATTGTTAAGAGATGATATTGAATAAAATTCGATGCTAGTTATATCTTCTTGGGAATTGGAATTATTCGATTTATGTTTGGATTTAGGAGTTTTTGATTTATAAGATTTAGATGATTTAGAATTTTTCTTTGATTTAGAGGATTTAGTTACGTTGGAACTTGAGGTTTGGGGCTGGTTAAGATAATAAGATAAGATAAGATAATTTATTTCATCTAAAAAAGTACAGTGTAACACACAATAGAGAATCTTATGTGGTAGGCTTAATTGTGTAAACTTAAATATACTTAATAAAATACAATACATCAGTTACAATTTTTGATATCCCTGCCTCTTAAACTAGGGTGACCTGTATCATAAGAGGCAGTATTCGGTGCGACTGTTTGTATTAAAATTTAATATATTTTGTGACTTTTGTGAGTGGAGTGTTATGTTACGGTTAGGTAGGTGTATAATTATAAATTATTTGATTGTGTAGGAAGAACTAGGTATACCAGAGAACATGTGGGTTTATGTGTTGTGTATGCATGTATGTGTGTGTGTGTGTGTGTGTGTGTGTGTGTGTTTGTGTGTGTGTGTGTGTGTGTGTTTGAGTCAACATTTATATGTATATTCATCATAAGTTCTTGTGTTTATATGTGGTAATTATTACTGTTATTTTACTATACTATGTTAGGATATGAATGTCAGTAATGATTCTGTTTCCGAGTAGTTCTGCTTAAGGAGCCAGGAAGACACAATGAGTTTAAGGTTGTTTTTGTTGAGATCTATTATGTTTAGTTTTTTATTGACCTGCTTATATAAATGTGTGCTCAGTATAAAATACTGGTGTTTTGAGAATGCGGTTCTATGTCGCTTCATTGCCGGATAGTTTGTGCGTTTGCTTGGGTCTGAGGGAGTGACAGTAGAATGTCTCCTAAGGATCGAACGAAGGATGTAAAGTTGACGAACCGTTAATATTTTGCAGTCCAGATATAGCTGGGTTGTTGGGTACCGGAAAGGCCTTCGAGTCATAACTTTAAGAATTGCTCTCTGTGCTCTCTCAACTTTTAGAAAATTGGTTTTAATTGCACCCCCCCAGACAGGAATACAGTATCCTATAATGGATTGACGCAAGGAATAGAAAACCATCTTCAATGTGTCAGGGTCAGCCGAATTCCGGAGTGCTTTAAAGATATGAATAAGTCTAATAGTCCTAGTTGTGAGTATATTCATATGCTTATCCCAACTCAAGCTTGAGTCAATTTGTATTCCAAGATATCTCACATCTTCAGTTCTAGTAAGGGTTGGGCAGAGACAAGGAAATGACACCTGAGGGCATTTGTGTGCTACTATCGAGAAGGATTCACAAGGTAATGTGTTTTTACGAAGAGCAAAAGGAACATAGCAGGATTTTTTAAGGTTCAAGGTGAGAAGGTTATTGTTTAGCCAGGACGTTATATTATTTAGGGCAAGAAATGAGCTATTTTTGACACTGTCCCAAGATGGGCCGTATACCAGAATCGCCGTGTCATCTGCGTAGGAAAATATTCTCGCATTACGGAGTGACATATTGCACAAGTCATTAATGTAAATTTGGAATAAAATCGGGCCAAGTATACTTCCCTGTGGGACACCGTAGGTTAAAATTTCTTCAGCGCTGAGGAGTTCATCAATTTTAACTCGCTGGAAGCGATTACAAAGGTAGCTTTTAAAGATGTCTAGGGTGATACCTCTCACCCCGACGCGTTCCAATTTTGAGACTAGTAAGGGTACAGACACCGTGTCGAAGGCCTTAGAAAGGTCTAAAAAAATGCCTAGGCATTTAGTTTGCTTGTCGAGGAACCCAGCTACTGATTGCGTCAAGTCCATAACCGCATCCTCCGTAGATACTCCTCCGCGAAAGCCGTACTGGTTCTTTGAGATAATCCCATGTTCATCCAGGAAGCTCTTCAGACGATTGCTAAGAACCTTCTCAAAGATTTTAGAGAGTTGACTCAAAACTGAGATTGGCCGGTAGTTATCGAGACAGCCCTTGTCTCCTCCCTTGTGTATCGGATGTACTATTGCCATTTTCAAAGCATCTGGAAATATGCCCATTCTTAAGCAAATATTTATTATATGAGTCAAGGGTGGTACCAGTGCGTCTCGGCAGTATTTCAAAACTAAGGGCGAAATTCCGTCCCAGCCCACTGCCGAACTGTCGCGTAGTTGGAGAATGAGGGACTCCACTTCAGCTGAATCTACGTCGAGTAGAACTAGAGAGTTGCAGGGTGGAAGACGGGGATTGTTTTCGACAGCAATGTCTTTACTGTGAATATGTCTTGCGGGTGGGAGGTCACGTGAAAGGATCCCGTTTGCTAGATTTTTGCCGACATTACTTAGACTATTACAGACTTCATTAATGGATGCCCTAGGGTTGTCACGAATTCGCAGGAGTTCAGAGGAGCTAGACTTAGGTGAATTAGTATGTGTTATATTTTTGATTGTTTTCCAGAGAGCTCTTGGGTTATTTTTTGCTTTCTCGAGTTCAGTTTTTTCATATGCAGCCTTTAGTTTCCGGAGAAGCATGTTACAAAAATTGCGATATCGAGTGTATGTGATTTTGAGGACCAGGTTTTCAGGGTCATGTCTTAGTCGTGCATGTAATTTGTCTCTATTTTTAATACATTTAAGCAGGCCTCGGGTCATCCATGGTTTCATTATTTTATGTCGTCTAGGGATTGGTACACATGTTGTATGTTTGTTTATTGTTGCTTTTATATTGTGAATAAATGAGTTCATAAGTTCGTTAGGATCGTCAATTTTAAGTAGATCTGAGAAGTCTATACTTTCTAGTTCCAATTTTATTGCTTCATAGTTAACTTTTTTAAGGAGGTGTTTAGAGGTTGTTTGTTCGTTATTAGTCTTGGTGTTAGGAATCGTTAGTAGAAGGGGTTTGTGGTCAGTAACATTCGTGTCCAGAACTAGTGTTGTTTTATCTGTGGATTTTGTTTTAATGAATATATGGTCAATGCATCTATTATTTCGAGTTGGAAAGAGGTGAGTGGGGAGTAGACCATGGGATATATTTTGTGTTAGGTAATCGTCTTTGCGTTCATCAATACTATTTGGCAGTATATTAATGTTTATATCTCCAATCATAACAATATTTTGCCATGTAGAGAGATTGTTGTATGTGCGATTTAGGCTGTCCAGGAAGAGCTCAAAGTTTTCTTTCGAGTTATAGCAGTGTGAACGATAAACGGAAATTATAGCCAAGCTTTTATTATTAGTAGTACAGATAAGACAGTTCCCACCCTTAAAGTTAGGCTCGCTTACTGAAATTTGAAGGTCCACTTTTGCATATATAACGATACCATCGTTTTGATTACAGTTTGTTTCGGTACGATGTGATTGATACCCTTGTAAAATTGGTAGGTTTTTAATTATTGATAACCAACATTCTGTCAAAATTATAAAATCGAAATTCATTTTTGTAGTGTGCAGAAGGATCTGTAGTTGGTCGAAATTTTGATTTAGGCTCCGTATATTTAAATGAAGAATGGTTGGGCCAGTGGAAGCAGATTTCATTAAATTGGGGCAGTCTTCGGGATTGCAAATAAATGAGTTACCTATGTTAAGCGAATCAAGTTCGCTGTTTATATTATTAATTGTAGCCATTTATTAAGAAAATGGTATCAAGAAGTGTCCTATATACATAGACAACAGTTATTGTTGAAATAATATGGGCAATCCAAATGATTAAAATGTGACTTAGATATGGTAGTGTTATGAGCGAGTGAAAGTGAGTAATGAATGTAATGTGTGATTCTAGATAGATTGTGGGACATATATTTGTGGGATAGAGAGATTGTGTGACGAGTAATTGGTTATACATATTTAGAGTTGGTTGGTTGAATGTGAATGTAAATTTGTTTATCAAAGCCAGTTTATTGTAGACTAGTGGAGAGTTATTTACTGTCGTATTTAAAGTTGTTATTGTGGAAGTAAAACTAACAATTCGAGCGGCAGTATGGCATCGCAGGTGTGTATCAGTTATGTATATAGGCCTGTGTGTGTGATAAAGAGTAGTTAGTGTTTTATGTAGTTTACGGAAAATCTGTTTCGATTGAAATGTCAGTGTGAGTGTATGTGTTATTAGGTATTGAATGACTAAGGTCATAAGTTTATATTTTAAAACAAAACTAATAATTAGTGTTGATATATCCAACAGTAGTATAGCGAGATATGATAATATATAGGTAAAACATGCAAGGTATAAATAGAAGTTAAGAAGAACTAGTCAGTCGTTACTGGGTTTCGCGTTGTGGAGGCACTTCTCGGTATTAATCAGGATTTGTTTGTCTCCCTCTAATTTCCGCAAAAATATGTTTCCGTTGGAAATCCAGCAAAATTTGTACCCATTATTTTTTGCAAATTCTCGAGCTTGATAAAAAAGCTTCTTTGTGCTGGGGGGTAGTTTCTCGTCGATATATATGGGTCTCTGTGTTCCTGAGAGACCGATGAGTGTGGTGTTCATCCTGTTATTCTTCTCCTTATCTTTGTTGAAGACTCGGACTGCATATAGAATAGCCATTTTTTTTTGTACTGAGGTGAGCTCGGCGATGATAGGGCGCGGGGAGGAGGAGGAGGTGGAGGCCTTCGAGGGAAGACGATAGATATCCCGAATTTCCGATTCAGAGAGCTGTACTCCCACCACTTTGCTAATCTCGCATACTGTCTTGACAAGTGCTGTGGGAGATTCATTGCTAGGTTGAGGAATATTACGAATTTCCATACCAGAGGACCTTGATGTAAGCTGCAAATCCTGAACCTTCTTTTCCAACTTTTCAAGTTGGAAAAGATCACTTGGTCATCATCACTTGGTTACCCTGTCTGTTAGTTTCCGATTTTGATTTTGGGATTATGTCTAGATTTTTGATATTAGTAGGGCTAGAACTAGAGTTAGTTATAAAGGAACTTAAGGTTTTGGGCTGGTTACCCTGTCTGTAAGTTTCCAATTTTGATTTTGGGATTATGTCTAGATTTTTGATATTAGTAGAGCTAGAACTAGAGTTAGTTATAATGGAACTTAAGGTTTGGGGCTGGTTACCCTGTCTGTAAGATTCCAAATTAGAACGTGACGTAGAGTCTTGGATTTTGTGATTATTAGAACTAGGATTAGAGTAGGTTTGTGTTAAAGCATCTTTATATTGACTCCGATAGACTAGTGATGCTTGTTTTGAATTAATAATAGAATTTTGTCCTCGATGGACTGAGTTAGATTTATGTAGGGAATTTGTTACCACTCGATCTAGAGGTTCTCCGGAGTTGTTGAGCAAGATTCTGAAGCGATTTCCAACGAGTTGCTTGCCTCGTTGGAAGTTTCGAAGTTTAAATTATTGACAGTTGGTGTGATGTTTGATCTAGGTACAATAGATGACGGTAAAGCTGACTGTCTTTGTTGATCGGACTGCAGATTGCGAGAATTATTATGTTGTCTTCTGCGACATTCACTAATCAAATGACCAGGTTTCTTGCAATAGTTACAAAGTTTAGAGTCAGCGTGTGAATTTTGGTGATTTAGAGAGATATTATTATAGCGTGTAGATGTAGAGATATTATTATTGCGTGTAGGGTTAGATTTTGGAAATGAGTTAATTCTAAAGAGATTGTGCCTTTCCCTATTCATGTTTCGGATTTTTTCTTCTTCCATCGCACGACGACCGGCTTCAGCTAAAGTTGTGAGACCTCGTGACCTAAGCGTGGTACCAATGTCTGAGTATAGGCCAATGATGAACACGCTTAAGGCGGCTTCTTCTGTGGCTTCAATGCGACCTACCAGGCTTGTACTTTTGATTTCTATGTGGAGCTTTTCGATTATTTTGCTACGAAATAGCTATGCTCGATGGAAAAAGTCTGTAACACTCTCATTTGGTTTTTGAAACATTGATTGTAATTCCAAATTGAGATGCGAGATTGTCTTAACGTTAGAATATTTTTCTATCAAAAAGGTTTTTAGATCTGACCACGAATTATATTGCCTGCAATGAACATCAGACGCTGTTGGTCCTTTAATGTTATTGAGGGCATAAATCATTAAATTTATTGTGTTTGTTCAGGATTTGCTAATTTAAATGCGGAGTCGCATGATCTAATGAACCCGAAAACTTGTTGAGGTTGACTAGTTTCAAATGATGAAACTAGTTTTAAAAGAGTTGAGATTTCTAACGACATTTTACTCGATGTAAATTCGTCTTTGATACTCAAAGGCATGAGATATGATTATAAATATATCAAAATAATAACCTACTCAGGAATCAATAGGAATTGAATATATTTGAAATAGGAATATTATGACAATAAGATTTAGGAACTGAGCAGACAAGTTAAGCCACTTACCACAATAACGCTGATAACAGGAGCTTCACGTTCGGCAAATACATTTAAAAGCCTGCAGCTACCGTGTAGTCTTACGAGAGATTTAGTCTCTTCAGCGGCACACGTTTGTATTCGTCTTAATTCGCGAATATCCTACCGACTGCGCCAAATTGTTATACGGCAATATCAAAACTTGACTTTTTAAAAAGACAAGTTTTGATGTTGCCATATAACAATTTGATGTTATATAGTCAGATAGCTTATCCCTGTTTGAAGACCTAGCTAAGCAATCTAGTCCTAAGTCCATTATATCTAGTATCTAAGTCTCATTAGTTAATCATATTATTGTATACATTATTACTCATTACTTTCTTTGTATAAACTTATCTAACTGATTTACGTATATTAGAACTTTGTACTGTTTACTATTAATTAATGAGATCCTTAATGATCCCAAAAGGGGCATAAAAACCCGCATCTTGCCAGATGTAAGGCAGTTCGTTCCTGACTCTCATCGTATTCACTTGTATTCTTTTAATTATAAGTTTGTGTCTAATAAATACTTTTTAAAAAGACAAGTTTTGATATTGCCATATAACAGGTGTACCACTTAGAGGAGAGGATGGCTAACTATAATTCTATTCTATAACCTTTAATCCTACTTCCTACTAATATTATAAATGTGAAAGTTTGTGAAGATGTTTGGATGTTTAGATGTTTGGATGTTTGTTACTCAATCACGCTCTAACGGCTAAATGGATCTGGCTGAAATTTGGTACAGGGATAGAGTATAGTCCGGAATAACACATAGGCTACTTTTTATCCCGGGAAAATGTTCCCACGGGAAACGGGAACGGGAACCAAAATTCACGCGGGCGAAGCCGCGCGCATCAGCTAGTAATAATATAATAATAATAATAATCATTTATTTCAGATCATGACCCATAAAATTAATTAGCTACAAAATAAATTAATTAAATTACAAACACTAACATACATTATTATACATAAATTCAATTGAACAATAACATCAATAAACATATAGATAGAATCAGAACAAATCAAATACAAGTACGTAATTAATTAATTAAAATATTAATAAAATAAAATTCATAAAATTCAATAATTTCAATAATTTCAATATAAAAACAACTGATGTCATATATACTAAATTAGGTCAATAAAATAGAATAAAATCAAATAAAATCATATAAGTACATATAGTCAAACAAGTAAAATCAAATAAAATCATTACAAATTACATTAAATAAAACAAATCAATATAGGTATAAATAACTAAGTATGAAAATAAACACTATAGATATATATCAGGAGAGTGCTATTTTTATGGAGACAGATTCACACCTTTAGGGCGTGAATCTGTATCCACCTCCTCAGCAGGGGAGAGTCCCACCTCTCCGCAAATACCTGCAGGAGAGTGTTGACACTGCCGCGCAGGCGCACAAGGGCTGAAGTGCAGCGCTTGCGCATAATGCATGCAAAGCTGTCTACATTGTAATTTGCAAACATGTCCGATGCACTGCACCTCCACGGCAGCCCCATCACCGCCCTGAAACCATTGTTGTATTGAACACGGAGGTCGCTGTTCACCCACAGGCCGCAGCTATAAAAAGATTGGCAGTAAGCCTTGTACAGTGAAGTTTTGACTGCCTGTGAGCACCGCGCAAACCTGCGGGCAAGCATGTTTGCTCGAGCAGCCAGCGACCTCCGTTCCCTGTCAATATCACAGCTATCCTTTAAATCCTCGGTGACCCAATGACCCAAGTACTTAAACTTGTTTACTCTGTTCAGTGGAGTACCGCATAGTGAGAGTATGGATGTCTGCATACAAGTTTTCGCGCCAGCTTTGAATACCATGTACTCACTCTTTTTCACATTGTACTTCAGTCCATGAGTCACCGCATAGGATTCGCATACAGCAATCAGGTTCCTCAATGCGCCAATGGAGGGACTCAGCAACACCATGTCATCCGCGTAACTGATATTGTTAAAACAAACTCCATCAACATGACAACCGACCTTGGTGTTGCTGAGTCTCTCCATCAGCTCGTTCATATACAGGTTGAACAGACGAGGCGAGCTCAGTCCACCCTGCCTCACCCCGCACTCCAGCCTGTATAATACTGAAACACCAACTAACACTATTGGTTTGGTTAGCGTACCAGTACTTGAACAAATGAGTAAGTTCTAAGGGCAGGGATGTCTGACACTGTAATTTGTGCCACAGAACCTCATAGGACACTAAATCGAACGCCCTTGACAGGTCCAAAAAACATGCAAATACGGGCGTTTTTTTACCTGTGGTGTACTGAACAGTCTGCTTGAGGCAAAAAATAGCACTTTCAGTTGATAGCCCAGGTCGGAATCCGAACTGGGCGTCGTGTAGATGACTGTGCTTAGCCAGGTGTTTGTCAAGCAGACTGTCCAGCACCTTAGCCACAATGGTAGCCAATGATATTAGCCTGTAATTGGACATGTCAGAGGCATCTCCAGTCTTATTTTTGATCACAGGTACAACCACTGTATGCATCAAGTCACTCGGTAGATAACTGTGATTTATGCATAAGTTAAAAAACATGGCAAGCACTCTAGGTAAGTGGGGTCCAGCATATCGCAGGTGCTCAACACTGAGGCCATCGTGCCCAGGAGATTTACCTCTTACCATTCCACGTATTACATCCAATACTTCCTTTGAATTGAAAGTAAACAAGGATGGCAAGAGTGATCCCGGCACCATGGTCCCAGCCCCAGACACCTGCGGCAGGCCTTGCTGAGGTGGTTCAGCTTTGAAGAACCGACAAAAGGCATTAGCTATATCTATCGGTTCATGTACACCCGCCACACTCACAGGGAGACTCTGCTTGTGGTTTAGTCTATTTGTTAAATTCCAGAATTTACCAAACTTTTTATTAGAGTGATTTTTAGCAATTTTATCCATTTTAATTTGCTCTTCATTGTTTTTACAAACCTTTAATTTTGCCTTTAAGTTTAAAGTTAATGCGAATCCAAAAAGAAAAAGTTCATGTAATTCAGATCCTTTTTGAGCATACCAGTCACGAAGCGGGATATTCTTCTAAATTTGAAAGGTTCATTTCCACAATTTGAAATGAAGTGTAATTTATGATTCACGCAGATGGCACAATGTCAAATACATATATCAACGCTGAGTTAGCTAGAATTCTAGATTATGAATGGACCATTTGGTTCGTTGAAAGCGACAAAAAAAGATTCCCGCATGAAAAAATACTCTGTGATGCGTATTATTATGAAATACTGAGCACTTTTCTGTGCGCCACACATAGACACAATATCAGAATTGAACTGTCGAAAGGGGCTAAACTCCCTGCCGCGCCACAGCTGTCAATATAGTTGACGGACGTGTTGAAGGAACATTTGCTTACGAATAGAATTGGTCACACGCACACATTTAAGCTGGAGTTTCCGTCCTGCGCTAAAACCACACCACAAATACATGTTTATACTTCCTAGTTCCTCTTTTTTTTATGACCCAAACTGTTCTACTATTCTTTTGTTTATATACCACTAAGTCCCGTGTGGCGACGGGGTCCCGTGTTGTGACGGGTAAGAGTACAAAATGTCGCCACCCCAATAGATCACGAGGGTGTCGTAAGAGGCGACTAAGGGAACACTTTCGCAAAATGATCTATTGCGTAAAGAAGGAAATCTCGAAATGAAACCCAGTTGTCAGTAAAATGACAATGGTTAAGCCAAGTCGAAGGCCTAATGGGCGGCTTGAAAAATTTCAACTGTGGGTCGCAGAGACCTGCGCCTGTCAGGTCACTCACCACCTATTACGTGGGACATAAAACTATAAGGTGAAATGTGGGCGTATACTATGCCTCTGCCTACCCTTTCAGAGATAATGGCGTGACTATATGTATGTATGCATTAAGCCAGCAGACAAGAAATACGTCCTACTTCATCGAAATTCTCTGAACTTCAAACCATCTCTATCTATCATTAGTATTATTCTTAAATGTTCTAAATAGACCTACATTTAGTTCCTTTGCTGTCTAACAAGATTTCAGAGCCATTTTCTTTTAAACTGTAGCACAAATATTTAGAACTCCTTTGATATTCTTAAAAACATTTTCTAAGAATATTAAAGTAGAATTCTAGAAAAACCTTGCTAACTTTAGAGAAAATTATCTTCCCGCTCTTTAATATTTTATACATTACTAGCGACCCGCCCCGGCTTCGCCTGGGTGCAATGCTGATACTAAATACACTAAGTACAGAAAAACTGTGAACTTTAAAGCATTGTGGATCCCAAACCCGCAGGGATACGCGGAAAATTTTTATGCTGTCGTATTAAAGACCATAGTTGCTTATAAAATATAAGGTGAGACCTTTATACTTTGATACTGAACTGAGAAATTGAACCAAATAAATTTTCCCCCATACATTTTTTATTTTCATAATTTTTTTTAGGCATGAATGAGTCATTTTATGGAAAAGTTGTAGTACTAAATGTTAATTAGCACTATATTTTCTATCCAAAACAAATTCGACATCTTAGATCGTATGTCCACCTATTTTAAAATTCGGACCAGTGTGCGGCCGGCCGGTACGGCCGCAAACGCTACTTCCCGCAATTTTGTATCTGTAATATCTTAGAAAATATTCATTTAAATCATATGCTGTAAAAGGCCATATAGATCTATATTAAATAAACAATGTATTTAAGGTATTTAATTGGAAAAGGATTAATGATGTATTGGTTAAAACCGCTTCGAAAATAAGCCATTATTTGTCGTAAAAAGTAAATGACTTAAAAATGTTATTGTGGGATATTCATAAGAGATAGAGATATGCCATCGCGGAGTTTTCTGTAGACCTTTACAATGTGTATAATACTTAGTACATTACTTTAATAAATCTCGTAGGATTCAGCCTGCGTTTGCAATGTACATAAGTGGAAAAAATGTAATTATTTACGACATCACATTAGAAACCTCAAAAGTAACAGTATTTTTCCACTATTTAATGGATGTTATTATACATATAAACCTTCCTCTTTAATCACTCTATCTATTAAAAAAAACCGCATCAAAATTCGTTGCGTAGTTTTGAAGATTTAAGCATACAAAGGGACATAGGGACAGAAAAAGCGACTTTGTTTTATACTATGTAGTGATGATAATAAGTTATATGAATAGCGTATTTTATAAGAAGGTTTTCACATTGAGAGTTCAAATGGTGATCAGGATATTAATGTGGAGTGAGTTTATTAATACGTGCAGCGAAAATTTCTTGTACTATTTTTTGTTAAGAAAGTGGTACAAATAAACAAAAAAAAAATTGATAGGTAAAAAAGCTCGCCAAGTTGACGTCGCCAGCCTGATGAAAAGTCATGGCGTATCTAGCGATAGGGGGCCACTCTCACAGTCCGTAAGACTTCTGACAGTGGTCCTCAAGATGGCCGTCCTGTGATGTGCCTCTTTAAACTTACGAAGAACCTAAGAACCTGGGATTGTAAGGTAAGGGATATTTGGTAGAGACCTTTGTAGGTAGAGCTAGGCTCAGCAGTAGGCATCAATCAGATGAGGCCATAATATTAATAAGGATCTAGATGCTTGTGAACGAAGCTTTAGTAAGATTACATTTCCTGTCAATTTCACTAACCATAGCTGAATGATTTAAATAAATTGATTCCCAGCAGCTACTTTCTTTTTTGCACAAAAGGCATTGTTATTAATGGTCGGGAACATTATTTTTATTAGAGTTTGATAAAAAAGATTTTTTTATTCAAAATCATTTTGCGCATTTTAGAAGTTATTACGATGACAGGTAGCCTTATTTTGCTCATGAATTAATAGTAATGTAAATAAATTATCCTGTCTACATTATATTTTTATTAGAGTAGTAACGATATCATCACAGATTATATAATATACTAGCGGACTTCACGCGGTTTCACCCGCGTAGTTTCCGTTCCCGTGGGAATAAGGGAATAAAATATAGCATATGTTCACCACAAAGAGTGTAGCTTCCCAACAATGAAAGAATTTTTCAAATCGGTCCAGTAGTTTCGGAGCCTATTCGTTGCAAACAAACAAAGAAAACAAATATTTCCTCTTCATAATATTAATATAGACTAGCGGACGTCACGCGGTTTCACCCGCGTAATTCCCGTTCCCGTGGGAATACGGGAATAAAATATAGCCTATGTTCACCGTAAAGAGTGTAGCTTCCCAACAGTGAAAGAATTTTTCAAATCGGTCCAGTAGTTCCGGAGTCTATTCGTTACAAACAAACAAACAAAAAAACAAATCTTTCCTCTTTATAATCTATATATAGATTCTATAATATGGCGTTTTTAGGGTTCCGTAACCAAAGAGTAAAATCGGGACCCTATTCATGAGACTTCGCTGTCCGTCTGTCTGTCCGTCCGTCACGAGGCTGTATCTCAGGAACCGTGATAGCTAGAGAGCTGAAATTTTCACAGATGATGTATTACTGTTTGTCTGTATGCCTGTGTTAGAGAAGTAATAATAAATAACCGGGCTCCTATACAACAAACGTGATTGTTTTCCGTTTTTTGGTAAGGAACCCTCCTTGCGCGAGTCTGACTTGCACTTGACCGGTTTTTTTAATTACTTAGTTTTTATAAGGTACTACGTTATGAAATGAGCATAGAGCATTTGCTGCATGTTTTAAACAGTCTAGTCTGCCTGATCAGCGAGTAGGTAGTCGATGGTACGAGTACACATTGACAAACAAACTGAATAAACCTACCATTCAGTTTGTTTGTCAACAGTATGCCTGAAAAAGTTTACGGTGCTCTCGGCAGTGCGAGGAATTGGAGTGAAAGACTTAGAACATGATTCTTTTTAATACAGTTGCTCAAAAAGTGGCATATTACAGGGACGTATAGCGTTCGGGATGTGGGCTATTACACACTCGTGCTTTTTAGGGTTCCGTACCCAAAGGGTAAAGAATGCGACCCTATTCATGAGACTTCGCTGTCCGTCTGTCTGTCTGTCTGTCTGTCTGTCTGTTCGTCAGGAGGCTGTATCTCATGAACGGTGATAGCTAGAGAGTTGAAATTTTCACAGATTATGTGTTTTTGTTGCCGCTATAACAACAAATACTAAAAACAAAAACATAATAATATTTAAGGGTGGCTCCCACTCAAAAAAGTGTTTTTAAGCCATTTTATCTTATAAAATAGGTAATAAGGTATCCTTCTCAATCTAAATACGATAGTTGGCTTGAACATATCATCAAGCTTATTTATTCCCTTTACACCATATGAATTAAATGAATACTTTAGAAGGTATAGCACAATCAAATATTGCCCAACGAAATTAATTTCGTGTCGCCGTGATTGAACATTACGGTCATGATTGAACATTACATACGGGTCACATACTAATTTATTGTTCGACTTCCCTCGTAAATATTTTTCTTTAAAAAGTGAACAACGCTTCCAGCAGATTACTTAAGTTCGCTGTAATATTTCAAAGATAGCAATTTCGTAGGAAATAGTAAACAAAGAGACCGTATTTTAGATTTTTCTCCAGTATTAACAATTTACGTACAAACACACAATTCAATACATGCAACGATGTTGTAGACGTACCGTATTTATAATGTGTCATTCAAGTCATCAATATTCTGAAAAAGAAATTAAACATAGAGTTCTCAAACTCTTTTGGAAATACATACTGTACCTACCGTAGAGGATCTATAAGAGGATAACAGGATAGTTTACATCATAGAGCAACGCGGACTGTGCTATGGTGCTTAACAAACACCATAGAGCAATAAGTACTTGTTTTATAATAATGTAGTGTTATTATGTATTATGGGTAATCAGTAGACGCATGAAATACTCACAAAATACCGAGCAGTGTATTTTCATAAAAAATAAATAATTAAAACAAAATGGACATTTACTGGGACATCCTTTCGAGGGCTAACGCGGGGCTCCCGACGTTACGTGAGGTTTTTAGTCGGTAGGAGTTCGGCATAGCATCTATGAAGTATTTTCCCTCGCGTTAAATAAAAAGAAAGAAATTACTTGGCTCCCATGCAACATTTGACTTTTTTTGTTTTTTGGTACGGAACCCTCCGTGCGCGAGTTCGACTCGCACTTGGCCGGTTATTCTTTACCTTTCCCGCACTCGTGCGTTTTCTTTCCCAACTGTCAAAATAATGGCAATTAAAAATAAAAAAACCAACCAAAAATTCATAGAAATTTTAGTGATTCATGCAAATATTTCTAAAAAAAGATAATAACTTGTTCCAAAATCAGATTAAAAGTAATTTTAATTAAAATTATCGGCCAAATTAAATTTATAAATATAAAAAAGTTGGCTGTATGAAGTGCACTGCTTAGACCATATATCACAGTGGTTAGATCATGGAGATGGGTTAGATGATCTAAGGTGCACTGCCATAGTCTCTGCTTAGGAAGGTATATTATTCTTTTACGGTTGCCGCCATTTTGGACAATTCAGGTTTATTGTGTTTTTATTATTTTATCTACTCTGATACTATAATACAAAGATTATAAAATAGAAATCAATACTCTTATGACAAACATTACGCACAGGCCAAAAAAAAAGTTTTATTACGATACAGGTCTTGTATGGACACCTATATCATAATATAACTTTTTAATCATTACGAAACACCATAAACAACCTCCAGCTGGAAAAAGAAGTTTGAACCTCTACTTTAAAAAAAAATTGGGCCTCCGCAGCCTAAAAAAAAAAGAAACAGGCATGCGCAATCGATGTTTGCGCCTTGGCGCCGACATTTTACATTTAAATTAAACAAAGTTTGGTTTTGTTTGTAAAATAAATTACTTTTTGTGTAAAAACATGTCTTAAAGCGAGGATGGTGGTAATTGTACACCACCAGACATTCTGGAAACTGCGTCAAACATGACCATGAACCTGTAACCGGCGAAATCAAGGAGCAACTTTATATCACAAAATGAAATCAGGTATTATAGTATGAGAGTAGATAAAGTAGTGTATGGCACTGTACATAACTTGGTCTTATAACACTCGTGTGATACTATAAAAAAACTCGCCTACGGCTCGTTTTTTTAAAACACACTCGTTTTATAAGAACCCTTATTATGCAACAGTGTCATAAACTACTATTATTAAATTGCTTCATTTTTTCGCAACTGTATTAAAAATAGTTGTTCAATACAACGTGTGGGATTTCAACTCGTTCCGACTGTCCACCCTCGCCTTCGGCTCGGGTCAACATCTGTCGAACTCGTTGTAATAACATAAATCCCACACTTGTATCGAAAACTACTATTTTAATTCTTTTTTTATCGTGTGGTAATCCTCTACATCAGTGGTTCCCAAACTTATTTTGTCTACTGCCCACTTTGAGAATAAATATTTTTTTAGCGCCCCCATTTTTTCACCTATTTAAAAACCACTATAACTTCAAATTAAATTAATTAATTTTTGTGACCTATATATGTGATGTTGTGTAAAAGAAAAAAAAATGTATATTATGTAGGTATATTAGCAGAGAATTCTAAACGAAACTTTTACTATAACCCGCAACTTGAAACCTGAGCGCAGTAGGTAACATACAACGGCGCTTAGGTCTCAAGTTAACTCTTACGGGCTCCACCTGCCAATAAGAATGATTATTGAAACGCAACTTTATAGTATGAAAACAGAGTATCTTTTATTAAAAATATAACTAAAATAATCAATCCTTATATAAAAAATAATGTGAAGGATGAATCTGATGCTGTTTAATAAGTTTGTTGATATCAGGTTCCAATTTACTCAAGAACAGTCGCAAGTCGCCACGTTCGGTAACAAGCAAACGATTTCTCTTTTTAGTAAGCAGTGTTGTCACAGCACTAAATCCACGTTCACACAAATATGACGATGGAAATGCTATCAAGAGTCGTTGAACGATTGACCACAATCCAGGGTACAATTGAGGGATCGGTTTTTGAAGCCAAAATTCTTGGTAACCATTTTTGAACTTGATTTTTATTTCCTCGTTTGTTGTCAATTCTATAAGTTCTTCTTCCAGCTGAGGTGACATTGCTGTGTTGACATTTGAAAACGGATCCAACACCCAGTCTGGTATTTCCAAGTTCAAAATGTCCTGGTATCGTTCGGTGAAGTCAATGTGGAGGTTTTCCAAATGTTGGCAGTAGGCAAACAATTCGTCGTTACTGCATGATACCGATAAATTTGGAAAATTGTGAAACTCACGTCTGCCCAGATTCTTTTTGTGTAGAAGCAGTTTGGCTGCGAAAGCAGCAACGACATTTTTTGTTTTAATTAAATTTAGTTTATCGCCTTGCAGTTGGAGATTCATGTCGTTGAACAATTTATACAGGTCTGTCATGTAAGCTATATCATTCTTTGATGTTATGAGCTTGTCGTGCAATTCTGTATCTTTAGTTTCCAAGAACTCTATAACAGAGTCAAACAGGTTGTAAAATCGAGTCAGACAATTGCCTCTTGATAGCCAACGAACTTCAGTATGAAACAACAAACGGTTGAAATCCTCGTCATTAGTAACACAAAGCTGATGAAATAATCTATCATTCAAAGAGCTGTTGCGGATTTAATTGACTGCTTTGATGACATATTGCAGTGATTGAAATAGTTTGTCACTTAAGTTTCTAGCAACTAAATGTTGTCTATGAATAACGCAATGTACACCAAGGACATCTGGAATTTTATTTTTTAAGTACGCTATGAAGCCTTTATGGCACCCTGTCATAGCTGGAGCGCCATCCGTAGCAACTGAAATAATATTTTTCAAAGGAATCTCTTTCACATCGCAAAACTTTTCCAATGTATTGAATATGGTTTCACCTTTTGTCTCTTAAATTTCTAGCAAATAATAGTTCTTCACATATTTTCTCATCTTTAATAAACCTCACGTAAAACAAAAACAATAATGCTTCATTAGTTGGTAAAGTGGACTCATCGAGCTGAATTGAGAATTGACTTGTCCTCAGGTGATCGCACAATGATTCTTCAATGTTTTCAGCCATTTCATCAATTCGTCTTTGCACAGAATTATTACTAAAAGGAATTTTACGGATAATATCTGCGGCCGGTTTATGAAGCACAGTAGTTATTACTTCATTTATTGCTGGCAATATTAACTCTTCTCTGATGTTATGTGGTTTGCCTTTTTGAGCAATTAACAAAGAGATATTGTACGAAGCTCGAAGTCCGTCGTCATCTTGCTTAGCAGCCGCCGAAAATAGTTTTACTACACTTGGCTGAGTATTATGCTTCTTCTCTAGGCCTTGAAAATATGCTACATTCTTGTCTTTCTTATCTGGATGCATTTTATTCAAATGATCTTGCAGCCTTGAAGGCTTCATTGCTTCATTCGAAAATGTTTTTAGACATAGAAGACACAAAGGCGACGATCGGTTTGTGGGATTTTCAATAAATCCGAATTTAATATATTCCGCAGAGTATTGCCGTCTCTTCTTTTTTACTTCCGACATTGTTTTGCTTTGAGAAATACGTTCAACTTCGCGAGTAGTACTGCTCATCTATTGCGCGCGAGACCACAAATGAAAATAAAATAAATATTACATTGTTTATATAGGAATGCTTAAGCAGCACGCACCGACAGGAATAAAACAAACATGCATAAACTCGTTTATCTCATTCGACGCTCAATCGTACTCAACAAGTCCAAACAAGCATTCAATGAACCAGCCGACTGATACAGGAATGCACAATTCGGGTTATTTAACAAAAACTTGTTAAAACATGATAGACTTAAGCAGCACGCACCGAGAGGAATAAAACAAACATGCATAAACTCGTTTATCTCATTCGACGCTCAATCGTACTCAACAAGTCCGAATAAGCATTAAATGAACCAGCCGACTGATACAGGAATGCACAATTCGGGTTATTTAACAAAAACTTGTTAAAACATGATAGATATCTACGAGTACTAATAACTATTAATTTTTTCTATATTAAATAAAATAGGACAGATATATGAACTACGCGAAGAGAAATATAGAACCGAGTTTGAGCAATCTTTTAATTCATATTAGTTGATGTTCACAAGTTATTGTTGAGAGTCGAGAGCTCTTGCAGTTGTTGTTAGAGAGGCCTCTTAGCTAAATAAAGTTACAAAGCACCCCCCGCCCGCCCACCTCTACACAACGCCCCCATTTTCTTCTGGGTCTCTTACCGCCCCCCTTGAGACCTGCAGCGCCCACAAGGGGGCGTTATCGCCCACTTTGGGAAAGACTGCTACATGGATGATATGCCGGTCTTCTACCAACAAAACCACACAATGCTTTACAACCGTCTATGGCCGGGAGTCCCTGGTAATCCCCGGGAGGAAGTCCCAGGGTTTCCCGCAACCATTGACTATCACCGCGGTTTCGCAGGTATAGCATGCCTCTTGCCTCTATCCTATGAATGTTCCTTAATTTCAATACAGTAGATAGATTCGTCTGTAGCATAAATAATTAACTAGGTAGGTATTACCCATAGATTTAGAATTAGAATTTGTAGGCTTGTTTTGTTAAGGTGGGAAATCCATTTTGATTATAATTGTACAATAATTACTATACTTACGAGTATACCATATCTACAGTAATATTATACAGAGGAAAATTTTTGGTATTTGTGTGTGTGTGTGTATGTTTGTAATGAATAAACACAAAAACTACTGTGTCAATTTCATACATTATTCTTTCACTATTGGAAAGTTACATTCACCCTGAGTAACAATAAGCTTTTTTTTATTTTTAACGTGAGAGAAAATCTATCATGGATGCTATGCCAGACTCCTACCGACTAAAAGACCTCACGTGCTCACGCCTGTGAGCCAGGGGTAGAGGAGACGGTCGCTCACCTGCTGCAGGACTGCCCAATCCACGCTATGGACAGGATGGATTTGGAGGCCATCACCAACTTAAAGGTTACAGTAGAGAACTTTCCTTTGCTTATGAAATGTCACAGAAAGCAATTTCTAAATTACAGTGACAAAATAATTAAAATTGTTAATAAGCGTAACAAATGAGGTAACAAATTTTCTGTTCGTCAATATAATGTTTATATTGTTCCGAAACGAAAAGTCATCAGATGGGAAAGCTAAAATGTTAAAAAGCTGTATTCATATAAGGAAAATGTTAAAAAATTGCAATTATATTAAGGAATTAAATTAAGTTAACCATAAGCAAAAAACTGTAGTAAACTGTTAGCATTAAATAATTAAGTAAGGCATTAAAGCCGATAAGAGATTAATATTGTTAAATAAATAGACTAGAATAATTACTGTTAAAAAAATAATAAGAACTGTAACAATAGGGAAACCAATTTTGTTAAATTGAAAAGTATAATATATTAGGACACCAGATGAAATCACTCAAAAAGTAAATTGTAAAAATTAGTAGTAAAAAACTGTAAATAGAGATTAAGAGTTTTTTGAAATAAATAAACAAAACACACCACCACCCCATCCTAAAAGGAATGACACCCAATATCCCCAGAATGAAATGCCATCGTGAAAGTGCGAGAGGCATAAAAGCGCGACGAGTATGGTACTAGGAGGAATAAGAATAAAAGATGATAGAATTAAGAATTAGCTAGTTTAGATAAAAGAATGAAAGGTCGGGACAGCGTGAAAGTGCGAGAAGCATAAATGATAGAACTGGAATGAAAAAGAGAATTTGGGTAAAAGAGGAATTAGGTTAGCTAGGTTCGAGATGGCGGAGGGCCGGGGTGCTACGCAATCAGATGCAATAAGCGGCAGACGAGGCCGACACTACTGGGTGTCAAGCCAAAAGTAGAGCACAATCCCTGGCACGGGTACACCTGCCCCCCGCCATCTCTTGAAGTAGATAAATGAGCCCTGCGGGGCTAGATCGAGACATATATTTAGCTAGACAGAACCCTGTTATTACTAGGCTTTGCCCATGGCAGAGATGAGAGAACAAAGAAAAAAAAAAAAAAAAAAAAGACGTCACGTAACGCCCAACAGCCTACGGTTGGGAGCCCCGGGTAAGCCCTCGGAAGGATGTCCCAGGACTCCCAACAGACCTACGGCTACCACTGCGGCCTCGCCTAAGGGGTGGTTCCGGTGCTATCCCGCGTCTTTGGGGGGTTTCGGGTGTGATCCCGCTTCTAAGGGGGGGGGGAGTGAGTAACAAAGGCTTTATTTTAGTCAGCTGTTAAATACCTATGCAACTAAATTGGTTTTATTAAAGTTATCGACTCAATTTTGAAACTGAAATTTACTACTTAAGTAATTGTGTTGATAAAGTTATAAGTTTGATGAAACCGTTTAAGTAAATTAAATAAGTAGACACTCAAATACCCAAGTTAATACCCTTACTATCTACGTGATTTTTTTTCTGTAAGACTGTAACCAAATGAATTCATTTGGTTACAGTCTCATAATCCTGGTAACTTGTCGAAACGCTCATAGTCCCCTTCGGTATTCCGCAAGCAATCTTTATGATAAGCATCTTACGCTTTAGCTGATACTGAGATGGGTGACCGCTTTGTGGCAATTCCATTTTTTTATACCACTAAGGTGGCAGACAAGCATACGGCCCACCAGAAGGACCGGTGGTCACCGCAGCCTATGAACGTTTGCAACACCAAAGGCGCTACTCTCATGCTGCCGGCCCTGTAAAAACCTTCTAGTACCCCATTTGAAGAAACCCATACTGTAGGCGTTAGGGAAAACCGAGGCATTTACGAGCGTTTAAGTACTTTGGAAGGCACGTTAAGCAGTTGGCTTTGGTAGCCATGGCAGTCGTTAAGACAACTCGGCTTTAAATTTTAACTGCAGATAGCCACTGCCACAGCCTGTCCATTTCAACACGGTAATAGGCTCACCAACCTATTACGTAGGACAAAATAGAAACTGAAAAATGTGGGCGTATGGCATGCCTCTGCACGATCACAATCCAACAGCCTGTAAACTCGATGAACTCCTCGTTAATTGTTGTGTCAGCAAAACAAAGCCTTCCAAGTGCTAGTTAGGCTCGCGCTCTTAGGGTTCCGTATAAAATAAGTACGTTTGCTGTATTTTATCCCTCTTTTTTCAGTTTTAAGTAATTATTGTTCTAGTCCCACATGGGCGGAAACTCCATACAAATGGTTTGTTTTCAATTCTATGACCTACACTAAAAACTAGTTTTGTTTGTACAGAGCTTGATTGTGTGTGTGACTACTAAGGCTAAGCACACGTTCCGTCAAAGTACCCTCCAACTATATGACAGTTATGGCAGGGGTGGGGAAGCTGACTTAGTGGGAGGCCGGGAGTTGCCTATTTACATACATACATAAATTCACTCCTTTATCCCCGAAAGGGTAGGCAGAGGCATAGTATACACCCTCATTTCACCTTATAGTTTTATGTCCCACGTAATAGGTGGTGAGCCTATTGCCATGTTGAAATGGACAAGCGCAGGTCGTGACGACCCGCAGTTGAAAGTTTTCAAACCGCCCATAACGCCTTCCACTGCGAGCGAGTCGGACCCATTACGTACCCGCTATACTCGTAACGATGATTTTCGATACATGTCATGTCCGCTTTGGTGGAAGGACATGTATGAAAATCGTCGTTACGAGTATAGCGGAGTCCGTAATGGGTCCGACTCGCTCGCAGTGGAAGGCGGGCATTAAACTTGGCTTAGAGATTGTCATTTTACTGACAACCGGGATTCATTGTTTTTAGAAAGTGTTCCCTTAGTCACCTTACGACACTTTGGGGGTTTACTAATGTTTGCCATAATTTAAAATGCCATAATTTCATATGCCATACTGGTATTTGCCATAATCGTGAAATGACATAAAATGACTTTCAATAATATTCCATTGGTCATAATCGTTCACGTGTCATAATAATTTAAGTCCATAAATGTATTTGCCATAATTTTCGTTTTCAATAATGCCATTTTCCATAACTTTTATTCACCATAATATAAATAAAGATTATTTATACGACACAGATTTTTTATTAACAATTAAACCTAAAACTAAACCTCACATGGCGTCTCTAGCTAACTAAGCTCGACGGAGCCCCGCTTTGCGGGGCTGCTATTTATTTATTTATTTATTTATTTATTAGTTTATGTACACACAAATTACAAAAAAAGAGAAAAACATAATAAAGAAAACAGCATTGTACAAGGGCCTACTTATTTCTACAGAAATCTCTTCCAGTAGGCCCGTAAGAGGAGATGTTAAAAATAGGATACAGATTAATTGTGTGTGCAAGTTAAGGACCCTAAATAAAATAATAGTATACATACTCAAATACATATAAATTGTTAAACTATACATAGATACAAACATAGGCACATACATTCACATACATACGTTCACTATAATAAATACATAGGTACAGTATACACATATACATACATACATACATACATACATACATACATACATACATACATACATACATACATACATACATACATACATACATACTTACATACATACATATCCCATTTAGATATACTTAAGTTCAGATAGTTACGGCAAAGAGGAGAGGTAATGTTCTTTCAGTTTCTTTTTAAAGAGTGAGACAGATTGGCAAGATTGTTCCTTTGATTCTTCCTTTCCTCTCCAAAGTTCTTGAGCATTTAGTACATCGACAACTATCTAGTTACCTTACGCAAAATAATATTCTGAATCCCTTACAGTCTGGCTTTCGGCCAGGTCACAGTACTGTCTCGGCTCTTCTGAAGGTGACTGATGATATTCGTCTGGCCATGGAGAATAAATCTCTCACTGTCTTAGTGCTACTAGACTTTAGTAGTGCGTTCAACTCCGTGGATCTGGATGTCCTTCTCAGTATACTTAAATCAATTAACCTGTCGTCGGAGACTGTGACCTGGTTGGACTCATATCTTCGGGGACGTTCGCAGTGTGTGCGCCTTAACGAGTCGGTCTCGGAATGGCGTAGTCTCATTGCTGGCGTGCCTCAGGGTGGCGTGCTTTCTCCTTTACTTTTTTAAATTTTTATCAACTCTGTTGTTCGAGTTATTTCTTCCAATTTCCATCTCTACGCAGACGATTTGCAACTGTACCGCCATTTTGCATTGAATGAATGTAGAAGCGCTATTGCCGGTATGAATCGAGATTTAAGTGCTATCAGTGAGTGGGCTAGGACATTTGGGCTCCAAATTAATCCTAAAAAGTCTCAGGCAATGATTATCGGTAGTTGGCAGATGCGATCCGGAATAGACATGTCTTTGCTTCCGCCTCTCCTGCTTGATGCGGTCCCGATTTCTTATACCGAGACAGCCAAAAACCTTGGCATTATCTTTAATTCTAATTTGTCCTGGAACGCTCATGTTGGGGAGGTCAGCAAAAAGGTCTACCACACTTTCCACACCCTCAAATGTCTACAGCCGTATTTACCGGTGGATGTAAAGATCACGCTTGCCCAAACGTTAATTCAACCCATTATTGACTACGCGGACTCTTGCTATTTGGATGCTACTGAGGAGCTATTGAATAAACTTGAGCGACTGCAAAATTTATGTATTCGATTTATTTTCAATCTTCGCAAGTACGATCATGTCTCAGAATTTCGCAAGAAACTCAGGTGGCTCCCAATCCGTCTTCGCAGGAATACTCGAATATTGTGTGTGCTATTTAATATCCTTCACAATCCCTTATATCCTTCCTATCTAAGGGAGCGTTTCTCTTATAGGCATGCTCCAGATACTCTGTGTCGGACACATCTAAAACATCTTCTTTCTATGCCTTCCCACAAAACTAATTTCTACTCTTACTCCTTCACTGTTAATGCAGTAAGATTGTGGAACTCTCTTCCACCGAGGATACAATCTTGCCAAACTATTTCGCTCTTTAAAAAGAAAGTAAAAGAACACTACCTTTCCTCTTTACCATAACAATTTTTTATCCCTCTCTTTCTTTTTATTTTTTCTTTTCTTATTTAAATGGTGTATGTATTTTAATGATATGTATGTATTTAAGTATATATATATATATATGCTGTTATCGTTTATGTATGTTTACTGACCTGCACACACTTGTTTACTTTATTTCCCCTTTACATCTCCTCTCTCAGGCCTACTGGAAGAGATTTCTGTAGAAATAAGTAGTGCCTTGTACAATGTTCCTTGTTATATTTATCTTTTCTCAGTTGTGTGTACAAAACTGTTATAGTATCTAGCAATATAGAAAATGCAACTATGCAGCGACCCCGTTGCCCTTCTTAGTAACAAGCCTTACACGCGGAGACAGAATTGCTGACGCGAGATGACGCAATGCAGCCGTACTTACACGTGGAGACAAAACTGCTGACTTGATGAGGCGATGTTCGTCACATGCAACCGGATGCCAGTTTTACCCGATACTCGTGTAATAGCCGTAGATCATTCTGATTCTAACATCGGTCGGAACCACTTACTTTTAATTGTAATTTCTTTGTAATTTTTGTATTAATTAAATTTAGTTAAAAATCATTTTGGTTTCTTTTGGGTCCTCCGGCAGCGACTTCCTTATTTGGCGCAGTCGGTAGGATGCTCGAGGCGTCTCGAAATAGCTAATTAGGGTGGTTCTCGCATCGAATATCGTACCCTTACCGCTAAATAGCTACCGCCGTCGCGAGCGATCGCGTTCGCCGAGTATCCTGAAAGAAGAACCTGACGTCGTGCCCGGAGGAGAAATCCAGACATCGATCCCAGAGGTGCTGAAATGCAGTTGATGTAAGTACACCTAAAAATTGTTTTTGTGTGTTGCTCTCAACTTCCCTTTTCCTATAGTTAGTATTAGTAATTAGCAATCATTTTTCACCCTAAGCAAACTACTCCCAGAGGGCCTGTGCGCTCTAGAGAAGCACGTAGGTTAGACTTAGACTCGAATAGAGATATTAGCGGAGATTCTAATAGTATTAGTAATAGTTTAAATAGCAGCGTTAGGTCTGTAAGTTCCGAATTTAACACTATGGCAGACGCAGATATAATTTATAAAACCCTACGTTTAGTGCCAAATTTTGATGGGAATCCGCACATTTTGCCAAGATTTATTCAGCTTTGCGACCAAATTGTTTCTGAGTATATAGATGCTAATCCTGGTAACGAATTAGCGCGGCTGTGCCTTATTAACGGTATATTAAATAAAATAACCGGCCCAGCCGCTCAGATTATTAACGCGAATGGTATACCTGAAGATTGGGCCAATATCAAAAAGGCTTTGATTAACAACTTCGCAGACCAACGGGATGAGACCACACTTTATAACGATCTTATGCTAGCTACCCAAGGAAATGTTTCTCCCCAGGAGTTTTATGACCGTTGTGTTTCATTATTCTGCACTATCATGACATATGTCACCCTACACGAGACGATACCTACCACCGTAGAAGCCAAGCGCGTACTATACAAAAAATTAACTATGCAAGCATTTGTTCGCGGCTTAAAAGAACCTTTAGGATCTCGTGTACGATGTATGCGTCCTGATAGCGTTGAGAAAGCCCTTGAATTCGTACAAGAGGAATTGAACGTGATGTATCTAATAAATCGAAACGACAACGAAAGGAAATCTGGTAACATAACTAGATCTTTGCCTTTTTCACCCATGAATAATTCTAGTAGTTTACAACAGAAACAGTTCAATTCAGCTGTACGAACCGGGCCTGTTACCAATTTTCAGCCACCGCAGCAGCTATGGAAACCAAATACTTTTCAAGGCAATGTGCAACCTTTTAACAGTTTTAATAGGCCTGCCACTCTCGGTAACGGTGTAGGTATGCCCACGCGCACGCAACAAATGTTCCGAGGGCCACCACCAGGGTATAATCGCTTCAACAACAACTTCCAACCGCAACCTAGAACATTCCAGCAGCCGTATACGGGCCCTAAGCCCATGAGCGGTGTTAGTCACTTTGTACCGAAAGAAAAACCCTCCTTCGGTCAAATAGCAGGTCATGACTGGCGTAAAAACGGTAACCCGCCCCCTAACAACTATTTTAAGTCAAAGGAAATGAATATGAACGAGTGTGGTTACCACAGTGAACAACACTATTACCCTGATTATTTTGACGAACCCAATTGTAACTTGTACGGTGATGGCACGGAATATTACAATGTAGAGCCAACCCCTTATACTTTTTATGAGAATCCTAATTATGGTTACCCGGAACATAGCCAGCCTTGCGAAAGTCCTATTCCTGGACCTAGTTCTGAACCAGAGCAGGATTTTCAGGAGCGCGGGATATTAAGCAAATTAAAATAGAAGTAAATCTCCAAACACAAAGGCAGCTCCCATATCTGCAAATTTCACAGCCGCCCCTAAAACTATTACTTGACACAGGGGCAAATCAATCATTTATTAGCCCAGAAGCTGTGAATCAATTTTATAATAATTTTCCCCTTAACTACGAACCTTTTGAAGTTACGAACATCCATGGGTCTGCGCGAAGCGATCATACCATAGATATCCCGACTTTCAGCGAATTTCAAGAGCTCGATTCCATGAAACTATACGTTTTTAAATGTCACTATTATTTTGATGGAATCATAGGATTAGATTTGCTAGAGAAATGGGAATCTAAAATTGACCTTAAAGATAGAGTGTTGATAACGCGTAATTCTATTAACGAAATCAAGATGCATAATTCACGTAATGCTAATCTTTACGAGGATATTATACCAGCCAATTCATCGAAATTACTTAGAGTACCCATTAACTTTCACGATGGAGAGGCATTAATACCCGAACAGAGAATTTCTAACTGTACCATCAGAGATTGCCTTACCACTGTAAAGAATAACCGCGGATTTTTAGAAATTACTAACCCAACGTCTAATGATGTAATATTTTCAATGGACCGAGCCGTACAAGCAGAGGTTTATAATACTCAGTGTGATGCAAAATACTCTCACAGAAGTCCGCATACGTACATAGATCAGTTTCCCGAACGTGCCAAATTTGTCATCTCTCAGTTACGTACCGAACACCTTAATGTGGAGGAACGGGCTAATTTAGAGACTCTATGCAGTAAATACGCCGATATATTCTACATAGAGGGAGAAGCCCTGACTTTCACAAATAAAATTAAACATAAAATTCGTACCTCGGATGAAATACCAGTACACGGTAAAAGCTATCGTTACCCGTATATCCATAGGGACGAAGTTAGGAGTCAGATAAACAAAATGCTGGAACAGGGTATAATTAGACCCTCCGAGTCCGCCTGGAGTTCACCTATCTGGGTAGTGCCAAAGAAGGGTGACGCGTCAGGCAAGACTAAGTGGCGTCTAGTCGTAGATTTTCGTAAGCTAAACGAGAAAACCTACGACGATAAGTATCCTATCCCGAACATAAACGATGTGTTGGACAAACTGGGAAACTGCCAGTACTTTACCACCTTGGACTTGGCTAGCGGATTCTACCAAGTTGAAATGGACCCGGCGGACATCCCTAAGACCGCTTTTAATGTCGAAAATGGGCACTATGAGTTCCTGAGAATGGCAATGGGCCTCAAGAACGCTCCATCATCATTTCAGCGCGTCATGGATAACGTCCTGAAAGAACTGCAGAATACCGTTTGCTTGGTATACTTGGACGATATTGTAGTCTTCAGTACTTCGCTCCAAGAACACATGACCAATTTGGAGAAAGTATTTATGAGGCTACGCGAATCTAATTTCAAAGTCCAGCTAAATAAGTCCGAGTTCCTCAAACTAGAAACCTCTTTCCTAGGCCATGTAATAACCAGAGAAGGCATTAAGCCACAACCCGACAAGATAATAGCCATCCAAAAATACCCAATCCCGACTACACCCAAAGAAATCAAGCAATTCTTAGGTTTAGTCGGCTACTATAGAAAGTTTATACCTGATTTTGCCCGTATTACCAAACCTCTCACTCAGTGTCTAAAGAAAGGCAGAAGAGTAGTAATGACTCCTGAGTACACTGAAAGTTTCGAAATGTGCAAGACGCTCATTACCAACGATCCGATTTTGCAGTACCCTGATTTCTCAAAAGATTTCATCCTGACAACAGATGCTTCTAACGTCGCTCTTGGCGCTATCCTATCACAGGGTACTATAGGCTCTGATAAACCCGTGTGCTACGCTTCTCGCACTCTAAATGAGAGCGAAATCAACTACAGTACGATTGAGAAAGAGCTTCTCGCTATAGTCTGGGCAGTCAAGTATTTCAGACCCTACCTATACGGTAGAAAATTCAAAATAGTAACAGATCACAAACCACTCCAGTGGGTTATGAACCTGAAAGAGCCCAATTCTCGACTGACTAGATGGAAGCTTAAGCTATCTGAATATGACTTCACTGTCATTTATAAAAAAGGTTCTAGCAATACCAATGCTGATGCTCTCTCCCGCATCCAAATCCATAATGAAGAAACGAGCTCTATGGCAGTGAACGCATCCGAACGTCCACCCTCAGAAGGCGACTCATCAACCTTAACTGCACATACCAGTCAGGAAAACCCTATACTTGAAATTCCTATTGTTGACGAGCCACTAAATAAATTCCATAGGCAGATCTTCATCACTGTTGTTGGCGACCTCAAAAAGCGCCCAACAGCATCGAAGCCATTCGATACTCATACTAGAACTTCTGTACAAGTATCTCAAACTAATTTAGAAGATGATATCGTAAATGTCATCAAGGAATATGTCAATCCTAAAGTGAAAACAGCCCTGTTAATCAGTCCTGCCTTATCCATGTATGACATCATTCCTATCATTCAAGAAAAGTTTAGAAGTTCTTCCATGAATTTAGTTTTGGCCAAAAGAGAGGTAGAGAATATTAAGGAATATCTACAACAGCAGGACATTATCAAACATTACCATGATGGGAAAACTAACCATCGTGGCATCAATGAGTGCTACTTAGCCCTATCTCATAAGTATTACTGGCCAAAAATGAAGGAGGACATAACTAAATTTATTAACAACTGTACCGTTTGTGGGCAAGCTAAATACGATCGCCACCCAATTAAACCGCAGTTCAACCTAGTACCACCTGCTACTAAACCATTCGAAACCGTTCACATAGACCTTTTGAGTATCCAATCGGAGAAATACTTAACAATAGTGGACGCGTTCTCGAAGTATGCACAAGCATACCACATAAGAGATGGTACAGCTGTTACCATACTGCAGGCTTTACTAAAGTTTGCAACTCATCATGGCTTACCACTAACCATAATATCGGACAACGGTACGGAATTCACCAACCAATTGTTTAGCGAATTTGTAAAGTTACACGGAATTAATCATCACCGCACCTTAGCACATTCCCCAAACGATAATGGCATCGTGGAGAAGTTTCATTCAACTTTGTTAGAACATTTACGCATTTTAAAGCTAACGCATAAAGGTGAGGATGTAACTACTCTCGTACCATACGCCATCTTAGCCTATAATAGCGCGATCCATAGTTTTACCAAATGCCGTCCATTTGATATAATAACCGGGCATTTCGATCCGCGAAATCCCCTCAACATAGACTTATCGAAACATCTCATGCAACAGTACACTCAAAATCATAGGGAGCAAATGAAAACAATTTACGAAGCCATAAATACGGACTCTTTGTCCAATCGCAGTAGAATAATAGAAAACCGTAACAAAAACCGCGATCCCGAAATCGAATATCAACCCCAGCAACGCATCTATATTAGCAACCCATTAGCGAACCGCCAAAAGACAGCCCCTAGGTATACCCAAGACACCGTCTTGGCTGATTTGCCAATACACATATACACTTCTAAAAAAGGCGGCCCCATTGCTAAAAACCGTTTGAAAAGGGTACCTAAAAGCGCTCAATTGTTACAGGGTGCTACTGGTCCTGACTGCTCGTTTGATAGCAGCCCAGGAAACGAACCCGGAAATAACATTCGAGAACCTAGATGATGGCCCGGGACTGCTACCTTTTCGCCTTGGTGGGACTAAGCTAATCACGCACTACCATACCTTCCTGCAATTTATTAAACTAGATGATATTGACAGTAAAATTGCTCTACTAGGGGACCAATTAAATAATTTTAAGAAGTATTTAGTTGATGGTATACATGTGCTTCACGAAATCCAAATAGATTATCTTTCTAATAAATTAAGTAAAATTATAAGCTACATACAAACGTTAAAACCAAATCGTGTAAAGCGAGGTCTCATTGATGGTCTGGGTTCTATAATAAAAGGTATAACAGGTAATCTAGACTACTCTGATGCGATAAAATACGACAAAGCTCTCAAAATCTTACAAGATAATAACTACCAGATCCAGGAGGAATTTAATAATCATATTAGTTTGAGTAAAGAGTGGATGACCCAACATTCCGATATTATCATGCAGCTTGTAGAAAATCAATCCAAATTGAATGAGACAGTAATAGCTCTACTAGATAAAGACCTTAATAGAGAATATACTCTTATAACATTTGCAAAATTTAGCCAATGCTTAACATTAATAAGTGAGAACTTAGATGAGATACTTAATGAGTTAATTAGAATAGAAAACATTTTAGCATTCATACATAGTTCAAGCCCGCATCATTCCATGATTAATATAGAAAGTCTAGGACATATGGTTAAAAAGTTAGTTAAGGTTTATGGTAAAGATAAGGTATTAGATTTAGAACTTAGAGAATATTACGAAATAATTAAACCCGGCTACTACTATTCGGGTAATCAAATAGTTATCTCATTTAAATTTCCTATTTTCGCTGTAGATAATTACGACCTGTACAAGTTATCCCTAGTCCCTAATAAGTTCAAGCATGTACTTATCCCTCCTTACCCGTTGATTGCAACAAACAGGAATGGTTATGTGTACATAGAGGCTGAATGCCCGAAGTATAACAACTGGTACCTCTGCGAAGACAAGATGGACCACCAACTACGACGGGATCCAGACTGTATCCAGAACCTCATCATCAACCAAGTCCTACATAAATCTTGCGAAGTTAGGACCGTATTCCTGTCGAAAATATCCATGGAAGAGCTGAACGAAAAACACTACATCTTATCGTTCCCCTACGAGACAAAAATTCACACCATATGCGGCCGGGAAGATTACAGCACTCTAAATGGCAGTTATCTAGCTACTATACCGACAGGATGCTACCTGTACACTCCAGAGTTCACCATCACTAATCTCAATGATCACGTAGAAGGACAACCTATAAAGATCACGAAGATACAATACACTGAAGTTAACCAACCGAATGCTACTCGGATCAATCTTAGATCCAGCGATCTTAGGAAGCTGCATAACGCCCAATTCAACATTATGTCGCAGCCTCCGTTACAACTGCAGCCGGTATCTCAAGAGTACTTGTACCACACCACCATCCCGTTCTACATCATATTCGCCTGTATTCTCATAGCCGGGATACTGGTACTTCTGAAACGATACAAATTATTGAAATGCAAAGGCAAGAAACTGGAAATCCTGGATAGCACATACGCACAACCTGAAGAATCAGAAGCGCCAAAGGGACACTCAGCAATATTTTCTCAGTTCAAACTTCAAAAATAATTGCTGAACTGTCGGTGGAGGTGTTATAGTATCTAGCAATATAGAAAATGCAACTATGCAGCGACCCCGTTGCCCTTCTTAGTAACAAGCCTTACACGCGGAGACAGAATTGCTGACGCGAGATGACGCAATGCAGCCGTACTTACACGTGGAGACAAAACTGCTGACTTGATGAGGCGATGTTCGTCACATGCAACCGGATGCCAGTTTTACCCGATACTCGTGTAATAGCCGTAGATCATTCTGATTCTAACATCGGTCGGAACCACTTACTTTTAATTGTAATTTCTTTGTAATTTTTGTATTAATTAAATTTAGTTAAAAATCATTTTGGTTTTTTTTGGGTCCTCCGGCAGCGACTTCCTTATTTAAACTAATAAATAAATAAATAAATAAATAAATTGTATCTTCGGCGGGAGAGCGTTCCACAGCCTTACCGCATGAACAGTGAAAGAGTAAGAGTAGAATTCAGATTTATGGCGAGGAATAGTAAGCAGATATTTAAGGTGTGACCTACAAAGAGCGTCAGGCCCACGCATGTAAGAAAAACGTTCTCGCAGGTAGGAAGGACAAAGGCGGTTGTGAAGGATATTAAACAAAACACATAATATTCGAGTATTCCTACGAAGTCGGATTGGGAGCCACTTGAGTTTCTTGCGAAATTCTGAGACATGATCATACTTGCGTAGATTGAAAATAAATCGAATGCATAAATTTTGCAGTCGCTCAAGTTTATTTAAAAGCTCCTCAGTAGCATCCAAGTAGCAGGAGTCTGCGTAGTCAATAATTGGTTGTATTAGTGACTGAGCCAGAGAGATTTTGATGTCCACGGGCAAGAAAGGCTGAAGATATTTGAGGGTATGGAATGTGTAATAAACCTTTTTGCTAACCTCCCCGACGTGTTCATCCCAGGTCAAATTGCCATTCATAATAACGCCAAGATTTTTAGCCGTCTCGGTATACGAAATAGGTACACCATCAAGCAGGAGAGACGGTAGTAAGGCCATATCCAGTCCTGATCGCATTTGCCTGCTACCAATAACCATCGCCTGAGACTTTTTAGGGTTAATTTGAAGTCCAAATGACCTAGCCCACTCACCAATAGCACTCAGGTCGCGATTCATACCTGCAATGGCGCTTCTACATTCGTTCAACGTAAAATGACGATAAAGCTGCAAATCGTCAGCGTAGAGATGGAAGTTGGAAGAAATAACTCGAACAGCGGAGTTGATGAAAACGGAAAATAGTAAAGGAGAAAGTACGCCACCTTGAGGCACGCCAGCAATGAGACTACGCCATTCCGAGACTGACTCGTTAAGGCAAACACACTGCGAGCGCCCCCGAAGATATGAGTCAAACCAGGCCACAGCTTCCGTAGAGAGATTAAGGGATTTGAGATATCTAGAAGGACATCAAAATCCACGGAGTTGAATGCACTACTAAAATCTAGCAGTACTAGTAGAGTGAGAGATTTATTCTCCATGGCCTGACGAACATCATCGGTTACCTTCAGAAGTGCCGTTACTGTACTGTGACCCGGCCGAAAACCGGACTGCAAGGGGTTAAGGAGATTATTCTGCAACAGGTAATTAGATAATTGTCGATGTACTAAATGTTCAAGGACTTTAGAGAGAAATGGAAGAATGGATATAGGACGAAACTGGGACAGAAGTGTAGGACTTGTAGTTTTAGGTAATGGAATAATAAGTGCTTGTTTCCAAGCACTGGGAAAACAACCAGAGTTCAAGGAGAAATTAAATATATGAGTGAGGATAGGGATCACGCTAGGAAGTATGGGAGTAAACATTTTTGAACATAACTGATCGTTACCAATCGCAGAAGAAGTAATCGTTAAGAGGGATCTTTTGACTTCATGTTCATCAACATTTTTGAAAGTAAATGTGGGGCATTGTGGAAGAGGCAGTAGAGAGAGATTAACTAGGGTGCTTGACTTAACAAGCGAGTCAAGAGATATAGGAGGAAGTGAAAAGTGCTTGTTAAGAGCACTTAAGTCAATGTCATGACAATCAATAACGGGTGACTTCCCAATACCGTTAGATTTAAGAAACTTCCATATCTTGGAGGAGTCACGGGTGTCAAGAGATTTATGAAAGTGGCGGCGTTTAGCATCTCTACACAGACGATTACAACGGTTACGCCAGGATTTAAACTTAGTGAAGTTAATGTCTGTTGGATTACGTCTAAACATCCTATTGGCCTTATCTCTTATAGCCATAGCATCTCTTATAGCCATAGCTGCTACTTCTGGGTGGTTTAAAAAAAAACCACGCTAACCTAACCTATCCGAGCCGGATTGCACTGAGTCGGGGTGTTAACGATAATTAATTTCGACCTTACAATATTATGCATTATTTTCATAATTATATCAAATTTTGATTATGTCAAGAGTCGATTCTGAGATGTGTTACTTATGGAAACTAATTATTATGAGAAATGTTGTTATAGAAAGTCATTTTATGGCAAATAAAAATTATGACTGTTGAGTTGTTAAGGCAAACGTTATTAGCATAAATGATAATAGTGCAAGTTAATATTATGATCGGGGATGATTATGGCAAACAATAATAGTGCAAATGAATTTATGGAAAACGAGAGAAGACCCACTTTACGATGAACTGGGGTGGTGATATTTTGTACTGGGGGCTTTTGGGTCCTTTGAGTACGGGACCCTAAAAAGTTGATAACAAAAGGGGATCAGCTTTGAGCAATGACTCGTGAGCAATAAGGACTGTATGAAAAAAGTTTTCGATGGAACCCATGCTTGCTTAGAAACTTTTGTTTTGCGTTTCACAGTCTCATGAATAATACAAACTGTTCAGGATTTCAAGTCCTGAACTTTTATTGTATTGTTTTGAAATTGTATTGAATTTTTATATGAACTTTTATGTATTTCAAAATAGGATAATGTTATAATAATAGAAAATACTAATTAGACACCATAACAAACATTTGGATTCACACATACACATGGAAGAAAGGGTGGGGTGATACGAAGTGGAAATATGAAATTTTTGTAATTTTACAAAATTTGTTTTTGTCGATTTCAAAAATCATAAATAACATACAAACGTTATCATCGGTTTAGGTTCAGCATTTACGTCTGTAGGTATATTGAGAAGTCAGTAAGATACTTTTTATGTTATTAGGTACATACGTATAAAAATAAATACTTATTTTTTTTTGAAAATGTTAAGGCCTTGCCTTACCTGTACCTGTACTACATTAAACCAGACTTGTTGCTCTAAGATTTTTAATAGTAGCTGCGGAAATTTAATATTTCACAAACAAAGCTCAACTTATCAAGGCATAATCTTTAATAACACGGATCTTTTCATTTTTTCGTTAAAGAAACCATTCATTGTAATCAGATTAATGTAAAAATTGTAAAGGAGTTGGATAAATCTCTCGCGATGGTAAACTGGTATACGCGCTAGCTCCGTGTTCTGACTGTGGTTACTTTCTGGTGAAGGGTCAACATTTGTGGCATACTCTATATGTATGACTAATAAGTGACTAAGAAGGCACGTAAAATTGGTCTCGGTTACCAAAACGCGATAGTCGTTAGGTCAAGTGGTCAAGTTGTTGACAAAACAACACACTGCCCTGCACCTGCAACAGAATGCGCCCGGAAGCCCCGGGGTTAGCCCACGGAAGGGTGTCTCAGAGCTAGCCTAGATTCGGGTGCTATCCAGCGTCTTTGGGGTTGATTGGTTTTCCCGCATTTTAAAGCGAGAGGCGTGCGTGAAATTATTTCGTCACGCCGCGCCGCCCTTCTTGAGCCTGCTGTCACCACGGCACATCCTTATCCATTTCAACACGGCAATATGGTCTGGATTCAGAATTTAACAGTATTGTAATATTCCATAGTATTTCACACACGCAGATTTTACTTCCTAACGTATTTACCGAAACGTAAGAAATTTAACCTTTGGCTGTTACGTAGGGAATTTGATTCTACCATAGAAATATTAGTTCAGAAGGAGCAAATCTCATAATTGGGGTATCTAATTCTTTGGAAATAAGGGCAAATTATTCGGGGTTGAGAACTAATTCTTCGAGCATAATGTCTCTGTGGCAGTAGTGATACCGCTTGCAACGCTAGAGATCGTGGGTTCGATTCCCACCGGAGACAAATATTTGTGTGACCCATAAATGTTTGCCTCAAGAGTCTGGGTGTTTTTATGTATCATATGTATGTATTTAAAAGTATATAAGTATTAATATCCGTGGTCTGATACCTATAACACAAGCAGGTTATTCCTAGCTTACTTTGGGATTAGATAGCGTTGTGTGAAAAGTCCGTGAATATTTACTTTTTTTGTTTATAATTAGTAATTCTTCACGTAATGACAAATGGGTTATGTACTTATTCCTCGCATTTAGAAATACTATGGGTTTACATTACAGTTTAGGAGTAGCCTTCTCTGACTCTAGTTTGTCAAAGTCCATGTTTCCAACCCATCCTATTTCGATATTTTTCATTTCATTTCGATTCATTTGGATGATGATCGACGTACGGAGTTAAAATAATATAGACAAGAAAGTATGGATAAAAATGAGTTTGATATTTTACGTTCTCACAAATAATAAAAAGAAACATTTGTATATTAATAGGTATAATATAAACAACTGCTCCAATTTGCGTATTTACCGTTTTTATTATGAGCCATAAAATGTTGATCTTTTTATACTGAGGAATGCTAATAATTTTGTTGACATACCTACCAAGGGATAGCATAATTATACGGTAATGTTATTTTACCGAACAATTCTCTTAAGTTAAATGTATCTCGAATGCGAATATTGAATAAACTTTTTCTTTATTTTCTTACCTGCTGAATAATAAAATATTTTGCGAAAACTAAGCGTTTTTTTTTCCTTAGTGCATAGTTTCCTATTCTTAGGGTTTGAATGGAAAACAAAAATTGGAGTGCAAATTGAAGTCGCGCAAACACCTGCAAAAATTATGTTTCTTGTATCCCCTTATTTTCTTTCTTTCTATATCTACCCTTTCCGCGATGATCCGCTTGGTTTGGCTTATGTAAAAACTATCGCAGCTGCTAACCAATTTGTTCCTACATAGGCCAAACCAAGTAGATCATTACGGAAAGAGTCAAAAACATATCGCATCTGTGAGAAGTTGTCAGTTCAACAAATTGGCAATAGCAGAACACCTCGATTGGGGTCTTCTATACTGATCGCCATTATCGTTAACGAATGGTTCGTGAAGACATTGGAGTTACAAAACACAAAAATTTGGATGATGCAATAGGGATGATGGATATTAGCTCTCCGGAATGTGGAATTCAGTGATTAAAAAACTTAAATGAAAACTGTGCCAAACAAAACTGACGTAGTGAGTGTGGAGTAACCAACACTAGATACACAAATTAGAGATAGTACAGATGGAAAACTCATGTATGTACTTTTTTTCACACCAACCCTCTGCTACACACACTCGCGCACAAATCAGTATTATAAAATTTTGGTTGAGACCGCCTGACCTCGTGTCTGTGAATGAGTTGTCTATGTGCGTAGCCTCAGCGAATTTAGTACTTTACACATACAGTACATTAAGTAATTTGGTTTCCATCTGTACTATCTCTAATTTGTGCTAGATATCCACACACATAGGTAATAATAATAATTTTAATATAGTATTGATATAACCGGACAAACCTCACGAAAAACACACATAGAATCAACACCCAGCATCACTACTGAAAGAATCCGAAATATCCTCATTTTGCCATGGTCTTATTTCAGCTGCCCTTTAATATACATTTATAAAGCGAATCCCTCAGGTTGTGTTATTAAAATATTCTGTTACCCGGAGAGTCATAAAACGGACCTTACACATTGTAGCGAATATTATGATGGACCTTTTGTTTCTTGCAATATTTGTATTAGGTTAGCATTGTGGCAGTATTTCATAATTATTATATTTCTTTTTGATATATTTATGGGTATGGGAGAAAGAGGTTCAACATTAAATTTTAATTGTGTTTCAGGGTTTACTGGCGCACGCACACAGCTTCACCCGCGATGAGTTGTAGTCATAAATATTCCTCTTGATTTCTGAAAACCGCATCAAAATACGTTCAGTAATTTTTAAGGTCAGATAATATTTGAGGATGTTCAATTAAATGAAGCAATTATTTTTTTCAGTCGATTAACTATCAGATACTTGTATGTATCTTGGGTCTATCGCCCACGTTAATCCGTTTTTCGTTTTCCATTCCCATCAATATTCCTATTTCCCATTCTCCAATTAAAATTCTGAGTTCTTGGCGAATATCGCCATAATAATTTTTTTAGCCCTCCACAATAGATGTTTCACATCAAAATTGGATAACAGAATGTCAAGTAAAGTAGGTATTTTCACTTCTAAAAAAAAAACAAATTGTCAATACACCAAAATGGAATGATTAATTTCTCATTAAATATCCTCAAAATACTGATGTTATTCTGAATCTGGTTCATCCCTTCGTAAATAGTAAATATTGTATTAGAGTCGACCCTTTATCTTGGGATCAAATAAATCAAACAGTAGATCCGGAACCGTCTAGAGGTCATGTCAATGAAGGGATCTAATACAATATCCAGATTGGTGATGTTCAATAGTCTGCTTTACATCATGACATTCAATTGTAAGTGACTTAATAGGTATCACTTTGTAAAGTGGCATAGTTCGAATAGTCGTACTTCTTCCCCCTCCTTTCCTGTACTATCTTTCAACCCCTTTTGAGCGAAGTACCTAAATTGCACGATGCCTATGAAGCAAATTGCCTAAAGTCAATGTCTAAAACACAGGATTTTATTAGCTGACCCGCGCAACTTCGTTTTCGTGATAAATCAAGAACCGCTCGACCGATTTTGTGCAAACTTCACATAAACCATCTACTAAATAGTCCGTACAAAGCATTAACATTTGGTTTGGATATGTGAGCCCGATCTCGAGTTATAAAATTACAACGAAAAGTGGCATTGATTTTTATATAGATAGATAGATAGATAGATAGATAATGCCTAAGAAGCAAAATGCCTAATGCCTATGTTGTTTAATGTCTACAAAGTATAATGCCGGTGATAGTTAATTGCCTACAAATCAATTAGACGTATGACAGCATCATTATGCACTTTACTCAAAAAGGATTCATTACAATCATTACATTATTTCGTTTAATCACATTTTACGAAATGGATGTGATACAATTTGTCACAAAGTGTTGTCATCCACATGTTAAATCAATTTGGCCGACCGTACCTGAATGGAACCGTACCTGAAGCACTCGTGACCCCGCGGTCTCAGTGTTCTGTAAACGATCACTGTAGTAAGCAGCTTTCACTATGGCCAGTCCTTGGATGGGTGACCATCCATGTGACGACTTTGTGACATTTATTTGAGCGTTTCCGTGCTTCGGTAGGCACGTTAAGCCATTGGTCCCGGTTGCCAGTAAAATGGCAGTAGTAAAGTTAAGATGAAGACCTATTAGGCGGCTTGAAAAATTTCAACAGCAGGCAACAACCTGCGCCTGTCTGTACGGCTCACCACTTATCACGTGGGAAAATTCTAAAAAGGTGAAATGTGGGCATATAGTATGCCCACATTTCACCTTCGTCTACCCCTTCGGGGATAAAGGCGTGATCATATGTACCTGAATGCCACCGTACCTTGTATTGTGCTGGCAATCTTCATTTTAGGCATTTCCATTCTTAGGCATTAAACATTGTTGTCAAAGTATATTGTCTGACTCTGTGGCGCAGTCGGTAATGATACCTCCTGCGGTGCTCGAGGTCGTGGGTTCGATTTCCACCGGAGACAAATATTTGTGTGACCCATAAATGTTTGTCTCAAGAGACTGGGTGTTTCTATGTATAATATGTATGTATTTAAAAGTATATAAGTATTAATATCCGTGATCTTATACCCATAACACAAGCAAATTATTCCTAGCTTACTTTGGGATCAGATAGCGTTGTGTGGAATGTCCGTGAATATTTAAAATTTTAATTAAGTTTTTAGGCATCGTGCAACTTCGAGTTTCAGGTATTTCGCGTTTTAGGTAGTATGCAGCAGTGGCATCGTGCAATTTAGGTACTTCGCTTAACAGGGCTTTCAACGTTAGGGGCCAATGTCTGTTATTTCATATTAGTCAAAACAAAATCGAGACCGTAGCTCAGTAGCTACGAAAACTGTGAAATTGTAACGTAGCCAACGCAGCTTTTTTTTTAACGCGAGGAAAGTCCTACATCGATGTTATGCCGGACTCCTACCGACTAAAAACCACACTTATCCTACCTAACAGCCTTCAGTTGGGGGCCACGGGTAAGCCCTCGGAAGGATACCCTAGGACAAGCCGACGCGGTTTCAAATTGAGTTAGGTACCATTCCGGTTCTGTTTTCGTGCTGAGCACTTTAGTTCTAAAGTTCTTCGTTGTATGTTATAGGTTAGCTCTCATACTAATAGCTATAATACAACACTAATCAGGTATTAAAGTCTATTCAAATTCACTATGAACGCCAAATAGCAAGAAAAACAGGTCTGGTTTCGTACATTTTCTCGTTCAACTTTTGTGTCCTCGATACTATCATACTTTGAACTCAACAGGACGGCTCGGTGTGGGACTCCTAGCACTATAGAAGGACCAGACTAGGCACCCACCTGGGGCGCGGCCTAGCCTTTACAGGTTAAGTCACTGCGACCCAGCAATGGGGCCTAATTTGCTTTGAGAAGATTTTCTACTTACGTCCTCGGTTTTCACAAACGCCTACAGTATGGGGATCTTCATAAGGGGTATCAGAAGGTTTTAACAGGGTCGGCGCGAGTGTAGCGCCTCCGGTGTTGCAAACGTCCTTAGGCATCGGTGACCACTGATACATCTGGTGGGCCGTATGCTTGTCTGCCACCTTGGTGGTATAAAAAAAACGTTCCACTCTTGAGCGTTTTTGTGGCGCAAAGGTAAAGTTTGCTCAGAAAGGCCATCGGCGGTGCTCCCCAAACAATAATTTAGCTTATTCGGGAATTGGTACGGCGACTGCTACTACAATCCATGCTCGTGCGTGCTCCACTCTAAGTAGGTTGAATTATGGTACCTACTAGTATTATTGTATTCCTCCTAAATTGTTGTAACTTGATAGCACAAAATCCCAGAACATTTCTTAGTAGTCTATCACTTGATCAGTCTGCCAATTGAATTGCTTTAGCGATAAATTACATGAGAGACTTCAGAAATTCAGGCCCGTTATTGATATTATAATGTAACTTTTACGTAGATATGTCGCTGAGCGAGCTGACTAAGAGTGGTAATACATAAATGTCACTTACTTACATTCGTCTTCTTATGAAGCGTATTTTATTCATCATGGACCGCAATGAAATATAAATGTATATTATGCTCCTATTTGATGCTCATTTTATTTGTTACATCCATGACGAGGAATACATAGAAATATTATTTTATTTGGAGAAACGATTTTGTAATGCTTGTAGCGCTTATTATTTTAAATCTAATAATTCTGAAATTTTGTATCATATTTTGCTATTGTTTTTCAGACAATGGTGATTGATAATGTTGATGATCTAAGGGGGGGGGGGCGTGCGTGAGAGATTCAGGCGCACGCCCTCCCTTAGAAGTGGGATCACACCCGAAAACCCCCTAAGACGCGGGATAGCACCCGAACCACCCCTTAGGCTAGGCCGCAGTGGCAGCCGTGGGTCTGTTGGGAGTCCTGGGACATCCATCCGAGGGCTTACCCGGCTTCCAACCATAGGCTGTTGGACGTAACGTGAATTTTTTTTATTCGGTAGGAGTCCGGCATAGCATCCATGATGGATTTTCTCTCACGTTCAAAAAAAAAGGCTAGTAAACGAAATTTAAGAACCATTTAAACACTCAGCCAAACTTTTTATAACAACTTCATATAATTTGCTTACTTTCTGTGTTCACTTTAGCCAAGTCAGCAGCTTTCAAGTGGCTATTAACTTGTATTGTCTGTAAAGAGAGGTCTCTTGAAAAGGCTATTAGAAAAGTGTTCAATATTACCTTAAAATTTTTGTCTGTCTGTCTGTCTGTTTGTTCCGGCTAGTCTCTGAAACGGCTGGACCGATTTGGACGGAACTTTCACTGGCAGATAGCTTATGTAATAAGGAGTAACTTAGGCCACTTTTATCCCGGGAATACGTTCCCACGGGAAGCGGGAACGGGAACAAATTTCACGCGGGCGAAGCTGCGGGCATCAGCTAGTTCCAAATATAAATTATCAAGCACATTTGCTAGTAAAATCACCTCTTTAGTTTAGTCACGTTTTCTTAAGACTAATTCGAATGTTAGTTAGACAAAAGAAAAGTTTAGTTACGCCAGTTATACTGCCGAGATAGAGAGATAACTACAGACAAAATATTGAGACATGCTAAAAGACGCCATGTTTACGAATAGTTTCACAACTTGCTACGAGAGTAGACAAAGAAAAAGTTTGAATAATGGTAATGATATTAATAGAATGGAGAGGTTGTAGCAATATAATAATAGCCCTTGGGTCCAATTAATATTCAATGCCACGGCCTATAAATCCCTAGGAACGTATAAATAGGTAAACATTCAAGAAATAACAGTTCCGAAACTACTAGTAGATCACTTCCGTATCCGCTTGTAACTACTCGTAGATCTCTTCCGTATCCGTCTGTAACTACTCGTAGATCTCTGCCGTAGCTATTCGTAGATCTATTTTAAAATATACTACCTAATGGGTGCGGCTTCGCCCGTGTGGTGATAATTTTAATATACCCCTTTCTCGCACGAAATGATTCTAGTAATTAAAGTGGCATAATATTTTACGTGTTTTCCTAAATTCTGCCTTATTGCTGTATTTCTTCAAATTCGGTTCGTGTACAAAAACGTCACAGACAAACAGAGTTACTCTTCTCGGTACTAATATTACGAAAAGGAATATTTTATTGTTGTTTTATTTATAATAATAGTCAGGCAACATTAGAAAGTTACAGTTGGTATTAACTTATACTACGGTCCATAGATGTAGACCTTAAAACTAAAATACATTTAAATATCTTAACCTAATTGACACGTAATGACGTCGACGTGTTGCGTAACGTGGGGTTCCGTGTCGGCAGACGTCCTCAGAAGCGCCGGTACTTCACCCCTCTCGGCCAGAACTCAGGATCTATGAACGTTTTTGTTTGTAAGTTTGTTTGCATTGACTAGGCTTCAAAATTACTGAACCGATTTGAAAAAATCTTTGACTGGTGGAAAGCTACACTATCTTCAGGTCAATAAAGCTATGTTTTATTCCCGCATTCCCACGGTAAAGGGAACTACGTGGGTGAAACCGCGTGACACCCCCTAATAGTTATATAAATTAGTAGTGTAGTGTTGAGAGTATTTATAGCAATATCCTTAAAGATACCTTCATATTTATTTCCTACCTACTTCAATTCCAAAATATATATGCTAAATAATTCAGATATATTTTCAATTTCCAATATTAGTGGTGGCATACCGCTCTACGGCTTCCCAAAGCATTTAATATTCACTGAGCATATTTCATAAAGATATTAAACCATGTTTTTATGACTTGAATAATAAAACAATAAAAAAAAGTTTGTGGTCTGGATGTTAAATGGATCTTAGTTGTATATATAGTAGTCTAGGATCTTAAACAATCATTGCAATAGGTATCTTAGTGCATTTTTTTAGCGTGAGGAAATTCCTTTAGGGATGCTATGTCGGATTCCTACCGACTAAAAACCACCACCTAACAACCTACGGTTGGGAGCCCCAGGTAAGCTCTCGGAAGGTGTCCCCAGAAATCTCAGTCTCAACTGACCTACGCCTATCAGTTCGGCCTCACCTAGGGGGAAGTTTCTTAGTGCTACCGTTGGTTCTAAAATGGGTGAGCATAATTATGTGGCATTTCCATCTACAAAAGAAACAATTTTCTTTGTGGCAGTGCCACAACTACATACGCGAATTCCATCGCCTGCAGGAGGACTGTTCTTAATCTGCAGAATTCCGGATAATTTTATTTCAGAAAGTAGGTAGGTACTGTATAATTCGTAACTTAACAGTGGTTTATAAAACGTTAATAATGAATGAATTCACATTGTCATAATTACAAGAAAATCGGCCAAATGCGAGTCGGACCCGCGAACGGAGGGTTTCGTGACAAAAAAACGAGTAAAATTACGTTTGTGAAATGCGAGCTGGCTGACTGGCCCACAAATTTTTTTGTTTAGGTTTTAGTATAAGGTATATAAGACTGGGCGTGTTTAAAATATTAATTTCGATACCCACCTCTCTTAATGAATTATCTTTTATGGTATGGTGTTCATAGGATATTAAAAAAGTTTTCTTCTAAAACGAAGACAAAGAAGTAAAATATAATACCTACCTACGTTCCTCCTTTTAATTTAAACAACGGAAGAAGAAATTTTAAACTGCATATAAAAGGTAGGTACTTATCAAAAAGTTGTTGTAAAAGAGCTAAAGTGAGATCGGAGCACTTGAATTACTTTCGTTTTGTTAACATGTTTGAGAATAAAGTTTTTTACTCTGAAATATACAATGTCGTAAGAACGTGTTTTTTAACTGAAAAATAAGCTTAATATTAAGTTTAAGTGGTCCTTGTCACTTGACTGAATATGACATTTGTAATTAGGAAAAGTGTTGAACTGTAAACCATTGGTTGACTTTGATATAAATTAATAATTTTATGATATTTTAAAGACTACGAGGATTGTCTAGCTAGTTGGTCTAACTAAAGGTCGTTTAGTGCGATTGCGTATATCATGAGATCGTGGGTTCGATTCCCACTGCGGGATGTGATTAGCAAATATTTGTCTGGATGGTCTGAGAGTTTCTATGTATTACTTTCATCCGCGACTCCCTTAGAGCTCCTCGCGGCGACCGGTCGCCGCGCATAATAATCATAGCTTTTCCGTAAAGCCCCGCGCGGCGACCGGTCGCCGCACCTTCCCAGACGACTTTAAACTTAAATTTAGCCTTCTTACGTCCTACTTTTCTATGAACAGTTTGATTGAATGTGTAGTATATAACATTTTCTTGTTTTTGGAATCTTATAAAATGACGTCAATGGGCCAGAATTTTTTACAAAAATCGAACAGTTGAAGTTGAGATTGGATTGCGCATGGATGGCGTGCGTTTGTGTAGTACGTGTGTGTTTCGTGTTTTTATTATAAATAATGTGTTTGCATTATTATTTATTATTATACAGTAAAATAAACAATATATCAATAATCCGGTTGGTGTTTACAGAATCGTAAAATATGGTGTGGTCGTAGAGTAATAAAGGTTTTTTTTGTGTTGAGTGCGTGTGTACCAAGTGCGTGTGTGTGTGTGTGAGTTTTGTTTTTTTATTATAAATAATGTGTTTTCATTATTATTTATTATTATACACAGTAAAATAAACAATTTATCAGTAATCCGGTTGCTGTTTGCAGAATCGTAAAATTTGGTCTGGTAAGTGAGAAAAAAATTTTTATTTGAAAAATGGGAAATCTTTTTTCATTTTTAGGGTGGTGGAAATAGGTGCTTGCGATTATCGATTTTCGATATAATTTTTTTGTGTATTGAAGGGGCTCTAAGGGTTAAGATCAAGCTACTGAATATTGCTCCAACATCGAACAAACAAACAAAGAAAAAAAAATCAGAAGCCCTAAATTAGTCAGTTTCAGTAATTATTTTTAATTTTTCTTAAACTAGCGGACATCATTCGCGTAATTCCCGTTCCCGTGAGAATACGGGAAATATAGCCTATGTTCACCGCAAAGAGTGTAGCTTTCCAATAGTGAAAATTTTTCAAATCGGTCCAGTAGTTTCGGAGCCTATTCGATGCAAACAAACAAATAATCAACTCTCTTCTCTTTATAATATAATTATAGATATAGATAGGACACACACTTAAGGTTTACGGTTAATAATCTTGAGGAATGTGAGAATGGCCTTTAATTTGCTAGGTATTGCCATGACTTTTCATCCGGCCGGCGGACGGCGTCACTGTGGCAAAATAAATATTTTATTATTTTTTACCTACCTTTTGTTCTTGAAAGATGATTGGCTATGAGCTCTAGGGGCTGAAAACACGAGGTGGCTACTCGACGTTGTTACAGAAGCAGGCCAAGACGGTGGCGTGTCTCTTCGCCCCTCATGGTAGTGGGATAGCACACAACTATCCCCCCTTTTCCCAAGTAGCGGAATAATACCGAACAAACCCCCAAGGCGCGGGATATAGCGCTCGAACCATTTAAGCGAGGCCGCGGTGGTAGCCATAGTCTGCCGGAAACCCTGGGACATCCTTCCATAAATCCCGGCCATAGACTGTTGTAAGGCATTGTGTGGTTTTAGTCGGTAAGAGTCCGGCATAGCATCCATGTAGAATTTCTACACGATAAAAAACTCCTTCTCTAACTTTTTACGTAATATACCTATTAATAAAAAATATCTAGTATTTTCCATCGTATATTCTTTAAATTAATGGCCAAGCAAAGCTAATATAGCAGCTATACGGATCGTAACTAAATTATAGAAATCAATTTTCCATATTTCAAGGAATCATTATCATCATCGTTATTTGAAAGTTAGTTCCTTTTGTATTAGAACCTCTGAGCAAGAAAAGTTGATTGATTGTTTGCTTTAGACGGTACTACAGTCCTCAGCATCTCCAAGTAACCTCATTTGTATTTTTCGTACAAAGTAGGCGGAGATTCTACTGCTGTATTAAAAGCAACAGGCGCAGGTGGGTGCTAACTGCTAGAATTTCTCACACAGTTCATACAGCCTGCAACTTGGCTTAACGATTGCCATGTTACGGCATAACGTGCCTCCCAAAGCAGAAAAATGCTATGGATATGCCACAAATTGGAAAATACCTATCGCAGTGGTCGTTTACAGAAGACTAGACCCACAAGCATTACTCTCCCATTACATGAATTCAGGAAACTACTAAAGCCCGAATCCCACAGACTTAATTCGACTACTTTAATTGTTATTGGTGGTGATATGATCTCTCTCCTGTTACCGATAACGATTGTGTTACCGTCAAGGGTAAAATAGGATTCCGTCTACAGTCCGTTTCTGTTTAACATGGTTTTGAATGCAATGAAAGACATTAAATAGTTTGTAAATTAGATTTATCTCGTTGATAGACGAGATAAGCTCCAAGTTATATTACTTACAAAATTATGGATGCAGCTTCCTCATTTACTCGATAACTAGACAGAAACATATGGATAAGACTAAGGTAAATTACTTGGCCAACTAATACCACAGGGCAGAAACTCCAGCTTGAATAATTGTGCGTGGGATCAATAAAATGTAAGCAAATTGTCCGTCAACGCGCACGTCAACTCCACTGACAGCTGTGACGCGACAGGGAGTTGCCGATCTGTATGTAATTATATTATATTATCCTTGCAATTTTTTTTTTATACCACTAAGGTGGCAGACAAGCATACGGCCCACCAGAAGGATCGGTGGTCACCGCAGCCTATAAACGTTTGCAACACCAGAGGTGCCACACTCGCGCTGCCGACCCTGTAAAAACCTTCTAAGACACTTTTGAAGAACCCCATACTGTAGGCGTTTAGGAAAACCGAGGCAGGGAGGTCATTCCACAACCTAAGCGTGCGCGGAAGAAAACACCTATCGGATCTAACCGTGCTGGAACGCACCGGACATAGAGTGTGAGGATGAACTCCCTGTCTGTGGCGAGCGGTGCGATGATAGAACGTAGCCGTGGGCATCATATCAAACAATTCCTCAGAACACATACCATTGTAATACCACAAATACTTGGGATGCAACTTGTGTTGACACTCTGGCCCCGTCCCATCTTCCTAAAACAAAATTAAAAGCCAGCGCAGCAGTAAAATCGGCTGAAAATATTAAAATTAATAAATATAAGGGTCGCGACATATCGAATATCGTCCATGGAGTCCCAATGCGAAAAATTTTTTCAAGGATTTTTAAAAGCGCGTTGCAGAATCGACTGGCGGCCCAAGGGCTGGCAGTTTTCTCGCTCAGCGAATATGTATTGCTATTCAAAGGGGGAATGCTGCTAGTCTTTTGGGCACAATGCCACGGGGGCCTTATTTAGGTTTAATTTAGATAGTAATAATATGTAAATATATACACTGTACCTGTATACCTGCCTACACTATTAATAAAAACTCGGCTATTAACAGCAAACATAGTGAAAATCACATAAATCAGCTACGCTAATTTTTTGTCGGTCACCCACCGACAAGACATAATACCTGAAGCACCCAATGTATCTGGCGACTACAGTTGACTATGCTGCTTTATGTTTAAAATATGTATACCTATTTGATTAGGTCACATAATTCATTAGTCACTATTGTATCAAGAAGTTGATCGGAGTATTTAATGAATGCACAATAATCGATTAAATTAATTTGATTGGATACGGAATTATTGAATTCGTTTCTCGTTATTGATTCGACTATCACAATGACATGGCTTAGTTTTATTTCATTGCTTTTTCTTTGATTGCATTTAACTGAATTTATCAAGTAAATTTTTCTGAACAATACTTACACTAAAATGCCATTCTTTTCTAATTTTCCTTTCTGACCCGGGTCATCGTGGATACGCATACGTGGATCCCTTAGGTGGACAAAAAAGGTGTACTACGGTACACCTTTTTCGTCCACCTAAGGGATCCACGATTAACTCGTGGCACGTTGGTTTACCTGGTGCACAGTATAAATATATGTTTAACCAGTATTGTAGCTCCCTACAAACGAACGAAGCGCAAGCTATACCTACGATTCTCGTTTTCGGCATGCCTTTCAGCAAGCAAGCAGCGTCCGCAGTCGCGATTGTGCCGAGTAGACGAATGGAAGGTGTGTCGTTTTTTAAATAGTAACCGCGCGTGTTTTATTTACTAAAAATATTTAATATGACAACTAGTGTCTATTGTGCTTGTTTTGGTTGCATGAATTCGTCAATAACACACCCAGATATAACGTTTTGGAAACTCCGAAAGGTAAGACTATAAATTGATTTTACTTAAGTACTAATTGGTACTATACCACTAGTTGACTAAAGTTAAACAAAGTGATTGACACGAGTGAACTAGGTAGTTACATGAAGTAGGTATGTTTGTGTTTTAAACTAGACTTGTGCTTGCTCAGTCAGTGAACGGTGCGATCCAATATAGTACAATATCCAAAAAAAAACTAGTTCAGAACTCGTAGTACATTTAGTTCCGTTGTCAGTTCGTAGTTATTTAATTGAGAGCAATGATTTAGGTATGTTTCAAGAGTATTCATTTCTTTGTGGATGACCGATGTTACAGTACACTTAGCACCGTATGACTGCCTCTGTGGCGCGGTCGTATTGATACCGCCTGCGGCGCTTGGAGGTCGATTCCCACCCGAGACAAATATTTGTGTGACCCATAAATGTTTGTCTCAAGAGTCTGGTTGTTTCTATGTATAATATGTATGTATTTAAAAAGTATATTAGTACTAATATCCGTGGTCTGATACCCATAACACAAGCAGGTTATTCCTAGCTTACTTTGGGATCAGATAGCGTTGTGTGAAAATGCCCGTGATTATTTATTTATTTATAAAAAAAAAATTACTGCATTTTTGTTACCTTTGATTTTTATTACACGCATAGAGACAAATATGAACTTCCAAAGTTTAACACAACTTGACAATGTACGAAAAGTACTAGTGTAGGTACTAGAGACTGACTAGTAGGTACTTTCAAATCGAAAAATAGTTTTAATTTTGTAAATCAAAAATTTAACGCAATGATTATAAAGACTAGAATTCCGTGATTCTATCACTGACGAAACATGTGTTGAGCCGATTATTATTGTCTACGCCGTTTTCAAATTTCTACACCCGTCTCACTCAATCGTTAGTAGATAACGGGCGCTGCGCCCGCGCCGCCACGCCTCCACCCCGTGCCGCCAGCCGTTGCGGGGATAGGTATTATATTATTACTCACAAAGTATTTTTTTGTTTAAATAAAAAAGGTACATATTTACTCGATATGAAAGCCTTGGTTGTCAGTAAAACAACAATCCTTAATACAAATTGAAGGCCTTGTGGGCGGATTGAAAAAATCAACTGCATTAGGCTCACTATCTATTACCTACGCGTACGTAAAACTATAAGGTAAAATGTGGGCGTATACTATGCCTCTGCCTACACCTTCAGGGATAAAGGCGTGACTATATGAATGTATGTATGTACATATTTACAATCGCAATACTAAATAGAAAGTCAAAGTAGGCACATATTATTAAAATGCTGTAGGTGGGCAGCCCTATCGCATGCTTACGTACCGCGCGGCTGTAGGCATTTATTTCTAAAATCCGGCCGAGTCAAACTACAGTATACAGTGCCTGGTGTTCCACGGTTAACTTTTGTACCCCTGGTCCATCTAGGTGTTCCACGGATACTTTACACTTTTTTGTTATATTACCATCTCTTTCTGTGGTTTCTCACAACACAGTGTGTTGTCAATGTGTGGACTCAAATCCGTCTCGTACACGCTTGTGGAACACCTAGATTACGTAGTACTCGTATACTGTACTATTAAATTATTCTTTCTGCCTACCCCGCAAGGGATTTGGCGTGAAGATAGTTAGTTTTAGTTAGTTAAATTATTCTGTGCCCAGGTGGATAAATGAGGTGGACCACGGGTCAGAAAGGGCTTAGTCGGGTTGCTCTAACAAAAGGACTTGAAATCATTGCCTTACATACTTTTTTTCTTTAATAATTACTAGCTGCTGCCCGCGGCTCCGCCCGCGTGGAATGTTGTTCCCGGTCACTTAGGGGTATGATAAATAGATGTTGGCCGATTCTCAGACCTACTAAACATGCTCACAAAATTTCATGAGAATCGGTCAAGCCGTTTCGGAGGAGTACGGGAACGAACATTGTGACACGAGAATTTTATATATAAGACTAGCGGACCCGCGCAACTTCGTTTGCGTGATAAATGAAGAACCGCTCGACCGATTTTATACAAACTTCACATAAACCATCTACTAAATAGTCCGAACAACGCCTAAACATTTGGTTTGGATAGGATAGGATCCAAACCAAATGTTTAGGCGTTGTTCGAGTCACGAGCGTGTTCGAGACGGATTTGAGTCCACACATTGACAACACACTTTATTGTGAGAAACCACAGAAGAGATGGTAATATCACAGAAAATTGTAAAGCATCCGTGGAACACCTAGATGGACCAGGGGTACAAAAGTTAACCGTGGAAGACCAGGTAAGCCAACGTGACACTAGTTAATCGTGAATCCCTTAGGTGGACGAAAAAGGTGTACTACGTTACGTAGTAACTATTTAGTAATCTGTGACTATGGGTCAGAAGGGAAAATTAGAAAAGAATGGCATTTTAGTGTGAGTATTGTTTAGAAAACTTTAAACCTAATGCAGTGCTCTTATTACTATACGATTGGATTTAATATTTATTTATTTTTTTAGGAATATCTGAAAATAATCGTTCACTACCATCACTGATGAAGGTGAAGTGGCTGCTTCCACAACGTTCCACATCTCAATTAATGGTCACATCTGAAAATACCGGCCAAGTGCGAGTTGGACTCGCCCATGAAGGGTTTCGTAGCAGCAAGTAACATAATATCAAAGTTCTTGTCGTTCGTTGTAACTTTGATTGATGTTTTAACACGTTCGGAGTGGTAGTGATTTTTCTAACAGAAAATTGCGGTTTACGACGTATTAAAAAAAACTACCAGCTCTATCTCGTTCAAACCAACTTTCGTTGGTAGTTTTTTTGGCAATGCTCATCATATATTCTTTTTAGATTTATCATTCTCTTAGTTTAGAAGTTAGAGGGGGGGGGGGACACACCTTTTTCCACTTTGGAAGTGTCTCTTGCGCAAACTATTCACTTTAGAAAAAAATTATGGTAAAAACCTCAATAGCATTTTTGAAGACCTATCTATAGATACCCCACACGCATGGGTTTGATGAAAAAAAAAAATTGAGTTTCAGTTCTGAGTATGGGGACCCCCAAAATTTACTGCGTTTTTTCTAGTTTTATATAAGAATCTTAATGCGGTTCACAGAATACATCTAGTTTCCAAGTTTCAATAGCATAGGCCTTCAGTTTCAGAGAAAAGTGACTGTGACACACGGACGGACAGACAGACGGACAGACAGGCAGACATGACGAATCTATAAGGGTTCCGTTTTTGCCATTTGTCTACGAAACCCTAAAAACGCCAGCAATAGAAGAAAGTAAGTTTCTACTAAAAGCTGGATTACTTGGGACAAACAAATACTTACTGGGGTATCACAGCATTCAAGATAGGCGACCTACGTGCTGGAGGTAAAATATCTCTGAACGGACTAAAGTAGTGATTGTATCAAAACACCACTGCCACGATATCGCGCAGTTATCGTGTCGTTATCGTGTAATGTGCAAGCACCCATTCTCCGTAAACATAGGCTATATCTATTTTATTTTTGAATTCCCTCAGGAAAGAGAACTACGCAGGCGAAACCGTGTGACGTTCACTAGTAATATAGAAACAATTAAATTTTACTGCCACTGGTTATCAGTGATTATACACACAAGACTATATGTAATTATCCAAATTAAAGCACTTTTTAAATGTTATTTTCTGTGTCTAATATGGCCAATAAGCATGAATGTTTTTACACAAAGTAAAATTTCAGTGTTAATACCTACTGCAAGCATTCTCCTATAACACAGCGCTGCACAAGGTTATGCATTGATTTTGCAGTTTTCAGTGCAAAAACAAAAGGGTTATTAAATATAGCAGGTAAGTCTTAATAATAATTTTACATTTACATATCATGTCTATTTTTCTTCTATAGTTATATTATTGATGTATATTGTACTTTAAGTACCTGCTAAAGGTACTTTTGTGTGGTAAGAAAGCAATCCAGACAAGCTCTAGTGGTTTATACGTTGCTTTTAGTGAACTGCTTGCTATAAATTAAAATTAATAAATAAAAAAATACATCTAAAAATTACATACATACATTTATGTAAGTATGTATGTAATTTTTAGATGTTTTAACTAAAAAGTAGAAGCTAGGTCATCACAATAAAAAACTTTATAGAAATTCTAAGAAAGGTGAAATTTGGGCATATAGTATGCCTCTGCCTACCCCTTTGATGATAAAGCCCTGACCATATTTATATATTTATAAATAAATACAAATAATAACAGTTTAATAAAGCTTTTTATTGTGATGACCTAGCTTCTACTTTTTAGTTTGGTTCTCAGATAAAACCAATGATATGAAAATACTTACCCCCTTACTCATAATCGTTTATTAAACCTATTTTAGTTAAAACACTTTTTAAGTCTATTGCTGTCTCTAAACAATGACAGAGTATGGTTAGAGACAGCAATAGACTTAAAATGTGTTTTAACTAAAATAGGTTTAATAAACGATTATGAATAAGGGGGTAAATAATTAAAAGCCTTTTTATTCTGATTTCTTTAAAAGCGTGTTTTTAGTTTTTTTCTAACTAGGTATTCTTACTTACAAATTTTTAATTTGAGTAAAAAAAAATAAAAATCCTAAAATGAAGATCCTTGTCACAATGTGGGATATAAATTCTTTACGCGTAGGTCATCATCATGTCTTGTTTTGGTGAGTTCCCAAAACACCTCCGTTAGGGGCAGACCGGTGTCAAGGACTTAGGGAGTATTCCCAGTACCAACAAGACCAGATGCTGGTCCCCGCCAGTATAGGTAGTTTGTAAGCGCAGCTCTCCTTGTAAAATCTTCTAAGGGGTAGGCAAAGGTGAACTAACGGACCCACACATTGCTATCACGGAACACAACCGGTGAAAAATCTGTAAATCTTTCTGTAATTCCAAAAATTTCAACAGCTGTTATTAGCTGAAATTATACCAACACCAACGTAATAGTCAAATTATATTAAAGTAACTCAAAGAAAAACAATGCAAGCGGTCATACTTCATCATATGGTGGTGAAGTACAGTCATAGACTGAAGTTATTCACTTTCAAGTGCGACAGACCCTTTTTGCTCTTACCACTTAACGCGGTCATGTACTAATCATACTCTTGACCTAAGAGTCCAGCGACTCATTGTACGACCTATTTACCGAGTGTAATATTCGTTGAATGTATTCGTGATTCATTTAGTAGAGATCATTGCAAAACTGTTGAATTATTGTTAATAAATCTTCAGTTTTATTTTATACTCTCTCGTTTCATACCTCAAAAGCAAAAACGGAGCCCTTTTAGAATCTGTCCGTCTAACAGTCCTTCGGACAATCAAACCCTTTACCATGCGAGCGCGTGAAAGTATAAATTCTCAAGTCTACAGTCGCTTGAAGCTGTAAATATATGTGACTTTTAATGCACTCAAAGAAAACAACTACCGTTTATGATGCTAACAACATACATTTCAACAGTCTACTTGCCCCAAAATCAGTTAAGAAGTTGATGAAGATGAAGAACGACAAGTCATAGAGTAACCTTTTATTGACCTAGCGAGCGAAGCGAACGGGAGTCTCCGATTCGACAGTAAGGACGAATTTGCTTTCGCATTTCGTTAGTATGTCTGTCATAATATAATTATATATGTGTAGGTACAGTTCCGGTCTATAGAAAGCATTTTTTTTAACCGATTTTCACCAAACTTTGTACACGTGTTCTTTGATTTAAAATAGAATTTTTGTAGAGAGATTTTTTTGATAGGGTGGTGGAGGAGAAAAGGGATGAAGATTGCTGTCACCTTGTTAACCGGATCTTGATGACTTTTGGCTGAAACATAAAGGATATGATTTCTAACTGGTTGTTATTTTCTGTGTGCTTGCGAAGGCTATTCTTCGCAGAAGTACTTATAGTTACTTAATACTTCTGCTCAAATTGTGCCTGGCAAATGTACTAACAAAATATGTTTGACAAGGTGGAACAATGATATAAACTAATGAGGATTGTACAGAATTATGTTTAAATACTTTTGTTGCTGATTATACCGGTGGACTAAGGAGGCGAGAACTTAGTTTATGATGTGGGACTTTTATGGTCTGTGGTCGTTGGGCTAACTTTAGGGAGCCATAGTCAAAAAGTTTTCAAAGTAAAACTGAGTTGTCTAAGAGAGTTTTTGTAGCCTAACTTACTTACTACATAGTGTATTAGAAAAGATAACATTTTTTGGTACATTGAGATCTGAAAACAGCTGATAGCTCAAAGATTGTCAAATTAGGTACCTACCTACCTAGTCTGTATAGGACACTTATAATTATCCTGATAATAAAACAGCGCAGCGCTAGTACTCCTAATCAAGCGTATGCTGAATTATGACATCCTGAAAATGTACCCAGGATTAGAGTCTTGGTATACATCCAGCTTCATACATCTTAAAGAGACTTTAGTTTCATCTACGTATTGTTTTTTCTTTACAGGTAACATGTATTCAGGAGCTCTCATCTTCATTATAACCATCCTACCATGCTTCTGTCAGCGCCCATTCTACGCTGGAACTCAACCAATCGGATATCCAGTCATAAAAGATAAGATTGATAGCACGTTTCGAGAACCACCTGAAGGGAATCAACCATTTATCCAAATAAATAAAGACCAATATGAGAATTTCCTACACCATCCAAAGGTCTATCCACATAGGCCTAGTGGGTACAATGAAAATACTAAGGGATACGGCTACTGAATAAAAAAGTATTCTATTTCAATTGTGTTGTATTATTTTGAAGCCCCTTGTGGCGACGGGACCCGTGTGGTAACGGGAAAGAGTAGAAAATGTCGCCAACCCAATTCATCCCGAGGGTGTCGTAAGAGGCGACTAAGGGAACACTTTCGCAAAACGATATATGGCGTAGAGAAGGAAAACTCGAAATAAAACCCGGTTGTCAGTAAAATGACAATCGTTAAGCCAAATTAAAGGCCTTGAAATATTTCAACTGTGGGTCGTCACGTCACGACTTGCATCTGTCCTTTTAATACGGCAATGGGCTACCTCTTCTTACTTTTGACTGTTCGTATTAATGAACATGTCAGATGACACAATCATACACACAGACACAACGCGAGCGGAGTATTTCATTACACACAATATAACTTACAAGACCTTTTACGTTACGTTTTCAGTACTCAGTTTGACTGACACCTAGAGTATAGGGCTCTTCAAAAGAGGTCACAAGGGTTTGGCGTAATTCGATATAGCATCGTTGTCCTAATATAGGTATATTAAACTGAGTACTGAAAACGTAACGAGAGAAGGTTCTCTCGTTACATTTTCAGTACACAGTTTGACTGACACCTAGAGTATAGGGCTCTTCAATAGAGGTCACAAGGGTTTGGCGTGATTCGATATAGCATCGTTGTCCTAATATACCTTCTTCCGTTACGTTTTCAGTACTCAGTTTTACTGACACCTAGAGTATAGGGCTCTTCAAAAGAGGTCACAAGGGTTTGGCGTGAGTCGATATAGCATCAATGTCCTAATATACTTTCTACCGTTACGTTTTCAGTACTCAGTTTGACTGACACCTAGAGTATAGGGCTCTTCAAAAGAGGTCACAAGGGTTTGGCGTAATTCGATATAGCATCGTTGTCCTAATATACCTTCTCCCGTTACGTTTTCAGTATTCAATTTGCCTGACACCTAGAGTATAGGGCGCATCAAAAGAGATCACAAGGGTTTGGCGTGAGTCGATATAGCATCGTGGTTCTAATATACATTCTTCCGTTACGTTTTCAGGTAACGATGCTAATAGCATCGTTGTCCTAATATAGGTATATTAAACTGAGTACTGAAAACGTAACGAGAGAAGGTTCTCTCGTTACGTTTTCAGTACACAGTTTGACTGACACCTAGAGTATAGGGCTCTTCAATAGAGGTCACAAGGGTTTGGCGTGATTCGATATAGCATCGTTGTCCTAATATACCTTCTTCCGTTACGTTTTCAGTACTCAGTTTTACTGACACCTAGAGTATAGGGCTCTTCAAAAGAGGTCACAAGGGTTTGGCGTGAGTCGATATAGCATCATTGTCCTAATATACTTTCTACCGTTACGTTTTCAGTACTCAGTTTGACTGACACCTAGAGTATAGGGCTCTTCAAAAGAGGTCACAAGGGTTTGGCGTAATTCGATATAGCATCGTTGTCCTAATATACCTTCTCCCGTTACGTTTTCAGTATTCAGTTTGCCTGACACCTAGAGTATAGGGCGCATCAAAAGAGATCACAAGGGTTTGGCGTGAGTCGATATAGCATCGTGGTTCTAATATACATTCTTCCGTTACGTTTTCAGTATTCAGTTTGCCTGACACCTAGAGTATAGGGCTTATCAAAAGAGGTCACAAGGGTTTGGCGTGAGTCGATATAGCATCGTGGTCCTAATATACATTCTTCCGTTACGTTTTCAGTACTCAGTTTGACTGACACCTAGAGTATAGAGCTCTTCAAAAGGGGACACAAGGGTTTGGCGTGAGTCGATATAGCATCTTGGTGTTGCAAACTTCCTTTGGCTACGGTGACCACTTTTGATCAGGTTTCTTGCTTTCAGCTTTTTTGCCACCTCGGTGGGCTAAAAGCGCGCTATAAATAACGCATGTCGCAACTTATGTCTGATTTTGATAGCCTCTGCCTATTCCTTAGAAAAAATATCGTGATTATTTGCATGTGCACGTAAACAGAATACAATGTAACTTGAATAAATATTTAAAGCAATTAGTATGCAAAATTCCGTCTTGTCTGAACCAAGTCGTCGTTTTTCATTTAATTATAAAAAAAATACAAAGTAACTTCTTTAAATGATAAGGAAACTACGTCATGTTGTTTATAAATTGAGGTGACAAGTTTTTTAAAATTGTAAATGGTGTTCTTAAAACCATTTTTTAAATCCCTGTTAAAATCCCGGTGGTCGGCGGCCTCACCATCCGGGTACCGGCCGATCGTGTAGCTTGACGAGGTGTGCAAGCTCTTTGCAGAGCGCCTCGTCTAGCACCTCACATGTAAGAAACTCGATTTGGCGGATTACCTGTTTGGTTTCCGTCGAACGTGCTCCACCGTGGACGCGATCATGCGTGTCAGGGTCCTGACAGGGGAAGCAATATCGCGGGGCAAGGTGGTGATGGCTGTGTTCCTTGACATTGCCAACGCCTTCAATACCTTACTACGGAGTTGCGTTAGAGAGGCGCTCAATCATCACGGAGTGTCTTCCTAGTTCCTACTTCTGTCGGATTGTCGGGGATTATCTCTCCAAGAGGGTCATATCATAACTTACCCGAGCTAGCTAGCCTGACCGGTGGTCTTAGGAACTCTTCTGTGAAATATCGGCAAATATTAGGTGCTGCGTGGTCCATTGCGCAAAGGTGTCGACGTAACGTGCCACACCTACGACATCCTCGTCAGGACACAAGGAGCACCCATAAGGCCCACGGCAGGTGTTGCTTAAGTCGTTTAACAAATTCTAGGCTCCAGAGCCTCGAATTTGTGAAACAACTTGAGCAACAGTCCGTCCATGCACAGGCTGGGACACAAGTAGGGGGCATTATCATCGGCATCGATAACCGATGTAACTTCGGACACCAGTTTTGAAGTTGGTCACAAAACTGAAAACTATGTATAGTAGGCACAATTATGTTCCCATTTAATCCGGGAACAGGAATAGATCACCACTTGGGCGATGCCGTAAGCATCAGCTTGTCTATATTAACTACAGCGCCTCCCGTACAGCGAGTCCGTTTTTTTTTGTCACATTTGGTATGGAACCCCCTGTCCGACTCGCACTTGGCCGGTATTTTTTTTTGAATGTCTAGTCGTTTGCACCTGTTCCCAGTATTACTGATTTCGATGCTATGGCTGTGCATAAGAAGGTTTCTTGTCAAATTATGTTTTTGGCTTAAAATATTGTTCTATAATCTAAGGTTTTTGGTAGTGTCTGGCTTGAAGTATTTTGTAACACCAATGTCCCAAAAACGCAAAATATCTAAGTATCAAAAGAATCTCTGTACAGAAACCAGTATTCACTGCTGCCAAAGATTATAACACATTAATTCGGTATTGTTTTTTTAGGAATATTTAACTATGTGAATCATCGTGAGAAATAATTTTGAATGACCGTTTTGTGAATCAACGGTATAATTTAAGAAATCATTAACACCATCTGAATGTGAATGATTTCATTAATTTGACGTAATTATTTTGTCAGTATTACAGCGTGAAAAGGAATATTTAGTAAACGCACTGTATTTATTTATTTTACTCTTTATTGTACGCCAGATAAATAACTAAACAGAACATAAAATCTGGACAAGAGGCAATACAATGGGCGGTCTTATCACTAAAAGTGATTTCTACCAGGCAACCTTTAGATGGAGGAATTTTGTTTGAAGTTAGTGAGTGGTATTTGCTAGGCGCACTTCTAAATAAATAAACATTTTCATCTCTAAGGATACATTATTATTCTACTTAACCTATAACATAATATATATTTATATACATACTCAATCTATACACATATACATATATATACCTATCCTATATCAGACGTATACTCCATTTGGTTAGGTACTTAAAAAAAGGTAAACAAGAAAAATGGTGGATTTCAGAGATTGTCAACTTTTTTTATTAAACTGGTATTCTCATGCATGATTATGGGCAACATAAAACCTGATTTAATTTATTGAAATAATGTTGAAGTTAATGGTTTTAAACTGACATGGTCATCATTACCATTCACATAATTATTATAACAATCAAAGAGATTCAAGCTCAGACTGAGTCAGATCTTCGATCAATCGATCTATCAACAACCCTACTTACAATGTGATCACTGGTTTCATCAATAATCTTATCTAGGGTAGATACAACTTCTCTACTTGTTGCAGTACATGCTCGTCGCAGCGCTTCCAGTTCTCAACTGCCACACTTGCCAGTTTTCACGTTTGCAGTTGCTACATTTCCTCAACAAATTTGAAAAATGTTTATTAGGCACAGTTTGTTTCTCTGAATAAGAAAGACGGCCCCTCTTGATACGTTTCTTCGTTTCGGATATGGAAATCATTTGGATCTATGGCGACTAGTACTCGGTTCAGAATCATCCATTTCCTAGTCCAGTTAAAACAACAATACTTACAACTACAACTTACTTACTTACTTACAACTACAACAATAACAGAACTAACAGCACAGAAACACAAAATTTCTACAATTAAAAGCGACAAGTACCTACACGAACTTCGAACAGACTTCGGCAGTCACGGCACGTTTATCGCGATCTAGAGAAAACAGTTTTCAGTTTGTCACAGTGATGGTCACCCACCCAAGGTCTGGCCATAGCGAAAGTTGCTTACTGCAGTGATTGTTTACAGAACACTAACTCTCTTCAAATATAATAATTGCCACTTAATATTGAACAAGAGGCGAAGGAGTAGAACAAGAAGCGCCCGTGGACCCAGTGTTCTGTAAACGATCGCTGTAGACCCACTGATCTGTATTAATACCACACAAATGTCATTTAGTTTAAAATTAGAAATTAGAATTAAAAGTAAATCAGACCAAAAAGAATTTAATACCTAATATCGTGAAACTGCCCAATAAAATCCTTACATATTCGGTAGGTGGCGCTTGACGTCGCTGGCAGTTCGTAATCTGTTTACTTTTTGTTTAAAAAAAATCCATACTATATTTGAAGCCAAACTGATGAAATATTACGTATTAAGTTATAATAAAAGACAAACAGTGTTATACAGTGATATATTTTTGTGTGAACTTAATAAATCAAAAAATTAAAATATGTACAGAGACAGTGATTAGAACCTACCCTATAGTAAAATAAAAAAAACACTAAATACGAAATATCAAAGTAATATTATTATTTTATTGTCACAGTGCGTGGACCAAGAATTATAGAATATAATTTTCAGTGAGGTCTTCGGGAGTTGTGAATAGTGCGGCCTGAAACAGACTTTTTTTTAAATAGTGATAAAACCGCCATCTGTTGTCCACTAGAAGCACTACCGGTCTGTTTTTGACGGACTTTTGTATATATTGGCTGGCATAGGATTCCTAAAAATATGGCTGGAAAGTGTGCAGCATGTGGAAAATTTCTCTCCACGAAGCAGGGTGCAGCATGTTGTAAATGCAGAAGTGGGGCTAAATTCAACAAAGACATTGCCCGAGCGGTTCCTGTGACGGGTGATGGTAGGGTTGATACTCCCCTCAGTCATCTGGACTCATCGGTGTCTGCCGGTGGTTCAGGAGTGTCTGTCGGGGAGCGTGCCGGCTGTCCGTCGCCTGAACTGGACGTGGGACACCAAATGCAGCTCCTGAGGGCAGAGATCCGGTCAATGAGGGATGATCTCACAATGGAGCTAAGGGAGTTCAGACTTGAGGTGGCTGGTCTTCGGCAGTCACTGGCATCGTGCAGGAAGATGGTGGACTCCCTGGAAAATCGCATTATTGTGATCGAGAACCGTCAGAACACCCAGCCGGTACACGAACTGGAACAAACAGTTAATAATTTAAGACTCGAAGTTAACGACAGAGAACAAGATCTCCTGCTCTCTGATGTGGAGATCTCAAACCTTCCTGAGTGTGCTGGCGAAAACGTTGTCCATACGGTCGAGCTGGTGGCAAGGAAGATCGGTGTGATGCTGGACAAAACCGACATAGTGTATGCCGAGCGAGTGGGACCCCGGACAGAGCAGACCCGGGGCGCGGACGGTGCGGGCGCGGCCAGGGGCAGGCGCATAGTGGTGCGGCTGGCGCGGCGCGGGCTGCGCGACGAGCTGCTGAAGAGCGCGCGGGTGAGGCGCGGCGCCACCACCGCTGACCTGGATGGCTTCGAGGGGCCCCCGCGCCGCTTCTACCTCAATGAGAGACTGACGAGGACCAACAAGCAGCTGTTTTTCCTCACACGACAGACTGCCACACAGCTGAGGTGGAAATATACATGGACAAGGCGGGGCAGAATACTGACGAAGGAAGCTGATGGCAAGCGTACCCATGCCATCCGTTCGGAAGCTGACCTGGAGCGTGTTTTTGGCAAAAATATTGTCAATACTGTTAATGATTAAGTTGTTTCTCATTGTTTCATTAAAGTTTTGTTATAATGTAGTTGGGTACTTTCATACTTTAATATTTAATTTAGTACTGTTAATGATTAAGTTGTTTCTCATTGTTTCATTAAAGTTTTGTTATAATGTAGTTGGGTACTTTCATACTTTAATATTTAATTTAGTTAATATTGGTGGCACAGAGAATAGTTCTGTTACAGAATACATACAGAAAAATATTTTCAGGATTTATATAGTGATAATATGTGTTATTGGCATTTGTGGTGGGCAAAGGGAATCTCAAACAAAATATTACATTTACAGAGTTTTCATATATGTTACTACTTGTAATGATTTAGCTTTGGAATACCCTAAGTATGCAGAAGATATGAAGTTATTTGTGGATTGTATTTGCAGAGTTAAAATGTATGGTACCACTTACAATTGTTTCACATCAGAATATACTATATTCACAGGGTTGTTTACATATAATATTTGCAGTGTTTATGTACATGAGCATGGTACTGCTTGCAGAGGGTTTGTTTTGAAGTGTCCTAAATTCACAATATTAGTATTATGTACGGACAGCCGGGGCCATGGTGTGTTCTGTGATCTTTGTTATTGTATCTGTAACAGACAACAAATTGCAGTGTTGAGTGTGATAGTATGCGACTGTCCGGGTTGTGCACTTTACTGTGTTGAACTCTTTTCTGGTTGTAGTATTAGTTTTGTAGTGTTCGTTGTAGGTATTTTGAATATTGGACGGCGTATTGAGATAGGGTTAAGTAAACAAATAAATATGCAATACCATAAGAATACAGGGATTTTTGGTTTATTGGTCCTTCTGGCATTGAGTTGCACTTGCATACTGCGGATGTTGATATTATATGTAGATAACTTTTTAATAATATTGAATACATTGTTTTGTTATTTATTGTTATATGTAAAATGATCAAAAATAAGAAATATTTAAAGTTTGGGCTTTTTAATGCGGGGTCGCTAGGGACTAAACAGGATGAGTTCTTGATTGCTATGAATCACCATTCTGTTGACATCATGGCCATCAATGAGACCTGGTTAAAGTTGGGGGAGGATGGGAGAGCTCCTTCAGTACCCGGTTACAAGTTAAGGCATACTCCAAGACCTGCAGTGATAAAGGATGGACACGGTGGGGGGGTAGGGTTCTACATAAAAAATGGTGTCAGTGTGAGGACCAGAAGTCACCCGGTGGATCCGCAAGTAGAGGAGTATTGGCTGTCCTTGACTAGTATGGGGAAAAAAGTTCTGATAGGTACAGCATATAGACCACCCTGGCTGAGTGAGGATCGGTTCTTGGACAGTTTGACTGCCAGTATCTGTGCATTGGCACCCTACGATCATATTATCCTTTTGGGTGATTTTAACATAAATATGTTGATCCAGTGTGCAGTCAATACAAGAAAGCTTCTACAGTTCCTACAATACACTGATATGTGTCAGGTAGTAAATGCTCCAACGCATTTCACTGATGGCAAGAGCACTTTAATAGATATTATATGTACAGATATGAATGTTCATAATGTTACAGTTTCACATGTCCCAGAAGTAGGTAAACATGCAGTTGTGACTTGTCAGTCAACCTTAAAAAAGGTTAAAGAGAAACCCAGGTGGGTGACATACAGACCATTTGGTGACATTTTGCCAGATCTTTTTGATAGTGATATTGAAATGATTCCTTGGCGCCACATGGATTCACAGGTTACTGTTGATGATATGGTGGAGGCCTTGTCCACCTGGGTTGTCCATCTATTTGACATGCATGCCCCTGTGAAGAAAAAGTTGTTTAAGACCAAGAATACTCCATGGATAACTGACAATGTTAAGTTACTTTTCCGATTGCGTGACAAAGCAAGGTCTGCTTATCAAAGGTCTAAACTGGAGTCAGGAAAACAGTATTACTTGGAGCTAAAACATCAAGCTGTCGTAGCATTGCATAGTGAGAAGTCTGTCTATTTTTCCAAACATATAAGTGAAAACATTAATAATCCTAAGATTATGTGGAGGAATTTGAGGGATCAGGTCATTCACTCTCATAGGGATTCCTGTTTGCCGGGTCACTTTACAGACCCATATACCATCAATAGAGCCTTCCTAGATGTACCGCGGGAGTGTGTGGTGACTATTTCAAGATTAACATTCTATGAACATCATAGGTATAACCCCAGTGCGAGTTTTGAACTGAAACCTGTGGACTCATCTACAATTTTAAAGATTCTGAATACCATTAAGACACAGGCTCAGGGTATTGACAGAATTAGTGCGCAGATGTTGACACTCACACTCCCCAACTCATTAAACACAATTACACGAATAATCAACACATCTATCACTACACATACATATCCGAATCTGTGGAAGTGCTAAGTGGTTCGGCCCATACCAAAAAATAGTCACCCGAACACTGTTAGGGACCTCCGGCCCATCAGTATACTCCCATGCTTGTCGAAGGTGTTGGAAAGGGTGGTGCATATGCAGGTCATGGAGTACCTTGAGCAAAATAGTGTTCTCCCTGATAAGCAGTCAGGTTTTAGAAAGGGCCGGGGTACTGCTATGGCTTTGTGTGATGTGGTTGGCAACATTTTGGAAGCGAGGGATCGTGGGGAGGGAACAGCTTTGGTGCTATTGGACTACTCCCGTGCTTTTGATTCCCTGGACATTTCACTGTTGTTATCCAAATTAACTTTCTATGGGTTTTCATCGGACACGGTCAAGTGGTTTAATAGTTATCTTACAGATCGATCACAGTACGTTGAAATACAGAGAGAGGATGGCACTGTGGTGTCATCATCCCCTCTTGAGGTGACTAGAGGGGTGCCTCAGGGATCAATTCTGGGTCCTCTTTTATTCATCATATATACTGCAGACATTACAGGTTCCTTTCAACATTGTAAGTTCCATTTGTATGCAGATGACACACAATTATATTTTTCATTCAAACCTGATGACACACTTGCAGCAGTGGCTAAGGTGAATGAGGACCTGGAAAGAGTGTTTCAGTGGTCGAAAGAACACTCACTTATATTAAATCCCTTAAAGTCAAAATTAATGATACTCGGTAGTAAAAAGCAAATTCAATCTATCTTACTTCATGATCCTGCCATAATTATAAATGGCCAGAGAGTGTCAATGGTCGAAGAGGTCACTAACCTCGGTCTTGTGATGGATCCTCAGCTACAGTTTGAGGGATACATAAATAAAATTGTTAGAAATTGTTTTTATAGGTTGAAAATTCTCTACAATATTCGTGACTTCATAGGGACATCGTTGAGGAAGCAGCTGGTGGACAGTCTCATACTATCAAGATTTAATTATTGCGACATAGTTTATGGCACATGCTTGCTCGCTAAAACCAAAAATCTTATACAACGCATACAAAATGCATGTGCCCGATACTGCTTTCAGATACCAAAACGTCACCATGTAACCCCTTATATTAATGATAATAATGTACTCAAGATGGAGGCCAGAAGACGGTTACATTTTGCCACTTTGCTTTTTGATTTACTGAAGTGTAAGAAACCTAATTATTTATATGAAAAGATATGTTTAAGGAAGGATCACTATCCTTACTCTGTCAGGTCTGCAACCAGTACAATATCGGTGCCGAAGCATAGAACAATGGCTTTCCGAGGTTCTCTTAAATATATGGCGATGCGAATCTGGAACGATCTGCCTCCGCCGATCAGGGACCTAAAATCCAAATACAGTTTTAAAGTCAAGTATAAAGCTGTGCTCTTACTACAGCAAAAGAGTGCTCCTTGAGCTATATATTTATATATATATATATATATATATTTTTTTTTTAAACATACATGTATCCCCCATAAACTTACCGTAATGTTTGGCCCCTCAGCTACATATCATTCCAGACTCGCTTCTCTTGGGTTGTTGGCACCTGTTGTTTGGTGTTTCTGAGCATGGTGATCTCGGTTCATCCGGTACGATCGGTTTGTGAACGTGCTGTGGCTGTGCTGGGAGAAAGAATGGTAGATTTAGTTGTGAAAGTCTCATGTTATAGAGAAAAACAAAATACCCAACGATGGAGTTTACTTTTGTTTAAATTTTGTGTTTATCGCTTACTTCTTTGCTATTAAGTATCTGGGTATGTCTAGTATAGTATACTCATTTTGGAAATAACTTACCACTTTGTATTGTTGATAGCATTGTTCTTGCAGTTTTTGAGATTCTTGTTGTAAATATTATTCATAAGAAACCATATATTTAGAATTTATTGTTCGCTAAAACGATCTTGCCTGAAGACGTCAGGTGGCACTCAGGGGTGGCACTGAAAATCAGTACTGAGGAGGTTAACACCCAACTCAGTGTATGCTGAGTGTCAATCCCTTATTGCGGACACAGCGTACATAATAAAAATAGAAAACATTTTATATTTGTAACCACGTGCGTGAAAGACATTTGCCACGTAAAATAAAATAGTGACACGTTGACAATTGGTTAGTTCAGCCACAGATTACGTAATGTCAACAACATCAGTTTGCTCGGGCGGCGGCCAGAGATAAAATAAATGATGGGCTCCTGACACGGTCAATATACACTTGACAACTCCGAAAGTAGGAGTGTGAGTGTCTCGGTGTGCGTGAATTCTTTGCACTTGCATGTACATCTCGACGCGACACGTGATGTACTATGTACATTGTACAATATTCACAAAAATGAAAGTTGAAGAGGCGAGTGAGTTGTGTATGGACCGTGCCGTGTGGCGCTCGGTTCTTTCTGCCTACCCCGCAAGGGATTTGGCGTGAAGATAGTATAGTATAGTATGGTATACAATATTCACTCGGGTCGCTTGACCGTCTCTTGAGCCCATGAGTTGAGGAACGGGGCTGTGGCCCCGTGTTGTGGTTTTGAGCACTTTTATGGTGGTTTTTTTTCTACTTCTCCGTTTTTTGTACTTTTGAATTTTGTTAATTTAGTTCGATATCTTGTCTAATAAGTAATGCTTTTAGGGTTTTTTATTTTGTGTGCGTTGTGATCCTAAATAAACAATTTTTCTTTCTTTCTTTCTTTCTTTCTTTCTTTCTTTAAGCAACATATTTACTACTAGCTGACCCGCGCAACTTCGTTTGCGCCACATAAGAGAGAGAATTACCTGTTCCCGTCGCAATTACTGCCGTCGCGTTGCGTTTACTCCCGTAGCGTCTCGTCGTTAATATTCAATACTACGTGAGAGAGAGAGAGAGAGACAAAAGTTTCTCGTCGCGTGTATTCCCGTCGCATTATTTTTAAGAACAATTTCGTTTACGAATGAGGTATCCCGTGGCATTATTGTAGAAAAAAATTGATTGCCATTAAAATGGTTATTGTGCACCAACCCAAAGATAGACGGTGCTATCACCTGTACATGCTATCGCGCAATTTTTTTGGAACTTTTTAAGAGAAACAATTTTGTAGTACATATTTTTTACATAACTATAAATATTTACGCAGCACACGCAACGAAGCTCTCTAAAGGAATAACTTTTCCCCCGTTTTTGAAACATTTATTATTACTGCTCCGCTCCTATTCGTTGTAGCGTGATGTTATATAGCCTATGACACTCCTCAATAACGTAGCTTTCTATTGGTGAAATAATTTTTAAAATCGGTTCAGTAGATCCCCAGATTACCCCTTACAATTTAACAAATATACAAACACACAAACTTTACTTCTTTATAATATTAGTAAGAAGTATAGATAAATATTGTTGGACATTCTCACACAACATCATCCAGCTCAAATTAAGCTATATGCTTGTGCTAGCTGATGCCCGCTGCTTCGCCTGCGTGAAATTTGGTTCCTACACTGTCTCTAACCTCTCTCTGTAGGTACCAAATTTCAGCCAGATACTTTCAGCCATTACAGCGTGAAAGAGTAACAAATTCATAATACATAATATTATATGAGTTATGTAAATTTATTTATTAAATACATCTCTTGATTCATTGGCTAGACTACTACTCGACTCAACTTCTCTCCTAAGCAATTGACATCGTAACTTAGTTCCTTCTTCAGGTAGTCCCAGTCATACTGTAAGCCTACGACGCGCGACGTATGGGAAAACTGAACTACGGTAGACTTTGTCCTCATAATACACTTGGTCCAACCAAGGCCTGTTAACTTAATAACCATGTAAATTTCATCTGCTAAGCGTTCATGTTCATTTTAATGGCTCTTTTTACTTTTCAAATGTAATCTTCGTAGAGGCCATTCCCGTATTTTACAAAGACTTAGTGAGTGTGTGTTCTGCACCGAATGCAGCCAGTACTATAGAATAAGGTTCATACCTTCCATGACCAGTCGCTTAGGGCTATTGACAATCTTTCATTCTAATGATCAGTGGACACTACCTGCAGCGTGGTCTTTCATTATTCCTGGCTAGCCATCTTCGAATTTTCTTGTTCTTTCACATATTTATTGTTGGTTATACAAAATTTAATAAAATTAACAATAATATTTCCAATAGTACATACTTAAAGCAAAATCATGAAAATGACAATGTCAAGCGGATTGAACTTCCTCAAATGTGTCAAAATAAAAAGTAATTTAAATCTAAAATAAGAGTATTTAAGGCCGCGTGGGTCAGATTTTGAGTTTTTTGAAACAATCCTAGTCAAAAAGTAAAGGGTTTTTAAATCTGAAAAATATATATATAATAGTTAAGGATATAAGCTAAACATATTCCGAGCCCGTTACACGATGCAATAAATTTCACTAGATAGAAAAAAATCCCAAAGTTGACTCTCTCAGAAAAGTTTTTTCAATACTGTGGCTAAACTATTAACATTTTATATATTTTTTTGCACTCAATTAAAGGTATTAAGTTTTTATACACATTTTCCGAGCGTTTTTCTATAAACAACTATTTACATAGTTATCATGTACGAATATCTACCAAACGCAATAGAATTGCGCCGCTGACGGCCAATCAGTCTCGCCCTGGCGCTTGTGGAGGCAGGACCTGTGTCAGTTTTTTTCGCAACTATTTCGTAATTATTATGCCAAATTACGTTGAAATCGCGCCACAGTATAAGAATATCAGTAATGGGCAAAATGTAATTAGATTAACCGTTACAAATGCGACTCATGGTAAAATGTGGTGATCTTTTACTTTTTAAGTGTTTTCACGACATGGTAACCAGCTACCTAATGCATTAAAATGTCTACGAATTACATGATAATTTCGCAATCCAACATGGCGGCCACGCCGTAATCACAAAATTTCATGATGGGTATCGTTTAAGGGGTTTTTTGGTATGCTGAGTACGAAGTACGTGATAATTTTGCAATCCAATATGGTCGCCGCGCCGTAATCACAAAATTTCATGATGGGTATCGTTTAAGGGGTTTTTTGGTATGCTGAGTACGAATCACGTGATATTTTTGCAATCGAATATAGCCGCCGCGCCTTAATCACAAAATTTCATGATGGGTATCGTTTAAGGGGTTTTTTGGTATGCTGAGTACGAATCGCGTACTAATTTTGCAATACAAGATGGCCGCCGCGCCGTAATCACAAAATTTCATGATGGGTATCGTTTAAGGGGTTTTTTGGTATGCTGAGTACGAATCACGTGATAATTTTGCAATCCAATATGGCCGCCGTGCCATAATCACAAAATTTCATGATGGGTATCGTTTAAGGGGTTTTTTGGTATGCTGAGTACGAATCACGTGATAATTTTGCAATCCAATTTGCCCGCCGCGCCGTAATCAGAAAATTTTATGATGGGTATCGTTTAAGGGGTTTTTTGGTATGCTGAGTACGAATCACGTGATAATTTTGCAATCCAATATGGCCGCCGTGCCATAATCACAAAATTTCATGATGGGTATCGTTTAAGGGGTTTTTTGGTATGCTGAGTACGAATCACGTGATAATTTTGCAATCCAATATGCCCGCCGCGCCGTAATTAGAAAATTTTATGATTGGTATCGTAAATGGTAGTATCGTAAATCATACGTAGCAGACTGTAGTGTAAAAGAGATAGAGACACATGTTCCATTCTTCGTTCTAACATTTGTGTGTGGTTGGATTGCATGGAACGACACAGACTAAAAAAACTTGTTCGGTTCTGTGAGTTAGTTAACCGCGTGCCAATTTGCAATTGTGCAAGACGTGGTCAGAGTTAAGAAGTTATTTATTTAACTCAGAGCTTACTAACTCTATATTTATATATTTAACTCGACTCTTCGCGCAAGTGGGCCTAAATAGCTTAGGCGGCCAAATAGAATTCCAAAATGATCATGTTATTCGTACTCAGCATACCAAAAAACCCCTTAAACGATAACCATCATGGATTTTTGCAATTACGGCGCGGCGGCCACATTGCATTTCAAAATTATCACAGGATTCGTACTCATCATACCAATACACCCCTTAAACGATACCCATCATGATATTTTGTGATTACGGCGCGGCGGCCATATTGTATTGCAAAATTATCACGTAATTCGTACTCAGCATACCAAAAACCCTTTAAACGATACCCATCATGAAATTTTGTGATTACGGCGCGGCGCCCATATTGGATTGCAAAATTATCATGTGATTCATACTTAGCATACCAAGAATTCCCTTCAACTATACCCATTATGAAATTGTGTGATTACGGCGCGGTGGCCATATTGGATTGCAAAATTAGTACGTAATTCGTACTCAGCATACCAAAAAACCCTTTAAACGATACCCATCATGAATTATTGTGATTACACCGCGGCCGCAATTTGGTATTGCAAAATTATCACGTGATTCGTACTCAGCATACCAAGAAACCCCTTAAACGATACCCATCATGATATTTTGTGATTACGGCGCGCGCCCATATTGGATTGCAAAATTATCATGTGATTCGTACTCAGCATACCAAAAAACCCCTTAAACGATACCCATCATGAAATTTTGTGATCACACCGCGGTGGCCATATTGGATTGCAAAATTATCATGTGATTCATACTTAGCATACCAAGAATTCCCTTAAACTATACCCATCATGAAATTTTGTGATTACGGCGCGGTGGCCATATTGGATTGCAAAATTAGTACGTAATTCGTACTCAGCATACCAAAAAACCCTTTAAACGATACCCATCATGAATTTTTGTGATTACACCGTGGCCGCCATTTTGGATTGCAAAATTATCACGTGATTCGTACTCAGCATACCAAGAAACCCCTTAAACTATACCCATCATGAAATTTTGTGATTACGGCGCGGCGCCCATATTGGATTGCAAAATTATCACGTGATTCATATTCAGCATACCAAGAAACCCCTTAAACGATACCCATCATGACATTTTGTGATTACGGCGCGGCGTCCATATTGGATTGCAAAATTAGTACGTGATTCGTACTCAGCATACCAAAAAACCCTTTAAACGACACCCATCATGAAATTTTGTGATTACACCGCGGCGGCCATTTTGGATTGCACAATGATCCCGTGATTCATACTTAGCATACCAACTTTAGAAAACTTTAGATGTTTTTATGACCAGCTATTATGTAATTTACATTTTTTATGCAACTGTAGCAAACGTACGCAACGGAAACTCTCAAAAGAAATGAAATATCCTAGTTGTCGAAAAATGTTTCGTTGCTGGTAAGCTCTTATTCGCCTTATCGTGATGTTATATATTTTGGTATTTTTCAAAAATGGACATTCTGTTAAGAAACTCTTGAAATTCACCTAGCAGTCTCTTAGACTCTAGAGTTAGAACAACTAAACAAACAAACAAACTCTTTAGCTTAAAAATAATAGTATAATATACATAATTTATTTACGATTAACTCATTTATTTTTATTTACGAAACTAATAAATCACTACACTTAATAAAGTTAGATGCATTTACTACGTCAAACAAAGTTAGCATGCTGTTTCTTTCTACTATTCTGTATACTGTGGCATGAGAGTTGACTGCCGCTGCCGGCGCGCGGTGTGTCTTGCGCCCGGGGCGAGGGGAGCGCCAAATGCCTACTTGTGCGGGTTAACCGCCCCTTAAGGAGTATTGATATCAACTCCAGCAAAAATCAGCTCTTAAATAATTTACATTCCCTTTTTAGGTCGATAATGTTTAATTTTCAATAAAATAAGGAACACGTCTTCCATCAATTATGTTAATAATGCTATATGCCAAATTTTAAGTAGATCGGACCAAGGAATCGCGTTGTCCCATACAAACTTGACACTCCTTTTTTATACCTTAGGAGGTGGAATTTGCAAAAATGGTAAAATTACTTATTTCAAATTGTTACAAACAACGCTCATGCTGAATTTCATCATCGTACCATTAACCGTATAAGCAATAATTGATTATTAACTTTATACGACTTAAGTTCGTTTTTTATTTTATAATAAGTATACTTTTCAGGGATGAAAAGTATCCAGTGTGGTGCCCAGGCTATTAAAGAATAATTATACCAAGTTTCATCGTAATCGAACCGGTAGTTTTTGCGTGATGCCTGAACAAACAGACAGACAGACAGACAAAAATTTTTTTAATCACATTTTTGGGTTCAGTATCGGTCTAGTAACACCCCCTGCCATTTATTTTTTTATATTTTCAATGTACAGAATTTTCACTTCTACAGATTTATTATAAGTATAGATGACCGGCTACGGGTGGGGGACCATCACGTGACCGTTTTCCTTTCCTTCCTTTATTATTTTCCTAAATCTGGTTAAGGTCTGTGCTCGTCTTATCTCGACCGGAAGTCGATTCCAAAGTCGAATAGCAGAAGCCGTAAAGGACTAAGAATAGGAAGTAGTCGAGTGAGATGGCATCCTTAATGTCAAGTTCTTCGACGACCTCAGGCACTTCGCATGCGTGTCACGTAGGAACACAAATCGTTTTTGTTGTTGAAGGGTTAAATAATATACTATACAATTGAGAAAGAACGTGAGCTTATTGATAACATCCAAGCTGCGTTATAAATTGGGAAATGTGATAATATTTGCTTAAACCAAAAGTGAACCTTATGCAAACATTTTGGAGATGCTCAAGTTTGCACTTTAGAATTTTAGATTAAAGTTTCCTATGGAAAGTCACCTTTTTAAAATTCTGACATAATTAGAAATCATCATTTCCATAACGTAACCTTAAATATAAAATAAATAAATTGTTCTTTATTCTGAGCGTTGTACGAAAATAAAATAAAAACAAAACATATACAGTTTGAATTTTTTATTATTCTTATGAACTCTACTTACAATAAACTTCCTCGTTATCCTTACTTCCTTACTATAATATAAATGCAAAAAAATGTTTTTACTCTTTTTGATGTCGGAGGGATTATTAAATCGGTTGATATACTTTTTAAAACAGAGGTAGTTGTATATATAGTTCTAAATAATGAAAATTTTGTTTGGTTTTTCGGTTTAAACTATGCCTATTTTCACGGAAATATTCCCACGGGAAACATTGTTTTTACAGTCATCCTCTAAATTTAAATAAGTAGGTAATTTTAATTAATTAAAAAAACATTTTGGAGGTGGATCATGATGTACTTTGGACTAAACCTTATTTTTTTCAAAGTTTGTACAAATAATAATGAATTGATGCTCTTTTTTACATGTTGTCATTTTATTTATCACCAACCGATAAAGTGGTTAGTTTTCAGAGCATAACTTTGAGGGTTTTTTCTATAAGCTTCCAAAGCTCTCCAATTGATTAACCAAAATGGCTGACGTTCTAAAGGTAGCTGACTCAATCTGTTCACCAAATCTGCGTCGCCTCCAGCTTCAAGTGGTAGTCTCACAGTAGTGGTAGTTGTAGGAACGGTTGAATCAGCTTGGCCAAATCTGTAAATCATAATTTAAATGTAAAGTATACAGTTGATACTCCTTGCGTGAGTTGAAATTATACACTTGATACTTCCCAAGTTTGTATAAACTTTTATGGCATTTATGGCTTAGAGATAGTACCAAAAGTTGAGGAAATTTTAGCCCCAGGAAATAAGGAAATGTTGTGAGGTGAATTTCAATGCCGTGTCCATTTAGCGGACATTAAAAACACGGAAAAAGCCTCGCAATAAAGAATACTACGCCAACATGTATTTAGTAAGGTTCTTAAGTTCTAAGCCGTTTAAGGTTACAATTTTGACCATAAACGGTGAAGTGTGAGTGTTCTAGTGATTTATCATTAGATATTTTGACCATTTAGTTATTTCAACCACTGCAATTCCATGAACAAGGTACCTAACTTGTATAGAAACGAAAATTATGAAAACTGTTGGGGTTGTGTTTTAGAGTTCCATTTCTAAATGGATACTGTAGTAAAGTATAGTTCCAGTAAAAATTTTACTGAAGCTCTTTGCAAAAGGAGCAGGTTAGAATAATTTGTTGATTATAATGTTAGTTAACTATCTAGTATGAAGCGCTCGTGGCCCCGCGGACTCAGTGTTCTGTAAACGATCACTGCAGTAAGCAACTTTCACTATGGCCGGTCCATGGATGGGTGACCATCCATGTGATCACTTTGTGACATTTATTTGAGCGTTTCCGTGCTACGGAAGGCAAGTTAAGCCGTTGGTCCCGGTTGCCAGTAAAATGGCAGTCGTTAAACCAAGTTGAAGGCTTTATTTCAACAGCAGGCAGTCACAACCTGCGCCTGTCCAAGTGTTTATACGGCTCACAACGTATTACGTGGGACAAATTATAAAAAGGTGAAATGTGGGCATATAATATGCCTCTGCCTACCCCTTCGGGGATAAAGGCGTGATGATGAACCTGAACTATCTAGTCCTGGCAAGTGGTGGTGGTGGGTACTGGTGTTTTACAAATGACACTGATTGCGTTGAAGACTGTTCCCATTCCTGTATCCCAAGGGAACATTTATTCCTGGGACAAAAGGTAGCCTATATTATTTCAGACTAAAAAATTATATTCATGTACCAAGTTCAGTCATATCTGTTTAGCAGTTAGAGCGTAAAGCAGGAACAAAGATCCAAACGTCTTTCCAAACGTTTTCATTTATAATAGTAGGATTAGAAAATAGATTTACCTTTCTCCTAACTCATTAGCGACTGGTATAGAGGCAGCCGTGGTGGTGCTGGTGGATGGAACAATGACGGGGTATCCGATAGGCGATCTACCGGAATAGAACCCTCGTTGTGCGAGACTGCCAACGATCATTACGGAAAGTGCTATGAAGATATTCATGTTGAAGTTCTGTAACATATAAAATAAGTTCTGTAAGGTCCTTTGATAACCACGAGACTTATTTTTTTCCACAGATAAAAGTGGAACGCCGTCTGTCCATCACGGGGCTGTGTCTTATGAACCGTGATAGCTAGAACGTAATGCTTCCTCCACATTACTCGCGAAATTGATCGAAGTTCGTCGGCGAAGTTGCCCGAGTCAAAGAAAATTTTTGACGAAGGTGACCGAGGTGCCCCTCTACACTATCGTACTCGTCCAACTTCGTTCGACTTCGCGAGTAATGTGGAGGAAGCATTAAAATTTGTACAGAAGATGACGTATTTCTGTTGTCGTTACAAAAACATATTGACTGCCTCTGTGGCGCGGTCGGTAGTGATACCGCCTGCGGCGCTGGAGGTCGTGGGTTCGATGCCCACCGGAAACAAATATTTGTGTGATCCATAATTGTTTGTCTCAAGAGTCTGGGTGTTTCTATGTATGATAATGTATGTATTTAAAAGTATAAAAGTATTAATATCCGTGGTCTGATACCCATAACACAAGCAGGTTGTTCCTAGCTTGCTTTGGGATCAGATAGCGTTGCCGTTGTGTGAAATGTCCGTGAATATTTATTTATTATTATTTTATATCAATAAAATATAAAAAAACCGGCCAAGTGCGAGTTGGACTCGCCCATGAAGGGTTTCGTAGCAGCAAGTAACATGATATAAAAGTTCTTATAGTTCGTTGTAAATTCGATTGATGTTTTAACACGTTCGCAGTGGTAGTGATTTTTCTAACCGAAAATTGCGGTTTATGACGTACTAGCTGATGCTCGCGGCTTCGCCCGCGTGAAATTAGATTCCCGTTCCCGCTTCCCATGGGAACATATTCCCGGGATAAAAAGTAGCCTATGTGTTATATCAGAATACAATCTACCTTGGTACTAAATTTCAGCTCAATCAGTTCAGCTGTTAGAGCGTGATTGAGTAACAAACATCCAAACATCTAAACATCCAAACATCTTCACAAACTTTCACATTTATAATATTAGTAGGAAGTAGGATTAAAAAAAACTACTAGGTCTATCTCGTTCAAACCAATTTTCGTTGATAGTTTTTATGCCAATGTACATCACATATTTTTTTTAGATTTATCATTCTCTTAGTTTAGAAGTTAGAGGGGGGGGGGGGGGGGGGGAAACACATTTTGCCACTTTGGAAGTGTCTCTTGCGCAAACTATTCACTTTAGAAAAAATGATGTTAGAAACCTTTATAGCATTTTTGAAGACCTATCTATAGACAACCCACACGTATGGGTTTGATGAAAAAAAAAATTTTGAGTTTCAGTTCTGAGTATGGGGACCCCCAAAATTTACTGCTTTTTTTCTAGTTTTATATAAGAATCTTAATGCGGTTCACAGAATTCATCTAGTTACCAAGTTTCAATAGCATAGGCCTTATAGTTTCGGAGAGAAGTGGCTGTGACACACGGACGGACAGACAGACAGACATGACGAATCTATAAGGGTTCCGTTTTTGCCATTTAGCTACGAAACCCTAATAAAAAAATTATAAAAACGGATAAAAAATAATTTTCAAGGGGCTTTTTTTAAAACGAGCTCTCCGTTCCCGAATCCGGAATCTGCTTTTTTCCGTATTCAAAACTTAAGTAGGTATCTATTTATTTAGATTTAGACTGCCTCTTTCGCGCAGTCCTGAGGTCCTGAGTTCGCTTCCTGGGTCGGTCCAAATATTTGTGTGATCCACAAATGTGTGTTTCGGAATTTGTGTGTTTTCTATGTATAATATGTTATGTATGCATTTAAAAAATATATTAAGTATGTCTATCAGTCATCTAGATCCCATAGCTCAAGCTTATATTAGCCTAATTTGGGCTAGATAATGTTGTGTGAGATTGTTCACAATTATTTATTTACTAGCTGTTGCTCGCGACTTCGTACGCGTGAAAATTGTGTTATACCTAATACCAATTTGATTGCTCTCTGCTTGGCCCCTAGGATATGTAGCGTGATAATATATATCCTATTTGAAGACCCTACCTCTAGTTAATATTTGTGCAAAATTTAAATCAAATATATTGAGTACTTTTCGAGATCCTTCCGGACAAAGCAAAGCAAACTGACAAACAGACAAACAGACAATAAATTTCTAACTATATTTTCGGCTTCGGTATCTTATGTTGAATATTTCTAACATACAGTTTTGACTTTTCTATCATTTTATCTATACTAATATCATAAAGAGGAAAGATTTGTTTTGTGTTTGTTTGTTTGTTTGTAACTGAACAACTGGACCGATTTGCAAAAATTCTTTCACTGTTGGGAAGCTGCACTCTTTGCGGTGAACATAGGTATATTTTACTACCGTATTCCCACGGGAACGGGAACTACGCGGGTTATACCGCGTGACGTCCGCTAGTTATATGTAAAGATAAAGATGTAGATATAGATTTATTTTTTTAAAGTAACGAATCAAGTCTATCAAACAATTGCTGCCTTATGACATCACAGAAATACTATGATCATAATAACAAATCAATCAATCAACATTGCTTCCCTACGATGTAAACGAAAGATCAAGACACTTTCACATTCATAATATTAGTGACCAAAAATAAATCAAGTCAATCAATTGCGTGCTTACGATGTGAAAAACAGATTTACACAAACGCACTTTAACATTTTTATTATTAGCATTAGCATGCAAATGGTTGTTATTGGATATACTACGATGGGTCATCCACCTTTTATTTTTTACGTGAGGTAAAATGGATAGATGCTATGCCGGACTCCTACCGACTAAAAAACCTCACGTATCCCGCCTAACAGCCCTGGGTAAGCCCTCGGAATGATACCCCAGGACAGGGTCATCCACCTCAGGGCTGACTAAAACGTTCGTTGAACTTAGTCATCACTCACTTTTTTTACTTGTAAGGCACTTTTTTTGTTGTGAGAATTTCCAACATTGCAATCTAGCCTAAAACTACATTGTGATAGGCGATCGAGACAACAGATAAACTTAAATAGAAACAACTAAACTCCAAAGCATGTGGATTTTGAAAATATGTGGTCATACCCATACATAGAATTCAGGATCTCAGAGGGGAGTTACTCTACAGACTGCAAGCATCACTGAAGCAGTTACCACCGAGAAGTACTGACCGTTAGTCATGGCCATTCCAAAATTAATATAACACCTACGATTTAATAGAGGCCAATGAAGCACCTGAAAATTTAGAAAACAGACATAATCTGTCTTCCCGTTCCATCACAACACAATAGGCTGTAGAAGTGACATGCCTCTGTCTGTCATCTTTGGGTTGAAAGGTGTGATTGTATTATTGCCCATGCCAAAATGTCACAAATTTTTTGAAAAAATCAATGTTCGTCAACTTTAGGATTTCACCGTAAATTAAAGTTTCTCCAGATCAGGTAATACAAAGAAAAAACAAACCAGTTCTAGCCACTGAATATTATAATTATGTCTACTCCAAAAAAAGTATCGAATAGTGATAAAAATAGAATGTATGAATAGGTAATTAAAAATTTCGATAAATTCTCTTAACGTTGCTCTGATTTATTTATTTATTTACAACTTTCACCCTCGAGTGAGTTCACGAAAAAAATTGTTACAGGAAGTGGATCTTGAGTTAGAGCGTTTACACACGCTTTATATTTAAAAAGAAAATCATAGCAAATAAACAACCACACTCGCACATATAAAAAAATTAAATAAAATAAAAATATTTCATATTCACTTACAATTTTGTTTTAATCCACGATATCCGAACACAAAATTCAAAATGTTTTGAAATTTAATTTATTGATTGTCCAACACAGCACACTTTACAAGCGCATATAAACGTATGAACGGAAAGAAAACTCGTATTATATTTATATAAACTTAATTAAGCAAATTAAACATATCACTACGTTTAACGAAAGAGACAAAACCATTATTAATTGGCGTGTAAATAAGACAGCAATATCGTCTGAACTAACCGGTCGTACGCATGACGTATTCATGGGACAGTTCAGGTCTACGCATTGTTTGGTTTTCCCTACCAAAAAGGTTTATATAGTTCAAGTTTCATTGAAAAACTGTGACGTATGATCAAATAAATACGCGTATTGTAGAAGTTCTTGAGAATTGTTAGGATAGCGATTTATTAATTGTTGTGCATTAGCAAAGTCATCATGATAGGAATTTAAGTCGTTAATTAGTTGGAATTACCTATTTATGGTAAACTAGCTGATGCCCGCAGCTTCGCCCGCGATGGCGCTGTATGTGAAATTTTGCTGAATTTTCTTTGCTATAAACCTCACGGAGCCCGAGACCTTTCCAACGAATGCAAAACCGTGGAAATCGGTTCGTGCTTTCTAAAGTTATAGCGTCAGGAAGGAAAACCCGACTTATTTTTATATAATAGATTAGGAAAGAAATTATCATTATGTGGAATATCAAAGTGTAGAATTAATTTTATGAAGACTGAACGCCAGTACTAAAATAATTTGCCACCAAGTAATAGTATTATAGACGGGCCCATCCATACATTAGTTTTGAATCCCGCAGTTGGCAGCGGGAGCGCCGCCGACGTGTCTTCGCCGAAGACTGTAGACTATCGGCCTCTATGACCGGGGGCCTGAGGACGGCGAGGGGGCTGCTCACCGTCCTTATAGATGCTGGCCCTAAACGACAGAGTGACGTGAGGGATTCTCGCACGGCCCCCCTAAGAAGTGGGATAACACACGGAAAACCCCCCAAAGGCGCGGGATAGCAAAGGTACCGCCACCCCCTAGGAGAGGCCGCAGTGGTAGCCGTAAGTCTGTTGGGAGTCCTGGGGTATTCTTCCTAGGGTTTACCCGGGGCTTCCAACCGTAGGCTGTTAGGCAGGATACGTGAGGATTTCTAGTCACGTTAAAAAAAATGCGCTCACTCGGTCGTAGTCGGTGTTATTGTTCCGAAGATGAAACACGTGTGGCAAGATAAAATTTTAAGCAAGATGCCTGCTTGTGCGTTCCCAAAGTGTAAAAACACTACCTCTAAATTCGAAAAAAGAATGTATGTGTGCGTGTCGTGTTGTTGCTGCAATATCTTTGTGTGAACTGGTCTCACTTTTTGATTTCGTAATTTATGACGTGGGCCCGTCTATACTATTACTTGGTCGAAGCTGCAGGTAAAACATTTTTGCAAGACAAAGTCTATGACGCTCTCCAGGTTCCAAACTATCAATAGTACAAGATTCAAGAATGCATACTTGGGACATCTTAACATTTATTGTTAAAAATTACAGAGAAACATAATTGTTACATAATCATATTACTATCTAAATTAAATATATACATTATTACTACCTAAACTAAACCTAATTAAGCCCCCCGTGGCATTGTGCCCAAAAGACTAGCAGCATTCCCCCTTTGAATAGCAATACCTATTCGCTGAGCGAGAAACGTGCCAGCCCTTGGGTCACCAGCCGCACAAGGCACTTCTTCAAATTCTTGAAAAGTTTTTGCGCATTGGAACCCCATGGACCTGGTCTCGACACCGACTGGACAAAAACGATACGACGAGTCGAGACCCTTATACCTATTAATTTTAATATTTTCAGCCGTTTCCGCTGCTGCGATGGCTTTTAATTTTGTTTTAGGAAGATGCGACGAGGCCAGAGTGGCAACATAAGTTGCACCCTAGACCAGCACCCGACCCATTTTCCACGGTATTAAAGTTATACCAACCGGTCTCTTGCCATCGTCCCTGAAAACGCCGTTTGCTGTAAGAGTGCAGGCACATTGGCGGTAGCAAGAGCATGGCCAATGATGTCATTCAGCGTAGCGTAGCGTGATAAGCGGTCTGCTTCTCGCTCCTTGGGGCATTCTACGTTAAAATATTACATCAGACGGGTTAAGAAATTTATAAATAACCAGGCAAGGGTTAGGTAATTTTGTGGAGACGGGGTACGAAAGTCGAAAAAAAAAGAGGAAAATTATCATTATCATTGTAATTAAAAACACATTTTCCCTTAAATTTAATTATCAAATTAATATTTATTTATATACTAATACATAATTAACATTTTAACTTTAGGCCATATATAGACTTTTCATTAGTTTTTTTTTGCGGCGTGGATTTTCTGATTTTTTTTAATAAATAACGTGTTGACGACGATTATGACGAGGACTGTGCGTTATAAAAGAATATTATTCATACTTCCGAGTTATGACCAAGGTATAATAAAGTCCCTAATAAGGTAAATTTTCAACTAAATTAATTATTCACATGCCTCTCCATAGAGCAACATGGCCTCTATTGACGAAAACCACATCTCATTGTTTACCCGATGTCTGTCATATATTTTGCGGGGGCAAATCTTATTTTAATACTTCACTACTGCAATTGACAAGCAATATGTTATCACTACTAAACTTACATTAAAATACACTCATAATTTCAGACACACAATATCTTATTTAGGTATGCGTAGCCAAATGACAAAAACGGAAGCCTTATAGATTCGTCATGTCTGTCTGTCTGTCGGTCCGTCCGTATGTCACAGCCACTTTTCTCCGAAACTATAAGGCCTATGCTATTGAAACTTGTTAAGTAGATGTATTGTGTGAACCGCATTAAGATTATCATATAAAACTGAAAAAAGCAGTAAATTTTGGGGGTCCCCATACTCAGAACTGAAACTCCAAATGTTTTTTTCATCAAACCCGTAGGTGTGGGGTATCTATAATAGGTAGTTTTATTAAATCTATCTATCTATCTATCTATATATATAATAAATGGTTTAAAAAACCCTAGAAAAATACGCTTTTATTTTGCAAAAATAAATTATGTATCGTTCAAGTTGCCTCTATTTCTAGGCTGAAGTGTAAAATATGTGCTTTTAATTATAATATTTGATTGCAAAAGCGTGGGGCGCTGGAACAGGAAAGACTTTCCTGGCGGAAGCTGCATGATGTCTTGTCAGATTAAGGATAAGGTCACATTTATAAAAGCGTGTTTTTCTCGTGTTTTTAAACTATTAATTTACACTGTCACGCTTTTATATATCTATTGTGACTGTTACTATTATTAATATCATTTTAAATTTCGGAAATGTATTAACGATGATAGGCTTTAATTGAAATGCATAACATACTTACTTGAAAAGTAAAGTAGTTAATCACGCCTACGCATTTTCAACACCCACTTTTGCCAGTTTTTCGTGACGCCCGCGTAATAGGAGCAAACCTATTACCGTTACGGATCTCTATTAGATAATTCATAGGTAGGTCCTTAAAGTTTCGGTATTCCGAGATATTTAGTACAATATGTAGTAATCATGTAATAAGAATACAAACGCATATATGCCCAAGCGGGTTTTTAACCAAAGTATAGTGGTTACCTATACTTTGGTTAAAAACCCGCTTGAAAAAGATATGTCGTTCTCGAACAAGAACTCTACATTTTGCCACTGTCAACGTATTCCCCTCATTTATCTACTTAGTTGCCTGAAAAAAGAGGCCTTCCCTTTGGCAGCATAAACGTTATGCTCCTGTGCGACCTCATGCAGCTTTCGCCAGGATTTTTATTATATAAGGATTAGTGTTAATAGGAATTTGCTTACTAAAAAGTCTTTCTTGTTCTAGCGCCCCACGCTTTTACAATCAAACATTATAACTAAAAGCACATAGTTTACACTTCAGCCTAGAAATAGAGGCAACTTGAACGATCCATGATTTATTTTTGGTTTATTCGTGCAATATAAAAGCGTATTTTTCTAGGGTTTTTTAAACCATTTATTTATTTTATACTTTTTAGTCACAACATTTATACCTTTACTAGCGGTTCCCTGCGGCTTCATCCGCGTAGAAGTCGTTATCACATAAAAGCATTACCCTCCTTTCGCGCAGTCAGTTGCAAAGTAGCCTATGTCCTTCCCCTAAACTCAAACTATCTTTATAACAAATTTCATCAAAATCGGTTCAGTGGTTTAGGCGTGAAAACGTAACAGACAGACAGACAGAGTTACTTTTACATTTATAATATTAGTAGGGATTTCTGTATTACATGGTGTTTTGTCTGAGTTCGACTAATGTGAAAATATTTTATTATTACTCTAATAGGTACATATACATTTATATGTCAATATTTACACTCAATATTAACTTCAATATATAACAGGTTCATTACACGACTTTTCTAACAAATCCAAACACAGCTATGATACGATGTTCAATCATAAAGTTACAGTTCATATCTTACGACTCCATCATCAGATCAGTTGACAGCACCATATTATTGTATTGTTATCAGAACTACATACAGCTGCCAATTTTCATGACCCTATCCTGGAAGCTGGGTAAATTAGCTACCTAGATTCCACTTGTTTTCAGTGCCTATCTTCCAGCTCCATCATCAATAAATTCGACAGTACCATATTATTGTATTGACATCAGAACTACATACAGCTGCCAATTTTCATGACCCTACGATCCTCGGAAGCTGGGTAAATTAGCTACCTTAGATTCCACTTGTTTTCAGTGCCTATCTTCCGGCTCCATCATATTATCAGTTCGACAGTACCATATTATTATATTGTCATCAGAACTACATACAGCTGCCAATTTTCATGACCCTACGATCCGTGGAAGCTGGGTAAATTAGCTACCTTAGATTCGACTTGGTTTCAATGCCTATCTTCCGGCTCCATCATCATATCAATTCGACAGTACCATATTATTGTATTGTCATCAGAACTACATACATCTGCCAATTTTCATGACCCTACGATCCTTGGAAGCTGGGTAAATTAGCTACCTTAGATTCCACTTGTTTTCAGTGCCCATCTTCCGGCTCCATCATCATATCAGTTCGACAGTACCATATTATTGTATTGTCATCAGAACTACATACAGCTGCCAATTTTCATGACGCTACGATCCTTGGAAGCTGGTTAAATTAGCTACCTTAGATTCCACTTTTTCCATCGAAGTTTCAGTGCCTATCTTCCGGCTCCATCATCATATCAGTTTGACAGTACCATATTATTGTATTGTCATCAGAACTACATACAGCTGCCAATTTTCATGACCCTACGATCCTTGGAAGCTGGTTAAATTAGCTACCTTAGATTCCACCTGTTTTCAGCGCCTATCTTCCGGCTCCATCATCATATCAGTTTGACAGTACCATATTATTGTATTGTCATCAAAACTACATACATCTGCCAATTTTCATGACGCTACGATCCTTGGAAGATGGTTAAATTAGTTTCCTTAGATTCCATTACATTGTTAGTTACATACACGACAACCTAATAAAAGCGTATTAAAAATCAATGCCACTTTTCGTTGTAATTTTATAACTCAAGAACGGGCTAACCTATCCAAACCAAATGTTTAGGCTTTGTTCGGACTATTTAGTAGATGGTTTATGTGAAGTTTGCACAAAATCGGTCGAACGGTTCTTCATTTATCACGCAAACGAAGTTGCGCGGGTCAGCTAGTCTATACATACATATAATAAAACTGTTGAGGGTCGAGAGTCTGTACATGGAAGATATTTTGAAAATTTTAATTGGAGGGCGTTCTCTAATCGATACTGAAGCTGAAAATGTAATTTAAACTTTTCATGTCTGTCTGTCTGTCTGTCTGTCTGTCTGTATGTATCCCGAATAAGTATCACGCCGAAACTACTGAACCGATTTGAATGATACTTGGTACATTCCGAGCTTATAGTCCGAGGAAGGTTCTAGAATACTTACAATCCCGAAGTTTTGCGCGGTTCCTGCGGGAGAGGGGATGAAAGATAAAATGGTTTTTCAGTTGTAATTTCTCAACGCGTGATGTGATTTCAAATATTTTTTTGTATTGGAAAGGGAGTACTTTCAGGAATTTTCGACCCAAGTTTCAAGATTGAGGGGTTTGTAGTTCAGAAATTAGAGGCATCCCAACTTTCGTCAAACCTAGAATTCAAGGGTTCCTTTGAATGAGAGGGTAAATCTAAACGGGCGTGTTGGCTTAATCATAAAAGAGCTTATATATTAAGGCTGTTGTAAAATAATTCAGTCCGCGCCGAACTTATAATGAAACTGTAGAGGGTCGAGAGTCTGTACATGGAAGATATTTTGAAAATTTTAATTGGAGGGCGTTCTCTAATCGATACTGAAGCCGAAAATGTAATTTAAACTTTTCATGTCTGTCTGTCTGTCTGTCTGTCTGTATCCCGAATAAGTATCACGCCGAAACTACTGAACCGATTTGAATGATACTTGGTACATTCCGAGCTTATTGTCCGAGTAAGGTTTTAGGATACTTTTGATCCCGAAGTTTTGCGCGGTTCCTGCGGGAGAGGGGATGAAACATAAAATGGTTTTCAGTTGTAATTTCTCAACGCGTGATGCGATTTCAAATATTTTTTTAGTATTGGAAAGGGAGTACTTTAAGGATATTTCGACCCAAGTTTCAAGATTGAGGCGTTTGTAGTTCAGAAATTAGAGGCATCTCAACTTTCGCCAAACCTAAAATTCAAGAGTTCCTTTGAATGAGAGGGTAAATCTAAACGGGCGTGTTGGCTTAATCATAAAAGAGCTTAATTATTAAGGCTGCTGTAAAATAATTCAGTCCGCGCCGAAGGCGTGGACTGAATTGTTTTAGGATAGCCTTAATCTTTAAGCTCTTTTAAGATTAAACAAACAGGGCCGTTTCATACGGTGCTTGAAGAGTCTGATGAAGAATTACCTCTTCTATCGTGCACATTATGTGACGTAAACGAAGTTGCGCGGGTCAGCTAGTATAATATAAAAATCAATGCCACTTTTCGTTGTAATTTTATAACTCAAGAACGGGCTCATCTATCCAAACCAAATGTTTAGGCTTTGTTCGAACTATTTAGTAGACGGTTTAAGTGAAGTTTGTACAAAATCGGTCGAGCGGTTCTTCATTTATCACGCAAACGAAGTTTCGCGGGACAGCTAGTACTTTATAACTATAGCCCGCAATTTTCGGTTAGAAAAATCACTACCACTGCAAACGTGTTAAAACATCAACCGAAGTTACAACGAACTACAAGAACTATTATATTATGTTACTTGCTGCTACGGAACCCTTCAGGGGCGAGTCCAACTCGCACTTGGCCGGTTTTTTTCGTTTTGTTGGTCCCGGTTGCCAGTAACAGGGCAGTCATTGAAGCAAGTTTGATGAAATTGATGTTATAGGCGAGGTGCAAAAAATTAACAGCGTGTAATGCGCATTACCGAAATAGCTATGACAAAGCATCTATGTCATCAGTCTTGGACCCTCTGGTTTCTTAAAATATGATTACAATTTGAAACTAAGCTATATAGAACCATAGCGTCCTTGGCTGCCTTCTACCGAATGTATAACGGTGAATGTTCTAAAGAGCTCTTCAACCTGATCCCACCCTCTCCTTTCCGATCCCGAACAACGCGTGCCGGGCAGAGATGCCACTCATACACAGTGGAGAGAATCTTCGCCAGAACTGAGCGTTTCAAAAGATCGTTCCTCTGTCGAACTATAAAAGCATGGAACGACCTGCCTGCCTGTTCTTCAAGAGGAGCGTTAAGAGGCACATCACAGGGCCGCCAACTTTAGGACCACTGTCGAAAGTCTCGGACTGTGAAACTGGCCCCCAATCGCTAGATTCGCCGAAGCTTACCATCAAGCTGGTGGCGACTTCAATTTGGCGAGCTAAATATAAAAAAAAAATGTGAGATTAAATATTTTCTTAATTTTATAATTTTCTGATAAACAAAACATTACAACCGGCTGCCATCTTGAAACAGACTTTGACCTCTAAAGTGGAGATTTTATGCAAGGATATTAAATGCTAAGACGAGTACCTACTTTGAATATATAATTTTATTAAAAATAAATAGTATTTTGAATAACAGTATCATGCATATTTTACGACGCATATCTTTAAACGAAGCAAGAGCTCATTAGTATTTATAAAATCTTACTTTCAATGACCATTGCATTAACTATCTTGGTCTTGGTCAGACTTAAAAATCTTACATTTGTTTGATTGCAATCGGTTGAGTAGCACCGGAAATATGACCAAAAATATAATGATTACGGTTTAATTTTGGTGATGTCCTTTCACTACACGTTAATTAATAACTCCACTATCAACATAACTAAAAGGTTTTAAATAAACTTAATTATTAAGAATACAAAAATCCCGACTGCCAAGTAAACAAGCTCTACATTTCTTTTGTGATATTCTTTAGCTACTTACTGTTTTACTTTGTCGGCAACATTTGCAGGCGGGAACAAGCTATGAGAACATGTAGCTATTTTGTAAACCACCACTCGCTTGACATAGCTTCTTCCCGCCCGCAAATGTTGACAAAGTAAAGCAGTAAGTAGCTAAAGAAAATCACAAAATAAATGTAAGAGTTTGTTTTTTGTTCAGTTGTATGTTTACTTGGCAGTCGGGTTTTTTTGTATTCTTAATATTTAGGTTTATTTTTAAAAATTATACAACGAGCAAAGTTCGACATTTCAAATTCGTAGACTGTCAATGAATTGTTTGGTTTAGTAATATTTATTAAAAAACCGGCCGAGTGCGAAATTGGACTTGCCCATAAAGAGTTTCGTAGCAGCAAGTAACATAATATAAAAGTTCTTATAGTTCGTTGTAACTTTGATTGATGTTTTAACACGTTCGCAGTGAACTTTTCTAACCGAAAATTGCGGTTTATGACGAATTAAAAAAAAACTACCAGCTCTATCTCGTTCAAACCAATTTTCGTTGGTAGTTTTTATGGCAATGTAGGTACATTATTATATTCTTTTTAGATTTATTATTCTCTTAGTTTACAAGTTAGAGGGGGGGGGGGGGGGATACATTTTCCACTTTGGAAGTGTCTCTTGCGCAAACTATTCAGTTTAGAAAAAAAATATGTTAGAAACCTCAACAGCATTTTTGAAGACCTATCTATACAAACCCGACACGTATGGTATTGATGAAAAACGTTACCAAGTTTCAATATCATAGGCCTTATAGTTTCGGAGAAAAGTGGCTGTGACACACGGACGGACAGACAGACAGACATGACGAATCTATAAGGGTTCCGTTTTTGAAACCCTAAAAGTGATGATATAACTAAACATTTAAATACCAAAATCGATGTCTTGATGACGTAAAGCACTCACTTTCACATGAAATTTAAAAGATCTAAACTCAATAGGTACATTATTTTTAATTATTCTGAAAACTAGTTGTAAATGAAGTTGATACCACAGTATATATATGTTGTTAATACAGTGTTGATACCGACATCAACAGAGGCCTAACTGCTTCGATCAACAAATATTGTTGATCGAAGCCTAACCTGTCGTCATAGAGGCGGCATCATCAAACAGTTTTAATAGTTTAATCCTTTAATTGACGTTGCCAATAATTTCGATCGCATAAAAAAGAACTAGTTTTATATTCCAAAACACAATAATATTTAGGTAGGTACCTATTTTAAATTGAGATAATATTTTCCTTGTTATTCACCTCGCGATTGACTTTACAAGTTTACAAGCTGTCAAGCCAGGGATTTCGCGAGTAGCTTTTTTTTATAACGTGAGGGAAAATCCTTCATGGATGCTATGCCGGACTCCTACCGACTAAAAAACCTCACGTAACGCAAAACAGCCTTCGGTTGGGAGCCCCGGGTAAGCCCTCGGAAGGATGTCCCAAAACTCCCAACAGATTCGCGAGTAACTTAAAACTTGCCTTGTTTAATCGAGCTTTTTACAATCTGCCGTTCTATCTGCTATATCCCATTCCCACTTGTTTTGTAGTAGCTTGTAAGGCTTAGAACTCACGGTGCGGTTGTTATCCGCGCCCGCCGCGGTTGGGGGCCGGCTGCTCCTGTAGAATGCAGTAGGAATATGTACCTACCTATGTAAAAACCTAAAGCACATTACACGACGCCTTTATCATCCGCAGTGTGCGCGGACTGTCGGTTACCACAAAGCGTTTGGTTTGCAATCGCACCTGCGGGAAACAGTAGCCAACATTGGCATTTTAGGCTGGATTTCGCATGAAAATGGTGATAATTTGGCATGTTATGTAGCTTATGTTTTAGCATTTTTGTCTAGTTTCTGGTGTTTTTGGAACTCAACAATAACAGTAGTTGTTGAAAAATTTTAACAGCGGGCAGTCACAACCTGCGCCTATCCATATCAACACGGCAATACACTCACTACCTATTACGTGAGACCATTTCCAAAAAGGTGAAATGTGGGCATATAATTTGCTTCTGCCAACCCCTTCGGGGATGAAAGGCGTGTGCATTATGTAGAATTAATTTCATGAGGACCGTTCAGTCCTCATGAAATTAATTCTACATAATGCACGCGCCTTTTATGAAGTAAAACCGCCCGCCAAGTTTGCAGGTGTCAGCCGCTACCACAAAGACTGCGGTACCGAGCAGAACTCCGGTAAAAATGCGTCGTGCGTTCTTAGCCTAATAAACTTGCTCCATGTCATCGAAGCTTTAGCACCTATACCTTATAGTACTATACTTATAGGTACGTGCCGTGCCGACCGACGACAACGCGGCGAACGGTTGACGTGGCTAATCCTTAGTAATGATAGACGTTAATCAGGTAAGATGTATTTGCTCATAATCCTTACAAAAAGCTTCGAAGATAGACTAGAACACTTAGTAAGTACCTACATACAAACTATTTGAATGGGAAATTTTTTGAATTTTTAGAATCTTCATATTTCTAAATTTATTGTTTTTTTATACCACTAAGGTGGCAGACAAGCGTACTGCCCCCAGGAGTACTTGTTTAATTGTTACTTTATTGTACGCAAGCTAAACAAAGAATAATTAATCTACATAGATCCCGTACAAGAGACAGTACAATGGACGGCCATATCACTAAAAGTGATATCTACCAGGCAATCTTTGGATGTAGAAAGTTACTTTTTAATATGTCCACTGGAAAATATACCTACTTTTTACAACATACATTCATGATTTTGATTTTATTTATTGAATTTAGAAGCATAATAATTTGTATATTATCAAACTGCGTTATCCTGTATCATAGCCTTTGTGCGTTCTATAATGGACTGTAGATAACAAGGAAAATGTTTAAGGAAATCAATTTGACAGTGGTTAAATCACGATTTAACTAGTCAGTGATATGATATCCAAAGAAACCAATACGTGTCCCATCCGTTATACCTACTCTGCTGGAATCCGAGAATAAATAGGGTACATTATTTTACAAGATAACTCTTACAATCCTGGGTTCTTCAAGCGGAGCGTGAAGAGGCACATCATAGGGCCGCCAACTTGAGGGCCGCTTTCTATAGTCTTAAAGACTGGGACGGTGGCCCCCAATCGCTAGATGTCGCTGTGACTATCCATCGGACGGCGGCATCATTTTGGCGAGCAGAATATAAAATAAAACGTAAATCCTCTTAAATAGTTCTATAAGCAATGCAACCAATATTCTGATTTTTTAACCGACTTCAAAAAAAGGAGGAGGTTCTCAATTCGTCTGTATGTATTTTTTTTATGTATGTCAGGCGATATTTCCGTCAATTATAGACGGATTTCAAAATTTATTTTTTTGTTGAATAGGGTTTACTTCTGAGGTGGTCCCATTTTCACCAGGTCAGGATCTAATGATGGGATCCAGGAGAAAACGAGGGCAACCACCGAAAATTGTAGGGACAACAAGTGCACTTGTTAATTTTTTAATTAAGTGCTTTAATGCTCTACACTTTAATGAAGGTCTGGAGTCGATCTGATGATAGAGTCGAAAGACAGTCGAGGGCATTCCTTAACAATTTACAGCAGTTACCTTGTGTTTGGGCTTGATTGATTTGTATTGATGAGAACTTTGCACCTAGATTGATAGATCCGCTTTAAAAAAAAAAGGAAGTTCTCAATGTTTTATGTATGTTCACCGATATTTCCGTCAACTATAAACGGATTTAAATTGTTTTCTTTCTTGAATAGGGTTTACTTCTGAGGTGGTCCTATTTTAATCAGATCAGGATCTGATGATGGGATCCAGGAGAAATCGAGGGCAACCACCGAAAATTGTAGGGACAACCAGTGCATTTGTTAACTTTTTAATTCAGTGCTTTAATGTAGGTACTTACTACAATTTAATGAATATCTGGAGTCGATCTGATTATGGAACCGAAAGATAGTCGAGGGAAATCCTTAACGATTTACAGCAGCTACCTTGTGTTTGGGCTTGATTGATTTGTATTGATGAAAACTTTTACCTAGATAGATATATTTTTCGGTTCACCCGTCACTTAAAATAATGAAAAAAAATTTTTCAATAAAAAATAAAACCGACTTCCAACAAATCCTGAAAAATAAAATTTACTTAGCACAAAGTAAAATGTATTTTGATTTATCAGATTTTATTCAATATAGTATTGAAGTTGGTGCCATGAATAATACCTACATAAACCTATGGGTTTACTTGGCGCCGACTTCAATATGATATTGAATAAAATCAGATAAATCAAAATACATTTTACTTTGTGCTAAGTAAATTTTATTTTTCAGGATTTGTTGGAAGTCGGTTTTATTTTTTATTGAAAAATTTTTTTTAAAAGCATGCTAGATGCGGGCGGCACAAGACCATACGTTGTAGCGATCCTTGGGGGAGGAGTATGCCCAGCAGTGGAGCACCAAATCGGCATCAATGATGATGATGATCATGATTCTTTATTTTATACGTTCCTATTTCAAAACCAAGGTAAGTAAGTTATAGGTATTGAAACTTTTATCCAACTAGTTTTATCATAGGGTTGGGGGTCAAATATACGGTAGTAGATACGGTATTTTTTATTTTGTGCTGTATAGGTTGCTGTGCTATGCTGTGGTCAGGAAATACCCTAATAGTTTTGATGATGATTTGTGAATGAGTAACTAAATCTGGGTATTTTGAATGTACTACCTAATTGTGTATTAAGTACATAATAATAGTTATTCATTAAAAACTTGGCATGTTTAATAAGTAGGTACGTACTTTCCAGAATAATGTACATTTTTATATGGGATATTTTTAAATGCACATCTATATAATTTTTCTGCACACTAGGTAACTCGACTAATTAACTGAATGCATACCAGAAATCTGAATGCTGTGCAAAAAACCAATTGATTAACTAAACATGTACTACCTACTTAAAAAACTAAAATTTTACACAAAACGAGATGACCTTTTTATCGAAATCAGACCAAAAATGTAGTTCTTACACCGGATATATGATTTACTAAACAAAAATACGAATTGCTTATCAAAAATACTAACTTGCACTCTAAATTATACAATCTTATAACAGAATAGGTAAGGTTAGGTTAGGTTTTTAGGGTTCCGTAGCCAAATGGCATAAAACGGAACTCTTATAGATTCGTCATGTCTGTCTGTCTGTCCGCCTGTATGTCACAGTCACTTTTCTCCGAAACTATAAGGCCTATGCTGTTGAAACTTGGTAAGTAGATGTATTCTGTAAACCGCATTGAGATTTTTACATAAAACTAGAAAAAAGACGGTAAATTTTGGGGGTCCCCATACTCAGAACTAAAACTCAAAAATATTTTTTTCATTAAACCCATACGTGTGCGGTATCCATAGATAGGTCTTTAAAAATGCTATTGAGCTTTCTAACATCATTTTTTTCTAAAGTGAACAGTTTGCGGCAAGAGAAACTTCCAAAGTAAACAAATGTATGTCCCCGCCCTCTAACTTCTAAACTAAGGGAATGATAAATCTAAAAAAAATATATAATGTAAGTACATTGAAATAAAAACTTCCAACGAAAATTGGTTTGAACGAGATCTAGAAGGTAGTTTTTTTTAATACGTCAAAAACCGCAATTTCCGCCTAGAAAAATCACTACCACTACGAACGTGTTAAAACATCAATCAAAGTTACAAAGAACTACAAGAACTTTTATAGTATGTTACTTGCTGCTACGGAACCCATCATGAGCGAGTCCGACTCGCACTTGGCCGGTTTTTATTGATAAAATTTAATTTTGTAAAGATGACTGATTAAATTGGGTTTTTAACTAGAATAAAAGATGTTCCTAAAAGTAAATTAGGCGATGGTTTTTCTGAAAAATGTTTTAATATGTTAGTTAAGCTAAGGAATTTTTAGATATACAATTTTGATAATAGTGATGTGTTCAGTGAAATAGTTCTGCAAATACCATTGATCCAATATCTAATTTGATTTATTTAGTGTGCACGTCAGTACTTTTGGTTTAACTTCGAAATATTTTGTATGAAAAAAGGGAATAAACAGAAATCGATTAAAATACACGCGTTTTTATATTACTAGGTCTCCAAAATGATGCCGATGCCGCCCGCATGATGGTAAGGCAAAGCGACATCTAGGGGTTGAGAGCCACTCTTACAATCTACAAGACTAGGTATTGATAGAGCCACCAAGTTGACGGTCAAATAATGTGCCTTAAGGTTTTTACGCGCGCGAGTGTGGCGCCTCCTGTATTGCAAACGTCCATAGGCTGCGGTGACCGCCAGTCCTTCTGGCGGGTCGTATGCTTGTCTGCACCTTAGTGGTATAAAAAATTGTCTTTTCATTGTTGTATTTTAAAAGAAGAATAATTTATTAGGCATCTAGTACATATTGAATAACCCTCAAATATTCTGACTAATTCTATTCTTACCTACGTATTATCGAGAAGCAGACATAATTTAAATGAAATAATATGCATAAATCATACAAACTGGTTACGACAAAATAATTTGAGAATTACCAAGGTCACTACGACATTATGTGGTTACTCCAACTTGTACCTATATCAAACAAGTTTGTTAAATATAATAGTTTTAATGGATTTGCAAAAATATGTGTTCTCTTTATTGAGCTTTAATTAAAAAAGTAAAGTTTTTTAGCCCGTGGAAGTCCAGACGGATATTATCCATGTCAAGATCGACCGTCACAGAGCAACGCGCGCCTTTTTATGCCGCACATCTATGTCATAGTGTCATAGACTAAAAACCACAGAGCAACGCGCGTATGCTAAAAACATTATGATTCTTACTTATCCGTCTACAACCAGGCGCCCTGGGTTACGATTCTGGGAAAAGCCAGGGTATGCAGATCATGATCTTGTAGGTAGTAAGTCAGTGGTATGTATTTTCTTCGTGTTCTACGCGCTGGAGTACACGAAGAAAACTAAATTTATAGGGTAATGAAGTGCCACACTTACCCTATAAATCTAAGTTGTGGCACAATAGAAAGATTTTCTCATAGTTTAAATTAAGGACTGAGCGTAGCAGGGAAACGCTACATTATAATTTTCGATGTGACCAAGTAACCGTACCTACTTTAAGTACTTATTTAGATCTTGAAAATTTAGATATTCTTGCATTATTTGAATATAAGGCGAAACGCTTCGAGAAAATAGCTTCCGTCCTGATTTCAGGAATGAATTAATTTGCATCCCATTTCAAATTCTCAGCAGCTGAACTAATTCCACTCCTAGTACGTTCCTACTTAATTTTATTTAATTGTAAATTAAGTATAATTTATTCAGGAATCCAATCAGATCTCGCGTTTTATTTTGGCTTCTGGGCAGTGGTATCACTCCTCTCCTGGTAAGTCTCGTTACCGGGTCGTAGAATATTTTTCTCAGATTTCATGTTTCAATTAAAAACTCGTCACTGGTCTCTGTGGAAAAAATCCAGAACTTTCGGGAAACGGCAATTTTGTTTGGACTTTTACCGAGTTATTTGTTCGATTTCAATAAATGCGAAGAAACTTGTTAACTTTTTTACTATCGCTTACAAACTTGAATTAGATCAATTTGAATAAACAATTTGACAGTTGAATTTCATTCAACTATTGAACTTAGAGTTTATCCCAAATAAGATCCACTTCCCAAATAGGGCTGGGCCTTCAGGTCATTTGCGTTTCTGGTCCTATGCGTATTTAATTATTATTAAATTCTAGTCATTTGCGTAAAGAAATTCGGGTCATAAGCGTATGTGGCCGTTTGCTGAAAAAACTGGTCATTTGTGTTTGCAAAGGGGCTAGTCGCCTTTATATTCATACCTACTAATAATATTAGTAGTCGTTGTATGAATTATTGTACCTATATATTTTTTATTACTCTGCTGCGGGACAATAGTTAGTGAAAGAATTCTGTACTGTGTGATTTATAAATTCCATCGTCATTTATAAATAGACTAGCGGTCCCGGCGTACTTCGTAGGGCCTTATGTGGTTCCTTATGAATTTTCTTTTTCACATAGAATATATTTTTTACTAATTCTGCTATTCGTGGTAGAGACAAATCCAATAAATCGAGGATCATAAAAATCCACCTACCAGTTTTCGAGTTATTAAGTCGTTGGATCAAACCCGACTTTATTTAACTTAATTATATACTTTTTATAGAAGTCGACACAGGCAAGGAAAAACAAGTCTAAATATTTACATGCAATGTTTTAACATAAATCTTTTCCATTTTGTATCCAAAACACCATTTACATGAAACACGTTTCTTGTCTGTTGACTACTATTAAATTGATTAATGACTTGCACACTAGTTACCTATAGACAACTCTTGACATTGTTGTATATTTTTTACGAGCGGAAATCTTTAGTCATGCTATGCAGGATTGCTACCGGCAAAAATCATACGGTACCCTACAGCTGTCTCCTTCAGTAAGCTAACACGCATCTACAATAATAAGTGTATGAAAAGTGTACTTACCTTTGATAATGGCAAAAGGCGAAATCGGTTAAGTAGTTTTAATAAAAAAAAAAATATTGAACGATAGAAGTAAGTTAGTTTTCATAATGTATTAAAAATTCTGCTATATATGCTATGCAATGATAGGTATCATACTTTGTAATACTAGAAGAGAAAATCAATATAGAGGCTCGCTCGCTTTAAATAAATAAATAATAAATATTTGTGCACATTCACACACAACATCATCTAGCCCAAATTAAGCTAATATAAGCTTATGCGATAGGATATAGACGACTGATATACATACTTATATATTTCTAAATACATACATATTATACATAGAAAACACCCAAACTCCGTAAACATTTGTGGATCTCACAAATATTTGGACCGACCCAGGAATCGAACCCAGGACCTCCAGCACCGCAGGCTGTATCTCTATCGACTACGCCACAGAGGCAGTCCCTTTTGGAGGCTTTTGCCCTTTTACAGACACGAAGCTCGTTTCGTGCAAATAAAACTTCAGTGTCTGTTATGTCTCCGGATAGAAATGTAATAAAGCTTTTACACACGTCTTATATTACGTCTTTTAGAAGCCTCTCATTAGGGTAACGGGACATTCATTACAACAAAAGTAAATAACTAAACACAGATCTTATAAAAATACGAACGGAGTTTCACCCCAATATAACGTGAATCTGTAAAAATGTGTCACATTTAAGACGCCCGTTTCGCTCATCCCTATCCCTACTTCCCAACTAATATTATAAATGCAAAAGTAACTCTGTCTGTCCGTATGTTACGCTTTTACGCCTAAACGGCTGGAGCTATTGAGATGAAACTTGGTATAGAGATAGTTCGAGGCCCTGTGAAGGACATAGGCTACTTTTTAACTGACTGTGCAAAAGGAGGGTTATGATTATTCTGACAACGACTTCTACGCGGTCGAAGCAGCAGGGAACAGCTAGTAACCCTATAAACTTATACATCTTAATGTGTGGCGCTGCTAACATTATAATCTATTTTTTTATTGTATCACAAGAACACATCTTGTCCGCCATTTTTTTATGCTTCATTCATATAGCATGAATATCTCATAGAGCTGACATTCATAGTACAAATAAATGAGCACGAATTTCTTGCAAGTTCTTCTCGGCGGGCCGCCTAGTGAACTGGTTTTATATTCTTTGTGTTTTACAAGTGCTTATTTACATAAATAGCTTTATCTTATTCAATTATAAATGCAATAAATTGTGAGTGTGGTTGTGTCTAACGACTAAAAAATTGGTACAGGAATAGAGTAGATATAGTCTAAAATATCACATCGCCTTTTATTCCGAGAATAAGTTCCCATGGGAATCGGGAACGGGAACAAAATTTTGTTTGTTTGCTTTGTTTATTTTTTCTAGATCCGTGTAACGAAAGTAATTAATACGAACACCCGTATGTTTGATTATGTTTTCTTAAGGCGTCGGATACTGTTACGCACCCGGCATTTTGGACTTATTAGCTCTTAAGTCAATTTGTTGCTTCTTATTTTGTTTATTTTTGACAGCTAATTAAGTTTACATTTACACTAACTGATACTGACAATCAACTTAACAAAACAAATCATTCTTTGGTTTCTGTGCTCACAAACAATAATTATTATCACATTTGGTGGTCAACCCAGTAGCTGTTCACCATGTTTAGCAAATCGAACTATATATTTCCTAATCATCCATAACATAAACCTCACTAAATACCTATAAATTAAACGTACGTACAATAAGGCAGGGTTGGAGACGGCAAAAAGCCGTTTAGACTCCTGCATTTCTGCCATTTCTCACACACAACCATCTGATTCCAAAGTAACCTTCGATTAACCAGCTTGTGTTAAAGATACCAAACAACGGATATTAATACATAAATACTTTTTATACTCGTATAAATACATACTTGTAGTACATAAATGGAAACACCCAGACTCTCAAGACAAATATTTATAGATCACAAAAATTTTGTCCTGTGGTGCGAATCGAATCCACGACCTCGTGGTCAGTAGTCGCACCAATGACCACTGAACCAACAAGACAGTCAAATTTTGTAAGTAGATATGAGGATGATGATGCCTCCGATTTCGGCCATGGCGACCACTTCGACTCCTAGTCGGCTCGGCGCTGATGCTCTCGAAGATGGCTAACATAGCATCTTCGCGGTGAACTCTCGTGTACACTGAAGGCACGTGAGAACACCAACTACGTAATGGTACTGAATGACAGCGGGTGGCCGGACTTTCAGCTCAAAGAGAATTGCATTGGCCGGAAATATAACGTATTTGCAAAGGAGAAGCTTCGCAGATACGATATTTCTACTTTGCTTTACTATACGTTTTCTAAAATAGCTATTCAATCTATCAATCAAATCAACCTATGAGAGTCTACTGCTGAACGTAGACCTCTCCAAAATACACGGTCTTGCGCTTTGCGCATCCAGTCAATCTCTGCAATCTTCTTCAGGTCGTCGGTCTGAATTTTTTCAATACCTACCTTTGTGTGCTTCTTTGAGAAAATAGGCATAATTAAATATAAGTACGTATATTAAAAAACGTTCTGCCGCCAGCCAGACAGCCTGTTTTATGTCTGGAGGAGTGAAAGAGACATTATTATTAAAATTTAGCGTCACTGAAAATCCCTCTCAAAAATGTTGCCGGCTCTTAGACTATAATATAAAATGTAGCATTTTGATTATAATTTTTGAACAGCACAATACAGTTACTATATTCTTGCAAAATTTTGTTTGAATTAAAAGTGAAAGGGGTTTTATTTTCCAACGTTGTCCTTTGTTGGCTGACTGTGGTTTGGCAAAGAAAAGGTTTCGTAAGTATATGCCGATATTATTTGTATAATTTATTATGTTTTAAGCTCCATTGTTAAAGCTATACTATTTCTGACACGATTGGCAGTAGTTTATCTTGCTAGTCTTATGTTCACACCTACCTCTTTCTTTTTAAATCCGTCATTGATGCTATGCCCGACTCCTACCGACAAAAAACCACACGTATCCTACCTAACAGCCTACGGTTGGTAGCCCCAGATAAGCCCTCGGAAGGATACCCCGGGACTCTGAACAGACATCACACCTACCTATAGTCGTAACATATACCTACATGAAATTGTAGGTTAGTACGCCTGTTTACGTACACTTTATAAATTTATCACCTTTTATCACTATAATATTATTATAATGACATCTCGAATTCAAAACACCGTTATAAATTTAATATCCACGTTGTGCGATGTGTTTACTTCTTGCTAAAGGTGGGTGTAAAAAAATTTATTATGTATATTTATATAATAATAAAATAAATTTTGTAATTAATACATACTTACCTATTTAAATCTTTTATTTTTGTGTGACCACATTTGAACTCTCAGAGATGTGAAAAAAAAAAGAATACCAGTACCTACCTACTTATTACATTCATTAGAATTATTAAAATTCAAGTTAGCTGAAAACGTTTGTTTTTATTAGGGTTTCGTATCCAAATGGCGAAAACGGAACCCGTTATAGATTCGTCATGTCTGTCTGTCTGTCCGTCCGTGTGTCACAGCCTCTTCTCTCCGAAACTATAAGGCCTATGATATTGAAACTTGGTAACGAGATGTATTCTGTGAACCGCATTAAGATTCTTATGTAAAACTAGAAAAAAAGCAGTAAATTTTGGAGGTCCCCATACTCAGAACTGAAACTCAAATTCTTTTTTTCACATCAAAACCATACGTGTAGGGTATCTATAGATAGGTCTTCAAAAATGCTATTGAGGTATCTAACATCATATTTTTCTACACTGAATAGTTTGAGCAAGAGACACTTCCAAGGTGGTAAAATGTGTGTCCCCCCCCCCCCCTCTAATTTCTAAACTAAGAGGATGATAAATCTAAAAAGAAGATATGATGTACATTGCCATAAAAACTACCAACGAAAATTGGTTTGAACGAGATAGAGCTGGTAGTTTTTTTTAAAACGTCATAAACCGCAATTTTCGGTTAGAAAAATCACTACCACTGCGAACGTGTTAAAACATCAATCAAAGTTACAACGAACTATAAGAAATTTTATATTATGTTACTTGCTGCTACGAAACCCTTCATGGGCGAGTCCAACTCGCACTTGGCCGGTTTTTATATTTTAAATAATTCGCACAAGGAATTCATTAATAGTCGTATTTAAATACTGTTTTATAACGGACTGCCCGAGGGGCACTGTGGATTGATCTCGAGCTTTTTTTTCAATGAAAAATGAGAAAATATTACAGACGTCATCAATGTAGGCTTCTCCGACCATAAATATGGCTGCCGGGAGCCCTGGGAGGCTGGGACATCCATTCTTGTATCTGATTTTAGTATTAAATTTGTTGTTATAGCGTCAACAGAAAGTGTCCTGGGACATCCTTCCGAGGGCTTACCCGGGTCTCCCAACCATAGGCTGTTGGGCGTTACGTGAGGTTTTTTAGTCGGTAGGAGGCTAGTATATGAGGATTTTCCCTCACGTTAAACAAAAAAAAAGCGTCAACAGAAACACATCATCTGTTAAAATTTCAGCTATCACGCTTCTTGAGATACAGCCTCGTGGCGGACAGACATACAGACGGACAGCGATCTCTCATGAATCCCGTTTGGGTATGGAACCCTAAAAAGATACTGAAATTTGTTGTTATGTCGAATATTATTATTAGACATCGGATTATATGCATTTGCATGTTTGCATATGCAATTGCATATAATGCCATTTTTATAGCGTTATCGCATATTTTGATACATTTTCAATGAAAGTGCTTATTTGGGTCGTAAAATATAAGTTGACATCTGGAATTCTCTAAAAATATGGTGTGTACTCGGAGATTCTATTGATTTGTTGCACATGTGTAAACCTGAAGTAATTAAGATGAAAAGTTTTATAGCCAATTCCAAGAAAAAATATTTTGCCAAATGGCAAAAAACGGAACCCTTATAGATTCGTCAGGTATGTCTGTCTGTCCGTCCGTATGTCACAGCCACTTTTCTCTGAAACTATAAGGTCTATACGGTTGAAACTTGGTAAATAGATGTATTCTGTGAACCGCATTAAGATTTTCACATAAAACTAGGAATAAAGCAGTAAATTTTGGGAGTCCCCATACTCAGAACTGAAAGTCAATTTTTTTTTTCATCAAACCTATACGTGTGTAGTGCCTATAGATAGGTCTTCAAAAATGCTATTGATGTTTCTAACATCATTTTTTTCTAAAGTAAACAGTTTGCGCAAGAGACACTTCCAAAGTGGAAAAATATGTGTGTGTGTGTGTGTCCCTCTAACTTCTAAACTAGGATAATGATAAATCTAAAAAAAATATATGATGTACATTGTCATAAAAACTTCCAACGAAAATTGGTTTGAACGCGTTCTAGTTGGTAGTATTTTTTTCAATTTTCGCCTAGAAAAATCACTACCACAGCGAACGCGTTAAAACATCAATCAAAGTTACAACGAACTACAAGAACGTTTGTACTGTGTTACTTGCTGCTACGGAACCCTTCATGGGCGAGTACGACTCGCACTTGGCCGGTTTTTTTTATATTGAGCCATAAGGCACCATCCGGGACGAGGGGTGGAGCTAGATAACGCAACATGCGTACCACACGGCCGGCCGTGTGAGTATGTCAGACTCTTACTGACTAAACTCTACCTTAGCCTTTAGCCCTCAGGCCTTGGAGACTCATCGGAAGCGATCACCAGTCTGTGAACAGTGAACTCTTTTATTATAAAGCAAACACTCCTTTGAACCACCTTTTACTCTCTCTCTCTCTCTCTCTCTCGTACATAAGTGACGTAAACGTTAAACGTAGTTGCGCGGTCCAGCTAGAGTTCTATAAAGACTGTACCCAGTGATCTGCGGAGGGCAGTACGAGCAATTAAAAGTTTTAAATATCGTGTTGATTGCTATTGGTTTAGTAGAACCTTAATATTTGAACAGCACTAGAAAGTTTTAATGTAATCACCACTGAGATGGAATACATTCAGGGAAGGAACATTGTACGAATCGTAATCGAGTAAAACATTGAAATGTAGAGCAAATTCTGCGTGATCTCGCTTGAAATTTGGCTCCGTAATCTATTTGGAGCAGGTTCTAAAGTACATTATAGCAGTATGACAGCCTCTGTGGTGCAGTCGGTCGTGGGTTCGATTTCCACCGGAGAAAAATATTTGTGTGACCCATAAATGTTTGTTTTAAGAGTCTGGGTGTTTCTATTTATGTATCATATATGTACATATTAAAAAAAGTATCTAAGTAGGTATTAATATCCGTGGTCTGATACCTATAACACAAGCAGGTTATTATTAGCTTACTTTGGGATCAGATAGCGTTGTGTGAAAAAAAATAAAAAATAATACTTACATGTGTAGGTACTTTATAATTTATGTTATTGATTTAAAAAACAAATTTTAAAAAACATAAGTACAATGTATCATGAAATAAGACGCCACATAATCTCCTAAGAGTTTTCCGTGCATCATTGTTCAACATTATAATACGAGTACAGTGGGTATAATTATACAATACGTAAGTTATAACTGCAAAAATACTTTAAAACATACAGCGAAAAAAATATAAGTAATCCTGTCGTGTAATAAGTAAATATAGGTAATCCTGTATGGCAAGCAGGACAGGAGCATAGATTTTTCACGCAACTGATGACTTAGTTGATAAGCATGCACGCTTGGAATTTTGTTCCCGTTTCTGCTATACGCGTGCCGATGTCTAAGTGACACTATCCCTGCCTCAAATTTCAGATAGATTCGTTTAGCCTCCCAAAACTTCAGATGAAAAAGGTGGTGTGGTCCAACTATTAAAAGTTGGACAACTGCCCCTAGTTAAGACCCATTGTCCAACTAATTGGACAGAGCAGTTGGACCACTGCCCCGCACTGCAGATTCATTTAGCAGTTAAAGCGCGATTTAGTAATAAACATTCAGCCATCCAAATTATCCATTTTTTTTTACATTGTAATATTGGTAAGATACTATAGTATATTACAATAACTAGCTGATGCGCGCGGCTTCGCCCGCGTGAAATTTGGTTCCCGTTCCAGCTTCCCGTGAAAACAATTTTCTGGGATAAGAAGTAGCCTATGTGTTATTCCAGACTATACTCTATCCCTATACCAAATTTCAGCTGGATCCATTCAGCCGTTAGAGCGTGATTGAGTAACAAACATCCAAACATCTAAACATCCAAACATCTTCACAAACTTTCACATTTATAATATTAGTAGGAAGTAGGATATACTTACTTCACAACACAAAGAATCCAAGTGTGGGGATCAGTGGTGCCGTAGTATTTTTATGAGTATTGATAGATTTACTTACCACATCAACCAGACAAAAAAATATTAGTTTACCGTAATGACACGTCTGAAAAGCTGGCTCGGTACAAGTCATACGACTAAATTCCGACTAACTATATATATTTATACTATGACTAGTTCATAGTAGTTCCTTATGTTAATAACAGAACAGCACAGTCGGTTTATTTTGCACCTCTATATGTGACGTGTAATAAAGAAGCCTTATTTGTGGAATGTAATCCAAAGAACACGTGTTATTAGAAATGGAATCATCCATACCTCAATCTGAAGTCGGAATAATACGTATGTTATTCTCTTTGTTTTTGTTCTGGTTACAAACAGAAAGTATTGCATAAGTATTTCTTTCATTTATTTATTTGCATCAACAATTTCAGGAGTTGAATTTTGGTTACAAGTTACCTACTTTAAGTATTGAGTGTGTAGTCTGAACTAAATTCCCAGAAAGTTCAACATTTAATTAAATTTGTAGTATATAAGCTAAACTAACTATCTTCACGCCAAATCCCTTGCGGGGTAGGCAGAAAGAACCAAGCGCCACATGGCACGGTCCATACACACCTCACGTGCTTCTTTAACTTTCATTTTCCTTTTCATGCATGCACGTCGGTAGTATATAAGCAATCTATTTATTTAAAAGGCTGTGTCCCGGGATACGAGACGCTTATCTGAAACTACCGAGAATAACATGGAATTGGTAGAATTACCTTCTTTCGTTGCGCAGAGATCTACTAAGAAGGAATTTCTCCAAATTCATCCGTTAAGGGCTGATGATTGACCACGCGTTATTCGGGATCGGAAAGAAATGGGTGGGATCAGGTTGAAGAGCTCTTCAGAACACTCGCCGTGATACATTCAGTAAAAGGCAGCCAAGGACGCTATGGTTCTTCGCTGCGCTAACGGCCCGAGGTCTACCGTCACCTCAGGACCACCAATAATTCAGATAGCACGTCTCTGCGTAGCGTCAAGCGCGTCTAGTAAGTACCTCGCGGAGTCATCCCAAAGGTGAAAACAGTACTCGACGCAGGGACGAATCTGCGTCTTGTACTGTAAATATCCTGTTGCACAGCAAACTAGATGTTGTCTTATTTTTGTCTTATTATATTTATAACTAGCTGATGCCCGCAGCTTCGCCCGCGTGAAATTTGTTCCCGTTCCCGCTTCCCGTGAGAACTTATTCCCGGTATAAAAGTGGCCTAAGTTACTCCTTATTACATAAGCTATCTGCCAGTGAAAGTCCCGCCCCAATTGATCCAGCCGTTCCAGAGATTAGCCGGAACATACAGCCAGACAGACAGACAAAAATTTAAAAAAAAATATTTTGTTATGTGTACCGTATATACATTCATATGCATGTAGTAGAAAGCGGTTATTTTAATATTACAAACAGACACTCCAATTTTATTTATTTGTATAGACTAAACTATTTCCGATTAGCAAGCAGATTTCAAGATTAGCCATAAGCAGACCAAAATAGTGTGCCTGCAAATCGAATATACGTAAATGGTGCAAGACTGAATTGTATTAAAATAGCCTGCCAACACGCCAGTTTAGAATTACCCATTTTTAGATTCATACATGTCTATGTATGATGTATGATTCTTTAAAGTGATATAACTTTTTTATTTATAAACCGATTGACATGAAATAAACACTAAATGTTAAGTGGAGCAAACCTCAATACAATAAAGACAACCGCATTGCAATCGGTTAAGCGGTTACTGAGATTAGCGTGCACAAACGTACAGACAAACAGATATACAGACATACAAACTAACGGACAAAAAATCTAAAAATCATTGTTTTGGGTTCTATTGCGTTCATAAAGCCCCCCTATAATATTTTTCTTATTTATCTTCCACTAGCTGACCCGCGCAACTTCGTTTGCGCCACCTATGAGAGAGTATTACTGTAGTGCAGTACTCCCGTAGCGTCTCGTCGTTAATATTCAATACTACGTGAGAGAGAGAGATAGAGAGAGAGAGAGATAGAGAGAGAGAGAAAGGTTTCTCGTCGCGTGTATTCCCGTCGCATTATATTTAAAAACAATTTCGTTTATGAAAGAGGTATCCCGTGGCATATTATAGAAAAAAATTGATTGCTATTAAAATGGTTATTGCGCATCAACCCAAAGATAGACACATGCTATCGCGCAATTTTTTTAGAACTTTTTTTAGAGAGTAAATTTTGAAGTTCATATTTTTTACATAACTATAAATATTTACGCAGCACACGCAACGAAGCTCTCAAAAGGAATAACTTTTTCCCCGTTTTTGAAACATTTACTATTACTGCTCCGCTCCTATTCGTTGTAGCGTGATGCTATATAGCTTATGACACTCCACAATAACGTAGCTTTCTACTGGTGAAAGAGTTTTTGAAATCGGTTGAGTAGATCCCGAGATTACCCCTTACAATTTAACATTAATATACAAACACACAAACTTTACTTCTTTATAATATTAGTATAGATGAAGAGACAGCGATCTGTTACGATTTTATTATAATAATATGTTTGATTTGATTTGATATTGATATTAGATATAATAAATAAATTAATATACTGTTTTGCGGGAAGTATCAATAAATTAGATTTGTATTTACCCATACCGGTACAGATAATAATAAAAGTTGGTTTACTTCCTTAATAAGGATAATACCTACTTATGCATTAAGATACAGGTAAAATATGATTAGTTTATAAATATTATAGCTATTAATCCTTGGTTCATGAATAACCTCTATAAAACGATTGTTTATAAATATCGTTACGTTTAAGCTTGTAAAATAATCTTATCGATATTCTAAAAGCGAAAGATTGTGAAGATGTTTAAATGTCTGAATGTTTGATGCTGAATGGCTGGGCCTGAAATTTGGTACAAGGAAGATTATAGTCGGGAAAAATATATAGATATATCCCTGGAAGTTGTTCCCATCAGATGAGGAAGCGGGAACAGAATTTACGCAGACGATGCCGCGGGCACCAGATAGCAGTTTTCTATAAATTTGTTGCTCGATAGAGATTTGCTATTGATATTTGTGCAGGCGTTTACATAAATAGGACATTGAAAGGCGATTGTAAAGAGTCAAGGCCTCTGATGTTCTCACAAATTATTTATTCTTCATTTACTTATGTACTTGAAATCAATTTCACAGTATAGATGGTAAGGTCATTTTGTTTTGTTGGTCAGCGCTGACGTTGACCAACGCAAGCGTGATAGCTACGTGGCTACGCGTTAATCTAAAAGGCTTCCTAATAGTTCATACACTTTACTTTGGATGTCAGCGCCGACGGTCACCGCGACTCTAAATACAGCCTAAGAAAATTATTACGAAATGATTTTTACACTTTCCTTTCTTCACGACACTTTCGAGATGTTGCTTAAATTGTTTTTTCGATGTCTTTGACTTTCAATGTTCAGCTGATTCTAATACAGAATATTCTCTTAACTATAAAAGAATGTAACTAGTTAACGATCTTAAATTTGAATGCCAACATTTCAACAAAATTAACTTATGACTTTCACTTCATTTTATTGCAAATTCCTCTGTTATAAATGAACAAGAAGCCGTGAGACGGTCTCACCCGCATGCCCCTCTGTAAAGCGTTTATTGTGAAAGTAAAAACTCAATCCGATTGACGTTGTCATTTTTGTTTTATTTCAAACTTTGAACAGATGTTCCACGTGACCTAGCGACGTAGTTTAATGAAACAGAGTCACAGACTACAGAAACTAGTCTCGGCATAAGCTTCTCTGAAATCTATTTTATAGAGAGGGGCTAAAAGCACTTCCGAAGTAAAGCTCCTGACTGTACATATTATTATTACATAAGAAATACAGTAGGTACAAAATAATATAAAATTTCTTAGTTCTATTTTTATGGTAATGTAACCATGAAAATAGAACTAAGAAATTTATATAGAAGCACTGATACGATATTTTTCAAGAAAATAGAACTCGGACTGAAAATAATACTAAGTATCGACCTACCAGTCCTTAGTAAATATTCCATCTTTTCCTGAGGAAAACGATATTCCTCCGATAGTCTTTGTGCTATTTTAGGAGTAAGTAATCTAAAAACCATAGATTTAGAATTTTTCGCTACTCTCAATAGATATACAAAGCGTGCGAGCGAGACCTCATTATCCATAGCACTTAGCTCGAGAGGAAAAGAGAAAGCAAATTGTGTACTCATATGTCAGTATTTTGAATCGCTGAGCCCGCTGGGATCCTATGGCGGCTCTATGTTATTCATAATTATTCACACACTAAACACGACAATATTGTTGAAAATATAAAATTTTCTATTTTAATCGTAAGATCACTACAGATTATTGGATATTATAGAAAATTTTCTATTTTAATCGTAAGATCACTACAGATTATTGGATATTATCCAATTATTATAATATATAATAAATAATCCAATAATCAAAATATCCAATATAATAAATAAAAAAAATAGAAAATTTTATATTTTCAACAATATTGTCGTGTTTAGTGTGTGAATAGGATATTACAAAACGCAATTATACGAAGAAAGACTCGTTTAACAGGTCATTTGTGACTTCGTTCATTCCATTTTTGACGTACATATTTTGCCAAATTGGATGTAAAATTTCACTGAAAGTTCAACTGTTAACGTAGATTATGCATTTTCCTTCATACATAACACAATATTTAATGTGTAAATGCATTTTTGGAGGATATATAAGGCAGAAATAGAAAGGGCTGTTTACAGTAAAATAGTCATGGGTAGGTATCGATAAGGATGTCGATAGTTCATTATAGTGACATTTCTACAAACAAACTTATCTGGATTTAATTTACTATAAATACGATTGATTTTTACTCGAACTGTGTTATTTAACCTTTTTTTAGGGTTTTGTGCCTATTTTAATATAATATTTCCAAAATTTGTGATCCATTTTGAGTTGAATTTTTATAATTTTACTTCACTTAAGGTACTCCACGCCACACCGCGATGTTTGCTGTACAAGGCGCAGATTAGCCTCTGCGTCGAATACTGTTCTCACCTTTGGGATGACTGTGCGAGGTACTTACTGGACGCGCTTGGCGCTATGCAGAGACGTGTTCTCCGATTTCAATTATAGGTTGTCCTAAGATGACGATAAGCCTCGAGCCGTTAGCGCAGCAAAGAACCATAGCGTCCTTGGCTGCCTTCTACTGAATGTATCACGGCGAATGTTCTGAAGAGCTCTTCAACCTGATCCCACCATCTCCTTTCCGATTCCGAACAACACGTCGGGCAGAGGTGCCACTCATATATAGCGGAGAGAATCTTCGCCAGAACCGAGCGTTTCAAAAGATCGTTCCTCTGTCGAACTACAAAATCCTGGAACGACCTGCCTCACATGTGTTTCCCTCATTTTACAATCCCGGGTTCTACCGGTCGCCAACTTGAGGACTACTGTCAGAAGTCTTGTGTGCTGTAAGCATGGCCCCCATTCGCTAGATGCGCCACGGCTTTCCATTAGTTTCCATCAGTGGCGACGTCAATTTGGCGAGGTTAATATATTTAAAAAAATCTACGAGTAATATCTTTTATTGTTACTAGGGTTCAATAATAAATGAGTTTCTAGGTTTCGTATTACGATAAGAGTTGGATTTTTAGTAAAATTTCAAATTTAATTGGCAAAATATATATGTACGGCAACAATGCAATGTACGATGAACGATGCCATAAATTACATGTTAAAAGTGTATTTTCACATTCACACACTGAATCAAAATTCGTTAAATCACTACAGAATTTCTAATATTACGAGTTACCCCATATAATCCCATTTTTACTTTTTCATTATATACATATACATTCAAATTAACAATTTATTTCCCAAAACAAGAAGTTGGAGATGAAACTTCTAAGCACTTTGTGTGCTTAGAAGTTTCATTTCCATTCCATCCATTTATACAGATACTTTTATCGATAACATAGGTGTGACCATTCAACAACACTATTTAACCCACACATAGATCTTTCATTTTTGGTCTCGTCTTCAGTTTGACACTGTTCATCTTGTACATTCTAAATCTATGCTAAAAACATAGCCCTTGAGATTAAAGAGTGTGCTCTAAAGATTTTTTTGGACAAAAATGCTATTGAACATAAATGATTTTATGTTAATGGAATCGAGTGATAAGTGTATTTATTAAGTAAGGAAATACCATATTGAGCTCGGGGGCCCGTGGATGGTGAGAGGGTGGCTCACCGTCCTTACAGAAGCAGGCCCATGACGGCAGCGTGACTTGAGGGATTTACGCACGTCCCCCCCTTAGAAGCGGCATTACACCCGTCGGTACCCCTAGTCGGTAGGAGTCCGGCGTATCATCCATGCAGATATTCCCTCATGTTAAAAAAAAACCCTATTGAGCTCATAACATTTAACTTCAAAGTAATGGAAAGGTTCTAACTCTGGAAAAAGTAAGAGGTGGTTTAAAATCTTGTGTTATCAAACTATAGCGCCAGCAAGTGACTTCAGCATAAAAATCACTTATTATTATTACCCAGAAAGAACCAAATAAATATATTCGGTTTCCAAGGTATCGTGATATCCTAGACGACAGCATGAAGTGAGGGATTTACGCACCCCTTCTCCCCCCCAAGAAGCGGGGTAACACCCGAACAACCCCCCAAAGACGCAGGACAGCACCCGAGGCACCCCCTAGGTGAGGCCTCAGTGGTAGCCGTAGGTCTGTTAGGGGTTCTGGGGACATTCTTTCGAGGGCATACCCGGTACCCGGGGCTCCCAACCATGGGCTGTTAGGTAGAATTCGTATGGTTTTTAGTCGGTAGGAGTCCGGCATAGCATCCCTGTAAAACTTTACTCATGTTAAATAAAAAAAAGATTATCGCGATATTAGACAGTTGGCATGAGCTAAGCTGGATTTTACACACTTATCGTAAGCACAGTATGATAATATTTTATTTGTCGTCTGTTTAAGATATTAAAAAAAATGTCAATCTTAGTCTCCTCCTCCTCATTGTGCAATTCCTCAAATAATATTATACAAATAAAACAAGCAATAATAGTTCTCGTAATTTTAATAATCGTGATAGTCTCTGTAGTCATCAAAGCCAGTGACAACAACTTGCGTTTTAAATATGTTCTTCATTAGATGTTTCTGACAAAAGTCCAATGCAACTTCAACATATCCTGCAATATAATTTAAATTGTTTGCTGGCTTTATTTTTATTTCACTATATTTCTCTATTGACAGTACACGCACGTCAGCCGCCTTAGAGAAGTAGCACAAGCGTAAGTCACAAACGAAAGGATAGATTATATTGACCAATCACACCCAAGCTCGTGATCCCGCTGCGGCGCGCGAGTCGTACGCCGGCGACAAGCTTGAATGCGATTGGTCGACCTATTCTATTCTTAGTCGACCTAATCCTTTCGTTTGCGATTTACGCTCGTGCCACTTGTCCAAGGGGGCTGGTCTATTTACGTAAAGAGCAACACGTCCTATGACTTTAATCGTGATCGCGTTGTTCAATGTATTATATGAACTCCCTTATATCTATCCTTGGATACTGAAGTGATAACAAAGTGTTGTTATCACTTTAGTATCCTAAAGATGACGCATGAGGTCTCCTCGTGAAAGAACTTGACAAAAACAGTCAGATAAGTTGTAAACAATTTCAAGTTCTTTTTCGATGTGTTGGGGTGCAGTGTCGGGGTAAGTCAGAGTACTCCTCTCTGGGGTTAATAGCCGGAGCCAAGCAAACACACTCGCTAATGCAATTCACATAGTTATAATGTTAAAACAGATAGGTACTACAGACATTTGTGCTACGTATTCTGCCTATTGCCCTGTCGGTTGGTGACTCCCGTGCTAGAGCGGGGCCTTCGACCGCTACATAATTTGCGCGTCCGCATTTCCTGTACCAACAGATGTTTAGATACTCGCCAATATGTGCCCTACGCTTGGTGAAAAGTTATAGCAACATCTACAGTACTGTGTCGGGGGTCATTCTCCACATGAACATTGACAGTAAGTAATACTCATGTTGGCGGCTCATTGATGTGCCCCTTGATGCTCCACTTGAAGAATCCAGCATTGTAACATCAGAAAAACGCGTGTATTCTACTTAATAGCTTACAGTTGGGAGCTCCGGGTAAGCACTCGGAATGATACCCCAGGACAGAAAAACGCATATACTTACCGCTATCTTCATCTCCCCTGCAGTTAACCATATCCAATTGGCATCCATTTGTGAACGCTCGGTAACTGTACGATCTGATTTGTGAAGCTCCACACACAGGCCGATAGTGTGATGGACAAAATACTGGACAGGATTCACCATACATTCTTCTAGATCCCTTGAGTTGGTCTTTTATGCAGAAGTGTGGATCGGTTTCAAAATAACCTGATGACAAATCATTATACTTATTAGTGCAATAGTGTTCTATGGCAAGATAGCACCAGGGCAAGGTAGCGGTGAAAATGAAATATAATTCGCTCTACTCCAGCGAGTTGTTTGAACTCGCTGGAGTAGAGTCTTTTTGTAAATTATGTTCATTTATGTATTCTAGTGCTCTCCCAGCTCAACCGCGCTTCATTAATTTTAATATCCCACTATAAACTTTAGCTTCAATTAATCCTAAACCACCCTGTACACAGAATATGCGTTGATGAAAAGGGTTGCGAGGTTAGTAAGTCCTCACTCCTTGTAATATTAGTTTAAATAATTGGTTATCCTGAGGTGACGGGAGGCCTCAAACCGTTGGCGCAGCGAAGAACCATAGCGTCCTTGGCTGCCTTCTATCGAATGTATCACGGCGAATGATCTGAGGAGCTCTTCAACCTAATCCCACCATCTACTTTCCGATCCTGAACAACGCGTGCCGGGCAGAGATGCCACTCATACACAGTGGAGAGAATTTTCGCCAGAACCGAACGTTTTAAAATATCGTTTCTCTGTCGAACTATAAAAACATGGAACGACCTGCCCGCACACGTTTTTCCCTCATCTTACAATCCCGGGTTCTTCTAGAGGAGCGTGAAGAGGCACATCACAGGGCCGCCAACTTGAGGACCACTGTCAAAAGTCTTAAGGACTGTAAGACTCGCCCTCAATCGTTGGATGCGCCACGGCTTACCATCAATCAGGCTGGTGGCGACGTCAATTTGGCGAGCTAAATATAAAAAAAAAGTGGCACTAATACTATAAAGAGTGAAGGTTTGTTTCTTTATAATCGAAAATCTCTGAATGAATGAATCTGAATGAATGTATTTTAAAATTTCTATGGTGAAACATAATTGTAGGGAGTAGTATCACAGATAATATAATGCAGTATCGTATCAGAACGAAACTCAGTAACTCTACTTAAAAAGTAAACGAGAGCAAGATGCTTACAAAAAAATGTAGGGCAGCTATTATGCTACCGGGAAAATACATATAGAAAGAAAAATCGTACACCGCGACATCAGTAAATGAGTAGACATTTTTAAGGGTTTTTGAGGCGTGAACATTTCCTGATACAGGAAACGACGTCTTCAAAATATTGCATTATTTCCTGGAACATTTCCCTTCAGTGCTGACAATTAGATGTTGGTGTTGACTGCCAGCGACATAGCTGGTAGTCATTAAACCAAGTTAAAGGGCTAATGAGGGGCTTGCAATTTTTTTACAGTTGGTAGTCACTATCTTAAACTGTTTATTTTTTAAGACGGACGGTTGAAATAAAAACTGGTCGAGTGCAAGTCGGACTCTCGCTGAAAGGATTCCGTAGAGTTCCGTTTATACCCTTTGGGCACGGAACCCTAAAAACCTACTACAAATCTATTAAGTGAGAAAAATACGACTTAAATACGAGCGTTGTCTGTTTCTTTTTCCGGATTTTTTTTTGTTTTACGTAAGGGAAAATTCTTATGGATGTTATGCCGGACAGCTACCGACTAAAAAACGTCACGAGTCCTGCTAAGCCTACGGTTGGGAGCCTCGGGTAAGCGCTCGGAAGGATACCCCAATCTGTTTCCTCCTCCTACTGAATAGAGCTGAATAGAGCATTATAAATGTATTTGCACTAGTAACCGTGTTTACACTTGTAGCCTCAATGACTAACCCCCGGTTTCCGAAAGGCTGATCAACGCTAAAATTAACTAATCGGCTGTTAAAGGCGGATCCTCACAGAAGATCCAAAAAGGATCGCCAATTCCTGCGATCCACGAACAAAACTTTTCTTGCGATCCCGCCGCGTTCCACCGACACGCTCCAACCGATCCACACTGATCCGCCTAAGTATCGTACAGTTGAACTTTCGGTCGCTTTGGAGTCACATGTGCAGCAACGACGTCGAATCGCTTTGGTAGCAACAACCTACATTATTCTTAAATATTTACGAAGCATTTATGTTACTTGTAAATGGATTTTCATTTTGGATCTTCTGTGAGGATCCGCCTTTAACAGCCGATTAGTTAATTTTAGTGTTGATCAGCCTTTCGGAAACTGGGGGTTAGTCTGGAGTTCTGTAAACGACCACTGCACTGCAGAGTAACTCTCAACTACTGACCTGCGGGCCTAAAAAGTTTTAATGTATGTTTCATTATATGAAACATATAATTCAATCTAATTTAAATTTCAAACATACAAGACGTACACATGATTTTATGTTTCATAATATGAAACATACAATGTTGAGTTTTTAGGCCCTCTGATTTGACGTTGTAGGTAGGAACTTTTTTATGCGAGCGTTTGAGCGTTTCTGTATTCCAAAGGCTTGTAGGCTGTTGGTCCCGGTTGACAGAAACATGGCAGTCGTTATGCCAAGCTTCAATAAATTCATTGGCATACGCCTGTCTATTGCAACACAGTATGATGGAGAATAAAGGCGTCACTATTATGTTATGTATATGTATGTTTTGCTAGTGGAAATCTCTAACTCACTAAAACTACTGGTCTTTAGTCTTCTTACCTATCGGTAGGTATATAGGTGACTAGCGGACGTTACGCGGTTTTTCCCGCATAGCTCTCGTTCCCGCGGGAATACGGGAATTAAAAATAGCCTATGTCACTTAGGGTGAATATAGCTTTCCAATGGTGGAATAATTGTTGAAATAGGCACAGCAGTTTTTGAGTTTATTTATTACAAACATATATCCTCTTTATAATATTAGTGTAGGTACCTAGATACATACATGCATACATACATATGGCCACGCCTTTATCCCCGAAGGGGTAGGCAGAGACATATTACACGCCCACATTTCACCTTTGTATAATTTGTCCCACGTAATAGGTGGTGATTCGTATTGCCGTGTTTAAATGGTCAGGCGCAGGTTGAGACTGCCTGCTGTTGGAATAAAGCCTTCAACTTAGCTTAACGACTGCCATTTTACTGGCAACCGGCACCAAGGGCTTAACGTGCCTTCCGAAGCACGGAAACGCTCAAATAAATGTCACAAAGTGATCACATGGATGGTCACCCATCCATGGACCGGCCATAGTGAAAGTTGCTTACTGCAGTGATCGTTTACATAACACTTAGTCCGCGGGCCACGAGCGCTTCACCTACCTAGATAAGCTTTACTATAGTCCTATCAGTGTGAAAATACGTTGCCATAACCATTCGTCTTGTGCAAGTCCTTAACTATACCGATTAGTCTCGCACCAATGATTGTCTATTATCATTAGTCTTGTAGAATATTCTACTAGCCTTTACGTCTTAGGATAAATAAAATATTCATTGTAAACACGTCGCACCATTCAGTGGGTATTTATGTTCACTTCGAAAGAAAATTAGTCGCGCCATAAGAGAAAGGTTGGGACTCTACTATCCGCTTTTCATCTTTTAAGCAACTCGTGGAAAATACTAGCGCCGTCCTTTTTCCCCTAAGATTTTTGCATAGCAAAAGCGCCAAAGTGCTTCTTTGATCAAATGTTTTATTAAGGTTGAGAGTTTCTCATCTCAAATCAGAAGTATATGAATTTATTAGTTTCAACTCAAAAGGTCTATGAAAAGAGTTTTTTTAAGTATTGAAATAAATATAAAGTCCGAATCGTTAATGTTCCATTAATATATTTTCACTACATGATTATTTTAGGCAACCATAGACTATGCTAAAATTGACGGATCAAAAGTGTATCATATCATTCATATCACACACTTCCTCTTTTCCTTCTCATTATAGTTAGGTACACGGCAGATTTAAGCCATATAATATACTGGGTTGGGTGTAGTGGGGCCCTACCAACACCATCGGGCCCAAGTCAACCTCACGTGCAAGCTCGTGCACCTGCTGAACAACGGACGAGGCTCTGACGGCGGCGGTCCATTTCAACACGGCGATGGGCTCACCACCTTTCACTTGGGACCAAATTGTACACGGTGAAATGTGGGCCGGTATAGGCCTCTGCCTACCCCTTCGGGGATAAAGGCGTGAGTATATGTATGTATGTAATATAATGGGTGTAAAAAAATTATCTATCCAAATTTCGTCACGTGACGTGGCATCAGTCAAGAAACATTACAAAAATGAAGAAAAAAAAATCACATGAATACTTTAACCGTAAAGCCGTTTTAAAGGTCCTATAAATTTTCATTTTCACCCTTTCTATCGCTACTGAGCGGCAGTAGAAAGCGACAACGACAGCCAGACGGGTGCTCTGTGTTTGTTTTGCCATGGCGACCATGTTACCTCGAATTGCCGCGGTAAAAAATGAATTCTTAATGTGCGACAAAAAAAATTAGAAAAAAATGAAAAAATTACCCCCCTTTTTTATTAAATATTTGTATTTGATTTCCGACGCCAAGTCATCTCATGAAATTTGGAGAGGTAATTTTGTTACACCCAGTATAACCTTTGTATTCATCAGTAGTCTTCAATTCAAAAACCGTATGATGCATACAAAGTGTTGGTTCCAAAGCAGAAATTAGAAACGTTTTTGAATGATGACTTCTGGCCTGAAGGTGTCGCATATCGACGCTTTGTGGACTTCAAAAAGAGAAGGAACAGTGAGAAAAATGGGGAAGAATAGTACCTTAATTATGTATGTGTTCTGTATAGTATCATTTTCTTGTTATGAATAATCAAGTCAAACTCATTACATTTAATTGTAAAAATATTGTTAGATTAGTGGACTGTATGAGAAAAATATGTGTCACAGCCGACATTATAGCACTACAGGAAACGTGGCTGCTACCTCATGACATATCATTCCTGGGTAGCATCAGTGATCAGTTCGCGTTTACCGGCAAGTCTGCCGTGGACACTTCGGCAGGAGTGCTTCGAGGACGGTCATACGGAGGTGTAGCGTTGCTGTGTAGAAAGTCAGTGTTTCCGTCGGTGTCAGTGTTACAGTGTAATAGTAATCGTATCGTGGCTATCAGGATTGAAATGGGTGAGCGTTCTATGTTGATTATGTCTATATACATGCCTACGAACTCGAAAGACAATTTGATCGAATTTACAGAGTGTTTAGGAGAAATAAATTCTATAATTGAAAGTAGTGATGTAGAATCTGTGTATATGTTAGGGGATTACAACGCGCACCCGGGTGAGTTGTTTGCTAATCAACTATTAGACTTTTGTGTAGAACGGACGTGGACTTGTGTTGACCTTGATATGTTGCCTGCCGATACACACACATTTGTTAGCGAAGCGCACGGCAGGCTTATTACGTATGTTACAATAGGCAAGCGATAGCGATAATCTCGCGGAAATCGCGCGATAATCGCTGTTTGTTGACTGTTTCGTATTACGTATCAACGATCGTTTTGCCATAGCCAACTAGCGACGGTGTTGCCTCTGTAGGACAATCAGTAAATTAAAAAGGGCATTTGTGCTATACTGCGGCAGCGATCTGGCGATAATTTCGTATTACGTATCGTTTTTGACAACCTCCAGGCAGCGATTTCGATATTTTATTAGTGTATGTGTGTACTGAGAGACCACTTTCATTTTTTGCGGATTTTTGCAGTTTAACTAACAATAGTGCTGCGAGCACGTGTTCGGACGCGCTTTCTAACCGATCACTAAGCTTTACAAATATTTTCGCAAATTTTACTATGCACTATTGTCAGTTAAACTGCAAAAATCCGAAAAAATAAAAGTGGTCTCTCAGCACACACATACACTAATGAAATGCCCAACAGATGTGACAGTTTCCAGTTTTCAGTGATCGCCACGTAATTGTTTATGGCGCTAGTTTCGTAGTGATAAGTGCGACGTAGCGATTAGCGAACGATTCGCTATAGAATTTAACGTAATACCATTTTTTTCCGCCACCAGCGATAAATCGTGCGATGATTGCGCGATTATCGCTGATCGCTGTTTTATACGTAATCAGCCTGCCGGTCTCGTCGGTGGCTCGATCACTGTGTTGTCACGAGTGCGGCGCGCACAACCATAGATCACGTGTCTGTATTATACGATACGTATTGGTCAGATCACTATCCGTTGCTGTTAAATTGTAATATAAACTTAATAAAGCCCAAAATGTTAGTGCGCAGTGCTTGTGTAAATAAGGTGCTATGGGGAGAGAGACAAACTAGTCAAATTGAAAAATATCACAATTTTTGTCATAGTAGATTAAGAGATATTACCTTTCCATTGCAATTTGCTATTTGTGCTGATAAAATGTGTAACAGTAAAATTCATAAAACTATAATTAATAATCTGTATAAGAGTATTGTGAGTATACTGGTCGAGGGTGCGAATTACTCATATCGTGGAACTCCGAATTCTGGTAGGCGTAAATACATAGTAGGTTGGAATAAACATGTGAGGGAGGCTCACGGTAGGGCTCGACTATGTTACCGGATCTGGTTGACGTACGGCAAACCTAGTTCTGGTCGTTTGTACAACGAAATGGCTGAGTCTAGGAGGCTGTTTAAGAGACAATTGAAATGGTGCCAAGATAACCAACAGCAGATTAAAATGAACATTATAGCGCAACATCATTCCAATAATAATTTTTCGGAATTTTGGAAATCGACCAATAAATTGAATATGAAGCCAAGCCGTCCCGTGAGCGTTGATGGTGTGCATGAGCCGGCCGACATTGCCATGCTGTTTCAACAGCATTTCAGGGTCGACCCGCTTGTCAAGTACTCACAGACCGAGCCGCCGCCGGTGCTCACTGCGGAGACTAGGCCTGGAGATAAATGTAATGTAAGGTTCACCGCGAGAGATGTCGCTTTAGTACTGAAATCCATGAAAAGAGGAAAGTCTCCAGGACATGATAGCCTCAGCATTGAGCACCTGCGGTCTGCAGGTGTACACATGCCGAGAGTGCTAGCTTTATTGTGTATTAGCCACTCCTACTTACCTGAGGATCTTATGTATACCATTGTTGTGCCCATTATGAAAAATAAGACTGGTGATATCTCCGACAGATCTAACTATAGGCCTATCTCCTTAGCAACAATTATAGCGAAAGTAATGGACAGTCTGCTTGACGGTTACCTATCAGAACATATACAACTGCATGATGGACAGTTCGGCTTCCGCACTGGCCTATCCACTGAAAGTGCGATCTTTTGCCTCAAGCAGACTGTACGCTACTACACCGCGCGTAAAACGCCAGTTTACGCGTGTTTTTTAGACCTTTCACGCGTTTTCGATTTGGTTCCGTATGATTTACTGTGGACAAAAATGCGACGGGATACTAGTCTGCCCTCTGAAGTTGTATCCATGTTTGAATACTGTGAGGTGGTCGGACTGCAAATCAGCTGACTACAGCTTAGAGTGTGGGGTGAGGCAGGGGGGATGACTTCACCAAAATTGTTTAATTTATTTGTAAATGGTCTGATTGGAGAGCTGAGCAGCACCGGAATTGGTTGTCACATAGATGGCATTTGCGTCAATAATATAAGTTACGCGGACGACATGGTGCTGCTCAGCCCTTCAGTTGGTGCGTTACGCAAGTTACTTCACATATGTGAAAAGTATGCAGCGGCACACGGGCTCAGATACAATGTGAAGAAAAGCGAGGTTATGATTTTTAGAGCTCCCAAGAAAACCCTTTCAGACGTACCACCCATTTCACTATATGGTACACCATTGAATACAGTACCTTATTTTAAATATCTGGGTCATTGGGTCACCGAAGACCTTAGAGATGACATGGATCTAGATAGGGAACGTAGGGCGTTGTCTGTACGCCGTAATATGCTGGCTCGCAGATTTTCACGTTGTACGAAGGAAGTAAAAATCACACTATTTAGGGCATTCTGCCAGACATTCTACACGTGCAGTTTGTGGGTCAGTTACAAGCGGGGGGCATACAACGCCCTGCGGGTGCAGTACAATAACGCGTTCAGGGTGCTGATGGGGCTGCCACGCTACTGTAGTGCGAGTGGTATGTTTGCGGAGGCGCAGGTGGACGGCTTCCATGCCATTATGCGCAAGCGCAGTGCGTCGATGCTGGCGCGGGCGCGTGGTAGCCTCAGCGGCATCCTGGCCGCGTGCACTGCGCGTTGGGATTCCGTGTTAATGTCGCACTGGATTGGGTTACATGTAAAGTATAATGTATAAATTAAACTAACACTAGGCTAAGAATATTGTTACTAACAAAAATATGGACAAAGTCTGTAATAAAATTAATTTATTTATTATTATTATTATTTATTTAATGGAGTCGGCCTAAATATTTTTGAGTGATCCACAAATTTTTATTTTGGAGTTCGGATCGTTTTCTATGATATTTAGAAATATATAATAACGTGTATCAGTGATCTAGATACATCCCGTAGCCGAAGCTTATATTAGCTTAATTTGGGCCAGAAAACATGTGAGAATATACATAAATATTTATTTTATCCTATTCTGCAAGCAATTACAACAGAAGTACGAGTCGGCGCGGCGCGCCGGCGACGGAATCTAAGAACAACAATGTAGCGTTTTGGAAATGAAGGTTTGGCAACATTTTGGGTTAAGTATCTATTGTAATCTAAATTGACAACAGTGATAACTTCCAGATTCTGATATTGTTGGGTTAAATTTTCGTCGAAAGTTCTATTATTCAATCATTAACTATGTAAATTTTGAAATCTTGAGAGAAATTTAAGCGGCAAATTGTTATGCTTAGATAAGTAGAGGCTCTACTTCATAGTACCTAAGCCTAAACGCGGAATTTCACTTTGTATACCTATCTTTTGTATCTAAGTAAAATACTAGCTATGCCTATAGTAAGTTGATTGAGAGATTTTACAAGACTATACTATACTATACTATCTTCACGCCAAATCCCTTGCGGGGTAGGCAGAAAGAACCGAGCGCCACACGGCACGGTCCATACACACCTCAACTGCTTCTTCAACTTTCATTTTCTTTTCATGCACGCACGTCGGTTCCTTCGGCTCTTGACACCACCTTCAGCTAACACACGATTAATTTGGTCGTGGTAGGTGTGTCGTGGCCTTCCCCGACTCCAACTTCCATCCACTTTCGCGTTGTATATCTGTTTTGTCATTCTTTCATCTCCCATTCGTTCCACATGCCCGAACCATCGTAGCATGCCCTTCCTTACTTTAACACCGACACTCTCTTTCAGACCAACTCTCTTTCTTACATCTTCATTCCGAACGCGATCTGCGAGCTTTACTCCGCAGATTTTGCGTAGCGCGCGCATCTCGACCGCGTTTATTCTACTTTCATGAGTTTCCTGCCATACCCAACTCTCGCTTCCATACGTTAGCGTAGGTATCAGCACCGCATTGTGTACTGCGAGCTGGGCCTTTTGACTTAAGGCCTTGGTACCTAAAAGTTTGCCTAACGCTCCATTCACACTATTGCCCGCAGATACCCTCTTTTAAACATCAGCGGTGTACCGTTCATCCCTGCTAAATGCACATCCAAGATATAAAAACTCATCCACCTCTTCCAGCACTACATCATTTACAGTTATCCTGGCATTCGATCTGTCCTCTTCTCTTTCGAATACCATCACTTTCGTTTTAGTCGCGTTCAAATGTAAGCCTCTCATTAGACAATCATCTTTCATCGTTGTGACTAGTGACTGTAGTTCTGATGGCGATTCGGCTATGAGCACATCATCTACATACAGCAAATAGTTCACAAGTAAGTCACCCATGCGCAATCCAACATTCATCGATCTTACTCTCTTAAGACAATCGTCCAGGTACAGGACAAACACCAGAGCCGACAGCACGCAACCCTGTCTGACGCCAATGTTGACGTCAAACCAGAGAGATAGGCTGCCGCCCACCCTCACATATGCCGTAGATCACATATGTAGACTGCACGGCACGAAGCAGCGCACCATCAATCCCGTATCCTGGCAATATATCCCAGAGATCCTTCCGCACAACTCTGTCAAATGCTTTCTCCATGTCCACAAAACTGCAGAAAACCTTCCGGCCTACAGCCAGCTGCTTCTCTACAATGTTGCGGAGCGAGAAAACTTGGCCCACATCCCCTTCCATTTTCGAAAACCACCCTGCGCCTCCCGCAGTAATCCGTCAGATTCCACCCTCATTCTCCTTTCAATAATTTTGCCATACACTTTAGCTGCTATTCTGATCAAACTGATGGCCCTATAGTTGGCGTACTCCATACGTGAGCCCTTGCCTTCCAGTCTTCCAGCATAGAGTGCTCAATGGCCAGAAGACGTCCCGGACGCAAGGACCACCTAATTTGATCATTTTTGCAGATATCCTATCAATTCCCGCAGACTTTCCATTTTTCAAGCTTCGTATCGACCATTCAATCTCTTCCAAAGTAATATCTTCGCTTGATGCTTGCACCGCAAGATCAGTCACCGACTTCCTCGCAGTGCCTGCATCCGGGAGATATTCATACATTTCTCCAAAGTACTCATTCCACCGCTCTAACACCTCGAATGGGTCCGCAAGAATGTCCCCAGCCTTACTCTTTATCTTATCCATTCTGGAAACTGTCGAACAGCTCTGAGACTTCCTGACCTCCCTCCAAAAGAGTTTGGTATTTGTCTCGAAGTTTCGTCAGCTTCTCTTCCGTAATCAAATTTATTCTTTCACGCTTCTCTTTCACTAAAGCTTTGGCTTCATTCTTGCAGAGGCGGTAAATTTCTTTCTTCGTGTCTTTCATACTGTCATTTAGTTGCAAAGATGAGGCATAATCCAACCACGCTTTCTTCTTTCTTGCTACGCAGGATTGAACTTCTGCATCCCACCAGGCGTCACCTTTCGAATGTTCATGTCTCTTTGCACTCCCACATGCTTCTTTTGAAGCATGTGGGCAAGTTTACAAGACTACTAAAAAAAATATGGTAAGGGAAAAATAATTTAGCTCCTCTTCTCTTTAAAAAAGAAAAACATAAACTCCAGGAACGTCATGTAAGACATGATTTATGTAATATCAGTAATAAGGAAGTTTTTCGTAAATTATGTGATGAAGATGAATGAAGTAATATCTCTATACCGAATTCCTACCGACTAATACCACACGATGCCCTTCCATCTACCAACGGTGGAAGTCCCTGGTATGCCCTCAGCGGAATAATCGCAATCTCTCCCTAGGGATTGGGGTTAATCCCACTTCTCTTGGGAGGGTTCAGACGTTATCCCGATTCTCAAGGGAGACGGAAGAGTCGGTACTATCCTAGAACTATCCCTTATAGTGAAGAGACTGAATACTTACCAATATTATGACACTTTCCATATGCCACCATCGTACATTTATTGGCAAACAATTTATGTGCTTTAGCTTCAGCGTCAAATCCACAAGCCATCTTGTCGTCCTCTAATGAGCAAGCTATTTTACATGTGCTATTATCATTGCTAACTTCATTACCACGTCTTGCATGAATTTTACCTAGCACTGAGTGTACTGATGCTGAAACAAACTGAGATTGTGATTATCTATACTAATGTAATAAAGAGGAAGGATTTGATTGTTTGTTCGTTTGCATTGAACTGGCTCTGAAACTACTAAACCAATTTAAAAAAATCTTGTATTGTCGGGTAGCTACACTATTCCCGGGTGACAAAGGCTATATTTGAAGCGCTCGTGGCCCCGCGGACTCAGTGTTCTGTAAACGATTTCACTATGGCCGGTCCATGGATGGGTGACCATCCATGTGATCACTTTGTGACATTTATTTGGCACGTTAAGCCGTTGGTCCCGGTTGCCAGTAAAATGGCAGTCGTTAAGCCAAGTTGAAGGCTTTATTTCAACAGCAGGCAGTCACAACCTGCGCCTGTCCATTTAAACACGGCAATACGACTCACAACGTATTACGTGGGACAAATTATAAAAAGGTGAAATGTGGGTATATAATATGCCTCTGCCTACCTCTTCGGGGATAAAGGCGTGATGATGATGATGATGACATAGGCTATATTTTAACCCCCTTATTCCCACGGGAACAGTAACTACGCGAGTGAAACCGTTCTAGTTATTTGTGTATTGGATGTTTATTACCTACTCTTTCAAGCTCTAACTGCTGAAAAGATCTCGCTGAAATTTAGTACAGGAATAGATTATAGTCTGGAATAAAACACATGGACTACCTACTTTTTAGCCCAGAAATACCTACGCAAACCGCACAGGCAGAGCCACGGGCACTATCTATTCGTTTAATATAAAGTACTATTAAATTCTAAATTTAAAAACAATGTAAAGTTGCTCAGACAAAGACGCAAGTCTGTGCAGTTTTAAATGAGATCGTGCAAGATTGATTATCCTAAGAGTAGCTGTGTGGGTGATCAAGTCTCAGAACAAAGAGAGTAGATGAGATAAACTTGCTTTTATGACTTCTAGCTTCTTACTTTAGACACCTGTATGTGGCAGTAAATTAATATCATATTCCATAAATATTAAATGATATAGATAGACAAATAAATCAAAGGGTAAATAGGAATAACATACTACTGACAAACATGCGTACTGCCGTGAAAATGCTAGTTCCAATCCGTGCCACAATGAGATCCGTGCCAAAAAGATATTGAACAAAACTGAATCATAATAATAAATCTCATTTAATCCAAATATGAACACAATAGTACACAAAATATGTTGTATGTTCAGCAAAGAGTACAAATAAATCACAACTCTGGCCTCCAAACTAGGCAATAGCCTGTATCTTAGAGGACAGTGCCATCCGCAGTTAAAACAGTTGATAACACTTACGAGTACATGTGTTTAAAGTGTTATTAATGGTTGCAAAATTAATGAGAGAAGAGTTGTGTGTGACATTATGTGTGTGTGCGTGTGTGTGTGAAAAAAATCATGTATCAATGGAATGAAAACAGGAAAATAAGAAAACGTTTATGTAAGTATTTCAGATCCTCTAAAGGCAGTGTTAAACAAGAATCAAATCGCCACTCACTTGTCAACACAACAAATAATAGCAACGAGTATGTCATGTTGGAATGAATAGAACTAAAATCATAGCTACAACTGAGGACTGTTAGCAAGATACGGCAAAATTTCAATTATGATAACAAACTTTTGAGTTCACGGACGATTGCATACTGAAACAATTAAGTTGTAAACTATAAATTATTCTGAATGCATCTCAAACACTAGCAATCATAGAAAACTACAATATTGAAATGTGTGCATGAAGTAAAAAAAATACGAGTTCGGATCAGTGTTATAACACGAAAATTTTCCATAAATTTTATTTAATGGTGTCTTCGCATGAAATAAACTAACATTTACACTATATAACTATACCTATACATACACTAAGTAAGTTGAATAAGTATGTTAATCTAAATGACAACAAAGGATTTCAAATTATGGTCGGAACTTGTAAAGCTCTTATGGGAACGATGATAAACACAATCAGTGAAGTGTCTTCAAACATTCTCGGCACAATAAACTTTTGTTGAACAGATTCTGAAATGTCATATGTGTGTGATATCCTTATCTTTGAGAAGTCAAAGAACATAACAAAGTTAAGGGTGTTATAATATTCTAAACGATGCATGTTGATAATAATGAGACAGAAATAAGATAAAAATGTCTACTGATACGAAATTTTGCAGACATTATTTTTTATCAAACTCACGAATCCGCTCATATTTTTTCACGAGAATGTAAAATAAGTAACATTATGAAAACTCACTCACTTGTACTATTCCACAACTTTTATTATATTTTAATAATACCTAACCGGTTTCGCTATTATAGCATTCTCAAAGGTTTAACCTTTCGCTATTATAGCATTCTCAAAGGTTTAACCTTTTATTAAGGTTTAAGCCAACAATCAAAAGTATAAAGGGTAAAATAAGTAAAGTTAATGGTTTTACGAAACTAAATGACAAACATAAATACTTAGACACAATTTTCGAAATAATTTGCGCCTTGTGGAGTCTACTGGTGACCCAAAGGCTGGCAGTTTTCTCGCTCAGCGAACTGGTCTTGCTATTCAAAAGGGGAATGCTAGTCTTTTGGGCACAATGCCACGGGGTCCTTATTTAGGTTTAGTTTAGATAGTAATTATATAAATATACCTATAGATATGTAATAATTATGTTTCTCTGTAATTTTTAACAATAAATTTCCGAAACTGTACTTAGAGAAGAGTTTCTTCTTGTAACGCAAAGATATTCGCAGATTTTATAAGGAGTAACTTACGTTATTTGTTAATTTATTTATTTATTTACTTATTTATTTATTTATTTATCACACTTAAAACTACCATTACAGGTTACCCTAATGCGGTAGCTAGTAATAACATAATAATTAGCTAGACTGATTATGATTATTCACGCAAACGAAGTTCCAGACGCTCACTCGTGTTAATATATTATCCAAGAATGAAATTGTGGCGAAAAGTAATTTGAAGGGATGGGTTGCGGCACTTGTGGCACATTGCTAATTTTGGGTCGAAAGATCAACACATTCTTTAACCGAGGCTGTATTTTTAATCCCTTATTTTCCTTTTCGGACGGCTGTGGGCGTGAGATGTGATTTATTTTATTTCCAATAATCTTCTATTTATATGTATACTGTATTTGTGGGATCTATCTAAAAACAGAGAGCGTATTAACTTATTTGATACTAGCGGACGTCACGCGGCTTCACCCGCGTTTTTCCCGTTCCCGTGGGAATACGGGAATAAAATATAGCCTATGTTCACCGCAAAGAGTGTAGCTTCCCAACAGTGAAAGAATTTTTCAAATCGGTCCAGTAGTTCCGGAGCCTATTCGTTACAAACAAACAAACAAAAAACAAATCTTTCCTCTTTATAATACACTCGAGAGCAATGAATCCGGGTCACTTAAAGAATCCTAAAAATCTCGGAAACTAAAAATGCTAGGTTAATGCAATAAATTGTATTTAATAGACAATGTAATACTCCTTAAATGAAGGTATTAAAACTTCTTAGTTATTGTAAAGTTATATCATAAAAAAATCAAATTTGAAAAAGGGCCACTTTCGAAGATGGAACTACGAAATTACAGCATTTGGTGTTGCTTTTGTTTGTAATCTGTCATTTATGTGGGTACATAAACCATGTTGATAGTGCTCTATATTCATTAATCAAGCTGAAATTATGTCGCTTACGCCTGAAGAATGCACCAGAATACTTACAATGCTGGAAACCGGCCGGAGTCAGCGCGATACAGCCAGGACTGTCGGTGTGTCGCTGTCAACAGTACAAAGAGTTCTCCGACGTTACGAAGAAACTGGTTCTAACCTACGCAGACCAGGAACGGGCAGAACCAGGTGTACCACAGCACGAGAAGACCGATACTTGGTGAACACCATGCTTCGAAATCGCTTTCTCACAGGAACTGAACTCACCAATCAGTTTCGACGCCTCGGAGGAAGTAACCCAAGTGCATGGACAGTAAGACGTCGGCTTGCTGAATCTAACTTAAAACCCCTTAGACCTGCAAACGGCCCTAAACTGGAGCGTGGGCATCGTATTTCGAGACTAAGGTATGCCCAGAGCCACGTAAATTGGAGTATTGAAGATTGGTCAAAAGTTATGTTCTCCGACGAATCAAAATTTATGCTCTACAAGCACGATGGAAGACACAGAGTGTATCGAAGACCAGGGGAAAGATTCAAGCAAGCATGCATCGAAGAAAAAGTAGCCTACGGTGGTGGGTCTGTACTTGTGTGGGCCGGAATTTCTTCTGAAAGTCGCACAGAGCTGGTGATCATAGAAAACGGCTCTTTAACTAGCGTAAGATATGTGGAAGAAATCCTCAATGATCACGTTGGTCCATTTATGGTCAATTTAGGTGAGGATGCTATATTTATGCATGACAATGCCCGACCTCATACAGGTAGGATTGTGAATGACTACCTTCAAGAGATGAACATTACTCGTATGGAGTGGCCAGCGCGCAGCCCGGATATCAACCCGATCGAGCATGCTTGGGACGAGCTAGGCAGATGCGTAAAACAACGAAACCCTCCCCCAATCACGCTTCGTGAGCTCAAAATTGCTCTCACAGAGGAATGGGAGAATATTCCCCAAAATCGTATAAGGAACTTGGTGTACAGCATGCCAAACCGCGTAAACGCAGTAATGGAAGCACGAGGAGGCAATACGAAGTATTAAAATTCAAGAAAATCGTAATAAAGTTCAAAAATTTCATGTTTCCTATTTTTGTTTTAAGGAGAGATCGGCAGTTTTTTCTTTATGTAATTTTGTGTTAATAAAATGTATGGTGACTCATATTTTTTTTACTTTCATTTAAGGAGTATTACATTGTCTATTAAATACAATTTATTGCATTAACCTATCATTTTTAGTTTCCGAGATTTTTAACATTCTTTAAGTGACCCGGATTCATTGCTCTCGAGTGTATTAGTATAGATTAGGTATTCAGTACATATATCGATACCTAGTTATCATAAGGTAAGTACTCGTCATTATATTCTTTTGAAGAATTCGGAAACACTCATTTGGAAGGAACAGAAACCTTCGGCCATAAGCTAGTTCTTAATAGTATTAGTCATTTGTATCCATAGTATCTGCTGTATTAGACTATGTATTTAGGACGGATACGTCCCTGAGTAACACGGTGGACCGTCCATGCCGTTTGAGTTCTGGGGACATCCTCAGCGGCAGTACCTAGGTCCTTGAGCACATAAGCAGATTTACGAGTACACAGGCAGAAATAAGTATACCACGTAAAATTGATTCTAACTTTTCACGTTATTTGCTACAAAACAAATTTATCGAAAAAAAAAAGATTTTCCAATCATATTTTCAAAAGAAAACAAAGGGGATGAAATTACTTACCGTCAAAAGAACAATGTGAATCGAAATATTCAATCATCCTTCTATTTCACAGCCAATATATCAGTAGTATCTACGAGGGGCTTAATAAAATTGATTGTTCTCACTACGTAGAAAAATGTACGACTGTCGCTATTCGTACAAAAAGGTACGGGATGTCACAGAAAAATGGTGTTATTATGTGTGTGAGTGTGGAATTTCCTGTCTTCAATTGGCCTACGGATGCCCTGACCGATCTGCCTTATATATTTTTTGTAGACTTGTATTTATGTTAAGTCTTAGATCTAAGCTGCTGTAAATGGTAGTCGTGAAGCCTAATTTTTGAAGTTTGAAGTTGTAATTGGAACGAAGTTCCTTATCGCGCGTTGTGAAAGGGGGCTAGACGGAAAAAATTCTCACGAAAAGTTGTCACGACACTTTTTGCTATAGTATGGAGGGTAGAGGTACCTCTAAAGGGGGTGGGGTGGGGAGGATCATCATATCATATTTTTTTCATTTACTAAGTTGCTAAGGGAAATGTGGTCTTATCTAGTATGTCTCGGCTTTTCTCTTCGGGGAAAACAGTGAGATATTTATGATAGATATTTGAGATAAAGTAATTTTATGTTTAGGATTAACTACTTTTCTCCCACATCTTTGCCTACGTGAATGTCGTATAACTATCACGATCATAACGTATATACATAATAGTGACGCCCTTATCCTCGAAGGGGTAGGCAGAGGCATATTATATTCCCACATTTTACCTTTAAGATTTTGTCATACGTAATATGTGGTGAGCTATATTGCCGTGTTGATATGGACAGGCACGGGTTGTGACTGCCTGCTGTAGAAATTTTTCAAGCTGTCCCATAAAGGCCTTCCACTTGGCTTAACGACTGCCATTTTACTAGCAACCAAAACCAAAGGCTTAACGTGCCTTCCAAAGCACGGAAACGCAAAAATAAATGTCACAAAGTGGTCACATGCATGGTCACCCATCCGAAGACCGGCCATGGTAAATGTTGCTTATTGGCCACGAATGCGAACGTTTGAAATTTGACTGTTTCGACACAGCAATGGGCACACTGTCTATTACGTGGTACATAATACTTCTAGGGAAATGTGCTCTTATGTAGTATGTCTCGGCCTTCTCTTCGGGGAAATCAGTGAGATATTTATGATGATGAGATGACTAAAGTTATTTTATGTATATGATTGACTAGTTTCCTTTCACATCCTTGTCTACGCAGATGTCGTATAACTATCACGATCATACATACATACACACGTACATACAATAGTACGCCTTTATTCTCGAAGGGGTAGGCAGAGGCATAGTATACGCCCTCATTTCACATTTCAACGTATAGTTTTATGTCCCACGTAATAGGTGGTGAGCCTATTGCCGTGTCGAAATGGACAGGCGCTGGTCGTGACGACTCACGGTAAATATTTTCAAGCCACCCATAGGGCCTTCAATATGGCTTAACGTTAGTCATTTTACTGCAAACTGACAACGGGACTTCAACTCGAGTTTTCAACCCATGTTCTTCATGGATTGAAATATCGTAAATATTAGGTACTAGTTGATGCCCGCAGCTTCGCCCGCGTAAAATTTGTTCCCGCGGGAACTTTTCCCGGGATATAAATTTGCCTATGCGTTATTCCAGACTATAATATATATCTGTACCAAATTTCAGCCCGATCCGTTCAGCGGTTTGAGCGTGAAAGAGTAACAAACATCCACACTCACAAACTTTCGCATTTATAATATTAGTAAGATTCATTTTCCGCTTTCTTCTTCATTTAATCGCATACATAAAAGTATGCTAACATTATAAGTAGGTACCAATACAGGTTATTTTTTTATAACTAGCTAATGCTTGAGACTTCCAGGGACGAAAATTTGCCTATGTGTAATTCCAGACTTCTATCTCTGGAACAAATTTCAGCCAGATTCATTCAACCGTTAGAGTGTGATTGAGTAACAAAGCTACAAACATCTTCACAAACTTCCACATTTTTATTAGTAGGTAAGTGCTTTAACGATATAAATATGTATAGGCTGTTATTACTACGACATGGTATTAATTATAATGTTAAAATAGGTTGAGTAAGTACGTTAAGTACTAAAAAATATCGTCAAATAAGTATCTGCTTCATGTTTAAAACTCGTAAATTGCTATGCAGATAATACAGTCTCAAGAGAACTTGTTTCAGAAAATATTGCCTCACACCCAATTTTAGAAAATTCCTTGCTTAGTATAAACTAAAGATAAGAATTAGCAATTTGCTGTGAAAATGCGACAATATGGCTGGCCTGGCTGGATGTTTTATAAATACGAGTAAATACAATTTGCTATTTTGTCGACTGCACGCAAGTAACTCTTTGGCAGGGTCTTCCAATTTAGGTACTTCAATTCCACGAACAAACTCAAAAATTACTACTAACTCAGAACTACTAACTTAAAGTCTAAGAATGGCCATAATTGAATTGAAGTTAGCTGAAATAGATTTCACTAAACCTTAATTTTTCACAATGGAAACTCCAAACACGTTAAAAATCCAAAAAAAAGTTTCTGAAATAAGTGTGCGTAAATTCTTTGCCGTGAAACAGTCATCATAACAGAAATCAGAAAACAATCTCTATTCTGATATCATCGGTCATCATCTTCATTCGTAAATCGTAAAAACGACGTAAGTACTTACATCGATGAATCTAACCAGTCTATTGAAGGTCCATCTGAACGTAGGTGTCTCTCGATTTTGACTCGATCAATCAAACCGACACTAGAAAAAGGCTTCTAAATTGCTTTTTGTACCTATAAAGGTGTTGTTAAAGTTCCTGATTTAATACACGTCCAAAATAACTATCAGCGAAATCTAGAGTAACAGCTATTTCTGGCGAGTTAAATAGGTATCTTGCTAAAGCTTTTCCAATTCTCGTTTCTACAACGTGATAGCTTAGAGCTAAACTTTCTGAACTAGGCACAAAATAAATAACATTTGGGTTATAGAAAGACTAGTCTATGCTCGCAATCTCACATTAGATTGAAATAAAGTATTTTTACTGTGCTATAGGTTTTCATGTGCTATTGGCTGTAGTAGAAATTTAATTAAGGCATTTTGAAATAAGTGTATTATGGAGCTCCTGGTACGATAGCCATATTTTAAAAATCAGGAAGCAATACAAACATTCTGTGCATAAATTAGAACAATATATACGTTATAGGCAATGTGTATAATGCAGGCATTCTATACAATACCTAGGCATTGTATAGAATGACGGGGTCGTTCAGACAATGTATGAAATGATATTAAATGCTTAAACTATTTTACACTTTGCCTAGGAAATGTATAGAATACCTAGACATTGTATAGAATGCCGGTCGAAGCATAGGTAATGTGTGTAATCTATTTTTCTTCTCTATGATTTAGTACTAATCTTTTGAGAGCTACTCCTAATTTCAACTTCCAACAGCAGACAGTGCTGATAAGACATTGTGTGCTATTGGTTGGTATGCCTTAGAATGTTTCTTACATAGCAGTGCTTTCCAAGAAATTGCTGCCGAAAGTCGCCCTGTTCATTTATTACCACTTAGAGCCTGTCCAGATGAAGCGTTTTACGCGCGAGTGAACTCGCGCGTTGACACTTGCGCGTAACCGAGGTACTAGTGCTACATACATCCCGTCCAGATGCCTACGCGCGTTTCCTCACTCGCGCGTAAAACGCGTGCAATGAGCGGGACTCTCGACTCGCGCGTCCCATGCGCGAGCGCCGTGCGAGTCGAGGTACTCGGGCGCCTGTGCTGCGTCCAGTACTACGCGCGTGTCCGTGGCGAGTGGACGTATTTAGATCAAAATGGAGCGTGATAACTTTGACACGGAACTTTTTATCGACGAAATTGAGAAAAGGGTAGCTCTATGGGACATGGAATCATCAGATTATTCTAATAGAACCATTAAACGTAGGAACTGGGAAGAAATAGTGGAAATTTTTTGTGAAGTTGGTGATTCCGAAGAGAAAAAAAAAACTTTAGGTAAGTAAATATTACTTTATTAAATAATATTATTATTTGCATAGATTTTACATTGTTAAACTATATCATTTTATCTTGCCAAGGGAGTTTGTCTTCGTTTACAAAATAATCAGCAAATCTATCTCTTATACTCAATGATCTCGCATTAGGCCTCACTGCCTCATTGTTCAAATTATTCAGAGATGTTTCGTAGAGAGTGTGATCATACCTATAGCCATCCCTTAACCTTACGTAGTTATGGAGAACACAACAAGCCTTAATTATGTTTTCTGCAAATTCTATATCCACATTCAACGGTCTATGAAATATTCTCCATTTATTTACCAAGATGCCAAAGCAACATTCAATGTAACGCCGGGCCCTGGATAAGCGATAGTTGAAAATTTTTTTTTTGGTTGTTAGAGATCTACCGCAGTAAGGGCGCATTATATTTTCAGACAGACTAAACGCCTCATCTCCTACTATGACATGAGGTAAGGGGGTTGCATCTGTTTGCGATATTGGCTTTGGATCTGGAATATCTAAAGTTTTCTCGACAAGTTTTTTATATAAAATAGAGTCTTTAAAAATTGTGGAGTCATTACTTTTTCCATATGCGCCTATGTCCACTGCAATAAAACAATAATTTGCATCACATACGGCCAACAAAACAGTTGAAAAATAACTCTTATAGTTATAATAAAGAGACCCAGAATCGTTAGGTTTGATAATACGGATATGCTTGCCGTCTATAGCACCGATGCAGTTTGGAAAATTTGTGTATTTTTGAAATTGTTTCGAAATTTCTTTCCATTTAGCTTTCGTTGGTTGTCTCATTACTATGTTTAGCAGTTTGTTCCACATGATGTAACAGGTTTTCTGTACTATTTCGATAACTGTAGACTTTCCTAATCTGTAAGCATAATGCAGATCCGCAAAATAACATCCTGTGGCCAAATATCTGAAAAGAAAGTAAAATGATTATTATTATTTTAATTCGATCTTTTTATTATTTACAGGTACTTTATTGCAGAAGAAGTGGAAAGGGTTGCGTGATGGCTTTGTGAGAGAAATGAAGAAGAAGAAAACCACACCGTCTGGATCAGGAGCCTCCGGCAAAGCCAAATATATTTATTTTGAACGTTTGATGTTTCTCGAAAGATCGACACGGAATAAAATAACTGAGAGCAACATCAACACCGCGTGTGTTGCAACTGAAGAACAGGAGTTTTCTGGCGATGGGGAAGATGTGATGAGACCTCCACTTAGTCAGGCAAAAAAGAAGAAAAAACTAAATGCGGCTGACGAAGAATTCCTCTCCATCATAAAAACAAATTTAGCATCTGGGAATCAGCCACAGGCAACAAACCAAATAGAGTCAGATGATGACAAACTATTTTGTTTGTCCTTACATAAAGAGCTACTTAAAGTACCAGAGGAAAATAGAATACAAACAAAAATTGAATTAATGAAAGTACTTCAAGCTCAACAAGCTCTGTGTCTTAGACCTGCAGCAGCTCGTTCCGACTACCAACCTTCGACACAATATCATTACCAAACAGGAATGACACAACGTGGACGGAGAGATTATTTTGGAGAAACAGGATATACCACAACAGACCCTTCAACATCTTCGTTTCCACCTGAAACCTTTTCGACTTACAATCGAGGTTATTGCACTGCGTCACGACCACCAACGACGTCTAGCTACGAACACCCTTCACCGGCAACTACACAAGATTCCAATGAATCTGAATTAATGGAACTATACGATAATTAAATTAAATCTTAAGTACCTACCTATATTATATAAGAATGATGATTCCTAATTTTTGTTAATTTGTTTAAATTCTTTATTTTTGTTAATTGGGCTTATAATTACTAAAGCAATAAAAAATATTACCTCAAAGTAATCACGAGTTTTTCTTCTGCAGAAACAGTATCCCGTACCACATAATTTTGACATGGAGACAAATCTTCTTTGATAATTTCTAGTAAATTATCAAACGATGCTATTGACATCCGAAAGTAGTTGAAAAACTTTTCACTATGTTCTCTGAGTTTTGGGTATAAAGTTATAAACATACTATGCGTCATTCTATCACGTAGAATGGGATGTACGTTAAATCGTCGACTTTCTGTTTTTTTACGACGTCTCCATCGACGGTATGCAAGCCACAACACAACCGCTGTATCCGAGTCCATGTTTATAAATCAATATAATCTGCTGAAATCCGTCTCCAACACATGCGCGCGAGAACGCGCGTGATACGCCGCATCTGGACGCAATACAAATCAAAACGCGCGAGTTCACTCGCGCGTAAAACGCTTCATCTGGACAGGCTCTTAGGAAGCAAAAACGGGAACAGAATTTTACACTAACACCCCGACTCGGATGGGTTAGGTTAGAAGGCTAAGGCGGGAGCGAAGCGGAGCGGAGCCTTAGCCTTCGTGGTTATTTTTTTTTGTTTTATCGACTAGTTTTTATTTGGTTAACGATTCTGTCGTCGAATCTGTCCATTCATTATACACATTGCCTGATGCGCTTCGGGCATTTTATACAATACCTAGTCAATGTATGAAATAAATCGTATTATACACATTGCCTGAACGTTTTAGGCAATGTATATAATGCCTAGGCATTGTATACAATGCCGGATTATACACATTGCCTATAACATATACAATAAGTAGCTTTACCACGAAGTCAATATAGAATCGAATAAAAAACATGTTGGAAAAAGGCCATGTCAAGAGTACCCCTAACCGGTGAGCGTGTATGAAAGCACTTATGAAAATTGAAGAAGCGAAAGTGGTATGCCAGGATCGTAACAAGTGGAAAACCATAGTCTCTGCCTACCCCGATGAGCCCAAGCGTGATTATATGTATGTATGTATGTATGTATACAACTGACATAAAAATATCATCTGAAGTTTTCAGTTCTAAGTAAAATGAATCCATTTCAAATTTCTTTTCCAAGAATCCGTGTTCCGCATGTATATAATTATTATTAATTCATCTTGTACGCAAATACGGTTCACTATTACGTGGGACAATCTAGAAAAAAAAGGTGAAATGTGGGCGTATAAAATACCTCTGCCTTCCCCTTCGGGGATAAAAGGCGTGATTATATGTATGTATCTAGCTACTAAAACTCAATTGTAATATTAAGCTCGAATTTCTTGAGCGTAAGTTGCATGTAATAAACAGTTGCTATACCCACACTATTCAAGTTAAGAGCGTAAATACGGTTTTCAAATTTCTTTACGATCGTAAAAAATCAGCCGGCGCGGCGCGGCGCACATAGCCGTATAGTGCCAATTGTTGCTACTAACAAGTTTGATACTTTTGTTTTCCTTGATGTATTACCGGTGTCATATTCTTAGTCTAAGGCAAGCGTTCAATCTTTTAATTTAATTTTTATGTTAGTAATATTAGTTAATAATTATTGATTATTTTATTGCAAATTGATTGATATTAAGTAGTGATAGACACTGACATCATAAAATTAATAAAGTTGACATTTATTTACCTAACTAATATCAATATTGCAATTAGAAATACCGAACCGAAGGAACCGACGTGCATGCATGAAAAGAAAAATGAAAGATGAAGAAGCAAGTGAGGTGTGTATGGAGCGTGCCGTGTGGCGCTCGGTTCTTTCTGCCTACCCCGCAAGGGATTTGGCGTGAAGATAGTATAGTATATAATACACACATACATGAAAACTGTCCACAAGTTTATTTTTAAAGTATCTAAATATACGAAAATTGTAGAAAGTAATGGACAATATTCTATTTTACACTATAAATATTTAAAATTTGACAATAATCATAGTTAAAAACAATAATATTAACGTAGCAATGCGCAGGCGCTTGGCATGGTACGATGTTTTGCTGCCTACTGCAGATTCAGTGCTGGCAGGAACGTTAAAATATTTTTAATAAATAATCAATAAATATTGTTGGATATTCTCACACAACATCATCTAGCCCAAACTAAGTTATAAGCTTGAGCTGTGGGATCTAAATCTAATCTTAATTGATAGTAGGTGTTTTTCATTTACAACAACCAAATATTTGCACACCGCCAAGAAAAAGGCATTCCGTATCGGCATTGATCGATTATTAGATACCTACTAGGATGAATTTTGGGAGGGACTGAACTGAGTTTCTTGGGGTGTTCTTCTCAGTTTGTAGCATTTCCGAAAAAATGTTGACAAACCTATTTTTTTTTTATTTCAAAGGTAATAAATTTTATTTTATCGGCTCTTTCTGGGCAACAGACATTAGTCGTAAAAATTTAACAAATTAGGTTCCATCCTCGTAGTCCAGAACTCGTCGTCTTGCGAAATATTTACTGTGCTTATGGGCAAATTAGTGTTCAGTCTACACCGCAAATCGATAAATGTTGGCTTGACTGAAAGTAATTTTAATACAATTCATTAAACATATTTATTATATACACAAGATCACTAGAAGATAAAATAAACGCAGCTTCTCACTTGATTTGAAGTTGACCTTGGATTTTAAAATACCAGACATGCTTTGTAAACAGATCCGTTTTTCTCCATAATTGAATTTTACCATCTGCTATGGCTTGTTCCACATCCATGTATATAGGGACTGTTCTAGGTTAAATTGATTGATTGATTGGTTATTAGGTCGTCTACAACAAGGTTCTTTAGCAGTAGTGAGACCACACCCCCTTGTGGACACTCTTTGGCCATGGCTGCGCACTGGTTTCTGCTTGTCTGTAGCTTTAAAATGAGTTTGCTTAGCATGTTATCTATCCATTCACTGACTACCGTGTATACTCGGTGTTTTGCCAGTGCCGTGGTTATGCTTCTTCTGTCGAAAGCTCCCTCTATGTTTATGAAAGTGCCGAGGCACATTGATTGATTGATTCTGGATGACCTCTTCTATTTTGTGTACCACTGAATGTAGTGCTGAGTCTGTAGACTTGCCGGGGGCATTATGCGCGTTGGTTGGAATGCAGTGGCTTATTTTGAAGGGCCGTCCCTCGTTTGTCTCTGTCACACAATCTTTCCAGAGTTTTTAGCAGGAAAGACGAAGGGCTTATCGGTCTGTATAACCAGAGGTCTGAATCACAAACATAATCCCTTTACCGGGTTTTGGTATAAAGATCACTTAGACCTCTCTCCACAGTCTGGGTCACATTCATTGTCTGGCGTATAGATACTATGTAACTGACAATATCAACTTGTGTCGTTCCCCATTTTATCACTGCAGGGAAGACTTCATTCTGTCCTGGAGATTTGAAGGACTTGAAGCTGTTAATTACCCATTCAGTTTTTTGTAAGTTGACAGAATAGATTAGAACAGGTCTTGCGAGCTCCCACTGGACTTCTTCTGTGGATACGTTTTCCACCAGCCACATGAGTGTCTGCAGCAATTGGCATTCTGGGAAGTGCGTTTGTATCAAAATACTCTCGGCTTCTTTTCATGATAGTTAACGTTAGTAGAATGATGTAGTGGTAATTTATATGTTATTAATTTATTGTTTTCGAGTAATTAAGTGATTTAGTGGTAATTATATAATGTTAATTTGCCTTTCAAAATGCCGAAAGGTTCCACCAAGTGCCATCAATCAACAGTATAAATAATTCTTTTCATGTGTGGGTCAGGCCGCCGCGCCGTCAGGTTTCTTTATAGATGCGGACAGTTCTGTCCCTTGTTTGGCTAGTATTAGTCTGACTCTATCAGAGGTTTCTCCAAGACTTGGTACTTTTGTATCTCAGTCGCTACTTGTATTTTGCTTTAGTGGCTTTATAGCCGTCCCAATCCTGGTCTGGTTCCTCACAGGTGTTCCATAATAACCACTTATGAAAATGGTGTGTTAATGTGTTATTATCAATACCACACGAATAATGACTACCTGCCTTGCGTATAATACCTACACCTACGCTGTTCGTGATGAAAATAGTGCAACTGTAAAAGCTTATAACTTGGTCAGTTTTCGTTAGTTTCATTTAATTTTTTTATACAGTATTTCGAAGCGAAACTCTAGTCGGGGTGTCTGAGCTTTGCACTATACAAAAGTTCGCGTTGTATACCGACCATAAATATTTATATATATTATATTATACGTCACAAAGTACTAAGATTGTTTGGTCACGCTAGAATTTGACTATTTTTGTTCATTTTTTCGTATTCAAAAATGGAACATCGAGCGACATGACCACTCTCTGAGAGCCTCTCGGCGGTACTAAATCGTATTTGTTCGTGTATCTGCATTTATAGGGGTTCACAAAATACTTTGTAAAAAAAATCTGTATCTAGTTACATAAAAAGAAATATTTTTATTGTCAAAGGAGAAGTTCTGACATAATATTACATAATTATCATAATGATTTAAACTACAGAAGCTGGTGAAAAGACAACTTTATTTTGGTGAAATTTCTTACTATTTGAGCAAACTTTACAGTAATTTTTCTCTAAAAAAAGGAACCTACTGATATCAGGTTATTCTACAAACAGATAGCCAACCCCCTTTGCAATTGCTTCGTATCCCTTGTTTATTAAATTTATCAGTAATTTGACATGAATTTAAGCATCGAAATCTATGCAAATCGTATGATTTGAAAAACCTGTTTCACTTTCATTGATATTTACCATATGTAATCCGTTGTTAGGTAAAATTATGTTTTAATAAACGTTTAGAGAGCTAGATTGACTAAGTATGTTAGTGAATACCATGTTTGTACGATAAATATTTAATGACTTTAAATGCAATGAAAAGTATGGTTTCTGAGCAATATGTGGCGCGAAATATGTTAGCCCTCTTAATACTGCAACAATGTAAAACAATTTCTGCTAAGTTAGTGGTTAGATCTTGCATCCACACATAACTTCAGCTGCGTTTATTGAAGGGTAAGTACCTACTCGGATATTGAGTTCAGAGTAAGGGTTGATGAAAATGTCTTTTATTGAAAATGATAAACTCCTTTCTGATATCTGTGAAAAATCCTTACTTACTATTCTAAGTTTGTGCTGATGCATGTTCCTCAATCACGCTCTAACGGCTAAACGAATCTGGCTGAAATATGGAACAACATATATATATATATATGGTCACGCCTTTATCCCCGAAGGGGTAGGCAGAGGCATGTTATATGCCCACATTTCACCTTTGTATAAATAGTCCCACGTAATAGGTGGTGAGCCGTTTTGCCGTGTTTAAATGGACAGGCGCAGGTTGTGACTGCCTGCTGTTGAAATAAAGCCTTCAACTTAGCTTGACGACTGTCATTTTACTGGCAACCGGGACCAACGGCTTAATAGACTATGGAACAAGGATAGATTAATAATAGCCAATAAAACATAGTCTACATTTTATCCCTAGAACATGTTACGTTGGAATTCAGGAACAGTAACTTTGAAAAGAAGAGTGTAACTTATCTGCCAGCTACAGAACAAATCATTATAAACAACCTACTTAGTAGGATTACCTACCTGCTGGATTTCTGTTCTGTTGTTAGGAGTCATCTTTTAAGAGATGTTTGACTCACCTAAAAAGAGGTCAGATATGTTTTGCATGTTATTTTTGAAGTTAGAGCTTTGGCGCGTTAAGGTAAAATTCACTGCGAAGTGTGGCAGGGAACCGCTAGTACCTTCATAAAAGCTGGTACTGTTATCGGCAGATATGATTTGACTTTTTATATTAAGCTTTCATGGGAACAGCTATCTTCTCTACCACGTTTAGAACTATGAACTACGGGTAGGAATACCCACCAAAATATTCAAAGCAACCGCTTGTATCCACAAAGCAACATAATTTCAAGACATTGTTGCTACAATTTATAGGTGTAAAACTGGTCCAAGCAAACCTTTGAAACTATGTACCTAAGTACCATTATAACTTAGAATTGCGAACAGGTTTAAGTTATATGGTAAGCATGTTGTTACTTAGTATAAACAATAATCTGTTTGAGGAATGTTTTGATATATAATACTATGTACAATATTTGTATTTCTGAACAGAAACATTTGTTTTGTGTTAAGTTTCGTTTGTCTGGTGAAGTAATGATTAGGCATGTGTAAGTAACGTAAGTAATGCATTATTTGTCATGTGACTCGCTCGAGTACCATGACAGTGTACGTTACTCGACGAAATGTATCATGACAAAATATAGTACAATCGGAACAAACGTGCCGTCTGCGGTGTTGAATGTCGATGTTTACTTCGCGCGCTTTCCATGCAATCGTCACACGTTGCCGTTCCGCACGTGTGTGAGCGAAAAAGCGTCATTTGTTTAGTACTAGCCGCCACGCGTTACTCGACTCAGGCGGCACGACCGGCAGGCGACAAGTTTATTTTAACTTTACGCTGACGCAATAAAGTCTATTTTTTCTCAATGATGCTTCGTTCGTATTCATTACGTTACGTACCTACCTATGTTTGACTCTTTGATACTTTGCAGTTTGTTTAGTTAGCGTTTAATAATGAAGAACCGCGCATTCTCGTTACGGAAGATAATTTAGGTTAATTCATAATAATTCAATTTATTATCTGATTTCTACAACAAAACAAGATTACTTTCAGTAGGTAGGTACATAAAGTATGAAGGAAGATCAACTGTTTTTACATACCTATATAACGTATTTTTTACTTCATTAACTTGCACACATTCACACCAAACTAAAACTAACTACTAACAATTTTCAATTAAGTTTATTAGATCTATTATATATAATATCTATTCGAACACTATTAAATTTACTTTACTGCATACAGTTACACATAAACCACATCATACGTTACTTTATTTACACCTTAACGTGCGTGCGTACTTACATTCGCATTAGCCAAGTCACGTTCAGTTAGGACAACGTACGACTATAATGCGATGCGAACGAATGCTGGATTTGGCGCACATGTAGCGCGCGATTAATATTTTATAACTTTGTGCCGCCGCATGAGATTGTCATGATAAAAGTCATAGTACAAAGTAATGTGACGCGGTAAGAAATGTAATGCTATATGACATTACTTTTTAGTGTAACGTTTTGCGCATGTCTAGTAATGATCAACATGTATGGCAGAAAAGGCAATACCTTTGAATAGAAAGAACGCCTACTGCTCGTTCGCTCTAAGTTTGCCGCTCGGATCCATACTAAGGGCGAGGCCGCACTTGCGGTTATCGCGGCGGTTTCTAACCTCAAAATGTCAAAACATTGACTTGATTTCATTGATTTTGATAGTTTGATGACATTTTGAGTTTAGAAACCGCCGCGGAAAAACGCAAATGCGGCCTCGCACTAAAGTCGAATTTTTAATTAGACGAAGTAAATTGACAGCAACTAATGTCACATCTTGTTATCTATGTTGCTCATTTTCTATGACGAAGTGACATTAGCCACTGCCAATTTACTTCGTCTAATTAAAAATTCGGGTATACGCCTCTACGCCAGCGGCAAACTTAGAGCAAACGGGTAGTACGAGAATTCCTTTCTACAATTATGAGACTTCGCGCTTAGTAATCCGCTCGCGCCATCTCAATGCGTTAGTGGTTCAGGAAGTCGTGGCACCTAGGGACGTATTTGTGTTCTGAAATAAGGCGCTACAGCTTTCTGCCTTAATAGGGGCTGCGATGGTAGCTTAGTGGTTAGTGATAGGATTCACTACGCTACTAACTTAAAACACTTAAAAAGGTATATCGCTGGGATTTAAAATAGAGTTTTAATGTGCTAACTTATCGCTAAAATTTGCCCTGAGCTCGCGAACCACTTAATTACTCCATTGTATTAATGGACCAGCAAACGATTTTATGTAGTTATTGCAAGATCGGTGAAACGTCTTCGATGGTAAATATAGCGTCCAACAGCCCTTTTAGTAAAAGTAAGTCTAACAGACCAACCCCGTCAACAGTGCTGACGGAGAGAAGTTCATAAGAATTTCCACGCGGTTATAAAAAAATAAAGCCTACGCGACCCATATGAGTGTAATGTGCTTAACCAATCAGTTTGTTCTGAAACCTTTATTATGGAGATTGGAGATGGAATGAAAGCATATCAGATTTATTGATATTGGCATATAAAATCTAAGTAACTTCGTTTCTCCGCTTGCTCAGCGTTCTGTAATGGATGATGTATCTTATGAAAAATTTCCTTTTTCGAGTGTTTAGCGTGCTTCGAAAAACATCTTGTACTTTGGCCCGGCAAAATACCACTTGTGAATTTTATGTACCTACCTATGTATATAGATTTTCTTTGGTTATGCGTCAGTTTTTATCCAAATTTCTAATAGGTATATTCTCTGTCCCGGGACATCCTTCCGAGGGCTTACCCGGGGCTCGCAACCTCAGCCTGTTGGGCGTTGCGTGAGGTTTTTTAGTCGGCAAGAGTCCGGCATGGCATCCTCTGAGGATTTTCCCTCACGTAAAAAAAAAGAAAAAAAAAATGGGTATATTCCCAATATTAAAAAAATTTAAATACTGTTTCCGGCTCTAATAGCTGAATGAGCTGGCTGAAATTTTGTACAAGGATATATGATAGTCTGGAATAACACATGGGCTACTATATTCCCTGGAATACCGTATCATGGGATACCGAAACGGGAATGGAATTTTGTTCCCGTTTCCGTGTGTCTAGAGTCTCAAAGTCAAAACAAAGTAGATAATAGTTAGAACAAACTTTTTGTTTGTTCTATGTTCTAAGGATATATCCTTAGAACATAACATAAAAACATATAAGTAATACAATCAAGTATTGTGTGCGAGAGGAGCCACTACGCTGTCGAATCCATTTCATTCGATGCTCATTTATTTTTTGCGATGTATTTCGTTCCAAAGTTCCTTTGTTTTTACCGATGTTAGAAATCATGATTCGCATTTGTCCATTTAGTTGATTCGAACCGAAAAATAAAACAAAGTTCACGTCGCAATCATGTGATCGATCAGACTATGAGAAATAAAATCATTCTCCAGTACGCCCCTGGGTGCCAGTACAATCCGTAGATCACTCTAATCCGATGTATAAAAATATTTTCGTATGTGATAAATTATTTAACGATAGCACTTATACAATATTCTTAGTTGCTTCCAAACCCTGCCCAGAATTGAAGACTGGAATACTCATAGTCCTAGCCAAAGCATAGTTGCCTCCAGCAGGAGGCAACTATGCTTTGGCTTCATGAAATGAAATTAAAAAAATATTTTCCATTCTTGGGAGCCACTACATTCTATACCTCCAATCCTGTAAAGGCATCTGTGTCGGCGTTGCGTTGTCCGTTGGGTGCATCCTTAACAGGTCAGGTTGCTTGGGTCCCGGAATGGAATATCTGTATCTGTAGTATAAATAGGATATATGAGATGCGCCTTACTTTACCTATTTATATATAGATACAGATATTTTCATCCAAAAATTACCTGGGAGAAATAGTTTGGGCGATAAGCCCTTTATATTGCGAATTTTGTATTAAATTTCTAAATAGTAGTACAGTTTCTTGCCATGTAATAATCTGTATGATAAATTAAATAACATAATTTGAAAATAATTACAATGAAGCATATAACTATTTACAATGAAGTATATTTTACAAACTAAACTAAACCTAAACAAGGCTCCCGTGGCATTGGGTCCAAAAGACGGGCAACATTCCCCCTATGTATAGCGATGCCTATTCGTTGGCAGAATAACTGCCAGCCTAGTCTACTCAACTAGACAATAGTTTAAAAAAAATCTTTCCTTGTGGCGGCCTACATTATTAGGGAACTTTTGTGTGGATAGTCATACAATAAACAACAACTTTTTAAGCTCTCGTTAATTAATTTAATTTAAAATAATTTATTTCATTTATAATAATTGTTTTTGGTACATTCGAATGATTGCATAATACACTCACCAGCTGTGTGTTATCTCCATCCAAGTTATCCAAACTAAAAAGATATTCACTGATCAACAACTGGCACAAATATGGAAGCATTTAGGGATACTTTTGCATCTACCATGAGTGCAATTGAAGAACGGCTAGCAGGTTTTGAGTCAGATCTCCAGCGAAACACTAAGGCTCCAAGTTCCCCAAATCTGGTGAGTCTGGCTACTGAATTCTCGAAATTTAAAAGCTTTGTGCTGAGTACCTTATCTGCCTTCCGTACTCAAATGGAATATCTGGCACGTGAGTTGGACAATATTGAGATGCGGGGTCGTCGCAGGATGCTGTTGATGCATGGCATTCCTGAGGAGCATGCTGAACAGACGGCACATGTTGTAGTTAAAGTTATTTCTAATAACTTAAAACTGTCTGATGTAACTACTGAAGACATCAAGCGATGCCATAGGATGGGACGATCTTCAGATGCCAGCAAACCCAGACCTATCCTTATAAAGTTCCAACAGGTAGCAGTCCGTGACAAGGTTTGGTTCACAAAAACTAAGTTCAAGGGTACTGGAATTACACTGTCCGAGTTTCTGACCCGCACCAGACATGAAGCTTTTATGGCTGGGCGCGAACGTTTTGGTGTTTCCAAGTGTTGGACGCGAGGAGGGCATGTTTTTATCCTGGGTCCTGATGGCACGCGGCACCGTATAGCATCAGTTAACGATCTCAATCGTATGGATTCTGAAGCGCAGAAAGCAGCATCCGACGCGAAGACCACGACGAAGTCCAGGCGAGCCATAAATAAAAAGTAGAACAGTTTCACAGTGCAGCTTTTTGCTGGCTCTTTGACCGCTTGTCGTGGGCACTGCATCTTGGTACTTTTCATTTTGTTTTTTCTTTCAATAGGTCTCTTTAAACTGGTAACTTTATTGCATAAATAGAATCTGAACCTATCCATAATTTAACTTGAATGAATGTCATTGTGATCACAATAATTACTAGATTCCTTTGTTTTGTTTATATTATGTACCTACATCTAAATCTTCTATCCAAATCTGTCAACTTCAACATGGTTGGTTATTGACATTGACATCTTTTGTTTGACAAGACTTTTTTTTTCTGCTAATGCCATTTGCATGCCTCGAGCGGGCGGTCGGCCATAGACCATGCGGCTTAGTGAATTGTGACTTTTTTTTTTCTTTCTTCTGTTTATATATTTTTTTGTTATGTGTGAATATTCTTCCATTTTTTTTTTTAGTTTATAGCACAACTGCGTGGTGGACAGAACAGCTTTGAAGACAAAAATATTGTAAATTGTTATTGTTAAGTACTTAATATTTTATTGGACATATTTATCTTCTTCTATTATTTTATATCTATATATTGTATATTTTATTATTTATTTTGTATAATATTTAGTGTGTATTAAGTTTACTTATATATATTGTGTTATTATTATACTTGTATTATTATAACTATTTATATTGATATTATTTAAAATTATGTTAAATGCATTTAACATCAGTAATGATGACAACAGTTTTATTATAGCGAATAGCCAGAATAGCCAAAATGACGTTACGGGTACGCCTTCTTTAGCACAAATTATAGAGACCCAGTTTTCCGATGTACCCAAGAATTTTAATGTAGTCCATATCAATGCACAGAGCATTCACGCCCATTTCCCAGAGATGCAGACGGCTTTTGATTGTAAAAATATCCACGCAATCTTAGTTTCAGAAACGTGGCTAAATCCTTGTCTTCCTTCTATTCCTTATACTCTACCTCATTTTCATTTAATTCGTAACGATCGCACTACCAAGGGTGGTGGAGTTGCGATTTACTTACGTGATTATATAAACTACAACGTCCTGGAGATGTCACCTCAGCCTCCGCCCTCGAATGCCGGGGAATCCATATTCATTGAGGTGGAATTGTATCACACCAAAGTGTTACTTGGTGTCTATTACTCCTCCTCTTCTGAAATTAACTTCTTCTCATCTTTTGAAAGCTTACTAGAACGTCTCTCTCCCTCATACAGCAACACCATAATTTTAGGCGATTTCAACACCTGCCTACAAAAAACTGATCCTCGTTCGCTTGCACGGGCCTCTACTTTCTCTAGCATTGTTCACTCCTCTAACTTGTCTATCCTACCTTTAAATGTCACTCATCATTTTCCAAATTGTGCTCCATCCCTTATTGATCTCATCCTTGTTTCTTCCACTGAATTAGCTGTCAAGCATGGACAATGCACAGCTGATGAATTTTCATACCATGACTTAATCTATCTCTCATACAATCTTCGCCCTCCCAAATCTAAATCCAAAATCCTCATGCAACGCAATTTTGGTGCCATGGATGTTGATAAACTACGTGAGGATGCTTCAAACATTGATTGGAGTTCACTATTGCAAACGAACTGTATTGATAAAAAAGTTAGTATCCTAACAAATAAGTTAATTGAACTCTATGATCAACATGCTCCAATCCGTGCAGTAAAGGTGCGGCACCTGCCGTCGCCTTGGCTTACAGATGAAATCAAAGCTCTTATTGCCAAAAAAGCTGCAGCCAAATGTAAGTTTAAGCGTCGGCCTACACCTGAAAACCGTGAAAAATATATATCCTTAAGAAACCTCTGCAGCAAGGTGTGTAGGAAAGCACAACGCCAACATATCCATAAATCGGTCCAGAACGGGGACCCTGCGAAGGTATTGAAATTTCTTAGAACACTTGGAGTTGGAAAGCCTAAACAACAGGAAATCCCAAAAATGCTTAACATCGAGTCACTAAATCAGCATTTCTGCTCGTCTTCGAGTTATGATCAATCGAGCAAAGCTAGTACTTTACAATATCTTTCATCAATTCCAACTCCTTCCTTCCAACCGTTCTGTTTTGAACAATTATCTGATTGTGGTGTTAAGAGGTGCATAATGTCGCTGAGTTCCAACGCTGTTGGCACTGACTGCTTGAGTCGTAACATGATCGTGCCTATTCTGGACGAAATCCTTTACATACTGTGCCATGTCTTGAATCACTCCTTATCTTGCAATGTATTTCCGACAACGTGGAAAGAGGCACAAATTACTCCCATTCCTAAAAAGCCGAACCCCAAATTCATTTCTGAGTATCGTCCCATAGCCATTTTACCATTCCTTTCAAAAATCCTCGAACGTCTTGTACACGGCCAACTGAGCTCATTCCTCACCAGAAACCTCCTCCTTAACCCTTTCCAATCAGGCTTTCGTCCGGGATATAGCACGACTAGTGCATTGATTAGTATTACTGATGACATTAGGCTGGGCATGGAGAACGGGAATCTCACTGTACTATCCCTACTCGATTTTAGCAATGCTTTTAATACAGTGGATTTCCAAGTCCTGCTTGGCATATTGCGCTCAATTAACATATCTCCAACAGTAATTGATTGGTTTCACAGTTACCTGTTCGGACGACGGCAGCGTGTACGCATTGAGGAATCATTTTCCTCTTGGTGTGATACGACTGTGGGCGTACCGCAGGGTGGCGTTTTATCTCCTTTGCTTTTCTCTATTTTTATAAATTCCATCTCAAAATCTTTACTTTCATCCTACCACCTTTATGCAGATGATTTGCAGATATATATGCAAGCTCCAGTCCATGAACTCAATGAGGCTATTTCAATTATCAACTCGGATCTAAGGCGAATTTGTAAGTGGAGCAAGCAGTATGGACTTAGCGTGAACCCCTCCAAAACCCAGGTCGCTGTGATCGGAAGTTCCAACATGGTGTCACGAATAGATAAGGCACAACTGTCTGACATTATGTTTAACGGAGTTGTGTTACCTATTAGCACAACTGTCAAAAATCTGGGCGTTCTGATTGATAGCACGCTTTCTTGGCGACCCCAACTGCAAGAAGTTAGCCGAAAGCTGTTCGCATCTGCAGGTTCATTACGTCGACTTCGTAATTTCTTGCCAAAGGCCACTAAAATTGCGCTTGCTCAATCGCTCCTCCTTCCCATGCTAGATTATGCCGACGTCTGCTATCTCGATATCACTGAAGAACAACTTGATAAGCTTGAGCGCCTACAAAATTTCTGCATAAGATTCATATTTGGATTACGCAAATATGATCATGTTACCGAATACCGCAACATGCTTGAGTGGCTTCCAATTCGCCTTCGACGGAATGCTCACATCCTTTCTATGCTTTACAATATACTGTTCAATCCACATTCCCCAACTTATCTCAAAGAACGATTTATGTTCCTTAATGACACACATTCAAGATCCTTGCGGTCGTCGGAATCTTTGGTACTGGTTGTTCCTGCTCATTCGACTAATTTCTTTGATAAATCGTTCACCGTACAGGCTGTACGATTATGGAACGCACTACCTGTAACTATTAGACGGGCCCAATCTCTAGTTATTTTTAAGCGTTTGGTGAAGGAACATTATTTGACTTTGCAGAGGTTTTTCTAAGTTATATAATATATTGTTAGGAGGTCAATAATGTTGCATTGAGTCATATTTATGAGAGTATCCTGGCTATGTGTATTTAGATGTATTTATGTAGGTATGTATGTATGTATGTATGTATGTATGTATGTATGTATGTATGTATGAATGAATGTATGTATGTATATTTGCATGTATATATGTATGTATGCATGTATGTATGATATGTACTTTGTGTATGTAGGCATGTGCCTATGTAAGTATTTATGCGTTTAGTGTATGTATTGCAACTATCTATTGCTTCATATTTCTGCACCAAAAACTACCCATCTGACTTACAATTAACATCTTTTCTGTCCATCCCAAGGTTGCCTGTCAGATATTGCTGTACAGCGATAAGGCCGCCCTTTGTACAACATTTTGAAAACATTTTTTTTGTAAAACTAGTTTTAATATGGTGTACAAATAAAGTTTATTCTATTCTATTCTATTCTTATCCTAAAAGTTGCTAGTTCCTGGGTTAAAGGGATTCGATGGGTGTCGATAGCTGGAGTGAGGGCGTCGATAGTAGGGTGTCGATAGGTGGTTTTTGCCTGTTATTTTCACCTTTCAGGGGGAGTGAGTACGTCTACTCAAATTATGTCGCAATTATCTCTTTACCTTTAACTGGTGACGTGCGGTCTCACAGGCCAAGCGGCGTAAGCAAAATGCTTCTGAAGACGAAGAACCTGATATGATATAATACACCAGGAAAATCAGCTTGCAGAGAGTGACAGTGACGAATGTATATCATGCGATAAACATGTGTGTTTGCAGTGTGCGAAGCAATTATGCCCTAACTGTCAATAAAAATACTAATGATTGACAGTTGTCAATTTTGAGACATGACACTTGTGATAAGAGTTTAATTTTTTTTAAGTTGAGTAGTGTTTGAACTTTGTTAAAAAACTAATATTTTATAATTTATGTTGATTTTTACTATTTTATAAGCAATCGTTGATCTCGATACTAGTTTTTCAATTACAGAGATCCAAAACTTTGTAACTACCCAGTTTCTAATTAAAATTATATTTAGACTACATGACGTTGTTTTAATTTTTACTTTAATATTTAATTTAACACAAAATCAACATTAGGATAACCTACCATATTTTAATATAATGTATTATAGACCAATTATGGCAGCGGCCTGTCAGGCCGCTCGTCACCAGTTATGTTATAAAAAAACCATGTCACCAGTTAAAGGGGTAGAAGAGAGTAGGTAAAAACGAGACCCTATTCATGAGACTTCGCTGTACGTCTGTCTGTCTGCCTGTCTGTCTGTCCGTCACCAGGCTGTAACTCAGGAACTCTGATAGCTAGAGGACTGAATTTTTCACAGATGTTGTATTTCTGTTGCCGCTATAACAACAAAAATATAAATTAAAATCCGAAAAAAAAAATTAAGTGAGCGTCTTATAAACGTGATTTCCCCCGATTTTTGGTACGGAACCCTCCATGCGCGAGTCCGACTCGCACTTGGCCGGTTTTCTTGTCTTGCAAGCGAGAAGACGAAACTGAGCAAAAGAAAACTTACAAGTTCTCATTTCCCATTCAATATTATGTCAGCTAGCATAAGTACCCACGGTACCCAGTAGCAAATTGTTGTCAATAAATCTTTGTACAAAGACACGAGCACAAATACCTATTTGCGATCGGACTAAGGCCGTCATCGAACAGGCTACTGGACGTTGGGTCTTTCTGTAAATATGAGCTATGGCGGTCGGTCTGAATGACGTTAATTCTGACACACATCTCGGTTTTCTTCATCCCAAACGCCTACAGTATGAGGTTCTTCAAAAGAGATCTTAGAAGGTTTTTAAAGGGTCGGCAGCGCGAGTGTAGCTCTGTTGTTGCAAACTTCCATAGGCTACGGTGACCACCACTATAACTGGTGGGCCGTATGCTTGTCTACCACCTTAGTGGCATAAAAAAACATGTTCTATGCCTTTCTGTCACTTGACAAACAAGATAGATAGCCAGTGTAAGTTTTTCGTTTATTCGACTCGCAACTTCATTTCCCATAAAATAAATATTGATAGGTTGCAGTTCGTTCATAATTTATTTGTGAAAGATTTTTGTAAATTATTATTATTAGTGAGTTTCCACTAGTTGAACTCATTTTTTCCAAGCGAGTTACAATATTTTTAAATGAATTATAATTTACTAGCTTTTTCATATCGTATCATTCAAGTGTTACGTCCACATTATCTAACGATTTTTTAAATTAAATTCTTGATACAATCCGAAAGCCACCTAGAGTTTTGGCGCGAACACGAAAGGCTCAGACATTATTTATGTTTATGTAGCAAATCTTTTTTTTTTATAAGTGCCTAATATTTGACGCTAAGAGAGAGAGGTAAGCTATACATTCAAAACTCATCCATCTTTATTTAGAAGTCATCGCTCAAATCTTAAAAAAGGTATCTAAATAATTGACGGATACCCAAATTTCGTTTTCCTCTACAGAACTACATTTTACAATAGATTTTCTTGAAATCTAATGTTTTTTGTAACAATTAAGATGTTAAGATGTAAGGGTTAAGATGAGTTAAGGTGACGTAAGGTGACCTTACCTGATTTTACCGCAACTAACACCATCTTATCCCTACCTCAACCCCCACCTTAACCCCCACCTTACCTCCACCTCAACCCCACCGGATCCACCATCTTAATCCTCACCTTAGCCCCAACCTTAAATTCCACCTTATCCCAATTTTACCACAACCTTAACCCCATCTAGACCTCCACCATTACCCCCATCTTATCCCCCCACCTCAATCCCCCACCTTGAACATAGCCTTATTCACCACCCCCCTTTCCCTCACCTTAACCCCCGGCTTACCTCACCTTCACTCACCTTACACCACCTTACACCGCTTTACCCCACCTTACACCGCTTTACCCCACCGTACCCCCTGCCTTACCCCACCTTACCTCAACTTCACTCACTTTACCTCTACCAAAAAAAGAAAGGTATTGCGATTCTAGTCTAGTGATGGCATTTGGCGTTATAAAAGTTTTACGCGACTAGAAAGTTTAGGACCAATCGCTATACCAGCGTTATAGAATCGCACTAGATCGACTTTTTTTATGTAAAATAGTAGACTTGGCCTGTAAACGATCACTGCAGCAAGCAACGTTCACTATGGCCAGTCCATAACGTAACTATCCATGTGACCACTTTGTGACATTTATTTCCGTTGTGAAGCGTTTCCGTGCTTCGGAAGGCACGCTAAGCCGTTGGTCCCGTTGCCAATAAAATGACAGTCGTTAAGGCAAGTTGAAGGCCTTTATATGCAACTTGAAAATTTTCAACAGCAGGCAGGCACAACCTGCACCTGTCCATTTCAACACGGCAATACTGCTTAACACCTATTACGTGGGACAAATTCTAAAGGAAAACTTGAAATGTGGGCATTACAATAAGCCCCTGCCTTCCCCTTCGGGGATAAAGGCGTGACCATATGTATGTACCTATATATATATATGTATGTATGTTGGTATGATAAAAAAAAACTGAAGTAGTAACAGTGATGCACAGCACAGTATATGTAAATAATACGTATAAACCAATATACATATCCTAAAATTTAAACTGGTAGGGCTTATTCCTGTGAGAGAGGTGAAATTACATTTCCACGAATTTACAGGGAAGCTCAAAATGACATTGCATTGTTTCCCGGAAGATTATTGATCATATTGACTGAAACCAAGCTGCAATATTATTCAATCTGTGAACATAAAGTATCTGATGTTGGTATTGCTGATGGCATGTGTATTTTAAATAGTAGCATGGGGCGCCAATTCTCGATTCATACCGTCGTCGTATGAAGCTAGAAAGAATAAATAAATAAATAAAACAAATTTGTGGACATTCTAAAACAACATCATCTAGCTCAAATTTAGCTAATTTAAGCTTGTGATATGGAATCTAGGTGACTGATAGACATACTTAGAATATATTTTTAAATACCTACATTCATATTAAACATAGAAAATATCCAAACTCCGGAACAAACATTTGTGGGTCACACAAATATTTGGATCGATCTAGGAATCAGCGCGGCAGGCGGTTAAATTAATGAATGCGCCACCGACGCAGTCTAATGAATGAATGAATGCGTGGCCGAAAACGTCTTCTGTCTCTTATTTAGGAACTGTGAAGATGACATAGGTATTTAAAGTTTCAAGGTAACTAACACTATTATTGTATGTCGAAAATACTCAATACCTAAGAAATGGTAATTACCCCATTAACTCTAAAAGTGTCGAAGATGACGTTTCACCCCTAAATTTCGTGTGGTCGAGAATCAGCGCAGCGTGTTTTTATTTCAGTTTTTAATAGGTCTATTGTATTTTATACTCATCATATTATTTTAAATAGCAGTGGTATTTTTATTTCTGTTTTTAGGTCTATTGTCTTGGTTTTGCAGAATTGTAGGTATGGCATTTCATTAGTGAAACAATTGTTCTCAGGTGTTTATTTTCAGACACCTGGACAAACGAGATAGCTAAAAATAATAAAAGAGTACCTACTTAATGTTATTATGTTTTTGACTGGTAAGTGCGAAGACTTCAAGTACCTACATATTCGAGTTGACGTGTATTATTTAAATAAATTAGTGAACGTTTTACATCATCCTAACACAAGCTATCTTACACACTGTGGTTTTAGTCAGCTTTGCGTGGTCTTTATCTTAGTGCAGTCATAGTGCAGTCAGTGTCTGGAGATAATTAGGATAACTCAGTTCTCTGCCTCCACGTTTTGATTTTTGGTTTACACCGTAACGGCACTAATGCGAGACCCCGATGAGTTTGTTGCTCTGAAGAGGGTTCAGACTCCCCACTAAACCGGTGCCATGGTGTTCCAACTTATCTCTACCGTGCAGGAATGGTTAGAAATGAAGCCAGTGCAAAGAGACGTCTTAAAGTGGGGTCCAGACGACCTTAAACCTACATTAAGAGTAATTTATCACCCCGGTCGGGCAGAGGAAAGGCAATTCTGAAAGCAACGAAGGTTGCTTTTAACCATCGATGGGGGGCAAGTTCGACATACTTACGTCAGATAAGATGAAACCCGAGAAGGTTTTCTACAAAAAGACAATGCCACTTCGGGAGCGCAAACAAAAGTAAAAACTTGATAAATTACGTGTAAATTTCTGTAATCGTCAGAAAAAGAACGTGATCAATACCTTTACGTAGACTCTTACCTACAAAGGTATCGGCAACGGTAGGTATACGCATTTATAGAACTTTTCGCTTCAAAAATAAAAAAAAACAAAAAAATATCGGCAAACCATGTCGTCGTCATCAAGTTACGACTTAAAAACGAGTAGGTAGAATGCTCAGGCTAAAAGAATATTTATTCTTTCAATCTGAGGTAGAATGGTATCGTAAAAATCACCAGAGACCCGTAATCCTTTATTTGTTTTCATGCGCAAGTCTCGCACGTTCTGAACGTAAATTTCAGACGCAGTAGTAATTAAGTTTTGACTGAAATTAAATTGTTGATAAATTAATAACGTGCCTGCGGTTTATTATGATTGAGGTGAGCGTAGGGCTCCATTTCTAGTCTACTTTTACGAGCGCGTAGTGTGGAATCCCGTTATATGAGAAATTTTACATGAAATAACTCAATAGTAATTATGATAGTTAAGAGTAATAATGATGTAGGTTTTGCCTCCTATATAGTAAAGAAGGCATTCTCTTACATCTATTTTTTCTCTTGATTCATTACCCCTGCCCGGAAAAACTAGATTTCGAAAGTCCGTGCACTGTTTATTCTGTGTGTAGCATGGTCGATAAACTTAGTCCATGTGGCGCCTGCTTATTTAAATAATATAATGTACCTACTTCATATTAATTATTATACCATAGTTTCATTATTTCATTTATTGTCGCCTGAAACGGCGCATGATCCATACAATTTCCATATTTAGAGGGTAGTATTATATTTGAAGTTTCTTTCTTGAGAAACGTGCAAAATACGACTGCTTTGATGAATGTTTCTTTGACGTATTTTATGTTCTGACACATCGTCATGAAATTGGAGATATTTTCTACGGTATTACGTCACCACACGGGCAGATAATGCGAGATCATAATTATTGTTTTTTTTTCTAGCGATCTGTTAATAAAAATATCACTGGTTAATTTGACCAAACGCCCAGGGCTCAATCGTTCCTTCGACCAGTTATCGAAAGGGCAATAGCTCTTATGGGGGCAGTTTAATCAACCAGTATAACTTGGCCAACGGTATTGTAATTGCTTCAGCGGTTTAGGCATAAAAGCGAAACAGACAGATAGACAGAGTTACTTTCGCATTTATAATATTAGTAGGGAGGGAACTAAACTAAACTATTTCAAAGTCAGTTGAAAATTCACTTACTGTCTAGGCGCCGAGATTTTTTAAAGTACTCAACGGAATATAATATAGTTTTCAGCAATAGATAGAGTGATTCAAGAAAATGATTTATAGGTACCTAACCTATAATGAAATAATAACTATAGTATAAGAAAAGAAAAGCATAACTGTATCGTTAACAAATTTGCGCGTAAAAGCCGTTTCTATATATCAAAATACATAAAATGAGTTCACTTTTTTGTACAAATTCAAGATAATGGAAACAGAAATGATTGATGACTGAAAATTTTTAAAACAGTGAACCTAATATTTACTTTAGAATTTGAATAATGTTGATTTTAGCAATGAGAATTAATGGCCTGGAATTTCTTTGAATCCTTACTGTAATCGTTCAGGCAATTAGTTGTTTAAATAATGATATCGGTATTATTTTTTCTCGAAGAGGTAGGTGGAATCATACTAAGGCTGCTCGCACATTTTTCAGCACCGTACGCGCCGCACGCGCCGTACGCGCCGCATTTTGTTTGGTTTTTACAGGGTCGGCAGCGCGAGTGTGGCGCCTCTGGTGTTGCAAACGTCCATAGGCTGCGGTGACCACCGGTACATCTGGTGGGCCGTATGCTTGTCTGCCACCTTAGTGGTATAAAAAAAAAAAAAAATTTTAGAATTCGTTGTATGAAATTATATGGAACCTCGCACATTACACCCGCACCGTACGCGCCGCATTTTGTAAAATGCGGTAGGCACCCGAATAACATTCTGATGACGTCATAATACGGCGCGTACGGCGCGTGCTGTGGCTCGGTGTAGCCGCATGCATGCTCAGTGTTGCCATATATACGTATTTGCCCGTATCTATACGGAAATAATGTTCAAACCGGACAATACATAAGACATGCACACGGATTTTTATAGTGAGCGATTACAATCACAATAACATTCACCCATTTATTAGCAATGTTGAAATCCTTTAATATTCTATTTTTATTTGCAAATGAAGATCGATAAAACAAATGACTCCCGGATAAACAAATGACGATCGGCAAAACAAATGACGGTCGGATAAACAAATTACGATCGGCAAAACAAATGACGGTCGAAGAAACATATGCAGATCAATGAACCAAAAGACTATAAGCAATTTGATAAGATTAAAAAATACTTGCAGCCATATTTTGTAATCTAGATGTGATTGCCATTCAAAAAAATAGGTGCAAGCAAATCTCGACCTTAGTGACACTTCTCTAAAAATGTGCTTTTAAGCGTTTATAGACATCACTGATCACGAATATGTTAAAATTAAATAAATATTATTAATGTTCATAAGGTCGAGAATTGCTTGCACCTATTTTTATGAATGGTTATAGCATCTAGATTACAAAAATAGGGTTCAAGCAAATTTCAACCTTATGAGCATGCATATTATCTATTTATTTTTTTATATATTCGTGATCAGTGATGTCTATAAACGCCTAGAAGCACATTTTCAGAGAAAAGTCATTAAGGTCGAGATTTGCTTGCACCTATTTTTTTGAATGACAATCGCATTTAGATTACAAAATATGGCTGCAAGTAATTTTTGACATTATCAATTTGCTTATAGTATTTTGTTTTAGTGATCTGCATTTGTTTTTTCGATCGTCATTAGTTTATCCGACCGTCATTTGTACTGTCGATCTTCATTTGTTTCGCCGATCTTCATTTGTATTGCCGATCTAGACCTATTATTATAAAGACAAGTCATAACGTGCACAATCTGCGTTGTCTACATTTTGCGAGTTGTTAACATTTTGTACATTTTGCTTGTGGTTCTCATTTTGCGTTTTGTACATTCTGTTCCGAAGGGATCTTCCCGTCATAGCCCACTGTCACAATACCACTCACTGTACCATTTTACACCAGAGGTAAAAGAAACTGCTATAGATGGCAATACCAGATTTGCTTACGGCGCGTACGGCGCGTGCGGCGCGTACGGCGCGTATGTGCGAGGCTATCAGGAAATGCGGCGCGTACGGCGCGTGCGGCGCGTACGGTGCTGACAAATGTGCGATCAGCCGTCCACATTTCAGCATTTGTATTTTGTTTTGTCCATAAGGGATCCAACTTGGCCTAACGACTTGCCGTTGTTGGTAGCCTAGAGTAGACCAACGGCCTCAAGTGCTTCTCGAAAACACCAAACACAAGGATCGACTGTAGCTTGAGTAGTATCTCTGCGAGGAATTAGCGAAATAGGTATTTGAATTTATAATGAAAATATGACCCTTTTAAAATGGCGAAACATAACTAGTTTTTTGTTACCATGTCTTTTTTTTAACGTGAGGGAAAAAAAAATGTTATTTCATTCTTTTTTTTAGCTTTAGATTCGACTGTTTTATTTGGAGAAAATCGATGATACTTATTCTCATTTTTAGGGTTTCGTAGCCAAATGGCAAAAACGGAACCCTTATAGATTCGTCATGTCTGTCTGTCTGTCTGTCTGTCTGTCTGTCTGTCTGTCCGTCCGTGTGTCACAGCCACTTTTCTCCGAAACTATAAGGCCTATGCTATTGAAACTTGGTAACTAGATGTGTTCTGTGAACCGCATTAAGATTCTTATATAAATTCATATTCCAAGCAACAAGTCCCGGCGTCGTGGAAGATCGCGTATGTGCATCCTGTGCCCAAGAAGGGTGACAGGACCGACCCGGCCAACTATAGGCCTATAGCCGTCACCTCCCTTTTATCTAAGGTGATGGAGCGTGTAATTAATACACAGCTCCTGAGGTACCTAGAGGAACACGACCTGCTCAGTGACCGGCAGTACGGTTTCCGTCACGGTCGCTCGACGGGCGATCTTCTGGTGTGCCTCACACACCGATGGGCGACGGCTATCGAGAGTAAGGGCGAGGCTCTAGCAGTAAGCCTTGACATCTCTAAGGCCTTTGACCGGGTCTGGCACCGTGGTCTTCTTACGAAATTGCCCTCATATGGACTGCCCGAGAGATTATGCGGATGGGTGTCTAGCTTCCTGGCCGGTAGAAGCATCAAGGCCGTCGTTGACGGCAGCTGTTCAGACAGCATGGCCATAAACGCTGGAGTACCGCAAGGCTCAGTGTTGTCCCCTACTCTGTTTCTGCTGCATATCAATGACATGTTGTCTATTGACGGCATTCATTGTTATGCGGACGACAGTACGGGGGACACTTGTTACACGGGCCGCCCCGGTATCTCTCGGGACACGGTGAAGGAAAATCGTGAACAGCTTGTGTCTGAAATCGAGGCTACTCTTACTAGAGTGTCCGATTGGGGTGGACAAAATCTTGTCCAGTTCAACCCTTCCAAGACACAAGCGTGTTTTTTCACCGCTAAGCAAACCCCAATTACTGTAGCGCCGCAATTTCAGGGCACATCTCTTTCCATCTCCAGAAGTATAGGGATCCTTGGCGTTGACATCTCCAGTGACGTTCAGTTCCGTAGTCATTTGGAGGACAAGGCTAAGCTGGCGTCCAAGAAGCTAGGTGTGCTCAACAGGGCGCGGCGGTACTTCACTGCTGCGCAAACACTGCTTCTGTATAAGTCGCAAGTGCGGCCGCACATGGAGTACTGCTGTCACCTTTGGGCGGGGGCACCTGAATATCAGCTTCGTCCATTTGACTCGGTGCAAAGACGTGCTATAAGAGTTGTCAACGATCCTATACTTACAAGTGGTGTGGAACCTCTTCGCGACAGGAGAGACTTTGCCTCCTTATGCGTGTTCTACCGACTGTACAATGGTGTGTGCTATGAGGAATTGTTTGATATGATGCCCACGGCTACGTTCTATCACCGCACCGCTCGCCACAGACAGGGAGTTCATCCTCACACTCTGCGTCCGGAGCGTTCCAGCACGGTTAGATCCGATAGGGGTTTTCTTCCGCGCACGCTTAGGTTGTGGAATGATCTCCCTGCCTCGGTTTTCCCAAACGCCTACAGTATGGGGTTCTTCAAAAGGGGTCTTAGAAGGTTTTTGCAGGGTCGGCAGCGCGAGTGTGGCGCCTCTGGTGTTGCAAACGTTCATAGGCTGCGGTGACCACCAGTCCTTCTGGTGGGCCGTATGCTTGTATGCCACCTTAGTGGTATAAAAAAAAAAAAAAAAAAAAAAAACTAGAAAAAAAGCAGTAAATTTTGGGGGTCCCCATACTCAGAACTGAAACTCAAAATTTTTTTTTTCATCAAATCCATACGTGTGGGGTATCTATAGACAGGTCTTCAAAAATGTTATTGAGGTTCCTAAAATCATTTTTTTCTACAGTGAATAGTTTGCGCATGAGACACTTCCAAAGTGGAAAAATGTGTGTCCCCCCCCCCCTCTAACTTCTAAACTAAGAGAATGATAAATCTAAAAAAAATGTATGATGTACATTGCCATATAAACTACCAACGGAAATTGGTTTGAACGAGATAGAGCTGGTAGTTTTTTTTTAATACGTCATAAACCGCAATTTTCGGTTAGAAAAATCACTACCACTGCGAACGTGTTAAAACATCAATCCAAGTTACAACGAACAATAAGAACTTTTATATTATGTTACTTGCTGCTACGAAACCCTTCATGGGCGAGTCCAACTCGCACTTGGCCGGTTTATTTCTCCATTAAAACTGAATCAATTTAAACATTTTTGGGACCATTTTCAGAGAAATGTCAAAGACTTCTATATGAACTGAGGTAGACGCGCCGTACTCTAACAAACGAGATTTCAAAAGCAATCCTCAAATACACACATTAATAAGACTACACTCACTTATAAATATTTTTTACGTATTTGTCACCACACCCAATAGCAATATACGAATAGAAAAAGAGTAAAAGAGAAGGCGTATGGACTCCGATTGCAAGTCGAGCACCTTCTCTCGAAGTTTTGACTTACAACAGTGCGAGCAACGCTGTTAATTAGCTCAGTTTCTACCTCAGTTTATATAGAAGTCTTTAAGAAATGTATGCTCATATTTTTTTAAATTAATATCTTTTCAAATTTGACTGGCAGTCTACTAGACATGGTGATAACCGAGGACTATTGGCCTTCATGACTGGGGGCCTGAGGACGGTGAGAGGGCTGCTCACCGTCCTTACAGAAGCAGGCCCATGACGGCAGCGTGACTTGACGAATTCGCGCAGCGTGACTTGACGAATTCGCGCAGCGCCCCTTAGAAGCGGGATCACACCCGAAACTCCCCAAAGACGCGGGATAGCACCCGTAACACCCCCTAGGCTAGGCGAGGCCGCAGTGGCGGCCGTGGGTCTGTTGGGAGTCTTGGGACATCCTTCCGAGGGCATACCCAGGGCTTCCAACCATAGGCTGTTGGGCGTTACGTGAGGTTTTTTAGTCGGTAGGAGTCCGGCATAGCATCCATGATGGATTTTCCCTCACGTTTTGTTTTGTTAGTTTGAGTATATATCTTACAAAGCATAGCATTGCACATTGCAATAGCATTAAATAGCAATAAGAGAGATATCGTGACGCGAGATAGCACCTGAACTCCCCCCCCCCCAACCCTAAGTAAGGCCTCAGTGGTAGCCAAGGTATGTTGGGAGTCTTGGGCTCATCCTTTCGAGGTCTTACCCGGGGCTCTCAACCGTAGGCATTAGGTAGGAATCGTGTGATTTTTAGTCCCTGTAGGACTTTCCTCGCGTTAAAAAAAAAGAGTATTATCGTGACACAAACGATTATTTTTATCTTCAGGAAGGATATAATAAGTAAACCTACTTTGTGACTGTTATCTTGAACAAACAAAACGATTGACTTCCGTCTGTAAATATCACAGGGTGAAGATACTTCGGCGTATTTGCTCAACTTTTGAACGGTTACATATTTATCCGGAAAACGGTTCAAAGAAAAGCAAACATTTCAGTCGGGGAAACTCATCATACCTATGTAAGAAATAAAAGTCACGTTTCGAATTTCCTGTGTATGACAAAGAGACTAGTTTTCTGTTGTGGAATTCGTAGAGTTTGTATGTTTGTCACATTTTGTTGACAGCCTTTGTGGCGATGTGGTTTTCAAGTTTTATGGCGAGACTTGTGTCTGTAGTCTGTGACTCTGTTGCATTAAATTACGTCACTAGGTCATGTGGATCATCTGTTCAAAGTTTAAAATGAAATAAAAATGACAACGTCAATCGGATTGAACTAACACTTTCACAATAAACGTTAGAGGGTAAGTAGGGTGAGACCGTCTCACGGCTTTCTTGTTGTGTTCATTATGTACTTGTACCCTTATCAATGTACCTACCCTTAAGCACTTAAATATATCTAAAGGTAGGTACCTATTATAATGTAATAGAACCCAGGCCATGGCTGCCTCGGTGGCGCAGCCGGTAGTGTAACCGCCTGCCGCGCTGGAGGTCCTGGGTTCGATTCCTGGGTCGGTCCAAATATTTGTGTGATCCACAAATGTTCTTTTCGGAGTTTGGGCGATTTCTATCTTACTAATATGATAAATGCGAAAGTTTGTGAGTGTGGATATGTGGATGTTTGTTACTCTTTCACGCTTTAACGGCTAAACGGGCTGAAATTTGGTACAGATATACATTATATTCTGGAATAACACATAGGCTACTTTTTATCCCGGGAATAAGTTTCCACGGGAAGCGGGAACGGGAACAAATATTACGCGGGCGAAGCTGCGGGCATTAGCTAGTGTATAATATATATGTATTTACCCCATATAAATATAATCCCATAGCACAAGCTTATATTAGCTCAATTTGGGCTAGATGATGTTGTGTGAGATTGTCCACAAATATTTATTTTATTTTAACCTTCTATAAACCTGATATCTCAACAATTTTTCCGTTAAAACTATTTAAGTATACGGACTTAGAGTTAATAATGTAGGTCAGATGAATTGGGTTCTTCAATAATATTGGAAATTAAACTTTATGATCAATCGTTAAATATTCATGTCCGCCCACCCTTCCTCTATTTCAATAGATACCTATAGATTCTATAGAATACGGACTCAAAATAATAAGCTTTGATAAGCATCTCGATAACTTGTTTCGGTTCCGTACCCAATAGGATCTGATCATCACTAAGACCAAAAAAAACGAGTAAGTATACGGTTGAATTGATTAACCTTATCCTTTTTTGTAGTCGGTTAAAAACAAGCGGAATGAATCTCCCTGCCTTGGTTTTCCCAAACGCCTACAGTATGGGGTTCTTTAAAAGGGGGCTTAGAAGGTTTTTACAGGGTCGGCAGCGCGAGTGTGGCGCCTCCGGTGTTGCAACCGGTGCGGTGTTCATATGCTGCGGTGACCACCGGTCCTTCTGGTGGGCCGCATGCTTGTCTGCCACCTTAGTGCTATGAAAAAAAAAGGGGGACACCCATACAACAAAATTGGTAGCCGTTTTATGGTACGGTACCCTCGGTGTGCGATTCCTACTCGTACTTAGCCGGTTTTTCCAGGACTTCCGTTAGTAGGCATAATACCTCAATTTTGTCATTTGCAGTTTTTCATAAAATCGCAGTACCTCTACTCTGGAGTCCCGACATCGCATCTAGAACAATACTTAAAAACTGCTGTTACAATAATAAATTTCCTTCCAACGCATTCTCTCAACCCTTCCCTCGTACAATAGGCGATGTCATATATGAGCACGTCATGAATAAAAACAGACTAAACACTTTTTAAATGAAGAGTGTGACGCACGAACGTGTTCGTGTCGTGGCGTAACCTGAACCCTACTAACGACCCTACAGGTGTAATTACGGGTTTTATATTTTTATGCGAAAATATTATTTGACGAATTACGTCTACGACAGTTGAAAATTGAAAAGAGACGGTAAATAAAAAAATGTTGTTATCCCTTGATTGCATCGTCCCTACCCCTATTCAGCCCTAGTAGGTTACCTACACCACCAGCATCGGTTATAAAAAACAAACCGGTTAGGGCTCCATAGACGAGCTTGGAACGTTAATCAGGAACTCGTTCCTTCTACTACTTGGGTGACAGAAACTTTATTGGTAGACAAAATATTTAAAGCAATTCGTTTAAGCTAACTTTTTCATAATATTTTGTTATTGGTAGACATCTCCTTTCATGGAAAGCATGGTTAGCAGAAATCACTAATAATAGAAAGCATGTTTGGTTCTCAAAACCGTGCCGTGTCGATTAATGCTGTGTAACTTATTCCAGACAGTATACTCAATATAATAAGTATGCAAATGTACCTTCTATATAAACTCTAATTGCATAATTAAATGATTCATATATGTCGTGGTTGCATTCTTTCTCATGTTTCGAATCTGCAGAGGCAGGTCGGGGCTATTTTCTGCTGAAATTGTTAAAAACACGTTACTATGTTATGTGAATGCCAGAAAGTTCGTTTCAGGATCTCCATCCGTATGGTGAGACAGCTGACAGACGTTAACAAGAAGCCGTGAGATGGTTTCACCCGACTGCCGTTCTGACGTTTATTGTGAAAGTGAAAGTTCAATCCGATTGACGTTATCATTTTTGTTTTATTTCAAACTTTGAACAAATGATCCACGTGACCTAGAGATGTAATTTAATGCAACAGAGTCACAGACTACAGACACAAGTCTCGCCATAAGCCCCTCTGCAATCTATTTTATGGAGAGGGGCTAAAAAGTTTAAAGAATTGAGGCCCTGTACTGTTATGCCATTAACGATACCATGTATAGCATTTAGTTTTTAATGAGTTTAACAGAACCGAAACTTGATACAGGGTAGAAACAAGCTCGGAAACGGGAACAAAGAAAATTAAGAACCGAGGATTAAGTTTTCTTTTAATATTTTTCTCATCAAAAGAAGATAAAAGGCGGATTGCATTGAGGAAAATTGGGCTGGAAATTATTTTATAACTAGCTAATGCCTGCGGCTTATGGCGCAAAGTAAGGTTTTCCTTTTTTAGATTTTATTCTGAGAAAAAGTAGTTTGTAATCACTTCTCTCTAGTTGTATTTAAAATTACTGGCAAATATTTTTTTTTTACACGAGTTGACTCAGCCCCAACGAATTTCGTACCGCCTTAGAGTCAGATATTTTCTTAGACCATCTAACCACAGGATGCGCCTTACTTAAGCATTGTTTTCTGCCAAGCCACAAGACCATTTGGTCTTTTGGCTTTATAAAAAGCACTGTACATCAGTACATCATTTTATTTGATTAAACTAGTACATTTCATTGTAGTTGACTGTACAATAAAAATTAACACACAACAGCCATTACGCGTTTGTCGATTAATACATTTTTAAATATAATGAAATTTTATATGTCTTTGTGTTTCCCCCTTCACCCGCTATGAAAACTAGCAGAATATTTTTGTATGCGGTGGTTCGCAAAGGCTAGTCCCGTGATATATGGTCTAAGGATATTTTATTACCTCAAGCTCTCCATGGACTTTCACAAAGTACTAACTGTCAAGTTTTAGCAAGACAAGCAAACAGCTGCGCCGCCTCTTTCTGCGAGCAGGTCATGCTCGTGAAAGAGGCGGCGCCGGCGGGGCGGAAGCGGGGCTCCCAACCGTAGGCTGTTGGGCGTTACGTGAGGTTTGTTAGTCGATAGCATCCATGAATAATTATCCCTCATGTTAAAAAAAAAACACAAACAAAAAGCAGAATTATATTTTTTTCTGTCATTTATTAGCACTACTACACTAATTATTATCTTAGGCAAAACCACGGTTAATAAAGAAAATCTTGACTGAAACGGTCAGGAATATTTGTATTTCAAACAAAATTATATTTTTATTAATTCAGGTGTGTTAATTGAGATTATTTATTGTTTTAATGTCTTCGACTCTCGGGTCGGTACAAATATTTGTGCTATCCACAAATCTTTGTTTCGAAGTTTGGGTGGTTTCTATGTAAAATAATGTACATATTTAAAAATATGTATACTGGGTGTAACAAAATTACCTCTCCAAATTTCATGAGATGACTTGGCATCGGAAATCAAATACAAATATTTAATAAAAAAGGGGGTATTTTTTTTCATTTTTTTTTTAAATTTTTTTGTCGCACATTAAGAATTCATTTTTTACTGCGGCAATTCGAGGTAACATGGTCGCCGTGGCAAAACAAACACAGAGCACCCGCCTGGCTGTCGTTGTCGCTTTCTACTTCCGCTCAGTAGCGATAGAAAGGGTGAAAATGAAAATTTATAGGAACTTTAAAACAGCTTTACGGTTAAAGTATTCATGTGATTTTTTTTTCTTTATTTTTGTTATGTTTCTTGACTGATGCCACGTCACGTGACGAAATTTGGAGAGGTAATTTTGTTACACCCAGTATAAGTATGTCTTTCAGTCGTCTAGATCCCATAGCACATGAAAACTTTCAACAGCAAACTACAGATTGACTCAGTCCGCTTCTGTACTACCGAGGTATCTGACGTGGTTTAAAATATAACTGGTGAAATATGGACGTATAGTAAACCTCTGCTTACCCCCTCGGGAATAGGAAAATAGAGTAGGTATGTTCGTATAACTGTATGTACGGTAATTTGAAATAGGTATATTTATATATATTTAGCTATTTTTAATTTATTATTATTATTTATTGTATTTAGCTCATGTTTATCGAGCAATATCGATGTGAAAACTACTTAGTGACTCAATGACAGCGGGTACTTAGCAAGAGCGATGATTTTATTCCACTGCTTGTCTTACATGCATACATATATCCCCGGCAGAGACATTATACGTGTCCCACGTAATAGGTGGTGAGCCTTTTGCCATGTTGAAATGGACACTCGCAGGTCGTGACGACATAACGCGTGACGATATAAAGCATTCAACTTGACTTACCTAATGATTGTCATTTTACTGATAACCGGGTTTCATTTCGAGTTTTCTTTCTCTACGCAATGGATAGTTTTGCGAAAGTGTTCCGTTCGTCGCCTCTTACGACACCCTCTCGGATGAATTCGGGTGGCGGCATTTTGTACTCTTTCTCGTTGCTCAACGGGGCAGTATGATTTTGAATACATTTCCGTAGCGAATTAATAACGAGCGTTGTGCAGCATATGAACCACTGTACTATGTAATATACCTACTTATCTTTAATTGTACCAAAGTAACCCAGTAAGCTTCCCCATCCCCCCACCAAAGTTGATGTGTCTATTGCCGTGACAGTACTTGAGAGAGTGTCACTGCGTTGCATTACGTATTACTACCTACGTACTTTGTGCTATTGCTTTGGTTTAATTTGTTATTAGCCGAGGGTAGATTTGAAAAAAAACCGGTCAAGTGCGAGTTCATATGAAGGGTTCCGTAGCAGCAAGTAACATAATATAAAAGTTCTTGTCGTTCGTTGTAACTGTCATTGATGTTTTAACATATTCGCAGTGGTAGTGATTTTTCTCCGCGGAAATTGCGGTTTATGACGTATTAAAAAAAAACTACCAACTCGATTTCGTTCAAACTAATTTTCGTTGGTAGATTTTATGGCAATATATATTATATATTTTTTTTAGATGTATCATTCTCTTAGTTTAGAAGTTAGCGGGGGGGGGGGACACATTTTTCCACTTTGGAAGTGTCTGTTGTGCAAACTATTCACTTTAGAAAAAAATGATGTTACAAACCTCAATAGCATTTTTAAAGACCTATCTATAGATACCCCACACGTATGGGTTTGATAAAAACAATTTTTTTGAGTTTCAGTTATGAGTATGGGGACCCCCAAAATTAACAGATTCTTTTCTAGTTTTATATGAAAATCTTGATGCGGTTTACAGAATACATCTACTTACCAAGTTTTAACAGCATAGGCCTTATAGTTCCGGAGAAAAGTGGCTGTGACACACGGACGGACAGACAGAAAGACATGACGAATCTATAAGGGTTCCTTTTTTGCCATTTGGCTACGGAACCCTAAAAAGTACCTACATACATGAGATTGCGTTCTGTTCCTTATTATTTTGTTTCCATAGCTAGTGTACTTAGTTCACTCACACACACATTCAAGCTTGATCCAAGCATTCACATTACGTGTATATTAGTGTGGGTGAAAACGAACATTTTTGTATGGAGTTTCCGCCCTGTGATTGTACAACAATATGCGATTCCTTTGTATTTGTTTGTGATGTCGTGTTGACAGAGCTAGAGAAAAAAGAAGGCCATACGCTTATGTACCATGTGAACAAACGGTTTCACAATGTCGTGCCGTAAGCAAAGTTGCGAGTGGAAAACCTATTATGATAAGAAATCAGATTATAATGATAATTGTAAAAGTAAATTTGATTTTACGTTTGCGAGCAAACTTTGCGATTTGTGTGTTTTACGCTTAGATCATCTAACCACAGGATGCGCCTTACTTAAGCATTGTTTTCTGCCATTGCACATGACCATTTGGTCTTTTGGCTTTATAAAAAGCACTGTACATTAGTACATCATTTTATATGATTAAACTAGTACATTTCATTGTAGTTGACTGTACAATAAAAATTAACACACAACAGCCATTACGCGTTTGTCGATTAATACATTTTTAAATGCAATGAAATTTTATATGTCTTTGTGTTTCCCCCTTCACTTGTATGAAAACTGGCAGACTATTTTTGTATGCGGTGGTTCGCAAAGGCTAGTCCCGTGATATATGGTCTAAGGTTTTACGTCATTTTCGTTGTACATAGAATAGCTCAGTGTTTTTAGCATCGCACTGTATTTAGACGAATTTATTAAGAGTTATATTTCCGAATGACAAGAAATCCATTCCTTGAATTCAGGCCTGTTATCCCTGCCTACCCTTTATAGATTGGTGGGGCATTGGTGTGATGAGACCATTGTTACAATGTCCACATTTTAAAATCTATTTCAAGATAAAAATCAATTGATATAAATTGTGATAATATATGTATATCATGGTCAATTATTATATATATCTGATATACATATTGGGTGTAACAAAATTACCTATCCAAATTTCGTCACGTGACGTGGCATCAGTCAAGAAACATTACAAAAATGAATTAAAAAAATCACATGAATACTTTAACCGTTAAGCCGTTTTAAAGGTCCAATTTTATCCTTATTTCACCCTTTTTATCGCTACTGAGCGGCAGTAGAAAGCGACAACGACAGCCAGACGGATGCTCTGTGTTTGTTTTGCCACGGCGACCATGTTACCTCGAATTGCCGCGGTTTTGTTACACCCAGTATATCGGCGAACCTTGATTGCAACAAAATTTAATTCTGTTAGATACTAATATATATCAACATTTTGTGTTTTGAACAGAAACATATTCAAAAGCGAGAGGTCAACGTAGCCTGACTTACTTTGACTTAAAGTCCTATATCTCCTGCATGGGGCAGAGGTCGTCCACAGTGATTCTCCAACACACACAGCCTAGAACAATAATAATAAGAAAATATGTATACTAGGTTATTTTATACTTATATTATTATACAGCTATGAATAAAGTTTCTGCTAGTTAGAAATTTCTCCGCAACTGTGTTTCTAATTTCCGTTACCCTGATTTCAAATACTATTGCAGTTATGAAGACGATCTAATTAACTGAAACGGTGAAGGAAATGAAGTAAAAATAGTAAAGTAGTTGTATAATTAGTACACATTGGCAGCGTGGGTGAAATGACACAATGTAATTTGAAGCCAGAATCTTACCTTGAGCAAAGATAATATAATAGTATTACATACAGATCGGCAACTCCCTGTCGCGCCACAGCTGTCAGTAGAGTTGACGTGCGCGTTGACGGACAATTTGCTTACATTTTATTGATCACACGCACACATTGAAGCTGGAGTTTCCGCCCTGTGCCTTGAGTTAGTCTATCTATCAGTAATTAAGAACCTAGATATTAAAAAAAACGGTCAAGTGCCAGTCGGACTCGCGCACGTAGGGTTCCGTAAAACAAAACACGACAATTGTATGGGAGCCCCTCTTTAATACTATTTTCTGTATTTAATACTAGCGGACGTCACGCGTTTTCACCCGCGTAGTTCCCGTTCCGGAATAAAATATAGCCTATTTTCACCGCAAAGAGTGTAGCTTTCCCAACAGCGAAAGAATTTTTCAAATCGGTCTCGTAGTTCCGGAGCCTATTCAATGCAAACAAACAAACAATCAAATCTTTCCTCTTTATAATATTAGTATAGATTTGTTGGTTTAGCGGCAACAGAAATACATTATCTGTGAAAATTTCAGCTTTCTATTCTAGCTATCACGGCCTGATAACAAACGGACATACAGATAGGAAAGTTTCGGCAATAGGGTCCCGTTTTCATCATTTGGTTACGGAACCCTAAAAAGTGGTATTTTATCATTAAGACCACACGGCCCTTATCTGTCCATCTAGACTCTAGATCTAGACCCTTGGCTCTAGATTCTAGAGCCAAGGGCCTTAAAAGTATGTACGTACTTGGATTCCCGGCAGACTTTAGCTACCACCACAGCCTTATCTAGAACCACAGGGCGAAAACACCATTACAAATTATTAGTTTCCAATTTTGTCACTAACACTAAACAACACGTAATGTTTGTACAGAACTTGAATTTGTGTGACCACTAAGGCTCAGCAATCATTCCGTCAAAATACCCTCTGACTATAATGACAGCTGTGGCGGGGGTGGGGAAGCTTGCTCAGTGGGGGGAGGGGCAGAGAGTTGAGGAGTTGCCTGTCTGTATGTAATACTGTTATTAGTATCTTTGCTAGAACTTCAGGTGTTGTGCCGCTGATTTGAGGAAGGATTCAGGTGCTATTCCGTCTCCTGGGGCACGAGGTAATTTATCGTTAGACCTTCTTCTGTAAGGACTGCGAGCCACGCTATAATCCGTACTACGAAAATTGGAATCTACTTTTAACTATGTTCGGAGACAAAGAAGTGACTCTACATCTTGGGTACCAGCGATAAGTTCGTTCGATCTCAAAGAAAATTAATTTCTCCCTACTGACATTTTTAATTTTAACTGTAAGTACAATAATATAATAGAGCATAATATTTTGATGACAAAATATTTACGAAATAAATTTAACTCTGTGGCACAGGTTTTTCCCAAAACCTGCTTCAGGCACCTATCTTTCACAAATCAGGCCTTTTTCAAATTAGTATAAACCGATAAATTAAGTTTCTGTTTTGTGAGGGAAAAATAAAAAAATAAACAAACTAGTTAACAAAACAATAAAGCATGAATAAATTCGGTAAACAATATTATTTACCATGTCCATTTGCATTCGCCAGTATTCGATATTTGGACACACAAACGACATGATGTATTGGATACTCGCATCCAAATGCGCATGGTAAATATTCCGATAATCGTTATTACCAATTTGCTACTACCCAATTCTATGTACTAGTATTGATGATTAATGATATTTGTTTACTTTGAGCTTTGTGTCAAACTCCTACTTATTTAAAAAAAAAATATTGCTCAAATATTTATTAAACCAATCAAATCAGCCTATAGCAGTCGACTGTTAGACGTAGGCGTCTCCCAAATTGCCTCTGTGGCGCAGTCGGTAGTGAAACCGCCTGTGGCGCTGGAGGTCGTGGGTTCGATTCCCACCGGAGACAAGTCTGGGTGTTTTATGTAATATATGTATGTATTTTAAAGTATATAAGTATTAATATCCGTGGTCTGATACCCATAACACAAGCAGGTTATTCCTAGCTTACTTTGGGGTCAGATAGCGTTGGGGGTCGTCCATTAATCTCGTGAGGCTCGAAAGGAGCGGGGGTGGGGAAATTACGCCACAATACACGGTCCGGAGCCTTCCCATCCTGTCACTCCCTGCGATCTTCTACAGGTCGTCGGTCCATCTGGCGGGGGTCATCCTACCCCACGTACCCCACGTGTACCAAGTCGCGGTCTCCACTCCTGAACTCGTTTTCATTTATCATACCAGGAACGGCATATTGCGCGCAGCCCTACATCCTCGTGATTCGGAGTCGCTTTAAACAATCTCTAGACCAACGAAGCTGTGTAATGATGATTTAACCTCTTAAGCAAAGGAGTATTGGATAGCAGGAACTAACTTTCCCAGGTTGCTACATATCTATACTAATATTACAAAGAGGAAAAATTTGATTGTTTGTTTGTTGGCATCGAATAGGCTCCGAAACTACTGAACCGATTCGAAAAATTCTTTCTCTGTTGGGAAGCTACTATCCCCGGTGAACATAGGCTATATTTTATTCAAGGATTTCCTCGGAAAAGGGAATAACGCGGGTAAAACCGCATGACATCCGCTAGTGCTTTATATTTCGCTTTACAACATGACATTGAGTCGACACGTAGGTACTTCACCTCTACACGAGGCATTCTAAAGACTGCATGGCAGTACATAATGGCAATGCAGATTAGAATAATTAGAATACTATGTTATGTAAGAAAAACCTACATTGTCCCTAGTGTCTATCATTTTTTTTTCCGTGAGGGAAAATCCTCAGAGGATGTTATGCCGGACTCTTACCGACTAAAAAACCTCACGTAACGCCTTACAGCCTGTAGTTGGGAGCCCCGGGTAAGCCCTCGGAAGGATATCCCGGCAGGCTTATTACGTATGTTACAATAGGCAAGCGATAGCGATAATCTCGCGGAAATCGCGCAATAATCGCTGTTTGTTGACTGTTTCGTATTACGTATCAACGATCGTTTTGCCATAGCCAACTAGCGACGGTGCTGCCTCTGTAGGACAATCAGTAAATTAAAAAGTGCATTTGTGCTATACTGCGGCAGCGATCTGGCGATAATTTCGTATTACGTATCGTTTTTGACAACCTCCAGGCAGCGATTTCGATATTTTATTAGTGTATGTGTGTACTGAGGGACCACTTTCATTTTTTGCGGATTTTTGCAGTTTAACTAACAATAGTGCTGCGAGCACGTGTTCGGACGCGCTTTCTAACCGATCACTAAGCTTTACAAATATTTTCGCAACTTTTACTATGCTCTATTGTCAGTTAAAGTGCAAAAATTCGAAAAAATAAAAGTGGTCTCTCAGCACACACATACACTAATGAAATGCCCAACAGATGTGACAGTTCCCAGTTTTCAGTGATTGCCACGTAATTGTTTATGGCGCTAGTTTCGTAGTGATAAGTGCGACGTAGCGATTAGCGAACGATTCGCTATAGAATTTAACGTAATACCATTTTTTCCGCGACCAGCGATAAATCGTGCGATGATTGCGCAATGATTGCGCAATGATTGCGCGATTATCGCTAATCGCTGTTTTATACGTAATCAGCCTGCCGGACTCCTAACAGACCTACGGCCGCGACAGCGACCTCGCCCAGGGGGTGGTTCGGGTGCAATCCCGCGTCTTTGGGGGGTTTCGGGTGTGATCCCGCTTCTAAGGAGGGGGCGTGCGTGTGTTGCTCACGTCACGCTGCCGTAGTGGGCCTGCTTCTGTAAGGACGGTGAGTGGTCCTCAGACCCCCGGGGTGTCTATCATTCTGCAAATGATTTCGAACAAGTATAGTTATTTTTCATTTGTGAATAAAAATACATACCTACTTATATTGACGTGGGAATTTGATACGATTAATGCATGAATTTACGCCTCCACGAGTCAAGTAATGGTAGAGACAGCGAGAAACTAATTGGACAAAAAAACTTCACGTTATTTTATAATCGTCTATCTTAATAAAGTTTTAAAACGTACGAAAATTACAATGACGATGCATGTTTATTCGCATTACAGAATAGCTATGTTCTCTCAGGTTTTGCCCGTAGCACAGATACTTTAAACGTAACACGTTGCATTTTGCGCCATTTCATTGGTTTCAATTATGTTTTTTGGTAGGGTACTCTATTTTCTTTTTGAAATAAGCCTAAGTTACTGTTTATACCATCAGTTAAAAGTTCTTTTAAAATCAGTTCACTCATTTCAGACATAAAAAAAAATATGCAAACAGACTTTAGGTGCAGTGCACGGCATCTAACTTGGCAGGTTTTGGAGTGAGCGGAGCACTTTTTGGAGTGAGTGGAGCACTTTTTGTGCCTCTAAGTTTACTAGCGCGTGTAGCGCGAACTTACCCCCGCTGTTCCAAAACATTGACAAGTAAGATGCCGTGCACTGTAAGTACAGTGCGCGACGTCTAACTTGGCACGGCACTGGCACTGTACTGTACCTAATACTACCACAGAATAAGAAGATGCCTTTTTATTTTGTGCTACTACCGTAGTCTATCACTTTCATATGACTTAGTGATAAGCAGTAAATTTGAGGTTACAAACAGTAACTAATCTATACGAGTAGATGTTTTATAACTATATACCTACACTGTACACAATGTCATGATTATGACAAATTGGTAATTTGATGTATCCTTTTAAGACGTCATGTCATCCCAGCTGTGAAAAATTTTGGTAGTATAACATGACTACACGTTTTTCTCTCACTAAATTTATTCAACATCGTGGTTTCTTAAGGTTGTATAATGATACAATTTTATTGTTTGTGGGTGTTTCCAGCAATAAATTATAATTTTCCTATCTTTTGTAATTTATTATTTGTTTAATCTGCGGTTGTAAAGTGTCATTATTTCTTACCCTTTTCCTTAACTAATGACCGGTTTGTATTGAGCCGGACTCGTAATTGCCATTTTTTTTATTGGACAATATAAAACAAACTATAAGGATGATGTAATGTTCGGTAGGTAAAAAGTAGGTATAGTTTTTTACGTTTGGAAATGCTTGATAGAAGAAGTGAAACTCGTAAGGGCCTCCTTTGAAAACCAGCGTCGCCGCGCGGATAAAGCGTATGCTCTCATAGGCAGCCTATATTCTGCTTTACTGCTTAAAGATTATTTTTGATTATTTTTTGCAATTCATGGTATAAGAAATCTAATGTGATTATTATGGGTCCTAGTCCAAACCAACCTTACCAATTAATTGATGCATAATATGATGACTGACAAACGTAGATCTATATACGTACCTAACGTACGCAGTTGGTGAATTGGGAATGATTGATGCGGCAAATAAAGCTGAAAAAATGTCCTTGGGCTTCAAGAACGAAGAAGAAGCATCAAACACAAAAGTAAAACTGTTTAGTTTTTAATAAACTTAGAAATGAAAACATTAGGTACAGTTTATTTTTATTGATGTCCAGTAAAAATTTGGCTACTTTTTAGTCTGTTAAGGTCCAGCTAAACAGACTAAAAGTAAAGTGGCCAAATCGTTCATTCTTGATTCGAATACTTTATTCCTTTCTCTATATTGTTCTATAAGAAAGAAAATTAAATAGATTCTTAATTATCATAAAAGCACTTCGTGTTTCGTCCCAAGTTAACCTTAATTGATCGTTGATGTCTGTTTTCCGTTCGAGAAATGGCCGTTATTAGTTTATTTATATTTACTGTTTTCCTTCTTTTATTAGCCTAAGCTTCGAAAAACAATCGTTCTTGTTACCCGCCTATATTTGAAACCTTGTCTGTTTACGCATATAGCATGTGTTTGCTTGAACAAAAAAAGATGGTAACGTGTCATTACGTGTCCATGGCACTTAGAAATCCGAATGCATCAATGCAATTTGACACGGTTTTGTTTTCTGTAAGAGACCAATTCCTAGAAAGACACTAGTCTCAAATTTTGTCCGTACTTTTATAAGGCTACTTCTTAGACATGAAACGACATTCTGTTGATAATAAACAACGTTCATTATTATCTTTTCTTTTAAGTCACCATCTTTTGCGGTTCACAATATCTTAATAAAGAAATATTTGTCGACATTCTCAAACAACACCATCTAGCCCAAATTAAGCTAATATAAGTTTGTAACGGGATCTAGACGACTGATAGACATACCTATATATTTTTAAATACTGTCTAATTTAATTTTACATAGAAAACACCCAAACTAAACAAACAATAGTTTACTATCTCTCTTGGTCAGCACTAGGTTGATTATTACAATACACTAGGTGGGGAGGCAGTGGTAGCCGGTCTGTTTGGAGTCCTGTTGACATTCTTCCGAGGGCTTACCCTGGGCTCCCAACCGTAGGCTGTTAAGAAGGGTACGTATGGTTTTTAGTCGGTAGGAGTCCGGCATAGCATCTCTGAAGGATTTTCTTCACGTTAAAAACAAAAAAAAAATAGATTACCTACAATAATGATTTTAGCCCCTCTCTACAAAATAGATTGCAGAGGGTCTTATGGCGAGACTTGTGTCTGTAGTCTGTGACTCTGTTGCATTAAACTACGTCACTAGGTCACGTGGATCATTTGTTCAAAGTTTGAAATAAAACAAATGACAAGGTCAATCGGATTAAGTAAATATTCACGGACATTTCACACAACGCTATCTGATTCTTGAACTTTCACTTTCACAATAAACGTTTTAGAGAGAGGCAGTAGGGTGAGACCGTCTCACGGCTTCTTGTTTACATTTTTACAGTGACATTATACACCTAACTAGTTTTAAAAAGTTCTAAAGACGAAATTAAAAAAATAAAAAGTAACTTCACAAGTTCCAAGTGCCTGCTTCTGTTCAGAAGTGTTTCAAAACAAATTCAACAACTCAAGTTACGAGAACGACGGCCATTGTTGACGAAATTCTCGAACACTCAACTTGCTAAGTACAATTGTATTCATCAAGATAATCAAATTAGGTTTCTAACTGGAGGGTATTTTTGTTGTCATTATACTTGTTTGAAAGTTTAAGTGCTGTAAACAGATTTGTGGAGATTATCCGATTTATTATAATGAAATGACGGTCCTTATCTTTAGGGTACAGAAATAGAATTGCAAGAATATTTTTATTGCCTGACCTCGATCAGACCAACCGTCGCCGCGTCGTGATCGAAACGTAACCGGGTTTATCACTTGAAAAATAAACATACCCACTTCCTAAATTAATTGTAATACTATTATATTTATTATGTACATAATATATGTATAATATTAGGCGCCTATTTAAAGATAACTGAATATTTACAAGGTACTTCTTCCATTTAGGAAGAGTTGTAAGCGTCATAAACCAGAAAGATCATGCCGCTTGCATGCAGGGATAAGGGCGTCACCGTTAGTGCCTTTTCACATGTACCGGTTGCCGGGTAGCTGGTGCCGGGTACCCGGCGGCGAAGTGTATGGCATTAGGCTCTGAAACATACCTCCGACAGACGTTTCTCTGCCGGATGAGCTGCCGACAGAACGTTTCGATTATGAGTTGTTCACCGACAGAACCTTTGAACTACGAACGTTTCGCCGACAGAACGATTAATTCAACCATAATAAGTGAATGGTTAACACCCCGACTCGGATAGGTTAGGTTAGAAGGCTAAGGCGGGAGCTCTGCTCCACATCGCTCCCGCCTTAGCCTTCGTGGCTTTTTTTTGTTTTGTCGACGATTTCTTTTTAGTGAACGATTCTGTCTTCGAATTAATCGTTCTGTCGGCGAAACGTTCGTAGTTGATAGGTTCTGTCGGTGAACAACTCATAATCAAAACGTTCTGTCGGCGGCTCCTCCGACAGAGAAACGTCTGTCGGAGGCATGTTACAGAATCATGGCATTACCGGGAAAATTACACCGGTACGTGTGAAAGCTAAGTATATCGCCATACACTTCGCCGCCGGGTACCCGGCAACCGGTACGTGTGAAAAGACACTTACGGCGTTACGGTATATTTGTAAATCGAGAGGTCTTTTGAACTTCACTTTTCTTACGCGTATGTCCATTTATATAATTATACTCTGCTATTGCTATTAGTCACAATCAGTATATGTAACTACCTACAAGGTTCAAGCCGGTCACAATAATAATACTTACTCATCAGTATAATAAAACATCACCATCACTTAGGTTAACGTGGGTTATCATTATCACCGGTTAAAGTCTATTTATACAAAGTTTAAGTACCTACATACTTTATAACATCTCCTCATAAAAAAACTAGAAAAAAAAACATAATTATGTTATTAAGTAGCCGATGACACGCGTTTTCACCCGCGTAGTTTTCATTTCCGTAGAAATAAAATATACTCCAAGTCACTCGGGGATAGTACCTATAGCTTTCCAACAATATAAGAATTATTCAAATCGTTTCAGTAGTTTCGGAACCTACTCATAACATACAATTCAAACAATCAAATGTTTCTTATTCGTAATATTAGTATAGAAGTAGAATCTCGTTATTTATTCTGATGTACCTTCTTCTGCCTATCTTCACATCACAATAGTGTTAGGTAGGTAGGTATTGTTTTTAAAAAGATTGAAATCGGTTGATCATACTTCTCGTAACCAGAAAAATGGTTTTTCTTTTGCACAAATGTTTAAGCATTGCCATTATAACATGGCATTGCTGCCAGCTGTCCAAATACATTCCTGAATGTCCCGTAATTATTCGGTTTATCCGCTACAGCAATAATCATTATTATTTACTTAAAAGAAACAAGAAGCCGTGAGATGGTCTCACCTGACTGCCCCTCCAACATTTATTGTGAAAGTGAAAGTTCAATCCGATTGACGTTGTCATTTTTGTTTTATTTCAAACTTTGAACAGATGATCCACGTGACCTAGTGACGTAATTTAATGCTACAGAGTCACAGACTATAGACACAAGTCTCGACTTAAGCCCCTCTGCAATCTATTTTATAGAGAGGGGCTAAAACGGTAAAAAAGATAAAGGGGGCTCCCATACAAACAGGACAATACACGGAACCCCCCGTACGGGAGTTCGTCTCGCACTTGGCCCGTTTTTAATATTTCTTATCGTCCTAGTTTACTCCTTAATTTATTCACTAACTCAAAAAAAATTGTTAAGTAACATTATTACCTACTGAATATAAATTAGCAAGGTTTAACCTGTTTTTTAAGTTTTTTACTGAAAGTTTTTTGGTAAAGTTTATTTAAAAATAAACTTTTTATTTATAGTCTTATAAACCAGTGACTGGAAATTATTTCAAGGTTTACTGAGATTCAGACTACCTACTTAAACTTAATTACCTATATGCTATGAAAAATGTGCATAAGTACTATAACTATAATATCATCAAATTATGTCAGCTTTTTTTTTGTTTAACGTGAGGGAAAATCCTCATGGATGTAATGCCGGACTCCTACCGACTAAAAAACCTCACGTAACGCCCAACAGCCTATGGTTGGGAGCCCCGGGTAAGCCCTCGGAAGGATGTCCCAGGACTCCCAACAGACCCACGGCCGCCACTGCGGCCTCGCCCAGGGGGTGGTTCGGGTGCTATCCCGCGTCTTCGGGGGGTTTTGGGTGTGATCCCGCTTCTGGGGGGGTGGGGGGGGGGGCGTGCGTGAGTTCCGTCCACGTCACGCTGCGTCATGGGCCTGCTTCTGTAAGGACGGTGAGCCGCCCTCTCACACCGTCCTCATGCCCCCGGTCATGGAGGCCGATAGTCCTCGGCGAAGACACGTCGACGGGCGCCTAGGCCGCCGAAAATTATGTCGGCTTGAAAATGAAATAAAAACACTGTGGAAACAGTAGTTTGAAGGTACAGAACTTGTATTTATTAAGTTATTTAAGATCATATTAAGCGAGAGTGCCAAAAAGTAACTTCTTCTCCTAACGTGTCAATGATTCACTTAACAATATAACATATGGTTCTGCGTAATATATTTTCTTCTTCCATTCCTCCCTTTTTTTTACGTGAAGAAAAATCCTACATTGACGCTATGCCGGACTCCTACCGACTAAAAAACCTCACGTATCCTACTAACAGCCTACGGTTGGGTGCCCTGGGTGAGCTCTCGGAAGGATACCCCAGGACTCGATTCCACCTAACTTGTTGCCTCTTCATTAACTCATTTTACATTCATATCATTTTTTATGTGACGACGAGGCTCCGGGGGCCAACTGGAATGAGTACAAAATGTAGCCACCCCAATTCATCCCCAGGGTGTCATAAGAGGCGACTAAGGGAATACTTTTGCAAAACGATCTATCGCGTAGAGAAGGAGAAATCAAAATAAAACCTGGTTGTCAGTTAACTTTTTTTTACGTGAAGAAAAATCCTACATTGACGCTATGCCGGACTCCTACCGACTAAAAAACCTCACGTATCCTACTAACAGCCTACGGTTGGGTGCCCTGGGTGAGCTCTCGGAAGGATACCCCAGGACTCGATTCCACCTAACTTGTTGCCTCTTCATTAACTCATTTTACATTCATATCATTTTTTATGTGACGACGAGGCTCCGGGGGCCAACTGGAATGAGTACAAAATGTAGCCACCCCAATTCATGCCCAGGGTGTCATAAGAGGCGACTAAGGGAATACTTTTGCAAAACGATCTATCGCGTAGAGAAGGAGAAATCAAAATAAAACCTGGTTGTCAGTTAAATAAAAGTCGTTAAGATAAATTGAAGGCCCTATAATGGGCGGCTGCGCCTGTCCATTTCAATACGGCTATAGGCTCATCACCTATTACATGAGACATAAAACTATAAAGAGAAATGTCACCTTATAGTTTTATACAAGAGACATACCTCTGCCTACCTTATCGGGGATAAAGGTGTGACTATATGTATGTATGTATGTATGTATCATTCCTTACACAATCCATACTTCTTTTCTCTAGCTCTCCATCCCTCAACATTCAGTCCTCGCTCTTTTCGTTATTCTCATCACATGCCCAGCACAATACAGACAGACACCAAATGGGAACACCCAAAAATTCCGAAATATGTATTTCCGAATTTCAATATTCCGATGTTCAAAATTCCGAAGATTATAATTCCTAAGAAACAAAGCTCCGAATATTCAAAAGGACGATATTCATTTATCCGAAAGTCATAAGTACGAATTTTTATTTTTCCTAATTTCATTAGTACGAATAATCAAAAGACCGGACTGTTATTTTCCCGAAAAACATTATTCAGAATTTCAAATATCCGAAAATTCACTGTTTAAGTTTTTTTAATAAAGTACGGTCAAGTCTAACTACCGAAGATATTATTTCCAAGTGAGTGGAAGGCAAACGACAAAACAAAAAAAAATAACCACGAAGGCTAAGGCCGGAGCTCCGCTCTGCTTCGCTTTCGCCTTAGCCTTCTAACCTAACCTATCCGAGTCGAGGTGTTAACCATTGTAAGTGAATGGTTAACACCCCGACTCAGAGTACCCCGACTCGGATAGGTTAGGTTAGAAGGCTAAGACGGGAGCGAAGCGGAGCGGAGCTCCCGCCTTAGCCTTCGTGGTTATTTTTTTAAGCTATTGCATAGCTTCTATCGCGGGCCTTGCGTGGAGACCGAATCCAGAAATTCTGTCACGAAAACGAATCACACTCTCGGCTACCTTCGGCCACGTTCGTGTATCTCACACTTCAAATATAGTGGAATTCAACAGATTCAAACAATGTAGTAAACAAACAGATTGGATCTCGACTCTCCATAATTACTTACATTTAAATATCAATCCTGATCATATTCGTTTTAAGGAACCATAGTTAGATTTATGCGGCCATTTCGACACTAATTTACCTTTAGAATATAGAATAATTTCATGAAAAATACTTCAATAATAAAAATTTAAACCTGTCATTCTTGCTTGTCATTAAATTATTTTTTCTCAGTCTTGTTTGTCTTTGGCATATACTCGCTTATTGATTATGAAAAGAGGTTTAATCATAATCAGTTTGACAACAATTACCTAGTTTAATAGTATAATAAATTATTTAAAAATGAACTTTTAATTTAAATAATTATAATCGGTAATCGTAAAACAGTACTGTGTGAGTGTGTATTGCTCTGAAGTTCTGCGAGGTTTTTCTATTATCTCTAATTAGGTATATCAATGACTTTGCTTCAAGTAGGTACTTTGGCTTTTGGACATTTTCATTGCGATCTAATTAAAACTTTTTTATATATAGGTACTCATATAATTTCTAAGTAGGTATGCATACATACGGAGAATTTAAAACGGCAGTATCAGAGTGATTAAAACCAATGCAACACACACACACACACCCACACACACACTCAAAAATCAACTCACATAAACATACATGCAACAAACACACACACACACACACACACACACACACACACACACACACACACACACCCACACACACACTCACACACACACTCACTTACACACTCACACACACACACTCACACACACTCACGCACACTCACACGCACACGCGCACACACACACACACAGAGACACACACACACAAACACACACACAAGTCCAAAAGTTCTAAAGTCCAAAAGTCCAAAGTACAAAAGTCCAAAGTACAAAAGTCCGAAAGTCCAAAAGTCCAAAAGTCCAAAAGTCCAAAAGTCCAAAAGTCCAAAAGTCCAAAAGTCCAAAAGTCCAAAGTCCGAAAGTCCGAAAGTCCGAAAGTCCGAAAGTCCGAAAGTCCAAAAGTCCAAAAGCCCAAAAGTACAAAAGTCCAACAGTCCAAAAGTTCAAAAGTCCAAAAGTCCAACAGTCCAAAAGTCCAAAAGTCCAAAAGTCCAACAGTCCAAAAGTCCAAAAGTCCAAAAGTCCAAAAGTTCAAAAGTCCAAAGTCCAAAAGTCCAAAAGTCCAAAAGTCCAATAGTCCAATAGTCCAAAAGTCCAAAAGTCCAAAAGTCCAACAGTCCAACAATCCAAAAGTCCAATAGCCCAAATGTCGACAGTCAAGTAGGTACTTGGTACTTTACTTTGTTGAACATAGGCCTTAAAATCTTACTTCTTACTAATATTATAAATGCGAAAGTTTGTGAGTGTGGATGTTTGTTACTCTTTCACGCTCTAACGGCTGAACGGATCGGGCTGAAACTTGGTGCAGGGATAAATTATGGTCTGGAACAACACATAGGCTACTTTTTATACCGGGAATAAGTTCCCACGGGAAGCGGTAACGGTAATAAAATTTACGCGGGCGAAGCTGCGGGCATCAGCTAGTATATAATATTATAAATGCGAAAGTTTGTGAGTGTGGATGTTTGTTACTCTTTCACGCTCAAACCGCTGAACGGATTGGGCTAAAATTTGGTACAGAGATACATTATAGTCTGGAATAACACATAGGTAGGCTACCTTTTATCCCGGGAATAACTTCCCGCGGGAACAAATTTTACGCGGGCGAAGCTGCGGGCATCAGCTAGTATTCTTATATAGAAATAATTATACTAGCATAGTTGATAAAAAATGCTTTACCGCGGCAGTCCCCGAGTGCCACACGTCTTTTTTTTGTTTTGTCGTTTGCCTTCCACTCACTTAGAAATAATATTTTCGGTAGTTAGACTTGACTATACTTTATTAAAAAAACGGGTGGAATCGGGAACATAAATAATCGTCTTTAAGGGGAGTGGTTGACAAAGTTTGCGAAAAAGAGGTGCAAATAAAGACGTTCTTCTCGGTATTAGTATACGAAAAATGACAGCCAAAAGTAGATTTGAAATCTACAAGATGTGTTCCAGAGGATGGTTTCATCAGAAATTGTGTATTTATTATAATTAACTATTAAAACATCACTGAAATAGCCCATAATTTTTTAGAAGAAGTCGTTGTATGACATCTATTTATTAATGAATGATAATAAAATTTATATCAGAGGCTAAAGAAAACATAGACCTCTAAAATGGTTTTCTTCAATTTTGAATTAGTATAAGTTTTAACTAATTATAACTAATAATGTATTCAAAGAATACATCACGTTGCTTGCTTCCCCGCGCTCGCCCGAAAATCTAGTGCGGGGGGAGTCGTGTTGCTAGACGGACGTGTGTCGCTCTGGTCTGCAAAATATTCTCGTAAAATGTTATATTTTCATTCATGTACAGAGTAATGCGTGCAACAGAGCCAGAGCCCGAGTTACACAATGCATGCTGCATTACATGAGAATATAATGCATTTCAACTTATTTTTCGTATTGTTTTATTAAATTACTTCGAAAGATAATCATGCTTATATTGTAAGCGGTACTTAATCATTTCAATATAAATAAATGAAGAAATATTTGTGGACATTCGCACACAACTTAAGCTAATATAACTTTGTGCTAAGGGATACTATAATATAAGTATTTTCATCAGTTGTCTACTGATGAAAATACTTATATTATAGTTATTATTAACACACTGCTTTTTTGAGACACTGCTCTCAACCTAAGCCTAAAGAATTGACTCTTTTTGCTTATTACGTCTTGTGGGTCGCCACAAGTAGGCACCATCTACCGGCAAATTGGTTAAGGTATAAAAGTGAATAAAGTGAGTGCCCGCCGAGTTTCTTGCTAGTATCTATACATAGCCGAGTATCTATACATAATAATAAAACTGTTGAGGGTCGAGAGTCTGAATATGGAAGCTATTTAAAAAAAATGAACGCGTTCTCTAATCGATACCTGCTTAAGCCAAAATGAAATTTAAAATTTTCATGTCGTCTGTATTCCGAATACGTATCACGCCGAAACTACTGATTTGAATGAAAATTGATCCGAGGAAGTTCAGGAGTTAGAGACATCTCAACTTCTCTAAACCTAGAATTCAACCTAGGATTGCTTCACACAAGTTTCAGTGCTGAGGGTTTTGTAGTTCAGGAATTAGAGATATCTCAACTTTCTCAAAACCTATAATTCAAGGGTTCCTTGCAATGTGACGGTAAATCTAAACAGGCGTGTTGGCTGAATCATAAAAGAGCTTAATGATTAAGTATAGTATATAGTAAAGTTAGTACTATATCTTTATTTATTTATTTATTTATTTATATATAAATTTATTATATTTAATCATTAAGTATAGTATTAGTAAAGATATAGTTAAGTTTATTCTAAAACTTTACTATATCTTTACTAATACTATACTTAATGTTCTCGTAATGTCATAAATCTCCCTTCCCGGGTTTCAACTTATCAGAAACGACCGCTGGCAATGTGGAGACAGGCGAGGGGGTGGTGTAGCTATATATCTGCGGACATATATTCCCTTTAAAATTATTAGTATGTCAGCGCAACCACCTCCAGCCAATGCTGGCGAGCATATTTTTCTGGAAGTTGAACTCAATCACTCTAAAGTCCTTCTCGGCGTCTACTATTGTAACTTAGCAAGTGTACATTTCTTCCCTTCTCTCGAAACCTTACTGGTAAATCTAATGCCCTCTTACAGTCATGTGATCCTTATGGGTGACTTTAACGCTTGTTTAGTTAGAAATGACTCTCGTACCTTTGCCTTTCATGCCCTTGCCAACTCCTGTAACTTATCCATTCTTCCTTCAAATACAACGCATCACGTCCCAAATTGCAAACCAAGCTTAATTGACGTTATATTAGTTTCCTCCCGTCAACACGTCGCTAAGCATGGTCAATATCCAGCTGACGCATTCTCTCTCCACGATTTGATATTCCTTTCATACAAAATTCGTGTCCCTCGAGCTAAGCGAAAAGTCCTCTTGCAGCGCAATTTTGGTGGCATGAATCTGGAAAGCCTTCGTCAGGATATCAATAACATTGATTGGAGTCCTCTTACCACCTCGGGGTCAACAGATGAACAAGTTACTATATTCAGCACCAACATCATTCAAGTTTATGATAAACATGCACCTGTTCGAGCTGTTAAAATTAAGCACCCTCCTGCCCCATGGCTCACTGCTGACATCAAAAGTCTTCTACATAAAAAAGCAGCTGCTAAATTTAAATATAAAATAAAACCAAACGAAGACAACCACAATAGATATGTCTCCTTACGAAATCACTGTAATAAGGTGTGTAGGAAAGCCCAACGCCAACACATTCACAATAATATACAAAATGGAGACACTGGTAAAGTGTGGAAATTTCTTAAATCTTTGGGGGTTGGAAGTAAACGACAAGACACAATTCCAAAGGATATTAATGTTGATTTGCTAAATCAACACTTCGCGGCTTCTTCCAACTTTGATGGGATAACAAAGGCAAAAACCATTGATTTTCTTTCATCTCTTCCAAAACCCAACTATCCACCATTCTTCTTTGATCTTTTCACTGCATGTGATGTTCGGAGAGCTATTACATCAATTTCATCGAATGCAACAGGCGTTGACTGCATCAGTCGTCATATGATCCTTCCCATCCTCAATGAACTCCTTCCCATTATATGTTACATTTTTAACTATTCCATCTCCAGCGGCGTCTTCCCAACTTCTTGGAAAAGCAGCCACATAATTCCAATACCTAAAAAACCTAAACCCGAGACTTTCACGGACTACCGGCCAATATCTATACTCCCATTCCTATCCAAAGTCCTTGAGCGTCTGGTGCACTCACAAATCAGTAGATTCCTCTGCAAACATAATGTCCTTAATCCCTTTCAATCCGGCTTCCGTCCTGGTCATAGTACGGCCACAGCTCTGATCAATATTACTGATGACATTAGGTCTGGTATGGAAGCTGGAAAGTTAACAATTCTTGCTTTGCTGGATTTTAGCAATGCTTTCAATACCGTTGACTTTGATGTATTGCTATATGTTTGCCGCTCTCTGAACATATCTCCAACAGTGATCGATTGGCTTCAAAGTTACCTGTGTGGTCGCCGGCAACGTGTATGTATTGACAACGCTTTATCAAATTGGTGTAATACTACGGTTGGCGTACCCCAGGGCGGCGTTCTCTCTCCTTTATTTTTCTCAATTTTCATAAATTCCATCTCAACTCATATATCTTCTTCTTACCACCTATATGCAGATGATTTGCAAATATACTGCCAGACACCAATTCTACAGTTGAGTGATGCTGTGGAGTCTATAAATAAGGATTTGAGTCATATAAGCGAGTGGAGTAGATCTCATGGTCTCAAGGTAAACCCTAGCAAAACACAAGTTGCAATCTTGGGCAGTTCCCAGATGAAATCGAAAATTGTGTGGGCAAATATTCCCCCGGTACTATTTGACAATATTATAATTCCAATTAGTGATAAGGTTAAGAACTTGGGAGTATACCTAGACTCTACGTTATCATGGGAGACACAGATGCAAGAATTGAGCCGTAAGATGTTCGCATCGGTGGGCTCATTACGGAAGCTACAAATCCTTCTGCCTATGACCACCAAAATTGCGCTTGCAAACTCGTTACTGTTACCCATACTCGATTATGCAGATGTCAGCTATCCTGATCTTGCCGAAAACCAGTTAGACAAACTAGAGCGTCTTCAAAATGTTTGCATACGGTTCATTTTTGGTTTACGCAAATATGACCATGTTTCTCAATTCAGAACGCAGCTTGGGTGGTTATCAATACGACTTCGCCGGGATGCTCACATTCTTTCACAACTGTATAGTATCTTATTTAACCCTTCAACTCCTTCCTATTTAAAGGAACGCTTCGAGTTCCTCCACAATACGCATTCGAAATGTCTGAGGTCATCAGAAAACTTAATATTAAAGATGCCGTCTCACTCGTCTACGTTCTATGATAAATCGTTCACGGTTACGGCTATACGCTTATGGAATAAACTTCCAGTAGGGATAAGACGAGCGCAGACGATAGTCAATTTTAGAAAAATGGTGAAGGATCACTACCTTTCTTTGTAGTATTTAGAATATGTGTACATATTTATGTATTTATATATAATATATATGTGTAGGTATGTATATTCGTATGTATGATGTGTTTATAAATATACTTATTATGCTGTATTTATTTTAAATATGTATGTGTTATAATATGTAGAAATTTTAGTTTATAAAATTAAAAAGCTTTTTTCGATCTTAGAGTACGCCTAAGAACTACCACTCGTTACCTTCAATTACCTTTCTCCATCCAAAGGTTGCCTGGTAGAAATTGCTTTATAGCGATAAGGCCGCCCATTGTACATCTTCTTGCACTGTATTTATGTACCATTATTTTATTTACTTGGCGTACAATAAAGTGTAAAATAAATAAAATAAAAATAATGATTAAGTATAGTATTAGTAAAGATATAGTAAAGTTTTAGAATAAACTTAATCTTTAAGCTCTTTTATGATAAAGCAAACGGATCGTTTCACACGCTGCTTGATGAGTCTGATGAAGAAGTGCCTCTCCTTTTGCAAACCTTATGTGGCGTAAACGAAGTTGCGAGGGTCAGCTTGTTTAACAATATGCTTAATCTTTAAATTCGTTTATGATTAAGCAAACAGGGCAGTTTCACCCGCCGGTTGATAAGACTGATGAAGAAATACCTCATGTTTCATACACCTTAAGCGTTGTTAACGAAGTTGTGAGAGTCAGCTAGTTACATACATACATATGGTCACACCTTTATCCCCGAAGAGGTAGGCAGAGGCATATTATTATGTCCCCACATTTCACCTTTCTAGAATTTGTCCCACGTAATAGGCGGTGAGCTGTATTGCCGTGTTGAGATAGACAGGCGAAATAATCGAAGAAAAAACTGTTAAAATTAATCAAGCCGCCAAAACGGCCTTCAACTTCGCTTAACGACTGCCATTTTACGGGCAACCAGGACCAACGGCTTAACGTGCCTTCCGAAACACGGAAACGACGCTCAAATAACTGTCACAAAGTGGTCACATGGATGGTCACCCATCCAAGGACTGGCCATAGTGAATGAGCTTACTACAGTGATCGCTTACAGAACACTAAGTCCGCGGTGCCACGAGCGCTTCTTATTTATACATAACTAGCTGACCCTCGCAACTGCGTTTACGTCTATTTTTGTTTGTTTGTAATAATAAAATGAAATGAAATTTTGTTCCAAAAGTAACAAAAATTTTAAGCGAGTGGAAGACCCACCTTTCTGGATTTGTAATAATTTAAGTACAAAACAATGAATATATCTTATTCTTATATGACTGTGGAATATATGAACATTCGTCGTTGTGAATTCGTCACATTTAAGTTTTACGTAATGATCAATCACATTTTTTGCAGTGTATTTTACTACACTTAAAAACAAAGGAAAATTGAAATACAAACGTTCCTTTGTTTTTAATTTACTTTTCGCCTCTCTCTATAAAATAGAGTGCAGAGGGGCTTATGGCGAGACTTTGTCTGTAGTCTGTGACTCTGTTGCATTAAACTACGTCACTAGGTCACGTGGATCATCTGTTCAAAGTTTGAAATAAAACAAAAATGACAACGTCAATCGGATTGAACTCTCACAATAAACGTTTTAGAGAGGGGCAGTCGGGTGAGACCGTCTCACAGCTTTTTGTTTATTTGGTGAAGCGAGGAACGCATTTCCGCTACTATGTTTCTTCTTCTTCCGTGGTTCTTTTACTCTGATGTCTCTGTAGTTGCGCTACTCTATGTTAGCGAGTCATATCGCCCATTTGCTCAAGGTCGTTAGCCCTGGGTATGGCCTTAATGATAAGTTTTCGGGTTAAAACAGGAACGGGTGGAAACGACATTCACCCTTCGTATTTATGATATTTCGGATTTTTGATAATCGGAGTTCGTATTTATAATATGGCGGATTTTTAATGATTCGGAATTCAACGGTTCGGTTTCTTGAAATTCGGCATTCTAACAGTCGGAATTGGAAACATTCGGAATTTTAAAATTATGACTTTTAATAAAAAGGATTTATGAAACATCGGATTTTAGACTTTCGGGATTTCGAATCATTCGGACTTATGAAATTCGGAATTATGAAATTCGTGATTTCGGAATTAAGTTTTTCGTATTAATGTAGTGTACCCACACCAAATACGTCCTAGAATAGGTAGGTACTAAAAGTTTGGAGTAGACCATTTAAAATACTACAGTTGTTTGTTGGATTATTTATACCTAACACCTTAATTATTCCATGAAATAATACGGGTTTGTTAAATTGAGCCAAATTAAATCTACAAAGTTTAAAATTTGAACCCCGGAGTCCTTTTCTAATTCCCATCGTAGTAATATAATATCCACTTTGGAGTAAGTTTATCACGATTTTGTAATAATCACAATTATCTAAGCGGAATTTCTAAACACAAGCACGGAATAGCTTAAATAGAAATTTCAACGAAATCTATGTACTAAAATAAGTTAAAGAAATAAGTATTATTATTAAATGAAAGGAAAAAGGAATGGTAATTTTGATTTAAATTAATTAAAAAGATAAAATGTCATTTAAAATTAATGTCGAAGACTAACTTTCGAATTAATCTCAAACTTACGAATGAACTTAGTAAAAAGATGTTTAAAATATTACTATTACTTATAGTAGGTACAGCCTACTTATTTTTATAGTTCAGTTGTCTGATAGTTTTGCCTCAAAAGATTTCCGGGAGATTAAGCATTATTACAAGATTAAGCAAAGATTAGTCTAGAAAATAGTGTCATGTTAGAGATTTCGATGTGCTTTTTTACAATAACTATATTCTACTAATTTTTCTCGTGCCCGAGCCGCCATATTGATAAAATTACGTCATAGAGCACTTTTGACAAAGCTAAATATAAATTTAAACTTCAGTTTTTACTTTAAAACAATAGAAATTCCTTAGTCGTCCAGTGTGAAGAGGAAAAAATATTTAGATTTCAAAATAACCTTATTCAGGAAATTGGAACTTAGTTGTCATCATTTAGTCTCGCATTAAAGTGTCTTCGGTTGAAACTAAGATTGAGTGACACAATGATAGCTGAACAATCTCTTTGAAGGACTCAGGAGACACTTGGAAATCCCGCCATTTTGTAATGAATGATGAGCTTAACATCGTTTTGCTAGCAAACGTTTAAATCGTGAAAATTTAAAATTGGATAATATAGTCAGCATAAACATCGACACATCATTTCGGATTGTCACCAAAACATGTTTTTTAAAGATCGGAGTGTCTTCGAAATCATCTAATGGACTGTCATTGCTCTACGTAGGTCTCTACATAAATACGCCACAATAAACGGTCCTGAGCTTTTCGCATTCAGTCCAGTCCTTATAAATATCACTGTTAACTTTGAAAAAATGTCAGATTGTGATGTATCTTTTTTCTTACTTGATTTCTTACTTTTCACGTGTGGAAATCCTACATGGATGCTGTGCCGGACTCCTACCAACTAAAACCTCAAGATGCCTTACAACTGTCTACTATCGGGAGTCCTGGGTAAGACCTCGAAAGGATGCCCCAGGGTTTGGCGAGATTATAAACTGTTAAGACTATAATCTCACAATCAATCAATTAATTAATATCAATCAATATCAATCAATCATCATCATCAATCAATATCATCATCAATCATCAATCAATCAATATACATTTAATAAAATCGTAACTGTCTGTTTGTCTGTACGTTTGTGCACGCTAACCTCAGCAACCGCTCAACCGATTGCAATGCGGTTTTCTTTATTGCGTTGTAAGTTTAGTGTTTGTTTCATGTCAATCGGTTCATAAATAGAAATGTTATATCAATCTAAAGAATCACAGTCATATAAAATGCTGCGCAGGCAACAGCTCGTCGAAAATATAAATCTAATAGAACATGCATGTGTGTAGTACAAGACAAATAACCGAACTGAACGTCTTTAGCTTAAAATATTCAATATTATACTGAATACAGTATGATTTTAAACTACAAAATCTAACAAATTAAACTCAATCCTTTACAAACTCTCTACGGTTCAAACTAGGGGTATCAATTTCAAAGTAGTATTTCTTGTATCACCAACCAAGAGCCTGTGTTCGACAATCGATGTATTCGACTGGTTTTCGAACTTCAATTCCAGAGAGCAATTCATTTCATGGAAGATTTATATTTCAGACTTATAGAAAGTTGATAGATTTATTTGATACTAGTAGACCTCACGTGTTTTCACTTGTGTAGTTCAATAATATTTATATATATATATATATATGTTTGTATATATATATATATATATATATATATATATATATATATATATATATATATATATGTGTGTGTGTGTATATGTTTATATATATATATATATATATATATATATATATATATATATATAAACTACAGATCAACTTAACTAAATAAGTAACAATCCTAATAAAAAATATTTTACACAGATAAGTTAAATATCTTCGAACGAAATAAATTCATCATGAAAGTTGAAAAAGCAAGTGAGGTGTGTATGGACCGTGCCGTGTGGCGCTCGGTTCTTTCTGCCTACGATAGTTAGTAATTTCGAAAAATTATCATAACAATAATTTTACAATCAAATGATAAAAGTACTAGTGTAGTATATTTTTACATAGTTGCCTATTCAACTTTAGGTATATATTTTAGGCGGGTAAAGTGCCAATCCTAAAATTTGGTGTCGGGACCTGTAATCCAAATTGCCCCCAATTCAAATTCACTAAAGGACTAGTATATAGTTTGCCATTAACAGGCAAGTATTGATTGTGATCGAAATTATTGTATACTAATTCCTGTCCTAAGCCTGGATATCCAATGTCTGGAGTAGGATGACCAGACAGTCCGATGCCTGGGATAGCGATGCCTGGCATGCCGATGCCTGGCCTTGCGTACTCTGGAGTTCCGATGCCTGGTAATCCTATGCCTGGATAGCCGATGTCGGGTCTCCCTCCGGTAAAGTATATGCCTTGAACTCTGAAGACGGCAAACATGGTGAGGAGTAGAATAGTTTTGGAAGCAACCATTGTCTGTGGAACAAAAAGAAATAGGGATTTAGTCGCTAAGTCAATCATCTTCTTTCATGATTTATTAAATTTTATGTTGCCAGTTGCCAGAGAATACAAATAACATTTATTATATTTTATGATTTTTTAACAAATCACAGTAGTAGTTCTATTCGACTTTATGTAACTTTGTAGGCAAGGAATCTCGGAAACCTTTGAAAGAAAATCCCATTCGCAAACCTTTCAGATACCCAAATATGGAAAAATCACCTTAGAAATAAACACAGGAAATTTACTTTACAATACTTACACTAATTCCCGCTTGTATTCATATAGAAATTTTATTTTATCTTCATCGGTTTGCTTTATGATGGCAATAAACTTTCTCAGCCGGATTGTAAAGAATGAGAATTCACAATGGATGACACTATAAAATTCAATGAGTTTATATATCCAAGATACTATGATTGTGGCACAACTCTTTTGTCATAAAATTGTCTTATACGTAGAGATCTATAAAATAACGTTATAATTTATTTAATCTAACAGAAAATAAGAATAAAAATAAATTAATAGCATCATCAGAATTATTTCATGTCAAAATGCAATAAAATGATACATAATTATGGTGACCCCTTTATCTCCGAAGGGGTTGGCAGACGCATATTATATGCCCACATTTCACCTTTTTTCAGAATTTGTCCCACGTAATAGGTGGTGAGCGGTATTGCCATGTTGAAGTGGACAGGCGCAGGTTGTGACTGCCTGCTGTTGAAATTTGTCAAGCCGCCTAAACAGGCCTTCAACTTAGACCAACGGCTTAACGTGCTTTCCGAAGCACGGAATGATACACAAACATAATAATAAGCTAGTGCTCATAAGCATAAAGAATAAGGTAATCCCTCGTTTCCCACAATCTGCCACGCAAAGCCCCTTTTAAAATAAAGATGTTTCTCTGCTAGTGATAATAATTTCTAAATATATAGTTATCGATCGAACTTCTCGTTAGATATTCCTACCGATCTTCAAACTTTACATGAAAACGACACCATGATGGTATTAATCAATTAATTACTCCACGGCTCTCCTCATCTGTCCCTATTCCAGTCCACTACTGGAAGTAAGCCTTTAGGACAAAATATCCTTACTGTACCACGCAGGCCAGTTGGGTTGGTACAGGGTTATGTTCTAAATTTGCTTGTCTAGGCAATTATCTATTAGGTAACCCATAATAAATTCAGCAGGTACACCACTTCGGTAAAGCTGACTTCTCTAATTGCATGATGATTGCATAATATTACTTTTTTTTATCTGGAATTTGAACCATTCGTGAACCAAAACAAACAGGACTGAACTTTTCCTGCAATATTGAAATGAAAAATTGAGATGAAAAAATAAAATTAGGAACTGTGGGAGTGACGTCATCTAGATGTCGTTGTGGCTTTCCATCAGGCGGGTGGCGTCTATTTGAGGAACTTGAAAAGAAAAACAGTCTGACGCGATTACCCGCGTGACTTTATAGAAATATCTCTTCCTAGACTTTAATAGCCCACATTTTATCTCGAAACCTTCGTGATTCTTTGTTTATGATGCACTATATCCATTACAATATAAACTAGTATCGTTCTAGATCAAGTCATAGTCAGTGTTGTAGTGTTTAGTATTGTGAAAGGATGAAGTTCACTCTACTGATACTTTCAGTGGATAAAAGGGTTGTTATATTGTTCTTTTATATCACCAAGTAGAGCAAAAACCAAGGCTATCATCCTGGTTAGAGCCAGTCAATCTGAAGTCGTTAATAAATAATCTATATTTACTATTATAAAATTGTAAAGTAATCGTGCCCGTACATTGGAGAATTAAAAAAAAAAATGTTTGCTTGACCGCGATGGACACAAAAAATGCTAAACAATTTTAGACGTGGTTTTTCTTATTATAAAGATTTTGATCTGGATTATATTGTTTGTTTGATGGCGATCGGTTGAGTAAAAACAAACATAATAATATGAACACAATACAAAGAGAGATTATTATTATATTGGATGCGATGCGCACGCGAGCTGTGCCGCGGGCATAAGCTAGTTAAATAATATAAATTACAGACTTCAATCGTGAATTATTGACCATTTCTTAAGCTTGTTCCGTCAAGCGAAGCGAATCAACACTTATCGCAGGGGCACACGCGCAGAAATATTTCGCTTAGATGGGCACACTATTTATAGAACAACTAGGGTCTAGAACTCAGAAGTTCAGTAACACACATATTTCCGCAATTCACTTTAGAATTGTATGAATCTGTAATAAACCGATCCAACCAGATTGTGTAGTCTCATTATCTACTGACAAACCTTGGTACCTACCTATGTACCTACCTTCATATAATATTATTGTGATAAAAATAGTTTTCAAATTCCATTTCACGATAATTTTGTGAATGCATAAATCGCTGATTGGATTTATTTTTAAATATTAAAAATCACAAATTCTATATGAAAAATTATTTCAAGGAGGATTCGAGCCGGGGCTGCGTCTTCTTTCTAACCAGCAGAAGCTCTATTCACTTGGACCGCTAAGATTTTACTCTCAACCGACTAAATATTATTTCAGCTTGTACGCCGGATTTAGTTAGCTACATTATTTTTAAAGTTTGGGCAGGTATCATCATTTCATCAAATTTTTCAAAGTGCCATATCACTTAGAACTTAGGTATCATCAGTTTCATTATGTTTTAAATGTATGTAATTAATTTAAAGTGGATGATTCAGACAGAGGTTTCTTATGGAACTACTAAAGTTTTCTAGACTTCCTAACAGTTTATAGTAATTTTACTTCTCAATTTTTCGTCATTAAAACATCAGAATCTGCTCATTTGAACTTGTGGCCATCAGCTATCAGTCTCTTGAGTCTCTAGAGAAAACTCTATTGAATAGTACCTAAGATGGTTATAGACTAGATTAGTGTATATGGAACACAGACATCAGATTTTCCCATTTCTGTGGTATGGAATATTACCTTCCAAAGACTTACATTCTCGATTTGAAAGATTGAAATCTTCAGCTCGTGGTTCTTTTTTCAGTTTTAGGTATTTTTTTTATACTACTTAGGTGGCAGACCAACTGATGTTTGGTACGACCCACCTTATTGTTACCGTAGCCTATTGACGTTTGCAGCACCAAAGGCGGTACACGCGCTGCCAATATATGCGAAGATTGTGACAACACATTGTTGAAATTTTCTCATCTCCAGAGGCGTGAAGTTTATTAATATAGCGGTTTATACATACTATAAAAATAACAGTCATCTCAAAGGGGAAGTCATCACGCTTCGCTGATAATCACAACGTACGAGTACTTACAATCTAGATATAAAAGTCGAGTTTCAGCGTAAGGACTAAAATCGCGTGCACATAAATAGTATATCAGGTTATGTTACTGTGTGAGTGAACTTGAACACTGCATGCGATATTTTTTGCTCACTGTATCTCCACTATAAGTACCGATTGTATATAGTAGCTACTTATTTAGCTCGTAGCAAAATATTTTATCCGAAACGCTTTACCAACATCTCCACATTAATCTAACGTCCATCTTAAACTAGATGGCGACCGCGGCTCTACCCGCGTGGAATTTGTTCCCGTTCCTGCTTCCCATGCGAACATATTCCCGGGATAAAAAGCAGCCGATGTATTCCAGACTATAATATTCCCTTTAACAAATTTCAGATAGATCCGTTCCGCAGTTAAAGCGTGAAAGAGTGACAAAAATCCACACTCACAAACATTCGCATTTATAATATCAGTAAAAAGTAAGATTTAAGAAGAGATTTCAAGCAGACAAGCTCTAAAAAACTAACATGAAAAGCCACAATTACTAGCTAATAAGAAATTGATGCGAAGAACGTAAGAACATAAGTAGGTATATCGAAAACATGATCAGTCAGACAAAACCAATGATAAAAACTTCGCAAAAAAGAAATAGAAGATGGACCAATGACCAATCAATCTTTTTATGAAAAACGTCTGTCAAATTATTGAAGCTAGAACAGGCCAGTATAAGTATAGATAATATCATAGAGCAACGCGACCAGTAAAAGGGAGTAGCATCTTTGTTCTTTTTTCTTTTTTATACTACTTAGGTGGCAGACAAGCTTACGGCCCACCGGAAGGTTGGTAACCATAGCCTATAGACGTTTGCAACACCAGAGGCGCTACACACGCGCTGCCGACCCGGGCGCAGGTTGTGACGACCCACAGTTGAAATTTTTCAAGCCGCCCGTGTGGCCTTCAACTTGGCTTAACGACTGTCATTTACCGCCATATAAAACTTGGAGTTCCGAGAAATTATCGTAAATATATCATTCATCATCTATACATATCTGTTTGTCACTACGTTGCAGGGTAAAACGTATTCATATACACCACTACAAAAACAATCGGCTGTCACTACGGAACTTACACAAATCAATTAAAACAATATTCTCGTAATTTCAGTCACATTATTGCCCTGCCATTAGGAGTAGTGTATTGAGGGGAAACTCTCCGTATAGCGCCTCCCCTCCCAATCAAAGGCATAAGTCGTGTTGCTCTATAAAGAGCCCGTCTTCATCCAGTCCCGGCCTGCCGACTTTTCCAAGTCGTTGGTTCATTTGGTCCAATATTAAGACAATTTTTTTACGATAATTTCTCGGAACTCCAAGTTTTATATGGCGGTAAAATCACAGCGTCAAGTGTAAATAGATACCTAGTCATGATCCTCAACCCTTGCTTCATAGACCAGGTTCTGCTTTCTTTATTTGCCTCTGCAATCTACACTTCTAGTCTTTGGCAATCCTATCAGCGAAACAAATAATATGGATTTACATCCACAGCAAGGGATTCTTAGATATTTTCTTTAATTTATAAAATACAGGTGTTTATATAAAAAGAAATTTTATGATTCAAAACCATATACTTTTATTATAAATACAACTTTTAAATTAAAAAAAGACTCATTTATGAAAATAAAAGATAGGTAGAAAACACCAGGATTGTACTCAATAACATGAATTTTTCTCTAAGACCACAAAATACCATACTTAATGTATGGTCTTATAGCAAAGAACGATCTTACTGAGACAACTTTATTGTCTAAAGAGAAGATTATTATGTAAAAAACGATTACTATAATATTGATACATACATACATTATGGTCAAGCCTTTATCCCCGAAGGGGTAGGCAGAGGCATATTATATGCCCACATTTCACCTTCGTACAATTTGTCCCACGTAATAGGTGGTGAGCCGTATTGCCGTGTTTAAATGGACAGGCGCAGGTTGTGACTGCCTGCTGTTGAAATAAAGCCTTCAACTTAGCTTAACGACTGCCATTTTACTGGCAACCGGGACCAACGGCTTAACGTGCCTTCCGAAGCACGGAAACGCTCAAATAAATGTCACAAAGTGATCACATGGATGGTCACCCATCCATGGACCGGCCATAGTGAAAGTTGCTTACTGCAGTGATCGTTTACAGAACACTGAGTCCGCGGGGCCACGAGCGCTTCATAAGCGCTGCATAATATTGATATAACAAAAAAATAAGACTTTTTTAATAACAAATATAAATTTTATGTTGCCCATAACTAAATGTCAATAAAAAACGGTCGAATTTTAACCTCATCCTTTTTTTTTAAATCGGTAAAAAAATACAAATACTTGGTTCAAAGGACAGAATGACATTGCGCTGAGTTTAGAAAAAAACAAACACATTGAATTTATTTCCTGCGCTGCCCGTACCCTTGCCGTAGCGTGGGAAATTACTCATAACAATCATAATATATAATTATGTACTTAAAAATAACTAAATGCACATCAATGGCTAGATTATTACACCGACTTGTAAGGAATCAAAATATTAAACTTCGTGCAAAATTAATTTCTTTTACACTCACATAGGCACACAGTTCAATACGATTCGAATTTTAAATCACAATTCTTAAAGTCAACACCAAATATGCAGTAGGTGTGTACCGCACATTCCATGTTCCATTTTCGAATTTCTTTCAAATAGTTTGCAAGTTTTTCTTTATCTTGTACCAATAAAACCGTTGGGTCTTTGCGGCCAGGTCCTAGGATTCTGCCTTAAATCTTCGTATTGCCTCCAGTTCAGGTACCAAAAAGGTCTGTTATCAACTGGCAATTGGTCTAATCGATTTAAAAGGTTCCTGTCACCTTTGGCTTCAATGGGATAGTCTTCATCTTCACCAAATCTATTTGAAAGGAGATCTATATCTGATTCTAGCTGTGGATATCCAATAGGTTTCGTTCCGGCAAAGGATGGCCTTTGTGCGTTTACTACAGCCAATAAGACGGTAAAGGCTAGAATAATCTTGTGGAGTGCCATTATGATCTGTAAAACGGTATTTATGTTTCTAAATATGAAATAAACACGTTAATATTGTAACGGCCTATACGGGCTCGCAACGCTGAGCTCACACTGTGTCTGTGTCTTGATACAGTGAAACGGAGTTTAAATATGGAAGCATCGCTGCACATTGTAGAACTATGAAAATTTAGACAGAAAAATTCAAATTTGGAATACACAGCAAATGGCACAATTAATTAATATTTATTTGGACAATTTTGTATCAATTATTAAAAGACAATAAACAATGTAATTAAATTAAACTTGTTTTACATTTATGGGAACTACTTAGTAGATTGCTTAATACTAATTATGGTGCTTACTTAAATAGATTATTACTTAATAGGATAGGGAATTTAAAAATAGTTGTCTTGTTCCAATCTTAAAATTAAAGACTAGTCATTTGGGTTAGGCAAAATATCAGAATTTGGAAATAATTATTACTGCAGAATGCCGGAAGCCCCGGGTGAGCCCTAAAAAGGATTGTCCCGGGATTGCCGTCTGGAAGTTTGTTTTTTTCTTTTGAGGGCTTGTCCGGGGCTTCCGGCCGTTTACAGTGTTAGAGTGTTAGGGCACGTGTGATTTTAAACGGTAAGAGTCCGGTATAGCATTCATGAAGGATTTCCAAATGTAAAAAAACATGCGAACTCCTTGACTAAAGTGGCAAAATGTGTAACTTAGGTCCTTCTTCGCGAATAAGCCCACTGGTCAAATCTAAGTACATAATCAAAAATTATTATGGACATATCTTACACATTCATAGGCTTACGTAAAAACCACTATATACGAGAAACTCGATTCTAAAGCAAGACTGATTAATGACGTCACGAGTAATATGCGCACAACAGCCAGATTAACATGACCTCTGTGACTCATTCAAGCTGAGAAGAATTTACTTGTGGGAAACTGTGTGAGCTGGGTCTTTTCAAGTGGTTGGTGTTATGACGAAACGATGCCTAGCAGTTCTGCAAGTAATGTTTTGAAGTAACACACCCCCAGATCAGAATGACGGTTATGGGTTTTTCGCAAAAGAAAGAAGACAAGTGTTACATAATCTTGGTTTCATGGTTTTCATGCATTACATGCATTGCTATTCTGTTTGAATTGACTTTTATCATTAAAAGTTAATTTGCGTTTCTAGTGAGTTCTTAATTTAAAAATTAAATAAGACTATGCCATTTAAGATACATTATAATAGGCCACTTGTATAATACCTGAGGGATGTTGCCGTCAATTGCACTTCCTCCGTGAGGTAGATCCTGGAAAACCTGAGTGGATGTGATCCACAATTAATGTGGATTAGTAGCAGTACCTACATAGTAAGGGCTGAAGATTGCGCAGTGAAATGAGAAAAGTAGGAAACTGATCCCCTGTCCTCAGTCGACCAACTCCGAGTACCTCTGGATTCAATCAGAATTCATGATTGGAGTATGATTATAGTTATAAAATAAATAAATGGTTTAAAAACCCCAAAAAAAATACGCTTTTATAATGCACGAAAAAACCAAAAATAAATTAAGGATCGTTCAAGTTGCCTCTATTTCTGGGCTGAAGTGTAAACTATGTGCTTTTAGTTATAATATTTGATTGCAAAAGCGTGGGGCGCTGGAACAGGAAAGACTTTCCTGGCGGAAGCTGCATGAAGTCTTGTCAGATAAGGGATAAGGTCAAATTTATAAAAGCGTGTTTTTAAATTATTAATTTACACTGTGACGCTTTTATATATCTATTGTGACTTTTACTATTATTAATATCATTTTAAATTTCAGAAATGTATTAACGATGATTGGCTTTAATTGAAATACATAACATAGTATACTTACTTGAAAAGTAAAGTAGTTAATCACGTCTACGCATTTTCAACACCCACTTTTGTCAGTTTTTCGTGACGCCCGCGTAATAGGAGCAAACCTATTACCGTTACGGATCTCTATTAGATAATTCATTGGTAAGTCCTTAAAGTTTCGGCATTCCGAGATATTTAGTACAGTACGTAGTAATCACGTAATAGGAATACAAACGCATGTATCCCCAAGCGGGTTTTTAACGGTAACCAAAGATATCTTGTTCTCGAACAAGAACTCTACATTTTGCCACTGTTAACGTATTCCCCTCATGTATCTACTTAATTGCCTGAAATAAAAGGCGTTCCCCTTGGCAGCATAAACGTTATGCTCTTGTGCGACCTTATGCAGCTTTCGCCAGGATTTTTATTATATAAGGATTAGTATTAATAGGAATATGCTTACAAAAAACTCTTTCTTGTTCTAGCACCCCACGCTTATATAATCAAATATTATAACTAAAAGCACATAGTTTACACTTCAGCCCAGAAATAGAGGCAACTTGAACGATCCATAATTTATTTTTGGTTTTTTCGTGCATTATAAAAGCGTATTTTTCTAGGGTTTTTTAAACCATTTATTTATTTTATACTTTTTAGTCACAACATTTATACCTTAACTAGCTGTTCCCTGCGGCTTCATTGTTATAACCTTGAAACCTAAGCCTGGTCAAAGTTCATTACCAGACTTTTCTGACGAATCCAAAAACAGATATAATACGATATTCCATCATGAAGTTCCAGTGCATATCTTCCGGCTCCATCATCAGATCAGTTCGACAGTACCATATTATTGTATTGTCATCAGAACTACATACAGCTGCCAATTTTCATGACGCTACGATCCTTGGAAGCTTGTTAAATTAGCTACCTTAGATTCCACTTTTTCCATCGAAGTTTCAGTGCCTATCTTCCGGCTCCATCATCATATCAGTTTGACCGTACCATATTATTGTATTGTCATCAGAACTATATACAGCTGCCAATTTTCATGACCCTACGATCCTTGGAAGCTGGTTAAATTAGCTACCTTAGATTCCACTTGTTTTCTGTGTCTATCTTCCGGCTCCATCATCATATCAGTTTGACAGTACCATATTATTGTATTGTCATCAGAACTACATACATATGCCAATTTTCATGATGCTACAATTCTTGGAAGATGGTTAAATTAGTATCCTTAGATTCCACTTTTTCCATCGAAGTTTCAGTGCCTATCTTCCGGCTCCATCATCATATCAGTTTGACAGTACCATATTATTGTATTGTCATCAGAACTACATACAACTGCCAATTTTCATGACCCTACGATCCTTGGAAGCTGGTTAAATTAGCTACCTTAGATTCCACTGTTTTTCTGTGCCTATCTTCCGGCTCCATCATCATATCAGTTTGACAGTACCATATTATTGTATTGTCATCAGAACTACATACATCTGCCAATTTTCATGACGCTACGATCTTTGGAAGATGGTTAAATTAGTATCCTTAGATTCCATTACATTGTTAGTTACATACACGACGACCTAATAAAAGCTTATTCAAAAGGCTAAACTTTCATACATATATTAGCGTATGCTAGTAATTTTAATATCAAACATTTTTAGGAAAGTCATGAGCTAAGAGAATGAAATGATGCATAGAAATAAATAAGAAAAATGTATATGCAAATCGGGATCTGCTTGTGGAACAGGAAAGAAAGCGAATATTCCTAAACACCGTGTTACGCCGTAGTTAAAGGGAGTTGACCTTTGTGTTGACTCTGTGGTTTTGACAGACGCGTTACATCAGTATATACAAGGTACGTAATGATGTCGTAGGCTCTGTAAATAATTTAACGGTTTTACTGTTGTATCGACATTGGATTTTGTTTTATTTTACGTCTGGGAAAATCCTTCATGGATACTATGCCGGACTCCTACTGACTAAATAACCTCACGTAACGCCCAACAGCCTACGGTTGGGAGCCCCGGATAAGCCCTCGGAAGGACTCCCAACTGACCAACGGCTACCACTGCGGCCTCGCCTACGGGGTGATTCGTGTGCTATTCCGCGTCTTTGTTGTTGGATTAACGCAATCACTTTTGGAACTAACGGTCCTTGAAAAGGTACCTTCGCTAGGTTCGAAAGGCAACTTACGCCGTTGGACCGGGTTGCCAGCAACTCGTGTCTCAGTTTTCTCAAAACGCCTACAGTATGGGGTTCTATAAAGGTTCTGGGAGTAGACATATCATGTTTGTCCTATATTTGTTTGTTTGTCATTGTGTTGCGGGGGAAATCGTATTCATATACACCACTACAAAAACAATCAGCTGTCACTACGGAACTAACACTAAACAATACAATCATAATTTCAGACGCACATTGTATATTTGTTATGCCATGGAGCAGTGTATTGACAGAGGGGAAAGTCTCTGTATAGCGGCTCCCCTCCCGATCCAAGTCATAGGTCGTGTTGCTCCATAGATAATACTAATCTTACACGTGTCATAGGTAATAAATACTCTTAGGTAGTACTTATTTACTTCGTGTAATTTGAAATGCACCGACTTATCAGCAAAATTATGTCAGCACATTCCACGGTCAATAAATAAATCGTTTAGCTTATCGTGAAAAAGAAAAACATATTTTTGACGCACTACATTAATTATAAGTATAATGAATTAGCTGACCCTCACAACTACGTTTGCGTTACATTTTTCATTGCTGCTCTGCTCCTATTCATTGCAGTGTGATGATTTAGCTTATGACACTCTACAATAACGTAGCTTTCTATTGGTTAAATTATATTATATATAATGTCTGTGAATATTTATTTATTTATTTATTATTTAAACTCACAACGTCACAACCTCACAAACTCACGAACGTTACCTCTTTATAATATTAAGTATAGATATAGATGACCAAACAAACTCTGTTTTATCATTTTTAATAAATATCAATGAATTGTTAATACACAAAGAGTATGACGCCACAATCATGATTCAATATTTGGAACAGTAGAAGTCCTCTACCACAGAAAACAATTTGATTTGTTTTCTGTGCGTGCAATGGGATCTAGACGACTGATAAGACAAAGGTACCTACCTACATACTTCTAAATACATACATATAATAAATAAATACATGAAAAACACACAAACTTCAAAACAAATTTCATTATTGTGGATCACACAAATACTTGGACCGATCCAGGAATCGAACCTGAAACCGTGACCCGAATGCGCCATTTACATAACACTTTACGATGTATTCCCATACCTTTGATTTTAAAAGTCCTCATACGTACCTGTCTAACATATTCAAATTGCATTGAAAGATAGCTATTTCGTACGCCACTACTTTCACACCCGCGTAATTCCTGTTCCCGTGGGAATACGGAAATAAAATATAGCCTATGTTCAACGCAACGAGTATAGCTTCCAAACAGTGAACGAATATTTCAAATCGGTTCTGTAGTTTCAAGCCTATTCTTTTTTTTATACCACTAAGGTGGCAGACAAGCATACGGCCCACCAGAAGGACCGGTGGTCACCGCAGCCTATGAACGTTTGCAACACCAGAGGCGCCACACTCGCGCTGCCGACCCTAAGGGGTCCATTTCAACCTTAGAAGGGTCACTTCGTTTGTGGTCGTAATAATGCTTCTTAGGATTCACTTTTCGTATTAAACGAGTTTTGACACATGTGGGATTATTCCCAAACGGTAACACATCTGATTGATCCCCCAAGTTAGGTCAGATTGGAGAAGACTGATTTCCCAATTGAAGCCGGACCCCAAACGAACAATTTTCGATTCTAACAAACAATCAAATCTTTCCTCTTTATAATAATAGTATAGAAGTATATAATATAAAGGTTTCGGTTCCATCCTTTTCCTTGACGTTTCGATAGGGTTACACCTATTGGGGTCCCAAGGTAAACCAATCATATTGACAAAAATATTATTAAAATCGGTCGTTTCAGAAGACAGCAACTGCAAAAATTGTGTCACTGGATTTCTACTAAATCAATTATTTAGTAGAATCCAGTGACACAATTTTTAATATCACAGGCTACTGCTGAGCCGTGTGAATGTGAATTATATATGTAGGTATACCTATGTGTAATGTACTACTAACGCTTAGTTCACGGTCAAGTTTAATATGGCAGTAAAATCACAGCGTCAAGTATAAATAGATACGAAGTCATGATCATACATACATACATAACATCACGCCTGTCTCCCAACGGGGTAGGCAGAGACTACGACTCACTTGCTACGATTCTGGCAAACAACTTTCGCTTCTTCAACTTTCATAAGTGTCTTCATACATGCTCTTCGGTTAAGGGTACTCTTGACCTGGCCTTTTTTCAGAAGATTATCGATTTGATCGATATGAGTATGCCGAGGTCGACCCCTACCAATTTGCTCATTCACTCTCGCTTCATAAATCTGTTTTGTCAGCCTATTTTCATCCATTCTCTCCACATGTCCAAACCATCTGAGCATCCCTTTCTCTATCTTAGTCACTACATCTTCTGTCATACCGCAATGTTCCCTTATCACACTATTCTTTACTTTATCCCTCAATGTCACTCCAGCTATACTTCGCAAACTTCTCATTTCCACTGCATTAATTTTACTTTCATGCTTCTCCTGCCACACCCAACTTTCACTACCATGCATAAGTGTAGGGACAAGCACTCCTCTATGTACAGCCATCCTTGCCTTTTTAGACACGTTCTGACTGCTCATAAAGGTGTGAATGGCAGGAAATCAAGTGAATGGACTTGATTTCCTGCCAAAACTCTTCTTTCAATATCATTGTCACACTTTCCATCTCTTGCAAATTTTGAACCCAAATATACAAACTCTTTCACTTGTTCCACGCTCTTTCCTTCGATCGATATCGAGCAATCAGTCATACATTTCTCTCTTTCAAAAACCATTACTTTTGTCTTGCTTACATTAACATTCATTCCTCTACTTTTAAGCGCATCGTTCATTATATTAACCATCAATTGCAACTCATCCGCCGATGATGCCAGTATTACCTGATCATCAGCATAAAGGAGGCATTTGACGGTTAGCTCATTCATTTTTAATCCATACGCACACTCTTGTAGTTCTTTCAAGCAACTGTCCATGTATAGGTTGAACAGCCATGGTGACGCTACACAGCCTTGTCTCACACCTTTTTCGATGGGAAAAAAGTCTGTGCAAGCTCCATTGATCCTGACACAAGCACTGGAGCCCTCGTATAGAGATTTCAAGGCTCGTATCAAGTTGCTGTTCACTCCATACATAGACAGTGTTGACCACAGTTCATTCCTCACCACTCTGTCATAGGCCTTTTCCAAGTCCACGAAGATGCAATAGACTTTTTGAGGTTTTGCCAAAAACTTTTCAAGTAGGCATCTTAATGAAAAGACCTGATTCGTGCACCCCCTTCCTTTCATAAATCCTGCTTGTACATCCCACATTTTTCCTTCAGTTTCATTCATCACTCTTTTAATCAAAACTTTCGCATACAATAAGTCATGATCATCATCAATAATTCTAGTAACATCCAATATCCTTATATTGTTTTTTGGCAATATTTGCAGCAAGACCAATTTTAGGTAAGTATTCCTATCTTTGCGAGTTATCACTTTTAGGTTGTTCATATTAAAAGAAAATATGTATAATTCATAACGAAATATTTTTATTATAATATAACATTTAAACAAAAAAAACAGGCTCATTATCGAATTAAAAGATAGGTAGAAAAAAAAAACATGCAGGAAAGTAGGAAAGTGCTCAATTACATACAAAATTATTTGTATGAAAACTTTAAGACCATAACATGTACGCCATGTATTTACTAAAATAGAATATTAGAAAAGAAACGATAACCTTTAAACAAGCAATACCTATAACAAAAGTAGGTACCTACAGACAACTTTAATAACAAATATATTTTTTATATTGCTCATAATATTAAACAATAATAAATATCAAGAAAAAAATACTAATTCTAACAAAAAATAATATCCAAAGGACAGGATGACATTACGTTGAGTTTGTAAAAAAAAACACATTATATAATTGACTTCCTGCGCTATTAGCCTTGCCGTAGCGTAGAAGTTACTCGTAACAATCATACTCATTAAATAACTAAATGCACATCAATGGTTAGATTATTGCACCGACTGTAAACAAAATATTGAACTGCGTGCACAACGAATTTCTTTTCCACTTACATACACAATTCAATACGCTTCGAATTTTAAATCACAATTTTTAAAGTCAACACCAATTAAAAGCAGTAGATGTGTACCGCACAGTGTTCCATTTTCAAATTTCTTTCAAATTGTTTGCATTTCTTCTTTATCTTGTACCAATAAAACCGTTGGGTCTTTGCGGATAGGTCTTAGGATTGCGCCTTAAATCTTCGTATTGCCTCCAGTTCAGATACCAAAAAGGTCTGTTATCAACTGGCAATCGGTCTAATCGATTTAAAAGGTTCCTGTCACCTCTAGCTTCGATGGGATAGTCTTCATCTTCACCAAATCTATTTGTAAGGAGATCTATATCTGATTCTAGCTGTGGATATCCAATAGGTTTCGTTCCGGCAAAGGATGGCCTTTGTGCATTCACTACAGCCAATAAGACGGTGAATGCTATAATAATCTTGTTGAGTGCCATTATGATTTGTCAAATAGTATTTATGTTTAAATACGGAGTAAAAAACGTTAATATTTTAACGATCTCTACGAGTTCGCAACGCTCAACACACACTGTGTGACTGTGTTGTGATACAATAAAACGAAGTTTAAATATGGAAGCATCGCAGCACATTGTAGAGCTATGAAACCTAAGACAGCAACATTAAAATTTAAAATACACTACAAATGGGACAGTTGATTAATGTTTATTTAGAAATATTTTTTTATCTACTATTAAAAGATAATAAATAATTTCACGAAACCTCTTTTAAATTTATGGGAACTATTTAGTAGATTGCATAAATAACTACTAATCACTTTGCATTATAGATATTGCTAACTACGGTAGATTATTTTAAAATAAATGTCTTGCTAATAGTAGTACCTAGTAGTAGTTTGGGTAAGCAAAAAATTGAAAATTGTGCATTAATTGCTTCTGTATTTTTCTACATACTTTAACTAACCAAAAGTTCCACCACTCAACCAAAGACAAAATTGATGCTTAAAGTTAATCAAAGTAGTTAAGTAGTAGACACATCTTACACATTCATAAGCTTACGTAAAAACCACAATAAGCGATAAACTCGATTCTAGAGCAGGACTGATTAATGACGTCACAAAGTAATACGCGCACTACTACCAGATTGCCGTGACCTCTGTGACTCATTTAAGCGAAGAATTTACTTATGGGAAACTTTGACGGCTGGATCTTTTAAAGTGGTTGGTGTTATGATGAGAAGATTCCTAGCAGTTTTGCAAGTAATGTTTTGAAGTAACACACCCCCAGATCAGAATGACGGTTATGGGTTTTTCGCAAAAGAAAGAAGACAAGTGTTACATAATCTTCGTTTCATGGTTTTCATAATATGCATTGCTATTCTGTTTGAATTGGCTTCTATCATTAGAAGCTAATTGGCGTTTCTAGTGTGTTCTTAATTTAAAAAATTAATAGGCTATTGTCATTTATAAAGCCTAATCAAAGGCCACTTGTAACATACCTGAGTGATGTGTCTTCTTCCGTGAGGTAGATCATAAAAAGCTCTAATGTCTCAATGGATAATGGCACTACATTCCAGGGTTGCTGAAGATTGTGCAGTGAAGTTAGGACAGTAGGGAACCAATCTCTTGTCCTTACCCTACCAACTACGAGTATAATGAAAAACAAAGTCAAAGTCGAAAACGAAAGAGGGCGAGAATGTGTGTCCTTTGACTTCGTCACAAGAACCGACGCAATGTGGAGCACGCAGAAGGCGAGGAGAGGCGCCCGTTCTCACTTGCCTCGCCTCCTAGAGAGTCTGGAGGGGATATAAGATGCAATCAGCACACATGATTGGAGTATGAATAATCATTATAAACTCAGATCATAAAAAGGTCAACTCAGCTTTTCTGGATGACAAAATATTTTACCACCTATAAATATTATGATATACTTACCTAATCAATCCCTGTGCAAAATTTCAGCCAGATCCTTTCCGTTGTTAGAGCGTGATTGAGTAACAAACATCCAAATACCCAAAGAAAGTCACCCATTTCAAAATTAAAGAACATTCCTATCCAAATGGGAAACTTGTTGTATATGAACAGGGGAAAGAAAGCGGTATTCCAAAACACAGTGTTACGCCATAGGGAACGACCTTTGTGTTTAGTCTGCGGTTTTGACAGACGCAATACATAAATATAAACAAGGTAATAGAAACGATGTCGTAGGTACTATTACTAAACAAACGGTAGTACTCTCGTATCCGTATGGGTTTAACCCAGCTAGTTTCGGACCTAGGGCTCCTTGTAAAGGTTCCTTCGCTAGGTACAGAAGGCACGTTACGTCATTTGGCCCTGTTGTCAATGTTTCGTCAGTCGTTGGCCCTGTTGTCTGTATAAGATTCTTTAAAAGGGGTTTTAGACAGTTCTTGCAGGGTCATCAGCATGAGTGTAATGCCTCTGGTGTTTCAGACACGTCCGTGGGCTACTTTGACCTCTTTCCATCAGGTGGACTGTAAGCATATCTGTCACCTTACTGGTATAAATGGCAATTGGCAGTCGTTTAAACAAGTTAAAGGACTCAATGCAGTATGCAGTACTTAGACCTCAGCCTACCGTTTCGAGAATAAAGGCGTGACTATATAAAATAAGTGTTCAAATAATAGAAGGCACTATTGAGCAATGTAAATGTATCCGATTTGCATCTGTGAGCTGTGGTTCAATTTTCACTGGTCAGCATTATTGTACTGATGACAAAACAGTTAGCATTCAATGACCCCGTGTTACCATTTGCGTGAGAATTTACGTCACTAGCTGAAAAGGCGTATTGAAAGTTTTGACCCCAGAAGAAATAGTTACGCTAGTCCTCTGAAAAGCGTCAGCAGAGTGTGGCGTCGACTTTTTTACATGTGGAAATCCTTATGGATGGTGACTCCTACCGGCTAAAACAAAGCGGTTCCATCTGTCTACGACCGAGAATCCCGAGTACCTACACCCTCAGTATCGTCACAGTTTTACCAAAGCCTATAAACATACATGTCATCACGTCTTTATCCCCGAAGGGTATATCATAATCAGGGGCATATTATATGCCCACATTTTACCTTTTTAGAATTTGTCCCACGTAACAGGTGGTGAGCCGTGTTGCCGTGTTAAGATGGACAGGCGCAGTTTGTGACTGCCGGCTGTTGAAACTTTTCAAGCCACCTAAAACGGCCTTCAACTTGGCTTAACGACTGCCATTTTACTGGCCTTCCGAAGCACGGAAACGCTCAAATAAATGTCTCAAAGTGGTCACCTATCCAAGGAATGGCTATAGGTAGTGAAAGTTGCTTACTGCAGTGATCGTTTACAGAACACTGAGTCCGCGGGGCCACGAGCGCTTTTTATTAAAACTTTATCGCTTATGGCACTATGGCACATATCGCACTATGGCAGCAGGCAGCATTTTTTTTTACCCAACAGATAGAGAAAATCTTCCGCAATACATTCTGAAAGGGAAAGCTATAAAAGCTTGACTTAACCTACAGCAGTCTGTTGGAATCAACAAGCGCTAATGCCTATAATTTTATTTGAAGTAGATACTTCTAAGTAGGTACTTACATACTATTCGTAAAGTCTGTTGTATAAAATTTACTTGCGTTAGGAGCGGTACCAATCGCTCTCATAGTTTTAACACAGTTTAACTAGATTACATGTGATTTTACTGCAATGTGCAATGCGTTAGTACTTTCCCATTTCGACATAATTGAACGCCTAAATTTCTTACCTTTATTCCGTAAATACTTCCAGTTCTTGTTAATACGTGTAGCTCTCAAACAGTTTCACCGATCCGAAAATTTGATACGGAGTATTGTTCAGGTACGTTAGGAGAGGTGCAACGGCACTTCAGGTTGGCCGTAGGTCAACCGGAGCGGACACAGTGGAAACACATGTTGTCATTTACAGCTAGATAAATTATATTTCTATTATTCTACTAGCTACTTACGTACTAGCTGTTGCCCGCGACTTCGTAAGCGTGAAAATGCTCCAATTTGATTGCTCTCTGCTTAGCCCCTAGGATATGTAGCGTGATAAAATAGCCTATTTGAAGATCCTACCCCTAGTTAAGGCGAAATGAGTCTCAAAATACACATTTTGACGTTTTTCGAACCAATTTTTCAGAGGCTTAAACAAAAATTTTAATATATTTTTTTATGTATATTGATTATTGACTATATTGACAAGGGTCGTCAGCTTTCCAAAACACGGTTGTGGAAATTTGGCTCGATAGAAAAACCTCTCAAAGTTTGCTCGTTTTCCTCTGACTGCCTTGATTATAACCGATTTTATTCCTTATTTATATAATGTACTTCCGTGATATTTTCATAACGTGTTCCCAATAAGTTCCTTCGGGACGATATGCTCTTATTTTTTTAATTATGGACATATTTTCTTTATATGAACACGTATTGTTGAGCAGGAGTGCATTTCCCGCGATCGACTACACCACAGCGCTTCGCTCAGTCGGCCGACAGGCCTCGTTGAGGACGCCCGTATACAACTTTGTCGCGTCCGCTGACGTAATTTGCTTACGTAAATGGTGAATAAAAAAAACAAACAAAGAAGTATTCATGGCAGAAACTCAAGGGAATACGATTGTCGAATCTGTTCGGGTGATTTCCTTGGAGTTTACTTGAAAAAGTAACTATAAACTTATCGAAATAAATAGTTTCTTTTCATACTTCTGCCAATGCTTAGACCGGGTGATGCCACATTATAAATAAGTTCAGAAAATTTATTCTTACCTGTCTCAAAGTTAAGTTCGTCGTTACGGTTTATATTTTAGCATTTTCCCATTTCCATATCTCTGTACTCATTATATCAAACACCTATAATATTATTATTAATTATTAGATGTATGGTGTATGCTGATGTATTATAAATGTATGGTGATGGATCATCTAGGTAGGTATTTGTTCTCAATAGTACAACGATTTTTTAATTATTTATTTAATTTATCGAATAATTTATACACACATACACACAAAGAATTTGAAAAAGAAATAACACACACAGAGAGAGAGAGGGAATAAAGTACATAGGCACTAGTTATTTATATATAGAAATCTCTTACGGTAGGTATGAGATAAGAGATTTTTATTTATTCGTCTATTATAATTATTATATTCATAAAGGTTAAAAGATTTAATTGTTTTTTTTTGCATTTAATTGGCTCCGAAACTACAAAACTGATTTGAAAAATTATTTCACTGTTGGAAGGCTACACTATCCCGGATGCCATAGACTAAATTGTATTCCCGTAATTCCATGCGTGAAACCACGCGACATCGGCTGGTTTGAAATAATTTATTCCACCTTCAATTAATTTCCATCTTCGTTCTTACGTGTGGAAACTATGCATATTGATGATTATTTCTTCTGACTATTATACTTTTTGATTTTATATATTTTGAACTTATACAATGTAAACTGATAGATTTTAAACTTATGCATTATGATACGTACCCATTCTTCATGGATGTTATGCCAAACTCTTACCTACTAAAACCAAACTTTGCTCTACCGCTGCCCACGACTGGTAGCCCCGGGTAAACCCTCGGAAGGATGTCCTATAATTTCTGACAGACCTTGACAACCAAGGTCTCGCACTATTATCTCCAGTGAGAGAATGTCCACGTCCAGACCTGGCGCTGTTCTTGGGCGGCCTTGCGTCATTTTTTCACGTGTGGGAATCCTTTATGGATGCCACCATATATATATATAACCACATAATTAACTACTGTCTACGGCTGGGAGTTCCGGGTAAGCCCTCGAAAGGATGTCCCAGGGTTTTCAGGGTTTTCCCTGCTGCGTTCTTTACAGGGCTGGCAATCAGCCGTGCTTTCTATTCGATTAATTTATTAGCTGACTCGACAGCTTCGGTTATGACGTTCATTACGTTCGGAGATATGCCGTCTTAATGGACATCGTGTCGTACCCTTTTATCAACATTACGGCATTTAATACCATTAACATACTTTAAACTTCATAAAAACTTTTCAATGTTCCATTTGACTTTAGAACAAAAGAATATTGGGATCTTTTTTTAGTTGAGTGAGCAGATGTGTAGAAGTGTGTTTGTTATTCTTTCTTGCTGTAATGGCTGCAATTTTGTACTGGGATCGCTCGCTGCTTTAGTTTAGAACTAGCGGATGTCACGCGTTTTCCCCAGCATTGCTTCCGTTTCCGTGGGAAGGTAGGTTACCCAGAAATAGCATGACGATAGTGCAGCTTCCCAAAAGGTTTAGAGAGCTGTATTGGGCTGGCCTCGCGGAAACTAAAAATCCTGAATAAGGTGAAACGCTATTTCACGCCACATCAGAGATGTTTACTGTACAAGACGCAGATTCGCCTCTGCGTCAAATACTGCTTTCACCTTTGGGATGAATCCGCGAGGCTTACTAGACGCTATGCAGAGACGTGCTATCCGAATGATTGGTTGTCCTGAGGTGACGGGATGCCTCGAACCGTTAGCGCAACGAAGAACCATAGCGTCCTTGGCTGGCTTCTACCGAATGTATCACGGTGAATGTTCTAAAGAGCTCTTTAACCTGATCCCACCATCTCCTTTCCGATCCAGAACAACGCGTGCCAGGCAGAGATTCCACTCATACACAGTGGAGAGAATTTTCGCCAGAACCGAGCGTTTCAAAAGATCGTTCCTCTGTCGAACTATAAAAACATGGAACGACTTACCCGCACACGTTTTTCCCTCATCTTACAATCCCGGGTTCTTCAAAAGGAGCGTGAAGAGGCACATCACAGGACCGTCAAGTTGAGGACCACTGTCGAAAGTCTTAGGGACTGTGAGACTGGCCCCCAATCGCTATATGCGCCACGGCTTACCATCAGACTGGTGGCGACGTCAATTTGGCAAGCTAAATATTAAAAAAAACTGAAAGATTTTTTTCAAATCAGTCTAGTACGTAGTTTCGGAGCCTATTCGATGGAAACAAACAATCAAATCTTTCCTCTGCATAATATAAGTATAGATAGCACATACCTAGGCTACTTTTATCCCTGGAATATGTTACAATGGAATGCGGGCACGAGAACAAAATTCCAATAGGGCGAAAGCGCGAGCATTAGCTTGTAGGTAATTAATGAATAACGTTGTACTTCTAATATATTTTATTCAATTCTTCTTTCGAAAAATAATTTCATTAAGTACCTACATAATATACAATTACATAGTAGCATACAAGTAGAAGATCTAAACGGTTGATCTGCACTGGATCGAATATGGGTTTGTTTGACATAATGAATAATTATTGTGAACTTGAACTTCTGTCAATTTCGTCGTTGTATAAATTGCCTAGCTTGAACGTGTGACCGCGCGGTAACATATCGAACGCAGGGAGTGCCCCTTGTATCGTGCGTCTGCTTCACCCCCTCGAAATCTTTCGAGACCGACTCCCACTTCGCCTTAATATTTGTGCAAAATATGAATCAAATCTATTGATTACTTTTCGAGATCCTTCCGGACAAAGCAAAGCAAACAGACAAACCGACAAACAGACAAAATTTTTTCTAACTATATTTTCGGCTTCGGGTATCTTTTGTTGAACACTCAGCGAGCATTTTTTTTAAATATTTCCAATGTACAGTTTTGACTTTTCTATCATTTTATTATAATGTATAGATAGATATACTATTTATATTATATTGAGCGGGAATGTATTGTTGAGCTATGGTTGTGATTCATGTTTTTGTATCATTCAAAGCCAGCAGGTAGTTACCTAAAACAATAAGTTGTGTGGATGGATGGGTTTTTGAAGGTCAATGCTAAGGTCAGTGAACATCGTAGTGGACAAAAAATATTTAGTATATTGAAATAATAATGCCACATCCGTTGTGCGTTGAATATAATAAAGTTTAATAGGTATTAGGTGTTTACCTATGAAGATGCATAATTTAAATACTAAAGTAAATAGGTACCAGTTTAGTTTATACGAATTTAAAAAAAGTTTATACGAACGTCAGTATTTTGTAAATTAATTTCATGACGTGGCTTTGTTCCTTCTTTTAAAAATAAAAAGTTATTTCAGAAAACCCAAGTAAAAACATAATTCCTTAACAAAAACATAGTGACGAGTAACATAATGTATATTTATAAAATGAATTAATGAAGGCTTTGACGTTATTCTAGAAGATGCAAATACTAACTTTTCCCTTCCTGTTTGTTTTGCCAGAGTAATAATTTTTGGTTGCCTTCCCGCTATTTCATTCTTTTTTTGGTTTCTTTTTAGAGTTCCGTACCCAATAGGTAAACACAACAGCGGCAGTTCCGTTTTAACTTTTTAGTAAAAAGTAAAAGCGGAACTCTATTACTTGGACTGCGCTTTCCATCAGTCTGTCTCTCACAAAGCTTTTTTTTAACGTACAGAAAATCCGTCAAGGATGCTATGTTGGACTTAAAACCACATGTTCCCTATCTACTGCTACTATTACCGACTTAAAACCACATGTTCCCTATCTACTGCTATTACCGACTTAAAACCACATGTTCCCTATCTACTGCCTACGGTTGGGAGCCTGGCCAAGCTTTCGAAAGCATGTCCCTAGGATTCTCAAAGTTCTTGGCTATCACTGCGGTCTCACCTAGGAGGTTCTGGTGCTATCCTGCGTCTCTTGGCTTGTGGTCTGCGTGAAACTATCACGTCACACTGTCATCTTGGGCATAATTCTGTAAGGATGGTGAGCAGCCCCTCCACTATCCTCAGGCCTCCGGTTATGTAGGCCGATAGTCGTAGGGTCTCTCACAAGGTTGTATCTCAGGAACCGTGATAGTTAGAATACGAAAATGTTAACATACTAGGTATATGCTGCATTTCTGTTGGCGCTGTAATATCAAAGAAGAAGAAGTCGGTATTTTTCGTCAATTTTATTTTTTCATTATTTTTAATGAGGGGGAGACTGAAAATATATCTGTCTAGGGGTAATGATCTTCCCAATACAAATTAATCAAGCCTAAACACAAGGTAACTGCTGCAAATTGTTAGGGAATTCCCTGGATTCGAGGGATTTCTTTGATTTCTCCAGGATCCCAGCATCAGATTCTGACTTCCTGTATATGGGACCACATGGGAAGCACCAGCTTTCAAATAAAAAGGGAATCATCAAAATCGGTTAAATCGTTCAAGTGATTTGCCGGTAACAAACATTAAAAAAATACAGACGAATTGATAACGTCCGCCTTTTTTGGAAGTCGGTTAAAAATAAATAAAGGAGGCTCCTTAAGAGGCCCCGTTCTGTACTAAAAAACGGGAAAAATCACATTGTTGTATAACAAATGTGATTTTTCTCGTTTTTTAGTACAGAACCCTCCTTGCGTGAGTCAAGCTTCCGCTTGGCGGTTATTTTACCTTATGAAGTCACTGAAAAGCAGTAAACTGAAACGAATTGTTACATACGATGAGAAATGGGTTTTCTCTATGATAACCAAAATTCGTCAGCGCTTTACTGAAATGACAAAACAAAAATTCGGTCAAAATCTGCATTTATACATCCAATGTGGCAGACAAGCATACAGTTTACCTAATGGAAAGTAGTCACCGTAGCCTATGAACTTTTGCAACACCCGAGGCGCTACAATCGCGCTGCCGACCCTGTAATGCATGAGTATGTGGTGGTCACTTGGACATCGTTGACATGTCTATTATTGGCTTGGTATTTGCCTCGTGTAAACGGTTTTTCAAGCCAGGCCAGCGCTGGCGAGAACAGACGCCCGTCTATTTTTCTAGCCAGTGACCTCCGCCCGCATACCCCTCAACCCCCGCACCAGCGTTTTGGACACGTGTAGACGCATCTCGCCAGTTACTGGCGAACGTCAGTACGGTGTTCCTCTTTCTTGTTTTTGTAGGATATTATTAATAATTTTACTTTTGCTGGTAATGCATCTCTCATCAGAGTATCTTGGCGCTGAATCGAGCTCTGTATAAGTTAAAGTAACTCATCAAAGTTTTTAGCAGTAACTCGCCACGCCAACCTGTACTAGAAGGATCTTCTAATCTAAGTTGTTTCGCTTAACCATTTTCTTGTCCAAAGTCGTTTGGCTTTCTATTTTTCTAAAATGTCAATCAACTCTTCTCTTAATAGTAAAAAGTAAAACATGTTCCTTAAACATTTTCTTTTTAACAGCATTTGACGAGTATTCATTATTTTTAAACTTCTAACGTGTGCTCACCCGAAGAAAAATCCGTGAATGACTGGCCTCGTCTAAACAGCAGGGGCCAGGCCAGCGCTGGCTTGTCTGCGGGACTGGCGCCAGCGGTACTGGCTTCGTGCTTCGTTCTACTCTGCTTTACAGCTTTTTGAGATAAGTTATGGTATATGTTTTGTTTTTTGACGCGGGGAACCAGCTGCGGGGGCAGCTGCAGCTGAGACGGTGTGTGGGACCCCCGGCCCGGCCCGGAAAGGGACTGTCCTACCCACTAAATCCCGCGGTGTTCCTACTCACCCTATAGCCGGGCCGAGGGATACCAAGAAGATTATTCACGTCGACCCGGCTAGCGGCGCTTCGGGTTCTCCTCGGGAAAGCCAGATGGGTGGCTTCTCAGAGCTCTTTATTGAGCTCCACTGCTTTCAAGCGCCCCCCTGTAAGCAGAGAGGGTAAAAAGTGGATGGCGTACGCGTGCTCATATGGGCACTCCTCGGAAGACAGGGAGGGTGCCCACCGCCATTTGTGACCGTTGGTGGGCAGATTACAGCCACACAGTCAAGAAACAATCGGGATCTCGCAGTGACTCATTACCGCGGCGCTCCAGAACTGCACGGCGCGGCTTACCGGGAGTATTTATTGGGTATGTATGAGGTAGATAATGCTACCTGAGACCTTTACTTGTGTATTGTTCCTTTCCGTTTCCTCTGCCCCCATTTTTCTGATTTTTTTTATGTGATGAATAATTTGAATGAATAGTAAAAATATCCAATTAACCAATCAAATCAGTCTATGTCAGTACTGCTGGACATAGATCTCTCCTAAATTATGCCAAACAACAAAAATTAAAATTTACAAAAATTAAAAGACATCATATACACATATCACATACACAGACAACATATAAAGACAGAATACTCATTTAATAGTCATGCTCATACATAGGTATACAACTTATTACACAAAATGAAGATGATCGAGTCCACTACCAACAACTGTGCCTTGTCAAAGATTTAGTTTACCCCTATCGCGTACAGGACAGGTAGTCACACAGCTGAAAAAACTACAGCTTGTAACTCTATCACCAACCATTTTTTTTATCGTGTGGAAATCCTACATGGATGCTATGCCGGACTCCTACTGACTAGAATCACACAATGCCTTACAGTATGACCGGGAGTCCCTGGTAAGCCCTCGGAATGATGTCCCACGGCTCCCGGCAGAGCTCACCGACAATATTCCTCGGCCCTTACCACAACAATAATAATAATTGTGCTTAATATTTTCTTTTGAAGTTTTTATAGCACTTTAGGTCCACGTACGGAAAAACGCAGAGTGGGAGACCCATCCGCAAGGTGGAGAGATGACCAGATGATGAAAAATCGCAGGAGTCTATACGAACGGCACAAGACCGAAAATTGTGGCGATCCTTGGAGACCTATGACCAACAGTGGGCACGGTATTAGATGATGATGATGCCTGGGAAAACGCCAGACCTGATGAGGCAGTAAAATGCCTTTAGAAAGACCGTACTTTACATAGTTACATAGTTGTTTTTGGCTTTTTTATCGAAAATGACGGAAGTCTATTGTGAATAATAACTCATAGATTAATCAAATGTAATTTTATAATCGATTAATTTATTTCATACAAAACGCAGTTTCTTATGTCACACACAACCTATTATATTTAGTTATCTTGATTGGATATTATAGGTGAACAATAGCGCGTAGGTAGATTTCTTATTATTGCGATATACTTAATCACGAAGTTGGGGCGCATAGAATGACGCATTGTTGACGTATATTATTTTCCTAAACACAGGTAGATGCTTGATACCAAAACCATCTGTGTTTTACAACGGTAGATTCTTATGAAGCTAAGCAGTCTCCAAAAACCCAATTACTGATCTAAAAGTCAAACAAGAAAAAATATAATCAAATGTCATACGACCACATTTTCGCTTTTTTAATCACCTCGGCGACTAGTAAAGTGATTATACAATAACAATAATGCAGAGTTTGAAAAATAAGTAGGTGGTTTTTTGACGTGAGGGAAAATCTTGCATGGATGCTATACCGGACTCCTACCGACTAAAAAACCTCACGTATATTGCCTTACAGCCCTGGTTGGGAGCCCCGGGTATAACCTCGAAAGGATACCCCAGGAAAAGTGGTATGCATTTACTCTCTTATCACTCTGCTGTGAGGGCAACATTCAGCTTTGTGTCAGAGGTCTAGCCTCTTTCTATCCGGTACTAAAATCCTTGCCTGTACTTATTCGTAGGATAAGGCAGAGGCTGGAATTGGCAAATAGATATAAGTTAAAATCTCATTTTCTGCAAAGTTTGCAAGTTGATGAGACTTAGTATGACTGTTACCAGATTCCTACGAAACTACGTATTTAATATGTATTTTACTTAATATTATGATACCTTTTGCTATGTAAGAACCAACTTTTTGATTTTATAGCATTTACTTACAAACCTTAATGGTTTTATAATGCTATAATTTATCTACCTGTAAATTAATGTATTTTTATAATGGTAAATAAAAAAAAAAGGTACATGATTAAAATACATAAGTGGTATAGAAGAAGTTTAGACTATGATTTAGACTTCAAGACATATTTTATTTATAGGTTTTATAGATACCTATATATTATGTCCTATGGAAATTTGACTTCTGTATTTACTGCCCTATTTCTATAGGTACTGCAATAGGCTTGCCCACTACCACAGCCGACAGATCATAGTTCTCTTTATTCTGTGCCACTACTGCTGGCACAAATTGGATGTGTGATGCTGGTGCATCTCAACCAATCTTCTCAGGGATATAGGTGTGATTGTATGCACGTTATATAATTACGGCACTAAGATCGCAAATCCAAAGTTGCTGCAATATATAGGTGACTAATTCAACAACTGAACTGGCAGGGAACATTTTAGTATAATCTAATTGCAGAAAGTGATGAAACTTTAGAGCTTATGGCTTAACTACAAAACTTATAACAAAAAAATCGGTGCCCAGTAAAACTATGTTTTATTTATTTATTTTTATCTTAAAACGATTACAATATAACAAATATTAACAACACAAGCTAAAATTTAAACCTATACGTGTAGCATAATCCATTACTGAATTTTCTGTACACGTTACGCTTCAAGTAAGCTTAGGTAGGCATTATTGAGCTCTCTCGTAGTCATATTGGCACCGACTTCAGTATTATATTGAATGAAATCTGATAAATCAGAATATACTAACTTCGTGCTAAGTAAATCTTATTTTTCAGTTTTTAGTTTTGTTTGAAGTCGGTTTCTTTTTTGTTAAAAATTTTTTTTTTCACTATTTTTAATGACGTGCAGACTGAAAATCTATCTACCTAGGTGTTAAGTTCTCGACAGTACAAATTAATCAAGCCCAAACACAAGGTAACTACTGTTTATCGGTAGGGAATTCTCTCCACTGTCTTTCATCTCCATCATCAGATCGACTCCAGACCTTCATTAAATTGTACTACTTTAAAGCCCTTAACAAAAAAATTAACAAACGCCTTTGATGCCCCTACAATTTTTAAAAGTTACCTTCGATTTCTCCAGGATGCCATCATCAGATCCTGACTTCCTTAAAATGGGACCACCTTGGAAGTATCTATTTTCAAACGAAAAAAAAATTTTTCAAATCGGTCCATAAACGACGGAGTTCTGCGCGAACAAACATAAAAAAAAATAAAAAAAAATATATATACGGTCGAATTGAGTAACCTCCTCCTTTTTTGAAGTCGGTTAAATAAAGAAAATCGCTTGTCGGCATTTGTAAGGTATAAAGATATTACAAGGATGACAGTAATTTTATTTGATACACAAAGTTTACCCAACTTTCTTGGAAAAACGCCAGAAGGTAATGAACAATTTCCACGACAATGCAGTCCTCTTTATCACTGTTAGGTTGCCATACTCCATGAAATCGATGCAACATAAATAACTTACTGTAGTACCTATCTTCTAATTTCCATACTAGTGGTTGCCGTGATGATGCGGGCTGATTTACCTAGTAGGATTGTACATACATACATATATACATAATCATTACTCCTGTCTCCCATCGGGGTAGGCAGAGACTATAGCTTTCCACCTGCTACGATCCTGGCATACCACATTTGCTTCTTCTACTTTCATAAGTGCTTTCATATACGCTCGCCGGTTAAGGGTACTCTTGACCTGGCCTTTTTCCAACATAGGTATTGTAGTATAAATTATAGTCTTCCTCGACTTTAGAATGCTACATTTTTTATACATATATAAGTACTTAGGACTTTTGGTGGTTCTAAGTTAATTCTAGCGGTATTCCAGAGGCCCAATCTCTGGAATTCATACAACTTGATTGCGTGGAGGGAAATTGAGGAGTAAAATGTCTTGTTTTATCTTTTGCCTTTTCTTTATAAATATGAGACAGATGATTACTTAGCCTAATCGTACCTTTTTTTCTGATTTTAGTATTCGTTGCTATAGCGGCAACAGATTTACATCATCTGCAAAATTTTCAGCTCTCTAGCTATAATAGTTCCTGAGATACAGCCTCGTGACGTACGGACAAACAGACGGACAGACAGACAGGCGGACGGCCAAATCATGAATATGGTCCCTTTGGATACGGAATCCTAAGAAGTCATAATTAATACTGAAAGCGGTGTTTCGCATCAAATGTATTTAGGTGCTATCAACGTTTTGTGATGATAGGTACCTCTCAAACTCTATTTTATTTTATGTTCTGCTTATGTACTAAATACACTCGAGAGCAATGAATCCGGGTCACTTAAAGAATGTTAAAAATTTCGGAAACTAAAAATGATAGGTTAATGCAATAAATTGTATTTAATAGACAATGTAATACTCCTTAAATGAAAGTAAAAAAATATGAGTCACCATACATTTTATTAACACAAAATTACATAAAGAAAAAACTGCTGATCTCTCCTTAAAACAAAAATAGGAAACATGAAATTTTTGAACTTTATTACGATTTTCTTGAATTTTAATACTTCGTATTGCCTCCTCGTGCTTCCATTACTGCGTTTACGCGGTTTGGCATGCTGTACACCAAGTTCCTTATACGATTTTGGGGAATATTCTCCCATTCCTCTGTGAGAGCAATTTTGAGCTCACGAAGCGTGATTGGGGGAGGGTTTCGTTGTTTTACGCATCTGCCTAGCTCGTCCCAAGCATGCTCGATCGGGTTGATATCCAGGCTGCGCGCTGGCCACTCCATACGAATAATGTTCATCTCTTGAAGGTAGTCATTCACAATCCTACCTGTATGAGGTCGGGCATTGTCATGCATAAATATAGCATCCTCACCTAAATTGACCATAAATGGACCAACGTGATCATTGAGGATTTCTTCCACATATCTTACGCTAGTTAAAGAGCCGTTTTCTATGATCACCAGCTCTGTGCGACTTTCAGAAGAAATTCCGGCCCACACAAGTACAGACCCACCACCGTAGGCTACTTTTTCTTCGATGCATGCTTGCTTGAATCTTTCCCCTGGTCTTCGATACACTCTGTGTCTTCCATCGTGCTTGTAGAGCATAAATTTTGATTCGTCGGAGAACATAACTTTTGACCAATCTTCAATACTCCAATTTACGTGGCTCTGGGCATACCTTAGTCTCGAAATACGATGCCCACGCTCCAGTTTAGGGCCGTTTGCAGGTCTAAGGGGTTTTAAGTTAGATTCAGCAAGCCGACGTCTTACTGTCCATGCACTTGGGTTACTTCCTCCGAGGCGTCGAAACTGATTGGTGAGTTCAGTTCCTGTGAGAAAGCGATTTCGAAGCATGGTGTTCACCAAGTATCGGTCTTCTCGTGCTGTGGTACACCTGGTTCTGCCCGTTCCTGGTCTGCGTAGGTTAGAACCAGTTTCTTCGTAACGTCGGAGAACTCTTTGTACTGTTGACAGCGACACACCGACAGTCCTGGCTGTATCGCGCTGACTCCGGCCGGTTTCCAGCATTGTAAGTATTCTGGTGCATTCTTCAGGCGTAAGCGACATAATTTCAGCTTGATTAATGAATATAGAGCACTATCAACATGGTTTATGTACCCACATAAATGACAGATTACAAACAAAAGCAACACCAAATGCTGTAATTTCGTAGTTCCATCTTCGAAAGTGGCCCTTTTTCAAATTTGATTTTTTTATGATATAACTTTACAATAACTAAGAAGTTTTAATACCTTCATTTAAGGAGTATTACATTGTCTATTAAATACAATTTATTGCATTAACCTAGCATTTTTAGTTTCCGAGATTTTTAGGATTCTTTAAGTGACCCGGATTCATTGCTCTCGAGTGTACCAACTTGGAGAGATTCTCAGAATTTTATAATTAAGTTCACCAATATTCCTGCTGCTGCTAAACCTGTGTTAATTCCCATGTATTTACCATCTCGAGATTTATCATTAAACATTAATACTAACTATTAGATAAAAAATAACTTAACTAAGTAGATTAGTTAATGGTCTCATTGAGGATGGAGAGCATTTTTATTAAGAAAAGCTAAGTACGAGTACATAATTGAATAATGATTTACTTCAAACACGACGTAGGTAATGAAAAAGATTAGTTTGTAATTAGAAATTTCTTAAATAATAAGAATATTTAATTTTTCCGTTTTATACTAAGCGAGTTCTGGAGTGGAGACCGCGACTTATATAATCTGTGGTAGAACGACCTTTGCAGATGGAGCGAAGACCTAATGAAGGTTGCAGGGATTGACTGGACACAGGACCGTGTGTTGTTGTGGCGAAATTTGGGAGAGGCCTGTGAACAGTGGACTTCCATAGGGTTAAATTGTTGAATGATTCATTGATTGGAGGTCGTCAACAACAAGGTTCGATAGCAGTGGTGAGACAACGCCCCCTTGTGGGCAACCTTTGGCCACCGCTGCGCACTGGTTTCTTCTTGTCTATAGGCTGAATTGATTGATTGATACCACTATGGTGTGACAAACATACGACCTACCTGAAAGAAAGTGTTCACCGTAGGCTATGAACGTTTGCAATACAGACGCCCTACACTCGCGCTGCCAACCCAATAAAAAAACCATAATATTTAACAACTCACCATACATACTCGTAGGTATCTGTGACTCACCCAAAGCAAAGGTATGTAGGAATATACCTTTCGACAGAATAATCCCAATGAGGAACATAGGTAGATAACATTGAACAACTGTTTAACATTTCCGAGGCGTACGGATGACATTGCGGTTTTATACGAGTACTTCCAATAAGTATTTTATTTGTAACCCAACACCACATCACTCAGCCTGCGACATAATATTGTAAGGTTAAACCGAATTCTTTCAATACTCGTACCTACATAAATACTACGAGTATCTATTTTGTATCTGGCGTTTTGTGTAAGAACTGTCTGAGTTACAATACGTTTTTTTCAGTGGAATCACACCAGAAGTATACTGGACGACGTCGAATAAAGGGTTAAAAAAATTATATGGTAACTTACTCAACTATCAAAGCCGACCCTAGTAGCTGGAACAATTTTTTTTGTGTAATCAACCCTTATAATGAAGTATGAAAGGATTTTTAAAGACTCTATAATTAAGGATTTTAAAAAACTCTACTCGTAAAGTTTCCACCATTGTATCTCCTTTAAACCCTATTACATCCTTTTAATTTCGCAACACTCGCCAGTGGCAGGGTGTTCATCGTTTGCATCCGGAGCGCTCGAGCACGGTATACAGACAGAAATTCTTGGTTGGATAAAATCGCCTTTTTTTACGTGAGGGAAACTCCTTCATAGATGCTATGCCGGACTCCTACCGACTAAAAAACCTCACGTAACGCCCAACAGCCTACGGTTGGGAGCCCCGGGTAAGCCCTCGCAAGGATGGTCCAGGACTCCCAACAGAATTTGGGGGGTTTTCGGATGTGATCCGGCCCGTAGGGGGGCGTGCGTGAATCCTTCACGTCACGCTGCCGTCTAGAGCCTGCTTCTGTAAGGACGGTGAGCAGCCCCCCACCGTCCTCATAGAGGCTCGCTGGCTCGCACCATGGTCTCGAACGAGAGAGTGTTCACGTCCAGACATCCATCCTGGGACATCCTTCCGAGGGCTTACCCGGGGCTCGCTCCCAACCATAGGCTGTTGGGCAGGATACGTGAGATTTTTTAATCGGTAGAATAGCATTCATGCAGGATTTTTCCTCACGTTAAAAAAAAGATTGTCTGGTAGACCTTGGTGGTATAAAAATTCAAGAGTTACTTAACATTAATTAGTGGCATGATTATAATTATAATATTGTGTAGTTCAAAGTTCATTCTGGTTCGTTGATTTGTACTGCGTATTTATTGTTATCATTATTTCCTAGTAAATAACATACGTTACGCACGAGACGGTTTAGGTATTGGACACTGATAATAATTACGTCAAGTAATTGTACTGATCCACAAAGTTTATACTCGTTTTGCCTCACAACATTCTCTAATAAGGTGATCGATGACCAATAAAAATTTATATTATGTCACCGTAAAACTGTTAAAATCGTTAGAATGCAATCTACCTAGCGCTGATCTAGCGAGATTTTAACTACTTGTTTAGATATTGTGTATTTTGCATGTAGTGTGTGTAAAAATCCTCATGGATTCTATGCCGGACTCCTACCGACTAAAAAACCTCACGTAACGCCCAACAGCCTATGGTTGGGAGCCCCGGGTAAGCCCTCGGAAGGATGTCCCAGGACTCCCAACAGACCTACGGCCGCCAATGCGGTGCTCAGGTGCTATCCCGCGGCCTTGGGGGGTTTCGGGTGTGATCCCGCTTCTAAGGTGGGGCGTGCGTAAGTTCCTCAGGTCACGCTGCCGTCATGGGCCTGCTTCTGTAAGGACGGTGAGTGACCCTCTTACGGCTGTGATAAAATTTTATAGACATGTTGTATTACCTACAATTTAGTACATAATCTACCAAGGCGCCTTTTCGAAAGAAATTATAGATGATGATGCTTCTACGTATCCTATTTAATATCTATAGGTACATAGTTTATACTACAGACAATTAATATAAAAAGTTAAAATTCATATTCATATTTTACTCATGTCTTACACAAAGCCCTACACAAGCTAAACTTACTCGTATTTCATTGTAATCAAAATGTGGGAACAGAGCGTGCAATGAATTTTAATGTGTATCTCCAAATTGCGAGAACCTCAGCTCAAAGGCTCAAATATAATTAATGTCTCTTAACGTTGACCGCATTGTAATTAATATAATTAAACATTTTGAGTGGCAGACAATTGGGTGACAGGGGAGAAGGGATGAGCAAAACTATTATGCTTTTGGTAGAGATATATAATTAGTAGACTAGTTAGTTGATGCTGTCTGGAGCATTCGTAGTGCTGCTGATTCTCGTTGTCTGTGAGCGATAGGAAGCGACATAATATTGACTACCCCGGTGGTGCATTCGGTAGTGATGCCACCCGCCGCGCTGAGGTCCCGGGTTCGATTCCCGGGTCGTTCCAAATATTTGTGTAGTCCACTATGTTTGTTTCGGAGTTTGGGTGTCTTCTATGTATTATATGAATGTATTTAGAAATATATAAAAAGTGCTCGTGGCCCCGCGGACTCAGTGTTCTGTGAACGATCACTACAGTAAGTAACTTTCACTATGGCTATGGATGGGTGACCATCCATGTGACCACTTTGTGACATTTATTTGAGCGTTTTCAACACGCCAATAGGCTCAACACCTATTAAGTGGGACATAAAACTATTTAATGGAATGTGGGCGTATACTATGCCTCTGTCTACCCCTTCGGGGATAAATGCGTGACTATAATGTATGTATGTAATTTATATTATAGCCACGCGACGCTGCTATGAGACATAATGTGAACCATACCTATACCTATCTCTTTTCGCATCGCGTCCACTCTTAATGGTCTAAGAGCCCATGAACATCTACTAGTATGTATTTGACCAGACCTTAGGTTTTGTACATTGAGACTCCTATACCTACATATTGAAAACGACACCTGTACTATTCCCAATATTTATTATTATAAACCTGACAGGTTTCGCTTCACAGCATTTTCAAAGGTCTAGATGGAAGGACAAGGTATTAGGCTGGAAGCGATCTGAAAGCGGATGCGCTCGGTGTCGGTCGGATGCCCTCGGAGCTGGTCGGATGCACTCGCAGCCGGTCGGATGCGCTCGCAGCCGGTCGGATGCGCTCGCAGCCGGGTGGATTCACTACAAAGGCAGTACCAGTATTCCACGCAATCCAAGTTTTGTTTTCGGTGTTAACGTGTGCTTTTCGGAACATGCTTTTAGATAGCTCCGATGAAGAAATATATTAAGTTTTCATCAGTGATGTTTTTGTATAAGTACAAACAACTGTTCTGTTTAAATTGTGCTATCAAAATGGCGGTCGGCGGCGGCGTGGGGCGCCGCGCGCAATCAGAGCCGATCGGCTGCGCGAGCGGAAAAGAGCACGCAATCGGAGCCGATCGGCTGCACGAGCGATAAAGAGCCTTCAATTAGAGCCGATCGGCTGCGCGAACGAAAAAAAGTACACGATCGGAGCCGGTCAGCTCCTCTTATTATTTCACACCAAGCGCGTTCAAGCATTCTTAATGACAAAAGCAGTGCACATGCAAAAATAAACCTTAAGTAGGTACTTCAAATACTAAAAACTCTGTTTTCAACGTGATAAGAATCTGCTATCCTCTCCGAGCCGGTCTGTGTGATCGGACCCTTACTGTCCTTGCTTGTCCATCTAGCTAGACCTTTGAAAATGCTGTGAAGCGAAACCGGTCAGATTTATAATAATAAATATTGTGGAATAGTACAGGTGTCGTTTTCAATATGTGCAGCAAGTTCCACCAAGTGCCATCAATCAACAGTATAAATTTAATAATCCTATACCTACCATGCATTGTGTAGTGACTCACTAAACGCCAGTTAGGGGACGCGATGACTGCGCAGCCAGGATAGGTATCGATTTTTGACTAGTTTTAAATGCATTTGACCACGTTTGCCGTTTTAAAAAAATTAAAATATATTCATAATGTCTTGTCGAGTTTATAGCTCAATATAATGTTAAGAGATCACTGCAGTAAACAACTTTCACTATGTCTATGGCAAGATGACCACTTTGAAACATTACATTTATGAGGGTTTCTATAGTTCGGAAGGCACATTAAGCCGCTAGTTCCGGTTGTGGTCAGGTGACAGTCGTTAAGCGAAGTTGAAGGGCCAAATGGGTGGCATAAAATATTCACCAGTATGTCGTCACAACTTGCACCGGTCTATTTCAACACCGCAATAGACTCACCACCACCTATTACGTGGGGCAAAAATAAGGTAAAATGTAAACGTACTACCCGTTCGCTCTAACTTTGCCGCTGGCGTAGAGGCGTATACCCGAATTGTTAATTAGACGAAGTAAATTGACAGTAGCTAATGTCACTTCGTCATAGAATAAATAATAAATAAATAAATAATAGTATGGAGCCGAGCGTCAAAGTTAGAGCGAACGAGCAGTGTACATACTTGCCTCTGTATACTCCTATAGGAATAAAGGCTATATGTATAGCTGGTGATACCAAGACAACCTGAGAACCTTATAGTTAGCTTTAAAAGTATAATTTTCAAGACTGCAATTGAGTTGGTACCGTTAGTGTGGCAGTTCTGGTGTTACAATCGTTTTTTTATGCTACTGTTATCTCTATTTCATGGTGAAATGTGGGTATACTCGTTTGTGTGCCTCTGTTTACCCCGTCGAGTTGTGATTATTTATCTACATGTTTCAACCCAGGAACTAACGTTATGTATGTGATTATAATAATACTAGCTTTTGCCCGCGACTTCGTTCGCCAGTTGATGTTAACCAAAAACCAATCTACTTTGACCTCTCCTACGCATTATACTATAAGTGAAACATAGTTTAAGCTGTACTGTCACTTTCGCTGGTCCGATTTTAATGAAACAAAAAGCGCTGTCTAAGTTTAATATATACCCACAAAAGCCTCTTTATCAGGCTACTGGATTTTGCTCCAACCCCGAATAAATAAACAAACAAACAGACATGAAAAAATAAAATCATAGATTTGAGTTCGGAAGCACTAAATTAGTCGGTTATCGTTATTTTTTAAAATTTATGTTGAATGTACCGTCACAGCTATTTTTACAATTTAATAATAGTAGAGATGCTTATGTACCTATGATAAAATTACAGGATATTGACTGGTTTTAAACTAGTGCATTTATGCGTCAGCAAACTTCACAGTTACTGTAGACAGACGCATGTGTTGCCATGAAGCAAATATTGCCGAATCACGTTTCCCGAATCTGTATTATTGTATAAATTACTGATCAAACAGTTTCGATGAGTGATTTATACGTTTATTATTAGGTTTGAATAAATAAATTATTACAACGCTACATTTACGAGTTTAGAACTAACAGTCCGAGTATGCAATGTTAGAGTACCTACCGGTATAAACCCAGTAAACAGGGAAGATTATAAATAATCCTAGCTGACCCGCGCAACTTCGTTTGCGTGATAAATGAAGAATCGCTCGGCCGATTTTGTGCAAACTTCACATAAACCATCTACTAAATAGTCCGAACAAAGCCTAAAAGTTTGGTTTGGATAGGTAAGCCCGTTCTTGAGTTATAAAATTACAACGAAAAGTGGCATTGATTTTTATATATATAGATTGGTCAAGTCTTAAATGCAGTCATATGCCTATCTGGCTGTATTTTCATTTCAAGCTCTTATTTATGTAGGTATAATTGAAACCAGTTGATCTCGGATATTTGACAGTTATTCTGGATTTGTAAATAGCTTAGTCTTCTAAACTTTTACTATGTTACATTTTAGGGACAACCTTTCGCGTAAAATTCTTAAAAAGGGATAGATACAATGGTGACGTGTTAATAATATCTTCAAGATATAAATTAAAGTAAGGTAAAACGTTGCAGCCATAATTTCACCCACATTTTGGGGCTTAAGATTTTCTTACATGTGGAAATCCTACATGGATGTTATGACGGACTCCTGCCGACTAAAAACACACGATGCCTTACAACTGACTACGGCCGGGAGTACCGGGGAAGCCCTCGGAAGGATGTCCCAGAGTACATAAGATTGTGACTTATGCGTTTGGTTGATTATCTTTATCTATCACTAGCTGATGCCCGCGACTTCGTACGTGTGAATATTATGTTATAATGCCAATTTGATTGCTCTCTGCTTAGCCTCCTAGGATATGTAGCGCGATAATATGTAGCGCGATAATATATAGCCTATTTGAAGACCCTTCCCCTAGTTAATATTTGTACAAAATGTTAATCAAATCTATTGAGTACTTTCGAGATCCTTCCGGACAAAGCAAAGCAAACAGACATTTTTTTAACTATATTTTCGGCTTCGGTATCTTATGTTGAACACCCAGCGAGTATTTTTTTTAATACTTCCAATGTACAGTTTTGACTTTTCTATGTTTTTAGGGTTCCGTACCCAAAGTGTATAGAACGGGACCCTATTCATGAGACTTCGCTGTCCGTCTGTCTGTCTGTCCGTCAGGAGGCTGTATTTCATAAACGGTGATAGCTAAAGAGTTGAAATTTTCACAGATTATATATTTTTGTTGCCGCTATAACAACAAATACTAAAAACAAAAACATAATAATATTTAAGGGGGGCTCCCATACAACAAACGTGTATGTTCGCCATTTTATCTTATATTAGGTAATAAGGTATCCTTCTCAATTTAAATACGTTAGTTGGCTTGAACATATCATCAAGATTATTCATTCCCTTTACACCATGCAAATTAAATAAATACTTTAGGAGGTATAGCAAAATCAATGTTGCTCAATGAAATTAATTTCGTGTCGCCATGATTGAACATTATACGGGTCACATACTAACTTATTTTTCGACTTTCATCGTAAATATTTTTCTTTAAAAAGTGAACAACGCTTTCAGCAGATTACTTTAAGTAGGTCTGTGTAATATTTCAAAGATAGCAATTTCATAGGAAATAGTAAACAAAGAGTCTTTTTTCAAAAATTTTTCTCCAGTACCTATAAACAATTTACGTACAAACACACAATTCAATTACATGCTCGGTGCATGAGACTGTTGAGACGTATCGTATTTATAATGTCATCAATATTCTGAAAAAGAAATTAAACATAGAGTTCACAAACTCTTTTGGAAATATATTCTGTACCTAACCGTAGAGGTAGTTAACACTAGTAGTTCACACTATAGTGCTATAGAGCAACGCGAACTGTCTAAGGCGCGCGTTGCTCTGTGGTTAACAACCACCACAGTGCAATACTTGTTTTATAATTATGTAGTGTTATTAGGTAATAAAGGCAACCAGTAGACGCTCGAAATACTCTTAGAATATCGAGCAGTGTATTTTCATAAAAAAATTATAATTAAAACAAAATGGACATTTACTGGGACATTCTTTCGAGGGCTTACCCGGGGCTCCCAACCGTAGGCTGTTGGGCGTTACGTGGGGTTTTTTAGTCGGTAGGAGTCCCGCATAGCATCCATGAAGGATTTTCCCTCACGTTAAATAAAAAGAAAAAAGGTGGGCTCCCACGCAACAAATAAGACTTTTCGTTGTTTTTTGGTACGGAACCCTTTGTGCGGGAGTCCGACTCGCACTTGGCCGGTTATTATTATATATAGATAACAAAAACGATATAATTATATGCAATAGTGAAAACACAAAGTGATCTAAAGGAATAAGGTACGTTTTGTGGTTAGATCATTGGATTCGAACGCCTTGACCGCATGCAATATCCGTTTAATATCACGACTATATTCTGCCTTTGAAGACATCGAATGTCGACTAGGAAAAATGTATAAAGTAGGTAGGTAATTAAAACTTTATAGCGTGTCGTAAATTGGCAAATAACTTATAGGAATGAAAGAAACTGCGAGTCATTGAGTTATTGTGTTGTTTTATAGATACATTTTCCACTTATTTTCCAAGATAATACAGAAAACTAGTTTATTAGACTGTGTTGATGGCTATGGTATAAGAATCAAATCAGTTATCTGCCTCTGTGGCGCAGTCGGTAGTCTAACCGCCTACCGCGCCGGAGGTGTTGGGGCGTCGCTCGGTCCAAATATTTGTGTATTCAACAAAATGTTTGTTTTGGAGTGCGGATGTTTTTTATGTATAATATGTATGTACCAATTTACAAATATTCAAGTATGTCTATCAGTCGTCTAGATCCCATAGAACAAGCTTATATTAGCTTAATTTGGGCTAGATGATGTTGTGGGTGATTGTCCACAAATATTTATTTTTATATTCAGTTAATTGTTGGACTTGGGCCTCACCCAAAAAGATGTTTGGAGTATGATTGGCCTCAATACAGGGTTTTTGTTTGAGTTCTTCGATTTGCCATTATGAGTAGTTGGGTATCAACGCTGTATGTGGTTATGGAATACAAATGGAATTATGAAATTGACAAAATTTGTGCTAAATTGTTCTGTAATAGTTTCAGTATTAGGTTTTTTTTATACTCATACTTAATGGATTCGGGACTTCACGCGAAATACTTTTTACTTTCGTGTTGTTGCATCGCCCTAGGCCGCGGTTTGACTGAAGCGGGGATCGACAAAAACCATGAAGTTACTTTATATCTCCTTCTTACTCCATATCCTTGGTTGTAACAATAACGGAGGGTAGTTCGACTAGAAGTAACTTCATGGTTTTTGTCGATCCTCCTCTCAGTCCCACCCCGCCCCCAACGGACGCTGCAACGTGTCCGAAACGTCGATGCATGTAAGTAAATAGTATTTCGCTTGAAGTCCCGAATTCTAACTATAACTGCCTGACTGTGATAGTTTGTCATACAATTTGGTAATACCCATATGGAGACATTTTATTGTTCTTGGATGTTTAATTTGCTTGGATATGCGTTATTGGATTATGTCGTTTAGCACTTGGAAGCGATATTTTAAGCCTCATAACTCTGTGTTCTTTATAAGGCCAGTGTGTCAAGCGTCTTACCACTAATTAAGGACAGTACAGATGGAAAACTCATGTATGTACTTCTTTTTCACACCTATCCTCTGCTACACACACTCGCGCACAAATCAGTTTCGAAAATTCGGTTGAGGACCGCCTGACCTTGTGTCTGTGAATGAGTGGTCTACGTGTGAATTTAGTATGTAGGTTTCCATCTGTACTATCTCTAAATTTGTGGTCTTACTCTATGCCTCGTCATAAGAGGGTGACTATTTTGTGGTAAGTCCTGGTTTACAGGAACATGGCAGACTCTAAATCATGTTTATGTTGAAGGCCATAAGGGCGAATTGAATACAGCAGGTAACAACAACCTGCGTTGAACCATTTCAACACAGCTACAGGTTAACCACCGCATTCTATAAAACAGAAAGAAGTGGCATATATTGGGTGTAACAAAACTACCTGTTCAAATTTCGTCATGTGACGTGGCATCAGTCATGAAACATTACAAAAATAAAGAAAAAAAAATCACATGAATACTTTAACCGTAAATCCGTTTAAAGGTCCTATAAATTTTCATTATCACTCTTTCTATCGCTACTGAGCGGCAGTAGAAAGTGACAACGACAGCCAGACGGGTGCTCCGTGTTTGTTTTGCCACGGCGACCATGTTACCTCGAATTGCCGCGGTAAAAAATGTATGTGCGACAATTTTTTTTTTTTAAATAAAAAAATTAACCCCCCTTTTTTATTAAATATTTGGATTTGATTTCCGATGCCAAGTCATCTCATGAAATTTGGAGAGGTAGTTATGTTACACCCAGTATAATGCTTATGCCTACGCTATAAGGGATAAAAAGCCGATATTATAATATTATTTAACCTGCACGCCAGCGTTAGTTTATGACAAACCTCGTAATATAGGCATATTAACTGGAATTATTCTACACTTCGGTGACTTCAGAACCATACATTCAAGCACGGGAGTTTTACTTTTACGATCAATTTACGTTTACGCGCGACCGATATAGAAGTGTATGCAATAAGCGGTGACAAAAAAATAACTTTAGTCACGACACTCGTTCCAGTACGAACTCGACATATAAAAATATACGAGAAAACTTCTACACAATCATCTTTTATCTACCTGAAATGAACTTGACATTCAAAGTAACACAAAGATCCTTTACAATTTTAATACTTACCTACCTAATCTGTATAAGCCAATAAGGTTAAGGTTATCTTCACGGATCTAAAAAAGTACGGATGTAATGTTCCACTAATAAAAAAATGGCTATGTGGTTAAACTTTATGCCATAGAAGTAGGAGCCAGGGGACTTCCAGCTAAATCCCTGTGTAATTTATGCCTTGGATTGTCAAGAGCTTCAGTAAGCTCTTTACTAAAACGAATTTCCAAAGCGGCATTGATGGGATCTTACCAAATCTGTGGAACATACATACATACATACATATGGCCACGCCTTTATCCCCGAAGGGGTAGGCAGAGGCATATTATATGCCCACATTTCACCTTTGTATAATTTGTCCGACGTAATAGGTGGTGAGCCGTATTGCCGTGTTTAAATGGACAGGCGCAGGTTGTGACTGCCTGCTGTTGAAATAAAGCCTTCAACTTAGCTTAACGACTGCCATTTTACTGGCAACCGGGACCAGCGGCTTAACGTGCCTTCCGAAGCACGGAAACGCTCAAATAAATGTCACAAAGTGATCACATGGATGGTCACCCATCCATGGACCGGCCATAGTGAAAGTTGCTTACTGCAGTGATCGTTTACAGAACACTTAGAAAGCGTTAATACGCTTAGAAAGGTAACTACCCTAAACCTACTCAAATGGGTCGCAAGTTCCAGAGGCCGCCAGGGGTGTTCTCCCCTGTGCCACGCAATGGAAGCGGCGCCCGCACGGAGAATCCATGGAATGCTAAGAATAAGGACTCATCTGAAGACGCGGTTGTCTCAATCTGGGGGCACGGCAGTGCCCCCCCCCCCCCCCCCCAAGTCAAGCAAGGGCGCGGCCGTACTATCTTCTCGAACCCACTCAGGCTATATTTGAACTCCTATAACTTCGTTGTGGAGAAAACTAGAAGTTTGAATTTTCAATAACTAAGTACCTAAGCTTCGTATAAATACGGTATATTTCAATTTTGTTCAGTTTGAACCAGTAGCACTGTATGCTGTAGTTTGACTCGGCCGGATTTTAGAAATAAATGCCTACAGCCGCGCGCTACGTAAGCATGCGATAGAGCTGCCCACCTACAGCATTTTAATAATATGTGCCTACTTTGACTTTCTATTTAGTATTGCTATTGTAAATATGTACATACATACATTCATATAGTCACGCCTTTATCCCTGAAGGTGTAGGCAGAGGCATAGTATACGCCGACATTTTACCTTATAGTTCTACGTACGCGTAATAGATAGTGAGCCTAATGCAGTTGAATTTTTTCAATCCGCCCACAAGGCCTTCAATTTGTATTAAGGATTGTCGTTTTACTGACAACCGGCTTTCATTTCGAGTAAATATGTACCTTTTTTATTTAAACAAAAAAAAACTTTGTGAGTAATATTATAATATCCCCGCAACGGCTGGCGGCGCGGGGCAGCGGCGTGGCGGCGCAGCGCCCGTTATCTACTAACGATTGAGTGAGATGGGTATAGAAATTTGAAAACGAGTAAGCGGCGTGGACGGCTCATCACATGTTTCGTCAGTGATAGAATCACGAAATTCTAGTCTTTATAATCATTGCGTTAAATTTTCGATTTACAAAATTAAAACTATTTTTCGATTGAAAGTACTAGTCAGTCTCTAGTACACTAGTACTTTTCGTACATTGTCAAGTTGTGTTAAATTTTGGAAGTTCATATTTGTATCTATGCGTGTAATAAAAATCAAAGGTAACATGCTGTCAATCAAAGTCATACGGTGCTAAGTTTACTGTAACATCGGTCATCCACAAAGAAATGAATACTCTTGAAACATACCTAAATCATTGCTCTCAATTAAATAACTACGAACTGACCACGGAACTAAATGTACTACCTACACGTACTAGAATTCTGAACTAGTTTTTTTTTTGGATATTGTACTATATTGGATCGCACCGTTCACTGACAAAAATGCTGTCAATCAAAGTCATACGGTGCTAAGTTTACTGTAACATCGGTCATCCACAAAGAAATGAATACTCTTGAAACATACCTAAATCATTGCTCTCAATTAAATAACTACGAACTGACCACGGAACTAAATGTACTACCTACACGTACTAGAATTCTGAACTAGTTTTTTTTTGGATATTGTACTGTATTGGATCGCACCGTTCACTGACTGAGCAAGCACAAGTCTAGTTTTAAACACAAACATACCTACTTCATGTAACTACCTAGTTCACTCGTGTCAATCACTTTGTTTAACTTTAGTCAACTAGTAGTATAGTACCAGTTAGTACTTAAGTAAAATCAATTTATAGTCTTACCTTTCGGAGTTTCCAGGTAAACTAAAAAACGTTATCTCTGGGTGCGTTATTTTTATATACATATTGACGAATTCATGCAACTAAAACAAGCACAATATACTCTAGTTGTCATATTAAATATTTTTAGTAAATAAAACACGCGCGGTTACTATTTAAAAAACGACACACCGTCCATTCGTCTACTCGGCACAATCGCGACTGCGGACGCTGCTTGCGTGCTGAAAGGCCTGCCGAAAACGAGAATAGTAGGTATAGCTTGCGCTTCGTCCGTTTGTAGGGAGCTACAATACTGGTTAAACAACATATATATACTGTGCCAGTAGATTAAGAAAAAGTTGCCTAATAATTCGTAGTCACTCTTTCACTGACTGACCGATTATTAAAATGTTAAGAACCTTTTAATTCAGAATTCATTTAATGTTTAGTGCATAATAAACCAAGAAAAAATAAAACATTCTGAAATTTTAGTTAAGTTTTCCAGATTCACCAACTGCAAAATAACTAGTAATACAATATGATTTACATAAAATTACAAAGTTATTCCTGCAATTGTTGTTTTAGATAAGTTCCAGTTGTGCCCCAAGCCTCTACATAATATATTCACACAAACACCTCTTAAGCGTAGTTTTTTTTTATTTGATGAGTATGTGTGCTGAAATTGATGAGTATGTGTGCTGAAATTTTCCTCATTAGCTATTTTTTATTGTACATTAATTTGCCACCCCTGGCCCCGTCTCACTTACATAGAGGATTAATTTTCGAAAATCTATTCTTAGTAGATTTTTACACCTCACAGGAAAGATATTATCCGAGTGTCATGCTACATCTTTTGTAGTCTTGGTTGGGCGTAGATGAGTCAACAACCAAGCTTCTATATATAAACACTGACAAAGTTCATGTGGCAAAACTTAACCACACCGGCAGGCCGTGTGGTTAAGTTTTCCCACAGTAACTTTTTCCCGGAATTAAAAGAAGCCTATGTCCATTTTCCACCATATTTTTAATCACTATCGGGTCCAGTGGTTCAGACCTGAAAGCATAATAAACAGACACTGTTACTTTCGCGTGTAAATATAAGCTGGGATGTACATTACTCGTTACTTGGTCATGAAACATGACGCACTAACTTAGTGTGTCCATTTTGATAAGCATTTGCTGATAACTTTACAATGATTTGCATTTTATGAGTTTATGTGTCATTGTGGTAACGCATCGAATGCATGGGTTTTTCCCAGTAAATGCAATTATATGTAAATTTGTTTCTCTGTTTATTTATTTTATTAGTATTATTGAAGAATCAAATTTATTTTATTTATAACACACAGTAAAATGAAATGTCATCTTTAATTACATATATTCTACGCCAATTGAAAAATTGGTTAGTAACCATTGTCTCAAAACCGAAATTCTTGTTGCAATGAACTTAAACTTTGCACTATAAAAAACGAAATAATTTATTTTTTAACCATCTCCTCCGGGATGTGCAGTGGGTTTCAAAGTTTGTATGGATCTTTTATTTCTTGATTTGAATCTTTCAAGCTCTCTGCATATAAATTAGATAGGTACGGTAAGTTTGAATATATCATTTCAAAGTTTAAATGAATCAAACTAAACAAAAATGTTAAAGAAAATTTTCCCTGAACAAAGTATATAAAGTCCAAACGTTTTTATAATACTCATACTTATCTGTGGCGAAGACACCGGGAAACCACGGCCGAGGGTCACTCACCGTCCTTACAGAAGCAGGCCTATGACGGCAGCGTGACGTGAGGAATTCACGCACGCCCCCCCTTAGAAGCGGGATCACACCCGAAATACCCCAAAGACGCGGGATAGCACCCAAACCACCCTCTAGGCGAGGCCGCAGTGGCGGCCGTGGGTCTGTTGGGAGTCCTGGGAAATCCTTCCGAGGGCTTGCCCGAGACTCCCAACCATAGCCTGTTGGGCGTAACGTGAGGTATTATAGTCGTTAGGAGTCCGGCATAGCATCCATGAGGATTTTCCCGCACGTTAAAAAAAACTCATACCTATAGAATTCGGGACTTCACGCGAAATACTATTTACTTACATTCACCGACGTTTCGAGCACGTTGCAGCGCCCGTGGTCGCGGTTGGACTTAGGCGAAGATCGACAAAAACCACGAAGTTATTTCTTATCGAACTACCCTCCGTTGCTATTACAACGAAGGATAAGGCCGGCGACACACCACACTCACTACGTCAGTTTTAATGGGTCAGTTTTACGTTCAATTTTATTAATCACTGAATTCCACATACCGGAGAGCTTATAACCATCATCCCTATTAAAAATTTTGTGTTTTCTCATTTCAATGGCTTCACGCACCATACGTGGATAATAATGGCGATCAGTGGAGAGGACTTTCGGTTGATGAAGTTCGATCCAGTGATTAATGCCCGAATCGAGGTATTCTGCTATTGCCGATTTGTTCAACTAACGATTTTTCACAGCTGCAATATGTTCTTTGACCCTTTCCGCGATGGTCCACTTGGTTTGGCCTATGTAGGAACTACTGCAGCTGTAATCCACTTTGTAGACACCTGGTGTTTGCAGAGGAATGACGTCCTCTGGTGTTCGCAGGTACCTATATAGTCACTTTGGTGAGGAATGACGTCCTCTGGTGTTCGCAGGTACCTAGTCACTTTTACCCTCCACGGTGTGCCTTTCTACTACTCGCTGCATACCCATTCATCTTTAGTATCTCCTGAACATAGTCCAACTCCTGCTGTAAATGCTCAGGGTCGCAGAGGTCATTGGCTCCCTTGATGAGCGTCGAGCTGACTGATTTCAAGTAAAGTGGGTGTTGATGCAAGGAGGCGTGCAGGTATCTGTTTGTGTAAGTGGCTTTGCGATACACAGTGTGGGCCAGGGAACCGTCTGTTCTCACCATCAATTTGACGTCAAGGAATGACAATGACCTGTAGTTCTCAATTTCATACGTAAACCGTGTTTTCACAATTGTAATGAGTTGAGATACTCGGTGAAACAAATCACCTGCTCCCTGTTGCCTTCAAAATATGCAGAATATTATCATCTACATACGTTTTCCACAACCTGATCTGACCTTGGACATCCTGGAATACCATGTGTTCTATATGCTCCATCTAAATATTTGTCACTACTGGTGCTAATGGACTTCCCATAGCTACGCCGTCTATCTGGAGGTAGTATTGGTTGTGGTAAAGGAAGAAGTTTCCTTCTATGCAATTGTATAACCATTTGGCAGGCCATTCTCTCTTACCTTAGTCTCGACTATGCGCAGACAATCTTGTATTGGAACGTTTGTAAATAAAGACTCTACATCAAAACTTACCAAGAGCTCGTCCGGTTCCAGCTTAATGTCTTGGATAATGTCCACAAAATGGCGAGAGTCTTTGACAAAGGACGGTGTTTTCCCCACCAATGACTGCAGTGCTTTGGCAATGTGCTTTTCTCTAGATCGTAAGTGGGAGAGTTAATTTAACTCACAATTGGTCGCAGTGGCACATTGGGCTTATGCACTTTGGGCAAGGCGTTGCCTTTATCAGCTTTAGTCACAAGTACCTCATCATTGCTACTCAAAGCAGTAAGTGCTTCGCGCTCTTCTCTGGAAGTGTTGCTGGCTTGCCTTACGTAAGACGTGGAAAACATCTTGCTGTAGTATCTCAGCCTCCCCATAAGATACTTTGTTGCGAGCGATGGCCTCCTCCACACCACATAATATGATATTTTCATACGGCACTTTACTCGGTGTGAGCGCGTAATTTAACCCCTTCCACAGCATGATTAAGGTTGGCTGGTCCATGTCCACATTTGACAAATTGATAACTGTGTCATTAAAATTTGATAGCGTGAACAAGTCTTATTTTATGAATGCGTATTTTTCTTCTGAGAAGCCGTTAATTTGCTAAATTTCTTATCATGTGTTGCACTGCTTAGTTTGTATTTTATAATACACTAGTTGAGACCCGCAGCTACGCCCGAGTGGAATTCTGTTATTTCAAACAGAAAAAGTCCCAAACTTCAGCCAAATCCGTTCAGTTCCGCAGGTTCCGCAACTTGTCTATTTAAGTACCTAGGTACTTATGGTGTTTTTAGAGGTAGGTATCTTACGAGTATTTTTCACACATTGATGCTTTAAAGACTTACTTCTGTTTCGCTGTTCCAGCAGCATCAGTAGCAGATGACTATAAGTATGTAGTATGTTATGTATGTAAGCTGTAGTAGATAGACCTAATCATTTTACAGTCAGATGCGCTTAGATCATACTTTATACTGTGCTATTATAATGGTTAAATATTTATAGTTGTACGTATGTACATACATACTTATATAGTACTAGCTGACCCGCGCAACTTCGTTTGCGTGATAAATGAAGAACCGCTCGACCGATTTTGTGCAAACTTCACATAAACCATCTACTAAATAGTCCGAACAAAGCCTAATCATTTGGTTTAGATAGGTGAGCCCGATCCCGAGTTATAAAATTACAACGAAAAGTGGCACTGATTTTTAATAAGCTTTTATTAGGTCGTCGTGTATGTAACTAACAATGTAATGGAATATAAGGATACTAACTTAACCATCTTCCAAGGATTGTAGCGTCATGAAAATTGGCAGATGTATGTAGTTCTGATGACAATACAATAATATGGTACTGTCAAACTGATATGATGATGGAGCCGGAAGATAGGCAAAGAAAACAAGTGGAATCTAAGGTAGCTAATTTAACCAGCTTCCAAGGATCGTAGGGTCATGAAAATTGGCAGCTGTATGTAGTTCTGATGACAATACAATAATATGGTACGGTCAAACTGATATGATGAGGGAGCCGGAAGATAGGCACTGAAACTTCGATGGAAAAAGTGGAATCTAACGTAGCTAATTTAACCAGCTTCCAAGGATCGTAGCGTCATGAAAATTGGCAGCTGTATGTAGTTCTGATGACAATACAATAATATGGTACTGTCGAACTGATCTGATGATGGAGCCGGAAGATATGCACTGGAACTTCATGATGGAATATCGTATTAGATCTGTTTTTGGATTCGTCAGAAAAGTCTTGTAATGAACTTTGACCAGGCTTAGGTTTCAAGGTTATAACAAACCTTTTTTTAATTGACTTGTAAAACTATGCAATGGAATCTCAGGTAACTAATTTAAGCATCTTCCAAGGATCGTAGCGTTATGAAAATTGGCAGATGTTTGTAGTTCTGATAACAATACAATAATATGGTGCTGTCAAACTGATCTGATGATGGAGTCGTAAGATATGAACTGTAACTTCATGATTGAACATCGTATCATAGCTGTGTTTGAATTTGTTAGAAAAGTCGTGTAATGAGCTTAGACCACGATTAGGGTTTAAGGTTATAACAAACCTGTTATATATTGAAGTTAATATTGAGTGTAAATATTGAGTGTAAATATTGAAATAGGTACCTGCAGAAAATGTATATGTATTAGAGTAATAATGAAATATTTTCACATTAGTCGAACTCAGACAAGACACCATGTAATACAGAAATCCCTACTAATATTATAAATGCGAAAGTAACTCTGTCTGTCTGTCTGTTACGTTTTCATGCCTAAACCACTAAACAAATTTTGATGAAATTTGTTATAAAGATAGTTTGAGTTTTAGAGAAGGACATAGGTTACTTTTTAACTGACTGCGCGAAAGGAGGGTAATGATTTTATGCGATAACGACTTCTACGCGGATGAAGCCGCAGGGAACAGCTAGTTAAGGTATAAATGTTGTGACTAAAAAGTATAAAATAAATAAATGGTTTAAAAAACCCTAGAAAAATACGCTTTTATAATGCACGGAAAAACCCAAAAATAAATTATGGTTCGTTCAAGTTGCCTCTATTTCTGGGCTGAAGTGTAAACTATGTGCTTTTAGTTATAATATTTGATTATAAAAGCGTGGGGTGCTAGAACAAGAAAGACTTTTTTGTAAGCATATTCCTATTAATACTAATCCTTATATAATAAAAATCCTGGCGAAAGCTGCATGAGGTCGCACAAGAACATAACGTTTATGCTGCCAAAGGGAACGCCTTTTCTTTCAGGCAATTAAGTAGATACATGAGGGGAATACGTTAACAGTGGCAAAATGTAGAGTTCTTGTTCGAGAACGAGATATCTTTGGTAACCGTTAAAAACCCGCTTGGGGATATATGCGTTTGTATTCCTATTACGTGATTACTACATATTGTACTAAATATCTCGGAATGCCGAAACTTTAAGGACCTACCAATGAATTATCTAATAGAGATCCGTAACGTTAATAGGTTTGCTCCTATTACGCGGGCGTCACGAAAAACTAGCAAAAGTGGGTGTTGAGAATGCGTAGACGTGATTAACTACTTTACTTTTCAAGTAAGTATGTTATGTATTTCAATTAAAGCCTATCATCGTTAATACATTTCCGAAATTTAAAATGATATTAATAATAGTAAAAGTCACAATAGATATATTAAAGCGTGACAGTGTAAATTAATAGTTTAAAAACACGAAAAAAACACGCTTTTATAAATGTGACCTTATCCTTAATCTGACAAGACTTCATGCAGCTTCCGCCAGGAAAGTCTTTCCTGTTCCAGCGCCCCACGCTTTTGCAATCAAATATTATAACTAAAAGCACATAGTTTACACTTCAGCCCAGAAATAGAGGCAACTTGAACGATCCATAATTTATTTTTGGGTTTTTCCGTGCATTATAAAAGCGTATTTTTCTAGGGTTTTTTAAACCATTTATTTATTATATATATAGATAGGCACGCTTTTATCCCCGAAGGTGTAGGCAGAAAAATAGTATATGTCTACATTTTCAACATCACTTTTTGTCTCATGTAATAACTGGTGAACCTATTGCTATGTTGAAATGGATAGGCGCAATGTAAAGAAGGTTGTACTCTTTACAAGAGTATTTTTGCCATTATATTTACAGTAGGCACTTATTTATACTGAAACCCAAAAAAATGAAAATAAAGACAGTATTTTATATATTTTAATAGATGTATTTAGAAGGACAGGAGGATTTTTAAACCACATTATTTACTTTACTTTGTCTGAGATGAACTGTAAGTATAAGCAGTACCCGGCAAACAACTTGAGCATCGCGTGAGGTGGTGGGAAAAAGTTTGCGCATGTACCTACAGTTACGTGCAAAAATATTGTGTCATTGAAAAAAGGAATTTTTTATTATTGGCATTTTATTGTGTTGTGGTATAGAGAGAAAAGAGATCAATCAATTCAAGCTCAATGCTCAAAAAGTTTGCTGGTTACTGTATACGTAGTTTTGATAGAATATTTTGTGTTTTTTATTCTATAATATTATAAAAGTGGGTATTTATGTTATTTATGGAAGGAGGAAATGAACCTATTATAATATCTTTAGGTGAATCAATGAAACAAAATGTAATTCATATAAGTAGGTACGTCTATTTATTCCATAAAAATAATACATCGATTTTGCTAGTAATACACTTAATAATTATATCTAAACATCGTATATTTACTTAACTTATCTTATAATATTGGTACAAATCTTTGGAATATATCTTAACTTATTAATTTTATTTATATTATTATGATTCATCTCACAGAATTTGTTCATAACAGTATTTTTATAACTACACTCGAGAGCAATGAATCCGGGTCACTTAAAGAATCCTAAAAATCTCGGAAACTAAAAATGCTAGGTTAATGCAATAAATTGTATTTAATAGACAATGTAATACTCCTTAAATGAAGGTATTAAAACTTCTTAGTTATTGTAAAGTTATATCATAAAAAAATCAAATTTGAAAAAGGGCCACTTTCGAAGATGGAACTACGAAATTACAGCACTTGGTGTTGCTTTTGTTTGTAATCTGTCATTTATGTGGGTACATAAACCATGTTGATAGTGCTCTATATTCATTAATCAAGCTGAAATTATGTCGCTTACGCCTGAAGAATGCACCAGAATACTTACAATGCTGGAAACCGGCCGGAGTCAGCGCGATACAGCCAGGACTGTCGGTGTGTCGCTGTCAACAGTACAAAGAGTTCTCCGACGTTACGAAGAAACTGGTTCTAACCTACGCAGACCAGGAACGGGCAGAACCAGGTGTACCACAGCACGAGAAGACCGATACTTGGTGAACACCATGCTTCGAAATCGCTTTCTCACAGGAACTGAACTCACCAATCAGTTTCGACGCCTCGGATGAAGTAACCCAAGTGCATGGACAGTAAGACGTCGGCTTGCTGAATCTAACTTAAAACCCCTTAGACCTGCAAACGGCCCTAAACTGGAGCGTGGGCATCGTATTTCGAGACTAAGGTATGCCCAGAGCCACGTAAATTGGAGTATTGAAGATTGGTCAAAAGTTATGTTCTCCGACGAATCAAAATTTATGCTCTACAAGCACGATGGAAGACACAGAGTGTATCGAAGACCAGGGGAAAGATTCAAGCAAGCATGCATCGAAGAAAAAGTAGCCTACGGTGGTGGGTCTGTACTTGTGTGGGCCGGAATTTCTTCTGAAAGTCGCACAGAGCTGGTGATCATAGAAAACGGCTCTTTAACTAGCGTAAGATATGTGGAAGAAATCCTCAATGATCACGTTGGTCCATTTATGGTCAATTTAGGTGAGGATGCTATATTTATGCATGACAATGCCCGACCTTATACAGGTAGGATTGTGAATGACTACCTTCAAGAGATGAACATTACTCGTATGGAGTGGCCAGCGCACAGCCCGGATATCAACCCGATCGAGCATGCTTGGGACGAGCTAGGCAGATGCGTAAAACAACGAAACCCTCCCCCAATCACGCTTCGTGAGCTCAAAATTGCTCTCACAGAGGAATGGGAGAATATTCCCCAAAATCGTATAAGGAACTTGGTGTACAGCATGCCAAACCGCGTAAACGCAGTAATGGAAGCACGAGGAGGCAATACGAAGTATTAAAATTCAAGAAAATCGTAATAAAGTTCAAAAATTTCATGTTTCCTATTTTTGTTTTAAGGAGAGATATGCAGTTTTTTCTTTATGTAATTTTGTGTTAATAAAATGTATGGTGACTCATATTTTTTTTACTTTCATTTAAGGAGTATTACATTGTCTATTAAATACAATTTATTGCATTAACCTATCATTTTTAGTTTCCGAGATTTTTAACATTCTTTAAGTGACCCGGATTCATTGCTCTCGAGTGTATTTCAATATGGTCTTTTAAACTTTGATATTTTAAAGAGAAATTTAACAATAATAAAATCCATCAAATAAAATAAATAGCTGCATTTTATTTAATATAATTATAATTATACCTACCGACATATTTATGTGCATAATATACACACATAATTTATGTACATATTTAAGTTAACATACTTGTTTAAATTTATTATAAATGTTAAAATAATTTATAAATACCTGTACTGTATTAATAATTTCAAGTTAAAACAAAATTTTATAATAGACCTTAAGGCGTACTACCTAGTTCAATAAAACGCAAAACATAATACACTGTAAATGCAAGATACATATATACATACCTATGCACGCCTTAATCCTCGAAGGGTTAGGCAGAGGCAATTATGCCTCTGCCTAACCCTATTAACTATGCCTCTGGCGTATACACACCCACATATACCTTTTACTTTAATGTCCTGGAAATTGACAAGTGCAGGTCATGATGACCCCTGGTAAAATTTTTCAAGACGCCCACAAAGCCTTCAACTTGACTTAACGATCAATTAAATGAATTTAATTGATTTTAATTTAGTTAAACAAGTCAAAAAATACATTATTTGGTAAATTTGTGGTCTTAGCGATATCCTTTGTGATAAAGTCAGAAAATCTAGAAACCAAAACCTCAACCAAACTTGGATCTGTTAATCTTTACATTAGTTTTATAAAGTATTGGTGCTTTTATTTTAACATGTATTCTTATTACTAACAATTAAATAGCTTAACGTGATATTTCAGTAATTAATACACCAAGTTGCTACATGTAGGTACATAAATTGTCTCGATTTATAAAAATATACATCCATACAATCACACAATTCATAGAGCAACGCGAACTGTTGCTCTGTGAGACAGTTGCAATGAAAACCGTCATTTGCCTAAATTACATAGAATATTTGAGTTTTTAGATGACAAAAATGTTAAAATGTAATATGGTAATGGACTGATTGACTCAATTTCTTAATGTATTTTAATTTTGTATCCCTCTGTTTGACATTGTTATGATTTTGATTTAATTTAATTTTATAATTGTTTTATTTTTGTATGATCATAAATTTCGCTTTTGTTCCTTATACGAATATTTGCAAGCCTGCGGGTGGAAGATGGAGAAGCTCGATTTTAATGTAACACCACTGTAACCCATTTTCGCAAATTAACGATTTATGAATTATGAATTATGAATATTTATGAACCAACTAAAACCACACGTTGACCTACCACAGCCTAAAATCGGGAGATAAATTCTCGGAGGTATAGTCCCAGATGTACGAAGGATGTTTCAAGTATGACATAATGATTTGTGATGCACAGACAGATAAATAGATATTTAGTTCTATCTGCGAGTCACAAACCATTGTCATATCCGGGACATCTATTCGAGGGCTTACCCGGGGCTCCCAGCCTTATGCAGTAGTAGGAATGTGTGGTTTTAGTTCGTAAGAGTCCGGTAAAGCATCCATGAAGGATTTCCACACGTGAAAAAAGGGATCAATTTTGCGTTCATTATAATATATTGACAAGCATTGTCATTTTCTTTCAAGACTTTCAAAAGTCCTGTTTGGTGAACTATAAAACTTCATCCAAGCCTAACATGTTCTTTCCGAGTATTGATAATATTACACAAATTTGCCCTCATTTTATCTTACAAATCTTCCCATAATACAAAAATATACAAGTCATACCATCCAATTAATATCTATCACCGACACAACAGCTACAAAACAGCCATTTATAAAAGTCATTTTGGAAATATAAATCATAGCTGACGATCAAAATTTTATATCCACATTACATTAGCACAACACTCTTCAATCTCCGTCATATCGAGCTTTCTTGATTTTACTTTTTTATAAATAAATCTAACAATAGATACTTCAATTTGTAGGTTTATTTTACAATCATTATTATACTCCTAATAAAAAAAAAATTAGTTATACTATACCATCCAATTATACACAAAAGTTTTATCTGTATATACATACACAATAATTACGTCATCAAATTCATATAATATTGAGGATCAAAGTTCACGGTCAATCGCGGGAAGGAACCCACATAAAAGATTCCGGTTTATTTCGGAAGCGGTGTAACTCCTATCTATTCACGCATTTATCATTCATGTCCCTTGCAAGGAAGTCATTGGTGTCCCGGATAGTCATGATGGTGACTCCGTCAGTACTATTTCTTGATATGATGTTGCTCTTCTTTTTCGAGCTTCCGTAGTCGTAGTTCGAAATTACCACACTTTCTGTCGGGTTCCTGTAAAAGTAGTAAAACTATTCATCTATGAAGTTAGAGATATTTTCTAAACGATTTTTAAGGATTAAGGTGATACGAAGAATCAAAATTGGTTCTGTGTTGTTGTGATTTACGGGATTTCGGAAGAAAGTTGTAGATTTTTACGCCGCGCGCCCCAGCGGTAAATTTTGATCACAAATTAACCTTTGCTAATATTTATACAATATCGCCATACGCATATTTTCATTATAATACGATATAAGTAAAGTGTTTTCCAAACTTGCTTTGGAAAACTCTTTGTTTGCTTTGGTATAAAAAGCTCATGTTGCCTGCATGCAACCTGACGTTCTTGCTCACTGACAGCTCTGGCAGAGGCACCCTCCAACAAGTGGCAAATCAGCCAAAAACGCGTAAATTAAATTCAAGGTTTCAATACGCCCTAGGTACATATAAACATTATTATTCGATAGTTAATATACATACATAAACCCCGATAGGCCGCCATTTAATACACAAACATCTTAATAGAACCCTTATCTAAACGTCATACAATAGCGCTATAATTGGGTATTGACATGGCACACCTTAGGTTGAATTGATATTGATAGTTCAGAAGCTTCACCTTTCTAGGGAATATTGCCGATTTGGTTAAGAGGTATTTACTGTGAAGTATGTATTGAATTAGTATGTACAATTCTTATAAATTACATATTCGCAGTCCGGTCCAGCTTATCAAAGACTGCTACTTACAAGGTACCTGATAAAGTGACCATTGCTCTCTTTATCAGGTACCTTGTAAAGTTCTGTCATAATATGGATGGGATGAACTTTAAGTAAACTGTCTAAATCAATTTTTCTTTTTTTAACCTTAGGAAAATCGTACACGGATGCTATATAAAAAACTAAAAACCACACGGTTTCTACCTAATGCCTACGGTTGGGAGCCTCGGGATAGCCTTCGGAAGGATCACCCCAGGAGTCACCGAAAGGTCAACCTTAGAGATATTAGATAACCTGTGTGAAAATTGATAGACCTATTTTTTTTCGACTGTACCTTTCTAAAACTATTGGATCTACTGAAATTGTACTGTAAGCAACAAAACAGCAAGAACAATTTCAGCAGGTTGGTATATCGTTTAGACAGCCTACTCAATTTTCTACATTAACTTCTTTCTCGAAATAATCTAATTATTTTATTATGTATGTACTTCGAAACCAGTCAATTAAAACCAATTTTCCACAATTCATGATACATTTCAGGCAGCAATATTTTACTTTTATGACTGTTCCCATGGACCTGGCTGTACCATGCATTGTAGTGCAAGATTTATAGGCCACAGGACAACACAGTCCCGCTGCGGAGTTGTTTCACAATAAAATCCGTAACTTTTCTAGACAGGTACATAATTCTTCTAGTTTATTAAGCTGTACTACACCATACAATATTAGCTTACCCTTGCTGTTTTCGGTTATATTGCTCTAGGAAATTCTTACTTGACTTACAAATTTTAATGTTGCAATAAAATGTACCTAGCATCTCTAGGGGCCAAAATTTATCAGTTATCATCATTTAGAACAATTTATCGGCGTTATTTTATAAGAAGTATTTTTATGATAATCCATGACTCAGTTTTGTAACTTATAGATTTAGATCTCTAGTTATATGGTTATTATCGCTAAAATTAACTTCAAACTTCCACAATGACGCAAATTAATAACAGTTTTAGAAGTGCAATGATCTTTGTCTTATTGTTGTTGCAAGGGAAATATGGTCGGCATGGAGCAAACCGGTTCTGGAGTGGAGACCGCGACTTGGTACACGTGGGGTAGGACGACCCCCGTCAGATGGACCGACGACCTGAAAAAGGTCGCAGGGACTTACTGGATGCGGAAGGCGCAGGACCGTGTATTGTGGCGAGATTTGGGAGAGGCCTACGTCCAGCAGTGGACTGTCATAGGCAGATTTGATTGACTGAAGGGAAACTCTTATTGTTTCATTACGTCCAAACAAACCTCAACCATTAGTCGTATGTAACCACATTCTCGGTTAACTGTAAAGATTTTCAGAATCCAAGATAAGCTATTTAATGTTTCACGTTACAGTATAATGAGTTTAACTCAAACTTCAAGTTTGCATCAGTCCCAAGGAGACGCCAGCTGCATGCAAAATAGTTGTCATTTAGTTTACTTTCATATTACCACCGTCTGAGGTTTATAGATAAAATGCTTTATGAAATTTTAAGACATTGCATCATAGTAGTATTTTATGTAGAGACCACTGCATCTGACTTAAGTATGCAATTTAAAGAGTCCTTTTTCGTTAAAGAGAGTTAATACTCGCGCTTGGAGGCTGAACAGATCTTATGGTAATACAAGGAGTTAGAACGATAACGATACACAATTAAAAAAAAAAGCCAGTATCGGTTTTCCCAAGCGCCTACAGAAGTGGGTTCTTAAAAAGGGTCATAGAAGGTTCTTGCAAGGACGGCAGCACGTTTGTAGCGCCTCTGGTGTTACAACCTTATGCTACGGTTACCACATCTATCGGGTGGACCTTAAGCTTGTCTGCCATTTTGGTGGCATAATACCTGTTAATTAATCACAGGCAAGATTAGAAAAAACGTCAAGGAGTGAGCAAATTTTCGAAAATGTTAATAAGACTCGATACAAATCGCAAACGAATTCAATATGGATGGATTATAAATAAAAAGAACCTTAGAAATCAGTAATCCTATGGTGTATTAGAAATTTAATTAAAGCTATAGCTAAGAATGATAATAAAGAAAATGGAGGATTTAGAAGGAAATATATTTTACTTAATCTGCCGAACGTCCCCTGTTTTCGACAGGTTAAGTGCCTACAATCTATTGCATTTCTTAAAAAAACGATCATTATGATATCCCTCTTGCTTTCAGGTTAAAATCAAATTAGTGGAAAGTAAAAGCCTAATCTTGTAAGATACATACAAAGCTTCGTTAAATTGCTAAGTTGTAACACAAAGAACCATTAACTTGAGCTTATCTTAAAACAATTTGCTTGTACTACGCCGTTTGAATATATTAGTGTACGTGTGAGTGAGGTGAGCTTCAGGATTACTTGAGTAATTTCCTTGCGTCGTTTTCTTTAGGAATTTGTTCTGGTAATGAAAATTGGTTGAAATATTTTTGTCGAAAAGAAAAATAGCAAAAAGTTTCGTTTTACCTGGGAGCTGGGTTCAGAATATATCTACTTCTATCCAAAATTATAGTACCTAACTCGCTGTGAAGTATTCGCAAGAATAAAGCAGAAAAATATAAATTCTTGTAAGAACTTTGATCGAAGACGACTTTTAGTGTTCTCACAGACAAAGATGATTAACACAGTCTCGAGCGTTCAAAAGGTCACTTGCGTTCGTTGTGTTGCATTACATTACAAAGGGCATAGATTACTTATATTACATACATCACTTACAGGCGTTCAAGCGAATAGAACGCAGAATGCGAACTCGGAACGCCTGAACGCCTGACAGCTCTCTGTTTAACAGGACCTTAAAGGCGCCAAGTGAGGACAAAGTTCAATCAAATTTAAGATCCACTTTTATGTACTACACTCGAGAGCAATGAATCCGGGTCACTTAAAGAATCCTAAAAATCTCGGAAACTAAAAATGCTAGGTTAATGCAATAAATTGTATTTAATAGACAATGTAATACTCCTTAAATGAAGGTATTAAAACTTCTTAGTTATTGTAAAGTTATATCATAAAAAAATCAAATTTGAAAAAGGGCCACTTTCGAAGATGGAACTACGAAATTACAGCATTTGGTATTGCTTTTGTTTGTAATCTGTCATTTATGTGGGTACATAAACCATGTTGATAGTGCTCTATATTCATTAATCAAGCTGAAATTATGTCGCTTACGCCTGAAGAATGCACCAGAATACTTACAATGCTGGAAACCGGCCGGAGTCAGCGCGATACAGCCAGGACTGTCGGTGTGTCGCTGTCAACAGTACAAAGAGTTCTCCGACGTTACGAAGAAACTGGTTCTAACCTACGCAGACCAGGAACGGGCAGAACCAGGTGTACCACAGCACGAGAAGACCGATACTTGGTGAACACCATGCTTCGAAATCGCTTTCTCACAGGAACTGAACTCACCAATCAGTTTCGACGCCTCGGAGGAAGTAACCTAAGTGCATGGACAGTAAGACGTCGGCTTGCTGAATCTAACTTAAAACCCCTTAGACCTGCAAACGGCCCTAAACTGGAGCGTGGGCATCGTATTTCGAGACTAAGGTATGCCCAGAGCCACGTAAATTGGAGTATTGAAGATTGGTCAAAAGTTATGTTCTCCGACGAATCAAAATTTATGCTCTACAAGCACGATGGAAGACACAGAGTGTATCGAAGACCAGGGGAAAGATTCAAGCAAGCATGCATCGAAGAAAAAGTAGCCTACGGTGGTGGGTCTGTACTTGTGTGGGCCGGAATTTCTTCTGAAAGTCGCACAGAGCTGGTGATCATAGAAAACGGCTCTTTAACTAGCGTAAGATATGTGGAAGAAATCCTCAATGATCACGTTGGTCCATTTATGGTCAATTTAGGTGAGGATGCTATATTTATGCATGACAATGCCCGACCTCATACAGGTAGGATTGTGAATGACTACCTTCAAGAGATGAACATTACTCGTATGGAGTGGCCAGCGCGCAGCCCGGATATCAACCCGATCGAGCATGCTTGGGACGAGCTAGGCAGATGCGTAAAACAACGAAACCCTCCCCCAATCACGCTTCGTGAGCTCAAAATTGCTCTCACAGAGGAATGGGAGAATATTCCCCAAAATCGTATAAGGAACTTGGTGTACAGCATGCCAAACCGCGTAAACGCAGTAATGGAAGCACGAGGAGGCAATACGAAGTATTAAAATTCAAGAAAATCGTAATAAAGTTCAAAAATTTCATGTTTCCTATTTTTGTTTTAAGGAGAGATCGGCAGTTTTTTCTTTATGTAATTTTGTGTTAATAAAATGTATGGTGACTCATATTTTTTTTACTTTCATTTAAGGAGTATTACATTGTCTATTAAATACAATTTATTGCATTAACCTATCATTTTTAGTTTCCGAGATTTTTAACATTCTTTAAGTGACCCGGATTCATTGCTCTCGAGTGTATTTGTCATTATGGTCACCATTACTGCTGCTTAGTATTTGCTGAGTTGAAGCTGAGAGGAATTTTAAAATAGAATAACTTAAATCTTGAACTTCGTAGTCAATTTCGAATGACTGCTAGAGATAGATGTGTTTTTATTTTGGTTTTATTGACAGCTACTGCCCTTTGATAATCAATTTCTCTGTGAGCGCCTAAACCACCAGCGCCTAAGTCGGGTAGGTACCACATGCAGGAGAGGTTATTTCGAATCAGATCTTGACTGTTCAATTCTGTCATGCGCTAAAATTCTTATAATCCAACCTGTTACATCGATGTCGATGTGTGCTCCTAAAGGAGGTCTCGCAGACCGCAGTCCTAGATAGCCTGGAACTGCAAGTCGGGTGCAATGTACCTCGCTGGCAGCACAGGTATCGGTTGAAGTGCTGTCTGAAGACTCCGCTCACGCAGTAAAGAGCCACCGGGTTCACGCAAGAGTTCAGGAAGCTGAGGAAATTAACTGGTATTAATTGTCAAGTTCATACCCAAACGGAAGCCTTATATGGAGACTTCGCTGTTTTTCCATCTGTCTGTCAAGAGGCTGTATCTTATGATCCATGATAGCTAGAAAGTTGAAATTTTTACAAATGCTTTTTAAATTTTTTGCTATGCCGGACTCCTACCGACTAAAACCACACAATGCCTTACAACGATGCTGTATTTCTGTTGCCGCTGTAACAACAAATACAAACAGAAAAATAATTAAAGGTTTTTGCTACGGATACCTCACTATTCCGACTAGCTTTTGTTCTGTTTTTCTTTTTTTTTTTCAATTTAAAAGCACATTTCGTGATCGAATCCGTAAAGATGATATTTTATAGAGGTAAATTATTAAGGTTTTATAGAGGCAATGGTGTATATCCGTGATTTCCTTGGTGCATAGACTTTATTGAACACTCACAAGAAGAACTAGTAGATATCAAAATACGAACAACACGAAGCAAACGTTGTGGCAATCTTTAAAGAAAACTTTTCCCAGCACAATTATTAGTTTTTTTTTACCTTGGTACATTAACTAAAATAGTTAAGAAAAATAAATTGACGATTGTAAAGTATTTAAGACCTGGCAAGTTAATGTAGCAATGTCTTGCCTCGTTATTTTTGTTTTATTACAGAACAAGCCTGTTCAGGCCCTAAAAAATTCTTTCGTTGAATACGCTATAAAAGAAGAATAGGATTTTTTTAGTAAATAAGTGTAATTACTGTGTTAGTAAATGAAAATTGTAGCTTTAAACAAATCTCACTTCTCTAAAATTTGGAAAATTAATTGGCAATTTCGAACCCTTCATTCAATTATTAAACCATTGAACTAATTAAAATGGTAAAGGAAATTTTCCGTTGTGTTTATCCAATGAATTTATATCAACATTACCCTTCAGTTCCATTTTGGAGATATTTAGTTTCTCAGTGGGCCTTAATCAACTGAAATAATGATGGTGATGATAATAGTATGATAATATGGGCGAAAGATTTAAAAATTGAAGTCTAAAGACGAAGAATTAAATTCTTTTAATGCTGTTATTTTATTATTAAAATATATTTATGCTAATTGAAACAATCTCCGACATTTCTAATCAATGATCTCTGGATGTATGAACAATATCTCCGGGGCCAATCCGGCGTCAATGTTACTGCTGACGTAGTTTTGAGTACGAAATCAGGATTTCGTACTCAAAACTAAAGTAGTGAAAAAAGTATACATACCTGAGACAGAAACCCATTATTCTGAGCGCGTGTGTCCAATCATTGTAATCATCTTCAGCCGTTGGAGAGAGGTAGAACCATAACTCAAGCGCGTGGTACGGTAAGAAGCACAAGAAGAACACTGAAAGAAGGCATAACTTGTTAACCATTGTTTCATAGGTAGGTACTTTGACTGACTTGGTAGACAGTTTAGATAGATCATATTCCAGTCTATCCAGTGGTAGAGTATGTGACTGCCGTTTCAAAGGCCTTGGGCGGAACCAACCGTGAGGTAGGTAATTTTTTTAACACTTGGATATCCTCATTGATGCTATGCTCGACTCTCACCGACTAAAACCACAATGGTGACCTACCACTGCATACCCTGCTTATACTGCCCCGGATAAGAGCCCGAGTATTGGGAGTCCTGAAGTATTCTTCCGAGGATTTATCCGGGGCTCCCAACCGTAGGCTGTTAGGTAGGTGGTTTTTAGTCGGTAGGAGTCCGGCATAGCATCTATGCAGGATTTTCCTAACGTAAAAGAAAGTAAGAAGCTGGGGGTAAGCCCCCGTAAGGATGTCCTAGGATTTCTGGCAGACTTTACCTAGGAGTTCGAAAATGATTCCGCGTCTTTGGGGATAGTTTCAGTGTTTTCCCGCTTCACTATCCTCATAGATAGGGTCATAGCGGCCGCTCAAAACTAACCGTAGGATTGCACAATGGCTTATTGAATCCATTGTTTGTACAATGGAGTTTGCTTTGGAGCATCCATTGATTTATTTAAAGGTTTAACCTATCGACTCCAATTATACATTAATTAAATCTTACATCGTGGTATTACACAACATTTTCTATTAACGGTAGCAAACTTGGCGTACGTTGTTGAATATTTACATAGTAAGTGAGTAGGGCCAAGCTCGCTTCTAAGTTTAAGCGGTTTCGAGTTCATCAAGACAAGAAACGTGCTATTTAACTTGGCTAGATTACTTTGTAGGAAAACTTACACATCACACTCTCTATAATAAAAATTATTATTAATAGCTGACCCTCGCAACTTCGTTTACGTCACATTAGGATTGCGAAAGGTGAGGCACTTCTTCATCAGACTCATCAAGCAGCGTGTGAAACGGCCCTGTTTGATTAATCATAAAAGAGTTTAGATTTACCGTCACATTCAAAGGAACCCTCGAATTATAGGTTTCGAGAAAGTTGAGATGTCTCTAATTCCTGAACTACAAAACTCTCAACAATGAAATTTGTGTGAAACAATCCTTAAAGTACACCCTTTATAACACTGAAAAAAAATTTGGAATCGGACCACACATTGAGAAGTTACAACTAAAAAACCATTTTGTCTTTCATCCCCTCCCCCAAAGGAACCGCGCAAAATATCGAGATCAAAAGTATCCTAGAACCTTCCTCGGATCATAGGCTCAGATTATACCAAGTTTTATTCAAATCGATGCAGTAGTTTCGACGTGATACTTATTCGGTATACAGACAGACAGACATGAAAATTTTAAATTATATTTTCGGCTTCAGAATCGATTAGAGAACGCCCTACAGTAAAAAATTTCAAAATATCTTCCATGTACAGACTCTCGACCCTCAACAGTTTTATTATAAGTAGGTATAGAATAGAATAGATATTTGTGAAGATGTTTGTTATTTAATCAAACTCTAACGGCTGAACAGATTGAGCTGAATTTTGGTACAGAGAGAGATTATAGCCTGGAATAACACATAGGCGAAGTTCCAATGGGAAACGGGAACGAGTAGGTACCTACCCAATTTCTTTTTTTTCTTTTTTTTTTGCGATAATCTATTATTTATTTATTTGAATTCAAATTCAATATACATTGGTACACTTAACAAATAATGTTTCTTAGCAAATATGACACTGATCTTCACACTAGGATACCCTGTGTCGTGAAGACTAGTCTCTTTCGCTAGACTCTCATGAAGTTAACTGACCTGATTTGTTTTACATTTAAACATTTTTTTAAACAAAATAATAAGTAATACATGGTCAAATTAATGTTCGTATAAATAGTTGAGGGTTGTGTATATATATATATACATATATATATATATATATATATATATATATATATACTACATCTAAATAAAAGACAGAAAATTATATAATTCTAACATAGGTACTTACATAGTATGATTTTAAATAATGCTAAATTCACAATCATTGTGACCTTCTTATGAATCTACGATCATACAAATTTTTATTATATTTTTTATAAAACTAGATAAATTCTAATATACATACAATTTATAACATATTTATAAGGGTCTCGGCTCGTCGTACAATTTTATTCCAGTCGGTGTCGAGACCCTAGGTCCTTGGGGTCCCAAGGCGCATAAATTCTTTAAAATTTTGAAGAAGCGTCTTGTGGAGTCTACTGGTGACCTAAGGGCTGGCAGTTATTTCTCCCAACGAATAGGCATCGCCGTTCAAAGGGGGAATGCTGCCAGTCTTTTGGGCACAATGCCACGGGGGCCCTATTTAGATTTAGTTTAGTTTTATTTATTTTGTAAATAGTTATTACGCTTTAATGTACATACCATTTGTCTAATATTTTATTGAATAAATTATTTTAAAATTTACAAGGGTAACATCGATAAAAAAAAAGGGCAATAGGAAATAAAATTATGCATCAAAAAACTCTTCCACATCGCTGTCAACAACAACCGTGCCCAAAATGCTAGCGGCGTTGCCACGTTGTATGGCAATAGAGAGCCTCTGGCCCAAGTAAACACCAGCATTTTGGTCACGAGAACTGCCGACCAATAGTTTACATATAGCTCTATAAACGAGCTTTGCACTAGGACCCCACGGTCCAAGAGTCTCGACCCCAAACGGCTCAAATAAATACGATCCAACAAAGTTCAAAGTTCACGCTATGGTATAAACTCATCTAAAACTACGATTTATGCTACTTATATTCATATGAAAAATCTTACGCGCCGTCATAGTCTATTGATCTTAATAATCTTTCTTCAGCGCTTTTTCGAGCCGGGCACTGCGCGTCACCAGTAGCGTGATTGTAGGGCTTGTTAAAGCGCATGCAGGATGCACACTTAGCCGGCTGTTCGCGAGCAGAGCACTCTTTGAGCGTGTGGCCAACGCTTCCACAGTGCCCACATGTTGGCTCCGTGTCCCGGCAGTACTTGGCCGAGTGTCCATATTGTTGACACTTGTAACACCTAGTTACAAGTGTGAAGTCTCGGACTGGGCATGAAGTCCAGTCTATAAAGATGCGCTCCTGTGTCATGATCATCTGTCTAAACTCAGCTGTTTCCTCTACAATGTAGTTACAGTGAGGGGCCTCTTTTCTGCCAGATTTATGGCTTGGATGCTTATCAGTAAGGTTTTGTTCGAAAATGCAGTCAAACAAATGATTTTCTGAGATATCTGAGGGCACTCCCAGGAAAATCAATCTTGGCCTCTTTTTCGTAGTCTCCTCAATTTTAAGGCCAGATGATTGTAGCTGATGTGATGTTCTCAATTTTTCTAGGTCATCTTTTCCTGCTGTACTTATAATTACACCGCCGTTCCTTATTTTCCTGAGCCCTCGTACCTGCAGTTTTAACTTCTCGGGCTTAATGATATCCTGCACTATCTTTTTGGTCTCCTCACTGGATTTTCCTTTATCGGCTGGGTATATTGTTAGACTAGCAGTTTTAGTAAGGCAAACAAAATTATCCTTACCTTTCCTTATGGTATCGGCATAGGTATTGCAGGGAGCGGGAGATGTCATTTTGGTCGCATTTCGAAAACCTTCTTTCAGCTCTTCCAGTTGCACTTTTACGTTGAAATCCTTTCCTAAGGTCTCAATCTCGGCATGGGCTGATATGAGCTTTTGCTTCACTGACTGGTAGTGAACAGCCATCTGGGATACTCCGTGCATCACACTGCGACAAATATTCGATATTCTCAGTTTACTGTCGCTGTTCAACTTACCTCCGTCCGTCGAAATAGAGCATATTTCCTTCAGATAGTTATCGATCTGACTCATCCAATTCTGTATCTCAGGAGTGGAAACCACGCAAACCTGAGATGCAGCGGGGGCTGGAGGCACGTCTTCTTGTAAGCGCGAGGGGCCCGGGGGAGGGCTGCGAGCGGTCCGAGAACTCCGGTTGAATGGACTCGCCATTACGGAATTATTTTTGTTCATTTCATAATGTCAAACACTTTAATTTGCACTAAAAATTAACTAACAGTGTAGCAAATAGAAATATGCAGTGTCAGAGAAATGTTGACCTGGTTACGTTACTACATGAGCACGTCTGTCCACAAGCACGATCACGTTTTGATTTCACGTGGTCTTACCCGCGCGCATCGTCAAGTATCACAATATAATGCTCCATTATAAATAATCAAGTTCAAATGAATACTATAGAAATATGACGATGCTGACCTGATGAAATGTTTAGCCAAGTTCCAAGGGCTATTATCCTTTTTTGCAGTGACCCTAATGAACATCCTAAAGTCTTTTGTTTATAAAGCGCTGAATCAGAAGCAGTTTACTTACATTTTCTGTTGAAAACAGTATTTTTGTATCAACTTAATATTACTAGCTTATGCAAGTATTCTCGGTTTCTAACGGGAACTAGTTTATGAAATTAGATAGGTAGATAAAACATTCTTGAAACTGGTTTATACGAGTAAATCGTTTGCATGCAGAACTTTTTTAAGCTTTTGAAGCGTACTTTTAACATCAGATGCCACATTAAACCTAGCAAATGCTTGCGGCTCCGTCCGTATGGATGTCGATAATGGCGAGCAAAAGAAATCATTCGAAAGTCTAACTTTGTGTTTTATATTTTTGTTCATAACTCCTCTGCTTATTAACCGATAGTGATAAAACAAACGTACGATGAAAAGTCAAATATAAAGATGCTAAAGTTAAGTAAATTAATATAATATTATTATCTAACTTAGTTAATCTATTCAATATAAATCAGTGACAACAACAAGAACATCATACTTAGTTGTTTTAGCCCCTCTCTATAAAATAGAGTGCAGAGGGGCTTATGTCGAGACTTTGTCTGTAGTCTGTGACTCTGTCGCATTAAACTACGTCACTAGGTCACGTGGATCATCTGTTCAAAGTTTGAAATAAAACAAATATGACAACTTCGATCGGATAGAACTTTCACAATAAACGTGTTAGAGAGGAGGTGTGAACGATCTCACGTCTTCTTGTTACTGTTGGTTTGGTTCAAAGTTGGGAATACTAAACGCTTAATGGAAGCCAACTTAATCATACTGTCAGTCTTATTAAAACGTTCGGTCACTTTAGAGATGGGAAAGTTCAATAATATCTGTCAAACCCAGCTTATATTGTTTTCTTATTTGTTTAAACCAGCCATTCTTCTATAAATCATTATGTTTGCAATCGATTCAGTGTACATATTTGAAATTCTTCTATATTATATTAGGTATACCTATATATATACCTAATTCTTATTATTCCTGAACATCCATAATTCTATACAAATTTCCGCGTTTTTTTTTTGCAATAAAAGAGAATTGACGTAGAATTTCACTAAAGCCACTTAGCATATATATTGTAGGAAAAGTGCCTTTAATCCAAAAATAAGGTTTACCTTAAATATGGTCGATTAGCTGAAAAGTTGAACTTGTTCACTAGTTCACATCTATAAGCCGCCGACCTTTTTTCACTCCGTTAAATATTATATTAGAAGGGTTTGGTGCTTTACTATAATAACATACTATTTACCTATGGCTATTGTAATTTAGTTACGTAAGTTTACATTTTGAAGTACATAATACGAGTATATCTTATCCTTACATTGTTTTGATAATTGTTCAGGCTGGAAGCGCCTGATCGATTTTACACCTTAAATTTTATTTAATTAACTCATATTTTCTTACTAACAAATTGTAATTAGGAGCTCCGGGCGCAAGCAAGTAGGTAGGTATTACCTACCTACGTAATAACTAGATCAATCTACAATTAACGTTTCACGTCACTTCAAAAAATGTCTCTTGCAGCTGCTTTTACATTACCTCAATATATTCAAGATATCAGACTTTGTTGAGTTTCATTTAGCTCCAAGTGTCAGCGTAGACACATAAGAGAGCGATTTATCATTTGACGAATGTTGCTGGCGATACTTCTGAGTAATAAAAAAAATAACCGGCCAAGTACAATTGCCTTGATGGAGATGCGAGTCCGAGTACCTACCTATTATTATTTAAGGCAAGTGTCATGACTAAGCCATCTAGCCAGGCATCAAATAGATGAAACATACCACTTTTGATTATATAAAGTCATTGATAATCAAAGCATACCACCTTTTACGTCTTAGGGCGACATTAGAACGTGCACGTGCTCCCGTTCTATTTTCCTGCTAAACCATCCTTTACATACGAGTGCGTACATATTACAAATTTCATAATAATAAACATAACGTGTAGGCATCGATCTTTTCGTCACATCTCAATATATAAAAAAACTACGATTTCACCCGCGTAATTCCCGTTCCCATGGGAATACGGGAATAAAATATAGCCTATGTTCACCGCAAAGAGTGTAGCTTCCCAACAGTGTACGAATTTTTCAAATCGGTTAAGTAGTTTCGGAGCCTATTCGAAGCAAACAAACAAATCCTCCCTCTTTATAATATTAGTACAGAAAACTAAGCTTATTAAGTCCTAATACGGCCGAAGTTTCAAAAGAACGCTTATTATCTGTACAGTTGACCAAGAAAATAGTCTCGTACTTTTGAAAAGTTTCTGTGAGATGGAATTATCGCTAATATTGACAGAGGTAAGGGTAAGTTGTTGCTAACTTTGATAATCCTAACTTGCTATACAACACTAGCGGAGGACGTCATGCGCTTTCACGTCGTAGCTCTCCGTTTCCGTGGGAATATGGGAATAAAATATAGCCTATGTTACTTTTGGTGAATGTAAGATACATTTGCCAAAAGTAACATAGGCTATATTTTGTTTCCAATGGTGGAGGATTTTAAGGGGGAATTCGCCACAATCGCGGCAGTCAGACCGGTCATGGACAAGTGGCTGGAGAGGAGACACGGTGCTCTCTCCTACCGGTTGACACAGATACTTGCCGGGCACGGTAGCTTCGGTAGGTATCTGTGGCGAAAGCACCGAGAAATGACGGCCGAGCACTGCGAGGACCGCAGCGATGACACGGCGCTCCACACGCTGGTGGAGTGCACGGCGTGGGCGCAACAGCGCCAGGTCCTCGTGGTGGGTCTGGACGTGGACACTCTCTCGCTCGAGACCATGGTGCGAGCCATGCTCTCCAGCGTAAGTGGGACTGTGCCGCCTCTTTCTGCGAGCAGGTCTAGCTTGTGAAAGAGACGGCGGGGCGGGAACGGGAGAGATCTCTCCCACCCGAGTTCCGCAGTCGGCGGCCTGGGCGCCGTCGACTTGTCTTCGCTGAGGACTATCGGTCTCCATGACCGGGGGCCTGAGGACGGTGAGAGTGATCGCTTATTGGACCAATCGCGAATTGGACAAATCGCTAATTGGACTGACCGCGAATTGGACCAACCGCGAATTAGGTGAATTGTACCAAACGCATATTATACCAAACGCGACTAAAGAGATTCCTTCCACGAAACAAATTTTGTGTCATCTATAAAAAATGTCTCAAAAGTGTTTTTGTTTCTTTGTATTTCAAAAATAAACGATAAGTATAAATATTCGTTGTACGGTACCCATAATACAAGCAGGTTAATCCTAGCCTTGTTTGGGAGCAGTGGCACTGTATAGAAAATAATGTTTGTAAGTAAATGTAAATACGAGTATCCTCCACCGTAGGGTTATATTTTTGCCTAAAAGTATACTAAATTGTTGATACACGCACATATATCAAAGTCAAGTCAAGTTCGATCGTACCAATCCATTTATAACCTCTAAGTAATAACTGTGTTATTGCGATAAATAACAAGAGCAAGTATAATATTTTTCAGGTCATGTATATTGATAAGTAAATTTTATGAATGTGGGACTCGTAAAAGGTAAGGCTTGCACTTTCAGTTTTACTGCCTTTTAATGTATGAACTCCATAAAACTACACCATTTAATTTTTTTTTCTGTAAAAGTTATCGTCAAGGTGACTTCGTTCTAGTTAAACTGAATAAAATAGGTTATTACCTCTTGTATAATGGCTTTTCTTATTCATACCCACAGATCCATTATGTGGTTACATAAGAATTATAATATGTAATCTGTGTTCCTATCTTATTCTTTGTCCTCACAGACTATAGAATTCGAGATTTCACGTGAAATACTATTTACTTACATTTACCGACGTTTCGAGCACGTTGCAGCGACGAAAACGTGCACAAAACGTCGGTAAATAGTATTTCTGTGAAGTCCCGAATTCTATAAGTATGAGTGTAAAAAAAAACCCCGACTCACAAAAAAAAGAACAATAAAAAACCTGTAAAAAGTAAAAAAATAACTATTATATTATGACCTATCTACCCTAAGTATTGAACCTGTATTATTATTATAGGTAGCTATTTTATTTACGTATTCATATTTTTAACTAACAGTTGGTCTCGTCGGGGGGACCGCTCTATACCTAAACACAACAGAGACAGACGTACGGTTAGGTTATGATTAGGTGAGCGGTCCCCGACGAGACAAACTGTTAGTTAAAAATATGAATAGGTAAATAATATAGCTACCTATAATAATAATACAGGTTCAATACTTAGGGTAGATAGGTCATAATAAATATAATAGTTATTTTTTTACTTTTTACAGGTTTTTTATTGTTCTTTTTTTGTGAGTCGGGGGTTTTTTAAATTTTAAATTTATTTTTTTATTTTTTGCTTTTTATAGGGGTTTTTAATGTCAACAATGACGAATAGTCTATCAACAATTATTCAGAGCTAATGCGAATTGCGCGGAGTGTGGTTACAGAATTAGCAATACATTCCACTCCTCATATCTTTCGAATGGCTTAACCGATTTTCATAAAACTTGCGGTATCGTGATGTATAAGATATGACGTTTCATTTGATACCCAACACGGGTATATTTGAACACATTAAATTTTTCATCACCACTTTCACCCCTCATAGCTTTGAAATGGCTTAACCGATTTTTATAAAACATAGCTAAGAACACTCTCCCCTAACCCATCTTTCAAATAAAAGAAACAGAATCAAAATCGGTTCATCCGTTCGGGAGCTACGATGCCACAGACAGACTTACACACACACATACACACACACACACACACACACACACACCCACACACACGTCAAACTTATAACACCCCTTCCGGGTTTCCGTCAGGGGTTAAAAACCGCGATAGTTTAAAAATAACATTAGACTAGACTTGTTTTTATATCACGGCCCAAAGGCTTTTCAAGCTATTAGCTTGCCAATATTATATTATCTCGCTTAGAGGAAATTCGGAGTCTGGTAGGACAATGTTAGTTGTGCGGGGTACCTAACTACACACATCTTAAACACTATTTGTGTAAAATAAATAAATGTTGTGGAACAGTACCTACAAGTGCCGTTATTCAATATGTGCAGCAGGTTCCACCAAGTGCCATCAATCAACAGTATAAATAATCTTAAACACTAGCTTGGTTGGATGTTTAAACGGCAGTCACACTCATAAATCTAACACCAAATCCAAACTCAACACACATGGGAAGGCAGAAGTGATTCTCATACGTGGTCCCAAATACGATTACCACCTTTGGCTCACAGTTTTGTATGCCTACTCACCTATTACAAATACCAGTACCATACAGGCTACAGATTTTCTCGCTTGCACCTGAGCCTCTCCTTGACCAGCGTGTGCACCCGGCATCTCTCTAGTACTGGCCATCAGGCGTCGTGCCATTAGCGTGTAGAAGACAGTTATCACAAGCAGTGGTAAGCCGTAGTACACTGTTGCTTTGGCAACGGTCATCCATCTGAAACAAATAGATTTAATTAGTTTCATAGTTCAGAAAAAAATAATTTGCTCGATTATGAACCTTTGTTTTGTGGAAAATTTTAGTATCTGTAAAATAATAAAAGCATTTATGATGTGTCATCAGTCATCAACCAAAAGAGGTAAAACCACCGGAAACCCGAACATATAAAACTGTTTCACTCTTCAAGAAGAAAGTGAAAGAAAATTCCCTGTTATCTTTAACATAACATTTTATCCTAAGAGATATCTCTCTGTATGTATATTTAGAAAGTATAATATTGGTATCCTTTTCATAAACATAATATAAATGTATTCCTAAAATGTTTTGGCACAATGAATTTGGTATACTTTTTTTGTGTGGATCCGTGGGGGCTGAAGTAGGTAGGTAGATATCTGTATAACTTGTCACCAGGTTTCCACTGAACTTAGATACTATAGTTTTATTAGTACGGATTCACATATTATAAAAAAAGTATACATATAACTGCCGGTGTGAGTATCTATTAATTTATTCGTAGTTATTTAAACAAACTTAATTTTAATTCCTATAAGAGGAACGATTGCTCGCCTAGTTACGTTTCATTCACTGTGTTTACCAACTTTTCAGTTCAACTAAAATGTCCTTTCGTAACCTAGACGAAAATTTTCCCAAAAAGGTGCTTTCTCTCTTTGTTACCGTTTCTCGTTACGGAAATGGAACGTCACTGCAAATTATACGACCACTGGAACCTCTTTCACCCTCTATTTTAGTAGTAAGAGAAAAGTATTATCGATTCTCCAGAGACTGCACTGGAAGCAATATTGAAAAGTTGAATTATTCTCATCCTCATTGAAATGAGACAATGCAATGGGTTGTGAAAAAACTTTGTTTTAGTTTACTAAATCTGGCAATAAAGCTTTGCTTAAGCTACATTTTAAGTGCCCATTGCGGGTCATAATGACTCTAAAATGCTAAATTGTACACACTTCATAATACGCTTTAAGGATATTTGAATAAGTTTGAGATCATAAAGAAGCTAGTAGATTATTATCATAGGTACTATGAATATGAATGGTGCCACTTGCAATAATGATCACTATCAAAGTCCAGGGGTCTCCTGCCCAGGGGTTTACCCGGGTCTCCAAACCGTAGGCTGTCAGGCAGGATACGTGAGGTTTTTTAGTCAGCAGGAGTCCGACATAGCATCCATGAAATCTAAACGTTAAAAAAAAAACTATCAAAAAATTGATTCTTTTCAAACAAGACTAATATAATCATCATCAGAGTCCAGAGAATGTGTCATCTCATTGTCATTCTCTAAGCAGACTTAATGAAAACTGAACTGACTTGCCGCAAAGAGATAACTATCATTATTTTGCCTTGTTGAAATGAATAGACGTAGGTTGTGGTTACTTGCTGTTTAAATAATCTTTCAGGCCGCTCATCAGGCCTTCAACGAGGTAACGACTACCATATTACTGGCAACCAGCATATAGATGAAAAAGTCACAAAGCCCACCATAGTATTAAAATATAAAATTCAGGGACATCCATTCAAGGGCTTAATCGGGGCTCTAGGTCGTAGGCAGTCACAGATATTACATTATTTGTGGTCATAGAAACCATGATGGATTTTCACACGTAAAATAACACCTGCCTGCCTTCGATCAAATACCTACATAAGTTTATTTTATCAAGTTTACAATTCGATGGAGGCTGCCCGCGAACAAACTATTATGGCCTAGGCCGGATTCGACCAACATCGGAGTAAGACTACACAAGAGAACTTGTACTTATTCTAAACTAGCGACCCGCCCGGCTTCCCACGGGTGCAATGCTGATACTGAATACACTAAGTACCGCAAAACTGTGAACTTTAAAAAAACATTGTGGATCCCAAACCCGCAGGGATACGCAGAATTTTTTTATGTTGTCGTATTAAAGACCATAGTTGCATATCAAAATATAAGGTGAGACCTATATACTTTGATACTGAACTGACAAATTGAACCTAATAATTTTTCCCCTATACATATTTTATTTTCATTATTTTTTTAGGCATCAATGAGTCATTTTATGGAAAAGTTGTAGTACTAAATATTAATTAGCACTATATTTCCTATTCAAAACAAATTCGACATCTTAGATCGTATGTCCACCTATTTTAAAATCCGGACCAGTGTGCGGCCGGCCGGTACAGCCGCAAACGCTACGTCCCGCAATTTTATATCTGTAATATCTTAGAAAATTTTCATTTAAATCATATGCTGTAAAGGGCTATATAGATCTATATTAAATAAACAATGTTTTTAAGGTATTTAATTGGATAAGGATTAATGCTGTATTGGTTAAAACCGCTTCGAAAATAAGCCATTATTTCTCGTAAAAAGTAAATGACATAAAAATGTTATTGTGGAATATCCATAAGAGACTAGCTGACCCGCGCAACTTCGTTTGCGTGATATGTGAAGAACCGCTTGACCGATTTTGTGCAAACTTCACATAAACCATCTACTAAAGAGTCCGAACAAAGCCTAAACATTTGGTTTGGATAGGTGAGCCCGTTCTTGAGTTATAAAATTACAACGAAAAGTGGCATTGATTTTTATATATATAGATAGAGATATGCCATCGCGGAGTTTTCTGTAGACCTTTACCATGTGTACAATACTTAGTACATTATTTTGATAAATCTCGTAGGAATCAGCCTGCGTTTGCAATGTAAGTGGAAAAAAATGTAATTTTTTACGACATCACATTAAAAACTTCAAAAATAACAGTATTTCTCCACTATTTAATGGATGTTATCAATACATATAATAAAATCGTAACAGGTCGCTGTCTGTACATGGAAGATAAATAAGAAAAAATATTATAGGGGGGCTTTATGAACGCAATAGAACCCAAAACCATGATTTTTAGATTTTTTGTCTGTTTGTCTGTATGTCTGTATGTCTGTATATCTGTTTGTCTGTACGGTTGTGCACGCTAATCTCAGCAACCGCTCAACCGATTGCAATGCGGTTTTTTTTATTGTGTTGAGGTTTGCTCCAGTTAACATTTAGCGTTTGTTTTATGTAAATCGGTTTAGAAATAAAAGAGTTATAACACTTTTAAGAATTAGATATTTCGAAAATTTTAATTTTAGGGGTTTCTTTGAATGTGAGTGAACCTAAACTGGCGTGTTGGCTTAATCATAAAAGAGCTTAATGATTAAGACTATTTTTAAACAATTCAGTCCGCGCCGAAGGCGTGGACTGAATTGTTTTAAAATAGACTTAATCATTAAGCTCTTTTATGATTAAGCAAACAGGGCAGTTTCAGACGCTGCTTGATGACTCTGATGAAGAAATACCTTTCCTTTCATACACCTTATGTGACGTAAACGAAGTTGCGGGCTCAGCTAGTTATACATATAAACCTTCCTCTTTAATCACTCTATCTAGTAAAAAAAACCGCATCAAAATCCATTGCGTAGTTTAGAAGATTTAAGCATACAAAGGGACATAGGGACAGAAAAAGCGACTTTGTTTTATACTATGTAGTGAAGTAAAGTGATTTTCCATCTTACCAACAACTAATAAAACAACGTAACTATGGTAACCACCATACTGAAGTAATCTACTTCAGTATGGTTACGATAGTTACGTCTACTTTAATAAGGTTACCACAGTTACGTTGTGCTTATTAGTTGTTGTAAAATGAAAAGTCACTTTACTTTTAGCCCCTCTCTATAAAATAGAGTGCAGAGGGGCTTATGTCGAGACGTTGTCTGTTGTATGTGACTCTGTTGCATTAAACTACCTCACTAGGTCACGTGGACCATCTGTTCAAAGTTTAAAATAAAACAAAAATGACAACGTCAATCAGATTGAACTTTCACAATAAACGTGTTAGAGAGGGGCAGTCTAGTGAGTTGTCTCACGGTTTCTTGTTAGATTATGTACAAGTAATTCTCTAGTACGGTTTTACTCCAATTTTGGTCGAATCCAGCCTTAATGTATTCTAATAGCAGTTATTATGCTATAAACCAAAGTAGTAGTAAAATATCAGTCAATATCAACATCGATCAACAGTCCTGTCATACCAATGTGGTGTAGTACTATTTTCGTATTGTTTGGAGCTTACGTCCAAAGATTATGGTATCGTAATCACAGTGAGTGTTTGTGAGCTTGAAGATGGATGGCGGAAAGTTTTCTGACGTAATATTTTAATACTTGTATTATTTTTTTACAAGTATCTACCTACCTACTTTTACTGGGACATCCTTCCGAGGGCTTACCCAGGGCTCACAACCATAGGCTGTTGGGCGTTACGTGAGGTTTTTTAGTCTGTAGGAGTCCGGCATAACATCGATGAGGATTTTCCCTCACGTAAAAAAAAGTACCTACTTTACTTTCATGTTATAGTATTATACAGATTGTGCTCGCTAGTTTTACTTTAACATTTTAGATAGGTATTTCGTAGCTTTATGAGCACGACAGGTTTTTGAGTAAACTTTTAAAGCTGTGAAAAAAACCCAAAGTACCCAGACAAAGTTATGTTTCTTTAAACTTTATTTGAGAATGAGAGACATTGAGAGAATTATAAACATGGATAAGGGTGGTTATTTTTTTAAACTATTATTTTTTAAATGAGTGCCTTAGTCAATAGATTGAGATTACCTTTCTCGCCCGTGGTACTACCAAGTGGTCCCAGTAGTACCAATGGTAATTCAGTTTTACCTATGGTACTACTAGATCAAAAATAAATGAAGATTGGTAAAAACAAATGAAGATCGGTAAAACAAATTAAGATTGGTTAAAACAAATGAAGATCTGTAAAAACAAATGAAGATCGTATGCCTTGGTGAATCAGAGAGTTAGTTATATTTGTACATGACATATTTTCTTGGTGCCATAAATACAATAATCTTATTACATAGCATTTTCATACGAAGAGTTGCTAAAATATATGTTTCAGGCGCTCTTGTTTGCTTGAATTGAACCGATAAAATGCAAACTGCTGATTACATTGTTCAGTTTACAGAAAACGTTCATGTGACAAAATTTTAATGCCGTAAGTTACTTTTGTTACCCGAACCAAGAAAGTAAATGTAATAAGGTACCTACTTCTCTTTATTAATAAGTGATGATTATTATGTGAAATAAATAATTTATGTAAATGTTTTGATGATATAAATTAAAGAGACACCCCTTTGTATCATGATTTCGGGTCTAAACATAATAAGACTTATAAGAAAACGGGCCAAGTGAGACTCGCACTCGCGCACGGAGGGTTCCGTATATCAAAAGGGCAAAAACTCACGTATTTTATATGGGAGCCCCCTTTAATCCCCTTTTTTCTGATTATCGTATTTTTTATCATAGCAGCAACAAAAATGTATTATCTGTGATTTTTTTTTTCTTTGGCGGTCACGGTAACTAAGATACAGCCTCGTGACAGACAGACAGACAGACAGAAGGACGGTGAAGTCTCATGAATAGAATCCCGTTTTAACCCTTTGGGTACAGAACCCTAAAAAGTAAAATAGCGTTATCAATCAATCAATACATATATATATATACCTAATAAAATCGTAACAAGTCGCTGTCTGCACATGGAAGATAAATAAGAGAAATATTATAGGGGGGCTTTATGAACGCAATAGAACCCAAAACAATAATTTTTAGAAATTTTGTCTGTTTGTCTGTATATCAGTATGTCTGTATATCTTTTTGTCTGTAACTGCTTAACCGATTGCAATGCTGTTTTCTTAATTATGTTGAGGTTTGCTCCGTATAGTGTTTATTTCATGTCAATCGGTTTATAAATAAAAAAGTTATATCACTTTAAAGAATCGTACATAGACATTTAAATCTAAAAATGGGTAAGGGCGTGTTCAGATGATACGCACACGCTAAGCGCACGCCACGCTCGTCATAACGCATCTAACACGCTTTGTTTGTTTTTTTAAATATAATTTAAGCCCTATATTCACATCATAGATTTCAAATTGCATTAATCAAAGTCCATCCGCACACGCCACGCGCCCGCCCTGCACCTGCCACGCGCCAGCCTCGCGCGCACCCCGCGCATTCGCGCATCAATGCAATTTGAGATGTATGCAGTATGGTAATAGGGCTTAAATTATATTTTATAAAACAAACAAAGCGTGTTAGACGCGTGCTGACGAGCGTGGCGTGCGCTTAGCGTGCGAGTATCGTCTGAACACGCCCTAAATCTAAACTGGCGTGTTGGCTTAATCATAAAAGAGCTTAATGATTAAGGCTATTTTAAAACAATTCAGTCCACGCCTTGTTTGTGCTTTAAGCTCCTTTGTGATTAAGCAAACAGGGCAGTTTCACACGCTGGATAATGAGTCTGCTGAAGAAATACCTCTCCTTTCATACACCTTATGTGACGTAAACGAAGTTGCGGGTTCAGCTAGTAAATAATATTATTATTATGACGGTACTTAATCTAGGTACCTACTAGATAGTACACAAATGTATATTGTAGTCTGGAATAACACAAAGGCTACTTTGCATCCCGGGAATATGTTCCCATGGGAGGCGGGGAAGGGAACCAAAGTACACGCTTGCGAAGCTGCGAGCATCAGCTAGTTATGTCGTAACATAATCGTAATTGTAGCTCAATATAAAGTCCTCGATACGAAACAGTTTGAAAATTTTCGCAGCTGTTAGTCTACGATTACGATTCTGTTCTGACACAATTGAAATAACAGATTTGGTCTCTAAAGATAAATAAATTGACAATTACTTTGGATAGTCATCCCATCCCTTTGGGAACGGCGTGCAGTAGACAAACGTGGCGTTGTGTTTCAACGGCTGCGTTCGTGTATTTGAAAATATTGCTGCTGGAGCTGCGAAGACTAGAGCTGCTACCCAAATGATAGTAGCACAGACTAGCGGCAATTTTCGAAGCTGAAAAAAAGTTTAAAATTAGTTATTCATTCCAAATCTATGTGGATTTGTAAAGTTATAGGTATTACCGCAAGCGTTATCACTCTAAACAGATTCAATGCTGCTGACAATTTTTTGGTTGTAGACCTCTATATACATACTTACAGTCACGCTTTATTCCCGGCAGAGGTGTAACGGCAGCAGAGTATATGCGCTAACGGGTTTCCTAGCGGTTTAACTAAGGGTAAACGCCCACACTTTACTCATGATATTTTTGTACTAAAATTAGATGGTGAGCCTACTTCTATGTTGAAACAGACAGGGGTAGGTTCAGCTTCTTGCTGTTGAAATACTTATTTCAATAACCAATCTAACTTGGCTTAGTGACAATCATGTTACTGGAAGCCAGGACCCACGGCTCGACGTGGTTCTGAAGCACGAAAACACTGGACTGAGTTTAGTGAAAGATGCGATTATTTAAAGAACAAGATAGGATTTCCTAGCGGTTTACTAGATGTAAAACCTATAAAACCAAACTTATTAAACTAATATTATAAATGCGAAAGTTTGTGAGTGTGGATGTTTGTTCTATCACGCTCAAACTGCTGAACGGATCGGGCTGAAATTTGGAACAGATATACATTATAGTCTGGAATACCACATATGCTACTTTTTATCCCGGGAACAAATTTTACGCGAGTGAACCTGCGGGCATCAGCTAGTATTATATACTAAGATAAGAATTAAATTTTCTCACCTGAAGTCTTCTAAAAGGATTCACAATAGCGCAGTATCGTTCAGCAGAGAGGGCAGTCAAGGTGAATACGGACACCCCTATGGATACATCTTTCGCCGCTTCGGAAATCCGACAGATAAGCTCACCCCACGGCCAGGACTCCAGTGTGTATATGATCGATACAAATGGCACACATATCAGGATGACTAAAAGATCCGCTAGAGCTAGTGAAAATATGTACCTGCGAACAAAAATAAGGTTTGATATTTTTGTTCGTATCATTTTTAACTGCTTTGCTTTTTACAATATCTATTTTATTAGATTTCGTCAAAATTTTGTTTAGTTTTTTGGGTGAAACAATGTTTTTTTATGTATAAAATAATATTTGTTAGGAGCCACGTTGCAGTATTTTGGGAAGAAAAGAACCAGTAGTTTTATATAAAGCTTCATGTGTTTTTGAATTAAACTTCTTTAGGCGCGACCTAGGGAGTAACTCAGATTTTTTTTATGACGGAAGTAATGCTATTTGAATTTTGAATAGCGGAGACGGAATGAATGATACCGTCAATGGCAAAGAAGTGTTACTTTAATCGCGCGTAAAGGTTACACGCACATACTTTTTTTTTGTTCATCTTAAGAGGAAATAGTGTTTTAGCCGTTAACCATATTTTAGCCCCTTTCTATAAAATAGAATACAGAGGGGCTTATGACAAGACTTTATCTGTAGCTGTGACTCTGTCGGATTAAACTACGTCACCAGGTCACGTAAATCATCTGTTCAAAGTTTGTAATAAAACAAAAATGACAATCGGATTGAACTTGCACTAAATAATAATAATAAATATTGTTGGACATTCTCACACAACATCATCTAGCCCAAACTAAGCTATAAAGCTTGTGCTATGGGATCTAGATGACTGATAGACATACTTATATATTTCTAAATACATACATATTATACATAGAAAACACCCAAACTCCGAAACAAACATTTGTGGATCACACAAATATTTGGACCGACCCAGGAATCGAACCCAGGACCTCCAGCACCGCAGGCGGTACCACTACCGACCACGCCACAGAGGCACTTTTACAATAAACGTGTTAGAGAGGGGCAGTCTGGTGAGAAAACGATCTCATGGCTTTCTTATTTATATTTGGTATGGCTTTTTTTTTTTTTTTTTGTTTAACGTGAGGGAAAATCCTCATAGGATGTTATGCCGGACTCTTACCGACTAAAAAACCTCACGCCACGCCTAACAGTCTATGGTTGAGAGCCCCGGGTAAGCCCTCAGGAAGGATGTCCCGTGAGCCCGTGACTCCCAACAGACCTACGGCCGCCAATGCGGCCTCGCCCAGGGGGTGGTTCGGGTGCAATCACGCGTCTATGGGGGGTTTCGGATGTGACCCCGCTTCTAAGGGGGGGGGGGGGCGTGCGTGAGTTGCTCACGTCACGCTGCCGTCATGGGCCTGCTTCTGTAAGGACGGTGAGCAGCCCTCTCACCGTCCCCAGACCCCCGGTCATGGAGGCCGATAGTCCTCGGCGAAGACACGTCGGCGGCGCCCAGGGCGCCGACTGCGGAACTCGGGTGGGAGAGTTCTCTCCCGCAGCCGGCCCGTCGCCTCCTTCGCGAGCATGACCTGCTCGCAGAAAGAGGCGGCACAGTCCCACTTACTCCCGCTGGAGAGCATGGCTCGCACCATGGCCTCGAGCGAGAGAGTGTTCACGCCCAGACCCACTACGAGGACCTGGCGCTGTTGTGCCCACGCCGTGCACTCCACCAGAGTGTGGAGCGCCGTGTCATCGCTGCGGTCCTCGCAGTGCTGACACTCGGCCGTGGTTTCCCGGTGTTTTCGCCACAGATACCTACCGAAGCTACCGTGCCCGGCAAGCATCTGTGTCAACCGGTAGGAGAGAGCACCGTGTCTTCTCTCCAGCCACTCGTCCATGACCGGTCTGACGGCCGCGATTGTGGCGAATCCCCCCTTTGGTTGCTCAAGTCGCACCTTCCATGTCTCCACGGTTTCCTGGTGGAGCAGGGTCCGCTGGGCCTCGATTTCTCGAGACGCAGGCCTTTGGCCCCGCTCCAGCGCCTCCTTGCGCCATCTGAACAGTGACGCAAGGGCTCTCGCTTCCAGGTCCCATGGAGGGGTCCCGGCTAGGAGACATGCCGCCTCACAATAGATCGTGCGGTATCCTCTTATCAACCTGACGGCCATCACTCTCTGCGGGCTCAGCAGTCGAGCCTCATTGCTGGCCGTCAGGGTCTCCGCCCATACGGTATTTGGTATGGCTAGATTAATTCTGGATAATGTACAAGATCACCTTTGAAGTAAGAAGTCTTAGAAAGCTTTTCGTAATAAATGTATACTGTTTACGCTGTAATCAATATTTGCATAAATTGAGCTAAGTCAGTTCAACAGTCTCACAAATCTTATCACTTTAAAGAGATACTGTCTGCACTTAAATTTGTTTAAGCTGTGAGCTTTTGAATCAGCTGCCACTTACCTGTTATTTATAACTAAATAGATAACATAAAACATTTAGTAGAACGGAAATCTCTAAGGAAAATTTATACGTAATAATTTTAATAAGATGGGCATAAATCACGTAATTTGCTCGAGTGCGGAACACGACAAACTTGCTCGAAAAGCCACTCCAAGTTTCTATACTCGGCAATGTTGGCTCTTTAAGTAGGCTAATTTCATCTTTCACGGTAAAATATTCTAACCTGTAGAGGCTCAGTATTAATTTCATTTTATAACAGTGTGGAGAAACAGAGGAAGTTTTTTTTAATATGGAAAAAGAATTGGTTTCGACCAGGATTCGAACCTTTGTCTTCTCGCATACCGTGCAAGATGTTTAACCGCTTAGCCACCGATAAAATTTGACCACGCCAACAGTCTAGTAATTTAAGAAACAGCCCTGTATAAAATTTAAAAAATCGTCATAGACTTACGTATTAGGCGCATTCCTCATCCCCCTATGCCTGACATACACGATGACCAACGTTCCATTGCCAAGCACTCCGACTATGAAGATGATAGCGAACAGTACCGGGACCAGGTACGTCTCCAGCCGATCCACGTACGGAGTATACTCGTTGTCCGACGAGTTGTCTGCAGAAGTTGTTGAAAATGGTAGTTCTGTTACGTTTAGTGCCATTTTGGTGATCTGTGGACAAGAAAAATATGCTGTTGTATTATTATTGACTGCCTCGGTGGCGCATTCGGTAGTGTAACCGCCTACCGCGCTGAGATCCCGGTTTCGATTCCCGGGTCGGTCTAAATATGTGTGTGCTCCACAAATGCTTGTTTCGGAGTTTGGGTGTTTACAATGTATTATATGTATGTATTTAGAAATATATAAGTGTGTCTATCAGTCGTCTAAATCCCTTAGCACAAGCTAATATTAGCTTAATTTGGGTTAGATGAAGTTGTGTATAATCTTTACAAAATATATATTTAAATATTATGGCTATCAATCTTAGAACTTTGTCCTACTTTACACAGAAACTAGCTACGCCCCATAACTGTGACCGAGTAGTGGTAGTACCTACCACTACTACGATAAGTCGACGATGTCCTGAGTCCTGCTCGAGTCCGATCTTTTTTTTTCATATTAAATTTGTGATTTACTATCTAAATCTTCTATTCCAATTGCTTCAAAATTATCTCTTTATACTATTTGCCATTTGATATTCTGCTTCGTTCTATTGGGTAAGTATCATGGTGATACATAGCCTATGTTACTTCCGACTTTATGAAGACAGAAATTTTTACCCTTTCAAGGGCACTACGTTATTGTACGTAACCATTACAGATTTTGTCATGCCGTTCATGCTGCCAGTCATACCATCACAACATAACATGCCATTCAAAATCAAAATGTAATTTTAGGCGGTACGTTCATTTTCGATTACTTTGAAATAACAATTTCATTGAATTCAATCTAGTGTCACAACATATCAAACACTCGAACATAACACAAAACCCCCCGTAGGCGACGCCGCAGTGGTAACCGTAGTTCTGTTGGGAGTACTGGGACATCCTTCCAAGGGCTTACCCGGGGCTCCCAACCGTAGGCTGTTCTGCGTTACGTGAGGTATTTTTTAGTCGGTAGGAGCGGCATAGCATCAATGAACGATTTTCCCTCACGTTAAAAAAAATCATAACACAAAGTTTTAGACGATTTGCAAACGATGATATTGGGCACACATTCGGGGAATTTTGACGATTCCGATGATTGAACCACTGTGGTTCCACACTAGGATGATAGTGATGACTAATGGATCGGATAACAATTTGACGTTCAAGGAAATACCTATGCTATTAATGTAACATTATTGCTATGGCCATTGCACGTTTCATTACGTTGTGTCGAAACACGGCTGCTTCGTAGGGACTTTCGATAATGACAAAACGTATAACGCTGACGTTATGACGTCCTGGTCATAGTGTTATCAAAATATTGAATATCCTGCAATACAACGTTACCATACGTAGAATCATCTTGTAGGACATCTGTGTCATTCATTAAACCATAGATTTAGAATATTTCGCTACTTTTAATTAAACTGAGGTAGACATGCCCTACGCACCGATTTTTGAAACCTATAAACGGTGGATGCTATTTGGCACCGTTTTCGCGCACTGTAGCGAGTTAAAACTTCGAGAGTACTCGACTTGCAATCGGAGTCCACACGTCTTCTTTTTTACTCTTGTTTTATTCGTATATTGCTATTGCGGTGACAATTATGTAAATATTATTTACAAGCGGACGTCACGCGGTTTCACCCGCGTAGATCCCGTTCCCGTGAGTTCTTCCCGTTCCCAACACTAAAAGAGGTTTTCAAATCACGTTCGTTTGGTTGGCCCGGCCCTCCCGGAATTTACGACTTCGGAGTATAGCAATCTACTGTACTCATCACCTGAAACATATGTACCGCTTTCTTTTTCAATGTAACTCTGTATTTTTGGAGAAAAACTCATGAAAAGGGGGCCGGGTCAACCAAACGCTTTCAGCTCGGCCCCCCTTGTAACTCGAAAAATATACAGCCAATTAAAAAAACACTTGAGCTTGAGAAATGTACCCCGGCATCTCGTTATACGTTCCAAAACAGATTTTGTATATTCGTAATATCAAACGATAAATCGATGTAGAAAGGGGGCCGAGCTGAAAATTTTTGATAAGAAAATACGTACAGAAGGACAAAAGATTTTTATTAAAAAACTATAAATATAGAATCTACACATGGTAAATATCATATGTACCGCCTTAGTTTCTAATAAAACTTGCTAAATTTAAAATAAACACCATCCTCAGTTCGTTCAGCTCAGCCCCCTTTAAACGTCTATAGCTTCTAAACTATGACATATTTCATTACAAAAAAACTGTTTCCTGACTCATATAAAGGAGTACACTCCTTCTATCTGAATTAAGATTAATTAGTATTTTAAAAGATTAATGGGATCGAAAATATCATACAGGATAAATGATAAGGTGACCATGATTTAGAAAGCTGCGTCACCCTTCCCTAGAAGGGTGATCGCTTCCGACGAGTCTCCAAGGCCCAAGGGCTAGAGGCTCAAGGTAGAGTTTAGTCAGTAAGAGTCTGACATAATCACACGGCCGGCCGTGTGGTACGCATGTAGCGTTCTCTACCTCCACCCCTCGCTCCCGGGTGGTGCCTTAGGGCTCAAAAAAAAAATGATTTAGAAAATAGTATTTCTAACTGTAAAATTGCGAAAAGTTGTTTAGCCGAATGTTTTTTTGCCAAATGAAAATTTGGGAAACATGCTTTGGCATGTGACACTTAGGATATCGTTTTTTGTCAAACATAAGTAAACCGCGTAAATCGTTAGTTATTTAGTATGCATTATGTAAAGTACCTAACCCTACACAATGCCTACTAAATGATGCAAAAAGAAAATCAATAAAATAAATCACTTTCGTTAAGAACTTCAAAAAACTCCTGAATCCAGATGTTTAGATTGAGGAGCCACTTCATAAATGTAACTTATAAGCTACTAGCGGATGTCACGCGGTTTCTTCCGCTTAGCTCCTGTTCTCGTGGAATCACGGGAACAAAATATAGCCTATGTTCAATGGGAAGAGAATAGCTTCCCAACAGTGAAATAATTTTTCAAATCGGTCCAGTAGCTTCGGAGCCCTTTCGATGCAAGCAAACAATTAAACCTTTCCTCTTTGTAATATTAGTATACATTAACCAACTTTTTTCAAAATAGCTTACTATAAAACTCTTTGCCCATAGGGCAGGATGACGCCTAAATAAGAAGAAAATGTTAAAATATATTACAACTACGGTGATAAAGTCTATCTGAACAGTAGAACAACTCGGTTGTTGTGCCACTGCCATCGGCAGGCGGAGTAGCGGCGCGCGGGGATGGCCTCCCATCGGCGCTGTCCAACGTTCGACAACCATTACCACCTTGGACACTACCAATATACTCGCATTGGGACATCACTGCAGTCGATCCTCTTAAACTAATTTATTTTTCTATTTGTACAAAAGTGGACATGACAAGTTTAAAAAATTACCTCCTGGAGAGTAGTTTAAAACCCAAGCGTACACATCGTATCATGATTCATGAACTTCATATAACTACCTAGTTTACTCGTATCCATCAATTTCAACTTTACTCAACTAGTAGTACCAACCAGGCCTCCGTCACTCGCTACAAGTCGTGTTATAAGCACCTACTCGTAAGTATGTCGTGAAATAATATTTCGCTTCATTTAGTAATGCTTTTTTTTTCATCTCGCTTCTAACTAATATTCTAAAACCAGCTGACCCCCGCTACTTCGTTTACATCACATAAGATGTGTGAAAAGAGAGGTATTTCTTCATCAGACTTATCAGCGTGTGAAACTGCCCTGTTTGCTTAATCATAAAAGAGCTTAAAGATGAAGTCTATTCTAAAACAATCCAGTCAGAATTATTTTAAAAGCCTTAATCAGTAGTTATAACAGTTTATATTTACCGCACATTCAAAGAAATCCTGCAACTAAAATTTTCAAAATATCTATGTAATAGATTCTTAAAACATACATACATACATACATATCGTCACGCCTTTATCCCCGAAGGGGTAGGCAGAGGCATATTATATGCCCACGTTTCACCTTTTTTATAATTTGTCCCACGTAATAGGTGGTGAGCCGTATTGCCGTGTTTTTAAATGGACAGGCGCAGGTTGTGACTGCATGCTGTTGAAATAAAGGTGAAACTTGGCTTAACGACTGCCATTTTGCAACCGAGACCAACGGCTTAACGTGCTTTCCGAAGCACGGAAACGCTCAAATAAATGTCACAAAGTGATCACATGGATGGTCACCCATCCATGGACCGGCCATAGTGAAAGCTTACTGCAGTGAGCTTTTACAGAACACTGAGCCCGCGGGGCCACGAGCGCTTCAAAATATCTATGTAATATATTCTTAAGAGAGATATAACTTTTTTATTTATAAACCGATTGCCATGAAATAAACACTAACCCCCTTATTCATAATCGTTTATTAAACCTATTTTAGTTAAAACACATTTTAAGTCTATTGCTGTCTCTAACCATACTCTGTCATTGGTTAGAGACAGCAATAGACTTAAGTGTGTTTTAACTAAAATAGGTTTAATAAACGATTATGAATAAGGGGGTAAATGTTTAATGGAGCAAACTTCAACCCAATAAAAACATCCTGAGTCATCTGAGTCATCCTGAGCTGCGTCGCGAGCAGATTGGACTGCCTGTATGTAAATCACTGCTGCAAGTTGTCCACCTCGTTGATAGACGTGTGGCGGTGATTCGCATACCAGCGGCTACCTATTTATTTTATTTTTAGATTAGGTAGTTGCTTTTGTTTATGTTATTTTGTGTGCTAAGGTTAAGAATACTAACATAGAATAAGAAATATTGTTACTAACATAATAAGTCTAGTTACTTGTGGAATAAATATATTATAATTATTATCAAAATATTTTTATTAAAATTTAAGTAGAAAAAATGTTATGAGTACAAAAATAAGTAGTTACGCTTACTTTTGTAAAGTTAGCTTAGAATAAATAATTTTTATTTTGTCTTTTTGTAAAACTGGACATTTTTTAAAACTGGACATTTGACACTGCGGACATTTTGTAAAACTGGGCATTTTGACACTGCGGAAATTTTGATACATGGGAAAATGAAGCTGTTGAGTTGTTTATTCATTTAAAGATTTACTCAATTTATGCAGCTTTTTCTTAATAATTTTCACTGAAATCATGGTCACCCTACACATACAATATGATATTTTCGATCCCATTTATCTTTTAAAATACTAATTTCACAGAATCTTAATTCATTTAGAAGGAGTGTACTCCTTTATATGAGTCAGGAAATAGTTTTTTTTGTAATGAAATATGTCATAGTAACTATGACATATTTCATTACAAAAAAAACTATTTCCTATAGCTTCTAAACTGTTTAGAAGCTATAGACGTTTAAAGGGGGCCGAGCTGAACGAACTGAGGTTGGTGTTTATTTTAAATTTAGCAAGTTTTATTAGAAATTAAGGCGGTACATATGATATTTACCATGTGTAGATTCTATATTTATAGTTCTTTAATAAAAATCTTTTGTCCTTCTGTACGTATTTTCTTATCAAAAATTTTCAGCTCGGCCCCCTTTCTACATCGATTTATCGTTTGATATTACGAATATACAAAATCTGTTTTGGAACGTATAACGAGATGCCGGGGTACATTTCTCAAGCTCAAGTGTTTTTTTAATTGGCTGTATATTTTTCGAGTTACAAGGGGGGCCGAGCTGAAAGCGTTTGGTTGGCCCGGCCCCCTTTTCATGAGTTTTTCTCCAAAAATACAGAGTTACATTGAAAAAGAAAGCGGTACATATGTTTCTGGTGATGAGTACAGTAGATTGCCATACTCCGAAGTCGTAAATTCCGGGAGGGCCGGGCCAACCAAACGAACGTTTCAAATCGGTCCAGCCTAGTTCCAGAGCCTATTCGATGCAAACAAGCAATCAAATCTTTCCTCTTATAATAATAATACAATCTATCTTCTATATACTTATAATAAATCTGTAGAGAGGTCAATTCTGTACATGAAATATATTTTCAAAATAACTATCAGGGGGTGATTAGTGATCGATACTGATGCCAAAAATGCAATCAGTAAAATTTTTGTCTGTCTGTCTGTCTGTCTGTATGTTCCTTATAGAAACAAAAACTACTCGACGGATTTTAACGAAAATTGATACAATTATTCTTCATACTCCTGGGCAGGTTATAGTATACTTTTCATCACGCTAAATCAATAGGGGCAGAGTAGTGAAGGGAAATTTTGAGAAAACGGGAGAAGTAACTCCATTTTTTAAGCTTCCGTCGCGTGTGCAGCCTTAATGGTTAAAGTTACATAGAAATGATGTATGACGGAAATACTTTTTCGTATTCTACATAAAATTGTCTAAAAAATATCTTAGGTATGTCTATCTTTTATGGTTGACTCACAATAACACGTGTAACTCCTGATAGCTTAGCAGTTCGGAGCATTCTGATTATATTTGTTTACTGTTGTTTACTGTACGTTTATAATACTCTCACTCATCCGTAATTTAAAAAAGTTAAAATTATTACCTATTCAATAAAAAAAGAATCATAGAAATCGGTATAGAAACACCAAACTTATATAAGCCATCGCACCGTCGCACGCACAGAAATCAGAAAAAAGGAGAAATGGCATGCGCGCGTATCGGTGTCCGTACAATCTGACAAAAATGGTCAGGTTAGTCGTGAGCGGCGTGTCAGAGTGATCAGTCTTGAGTTGATTGCGACAGTGAAATAGTTCAAAATGCCGCCTTGTTCCGTCTCTGTATGTAAAAACCGAAGTAACATAATAAACTTTACTACCCATGGCATCACTTACCATATGTAAATACAAGTAATTCATTGTATTTATCATTAAATTCAATTAAAAACAACAGCCGACACATATTTGTTACTGCTTACTGTGATATAGCAGTATTACCGCAGTAGACGTAGACTCTTATTGTGTTCAAAATACATGTCGTGCTGAGTAGTACTAACTAAGTTCGATACCACATCCCACGACGCAATGGATAGAACGCGGGTTACGCGGGAAAGAATCGTACTCGATTCATGAGTCGAATAATACGCTCGCTGCATGGAGAAGCGAGTTAGGGATGTACCGGCATGTGGTCATTCAAATCAAATATCGGGAAGTTATCGATAACATTTTCCTAGGAATATTTTATTTTATAGATTGGTGAGTGAATGTTAAATATTTTTAAAACATATTTCAATTATATTACAGTGCACAAAAAATGTAAACCAGAACAATACAGTAAGTTTATTTGAAATAAAGTGAAGGTTAGTGAGTTACCTACATAGTTAGGAATGTGTTAAGTGCTTTACTGTGCTTGTGTTACCTTTTAATAAATATCCCTTTTATTCCCATTCTAAGGGCTTGATGGGTATTACTTATATTTTTTGCACGCTTACAGTGTTTTAAATGCACATTTATGTATGGCATGAATTCGATATTGGTTTTGAAGCTTTCTATGGGATTATTTTGGAAATTTCTTTTTAATTAAAATAAGGGAAGGCGTTTACAACAAATTATCATCCAAATATGTATATATTTAAAAAAAATCTAGACCCAATAAAGCGACGATTAAATTAACTATTAACTGGTTTTTGTTACTTTTCTTGTTGCAAATCACCCTCTATTATGCAAGATCAAAGCAATATGTTTTCCAATTAAGATTTGCTATTAAAAATTTACTATTTTTGGGTTTTCACAGCCTTCGCATGTGAGGTTTAAAAGTAACATTGCAATTAGATGCTTTTATCAAAAATGTGCCTTGCGTTGTCTTTACAGATTTCCAAAAGATCCAACTTTTAAAAAGAAATGGATCGATGCTACAGGGCGGCCAGATAATTGGTTCCCCACAAAAAAAAAGTACCATATGCTCAGTTCATTTTGAGCCTGAAATATTTCAGCCTCTAAAAATAAAGCGGAGTTTTGTTTTGTCATGTCGCCGTTTCTAAGTAGAAATGAGATTTCACCAGCAAATCTCGGCCTACAAGGGGTAGGCCGAGAAATGGTATTATAGGGTTGATAACTACATTTTTTTTTAAATCATCAAGTTTGTGTGTATTAAAATGGTAATATGCGTACACTTAAGTACACATGATTGAAATTCAGAGTATAGTTAATAATCCTAATTCAAAATTTTAAGGGACCTAGATTATAAGAAACTATTACATACATACATACATACATATGGCCACGCCTTTATCCCCGAAGTGGTACGCAGAGGCATAGTATATGCCCACATTTCACCTTTGTATAATTTGTCCCACGTAATAGGTAGTGAGCCGTATTGCCGTGTTTAAATAGACAGGCGCAGGTTGTGACTGCCTGCTGTTGAAATAAAACCTTCAACTTAGCTTAACGACTGCCATTTTACTGGCAACTGGGACCAACGGCTTAACGTGCCTTCCGAAGCACGGAAACGCTCAAATAAATGTCACAAAGTGATCACATGGATGGTCACCCATCCATGGACCGGCCATAGTGAAAGTTGCTTACTGCAGTGATCGTTTACAGAACACTGAGTCCGCGGGCCACGAGCGCTTCTTTATTACTATTATTCAAAATAAAAGGTCCTATGCGTTGCTATAGTTATGTAGCGGATCATAAAAATGTGACATTATTTATTTCATTTACTTAGTTCTAAGTTTGTGATTGACTTCATGTTAATTAAATGAGTAAACGCAGTATTATTTGTTTTTGATCTAACCACACATAGATACAATACATAATACAGGTCACTATTATAGTTATAAAACATTTAGGTACTTCCCAATAAGTATATCACAAATGTTTTTTCACATACATTATTCTCTAAAACTGTATACAACTATCGATACTGTACCATTTCTTAAAATATTGCCCCATCACTAGAGCTATTTCATTGGCAGAGAAACCGACTTTTTTGGCCAATGATTTTGTTTGCAGCAGCGGAGCTGAGGTGTGATTGGTTTTTACTATTGCGATGATTGGTCGGGTTGATTGCGTTGAGCACGGAGTGGGGCTCAGCTAGCGACACCCGGTTTTCATACATTTCCTTACTCAACAGCATATCTCCTTTTTTCTGATATCTGTGGTCGCACGTGAATACTGAATCATGCTACATATAAGGATTATTTTTGTGTAACGGTTGCCGCGCTCGACACGGGTAGCACGGGTAGCGGCGGCGAGGGTGTAAAAAGGCGGGAGGTCCCGTTCGACCTTATTGACAGACAATAATTGATATTGAGAAACCGTGCTTATCAGCGCGACTTTTAGTCTTTAAATAGTTTATTTGAATTTCTTTTGTTGTTATTTTGTAAAATAGGTATTTGTTGTTTTGGTAGTGTTTAAATATTCGTTCAAATTAAAAATTAATAAGCGTAGGTTCTTTTATATATAAAGTAGTTATAAGTATTTACCTATTTTTAAGTGAAGTAGGTATAGTAGGTAGATAGTATTACCACTGTATACTGTAGTTTGACTCGGCCGGATTTTAGAAATAAATGCCTACAGCCGCGCGGTACGTAAGCATGCGATAGGGCTGCCCACCTACAGCATTTTAATAATATGTGCCTACTTTGATTTTCTATTTAGTATTGCGATTGTAAATATGTACATACATACATTCATATAGTCACGCCTTTATCCCTGAAGGTGTAGGCAGAGGCATAGTATACGCCCACATGCTTCCTTATAGTTTTACGTACGCGTATTGATAGTGAGCGTAATGTAGTTGAAATTTTTCAATCCGCCCACAAGGCCTTCAATTTGTATTAAGGATTGTTGTTTTACTGACAATCGGCTTTCATTTCGAGTAAATATGTACCTTTTTTATTTAAAAAAAAATACTATGTGAGTAATAATATATTATCCCCGCAACGGCTTGCGGCGCGGGGCGGCGGCGTGGCGGCGCAGCGCCCGTTATCTACTAACGATTGAGTGAGACGGGTATAGAAATTTGAAAACGAGTAAGCGGCGTAGACAATAATAATCGGCTCATCACATGTTTCGTCAGTGATAGAATCACGGAGTTTTGATTTACAAAATAAAAACTATTTTTCGATTTGAAAGTACTAGTCAGTCTCTAGTACACTAGTACTTTTCGTACATTGTCAAGTTGTGTTAAATTTTGGAAGTTCATTTATTTGTCTCTATGCGTGTAATAAAAATCAAAGGTAACAAAAATGCTGTCAATCAAAGTCATACGGTTTGTTTCTTTGTGGGTGACCGATGTTACAGTACACTTAGCGTGTACTGTAATATCGGTCATCCACAAAGAAATGAATACTCTTGAAACATATCTAAATCATTGCTCTCAATTAAATAACTACGATCTGACAACGGAACTAAATGTACTACCTACACGTACTAGAGTTCTGAATTAGTTTTTTTTTTGGATATTGTACTAAATTGGATCGCACCGTTCACTGACTGAGCAAGCACAAGTCTAGTTTTAAACACAAACATACCTACTTCATGTAACTACCTAGTTCACTCGTGTCAATCACTTTGTTTAACTTTAGTCAACTAGTAGTATAGTACCAATTAGTACTTAAGTAAAATCAATTTATAGTCTTACCTTTCGGAGTTTCCAGGTAATCTAAAAAACGTTATCTCTGGGTGCGTTATTGACGAATTCATGCAACCAAAACAAGCAGAATAGACTCTAGTTGTCATATTAAATATTTTTAGTAAATAAACCTCTCGCGGTTACTATCTAAAAAACGACAAACCGTCCATTCGTCTACTCGGCACAATCGCCTGCTTGCGTGCTGAAAGGCCTGCCGAAAACGAGACTCGTAGGTATAGTTTGCGCTTCGTCCGTTTGTAGGGAGTTACAGTACTGGTTAGTACTCTTTATACTGTGGTATTACACAGGCGTTTCAGCTTTATTTTTATTTCTTTTTTGTTGTGAGTTGTATATATTTCTGGTTATAATTCTATAAGAATATTTTAGTTTAGATAGTCACTTAGATTTTAAGTGTAAGGTAGCTAAAGTTAGAACCTCTAACGTAGGTTATTTTGTTAGGAAACTGACAGCCTTTTAGTTACCGTAGATTAAAGATAATAAAGATAATGATAAAGATAATGTTTTTTAGGTGGCATTGTGTAATCACAATGCCACCTAAAAAACATTATCTTTATCTCGAACTTCGAGTAAAGCTAAGAGAATGAGAATTACGCGATCTCAAGAATCGGCAGAGGAAAGAGCAAATCGGCTCAAATTTTAAGGTTGCGGTGCAGAAAAACCATCTTTATTCCCTGAATTCCCATAATACCAAATAATTTACCATTCCAATTTAAAAGAACGCAATTCCCAGAATCGGTGTGTTATGCAATCACAATAAATAAGGCTCAAGGACAGACTTTTCGTGTTGCTGGAGTAGATCTCGGTGTCAGTTGTTTTTCACATGGTCAGTTATATGTCGCTCTTTCCCGGGTTAGCAGTTCTAGAAATCTTTATGTTCACGTGCCGGACGGGTCAACTTTCAACGTAGTTTACCCGGAAGCTTTGCGCTGAAGTATTTTCATTATATATGTACTTAAGCCTCATGTGAAAGTGATCTAAACAATATTACCAACACATTAACATAATAACATACAAGGAGTTACACGCTCATAGTCCCGGGGCACAGCTATTAATAATAATATTCTGCGGTTCCTTATTGCGATATTTTTTAACAGTATTGTGGATTGACATATTATATTTCCCTTCTAAAATACGAAAGTTAATCTGTCTCTCACATCAAAACCACTGAACCCAGAGGAAGGACATATGCTACTTTTTTACGAAAAACGACGAAAACGCGGACGAAGTCGCGGGCAAAAGCTAGTAGATAATATAGATATAGATTAGTGAGTGAAGTCTTAGCAATGTGTGTGTTTGAGGATTGCTTTTGAAATTTCGTTTGTTAGAGTATAGCGTGTCTACCTCAGTTTAAATAGAAGTCTTTGTCTTAGAAAACAAGCTTATGCGGAACTGTCCGCGAACGTAAACTCTTTTTTTAATTTAAACGGTTCGGTTCGGTGTTTATCTATTATTAAGACAAACATTTTTTTTCCTTTTTATTATTTATTTATTTATTTAATTTGTATATTTATTATTATATTTATTATTGTATATATATTATTATAGTATTAGTTTGTATAGATATCTAGTCTTTTTTGTCTTACCAAGATCAAAATAAATTTATTCCTGGTTAAAAAGCTCTAAATTTTGACATAAAAAGTCTTTCAGTTTAAAATAATAAAACCTTTATCCATTTATCAGTTCAACTTAAACATAAACATAAACGTGGAGCTTACGCAGGATAAATAAAAAGTTAGCACCAGTTTTACAACTAGGTACCTACGTTTGTTTTATGTTATCAGATTATTTACCCTTTAAAATTTTCATAGCCAGCTTCGCCCACAACTTTTAATGCACAAATCCTCAGGCTTTGTAACATTTGACCTGAAACCCTCAAACTTTAAAGGAAGCTTCCGGTAGGTGGGTAGTTAAGAAGTAGTATTTACCCTCAAAATTTTCCAGCTCAAATATTTAGCTTGTAAAATAAGCAAAATATTTGTGCTACAGAATGTTTGTCTTGTTTAGATTTGTTTGTTTAGATTTTGATTTGTTTTGTTCAACCGTCGGCGACGTCAAAAACTGTAAGCAGTTCGGTGATCCATTTTTTGTGTTTTATGTACCCACCAGAAAAGCCCTTGCTGTGACTCTTGTATACCAGGATCTATCTAAACTAATCTAAAGCAATGACCGAGACCAGAAAAAATACACCGAGCTTGTACTTGAACCAGACTTAGTTTGAGGACAGAAGTAAATCTTAAACCCCGCGTCAGAAATAATTAAATCAGAACGTAAATGTTATACATATATTAAACGGTTTTTTTTATTTTATTATGCTCACCCCGTTTGTTTTATTATTTATTATTTATTCTTGGGTCAAATTTAGTAATTCAAATTTCACCCTCTTCCTGTCAACCGATTAATCTGAAATTTTGTATACACTTTGGATTTTGATGACAATACAATTATGTTTATTCATTATCTTTATAAATTCAAGATGGCCGCCGCTACAAAATGGCGGATAATTTATTTATTATTAATCACATCAATATGGGTATCAAATGAAAGGGCTCAACAAGCAGAATACAATATACAATAAAAAATTGAATTCCAAGATGGCGGCCGCTACAAAATGGCGGCTAACGTAGGTTTTATCAATATGGGTATTAAATGAAAGGTCTCAACAAGCAGAATACAATATACTATAAAAAATTGAAATCCAAGATGGCGGCCTCTAAAAAATGGCGGATAACTTAGGTTTTATCAATCGCATCAACATGGGTATCAAATGAAAGGTCTCAACAAGTAGAATACAATTTACTATGCAAAATTGAAATCTAAGATGGCTGCCGCTACCAAATGGCTGATAACAATTTTTTAACAATCCCACCAATATGGGTATCAAATAAAAGAGCTTGACAAGAAGAATACAATGCACCATACAACCTCAATATTTAAGATGGGCGCAGCCACTAAATGGCGTATAATAATAAGATTTAAATTTAGAAATTGAATCTGTAATTTAGGTATCTGATTAATCCAGCCTGAATCCACCACCCAAGTCAAGATTTTGTATCGTGTTGAGGACTGTGTTTCGTTAGGGTGGCTAAAAATAATACGTCGTTAGCGGTACACCACCCAAGTTAAGGTGAAAGGTTAAAACGCGCCGAGAACTGTATGGCATTAGGGTGGATAAAAAAATAATGTTGCCTTTAATACTATCATGGGCTTCTACAATACATAAAATGCAGGGCAGCACTGTGGATCACGCAGTCGTATACTTAGGTGCGAAACTGTTTGAAGAAGGTCAAGCCTACGTGGCTCTTAGTAGAGTAAGATCTTTGCAGGGACTACGTATAGAGAAGTTGGACTGCAATAAACTAACGGGCAAGAAACCTTGCAATAATGAAGCACTAAATGAATTAAACAGAATGCGAAAAAGACGTGTGGCACTCGGGGACTGCCGCGGTAAAGCTATTACATAGCATTTTTTATCAACTATGCTAGTATAACTATTTCTATATAAGAATACTAGCTGATGCCCGCAGCTTCGCCCGCGTAAAATTTGTTCCCGCGGGAAGTTATTCCCGGGATAAAAGGTAGCCTATGTGTTATTCCAGACTATAATGTACCTATCTCTGTACCAAATTTCAGCCCGATCCGTTCAGCGGTTTGAGCGTGAAAGAGTAACAAACATCCACACTCACAAACTTTCGCTTTTATAATATTATATTATACTAGCTGAGCCCGCAACTTCGTTTACGTTACATAAGGTGTATGAAAGGAAAGGTATTTCTTTATCAGAGTCATCAAGCAGCGTCTGAAACTGCCCTGTTTGCTTAATCCTTAAGCCAACACGCCAGTTTAGGTTCACTCACATTCAAAGAAACCCCTACTATTAAAATTTTCAAAATATCTGATTCTTAAAAGTGTTATAACTCTTTTATTTCTAAACCGATTTACATAAAACAAACGCTAAATGTTAACTGGAGCAAACCTCAACACAATAAAAAAACCGCATTGCAATCGGTTGAGCGGTTACTGAGATTAGCGTGCACAACCGTACAGACAAACAGATATACAGACATACATACAAACAGACAAAAATTCTAAAAATCATTGTTTTGGGTTCTATTGCGTTCATAAAGCCCCCCTATAATATTTTTACTTATTTATCGTCCATGTACAGACAGCGACCTGTTACGATTTTATTATATGTATTGATTGATTGACATGAAATAAACGCTAAATGTTAAGTGGGTTCTATTGCGTTCATAAAGCCCCCCTATAATATTTTTTCTTATTTATCGTCCATGTACAGACAGCGACCTGTTACGATTTTATTATATGTATTGATTGATTGACATGAAATAAACGCTAAATGTTAAGTGGAGCAAACCTCAACACAATAAAAAAAACCGCGTTGCAATCGGTTAAGCGGTTACTGAGATAAGCGTGCACAAACGTACAGTCAAACAGATATACAGACATACAGACAAAAGTTCTAAAAATCATTGTTTTGGGTTCTATTGCGTTCATAAAGCCCCCTAATAATATTTTATGTTATTTATCTGCCATGTACAGGACAGCGACCTGTTACGATTTTATTATATGTATATAAAAATGTAATAGATAAATATTATATATTTACAATATAAAATTTAAAATACAATACAAAAACACCTTTACACCTAATAAAATAAAGAATGACTAAAATGTCTAAGTCTATCGATTGTCGAACATCACTATTGTAGCGGGTCACCCTTTTTTGTATCAGTGACAGTTGCACTTGTCATTTTACTGACTGAGATTAATAATCCGACTTTAATACAGTTTCTCCTTTTGTGACCAGGCATTTATTGTAGACTTCATCTGCTAATGTTCATCTATAACGCCTCTGATCGTATAATCCCTATATAAATTATGAAAGTAAGCGAAGATGGTAATAAATACTCTGTGTTATTCGGATGAACCGTGTACACCTTACCTAGAAACTTGTTCTTTCATAATTCCTAGCCAGCCATGTACAAGTTTTCCTTCTTACAAAAGTATTTTTGACATACAAAATATGAAGGTAATTCCGCTTATTGAACGGCAAAAATCAATAAATTGAGCAGTTTTAATAAAATTATTATTTGATTTTTCTTTGACATTTATCGTAAAAAAATTCGTATTGAGCTGTCAAACATGTGTCAAAAAAAATTTAAAAGTACCGACTAAGGAGTATTAATATGAATCATGAGGCAAATCCCCCCAAAATATTTTTTACCCCATTTAAACCATGTTATAAAATGAATTTCAATAAAATAAAATACACGTCTCCCATCAATTCGGTTAAAGATGTTTTATGCCAAATTTGAAGAAGAACGGACCAAGGAATCACGTAGTCCCATACAAACTTTGCAACCCTTGTTTACCCCCTTAGGAGTTTAATTTTCAAAAATCCCTTCTTATTGCTCGCCTACGTCACATAAGGAGCATTTGTGCAAAATTTCATGCTTTTAGACCCAGTGGTTTAGGCTGTGCGTTGATCGTCAGTCAGTCAGTTCTTGTTTTTATATATATAGATAAGTAAGATTTTAAGGCCTATGTTCAACAAAGTAAAGTACCAAGTACCTACTTGACTGTCGACATTTGGGCTTTTGGACTTTTGGACTGTTGGACTTTTGGACTTTTGGACTGTTGGACTGTTGGACTTTTGGGCTTTTGGACTTTTGGACTATTGGACTTTTGGACTTTTGGACTTTTGGACTTTTGGACTTTTGGTCTTTTGGACTTTTGAAGTTTTGGACTTTTGGACTGTTGGACTGTTGGACTTTTGTACTTTTGGGCTTTTGGACTTTTGGACTTTTGGACTTTCGGACTTTCGGACTTTCGGACTTTTGTACTTTGGACTTTTGTACTTTTGGACTTTTGGACTTTTGGACTTTAGAACTTTTGGACTTTTGGACCTTTGGACTTTTGGACTTTTGGACTTTTGAACTTTTGAACTTTTGAACTTTTGGACTTTTGGACTTTTGGCCTTTTTGGACTTAAAAGTCGTACCAAAAGTCCCAATAGTCCCAAAAGTTCCAAAAGTCCCAAGAGTCCCAAAAGTCCCAAAAGTCTCAAAAGTCCCACAAGTCCCAAAAGACCCAAAAGTCCCAAAAGACCCAAAAGTCCCAAAAGTCCCAAAACTCCCAAAACTCCCAAAAGTCCCAAAAACTCCCAAAAGTCCCAAAAGTCCCAAAAGACCCAAAAGTCTTTGCTTAAATTCTGCAACACTTCAGTACTGCGCCATCGAGACGTGCACGGCAAGGCTTGTTTTTTTTGTTGAATATACCTAAAAACTTTAAAATAATTATAAAATATCCTGGTGTTATCGGCTTTCTTCAGAGGTATCCATCCTCGATATATGTTATACCTCGATATATGATATATGTTATGATATGTTCAACAAAGTAAAGTACCAAGTACCTACTTGACTGTCGACATTTGGGCTTTTGGACTTTTGGACTGTTGGACTTTTGGACTTTTGGACTTTCGGACTTTTGTACTTTGGACTTTTGTACTTTGGACTTTTGGACTTTTGGACTTTAGAACTTTTGGACTTTTGGACTTTTGGACCTTTGGACTTTTGGACTTTTGGACTTTTGGACTTTTGAACTTTTGAACTTTTGGACTTTTGGACTTTTGGCCTTTTTGGACTTAAAAGTCGTACCAAAAGTCCCAATAGTCCCAAAAGTTCCAAAAGTCCCAAAAGTCCCAAAAGTCCCAAAAGTCTCAAAAGTCCCACAAGTCCCAAAAGACCCAAAAGTCCCAAAAGACCCAAAAGTCCCAAAAGTCCCAAAACTCCCAAAACTCCCAAAAGTCCCAAAAACTCCCAAAAGTCCCAAAAGACCCAAAAGTCTTTGCTTAAATTCTGCAACACTTCAGTACTGCGCCATCGAGACGTATCGCAGGTACACGGCAAGGCTTGTTTTTTTTGTTGAATATACCTAAAAACTTTAAAATAATTATAAAATATCCTGGTGTTATCGGCTTTCTTCAGAGGTATCCATCCTCGATTCTTCAATCCTAACGTACAACAGTTACGGATAACCAGGATAGGATTGACGAATCGAACTCCTCATCGGAGGAAATTTGGATGTAGGAGAAGAACAATATCTGTACCCTCCAGATTCTTATTTGCCTGCCTCGGTGGCATTCGGTAATATAACTGACTGTCGCGCTGGGGTCCTGGGTTCGATTCCCGGGCAGGCCAAAAAATCGTGGGATCTAACAATGTTTGTTTCGAAGATTTGATGTTTTCTAAGCATAATATGTATAAATAAATAGATAAATTCTTTATTGCCATTAATTGTGTACATACATGAAATTGGAATTCCCTGATACCTGCGCTAGTACAAACTGTGTTGCAGATATCAATGTTCTCCCCCAAAATATTGACACTTGACAATATGTTTACACAGAACTATTAAAATATTAAAATTGTTTCCTACTAACTTATAAACTTATAATAATTTTACATAGAGAAAACGATAAAATATGAAACAAAACCAATACAAAATCTTAAAGCATGCTTAGGCTTTCGTGTGTGTGCGTGCGTGTGTGTGTGTGTATGTGTGTATGAGTGTCTGTGTGTGTGTGTGTGTGTGTGTGTGTGTGTGTGTGTGCGTGTGAGTGTGCGTGAGTGTGTGTGAGTGTGTGTGAGTGTGTGTGTGTGTGTGTGTGTGTGTGTGTGTAAGTGAGTGTGTGTGTGAGTGTGTGTGTGTGAGTATGTGTGTGGGTGTGTGTGTGTGTGTGTGTTGCATGTATGTTTATGTGAGTTGATTCTAAAGAACTTGTAGAAGGTCTTCCACAGATTCATATTCCATTGGTTTTAATCACTCAGTTACTGCCGTTTTAAATTCTCCGTATGTATGCATACTAAGAAATTATATGAGTATGTATAAAAAAGTTTTAATTAGATCGCAAAGAAAATGTCCAAAAGCCAAAGTACTTGAAGCAAAGTCGTTGATATACCTACCTAATTAGAGATGATAGAAAAACCTCGCAGAACTTCAGAACAATACACACTCACACAGTACTGTTTTACGATTACCGATTATAATTATTTGAAGTTAAAGTTCAATTTTAAATAATTTATTATACTATTAAACTAATTGTTGTCAAACTGATTATGATTAAACCTCTTTTCATAATCAATAAGCGAGTACAACCGTTAAACAACACTATGCTAAAGACAAACAAGACTGAGAAAAAATAATTTAATGACAAGCAAGAATGACAGGTTTAAATTTTTATCATAGAAGTATTTTTCATGAAATTATTCTATATTCTAAAGGTAAATTAGTGTCGAAATGGCCGCATAAATCTAACTATGGTTCCTTAAAACGAATATGATCAGGATTGATATTTAAATGTAAGTAATTATGGAGAGTCGAGATCCAATCTGTTTGTTTACTACATTGTTTAAAAGATACACGAACGTGGCCGAAGGTAGCCGAGAGTGTGATTCGTTTTCGTGACAGAATTTCTGGATTCGGTCTCCACGCAAGGCCCGCGATAGAAGCTATGCAATAGCTTAATAAAAACTAAAAACCAGAAAATAAAAATAGGTAAAAAAACTTTTTAAGTTAAACGGTTTTATGTTAAACATACATTGCAATGTTTAAGATAAATGTACTAAAAACCAAAAAGTAATAAAATAGATACAGTCGTGGGAATTATAAACATATGCATAGACTAGACTAAAATAAAACCGTGGGGCACGTCAATTGTCTACAAATTATCGACTTAATGTGCCATAGAAGAATCGTTTAATTCGTCGTTAGGCAGTTGACCCGCAGACGGTGAGGAAATTACTCACTATTTTCTTGCTCATGGAAATTCCAATAGTTATACACTCCATGTAAATAAAAGAAATGTTTCAACTAGTTTATCGTTGGACATTCACACTGCTGGCTGGCGAGGAATCGTTTCACTGCTCGTAGTTTGTCTTTAATCGACAAAACATATGATAAAAGTACTACTCGCTCACCACTATGAAACCGCAAAAACTCGCTTATAATCGAGCTTGCTAGCTTGTTTCCACATTCTAGCCGTACTTATCACACGCCCATCGTTATCGGTTGAACAACTGCCTAATTATAGTGTAACATTACAAAATAAACATTTTAATCAACGATTGTAGACAATTGACGTGCCCCACGGTTTGATTTTAGTCTAGTCTATGCATATGTTTATAATTCCCACGACTGTATCTATTTTATTATTTTTTGGTTTTTAGTACATTTATCTTAAACATTGCAATGTATGTTTAACATAAAACCGTTTAACTTAAAAAGTTTTTTTACCTATTTTTATTTTGAAACATAGTTCTCTACTTTCGTTGCAAAGCTGGATACTCTTTTTTTGGCCTTTTAGAAGCGGGATCACATCCGAAACCCCCCAAAGACGCGGGATAGCACCCGAACCAGCCCCTGGGCGAGGCCGCAGTGGCGGCCTAAGGTCTGTTGGGAGTCCTGGGCATCCTTCCGAGGGCTTACCCGGGGCTCCCAACCATAGCCTGTTGTGCGTTACGTGAGGTTTTTTAGTCGGTAGGAGTCCGGCACAGCATTCATGAGGATTTTCCCTCACGTTAAAAAAAATACCCGGTAAACGTAACTTTTTATTGACGGAACCTACCATTCTTCATTAAGAACCTTTTTCTCCGATAACATCGAATGTATTAAAATAACGTCAATGAAATTGAATTTTACATCGGGTTACAAGTACCTACTGAAGTGAAAGTTTTTCCAAGGGGCATTTTTCGAGATTTACATCACTTCGAATCAACTTTACGTCATTTTATTTTGTGATCCATACTTTTATACAAATTAGGAAAGATTAAGTAGTTCTTTTGTTTGTAATAAATAGATGAAATGTAACACCATACGAAGCAATTAAAACTTTACGAAGCAGTTATGAAAAACATTTTGAAAAGCAGTGATATTTTTAAACATTTTTAAATGGGCACTACGATAAATCGAAGTACATATTACTAACTAGCTGACCCTGCAACTTCGTTGACGTCACATATGGTGTATGAAAGGAGAGGTATTTCTTCATCAGACTCATCGAGCAGCGTGTGAAACTGCCCTGTTTGCTTAATCATAAAAGATCATAATGATTAAGGCTATTTTAAAATAATCCAGTCCGCGCCGAAGGCGTGTGTCCAACAAGCCAGTTTAGATTTACCCCACATTCAGTAAACCCCTACAATTACAATTTTCAAAATATAAGATTCTTGAGTGATATAACTTTTTTATATATGAACCGATTGACGTTGCATTTATGCAGGCCCGTTGACATGAGGAAGTAGAAAAACTTCCTCATGTCTCAAGGCAGTTCTTTCTACTCATATAAATGTTAAGTGGAGTCAACCTCAACACAATAAAAACCGCATTGTAGTCTCTTAAGCGGTTACTGAGACTAGCGTGCACGAACGTATGAATAAACAGATATACATACAGACAAACAGACAAAAATTCTAAAATTCATTGTTTTGGGTTCTATTACGTCCATATACACCCCCTATAACATTTATTCTTATTTATCTTCGATGTACAGATAGCGACCTGTTACGATTTTATAATGATTGATGATACAAATACCTCCCACTACATAATAGTACTATACATTAGTAGTTACTGCCGTGCCAAGACAAAACACTGTATCTGAAAACTGGTCAGTTTTCAGAAATCGAGATTTTCTGTTTTTTTGGAAAATTGCCCATAAAATCCTCAATATTTGTCGGATTCCTTTGAATTTTGGAAATCTCAATCATTAGATCAGCTTCTAGTTAGCGATGTAAAAATAAATCTAGTTTTTGGGTAATTTCGTATGTTTACGCCCACAAACGAGTTCTGCCAACCTTAATAAATTAATGTACAGAGAACATTGTTATTATAGAACACTGTAATTATAATTGCAGTGTTATGTCATAACAAAATATGCTTAAACTTAGATGATTTTTTTAAATGTAACATCAACATCCATAATAATTAGCCTCATCAACACACAATTATTGTGATCGCCACTGCTTAAAGTTCTTGGGTGAGTCCTGCAAATTCCAGGAAGTGCAGTATCTTCATAGCCCCTATTCGTTTGATCTCACTTGGATCAATATGTGGCCTCTAAGTAGAAAACTGCGACTATGCATCAAGGCTGGGCATTTGGTCAGGATGTGCACAGGTGTTTCATCGGCCTCCAGACATAGCCTAAAGTCTCGTGTATCATAAAGTTAGACTCCAACTTTCAGCGGGGGTCTCATATCGAGAAAGTCTCGGGCAGACTGAGCTCTGCAGCCTATGCTGTTAAAAAGATCCGACAACTGACAGACATTAGAACAGCGCGTCGCGTCTACTTTAGCTATTTCCACAGTGTCATGACCTATGGCATACTATTATGGGGTAACGCTGCCGACATCGAATGTATCTTTGTGTTGCAGAAAAGGGCTGTCCGGGCTATCTGTGGTATGGGGTTTCGGGAGTTATTACGAGAAAAGTTTAAGGATATCAACATCCTTACTGTGTATTCACAGTACATATATGAAAACTTATTATATACTCATAAAAATAACAGTAAATTTATTTAAAATAGTGGTATCCATTGCCGACAGCCGTAACAGTTTTGTCAGTCTGCAAAACTGTTTTAGATACTAAGATGAATTAAGAGGGACCGGACTTAGTTTCTTGGGGTGTTCTTCTTAGTCAGCATTTCCGAACCCCCGGTAGAGTCACAATATTTTTGACAAACATAATTTTTTTTTTTAAATTTCAAAGATAATAAATTTTATTTTATTTTTATTTTCACTAGTCCCCAAATTGTGCTTGTGTTTGTTTAACCCACAATGACCAGTAAGTGCCCTAAGGAGGAATCGCAAGTTATTCCTGCTCAACGGCAAGCCTTCCGAGGAAGTCTTTTTGTGGTAGGCAGGAATTAGTTTCTTTGAGTATTCCATTCCTGGGGTATTTCTCCAGAGTTCGAAAGCTGCAAAGAGACAGTAGGTATCCAGGGTGAGCTTAACATTAAGACCCTTTGGTATACCGCAGATCGGTTCTGGACCAAAGATCCTCTGCTCGTCTCTTGCTCTAGCGATCTTTGCCCTCGTACCCCGCATGACCTGGCACCCATCCTAAAATCACCCTGTTCTTCCCTCCCGGGGTGTTTAATAATTGCATGCAAATTTCGGCCAGTCTCCTGGTGAGAACATCTGAGGCCACGGCCAATAATGCTGCCTGTCTATCTGAATGTATTATATAGATATGGTTCGGCGAAGTGAAGTGGAAGCGATTCAAAACATTCTTTTATTCTCTTTGAAAAAGTTCAAAGATTTCACATTGGCGTACCTATGAAACATACAAGCAGTGCGTGGACACACAAAGAACAGTGTTATTTAAGTGTCAGTGTGTAGATAAATAACAGTTTTCAAGGAAAATAAAGTCTCAAGATCTCCTTAAACGTCATCGGAAAAAATCAACAATACCCGCAAGTAAATAAAACTACCTACAAAATAACCATAGACAAAAGGTTTTACCTAAAGTCCGCGCTACGAATGAAAAGAAGTCCCAGTTAATCTCCTAGAGTCCGCGTCAAGAAAAACAAAAAAAGTCCCAGAGCTTTGGGCCTTTATAGTTAATTTTCTGGTCACTGTTAAACAAGACCAAAAATGAATATTATGCGGTCTCCACCTACTACTATTACTGGTGGTGGCTCTCAGCCTGATTTGTCAAAAATGAGTGGGGAAACCTCCGAAACACAAATCACTTTCAGAAAACGTAAACAACCTGACGATCGTGAATGTCATTGCTCGGGTGAGCTTACTTTGGTACGGGACGAGCTGTCGCGTATCACCTCCCTGCTTGAAACTTACATTACTACAAATACACAGATAATGAATCAGGTTAGTCAGAGTATAGTCGACGTCAAAAGCGAAATTACTGAGCTGCGCACCGCCCATGAGCTCACGAGAGAATCAATTAGCTCCACTATAGCAGAAATGAGCAACCAAGTCCAAGATATCAAATCCTCAACGTCAATAATGGCTTCGGAGCAATGTTCTATTAAAACGGACTTATCTAAATTAGAGGCAAAAGTATCACTCGGTGAGAACAAATTAAAACTTCTTGAAACTAACATCTCCCAGATGAGTCTAAACACACATGGCGCTACCAACCAACTGCTAACAAATGAGCAAGTAATTAGCGAGTTTCAAGAACGAAAAAGGAGAGAATGCAATCTTATCATCGTCGGTATACCAGAGCCAAGATCTACTAACACTCAAGGAAGAATACATCCCTCTGGAACAGAAAACCTCTGAAAAATACCTTGGCTTGAGAATAGACAACTATTTAACATGGACTAAACAAATCGACCACATACAAAATAAACTCTCGTCACTTTCTGGATCTCTTCGAAACATTTCACCTTGTATACCCAGAAGGTTGCGCTACACTATATATAACTCATTAGTCAAATCCCACTTGCTGTATTTAATTGAAATCTGGGGTAATGCAGCTAAGACTAAATTACAAAAACTACAAAGACTACAGAATAAAATTATAAAAATACTTTTTCGGTACCCGCGCCTAACACCAACCTATAAAATATACAAGGAAACTAAAGTAATGAACATTAAGCAACTATATAAATACACTACTTGTCTCATCATGAGGAAAATTTTAGACAAAACCATACATACCGACCTGACGTTTATAAAAAAATCTCAGATCTGCAAACGAAGCCTTCGACAACCCAGTTTATTGGTATTACCTAAAGTGCGAACCGGCTATGGAAAGAAAAGCATCACCTTTGAAGGAGCACAGCTTTACAATAAATTACCACCATTCATCAAAAAAATTAGCTCTTTTAATATTTTTAAGTCACAACTAGCACTTTATGTAACCGATAATGATTAACTTAATAACAGAATTATTATACCAATGTTTCTTTCTTTGTAAAATTATATTGTAATCTTCAATATTGTTCTACATCACATCGCCTATTTATTGTAATATAATTTATGTTTTCATGTAAGTGGCAATATAATTGTCTTTTTGAAAATAAAATCTTTAAACCCAACCCAGATAGTTCTGTTAAAGCAGTTGCTTTGCTGATTCATTGCTGCACATTCAATGATGGCGTTAACCTCTGCCTGGAATATTCAGGAGTACCTTTCAAGATCAGTCTTCTTTTAGGTTCCTCCCCATAAACTCTGCATCCTACCTTAGTACCGGATTTTGATCCGTCTGTGTACCATCTGAACCTGCACTGGATTCCAGGTAATATTACCCTGGCTCCAGTCCTCTCTAGACAGAATTTTCCCAAAATAATATAGTTTCTGTGTATGGATTTTTGGGTGCATTGCGTCCAATGGCATGCCCAAAACTGGGGTATCATTAACAGCGTCCTGTGGGATCTCACGTTTTGTGAGAGCCATGTCACCTTCTCTGAGTTGCAGACTCTGTGCATGTTGGCCTTTGCCTCTCTCTTCAAGTAAATATGTAAAGGAGGAAGACTTAGCAGTGCTTCTAGTGCCTTGATCAGCGAGGTTGGCATGGCCCCTGTTGTAGGCTGCCAAGCTTTGTGATTATGGCTTTTTGCTCTACCTTTTTCTACCATACCACTGAAGCATGGTGTTCTAACACCATTGGCCTCACAATGGTCTTATAGAGCCAGAGGGCTATATGAGGTTTTAGTCCCCACCTCCCTCCTGGAAGCCTCTTGCATATCATCAGGGCAGATTTCGCCTTTTGTACGATACCGTCTACATGAGTGTTCCAAGCTAGATTGTGGTGGAGCATATGTTGACCCCCAGGTATATAACTTTACATGAGAACGGAATTATTTTTCCATTTAGTGCTAAGCTTTTTAGGTTTTCCAGTCTTATCTTCCGTGTAAATGGAATTATAGTGGGTATCAGCATTAATGCTGAGTTCATTGGCCTTACTTCTTCTTCTTTCAGTGCCACTCTGCTACCGGAGGTTGGCCGTTAACTTATGAAATTCTTCACGGTTTTGAGCAAAACGGAAGAGCTACCTTGATTGTCCTTGCATCACTGGTTAATTATGGTAAGGGCCCTCTGCACTTGATATGACAACATATCCTGGCAGTTTCCCTGCACCGTGAGCACAAAGTGTTTAAAGTATCCTTGGGCATCGATGAGTAGTTCTGTCAGTAGGATATGGATATATATACAGGAGGAGACAGAAGACCTCCTTGCGGGTAGCCTCTGACAGAAGCCGATTCTAGTGTGTAATTGTATAGTTCAAGATGAACTATTCTCTTAGAGAGCATTTCGATTACCCATCTAAGCGTTGTAGAGTCTACGTCTTTTTGGCGCAGTTTTCTAATCAAAGTACCAGTGGGCGTATTATCGAACGCACCCCGTATGTCAAGAAATACTGACAGCTATTTAATTTCTATATGATTCAGTTTCCAGTCTATCTACTAGACTTAGCAGGGCTGTTGCCATAGATCTGCCTCTGCGATAGGCATGCTGGCTATAGTGGATAGGCTTGTCCTTAAGATAGCCCTCCCTGATGTGATCATCTTATACCTTCTCCATCGATTTCCAGAGAAACGAGAAGAGGCTAATGGGTCTTAGGATTTCACCTCAGTGTAGTACTTCTACAAGACGGGAGATTGTTATGGCAAAACACTGCATCTATAGATAACGGGCTACTAAAGCGTAAGCTGTGTTATGACATAACACTGTACTTAATGTTACAGTGTTTTATCAAAACTGATCTTTATTATTTTTGAGATACAGTCATTATTGCCTTTAATTTTCTCAGGATTTATAAGACTTTTAAGAAAAAATTAAAGTCATCCCTATGTAAACGAGTGTAAATAAGCGATTTATACATGTTACTACAAAACACTGTATCTGAAGATACAGTGTATTGTCATGGCACGGCAGAGTAGTAGTAGTGACTGCCTCTGTGGCGCGGTCGGTTGTTATACCGCCTGCGGCGCTGGAGGTCGTGGGTTCGATTCCCATCGGAGACAAAAAACTTTGACTCTTATCTTCGGGGGCGCTCGCAGTGTGTTCGCCTTAACGAGTCTTTCTCGGATTGGCGTAACCTCATTGCTGGAGTGCCTCTAGGTGGCGTGGCGTACTTTCTCCTCTACTCTTTTCCATTTTCATCAACTCTTCTGTTCGAGTTATTTCTTCCAACTTCCATCTGTATGCAGACGATTTGCAGCTGTATCGTCATTTTAAGTTGAATGAGTATAGAAGCGCCATAGCCGATATGAATCGTGACCTGAGTGCTATTGGCGAGTGGGCTAAGTCTTTTGGGCTTTTAATTAATCCAGGTAAGTCTCAGGCGATAGTGATCGGCAGTAGGCAAATGCGATCTGGACTAGACATGGCCTTTCTTCCGCCTCTCTTACTTGATGGAGTTCGAATACCTTATACCGACACGGCAAAAGATCTTGGTATTACCTTAGATGGAAACTTGTCCTGGAATGCTCATGTTCTGAATGTTAGCAAAAAGGTTCACTACACGTTCCACACCCTCAAATGCCTCCAGCCTTTTTTGCCTGTAGATATTAAAATCTCACTTGCTCAAACATTGATACAGCCCATTATTGATTATGCGGACTCCTGCTACTTGGATGCTACTGAGGAGCTTTTAAACAAACTTGAGAGACTGCAAAATTTATGCATTCGGTTTATTTTCAATCTTCGTAAGTTTGATCATGTCTCGGAATTTCGTGCAAAACTCAAGTGGCTCCCAATCCGACTTCGGAGGAATACTCGGATATTGTGTGTCCTATTCAATATCTTGCACAATCCTTTATGTCCTACCTACTTACGTGAGCGGTTCTCTTTTATGCGTACACCTGATGCTCTTTGTAGAACACATCTTGAAAATCGCCTTACATTTCCTTCTCACAAAACTGATTTTTACTCTTACTCCTTCACTGTTCACGCGGCAAGGCTATGGAATTCTCTCCCACCGGAGATAAGAACTTGTAAAACTTTTTCACTCTTCAAGAAGAAAGTGAAAGAACATTACCTGTTATCTTTAACATAACATTTTATCCTTAGAGATATTTATGAAATTTCTCTGTACTTAAGTATATTTATATATTATATATTATGTTTTTTTTTTTTTTTTTGCAATATGTAGGTATGTATTTATGTATGTATGCTATTTAAGGTTTATGTATGTTTATTATTCTGCACACACTTATTTACTTTGTCTCTCATTCACATCTCCTCTCTCAGGCCTACTGGAAGAGATTTCATTAGAAATAAGTAGTGCCTTGTACAATATTCCATATGATTTCTTTTGTTTTTAATTGTGTGTACAAAACCAATAAATAAATAAAAAATAAAATAAATAAAAAATATTTGTGTGACCCATAAATGTTTGTCTCAAGAGTCTGGGTATTTCTATGTATAATATGTATGTATTAAAAAAGTATATAGGTAAGTATTAATATCCGTGGTCTGATACCCATAACACAAGCAGGTTATTCCTAGATTACTTTGGTATCAGATAGCGTTGTATAAAAAAAAAAGTACATAATGTAGACGAGTTTTTTTATTTGAAATTTTATAATACCTACTGAAGCTTTGCCTAAGACTTCGTTCGCACATTGTATCCATTTTTTTAACGTGAGGAAAATCCTACAGGGATGCTATGCCGGACGGTATACCGTCACAATACCAGAAATTATAATGCCTTAACTCAAAATATCGTAGCCCAAAATACCCGAAATCAAAATATCAATATTCAAAAGGCAAATATTTATAATATAAATAATTTAAAATGCCTTACGGTCGAATAACCGAAACCCAAAAAATAAATTTATCAAATACCTTATCTTAAAATGTTCAAACGCAAAATACCTTTTTTTTTAAATGATTTAAATCCTACAAGGATGCTATATATCTGTGAATGGTTAACACCCCGACTCGGATAGGTTAGGTTAGAAGACTAAGGCGGGAGCGAAGCGAAGCGGAGCTCCCGCCTTAGCCTTCGTGGTAATTTTTTTTTTATTTTTCGTTAGCCCACTGTAGTACTTTTGTAACTCTGAATCAAAGTGTTTTAACATGAGGTAAATCCTACATGGATACTATGCCGGACTCCTACCGACTAAAAACCACACGTATCCTACATAACAGCCTACGGTTGGAAGCCCCGGGTAAGCCTTCAGAAGGATACCCAAGGACCAACAGACCTAACGGCTACAAGTGCGGCTTCACTTAGGTGGGGAGGGGGGGGTGTAAATAAGTTAAAGCCAAATAACAAAACGTGTGAGTGACACATTGTATTCTATTTTCGGTATTTTAAATTAAGGATATTTGAAAATTTGTATTTTGAATTCTGATATAATGATTATTTGTATTTTAAATTTAGACATTTTGCGGTAAGGTGTACTGAAATAAGGTATTTTGAATGTTAAGGTATTTCGAATTCGGGTATTTTGGTCTAATGCATTTTAAGTAAAGGCATTTTGATTTCTGGTATTTTAATATATAACCATGCCGGACTCCTACCGACTTAAAACCACACGTATCCTTACCTAACAGCCTACGGTGGGAGCCCCGGGTAAATTGTATGTACGTTTTCTTCATCCTGATAGTGTAGGCTATCTGTAAGTTTTATTGCGCCAGTTGTATTTTGTCCAACGTATTATATAGGCGATCAGCGTATTGCCATAATAAATTTAACAGGCGACGATTTTTATGTGATCAGCGTATTGCCATATTAAAATAACAGGCGCCATTTTGATTTCCAGCAGTTTCACGTTAAAATTTTGAACCCTCGCAATATTACAGACAAATTGTACTTCGAAAACGGTACTTTAAAGCAGGTTTTTAGGGTTCTATAGGGTCCTATAGGGTAAAATCGGGACCCTATTCATAAGACTTCGCTGTGCGGTCCCCCACGAGGCTGTATCTCAGGAACAGTAATAGCTATAGAGCTGAAATTTTCACTGATACGTCTGTTACCGCTGTAAAAAAGAGGGGGCTCTCATACAACAAACGCGACTTTTTGCCGTATTTTGGAACGGACCCCCGTGCGCGAGTCCAACTGGTATGTACATAGCCGGTTCATGTTTTTTTATTAATATTTAGTTTTAAAAAGAATCCTGTGTGTGTCATTTAAAGTTAGAAAGCGTTTGCACAAAAGATTACCCATCTCAGTAATAACCGTAACTTAAGATGCTTCACCCAGTGATCATTAGAACACTGGGCTTGCACTTTGTATAAAGCAATGGTATCTGTAGTTTATAATACGATCCGTAAACTAAAAACCACGAACTCGTTTCCTATTCCTTGAACTAAACAAATAGATGCCGTTCACTACATTCACCGTAGCGCAGTTGTTCAAACAAAATCAGTTTGACAAACGTTGGTCTCCGGAGAATTGTTCTCAAATAGATTTCGCTTCAACTGCTGAGGAAATGCTGAGGCTGTTTGTTGGTTTGCATCAAATAAGCTCCGAAACTAGTAAACCGATTTGAAAAATTCATTCATTATTAGTAAGCTACATTATCCCCGGGTAATTTAGGCTTTATTTAATTCCCGTTTTTCCACGGGAACGGGAGCTACGCGGGTGAAACCGCGTGACGTCCGCTAGTACTAAAATAAAACTAACTGGTAGCTGACATCGCCCGCGTGGAATGTTGTTACATATTTTTGGGATATAAAGTAGCCTGTACGTATTACTAATACTACTCTGTATGTTATTCCAGACTAAATAATATGAAAGATATTATAATAGATCGGCAACTCCCTGCCGCGCTACAGCTGTCAGTAGAGTTGACGTACGTGTTGACGGGACAATTGCTTATAATTATTGGTCACGCGCACACATTCAAGCTGGAGTTTCCGCCCTGTGATAATATATAGATATAGCTCCGACTCGAGCAATTCAATAAAGCACGCAAAAGGTCCTAGAAAATCTGACCATAACTTACGAAGGTTTAATCATACTGTAATATAGTTCGGGTTATATCGAATACAAGTTATCACTTGTGGGAATATAATAATTCTAGAAAAGAAATTTCTCGTGTGTGTCATAAATTCTATCTAACTTCAGTGTGCAAGACTAATCTTGCGATGTTACAAATTCAGCGGCACGAATTTCTTTACCAATTGCGAAATAGAATCATGTAAAATGTAATTTAGTTTAGTTAGTAGTTAAATGTAGTTTAGTTAGTTTAAATGTAGTTTAATTTAGTTTTAAATTATTTTCATTTGGAGTAATTTAGTTAAAATTACTCTCTGTAGTTCAGGAGTGGAGACCGCGACTTGGTACACGTGGTGTAAGACAACCCCCCGCCAGATGGAGCGACGACCTGAAAAAGGTGGCAGGGTCTGACTGGATGCGGAAGGCGCAGGACCGTGTATGGTGGCGAGATTTGGGAGAGGCCTACGTCCAGGAGTGGACTGTCATATGCTGATTTGATGGACTCTCTGTACAATTGAAGATTAGTAAATTCGTGGCCATCTGCCTTTTTTTATTTTAAGCTTGCCAAATTGACGTCTTCACTGATAGAAAGCTGTGGCACGTCTAGCGATTGGGGGCCACTCTTACAGTTCGTAAGACTGCCGACAGTGGTCCTCAAGTTAGCTGGTCCTCAAGTTGACAGCCCTGTAATGTGCCTCTTCACGCTCCATTTGAAGAATCCGGGATTGTAAGATGAGGGAAACACGTGTGCGGGCAGGTCGTTCCAGGTTTTTTATAGTTCAACTCATTCAGTGGGTGGCAGAATGCAGAAAAGGTGTTATGTGGTTGGGTCATACACGCGGCAGTGCGTGCATCCTTAACAAGAAAATAAGAATAATATTAATCATGTTCAATCAATTTGTGAGAATGTATTTGTGTATATTTATTACACTTTGACTAGCTCTGGATCTGGCTGAAAATTGGTACAAGGATAGATTATATCTCTTAGATCTAGTAATCACACATAAGTTTATTGTTCTTAGAATGAGTTTCCAAAAAAAAAGCATGAAACGGGAACAGATTTCCACGCGGGTGGAGTCGCGACGCCATCTAGTACGTGGCGAAAACGAGATAAAAAGTAAAAAAAATATGAGTGAAATCGTGACAATTTAAAAACATTAACATAAAAAACCGATCAAGTGCGAGTAGGACTCGCGCACGGCCGGTTCCGTACCAGAAACGGCATTATATTGTACGGGAACCCACTTTAATATTTTAAAAAATCAGTTTTTTGTTATAGGAGCCACAGATACGTTATCTGTGAAAATTTGAGCTCCCTAGCTATTACGGTTCCCGAGATACAGCCTCGTGACGGACAGACGAACGGCGAAGTTTCATGCATTGGGTCGCGTTTTTGCCCTTTGGACACGGAACTCTAATTACAGTGTTGGATATAATTATTATACCCACAGTTGTCACAATAAATTTCCTTTTAGCGGCACTCTCAGTTACATTTCAAATGTTCACAAAAGTGTGGTTTGTAATGTGATTATATGAGATGTATAATTAATTAATGCACTCAACTCCTACCATACTTTATGTTTATACCCTAAAGCATTAAGTCTATATTATAGAATGAACAAACGTTGATAGCATTATGTTTATATTTTCTATGCATATGCTTAAAATTGCTTTATGACCACATCGTATCAGGTCTAAACGATTTCGAAACTAACCTATTAGGATACTCATACGTATTAACCCTTAACCAACTACCACCTAATTCAGTCCTTTAACCACCTACGTGTGTTTGGAAGACCGCAAACTGATCAGCACTTTTAATTTGGTTCACCGTCTCCTATCTTTCGGGCTGAAAAAATAACTGACGTTATTTCTTAAAAATTGGGACAATAAACTATAACGTAAGAATAAAAATACAAAAAATTATACGAAAAAGTAAACAAAATTGCAACCCTTATACTTTCACATTTTCCGTGGCTATTTCTGGGTCTAACTTCAGGTTGCAAATGTTAAATCAGGGTCCAAATCACTATAACCGTCTTCTGGAATGTACTCTTTCATCTATGATTTCTTTCTGCAGCAATTCTTAAAAAAAATCATTGTCTTAATTTTGACGTTAAAACTACAAACCTAAACGAGTACAAAAAAGTCACACAAACACCTACGTACGTACCGTACGGTCACCAAGACCGCTTGAAGAAAAATAAATATTTTTAGTTACCCAAGCTAAACGCAGGGACACTGTTTACTAGTCAAGCGTAAGCGCGGTACACTTCGATGCCTAGAAAAGGTATAAAGACGCACATTGTCCCACAACTTGCACAAATTGAAATATTTTAGTATGAAAATTCGTTGCGGTCTGTGAGACCGCAGGTAGGTGGTTAAGGGTTAAGATTAATAACCTGTTAATATTAAGACTAAGTTGTAGAACATTCCTTTAAGGTCGGCAGCGCGTGTGAGCCGCTAGTATCGCGGACTTCTATATATATTATTATGATCGCTCTCTATCAGGTGGTTCGTTAGCTAGTACGGTGAAAATGTTGACAAAAATCTTGAATTAGCAACACCAAGTCGTTTCTTTAGCTTTGTGTAAAGCTAATAAGTTCAAAGAACTGTCCACAATGACTAACATTTTTCTTAGTAATGACTCAGTGATAAGCCTTTTAAACTTTGCACGCCTATTAGTCACTTTAGAATTCTGGATCGAACTCTAACTCCAAGACATTTACTGTTTGCGTGTCCTGGGGTCATCTTTCCGAGGGCTTACCCGAGGCTAGGAAACGTGTGATTTTTAGTCGGTAGGCGTCGGTAGCATTCATGTAGGATTTTCCTGAAGTTAAAAAAAAAGACATTTACTGTAGACGTCCAAAAAAGGCTTGCCAATGTTACCGTGCGCCAGTTAGGTCATTCCTGTTTTCTTAAATCAAACTACAACTGAGAGGACAGTCTCAATTAATGTTTTTAACCCCGTTATATATACTAGTCTCATAATTATTTTAATTTTATTCACTAGTCTAGAGTTCAAATATTCCCAATATCATTTTCCGATTTCAGTCGGTTGCGTAAGGAAAGTAAAATTAAGAGAAATACCAGATCTTCATTCTCTCTCATTCTTTTTTAACTTAAAATTAGTTTTGTTATCATTTTACTCTTACGCGTGAAATTATGTTTACGTTCCCGATTCACATAGGATAAAAATTTCTAGGATAAAAATTTGCCAATGTGCTATTTCAGACTATGATCTATCCCTTTAGCAAATTTCAGCCTGATCCGTTCAGAGAGTGCAAGAGAGGGTAACAAACATCTGTAGGTACATCAAGACTACATTTCCATACTCACTAATTTTCACAATTATTATAATACTAGCTGATGCCAGCAGCTTCGCCCGCGTAAATTTGTTCCCGCGGGAACATATTCCCGGAATAAAAAGTAGCCTATGTGTTATTCTAGACTATATTGTATCTCTGTACCAAATTTCAGCCCGATCTGTTCAGCGGTTTGAGCGTGAAAGAGTAACAAACATCCACACTCACAAACTTTCGCATTTATAATATTAGTTAGATTTACCTAATAGTAAAAAGTTGGATAAGATAGAAAAAAAATCAAACAGCAAAAGAAGTGAAATAGTTAGTTAGTTATCTCAGTTTTTTTATATTGTTTGTTCTAGCCATTTGTAGATATTTTATAATAGTTGTAAATAATCATGTTATGTATGATATTATGTTCGTAAATTACGAATAACAGCAAAATGTAAACACTAAAATTATTCGTTGAGATAACAATACTCTTAAATAATTATCAACATTGCATACATAAACGCTTTCCATACCACAAGAATATTTTACTGGGATAATCGCGATTATTTAGCGAACCTTTTTTGTTGTAAGAACTTTTTTTTACCACGGCCAGTCGAAACGTCCGGAAAAAGGTTTTAAAAAAATAATTTATTTTCACGGGGCTAAACGAGATTATCGTTTAGCCCCTTGAAAATAAATTATTTAAGTACTGGTATGTAGGCTTAATACATACTTAATAAATGAGAGTCACTCCTCTACATAGAGCAACGCGAACTGTAGGTATAAGCGCACGTTGCTCTGTACGCCTTTATCCCCGTAGAAGTTGGCAATCAATCAACACAACACCATAATATATTCCAATAATGTTCTACTACAACACCATACATATTTTTACATTAGTATTTTGACCCACCATTTGTAAAGAGTACTAATAGGTAGTTAATTTATTTTGAACTTTCAACGTAACGAGAGTTTTAAGTGTTCTAATGACGCAAGTGAAGCCGTGGGCACAAGCTGTGTAAATTTTAACTATTTTGCCGTTACTCTTCGTTTAACAATTAAAAAGGCAGTGCTTTAACTTATTCATGACTTCAGAAATCCCTTATAAGATATTCTGAGATGACACATGCACACGTCCCTGTTATGCATAATTGCGTCAGCAACGTGGGTGTGAAATAAATTGGTTCAAGCGTTTCAATTTTATCACTTGAATAAGCACGTGAAAATTGTCAAGTAGATAAGTACTTGGTTTGAGGTATAACCAGTGTATTTGATGCTAAATTCTTAAGACATGATGTTGAATTTGAAATGAGAATTTGGAAATATCTGACGTACTACCTCCTCCCTCTCCCATCATTAATTACCGTACTATGGTAATAAATGATGGGAGAGGGAGGAGATAGTATCCACATAATGTTTTCGATTTGTAAATTTTAGCATACAACTGTAAAAAATTACCTCAATTAATTGAAATAATGGAAAGACTATTCGAATTTCTAAAGACTGCGAGTACTTGACAGAACACTAAGATAGCCCCTGTGTCCTGACAGCGATCTCTTTTTTTTATATTAAGCTCGCCAAATTGAGTTCGCCAACATGATGGAAAGTCATTGCGCATCTAGCGATTAGGGGCTACTCTCACAGTCCGTAATACTTCTGACAGTGGTCCTCAAGTTGGCGGCCCTGTGATGAGCTCCTTCACGCTCCGCTTGAAGAACCCTGGATTGTATGATCGTCGTTCCGGGTTTTTATAGTTCGACAGATGTACGATCTTTTGAAACGCTCAGATCTCTACCTTAAGTAGTTTACAATACGATCAGTTATGCGATGTGTGACCTTTTGTGACATTTACCACCAGTTCCAATTAGGTATAGTAAGGCCTGGGGTTATGCAGAGAGCACCGTGTGGTTTTACTCGAAACTGGTCCGCACAGAGCAACGCGCGCTTTTACAGAGTTGCTCTATGCTGGTCCGGCATGACATTCATTAGGACTTCCACACCAAGAAAAGATTTTTGTGTATCATTTTTGCCCTTTCGATAGTTTAAAAACCCATAAATCTATGAGTGGATTGGTCATCCAAATAAGTACCTACATCAGTCAATAGAACCATATACCGACACATCGCCAACAGCATTTTGTCTGTGATTTTTGTTCCGTTGATCAAAAGCGTCAGTTTTGTCAATACTTTTGTACTGTATTGTATAGAACCAATAAAGCAGTACAAAAATTTGCAATAAAATATCAAATTACAATTTTCAACGAATTACAAATGAAAATTCCTTTAGAGTATTGTATGCATTCAGTCATATCACTTAAGATGAACTACATAATTAGGTGGGACATAAAGTAATTGGTGATATGTGGCATATACATGATAACATCTGCCTCTGCTAATTCCTCCGAGAAAAATGGTCATGTAGTGTAGTACATAATGAACAATAATCATTCGGCTGCAAAACCTTCGAGCTCCAAAACCTAATCACCACGTCCCAGTTTCCTTGTATCGTTCACATGACACCGACATCAAGCCTTATTCTGGGGTGAAATGTCAATTAAGAGTGCTGACATCGTTTTTCATATGAAATTTTGTTCGTTATAAAAAATATCTTTTACGTACTTATTTTCAGTGTTGTTAAAAACGTTGACTAGCAATTTTTGTCCTTTTATTTTGAAATCAAAAATTGTGTAAGCCATTACTATGCATAAACATTTATTAAAATATTTTTGCCATGCAACGTGGCCATGCTGCTAGTCTTATATGGACGTTGAGAAGGTATCGTCTTCAGAAGTAAGTTGCCACCTAAATAAATAAATAAATATTCACGGTCATTTCACACAACGCTATCTGATCCCAAAGTAAGCTAGGAATAACCTGGTACTTAGAAGTACTATGTTATAACTGGAACTTCATGACATAGGTTTACCTATGTTTGTTTTGTGGTCCTCTATATTCATTAAAATTTATTTATTTAATAATAATATTAAACAATTATTGCAGACCATTGATCCATCGTGTGTTAGTATCATATCTATTATTATAAAATTGTAAAAATAGCTGTTACGGTACATTCAAGATAAATTTTAAAAAAATAAATGTAATTGACGATTTGGTGTCAGAAAGGGAGTACTTTAAGCATTGTTCCACTCAAGTTTCAATTTTGAGGGTTTTGTAGTTCAGAAATTAGAGACATCTCAACTTTCTCCAAATCTAGAATTCAAGGGTCCTTTGAATGTGAGGGTAAATCTAAACTAGCGTACTGGCTTAATAATTCAGTTCTGAATTGTTTTACAATAAGCTTAATCATTGAGCTCTTTTTTGATTAAGCAAACAGGGCAGTTTCACACGCTGCTTGATGAGTCTTATAAAAAAAAAAAAAAATACATCTCCTTTCATACACCTTATGTGACGTAAACAAAGTTGCGAGGGTAAGCTAGTCTTAACCTATGTTAGCAAATCAATATAGTATTTTAATACAATACTATCAATTATCACACTATATTTTTCATTTTATTTTTCTTTATTCATTTAAGTAGGTATACACTTTGTATTTGTTGTGGGCAGTTTAGTTTACTCATCAGTTTCCTAACTAATAAAATAATATCCACAAATAAATAAGTTTCATAGGTAAATAATGATTTTCCGGGGCTTTCCCTTGTCATGATTACAGTATAACTTTACCATTGTTATGATATTATTTGAATCGAAGAACTGTATTTACCACAAAATATTAATTCACAAAACCAACAAGCCACAAAGTATGAGATTTATTTACCTAATATAACATTGAATAAAATTGATTGATTGCGATTGGAGAACAATAATCGGAAACCCGTAAGTTTATATTGATACAGGGAGAGAGTAGCTGAATATTTTGTAGATAAATTGCTTTAAAATGAGTATTTAATGTTAGTGCTCCAGCCGTTTAGGCGTGAAAGCGTAACAGACAGACAGACAGACAAACAGATAGACAGACAGACAGAGTTACTTTCGCATTTATAATATTAGTAGGATTACGAAATTAGAATTAGCCCAAATTAAGCTAATATAAGCTTGTGCTATGGGATCTAGACGACTGATCTACATACTTATAAATTTCTAAATACATACATAAAGTATACATATAAAACACCCAAACCCCGAAACAAACATTTGTGGATCACACAAATATTTGGACCGACCCAGGAATCGAACCCAGGACCTCCAGCGCGGCAAGCGGTATCACTACCGACTACACCACAGAGGCAGTCAATAATAGGTAACTTGAGAGAACAATTTTGAAGGCAGACAAGCTTACGGTTCAACTAATGGAAAATGGTCATCGTAGCCTATGGACGTTTGCAATAGGTACCAAAAGTGTTACACTCGCGCTGCCGATCCTTCTAAGACCCTTTTTGAACATTAAGCCCTGGATTCCGACTGTCAGGAACATAATGTAATCTGTAAAAGTAAACAAGTTGAATACACTATGCGGGTTGGAAAATTTCACCCTCCTCCCACCTACCTGAAACCAAATTCCAACTGGTGAAATAGGAACCTAATGCTTCTCTCTACACTTTCGGAGAAATAACATTGTGTGTAGGTTTTATAAAAGCCTTTGGATAGAACGAACGCAAAACCTTCAATGAAATTAATATCATTGAAGATAAAATTCGTTATATAATAAACAAAACAGTAATTTTCTAAATTACTCCGTTACATAATTATCTTTACAATGTAAATGACAATAAACAGACAGCCTGTCAATAAATGAAAATTCTATAACGACATGAGCTATTTAACCAGAACGGCCTGTCCTTTTCAGATTATTGACTCGCTGAAAACATATTTATACAGCCTTTTAACTTACCAAATGCGTCCGCCCACAATGCCTATTCATTACCCAAACAGATTATTTACCTACATAAATGTCAAAAACATGGCTATTGTTGTCGGTAGTAAATAGGACGAGCCACGGACGAGTGAATATATCTGGCACAGGCCGAAGGGGTCAGATACGCGGATTGTGGAGACTAATATTTTGATAAAGGATACACCTTTCATAAATACAGGATTGTTCTATTGTTGTCTATAAAAGCTATTATGTTATTCTACGCAAGTAGGTACGTAAAAAAATATGTACCTATCTAAATACAATTTATATTTCGGCATCGTCCTTCTGCTTATTCTGTCTGGCTGGACTCAAAAATGTAATTTCTGAGCTTTTCCACCAATAATGGGTGACCTGAATATTTTACTTTATCGTTCTGCAGAAGCAATTATTATACCATTATGTGATCGTTTGATCATTGTGCCTTATCATGTTGTAAGTTCTGTGCTTCAAAACTAACACAGCGGTTTCTGAAAAGGCCGATATTTCTTTGAGGAAAAAAAATGCCGTACTAAATCTAATAAGAACGGGGCGATGATTTTCAACCATACGACTTGTAAAGTAGACGGACATATACGGGTAAAATGCCATTTGTCTCATTATTTAGAAACGGCAAAACATGCGACAAGAGACATTTCACGATTAATTTTTGTCTACGTCTTCGAATACGCAGTCAGAACGGGAATTTTAATTACGAAAGTAGGCATTTGTTATTTTTTGTCGGTTGCATTTATGTGCATTAATATCTCAAATTACAGTTGTGTAGTATTTGAAGGCAGTGTACAGTCGGAGACAAGCAGGTGGATGGAATTTGAAATACTCTTGATCATTATTGAAGTTTATTATAGGTAGTAAGAAACAGCACCTCTAAAGATTTTTCTTCCATCTTAGAAAGTTTTTGGTTAAAATCACACACCACCTTCCCTCTCCTTTGCTTTAAGTATATCTACATAAAGCTTTAAGTATTAGTTTTAAAGTATATTTAAGTATTTTAAGTATATCTACAAATGCTATAAAGACTAAGAATTTGTATTTTTGTATGTTTGTAATGAATAAACTCAAAAACTACCGTACCGATTTCAAAAATTCTTTCACTATTGAAAAGCTACGTTGACCCTGAGTAACATAGGTTATATTTTATTCCCGTATACCCACGGGAACGGGAACTACGATGGTGAAACCGCGTGACGTCCGCTAGTTATTATATCATCTTCATAGTATCTAAGTATATAGATTGGTAAAGGCATATTCTATAATGTTTGTATGTGGAATAAGTTTTTATTTTCTACTAGACCCGGCAACTTTGTTCCGCCATATCAAACTGACCCATTTTTTTAAAATTGTAATTAGCTTTTTTTTAAATGTGAGGGAAAATCCTTCATGGATGCTATGCCGGACTTACGTAACGCCCACTTACTCCCACTGGAGATCATGGCTCGCACCATGGTCTCCAGCGAGAGAGTGTCCACGTCCAGACCTGCCACGAGGACCTGGCGCTGTTGCGGCCACGACGTGCACTCCACCAACGTGTGGAGCGCTGTGTCCTCGCAGCGCTCCCCGCAGTGCTGGCACTTGGCCGTGGTTTCCCGGTGTTTTCGCCACAGACGGTAATTAGCTGATAGCGAATCAAGTTGGACAAACCCCATACGCATATTACAAGGAAATCCATGCCATGATAAAAATACAATAATCATTTACTAAACCGTCTTAATTTGATCGAAATATCTATAATTTAAATTTTAAAAAAATAGTTATTTCTACTTCGGTTAGAGACATTTTAAAAAGTCTAATAGGTACCTACTTGACTCTTTTTTTTCATATTAAGCTCGCCAAATTGACGTCGTCAGCCCAATGGAAAGCCGTGGCGCGTCTAGCGATTGGGGGCAACTACTGTGGGAGTTGCCCCCAATCGCCAACTTGAGGACCACTTTCAAAAGTCTTACGGACCACAGTCTCTCAGACACAGGGCCGCCAACTTTTGACAGTGGTCCTCAAGTTAGCGGCCCTGTGATGTAAAGAACCCGGGATTGTAAAATGAGGGAAACATGTGAACAGGACTTGTACTTTAGTTGACAAAGTTACAAAAACTGCGTGGGACAAAGTAAAAGGCTTTTTCTTTCAATATTTTTCTTTCTAAAATAAAAGCTCTGGTTAAAAGATTTATTTTAAAACATTAATTATAACGTTAAAATGTTATAGTAAATTAATTAGGTAGGTATATACTATATTATATTCTACAGTATTATACAGATATTATTTTGTAAACAGGAAAATGGAGGCGTACTCTATAAATATACTTTCTAAAGTACTTGCTAAGTGATATGTTTGACGAGTAAATGTAAGTTTAACGAGCATGATGACCTCTAACTATTTCAAGCCTATGTAGGTATGCATGCCTAAACTGGTCTGAAATTATTTGAACTAAAACTTTCCATTGTAGTATATACTTGCAAATTGTCGCCTTCATGTGTTTTGATACAAGATACATGTTTTAATATCCATTACCTGGATATACATTTTAATGACGGGTTACTCCCCGTATGGCGACGGGAAAGAGTACAAAATGTCGCCACCCGAATTCATACTGAGGGTGTCGTAAGAGGCGACTAAGAGAATACTTTAGCAAAACGATCCATTGCGTAGAGAAAGAAAACTCGAAATGAAACCGGGTGTCAGTAAAATGACAATCGTTAAGCCAAGTTGAAAGCCTGACGGCTTAAAAAATCTCAACTGTGGATCGTCACGGCCTCAGAGCGTCTCCATTTTAACACGGCAATAGGCTCACCACCTATTACGTGGGACATAAAAGTATAAGGTGAAATGTGGGCGTATACAATACCTCGGCCTACCCCTCGGGGATAAAAGCGTGGCATATGTATGAAGGGTTATGTCCTGTGTCCTCGTTCGAATCTATTTCAAACATTTTCTTCTCTCTTTGGAGAAAAGTTCTTTAAACTCTTCAGTATGTTACCAAACTTTGTGTGGAACCCTTCGATGCACTATGGAAACAAAACACTTTAAACAACACCAGACAAAGAAGCAATAGGTACATTCTCTAAGGCAAAACCCCTCAATAGCATTTGTTTGTTGAATGGCTTTGGGATCGTGAATAAACTTCAATCCTTTTCTTCGTAGCAATAAAGGAGCTTGCACAATAGCCTGTAGGTGTACAAGTTTGCATGCCAGCCTCTTAAAAAGTTTGGTAAATATATTTTTCTATTTATAGTGACAAAAGACGCCTCTGGTGTTTTAAACGTCCTTAGGCTAGTGTGACTACTTTTCATCAGGTAGGTCGTGAGCTTGTCTGCCACCTTAATGATAGAAATAATGAATACATCTACACTAATCTATACTAATATTATAAAGAGGAAAGATTTGTTTTTTGTAAGTTTGTTTGTAACGAATAAGCTCCGGAACTCCTGGACCGATTTGAAAAAATCTTTCACTGTTGGAAAGCTACACTCTTTGCCGTAAACATAGGCTATATTTTATACCCGTATTCCCACGGGAACGGGAACTACGCGGGTGAAACCGCATGATGTCCGCTAGTATATCGTAAGGGAAAACCTTTCTTACATAAAAGATAAGGACAAGGAAATCAGATAGTATGTCGAAGGTAAGTGGTGACTAAAAGAAAGGTATATTGGCCTCTTATATCGTACGACCCTTCTTTTAGTTGACTTTGCTCTACTACACAAAGTGGTTCATCCATATTAATTTCAACGTCAATCGATTCAGTCCATTGTTTGATAAATAATAATAATATTCCTTTATTTTAGGTTCATACCCATAAACAAAAATTAATAAAATAAAAATAGACAGCATTAAGAGTCCATATGACGTCAAATAGACTATTACTTTGATCTCAAGACTCGTGAGGTCTGATGAATTAAAATTTGAACACAGACAACTTCAGTTCATGAACTGAAAACGCTCTAGGCTCGAAACACGATTACTGATTAAATCCTCGATAGATTTTTGTGTTGAAAATACCTCGATTACGTGAAATTTTAAGCTAGATCTCGTATGTTCTATGTTGTTTTTATAATATAAAATATTTATAAGAAAGACAATAGTAAAATCTTCATTTGCTCTAGAGCATTTTTTTCCATATTGGTTATAGTTATTTTATAATTAATTTATTTCGTTAAAAGGGCAGAAAAACCGATCGCGTCTCTCTCTTTCTTGCACGCTAAAATGATTATCTTCTATCTTCTTTTAACAATTTGGCGTCTGGTAGGCTCTTAAATACGGTTAAAATCACACTAATACAAATCAAGTTTGGTAAAATCATCTACTTGAATCAATAAAAACATCAAATAATCGCTACTTAACAGTAAATCTATCAGAAACTGGATGTGCGAAATTATAAACGCGCATGACCATAAAACAGCTGGACTAATTTCGCTTATTCTTTTTTTTTATATTAGTTGGAGCCAGCGTAACATATTATGTAAGTACCATCCAAAAAAATTTAAATGAGAAAAAAATATTGATATGGCGGAACAAAGTTCGCCGGGTCAGCTAGTAAATGAGATAACAATCATTTAAAAGCAAACAAAAAAAATAGAAAAAATTTCAAAATACTATAGGGCCATCAGTTTGATCAGTATAGCAGCTAAAGTGTATGGCAAAATTATTGAAAGGAGAATGAGGGTGGAATCTGACGGATTACTGTGGGAGGCGCAGGGTGGTTTCCGAAATGGAAGGGGATGTATGGACCAAGTTTTCTCGCTCCGCAACATTGTAGAGAAGCAGCTGGCTGTAGGCCGGAAGGTTTTCTGCGGTTTTGTGGACATGGAGAAAGCATTTGACAGAGTTGTACGGAAGGATCTCTGGGATATATTGCCAGGATACGGGATTGATGGTGCGCTGCTTCGTGCTGTGCAGTCTACATATGTGGGATGTACGGCATGTGTGCGGGTGGGCGGCCGCCTGTCTCCCTGGTTTGACGTCAACATTGGCGTCAGACAGGGCTGCGTGCTGTCGGCTCTGCTCTTTGTCCTGTACCTGGACGATTGTCTTAAGAGAGTAAGATCGATGAATGTTGGATTGCGAATGGGTGACTTACTTGTGAACTGTTTGCTGTATGCAGATGATGCCGTGCTCATAGCCGAATCGCCATCAGAACTACAGTCACTAGTCACAACGATGAAAGATGATTGTCTAATGAGAGGCTTACATTTGAACGCGACTAAAACGAAAGTGATGGTATTCGAAAGAGAAGAGGACAGAACGAACGCCAGGATAACTGTAAATGATGTAGTGCTGGAACAGGTGGATGAGTTTGTATATCTTGGATGTGCATTTAGCAGGGATGGACGGTACACCGCTGATGTACAAAAGAGGGTAACTGCGGGCAATAGTGTGAATGGAGCGTTAGGCAAACTTTTAGGTACCAAGGGCTTAAGTCAAAAGGCCCAGCTTCGCAGTACACAATGCGGTGCTGATACCTACGCTAACGTATGGAAGCGAGAGTTGGGTATGGCAGGAAACGCATGAAAGTAGAATAAACGCGGTCGAGATGCGCGCTACGCAAAATCTGCGGAGTAACGCTCGCAGATCGCGTTCGGAATGAAGATGTAAGAAAGAGAGTTGGTCTGAAAGAGAGTGTCGGTGTTAAAGTAAGGAAGGGCATGCTACGATGGTTCGGGCATGTGGAACGAATGGGAGATAAAAGAATGACAAAACAGATATACAACGCGAAAGTGGATGGACGTAGGAGTCGGGGAAGGCCACGACACACCTACCACGACCAAATTAATCGTGTGTTAGTTGAAGGTGGTGTCAAGAGCTGTAGGAACCGACGTGCGTGCATGACAAGAAAAATGAAAGTTGAAGAAGCAAGTGAGGTGTGTATGGACCGTGCCGTGTGGCGCTCGGTTCTTTCTGCCTACCCCGCAAGGGATTTGGCGTGAAGATAGTTAGTTAGTTAGTAAAATTTCAACAAAATCGGTTCAGCGGCAGACAGACATACAGACAGAGTTACTTTCGCATTTATAATATTAGCACGGATATGCTTCTTACACAATGATATGTCGTTTATATCCTGATAGAGCCTAGGTAAAAACCAACACGGCTTGGTCACTTACTGTAACAATATAGCAGTTCATATTGATAATTTTATCCAGGTACCGTAAGACAAATTCTAAATAATTATTATTGCAGAACTTCTATTATAAATCATTACAATATTTCAAATTCTATTATGATGTATCGATGACGTTTCTTATTTTAATGTGTCTTTGTTATCAATGTATTTAAAATATTTATATTATGTACTAAGTACCAGTATACAGGATAATCTGTTTCTGTACTTCCCAAACATATCCTTACAAACCAATTCAACGAATTCTCAAATTACCCTAGGCTCGAATTACCCAATTTACTAACACTTTAATTATACACTTAAGACTCCTTTTGTTGTATTCACGAGTGTAATTTGGCCTCAGTAATCCCTACTTGTATAATTATACAACTATTGGGTATATAACTGTTGGGTACACACCTTAATTTTGTCAGAAGTACCGTCGTGTTATCAAAATTGTATAGTTCTAGTGCTATATGTGGTGTCATTTTAGGAAACAAGTGCATCCATTGTTTTCCTAAAGCGTTATATCTGTTCCAAATAAATACATGACTCAACATACAGAATTAGTTGACGTATCCCTTTACTTATAGCTGCTGTAATATCAGCAGATATATAGAATTGTTTTAGTTTGAAATATTTTTATATGACCTACCAATTTTCATGCGTGTTCTTTGTGAGTACTTTACTTAGGTTTACAAGTTTCACCGAGTTGTTGTCTCCCGAAGTGACAAATTCAGCAAAAATATAACTTGTCAGGTGTTTTTTTTTTGTTTAACATACATACATACATACATTTGGTCACGCCTTTATCCCCGAAGGGGTAGGCAGAGGCATATTATATGCCCACATTTCACCTTTGTATAATTTTGTCCCACGTAATAGGTGGTGAGCCGTATTGCCGTGTTTAAATGGACAGGCGCAGGTTGTGACTGCCTGCTGTTGAAATAAAGCCTTCAACTTAGCTTAACGACTGCCATTTTACTGGCAACCGGGACCAACGGCTTAACGTGCCTTCCGAAGCACGGAAACGCTCAAATAAATGTAACAAAGTGATCACATGAATGGTCACCCATCCATGGACCGGCCATAGTGAAAGTTGCTTACTGCAGTGATCGTTTACAGAACACTGAGACCGCGGGGCCACGCGCGCTTCACACGACGGCGGCGCCCAAGCCGCCGACTGTGGAACTCGGGTGGGAGAGTTCTCTCCCGTTCCCGCCCCGTCGCCTCTTTCACGAGCATGACCTGCTTGCAGAAAGAGGCGGCGCAGTCCCACTTACTCCCGCTGGAGAGCATGGCTTGCACCATGGTCTCGAGCGAGAGAGTGTCCACGTCCAGACCCAACACGAAGACCTGGCGCTGTTGCGCCCACGCTGTGCACTCCACCAGCGTGTGGAGCGCCGTGTCATCGCTGCGGTCTTCGCAGTGCTGATACTCGGCCGTGGTTTCCCGGTGTTTTCGCCACAGATACCTACCGAAGCTACCGTGCCCGGCAAGCATCTGTGTCAACCGGTAGGAGAGAGCACCGTGTCTCCTCTCCAGCCACTCGTTCATGACCGGTTTGACGGCCGCGATTGTCGCGAATCCCCCCTTTGGTTGCTCGAGTCGTACCTTCCATGTCTCCACGGTTCCCTGGTGGAGCAGGGATCGCTGGGCCTCGATTTCTCGAGACGCAGGCCTTTGGCCCCGCTCGAGCGCCTCCTTGCGCCATCTAAACAGCGACGCAAGGGCTCTCGCTTCCAGGACCCATGGAGGGGTCCCAGCTAGGAGACATGCCGCCTCACCGGAGATCGTGCGGTATCCCCTTATCACCCGGATGGCCATCGTCCTCTAACCACATTGCTGGCCGTCAGGGTCTCCGCCCATACGGGGGCCCCGTATAGGGCCATACTTCGCACGATCGCCAGGTACAGTCTCCTGTAGGGAGAGTTGGGTCCCCTGATGTTGGGCATCAATCGCGCTAGTGCGGCTGATGCCCGGGATGCCCCCCTCAGTTTTGGGACCAAACTCTGGAAGTGATGTCCAAAGTTCCACCGGCCATCGAGTACGAGCCCCAGATACTTCATCGAAGGCTCGATACCGATGCTTACGCCTCCTACCTGCAGGCTGGACCCCGCAGGTGGCCCCTTCCGAGGTCCGCGGAAGCACAGAGCCTCGGATTTGTGAAGGGCGACCTCGAGACCCAGCCGCCGAATCCGACCCACGACTTGAGCAACCCCTGCCGTGGCCATTAGTGCCACGTCACGAGGGTGTAGTCGGCGTAACAAGTTACGCTGACCCCTCGGAGCAACGGACCACGCAGCACCCAGTCGTAACCGATGTTCCACAGGAGCGGCCCTAATACCGATCCCTGTGGAACACCGCACGACACACCCCGCCGACCCGGCCCTAGCCAGCTCGGGTAAGTTATGGCCCTTTCGGAGAGATAGGCCCCGACAATACGACGGAGGCACTCCATGGTAAATCAGCGCCTCCCTTACGCAGCTCCAGGGCAGGGTGTTGAAGGCGTTGGCGATGTCAAGAGACACCGCCACCACCACCTCACCCTGAGAGACTGCTTCCTCCGTCAGGCCTCTAATGTGCATGATCGCGTCCACCGTGGAACTTGTCTGGTGTATGGTAATATTATTTCTAACTATGAAATAGTCTATTTTTTCCCATAGAATATTGCTTTATTAACTGGAAAGAGCACAAGACATCTCAGACCGTTGTTCAATGTCTTCATATTTCAATTCTAACATATTTTTTATTCAATCCATTAAACATGCTATAAATTTCTGTGAACCACGGCAATTTCATATTAAACCTTTTTTTGTTCCACCTAAAATGAAATGGTTATGACAATGGTCTCATGGCTGCCAATTCTCGTTCGTGCGACTCTAAAGCCTTTAAGTGGTTTACTAGTGAACAGTCCCACGTCCCACGTTTTGCCGTTTCTAAATAAAGGACAAAATGACATTACACGAGTAAATTCTGTCTACGCTATTAAGTCGCATGGTCGAGAATCGCTGCTCTGGTCTACAGCAATACGAGTCGGTAAACGTTTTACTCTGAGTACGATCATAATAACCAATTATTTAAAAGTTTATTGTGACATTTTTGTGCACATAGCCCAACATGACAATTTGAAGCTGTTTTGTCTCGGTAAATATGAAGGCTTTCTCATTTGAAAATATTATTTTATATTAGCAAACCTACTACATTGTCGTCTGGAGGGAGTTGTTTTTTAGATGGTATTCTAATAATCACAGGGTTGTTGAGAAAAAAACAAAATGTCTTCTGTATTTTGGGTTTGTATTGAGTTTCATTACTTTACACACATACAGAATCGATTGATACAGATTTTTGTTTCGAGTACCTATTCCATCTCTTCGTCATGATTTTGTCCGTATGATCCGCAACTGAGACTGATGAGCCCCTGATATGCATAATTTGCATAGGTAACAAAATTCAAATTCTTAGGAAGATTCAGGGAAATTAGGAACTTCTCCAATTGTGCCAGTCAAGCGCTTAAAAGACAGGTTGTTGTTTTATTAGCTTACGAGTATAAGTGACCATACATTATTTAGTTAAATTCTTATTTTATAATAATGTTTATAAATACGTAAGATCTGAGACTGGACAACGCTGGTGAAACTAAAAAAAATAAATTTCGATATAAATCTAAACTATCCTTGAACTTTGCCAAAAATACATTTTTCGCCAATATCTACAGAGGTAACAGGAAAGACTGAAGTCATTAATAACTTTAAATGAAACACATAACTTTGCCTACCTTCGTTGACAAAATAATCATAAAACTTAGATTGCGAACGAAATCTAAATCTTCTGCTATAATCAAAATATACAACACTAGCTATGCCCCATGACTTTACGCGTGACGTATTTCGAACTCCCTCTGACCCTTAATGCATGAAAATCATCCGTTTGTTTTTTTTTTTAATTTATGGTTGCTCTCTCCCTGTCTCTTGGGTTGTAGCGTCATAATTTAACCACCTTCCTCATTAAATGGGCATTCTAATAAAAAAAAATTCAAATAAGTTCAAGATCGCTAGATGCGCCACGGCTTTCATCAGGCTGGACGGTGACGACGTCAATTTGGCGAGCTGAATATAAAAAAAAAATGATAATAGAGATTACAACTTTACACACCTACATCACGTCATTAGAATAAGTGACGATAAAAAAATATAAAATACTTAATAAAAAAAAAGTCCTCCGGTGAAGGTAGATTCTAATCGTATATTACGGCTAATAAAAATACTCGAAACAATGAGGAATGTTCATAAGTATGTAAAATTACTTGAAACTTCGTTTCAGTAAAGCTTTTATATATACAAATACACTAGTTTTTGTTTTATTCAAAAATACCCAGTCGTTTTGATTTTACAATCATTCAAAGTTCGCGAAAATTTGTTGCCCCGCTAACAGTCACTGAACCGCGGATGACGTCACGTTATAGCGCGGCTCCGTGCGGTCCGCTCCGCGCCCAGCTGTAGCAGTGAAAAAGTCCCGCGCACGCAGTGTTACCTATTATTCTCTTCGCTTTTAGCTGAGTGAATTGTTAAAAAAATAACGAAGGCTTCGATAGGACAATCAGATAACTTACCTAAAATAGATGGGCTTGTGGTTGCTCATTTTATAGCTATAAATAATGATTTTATTTGGTCGAAATGCGAAGCGTCTTTCATTATAACTCTTATGAAAATTTGTTAAAACTGTTCTATATTGTGTTATTTATCCAAAAAGTTACTATTTTAGATAAGTCGTAGCTTATTTTTATCGTGATGCTAGCTAGGTAGTATGATATCGGGCCAATTGTAGGAATGAAAGGCACTAAGACTGATACAATACTGAGCGTTTATTATGAATAACATACAATATATAGGTACAAGTTACACCACTACATCTCCCTCGGTAGGGAAAAATAAAATAAAATTAGTATTTTGTTTTATTTTTCTTACCAAATTTTTATACTAAACTTGATTAGATGATTACAATATAATGAGATTAAGATTAATAAACACTTGTAATAATATTTTAATAAACATTTTTCATACAACAAAAAAAATATAGTAACCGTTTCATTCACATTTTATTAACCATTTTGAATATACAATTTGGTACGGTTCTTATGCACTAATTCAAGTTTTCCATCCTTTAATATTTGTACATTAGGCGACAAATCTTTAATTACAATATACGGCCCTAAGTAAATATTAGCCAGCTTATTACCAGTTTCATTTTTTAGTAAAATTAAATCGTCTTTTTTATATTTTATTGGATTGATGGTTTTATCATAACGTGTCTTCCTCAGTAATTTTGATTGTATCAAATTATCACGAGCGTCCTTACTAGATATTTGGAGACGATATTTTAACTGTAAGGGATAGTCATCACTATTATACAATGGTGTCACTGTTTTACTTATATTACTAGGCAAATTACATTTTCTACCATAAACTAACTCAAAAGGAGTGTACTTTGTTTCTGTGTGTACAGAAGTATTATAGCTAAAACACCAATAAGGTAACCAAGTACTCCATGTTTCCGGATGTTTGTCAGTCTGTATGCGTAAAAATGCTCCTAAATTTTTGTGCGTATTTTCAAGCGAGCCTATACTCTGGTGATGGTAAGCAGTAGAGTTCATTTTGTTAATGTGAAGTAACTTACAAATCTCCTGCATTGTGACGGACATAAATTCGCCTCCTCTATCAGTTGCAATATCTTTAGGTATACCGTGTCTTAAAATAAAGTTATTAACTAAATTCCTAGCTACTTCCTCACTGCTTTTTGTTACTAACGGGTATGCTTCAACATATTTTGATAATTCACATTGGAGGGTTAATATATAAGAATAACCTTGAAAATCCTTATCTAATGGACCTACGACATCTAAAAATATTTTTTCAAATGCGGTGTGTGCAGTTGAAGTTATGGTCATGGGTTCCTTAATATGCACCGAATGTTTTTGTTTTTGACATTGGTCACATCTTTTTATAAAATCGATGACATCGCGTTCAATTCCTGCCCAATAATAATATTTTCTAATATTATTTACCATTCGTCTGATACCCGCGTGGCCACTTGTGGGTAACAGATGAAAGTCGTTTAGGATTACTCTTTTTTCGTCTTTATCTTGAATTCTCATAACGTCACTTAAAACGCATAACCTTGGACCTGACCAAGAACGACATTCTTTTATTTGCTTTGCAATTAATTCAATAAATGTACTATTAATATTATCTTTAATGTAATATATTTCGGCAATATTTAATTTCCCACAAAACTGTTCCAGTTCTCTCACAAAAGCGCCTGGCGTCGGTTGCGATTGAGATGCTGGTTTAATGTATATTGCCCAATTTTTCGGTACAAACAATAATGATTTACTTTCGTCTTCTATAATATTCTCTTTCATTATTTTATTTAATTTTTTCTCACAAATAAATAAAAGTTCAATAGACAATTTTGGCCTACTATAGGTTTCCACAACGATCGGTTGATCAGACCGCTCGTTTGAGTTACCAATAGTATCCAAATTATCATGCCTTGTATGTATTTCCTTTTTCTGTGCCCGGGTAAGTACACATAAAATACTTTCGTGCATCTCTTTCAAATCGTTAGATGTCAGGATGACTCGAGATAATGCATCTGCAGCTACATTATTCGATCCTTTCACATATTCCACAAAGAAGTCATATTCTTCCAACAAAATTCTAAACTTAAAGAGTCTACTAGATGGGTCCTTAATATTAAATAGGTAAATCAATGGTTTGTGATCGGTTATGATTTTAAATTTTCGACCGTATAGGTAAGGCCTAAAGTGTTTAACTGCCCAGACAATAGCAAGTAATTCTTTTTCGATTGTAGGATACATTTTTTCTGCCTTATTAAGAGTTCTACTTGCATAGGCAACAGGTTTCCCATTCTGATTTGCCAATATTGCTCCTATAGCATATCCTGAAGCGTCAGTCTGTAGAGTAAATACGTTATCATTTGAAAAATTAGGATATTGGAGTACTGGGGGACTAATTAAAAGTTCCTTTAAGGTATCAAATGATTTCTGACAATCATTTGTCCAGTAAAATGGTGTACCTTTCTTTGATAAGTTGTTTAAAGGCTGTGCTATAGCCGCAAAATTGTTTATGAACTTCCTATAATAATTAGCAAAAGCGACGAAACGCTTCACTTCGTCGGAATTTTGGGGAATTGGATAATTTTTTACTACACTTAGCTTCTGAGGATCGGGTAAGATACCTCTGGGAGAAATAACATGGCCTAAATATAGCATTTCTCTTCTTAAAAAAAAAACATAAATTATAATCACTTAACTGGTGAATAATTGGGTTAATTTCATCTACAATAAAATCATTTTCTGTAGTGTTAAGAATTTTTATAGGTATCTTACCATTGACTGGTGAAGCTAAAGAACTAGCTATAAATATCCCTTCAGACAACTCTTCCGCACAGACCATACAATCTTCATTCATACTTGTATGTAAATAATGGATAGATTCTGACCTAGATGGTATATTAAATACAATACGAGAATGATTAACCTGTTCATTTAAATTTAATATTATCTTATTGCTAAGTGAAGTATAAACAGTAATTTGTTTACTTTGTAAGTCTATGCATGATCTAAATTTCTCTAAGAAATCGTACCCAATGATACCGTCTGCCTTACATGGCAATGAATTAAAAACATAAAATTCATGATTGAAATTAGAAGCCTGTGTCGATAAACTTAAACACGCACTACCAATTGCATGCACTTTGCCCCCAATGCCATTTACGGTAGTACTGCATTTCGTCATAGGAATGTTTTGCGTGATGATGCAATCGTATTTTACAGCTGAAATCGATGCGCCGGTATCAGTAGTGGTGTAATAACTGACGTTATAACACAACGAAAATATTCGACAATTTGCGCCATCGTGTTGGATATTAAGTCACAGAGATTTGTTTGAAGATTGTTTGCCTTATAAGGATATCGCGTCGCGGCGCGCGCATTCCTAAATCCGATCCTGGCAGGGTCGCCATATGATATCGGGCCAATTGTAGGAATGAAAGGCACTAAGACTGATACAATACTGAGCGTTTATTATGAATAACATACAATATATAGGTACAAGTTACACCACTACAGTAGAGTATGTATGAGAAGCCAAGGGTGTAATATCCTAAAACTCTAAAACTAGGATGAACTGAGAGGACTAGGGATATAGGAGACTAAGGTTAAAGACTTAGCTAGAGATAATATGCGTCTACTTATTCCTAATCGGGAACAGATGTACTAAGGCTTTTTTAGGGTTCCGTAGCCAAATGTAAAAAATGGAACCCTTATAGATTCGTCATAACTGTCTGTCTGTCTGTCCGTTCATATGTCACAGCCATTTTTCTCCGAAACTATAAGGCATGCTGTTGAAACTTGGTGATGTATTCTGTGAACCGCATTAAAAATTCTACAAAAAAAAATTGAAAAAATATCTATAAATTTTGGGGGTCTCCATACTTAGAACTGAAACTTTAAATTTATTATTTCATAAAAGCCATACGTGTTGGGTATCTATAGATAGGTCTTTAAAAATGCTATTGAGGTTTTTAATTTTTTTTTTTCTTAACTGAATAGTTTGCGCGAGAGACACTTCCAAAGTGAAAAATGTGTGTCCTCCCCCCCCCCTCTAACTTCTCAAATTAGAGAATGGTAATAAAAACAAATTATGTACATTGCCATGCAAACTCCCACCGAAAATTGGTTTGAACGAGATCTAGTAAGTATTTTTTTTTAATACGACATAAATCGCAATATTCGGCTAGAAAAATCACTGCAACAGCGAACGTGTTAAAACATCAATCAAAGTTACAACGAACTAGGTACAAGAACTTTCATAGGTAATTATTATGTTACTTGTTGCTACGGAATCCTTCATGGGTCCGACTCGCACTTGGCCGGTTTTTTATTCAATGACGAAGAGTTTGGTTGGTTGGTAGTGCACGCTGCTTAGGAATTAAAGGGGTCCCGAGTCCCGACACGATCAATTAGCAATTGTCAAGCACGTTAAATATAATGTGTACATATACGTCGATGCACACACACACATGCAAAGAAATCACGCACACTGAAGCAATTTCCATTCATATTTAACGTGATTGACAATTGCAAGGCATGATCATGTCGGGAGCCCATAAGGGTCGCGGGTACAAACATTTACGTGCATGAACATGAATATTTGTATCGGTCTGGGTGTTTTTAATATTAAGTACTTACCTATCTATTTACAATAAATATAAATAAGTAAGTACCTACATAAGGTGTAAACATTTTCTGTTTATGTATAACTTTTTCAGATCACCAAGAGAAAGCTATGGTGAGATGCTATAGGCTATATCCAAGTTAAAAGAGATGCTCTTCATTGCATTTATCCACTTTTTCTGCAGTTTTAAGTCCTTTGGAACTAGGAAAAACAACTTTTTTGGCGTCTTGATAGTAGTACTTGTACATTTCGGTACAACACAGGATTTCCGAGCACTAGGATTAGGCATATCAATGAATCTTTAGGGAAACGTAAGTACCGCAGGGTACTGAATAGCGCGAACGGACTGAGCGACTGCTATAACGTGACGTCATACAGTGCGAGCGCGGGACAGCGGTCGCGGACTCACTTTAAATTCTATAACTTGGGAAGTAATTGACGTATCAAAATAATTCTTTCACAGGTATTTTTTATTTTTGACGGAGAATACAATAAGCTAAAATTCAAAATTAGTGAACATTCTTCATTGATACAGTTTGTTGAAGTTGTCGATTTTTTTTCAAGCCACAAGTATTTCTTGTACATCTTTAGCTCGTTTTAAGCAAAACTTGTACCTACATCTTAGACCATATAAAACGGGACTAGCCTTTGCGAACCACCGCATACAAAAATATTCTGCCAGTTTTCATACAAGTGAAGGGGGAAACACAAAGACATATAAAATTTCATTGCATTTAAAAATGTATTAATCGACAAACGCGTAATGGCTGTTGTGTGTTAATTGTTATTTTACAGTCAACTACAATGTAATGTACTAGTTTAATCATATAAAATGATGTACTGATGTACAGGCTTTTCATAAAGCCAAAAGACCAAATGGTCATGTGCAATGGCAGAAAACAATGCTTAAGTAAGGCGCATCCTGTCGTTAGATGATCTAAGACCTACATAGAACTTTTCTTGTATTCACTCTTTCCAAGTTAGCGGTCAATTTATTGCATAATATAACTATTTTATTTTTAATGGCCCTCATTTTCGTCAAGTCCAGTTCAGAAACAGTGGTGTAGCCCTAATCTTACGTCTAAATATCCGAGGATGTACAAGGGTCTCCCGGCTGTACATTGTGATTCTAGTGGGTTGAATCTTATGCTTCCTCCACATAACTCGCGAAGTTGAACGAAGTTCATCGGCGAAGTTGCCCAAGTCAAAGAAAAATTTTGACGAAGTAGGCCCAGGAGCCCCTAGCCTATCGTACTCATCCAACTTCGTTCAACTTCGCGAGTAATGTGGAGGGAGCATTATAAGTAAGGTCTAAATATCGGCATTGCATTGATAACAATCTGTAACGCTAGAGGTAAAGGGGATGGTGATGCAATCGAAGTAAAAGTTCCTCATGAATCCTTCTGTGTGTCTTAAAGTCACTTCACTTCTCTATATTTTATAAGATTCCTTCATTCGTAATGTATATTTGACTAAAATTTATATAGATACAATCTTCTAACGTGTTGATGCTTGCGAATTTGCGATGTCAATGAATATAATTTACACTAGGTATTCTTGAACTATACGGAGACCAATATCTCTGAGGGCAGCTACAAATTGTGTACTGTATTAATGTTTAAATTTCTATTAGTTTTCTAAAGTTTAAGGAGTCTTTTTAGTAATTCAGTTCTTAATATTCAGTAAGGGCATGAATAACTTATTATATGTATACTTATTCTTTGGCATTACTAACCAATAAACCATCAGGCTAGCTTTATAATATTTTGATATTAACTGATTCATCGTTGACTGACTCTTTAAGGATAAAACTGCAATATTTGTGGTAATAATGCCATATCCTCATACAGTGTAATTTAATTGTTACCATGCATAAGTCTTATTGGCTGTGTAATATTCAGTTGAAACAGTGCTAGTTGTTTTATCTCATAAAATAATTAAAAATTTAAAGCTTCGTGGGATAAACTTTGTGTAAAATAATATTGAACTTCGTGGTTTTCTTGCTGTAAATGATTTGCTTTCATATTAATTGGATTGTTTTCCTCACATACATTAATTTCAAGCGTGATATATGATAATTTTTAGTGTTCTGTATGTTTGATGGGAATATTATTCACAATGGAGCTATTCTATTGTGTGTTGTTTACTAGTCTTTTCACCAGTGTATTATGTCAGAGATGCGATTGTAAGTATTTGTACATTTTATTTCATATTTCTTTTTTAACTTCTTTTTACCTTGATTAAGTCATAGGCACATTATTTTGTAGGATCTAAATATAAGGACAAATAAAAATATTATATTTTTTAATATTATTTTTATATTAATAATAAATGTTTAAAATATTACTAGACGTAAAATTTTGCGAAAACGGTTGGTTGTTTGTTATTCAATCACACTCTATTGCTTGAATGGATTTGGCTGCAAAGTAGTACACTATGATTATCCCTGGAACATGTTTCTATACGATAAGAGAACGCGAGTAAAAATCACTATCTAGTATCGACATAATAAATAGTATGGATACGTAACTGAAATTTTTTATTCTTTTTTTAATTTTCTAGGATTACCCAGAATACTTCTCTTAACATAAAGTTAAACTATTCAATAGTAAAGTGTTTTATATTTTCTTCTTACAGGTGATTTATCTAAAGACGTAGTAATGGAAAAGTACAAAGTGTACCTCATTGGATTCACAATGTTATTTATGTTCATAGCTATAATTTGCTTATCACTTGCTCTGTATATGGCTATGTGTAACAAAACAATATTTGGTATAAGTATCACAAAAAAGCAGTCGTACGTGAGACAAGAATCAGGGCATGGAGTTCCAGTATGTAATTATAAAAATACTGCTAACGATACCCGCAATAATGATGGAAGCACACTCACTGTAAATAGCGGTATTGTGGAAGTCGGCGCATTAGATGAGCCAGAAACACCGACTCGTATTGAACTCAAAGATGAAAAGAAGCCTTCATTAGCTAAAAAGCCCATAATACCAATATCTCCTATGCAAAAAGCGCAAATGGATGATATTATCAGGCAAGTTTTACAAGCCAAAAGGCATGAACGTGGTTCATCAAACTTAAAAGAATTGGAGGACTTGATAATGCCCAAATTCGGAAAAGGTGACGTAAATGTGTCTGGTTCTAGAAGGATTTCGCTAAGTTTAAACGATTTAGATGATGAAGACACACATGATGATTTGTATGAAAATTTACCAAAAAATAAACAAGAAAATAAAAATCCAGTCGAAATTAATGTTGTAAATAGAAACAGTGATTTGAAAATATTATTAGAAAATGAGCAAGAATTATATGATACTCTACCGAGGCAAGAAGTATATGATACTCTGCCGAGGCGAGAAGTATACGATACTCTCCCAAATCCCATAAAGTGTCCGCAAACAAGTAGGGATGCTGACGTGGAAAACATTCACGTATACGATTGTCCTCCTAGAAAAAGTTGGGAAAAACGTGATTCGAATAGTATAGTTTTGGACCAAGATACAGAATACCTACTTTTAATATCAAAATCGGAAAATGGAGACAAAACAAGTTATATTAATGCTAAAACTTGTGATACCTTAAAAAGTAATCATCAAAATACTTAAGTAGTTCAAAAATAAATTATTAGACATCTTGGTTAATTATAAGAAAATAGACTTAGCTCATAATCAAATTAATATTAAACGTACGTTTAATATTATTATCATTGAAAGCAAGAAAACTTGTGGTATAAAATTGGTGACTTATTAGGTATTTTATTAAAAGTGTGCTTCAGAAGTAATTATCGGTATGATGTTTAATGAACGAGCAAGAAAACAAGACTTAGTTATCTTTAACTAGAAATTAAAAATACTTGTAAGAAAATTTGCTGTAGTGTATATATTAAAGATGTGTTTGATTCTCAAATTTGTATAAATTTCTCAACATTTTTGCAACTCTGCTCACCTCTCTCATTTTGTCTAAATTGCAAAACCGTGGTCACTGGGAAAAGCGGCGTCGTAATTTTGAATGATGATTTGGATGACATGTTTAATAGTCATTTTAGTAGCGTATTTTACATACATTGCCAAAAAAATGAGCATTCTTCATTTAACAGCAATTTTTGATACAGAAAATAGTCATTGTGTATCCATAGAATAAACAATAGCGGTTCTAACCAAATCCTCAGTATGTTTCGATACACGCTTTATATACTCATCTATACTAACTGCTACTATTTAAACTATAACTATTTTATAATTATTATTATAAACGAGCGATACGAGCGATAAAGTAAATACTAATTACAATGTACAGAGTATTTAATAGTTGACGTAGCTCAATGGTATAACAATGAAAATAGTAAACAGTATGAGGATAAAGTAATTGCGTACAAATATACTTAATTACTTAGTATGACGTATTTTGAGATAGATCGTGGGTAACTAATATTTTGCAAGTTTACTTCGAGACCAAACCAACCAGTGGCACACCTGCTATCATAACATAGAGAGAAAAAGGTAACTCAAAACTATGCCCTGTACCTGCCAGCACGGTTTAGTGTTTTTAAGTACCGATTAAGTGGTTCATTAACATCTTGATACCTCTTAAGTTTGAAAATGAATAAGTTCTTTGACTTGAACAATACGCTAACCAAAATTGGCTATGTGGTTAAACTCTATGCCATAAAAGTTGGCGCAAGGGTAATACAAATTTTATAACTGTATAACTTTTTTAAATATGTACCTAGAATTGCCAAGAGTTTCAGTAAGCTCTTTACTAAAACGAATACCCAATGCGCATTAATGGGATCTTACCAAATTCGGTGGAAGGAACATTAACGGTAACGCCACTGACGTGCCATACGACGCGACGAGCCAAACGCGCTTCTAAAAATTGTATGAAAACGAGTGGTGGCGCGTGTAACGCACCACTGTGGCACCACTGCAGCGCTTCTTCATGCCTCCAATTTGAAGGCGCCCTAAATCCATTGTAAGGTATTCTAAACGTTCAATCTGTGTAGGGTGTTCCCATCTATACCACGTTGTGGACCTGGCGCTATGCAATGTTAAGAATGAGATGTCTGGTCCTCTACAAAGCAGGCGACATGTGTTCGGTCCAAGTAGTGGGTTATTTATATCACCATACTGCCTGCTTTGCAGAAACGATTTGTCTTCTTGCTTTCCTCTCTTCGCTTTTCCATCGCCAGGTTTCTCATTCTTGTCAAAATTTTATAAAACCAGTCTGTATAGGTATCTACTGCACTGAGGTATAAATTCTATAATACTCGTTTCATTAAAACTTACACAAAGTAAAGCCCACTGCGTTAAAATGGCGTCGCAACGCAAATCCAACACGTCATTGTTTGCAAACCCTTTTGTTGTAACTACACCGAATGAGTTTTAACTCCAAGTACGTAGATTAAACAAACGAGGTATTTGCAGAACTCTCTCGACGCATTTGTATAACAAGGTATGGCGCCTCATTATTCAGCCTTTTAGCCATGACTTATTACATCGCAGGTCTTGAATATTATTTTAACCTTGGACACAATGGTTTATTCTGCAATCAGGTAAATTTTAGGGGCGACAGCCGTGAGTGGGCACTTTCCATCAGAAGGGGAGTAAGCTTACAAGCAGGTCCTAGTTCCACCTACGGTTGGGATCCTCGGGTAAGCCCTCGTCACGCTGTCGGGCTTACCCGAGGATCCCAACCGTAGGTGATCATGAATAAATCTCCAGCTCTTTTTATCCTACTTCCTACTAATATGAAAGATTATAAATGTGAAAGTTTGTGAATATGTTTGAATGTTTAGATGTTTGGATGTTTGTTACTCAATGACGCTCTAACAGCTAAACGGATGGGGCTGAAATTTGGAACCGGGGTAGATTATAGTCTGGAATAACACATAGGCTATATTTCATCCCGGGAATATGTTCCCGTGGGAAGCGGGAACGAGAATCAAATTTCACGCGAGCAAAGCAGCAAGTATCAGCTAGCGTATAAATAAGAAGTAGATCTCTCGACCCTTGCTTTCTCTAATCTAAGCAATCTATTATTAGGAAGGAAACGTTTATTGGATACCTGTAATCTAAAGTCTATAACAGACCAAACAACTAAGGTTACATAGATAGCTTTCAACTGTTACTTAAAGCAACTAACTTAGGTACCTTTTAAAAGTATGTAATACCTTATTAACTTTAAAGATAATTTTGAAAAGCAATTAGTATCCTGGCTCAATCAAAAATTTAATGTGATTTTTTTTTAGATCTTGAGCAGGATTCGAACTTGCGTCTTCTGGTTTGCCGGACCAGGACGCCTTAACCGTTATACCGCGTTGGTAGATGGTGCGTCGCCCCAAGACGTAAAGTAGTGAAAGAATTTGACACTCTGATTTGACGGTCGAGAGTAGTGTCTCGGTGGTCCAACGGTTAGGGCGTCTGGTCCGGCAAACCAGAAGATGCAGGTTTGAGCTCGAGACCATAATTTTTTCACATTAAATTTCTAATTAACTTTGCTTATAATTAATTAGTTAAACAAGAAAACCCCTATAAGCGTTATCTTAAATGAGTGGTACAAATACTATACCTACATAAAAATAATAGTTGCCAATTCACATGATATGTTAAACTGTGTAACCCTTTGAAAAATTGCAAACGAATCTAAAATTCCGACGGGTCTCTGTATTTAAGTGCTGTTAAAAATAGAACATTTTGCAAACTTTTAAAGTGAAAAGTTCGATGAGAATAATTTTTTGTAGAGAAAATAACTTCAGGGTATGCGTCACCGACATGCTAATGACGTCGCACGAGTAAGTATATTGCTATTTATACGCATTTTATATACTAACAACCCACTCATGTATGTAATACTATTATATTATTTTTGGTATTACTCAACGCTGTATGTAGGTAAAAAATTTGTCAGTTCACGTCACAGAGATACAAATTGTCTCTTTCTTGACAGTCTTTTTAGGGTTTCGTAGCCAAATGGCAAAAACGGAACCCTTATAGATTCGTCATGTCTGTCTGTCTGTCCGTCCGTGTGTCACAGCCATTTTTCTCCGAAACTATAAGACCTATGCTATTGAAACTTGGTAACTAGATGTATTCTGTGAACCGCATTAAGATTCTTAAATAAAACTAGAAAAAAAGTAGTAAATTTTGGGGGTCCCCATACTCAGAACTGAAACTCAATTTTTTTTTCATCAAACCCATCCGTTGGGGTATCTATAGATAGGTCTTCAAAAATGTTATTGAGGTTCCTAACATCATTTTTTTCTAACATGAATAGTTTGCACAAGAGACACTTCCAAAGTGGGAAAATGTGTGTCCCCCCCCCCCCTCTAGCTTCTAAACTAAGAAAATGATAAATCTAAAAAAATATATGATATACATTGCCATAAAAACTACCAACGAAAATTGGTTTGAACGAGATAGAGCTAGTAGTTTTTTTTTAATACGTCATAAACCGCAATTTTCGGTTAGAAAAATCACTACCACTGCGAACGTGTAAAAACATCAATCAAAGTTACAAAGAACTTTTATATAATGTAACTTGCTGCTACGAAACCCTTCGTGAGCGAGTCCAACTCTCACTTGGCCGGTTTTTTTTTTCATTTTTCTGAATTCGATAAGAAAATATTTTATGAGAATGCTCACAGAATAAAAGTTAGCAATATTCTTGTACTGTTTCCGCTAGGTGCCTTCAGGCCGTTTTCATCCGTATTGTCTCGAAATCCTTCCGCTTCAATGCAATTTCTCACACTATCTATGCAGTTCGGTGGTACTGTAGTTTTAAATAATAGCTAGTTCTATTTAAAAAAGTTGGTTGAACGTTGGAGAGCGCTCATAGCGCTCCAACTCATTTTCTGTTTTTACGACAGTCCGGTAGGCCTCTTGATGTTTAATTGTTTTTAATATTAGAGAAACCTTATTTACCGTATTGTGGCGTTATTTGGGAGAGGCCTACCTTGGACTAAAAGAATAACAATGTTATTTTTCTATGAGTCAATGTTATTATTTTAGTCTGAGAGGCCAGAGGTCTGAGAGTCCAGCAGGGGACTGCCATAATTATGCTGATTTGATTGATTCTTATCTAAGCCTCTTATTGACATTTATATTTTTGGTCTCATCTGATGTTACTAGCGATATGCTATTTTTTTTATCCATCGAATAACCAGATTAAAAGTTTTCAGATAAAAGACTTAGTTACCAACACTTTGACGAACTTTGAAAGTAAGCCAAGATTTATTGTTAAAATGGGTCTAGATTATTTCATTATGAAAATATGGCTTCTTTCTTTTGTTAAATGTAAAAAGTTCCATCATTTACAGTGAGTAGGTAATTTGTCTCTTGAAGTTAATCCAGTTCACAAAAGGTTGCCAAATGGGAATTCTGGTTTAGACAAGTTTCACCTCAGTGTTTTTCGAATCTGAGGCTGTCGATCCCTAGTGCATGGAATTCGGAGAATTAATACTTAGGTACTTCAAAGAAATCATGATAAGTAATATGATAATTTTAAAAGTACATTTTAGGGCTCCGTACCCAAAGGGTAAAAAACGGGACATCTCTTTGTCTGTCTTTCTGTCCGTCACGAAGCTGTATCTCAGGAACTGTGATAGCTAGAGAGCTGAAATTTTCACAGATGATGTATTTCTGTAGCCGCTATAAGACATCTTAGATAAGTATCCAAGACAGGACTAGTTGCAGAATCGTATACCTACAACAGACAAAGACGGGGAGAGGTTCTCCAACAGTGGACTGCCTTAAGCTGATTTGATGAATTGATTGAAAACCGAGGTATGTACTAAGTATCATGCGAATGATGAAATTTCACGACACAAATTAAGTTGGTCATTATTTATTTATTTTACACTTTATTGTACGCCAAGTAAATACAATTATGGTACGTAAATACAATGCAAGAAGATGTACAATGGGCGGCCTTATCGCTAAAAAGCAATTTCTACCAGGCAACCTTTGGATGGAGAAAGTTGATTGAAGGTAACGAGAAGAATTTAATTTATATCTACTAATATAATAAAGAGGAAAGATTTGTTTTTTTGTTTGTAACGAATAGGCTCCGTAACTACAGGACCGATTTTAAAAATTCTTTCACTGTTGAAAAGCTCCACTCTTTGCGGTGAATATAGTTTATATTTTATACCCGTATTCCCACGGGAACGGGAATTACGCGGGTGAAACCGCGTGACGTCCGCTAGTGTTTATATACATTTTTGTAGTCTTAGTTCACTTGCTTTTTTTTAACGTGTGGAAATCCGTCATGGATGCTATGCCGGACTCTTACCGACTGAAAAGCACAGGTTCCCTACCTACTACCTACGGTTGGGAGCCCCGGGTAAGCCCTCGGGAGGATATCACCATGAAATTAGTTCACTTGCTAGCTATAATATTACTTTAAGATACTGTCATTTGAAAGCCAAACCACGTTTTTAGGGTTTCGTAGCCAAATGGCAAAAACGGAACCCTTATAGATTCGTCATGTCTGTCTGTCTATCCGTCCGTGTGTCACAGCCACTTTTCTCCGAAACTATAAATAAATAAATAAATATTCACGGACATTTCACACAACGCTATCTGATCCCAAAGTAAGCTAGGAATAACCTGCTTGTGTTATGGGTGTCAGACCACGGATATTAATACTTATATACATTTTAAATACATACATATTATACATAGAAACACCCAGACTCTTGAGACAAACTTTTATGGGTCACACAAATATTTGTATCTGGTGGGAATCGAACCCACGACCTCCAGCGCCGCAGGCGGTATCAAAACCGACCGCGCCGCAGAGGCAGTCTAAACTACACTCGAGAGCAATGAATCCGGGTCACTTAAAGAATGTTAAAAATCTCGGAAACTAAAAATGATAGGTTAATGCAATAAATTGTATTTAATAGACAATGTAATACTCCTTAAATGAAAGTAAAAAAAATATGAGTCACCATACATTTTATTAACACAAAATTACATAAAGAAAAAACTGCTGATCTCTCCTTAAAACAAAAATAGGAAACATGAAATTTTTGAACTTTATTACGATTTTCTTGAATTTTAATACTTCGTATTGCCTCCTCGTGCTTCCATTACTGCGTTTACGCGGTTTGGCATGCTGTACACCAAGTTCCTTATACGATTTTGGGGAATATTCTCCCATTCCTCTGTGAGAGCAATTTTGAGCTCACGAAGCGTGATTGGGGGAGGGTTTCGTTGTTTTACGCATCTGCCTAGCTCGTCCCAAGCATGCTCGATCGGGTTGATATCCGGGCTGCGCGCTGGCCACTCCATACGAGTAATGTTCATCTCTTGAAGGTAGTCATTCACAATCCTACCTGTATGAGGTCGGGCATTGTCATGCATAAATATAGCATCCTCACCTAAATTGACCATAAATGGACCAACGTGATCATTGAGGATTTCTTCCACATATCTTACGCTAGTTAAAGAGCCGTTTTCTATGATCACCAGCTCTGTGCGACTTTCAGAAGAAATTCCGGCCCACACAAGTACAAACCCACCACCGTAGGCTACTTTTTCTTCGATGCATGCTTGCTTGAATCTTTCCCCTGGTCTTCGATACACTCTGTGTCTTCCATCGTGCTTGTAGAGCATAAATTTTGATTCGTCGGAGAACATAACTTTTGACCAATCTTCAATACTCCAATTTACGTGGCTCTGGGCATACCTTAGTCTCGAAATACGATGCCCACGCTCCAGTTTAGGGCCGTTTGCAGGTCTAAGGGGTTTTAAGTTAGATTCAGCAAGCCGACGTCTTACTGTCCATGCACTTGGGTTACTTCCTCCGAGGCGTCGAAACTGATTGGTGAGTTCAGTTCCTGTGAGAAAGCGATTTCGAAGCATGGTGTTCACCAAGTATCGGTCTTCTCGTGCTGTGGTACACCTGGTTCTGCCCGTTCCTGGTCTGCGTAGGTTAGAACCAGTTTCTTCGTAACGTCGGAGAACTCTTTGTACTGTTGACAGCGACACACCGACAGTCCTGGCTGTATCGCGCTGACTCCGGCCGGTTTCCAGCATTGTAAGTATTCTGGTGCATTCTTCAGGCGTAAGCGACATAATTTCAGCTTGATTAATGAATATAGAGCACTATCAACATTGTTTATGTACCCACATAAATGACAGATTACAAACAAAAGCAACACCAAATGCTGTAATTTCGTAGTTCCATCTTCGAAAGTGGCCCTTTTTCAAATTTGATTTTTTTATGATATAACTTTACAATAACTAAGAAGTTTTAATACCTTCATTTAAGGAGTATTACATTGTCTATTAAATACAATTTATTGCATTAACCTAGCATTTTTAGTTTCCGAGATTTTTAGGATTCTTTAAGTGACCCGGATTCATTGCTCTCGAGTGTATAAGGTCTATGCTATTGAAACTTGGCAGCTAGATGTATTCTGTGAACCGCATTAAGATTCTTATATAAAACTAGAAAAAAAGCAGTAAATTTTGGGGGTCGCCATACTCAGAAATGAAACTCTAATTTTTTTTTTTCATCAAACCTATATGTGTGGGGTATCTATAAATAGGTCTTCAAAAATGCTGTGGAGGTTTATAACATCTTTTTTTTCTAAAGTGAATAGTTTGCGCAAGAGACACTTCCAAAGTGAAAAAAATTGTGTCCTCCCCCCCCTCTAAATTCTAAACTAAGAGAATGATAAATCTAAAAAAATATATGATGTACATTGCCATAAAAACTACCAACGAAAATTAGTTTGAACGAGATAGAGCTGGTATTTTTTTTTAATCCATACTCCATACTTTTACTTAATATTATAAAGCTGAAGAGTTTGTTTGTTTGTTTGTTTGTTTGTTTGTTTGTTTGTTTGAACGCTAGGATCTCAGGAACTACTGGTTGGATTTCGGAAATTCTTTTACAGTTTGATAGTCCATCTATTGAGGATGGCTATAGGCTATATAACATCACGCTAAGGCAAATAGGAACGGAGCAGCAATCAAGAATGTTTCGAAAACGGGGAATATTTTTTACCGTCTGAGAGCTTCCGAAGCGTACGCTGCGTAAATGGTTAAAGTTACGTAAAAATTGCGTATTACAAAATTGTTTCTCTTAAAAAGTTCTAAAAAAAAGTCCGCGACAGCATATGTCTATCTTTTAAGGTTCGCCCACAATAACCTAATTTGTCTATCTCTTAAGGTCCGCTCACAATATTTTAAAACCAAAGAGTTTGTTTGTGCTATGATCTCAGAAACTACTGGTTGCATTTCAAAAATTATTTTACATTTTCATATTCAATTTATTGAGGATGGTTAATGACAGTATAACATCACGCTAAGACGAATAGGGGCGGAGCAGCTATGAATAATGTTTTGAGAACGGGGAAAATTTCTTTCTTTTCGGAGCTTCCATTGCGTACACTGTGGAAATGGTTAAAGTTACGTAAAAATAGTGTACTATAAAATTGTTCCTCTTAAAAAGTTAAAAAAAAAGTACTTAACCGCATATGTTTATCTTTTACGGTTCGCTTACAATAACCCTCTTAGTAAGTTTTAAAATTTGAGCAGGGCGACGACGACAGTAATCGTGGTCTGCAGTGATAGCCAGTCAAGTGAACGATAAAAACCGGTCAAGAGCGAGTCGGATCCGTACCATAAAAGGACGGGCGGAAGTAGATGCGACGGGAAACATCATATCACTTTACATATTAATACCACGCCTCTCTCCTTCTCACTCTCATGTGACGTGGTTAGATGATCTAAGGACGCAAGCGAAGTTGTGTGGGTCAGCTCTAATGAACATAAGTGACGGAGTAAATGCGACGGGAAATATTATATCACTAAATATTTATACTACACTTCTCTCTTTCTCACTCCCATGTGACGCAAACGAAGTTGCGCGGGTCAGCTAGTACGTCATAAACCGCAATTTCCGGTTACTGAAATCACTACCACTGCGAACGTGTTAAAACATCAGTCAAAGTTACAACGAACTATAAGAACTTTTATATTATGTTACTTGCTGCTACGAAACTCTTCATGGGCGAGTCCAACTCGCACTTGGCCGGTTTATTAAAAAGAAAACCCAAAGTAGCCGTTGTTGTCGGGTTTACAAGCGTATTAACGTAAAATAAAAGTTTCGTTTCAATTCGTAAATCCAACGACAAACGGGTTTGGTGCCAAAAAATGTCGAGATCCACTTCATTACAGTGCATTTGGGACCGTCACTTCCGCATCCACTTCTAGTACTTTGTGAACTGTAGTTGTTTCAGCGCCAGTAATTTTGTTTTCAGTTCATATTTTGCAATGTTTACGGGCGGTTTGGGAAGTGAAAATGACTAAAAGTTTTTAATGCTTTCATACACAATTTATGTAAACCTTAAAAAGTAACTATTATACGTACATAAATGTGTGACTGCCTCTGTGGCGCAATCGGTAGTGATACCGCCTGCGGCGCTGGAGGTCGTGGGTTCGATTCCCACCGGAGACAAATATTTGTGTGACCCATAAATGTTTGTCTCAGGAGTCTGGGTGTTTCTGTGTATAATATGTATGTATTTAAAAGTATATAAGTATTAATATCCGTGGTCTGATACCCATAGCACAAGCAGGTTATTCCTAGCTTACTTTGGGATTAGATAGCGTTGTGTGAGATGGCCGTGAATATTTATTTATTTATTTATAAATGTAACTAAGCCTTTTTCCCTGTAGAGGTAGACAGAGGCATCAGTCAAACAGTCTTAATAATGCCTAGTGCAACACATCAATCAACTCAGCATATAGCAGTCTATGAGTCTACTGTTGGTCGTAGACCTCTCCAAGTTCACGCCACTGTACACGGTCTAGTGCCTTCCGCATCCACTCCCAGCCTGCAACCTTTAATAGGTCGTCGGTCTATCTGGCTGGTGGACGTTTACCGAGTCACGGTCTCCACTCTAGAACTCGTTTGCTCCATCGGCCGTCGGTTCTTCTACAGATGTGACCAGCCCATTACCACTTTCATGTGCTAATTCTATTGCAACACATGTGTCGACTTAATTTTCACGCAATAAACATGCTTACTCATTACCAAGAACTTGGAAGGTGTAAATGAATTTTTTTTTTTAATTTAAGGTAAAGGTACCTATTAAGTGTCTTACATCCCTGTATGTTGAGAAGTCAATTCGTCATTCTTCCGTTACAATTAGTAAGCTACAGACTGGCCTCGTGGTCCAGTCATGGTTAATGTGCCTGAATACAGTTTTAAAGGTAGTGGGTTCCATTCCCACCCAGGTCAAATCTCTTTGTGTGATGAGCACATTGATTTTTTCTGTGTCTTGGTGTAATTTATCTGTAATATGGTATGTATTTAGAAATATATAAGTTTATTTATGAGTCGTCTTAGATTATAGACTTTAATCTAAGTGAGTCGTCTAGATCCCATAGCACAAGCTTATATTAGCTTAATTTAAGCTAGATTATGTTGTGTGAGAATTTCCGCAAATATTTATTATTATTTTGTTAGCTACTCCTTCTGGGATACCAAAAATCTGGATGATAAAAGTATCCATTACATGTCCTACATTCCTTTCTATGAGGAGTTCTATTCATGATTCCTGTGTAAGAAATAGTTAACCTTGACTCTTCTGCGTTAGGATAGATGAAGTGTGCGTGTGTCTATGGTAGATGCTTCTCCCTCTCCGCCTTTACCATCGTTATCGCAATAATTATTTACAGAACACAGAGCTACCAATGCTACAAGCGCTTGAAATACCGCAACGGCTTAAAAAGCTATTTATTCAGCCACTTTTATGGCCTCAATAAAATTAAATTGTCTTGTGAAGTTACCGCAATGGTAAGCCCAACTTGTTTTATTAATTTCATAAAACAAGAATTTAGCAACATGCCGAGATTAGCACTCGTGTGAAAACATCTTATTTTCATTGTAATAACTTTGTATTAGAGCGCGTTCCCATTATGTCGTGACGACCAATTGTGATGTCTTTCAAAGCTTATGTGTTTAAATGGAGATGTTCATATAAGGCTGAGGCCGCATTTGCGGTTACCGCGGCGGTTTGTAACCCCAAAATGTCAAACCATAGACTTGGTTTTATTGGTTTTCACACATTGAAATTAGAATTTGACATTCTGAGGTTACAAAGTGTGGTAAACCGCAAATGCAGCTTTGGCTAAGGACGACATAATTAACTGTCGTCTACGTCATTTTCTTCCTTTCGGAAACGACACTATTATCATGACCGTGAGAACAACTTCGTCGTAAAACCATAAACTTTGATAAAAATATCGTCTGATGACAAAAGTCGTTGTAGAAAAAGATAGAGACGTTATTAGTCGTCCGTTACTACATAGTGGAAACGCGGACTTTCGATGAACATTCTTCTAAGGAACGTTTGATTTTCACGGTTGAGTTTCAGGCAACTTACACAATTGCTTTCGACACATTTTCCTAACATTCTTAGCAAATTGTTTGCTTTGTGTAATCATTTCAAAGTTTTGCTAATTATTTATACAAATTAATGGTATTAAAAACTTTTACAGTTTACTAAATTATAACGAGTTTTAATAGATTTTTTTAGAAAGTGTCGTATCATCTTTTTAATAAGATAAAACTTGTGTATGAGTTTCATTTTTCTATCATTAAGGCTGAGGCCGTATTTGCTGTTGCCGCAGGCGGTTGTTAACCTAGAAATGTGAAAACCAAAGAAACCGATACAGAAACCTTTTTAATAATAAACTGGTGCCGCACGAAATCCTGTTTTTTCAATACAATGAAACCTAGTCAATGGTTCCATTGGTTTTAAAATTTTGAGGTTAGACATCGCCCGCGGCAGCCTTAAATGCTACTCAGCCTAACTAGGTACTTGGACTATAGGTCAAGGACGGACATGAAAAAACAACAAGCGTTCCGAAACGTGAACTACGGAACCCTAAAAACGCTGTTGATAAAAAGAATCTACAAAACTTTAAAAGGAATCTCGTGTTACATGTCAGCATTTCTATGTTTTCTTTCCAATCACAGAATTTAATCTTGGACTATTAATTTCAAGAGGCTATTCTTTTTATACAGCTTCATTCAGCTACTAACGAAGACTTTTGTGTAGGTAGTCCACCCTCACATAAAACTGTTCAATTATTCAACTTGCTATTAAAGCTAAAATAAAGATGAATAAAAATTTCTACTGGAGACACTTTCCAGTAAAAAAAATTGTATCTCTTTAAAATGCTGTTTGAGAATAGCATCTGGGGTTAAAGTTTTGCTATTTCATTTGTGTCAGAACAGGGCGCCGATTCTAGATTCATATGATGTGAATGCGTGGACGGAAATTTGCGTGTGTAACGTGATGTGTCTCACATGAGACAGGTGACATTTCATCCGTAAATTTCTGTCCTCGCATCGTGAATCATCGTGAATCGTAAATAGGCTAGAATCGTAATCGTAGCTGAATGGGTACGAAAACTGTCAAATTGTACCATAGACGACGCGTCAGCTAGGGGGACTGTTTTAAAGTGACGAAAACGAGGTGCGAATGAAATCGCTTTTATCAGCATACTTGGACAAAAAAAATAGCCAAAAATTGATTTCTAATCTATTCTATATAATGCGTTTCAAAATTATGCTTTTGATATAAACATACATAAACATATAGTCACGCCTTTATCATCGGAGGGTAGGCAGAGGCCATATAATATGGACACATTAATTTCACCTTTTTAGAATTTGTCCCACGTAATAGGTGGTGAGCCGTATTGCCGCCATGCCGTGTTGGGATGGACAGGCGCAGGTTGTGACTGGCTGCTGTTAAAATTTTTCAAGCTGCCTGTAAAGGCCTTCAACTTGGCTTAACGACTGCCATTTTACTGGCAACCGGGACCAACGGCTTAGCGTGAAACGCTCAAATAAATGTCACAAAGTGGTCACATGGATGGTCACCCATCTAAGGATCACCCATCTAAAATTGCTTATTGCAGTGATCGTTTACAAAACACTGAGTCCGCGGGGCCACGAGTGCTTCAAATCGCTTATAAATTGTAAATTAATTGAATTGAGCTCCAAGTTTTCTGCGATACATATTCACATCATTCTATTGGTGATATTCACATCTCTATGAAATAAAATCGCTTACGTCAATAGGGTGCTTGAACTATAATGGTGTCCGTATAACGTATTGTATAAGTATTGGGTTTATTGGCGTAGGAATAAGCTTTGATTAGGTTTTGATAGCGGCATTATGAATACAGGCGTCTATGTCAGTGTATTGTCTTCATTTCATAGTCAGAATGTGTTCAAGATGGATAAATCTTCAGATTTAGTTGAAGATCTATTATACCCGTGTCGCCCCGTGAGGCGACGGGTAAGACTACAAAATTTCGCCACCCCAATACATCCCAAGGTTTTCGTCAGAGGCGACTAAAGGAACACTTTCGCAAAAAGATACATTGCGTTGAGAAGGAAACTAGGTTGTCAGAAAAAAGACAATCGTTTAGCCAAGTTGAAGGCCTAATGGGCGGCTTGAAAAATTTCACCTGCGGGTAGCAGCGACCTGTGCCTGTCCATTCTAACACGGCAATAGGCTCACCACCTATGACGTCGGACGTAAAACTATAAGGTGGCATGTGGGCGTATAATATGCCTCTGCCTACCCCTCCGGGATAAAGGCGTGATTATAATTATGTTGGCTATCAATTTACGAGTATAATGACTGATTCCCTCCTCTTACAACCCCTTCTTCAAGCGAAACCTGACTATACCTACCCCCCAACTTGAGGGCCACTGTCAATAATAGCCTCGGGGACTGTGAGGGTCGCCCGCAGGCACTAGACGTCGCCACGACTTTCCATGAGCCGGGCGGCGCCATTATGGGCAAACTAAATTATATAAAAATACCTCAGGCTATGTGCTGAATGACTTAGACTTATTACAGCAATATCACCAGCCGAAGGAAGGTTTCAATAACCTGATGATAAACAATTAGGTAAAACTGTAGGTAAACTTGAACGTATCAACAATGGTTCAATTTTTAGGGTTCCCTAGCCAAAGGGTAAAAGCGGGACCCTATAATCATGAGACTTCGCTGTCCGTGTGTCTGTCTGTCTGTCCGTCACGAGGCTGTATCTCTGGAACCGTGATAGCTTGAAAGCTGAAATTTTCACAGTTGTATTTCTGTTTCCGCTATTACAAGAAATACTAAAATCGTTAAAATAATAATAATAATTGCTAGATGTCGCTGTGATTTTCCATCGGACGGCATCATTTTGGCGAGCTAAATATAAAATAAAAATCATCCACTCCTCGTGGTGGGTCAGGACGTGACCGAGACGTGACGTGACGAGACCATGGTGCGAGCCATGATCTCCAGCGGGAGTAAGTGGGACTGCGCCGCCTCTTTCTGCGAAAAAAAAAAAGGGGGGGGCTTCCATCCAACAAACCCTCCGTGCGCGGTTCCGACTCGCATTTGGTCAGTTTTATTCAAACTCATTTTCCTGATCTTTAGTTCATAATCGATGAAGCACCCTTTTTCGGGATCTAGGTACAATAAGTAGATTCTAAGAATGTAATCTAACGAAAAGAGCAACCCGAGCTTCAGAGAATAATATAATTAAAGTTTTAATTACGTATTTAATATTCTAATCTGCCATTTCTAAATTCGCTCATCCGGTTTCAAATATGTGACAAACAGACAATGATGTAATGATATTAATTTTCTGGAAAGCGTTGCGTAATTTTAATTACAATTGTATTGTGTATGTTGTAATTGCCTGTTTAAGAATTGTGATGGAAAATTGTATTACGGTAATAGCATAGAAAGACATAATTATATTGAAGTAGGATTAGGTTATATCACAAAGCAACCTCGGAGTCCGCGGCGCTGGCCCACGGTGCTCTATGGGTTTATGATGCAAAACAAAATCATTGTCTTTTGTATAATAATATGGAAACGTGGTCATCAAAATGACCATGTCCACTTAGTGGTAAAACATGGCCATATATAGTGAGTTGAGAGTTACTATTAGGTACACTCCACAAAATGATAATAAAAGGAGGGGGGGGAAGAGGAAATTTCCTCTCCCCCCCTCCTTTTATTATAATTTTAGGATGGATTTCCGCCATGTAACGCCTGATTCCATTAGTTACACTCCACAAGCCAACAGTGGTCCTCAAGTTGGCACTCCAATGAACCTTTAAAACCAGGGTTGGTATGCGTGTGGGTTTACATAAAATTAGAAATGCAAACAGTATCAGAAAGTAAACAAACAGAGCAGTAATTTTAGGCGGAGCATATTGTACTATCCCTACTAATATTATAAATGCGAAAGTAGGTAACTCTGTCTGTCTTTTTGTCGTGTGTCTGTCTGTCTATTACGCTATCACGCCTAAAAACCGCTGAAGCGATTAAGATGAAATTTCGTATAAATATAGTTTGAGTCCCTGGAAGGACATAGACTACTTTTTAACCAACTGTGCAAAGGTAGGGTTACGATTGGAGGGTCAAACTAAATAAAATTATTTTTAAATTCTCACACAATACGCATCGATATCCGCTTAGAGACTGAGTTACAATATAAGTAACTGATAACTACTCGTAGTTTCGCAAAACGGCTAAGTGACGATTCGGAAGTCAAAAGTTAGCCAGCAAAACGATACTTACCTGGCATAGAGGATACCGTGATCGCAAAGGCGGTTCCCCCAGGGCGAGGCCTTTCCATTGCACTGCGGTTAGGTTGACCCTTGCGATTACCCCTAATGTGGGTAACTCGGATGCGTAATTTTTGATAGTGGTTTCTGCGTACGCGCTGTCCCCCTTATCAATTCTGTTGGGAGTCCTGAGACATCCTTCCGAGGACTTACACGGGCCCGCCAACCGTAAGCTGTTGGGCGATACGTAAGGTTTTTTAGTCGGTAGAAGTCCGGCCATGAGGGATTTTGCCTCACGTTAAATAAAAAAAGTCAGCAAAATAACTTTAGGTCATCGAATATCGATTATAACAAACAATATGCGAATATAAAACTCGCAAAATCCTTCGTAACAAAACTCACATTTAAATTACAACCGCGTATTCAGCTGTCAAGCCATCCAAAAGGGGTAGAGAATGACTTAGCATTAGAAGTGCTACATACATTTCAATTTACATATTGAATAGTTTCTAAATGAAACTGTCTGTCTACTCGTTTCATTCACTTACGAGTTCTAATACAAAACTTTGGTTAATGTTTTAAATGTCAGACTCAAAGTGCTTGATCATGACAATGTGTTTGCTTCGCTACGAGGTTGTTCGTGAAAATTAAGAAAGTAGGTATGTTACATACTAGCAGACGTCACACGGTTTCAGCCCCGTAGTTCCCGTACCCATGGGAATACGGGAATAAAATATAGCCTATTTTCACCGAGGATAACGTGACTTCCCAACAGTGATAATGCAATTAAACAAACAGTATTTGCTCTTTATAATATTAAAAGACATTAGAAGGCATTTTATAGAAAGATCGCTTAAATTATACTGCCCTCTTTTAAAAACAATATGGCGATTTTCATAATTTGAAAATCACTTTCAACGACAGACAGTCAAGAAGATAGCCTTATGGTCTCTACTTGAAGAATTCGGAATTATAGGTGAAAAAAAACACGCATGCTGCTAAAACCGCCTCTACCTCGCAGATGTTTTTTTTTAATGTTTAGCTCGCCAAAATTGACGTCGCCACCAGCCTGATGGAAAGCCGTAACGCATCTAGCGATTGGGGGCCACTTCTGACAGTGGCCCTCAAGTTGGCGGCCCTGTGATGTGCGTCTTCACGCTCCTCTTAAAGAACCCGGGATTGTAAGATGAGGGATGTTAATGCAATTGCAAGGTTTGACTAACATTCCTGGTCTCCCAGGCAGTTTAGTCGTTAAATTCGGCAGCATCTATGAGGGATTTTCCCACGGTAAAATAGGAATGACTTACATGAGTCTTATAACTGCATGAAGCATACCAGAGACTGGTTTCTTGTTTCTTGAACGTTGAGAACAGCAACAAAAGTTGTTTTGATGTGATGATAAAACTCAACATTTGGATTTGATGAAGACGTGAACTTTTCAGCAAAGGACGTAGAGTATAAGTTTTGTGCATTTAAAGGAAATAAGAATAATTAAGTATACTTGTTTCATTTTCTTGTTAAAATGTCTAAGACAAACGGCTTTCTAAAAAAATATTGCATTAACTTAAATAAACTACTTGAAAATAAGCAACGGTGAAATAAACTGTCTATTTACGTTAAACGATGAAACGTTTAAGATAAACGGTTTTCTTAAAGATAACAAAAATAAAAATACTATCAGCAACACTGGCGTAAAGTATCTATTTTTGTAAAACGAGTGATCTCTAGACGAAATATATGTACAGCAAACTTTATTTTGGCGTCTAAAATTAGCGTGAAATCAGCTGTTTGTCAACGCCATTTCCTCTAATGACGGAAGCACGGTAGCACGTTGCCAAGAAAATGATTTACGATTCACTTTCTGTAGTACAGTATAGTAATTCATTTTTAGATTGTTTAAGAGTTTCGGCTAGTAAATAGTCCTTTATATATGTGGGAGCTGGCAGCATGGTACGTGTCGAGTCCCTTATCTACCTGGAGTCCTAGTTCTTCTTAAGTGCCTTAGACAGGTCTGTTTTGAAGTTGGCAAAAACTCTCGCCCTGGCAAAGACCTGCCCGCACACGTTTTTCCCTCATCTTACAATCCCGGGTTCTTTAAGAGGAGCGTGAAGATGCACATCACAGGGCCGCCAACTTGAGGACCACTGTCTGAAGTGGCCCTCAATCGCTAGATGCGCCACGGCTTTCCATCAGGCTGGTGGCGACGTCAATTTGGCGTGCTGAATATAAAAAAAAAGAACTATGTTAACTTACGAAGGTAATCTCCACTATGCAACATTTCTCATACAGCCTTCGTGGCTATTAATAGTAGCGTTATGTTATAATACACTCGAGAGCAATGAATCCGGGTCACTTAAAGAATCCTAAAAATCTCGGAAACTAAAAATGCTAGGTTAATGCAATAAATTGTATTTAATAGACAATGTAATAGCGGCGTTTTCCCTGAAAGAAAACGCATATTAAAATACTTACCTAATTCGAAGCTTATATAATGAGATAGGCATATCCGTTACCCGTAGGCTTATCTTACTCATGTTTGATGACGTATTTCCGTCGACTCACCAGTAGGGGGCGCCACCTGTGAACTTATAAAGAACATGGCGTCCACTTTGTCCTCATTGGCTTTTATTCACCAGGCAGATTTAAAAAGTAAGCTTCGAATTAGGTAAGTATTTTAATATGCGTTTTCTTTCAGGGAAAACGCCGCTATTAAAAGTACTTGACCGTAATTCGAAGCTTATATAATGAGAAATGTTTGTTTTCGCCTGGTGAGTGACGGAAACGCCAATGTGATTCTAATTTATTTTTAGGAAAATAATATTATAGAATGTTGTATGTATGGTATCTAGATTTATAATCTTTACCATCTTGAACAACTTCATATGTAATCTTAAACAGACTAAATAAGGAATCTTATTTAAGGAGTAGTAAGTATTCCTTCTATTGACAGGATTAAATAATTGCGAATTATTATTATATTTCATTGGTGGTAGTAGCTGACATTATTACTCGACGATAAAGAATTTTGAAATCCATCGTCAATTACCTCTTGTTAAGGATTAATTTGATCTTACCACCACCACCAATTCTTAGAAGCTGCTGTTGACCGGGTAGTGCCGGGGCTAGAATAGTTGGAGAACCTCTAACAGTCATAAATAAACTATTAGACTGTGTAGTCTCATATCGGTTACTTTGATATCCTAATTTCTATCTAGAATAAAGGATTCAATTGATTAGTCGTAGGTGTTATCTTTGTTTACAATGTTTTCCAACCAGATTGTCTGAAATGAAAATGATCAGTTTCGGACTCTTAATTCGGGCCTAAAAGTAGTACCTATGACGTGAGTTAATACAATCGAGCAAAGTTAGATCGTGGTTGCGGCGACCTAAGCATAAAATCACTATGACGAGAAACCTGAAAAATGTTCTCTGTGTATCAATACTTAGTAATATTGAACTAAGTCATCAATCCCAATATCAATGAATATGTGACTTATCTTTCTTTACATTTTTTAAAGAGATCGACCAAGATATGCTTAACCAAAACATGCGAACTATGTAAAGTTGACTAACGGTTTCTATATTATCAAGAACAGCAACAACAGATTTATGTAACAGAATCGTATTATATAATAACCATGAATAAAATGCAAGTCGGTTAAAACATCTTAAAAGGTAGGTCTCAAGGAGCTCAATAGTAGAAGTTTTTGATTTAATATCTGTTATTTACCTCTTCGCCCCCCCCCCCCCCCACATTTCCACAGATTCTCTATGTGAGGTGGTGGGAGACCTGTCGAGGTGTTTATTAGAAGGAAAGAAATAATGTTTATTAGGTTCTTTTGCAGGTTCTGCAGAACGAATGGAGCTTACAGAGCTCTCGCTTTGAGATCTGCCCTCTATTATTACCTTGTGCCATCGCGGCGCCATAAACACTCCTGTTGACCGATTAAGGTGTGACAGCATCTTGGGTATTAAAAATGGTGGTGGAAGTAATATCCACACATTACAAACAGGCCTATCATGTAGTGTTCTCCATTTCATAATAGGAATATTGTTTGTAGGGAATCTTGCCTTAGTGGTGTTTGAAGCAGGATGCTCACAAAAAATACCCGGAGGAGCTGATACATATGGTATCGGCTCGGAATGCAGTGTTTGGTGAAGTCAATTTGATGTCGGACCATTACACGCAAGCTGACGAGTTAAGTTCGTCAAGGCAATTGATTTGGTCTCGTCCCTCTGGGGGGATGGACTACAACTGCTTTGAATGAGTACAGACTGTAACACAGTACCGGTATATGATTTCGAATCATGTGTAAGATTATCAACATCTCTCTTTGATGCAGTGCAATCTTTGTTATTCTAGGCCCTCGAGCCTGTTAGAGAAATGTTTTCTAGCTGGGCTCCCAAGCGAAATCTGACGCGTCCGTGGTAAGAAAGCATCTCGGATGGAAAGCTTGTAAAATTGACGAGAACCGGTAATTGCGGACCCACTATTGGAGTTCCACTTGTACCACTCCGTGCACTACTATTTTCTTCAGTGGGTTGTCGGTTAGGGGATTGACCGAATGTGACGCCGAGGTAAAGCTACCTCTAGGCACTGCGAAAGGGGTAAAAAATCAAAAGACCCACCAAGTTTGAATTTTCTTTAAAAGAACTAAGTTTCTTTGATTTGGAATTCAATAAATCTTCCTTTTATGTCTAATATCTTTTCTTTTGGTATTGGACTTTCGGTTCAGGTAGTTCTAAGTCTATCGCATAACGATATGAGAGGTTTCTTTGGGAACCTATTATTGTTTTCTCCCAATTGTCTAACCATCTCTGGGTTTGAAGAGTTTTCAAGGCTATTTGTACGTGTTTGTGAAGAGTAACAGGATTTTGATGCGCAAAATGAGATTTTGTGTAGGTAGACGAGTATTTGAATACTCTTATTCTATAGAAATCGAGGCACCCAGATGGTGAGAAACGAAAATGTTTTGGGTGCGGCTTACCCGAGCGGAAGACAAGAATGTGCTCTGAGAAAGAATAATGTAAACTACATCAGCTTTATCATGAAAATAAGCTTGACTGAGATGTATTTTGCACATGCAATCTCGTGGTTGGAGGAAATCTGGTAAACGGAACATGCTGAAAGATAGAATTATTCTGGCTTCACAAAGGCGTACAATGTCCTAAAACTGAATTCTGGGCGGATGACCCATCGCTATTTGAAGTTAGGAAAAGTGGAGAAATCAAACTTGGTGACAAAGGAACTAGTTTTAGAGTGCCTTGAGCATTCATCTTTTGAACCATTGCACAATGTGGTCATTTCAGTTAAAAAGGAAACTTTTCGTTGTATGGATTCTTAAGTATTTAAAGCAATTAGTATTCCACCTTAGTCAAGTTTTCCATAGCATTTTAACATAAAGTGAAAATTTACAACTTTGTCAGGACGGGACTTGAACAGAGTTCGGTGTAAATTTAAATGTGGGAAGGTTATCAGTTTTGAGCAGGATACGAACCTGCGTCCTCTCGAATACCGTGCAGGACGGATTGGAGTTTCTGGATAAAGGGAATGCGGTACCCTTTTATAAATTTAAAACTTTTTGGTACTCTCGTTCCTTACCAACGTATTATGTACAGAGTTAACTGACCGACATAGAATGACAGGGTCATATTATTTAGTGGTGCCTTTGCTGGTGTGGGCAGAGGATGTTAGACCTCTCCTCGTCTCTCGAGAGCCTCGAGCTCGGAAATTTCGTAATTGAAGGGACATCCTTGCATGGTTACTTAGTATGTTATCGTACGCCTGGTTACTATCGTATACCCAATTATTATAGATACACAATATTGTACATACCCCTCGAGGGTGGTAACTGGTTAGTGTTTCCTTTGCTGGTATGGGCAGGGGAATGTTAAACTTCTCAGTCTCTTTGAGAGCATAAAGCTCAGAAATTTCTTAATTGAAGGGACATTTACTGTCGTATGCCCAATTATTATGGATATCGTACACACCCCTCGAGAGTGGTAACTGTAATACAGGCCTAAAAAGGCTCTTGGTACAATGGAATCTGGACTGCATTCGATGGAGATCTGATCTTGACGCCTGATCCTCTCGAAGGCTGGCGTAATGATTTGGATGATTGAAAATTGAAGAATGATTTTCGGGGTCATCCTTTTTTGGAGATCGAAGACCAAAATGCATGCCTTCCCGCGTGCCGTTGAAAAGGCTTCAGCCTCGAAAATGTATGTGTTTGAAGGCGATATTTTATCAAGGTTCATTGTTAAGAATTGGGTCTTTGACAATTCTGAGAATAATATATGAAATCAGATCTATGCCCGCAAGCCATTTGTAATAAATTGATAAAAGATTTATGGAAATCCTATTATTAAAGTAGGTCTTCAATTTTGTCATAAATATTTTCGAAGAAACTAAGTTTTTCAAAAGATTCTGTTTAAAAATACAAAAGGTTTTGGCAGCAAAAGCCTTTTGGCAGAAAGAACCTTGTCAGCTTTTTCAAAATGTAGCAGAGATTCGAATCGTCGGATCTCCCCGTTTTTGTTTAGGTTGACGAACCCAGGACTATGATTTTACAATAGTGGGTATCAGCATATTATCTTATCTAGGCAATTTGTCGCCAAAACGTGTCTTTTAACCTCTTAGGTTATACTGACCGAAATCTCTTTTAATGCTGTCCCTATATAAAATACGAAGCAAGGATGATTGTTTCTATCATCCTCGTAAATTAACCTCTGATCTGTGAAGAAATTTACACTTGGTCAGGACCAGTGTTAGGTAATAAGAAATAACTCACCTATTTCCATCATCCTTATCTGGTTTAGTGGAAGTCGGCTTCTTTTACTCCACTTACGACAATGCACGTGGCGTCGCGATTGCCCTTATTTGAAGTTCGAGCTAAATGATCTGGAACTGTAGCTATTTGACGTACCTAATACAGTAACTGGAGCTCAGAGCGCGCTTCTGAAATACTACACTTGGAATTAGCTCACTTTCTAAGGATGGAGGATTCATTTCTATCAAGAAACCAAACTAAAAGAAATAGTATTATGTTACGTACCTAAAATTTAAGTACTACTTTCATGGTGAACATTAAGTTATTACTTTGACACACTCGTACGTATTCAGAAACTTGGGATGATTACGATTTTACCCATAATAGGCCATATTTTTACATGTATGGGAACATCTAGTAATTAATGTGCCTTTAAGTGGGTAGGTATAAAAATATTTTGAAAATATTTTCTATATTCGGCGGTACTTACGCTGTACATACACGAAGCATATAATATCTAAAAAAAAAGTATTAGTACCTATGAATACAATCTATAAAATCAGTTTGATATTAGCTGTAACTAAAGATATTAAATGAAAGAAACTGCAACCTCGAAAGGTTTACGTGCTATTTTAAAATAATAGGTTATTTCACATTATGACGTATCACACTCATATGTGATCGTAAAAATATGAAGTAAAAACATACCTGAGACTTAAACGAACGGTCAAACCGTTAAATATGTCTGTAGGTTCACTTACTTCAATCACAAGTCACTTGTTTTAGATTCACTGTATATTCAAACGAACGGCAAAGCCGTTAAATAATTATTTCTGTAAATTCACTTACTTCATCCCAAGTCACTTTTTATAACTTTACTAGGTATATAACTAGTAACTAGAAAAAATAAATGCACTAGCAGGTGTTCCTGCTATAACCTTTTGCTACGGGAATCAAAACGCCAATGAGGACAAAGTGGACGCCATGTTCTTTATAAGTTCACAGGTGGCGCCCCCTACTGGTGAGTCGACGGAAATACGTCATCAAACATGAGTAAGATAAGCCTACGGGTAACGGATATGCCTATCTCATTATATAAGCTTCGAATTACGGTCAAGTACTTTTAATACTCCTTAAATGAAGGTATTAAAACTTCTTAGTTATTGTAAAGTTATATCATAAAAAAATCAAATTTGAAAAAGGGCCACTTTCGAAGATGGAACTACGAAATTACAGCATTTGGTGTTGCTTTTGTTTGTAATCTGTCATTTATGTGGGTACATAAACCATGTTGATAGTGCTCTATATTCATTAATCAAGCTGAAATTATGTCGCTTACGCCTGAAGAATGCACCAGAATACTTACAATGCTGGAAACCGGCCGGAGTCAGCGCGATACAGCCAGGACTGTCGGTGTGTCGCTGTCAACAGTACAAAGAGTTCTCCGACGTTACGAAGAAACTGGTTCTAACCTACGCAGACCAGGAACGGGCAGAACCAGGTGTACCACAGCACGAGAAGACCGATACTTGGTGAACACCATGCTTCGAAATCGCTTTCTCACAGGAACTGAACTCACCAATCAGTTTCGACGCCTCGGAGGAAGTAACCCAAGTGCATGGACAGTAAGACGTCGGCTTGCTGAATCTAACTTAAAACCCCTTAGACCTGCAAACGGCCCTAAACTGGAGCGTGGGCATCGTATTTCGAGACTAAGGTATGCCCAGAGCCACGTAAATTGGAGTATTGAAGATTGGTCAAAAGTTATGTTCTCCGACGAATCAAAATTTATGCTCTACAAGCACGATGGAAGACACAGAGTGTATCGAAGACCAGGGGAAAGATTCAAGCAAGCATGCATCGAAGAAAAAGTAGCCTACGGTGGTGGGTCTGTACTTGTGTGGGCCGGAATTTCTTCTGAAAGTCGCACAGAGCTGGTGATCATAGAAAACGGCTCTTTAACTAGCGTAAGATATGTGGAAGAAATCCTCAATGATCACGTTGGTCCATTTATGGTCAATTTAGGTGAGGATGCTATATTTATGCATGACAATGCCCGACCTCATACAGGTAGGATTGTGAATGACTACCTTCAAGAGATGAACATTACTCGTATGGAGTGGCCAGCGCGCAGCCCGGATATCAACCCGATCGAGCATGCTTGGGACGAGCTAGGCAGATGCGTAAAACAACGAAACCCTCCCCCAATCACGCTTCGTGAGCTCAAAATTGCTCTCACAGAGGAATGGGAGAATATTCCCCAAAATCGTATAAGGAACTTGGTGTACAGCATGCCAAACCGCGTAAACGCAGTAATGGAAGCACGAGGAGGCAATACGAAGTATTAAAATTCAAGAAAATCGTAATAAAGTTCAAAAATTTCATGTTTCCTATTTTTGTTTTAAGGAGAGATCAGCAGTTTTTTCTTTATGTAATTTTGTGTTAATAAAATGTATGGTGACTCATATTTTTTTTACTTTCATTTAAGGAGTATTACATTGTCTATTAAATACAATTTATTGCATTAAGCTATCATTTTTAGTTTCCGAGATTTTTAACATTCTTTAAGTGACCCGGATTCATTGCTCTCGAGTGTAGCATATGTTACTCGCTAATATTGTAGGTATATTGGTGAATTAATTTTTAACATCAGTTCTGTAGTTTCAGAGCCTATTCACTGGCATAAATGAAATCCCTCCCTTTTATAGATATACAGATTAGTTATTACGATTTCAGAAAGAAACGATTATAGGATATTCAGGTTGTCCTGGGGTATTATTCCGAGGGCTTACCCGGGGCTGCCAACCGTAGGCTGTTCGCAGGACACGTGAGGTTTTTTTAATCGGAAGGAGTCCGGCATAACATCCATGAGAATTTTCCCTCGCGTCAAACAAAAAAAAGGATATTCAGTTTATCGATCAAAGTCTAGTATACTAGTATATGCATCATAATCCTCTCTATTTTGCAAGAAATGATTATAGGATATTCAGGTTGTCCTGGGGTACTCTTCCGAGGGCTTACCCGGGGCTGCCAACCGTAGGCTGTTCGCAGGACACGTGAGGTTTTTTAGTCGGTAGGAGTCCGGCATAACATCCATGAGGATTTTCCCTCACGTCAAACAAAAAAAAAGGATATTCAGTTTTTCGATCAATGTCTAGTATACTAGTCTATGCATCATAATTCTCTCTATTTTGTACGTGTCACAACTGCAATAGAATAGTGATAAATGTAGAATCAATATATCTCTCGATGTGGAGACACTTCGACATAAATCACGTGTATATTATTAACTGCTTGACGTTTAAACCTAGACATATGTAGACCTATGTCAAATTATGTAATATACTATGTATAGTACGAGTTTAATTTGAACCATACGATCAAGGGTTAGGCACGTTAGTGAATTTATTACACCGTTTTCTCATAAAGGCGTCGGAGAGAGATTGATGATTTGAATTTGAAAAAGTAATACAATTTAGGAGTTAGTTTGCAAGGATATCTCATTACATGTAAATGCTTACAGGCATTGAAATTAATCCATCAAAGTAGCCAACAGGGGCCGCGACTCGTTCCTTCACCCACCAGCTTTAATCACTTGTGGGTGCATGGAGAATTTCTATTACCAGTATACTCACTGCATTAAAGTGGCAAAAAGTATCGATATTGATTCAATCCACCCACCGCACACCAACTTGGCGCTTCATTGTGTTAAGTACAAAACTAAAGTCCGTTTCTTTTGTAGCGTCAGGGAAAATCCTTCATGGATGCTATGCCGGACTCCTACCGATTAAAAACCTCACTAACGCCCAACAGCCGACGGTTGAGAACCCCGGGTAAGCCCTCGGAAGGATGTCCCAGGATGCAAAGTCCGTTAGCACGACAATTGCTTGCATCTTTTGATAGTCGTTTGTTATGTCGATCTTCATTTGTTTTGTTGTTCTTCTTATATTTTGAAAATTATTAAAGTCATTTTATCATATCAATATATTTTCCCCGCCCTTAAAAAGGTGTATTGGGGGCACGGTTAAACAGAAATGCCCATGCATTCCATCCCTTACGTTAGGCGTGCACAGTTCGTAGTCCAGAATCCGTCTGATCCATAAGTCTGCGTTTCTTCTATGAGATATGATCAGCCCATTACCTCCTTAATATGCGTACTGTGTGAGCTATAGTAAATATTCATGCATAAATAAATATTCACAAACATTTTTTACACATCGCCATCTGACCCCAGCGGCCCAGTAAGCTAGGATTAACCTGCTTGTGCTACCGGACAAAGGACATTTCTTTAGTAAGGATATACTTATTTTATTACACATACTTGTAGACACATCCAGATTCTCGAGTCAAGTACTGGATTGGTCACACAAAATATGTCACACGCGGTAGGAATCGAACCCAAGACTTCGTGATCAGCAGTCACGCATTACGAACACTATACCATCGAGACGGTCTGTATGCTAATATATCTATCACACTTATCTCTCTGACGAATATTTCATAAAATATAATAAAATGATAGACAAGTAAAAACTGTACGTTGGAAATATTAAAAAAACAGTTCGTGGGTGTTCAACATAAGTTTTCGAAGCCGAAAATATAGTTAGAAAAATTTTTGTCTGTTTGTCTGTTTGCTTTGCTTTGTCCGGAAGGATCTCGAAAAGTATACTCGATAGATTTGATTCAAATTTTGCACAAATATTAACCTTCAAATAGGCTATATATAATCACGCAACATATCACACATATCCTAGGAGCTAAGCAGAGAGAAATAAAATTGGTATTATAACATAATTTTCACGCGTACGAAGTCGCGGGCAACAGCTAGTTTCATAATATTTTTCATCAATATGTAGGTACCTACTTCATACATTTACAAATTAAATTTCCACAATCTGCCTCCCTTACTATGCTTTCAGCGGTGTCCTTATTGTGAATCATGTCATTCGAGGGCTGACAATATTACTACTTATATTATTACATCTGCCATTTTACTAATATTAAATTTCAAAATACTGAATGACTCTATTCTACCGCTTCCGTATGAAATTTCTCTAATGCGTACTTGTAATATTAGATTGTTATCTAATATTACAAGTAGAAAATGGAGAATATTATTATGTCTCTGTATTCTAACCATCTTCATGGTATGTGAATCTGAAACCCTATATTATTTTAATCTTACTATCAATGCGAAAGTATGTGAGTGTGTATGTGTAGGTGTCTGAAAGTAAGAATGTTTGTTAGGTACTCTTTTACGCTCTAACGTCTGAAAGTATCTGGCTGATTATATTATAGTCTGGAATAAGTTTTTATCCCGAGAATAAATTCCATTAGTACAACCATAAATGAAACTCATAAAAATGCTTCAATACGCATTTATAACGTACCAGAAGATCATGAAATATTTTTTCAGATTCCACAAATCGTGATATCCCTCTATAATAAAGTTGACGATTAATTCAGTAGTCAAGTCTCATTTTTTATTTGAATCATATTAAATGCTAGATTAAAATGGCTCTCTAAACAGTCGCCTTGATGGTATTTTGTTAACGTAAGGGAAAATCCTTCATGGATGCTATGCCGAACCCCTACTGACTAAAAAACCTCACGTAATGCCCAACAGCCTTCGGTCGGGAGCCCCAGGCAAGCCCTCGGAAGGATGTCACAGGACTCCCAACAGACCCACGGCTACCACTGTGGCCTTGCTTATGGGGTAATTCGGTTGCTATCCCGCGTCTTTGGGGGGTTTCCGGGTGCGATCCTGCTTCCAAGGGGGAGGGGGGGGCGCGAATGTTCGATCCATTCAGCCGTTAGAGCGTGATTGAGTAACAAACATCCAAACATCCAAACATCTAAACATCCAAACATCTTCACAAACTTTCACATTTATAATATTAGTAGGATTATAAAGAGGAAAGATTTAATTGTTTGTTTCATTGCGAATAGGCTCCAAAACTACTGAACTGATTTGAAAAATTCCTTCACTCTTGGGAAGCTACACTATCCCCGGTGAAGATAGGCTATATTTTTATTCCCGTATTCCCACGGGAACGGGAGCTACGCGGGTAAAACCACGTGACATCCGCTAGTTAGGTATAAATTTACCAAAAAAAGGTAAAAGTTTCAATACCTACCTGTTATCCGGTAGCTATAACACAGGCAAATTAATCCTAGCCTACATTGGGATCAATACATTGGTTGCTGTATAAAAAATGTACGTACATGAATATTTAGTTATCTTTTCTGAGTGTCTAAAAAGAATTCTCCTAGTTTTTATACAATTGTAATCTAAGTAACACATGAACGATTCAGTTTTAAACTAAACTAGTCGTAATATTGGAATGACGATGACGTAAGACATCGGCCTACCCACGTCACTGGACTCAAGTGGTAGCTATGCGTACACTGACATCATGACGTCATGGAGTCATCAAACTCTAACTGATTCCTGGAGCTATCCGCTTGGAATTTCAGGGAAATCGACTTCATCGTGGAGTTATACCATTTAGAACTAAAGAATTATGGGTGGGTCGATATTTATGATGATCCTTGATTGGTCTTTTATCTCGAACAACAGAATAAAGAAAAAAACCGGCCAAGTGCGAGTCAGACTCGGGCACAGAGGGTTCCTTACCAAAAAACATCTTAAAACAGCAAAACATCACGTTTGTTCTATGGAAGACCCCTTATCCTCCCCTTTTTTCAGATTTTAGTATTTGCTGTTATTCGGCTCAGTTCAGCTCTCTAACTTTCACAATTTATGAAATACAGTCTGTGACGGACAGACAGACAGACGGACGGCGAAGGCTAATGAATAGAGTTTGTACCCTTTGGGCACGAAACCCTTAAAGTGGTACAGAGGATCGGAATTCGAAATAACTACGTAGTTATCAAAAAACACCCATTTTTAACCGACTTCAAAAAAGGAGGAGGTTACTCAATTCGACCGTATATATGTTTTTTTTTATTTTTAAGCTATTGCATAGCTTCTATCGCGGGCCTTGCGTGGAGACCGAATCCAGAAATTGTGTCACGAAAACGAATCACACTCTCGGCTACCTTCGGCCACGTTCGTATATCTCGTCTCGCACTTCATAAATTTTTTGTTTACGTCAATTATGAACTCTGCAGTCGTTATATATTATGTCAAATAATCCAAACATTGATGCTTGTTCCCAGAATCGATCTTGCGCCTTTTGCGTGCCGATCCCCGTCTTTACCACTCGACCAAAGTTGAATTAAGAGAGCTGGTCGAATTTAGAGTTCTTAATGTGAAATGACAATTTCGATGCTGTCAATTACATTATGTTGCTGTCAATTTACTTTGTCTAAATAAAAATTCGACTATAGGTGTATAGGTATTCATCATCTATGTACAACAGTGAACTGTACTCGTATAATTTGTGTAAAAAGTGTTTTAAATATGAATAAACAAAGTGCATTTATTAATGAAGAAAGTCACGAAAAATAGTGAAAGAAAATGAGTGAGTACTCTATACACATACATTTTATTATTATTATCACCAATGCAGTATTATTTTTTGTTTTATTAATTTATATATAATACTGCTATAAAGATAACCAAACCCGGGAGTACGTTCCCATGGGAAGCGGGAAGAAAATTTCACGCTGACGTAGCCGCGAGCGCCATCTATCCCATACCTATGTACTTTAAACGTGTCATAAAAGCCACAACAATACCAAAAATGCACATTTCAAAGAATGTCTATTATTACCATAAAATTTGTAAAAATAGTTTTAAGTAGATAAGAAGAAACCTATTGTTTTATCTTTTAACTAGCTGACCCTCGCAACTTTGTTTACGTCACACAAGGTCTATGAAATTAGAGGTATTTATTAATCATACTCATCAAGTAGCGAGTGAATCTGCCCTGTTTGCTTAATCAAAATAGAGCTTAATGGTTAAAGCTATTCCTCAGTATAGAATTTTCCTCAGTATAAACAATTTACATACAAACACCGGCTTGTTAGAATTTTATTACATGTATCAATGTAGTAGACGTAACGTGTATAAAATGACATCAATCAAATGTCATCAATATTCTGAAAAAGAAATTAAAAATAGAGTTCACAAACTCTTTTGAAAATACATACTGTACCTACCTTAGAGGATCGTTATGAAGATAACAGGATAGTTAACAACCATCCATAGAAAATAGATGATATAATGCTGAAAACCGCAAAGAACAATCGGCGCGGCATAGAATGGGGCCTATACTGATATCCTGGAGGATTTAAATGATGCCGATGTCCTGTGCCTGCTGAGGCACACACACGCCGTCATGCATGTCTGCAGGACAACGTGCAGGACAACAAGCAGGATGAGGCAGCGAATGGCTGGACTGAAATTTAAATCGACAGACGCAAGAGATGTGGTGGAGGCACTAATTCACGTACCTCGGGAGTGTCGTGTCAGAAACTGATGGGATAGAAGAGTACCCTACATCATTTCGAGTCTCGCTAAGGCTAGAACAACCTTTACACAGCTGCGCCCCGTAGGCAGTTGCGAAAATGGACACGAAGAGTGAAACTCAAAACAAAGTAAACGTTAAAACTGTACTGCTAACTGCTATACGGATGCGAGAAAGAAATTTCGCACCAGCTACCAGCTATAAGTCTTCGTCAAACGCTGCCTCCAATGGATCCTCGGTACATACGGGCCCGAGAACATCACGAACGTAAGACTATTGGAACGCTGCAGTCAGACCCCTATCCACCAACAGATCAAACCTCGGAAGTGTAGCTGCTGCGCTGGATTGGACACACGCTGCAAAGGGACCATGATCACATCATACCAAGGCAAGCCTTACTGAATCTACTGGTAGGGTTTCAAAAACTGTTAGATAGTTAGTAGGTACATTTATTGATAGTGGCTATAGGCTACATAACATAATGCTAAGATTAATAGGAGTGGTGCAGCAATGAGGAATGTTACGAAAACGGAAAATATTTAATCGTTATAAGAGTATCCTTTGCGCCTCTGCGTAAATGGTTGAAGTTACATAAAAATAATTTATTACAAAATAATTGTTCTTCTTAAAAAGATCTAAAACAAAATACCTAATAAGCTATTGCATAGCTTCTATCGCGGGCCTTGCGTGGAGACCGAATCCAGAAATTGTGTCACGAAAATAAATCACACTCTCGGCTACCTTCGGCCACGCTCGGCCACGTTCGTGTATCTCGCACTTCATAAGCCTCCTCTACACGTCAGCGGATGCATCCGCAGACGTCATCTGCGGATGCGTCCGAACGACGTGTAGAGGGGTGATTTGTGCGTCTGTGATAGGTATTTAACGTCTGCAGACGCGTCCGCCTCGAATCCGTTTGTTGTCGGTTTTTGTGGCACGTATCAATGGGTTTCGGCGCGAACGTCCGGCGTCTGTCCACACGTCTGCCGATGCATGAGTTTGATCGGAGTTGGGATTGTGAATGCACGCACTCAAAATGAAGAACAATATGAGCACCCAGGAAACTTTTAGGTTTACTGAGCTATATCAAGCTAAAAACTGTAAATAAATCCTAAAAATAAATATCACATAAATAAATATGTTGTTCTATTGAGGCTAATGGATACCTACGTCATGTAGGTAGGTTAGATATCCATTATGATGATGATTATATTTATCATTTCGAACAAAAATTATATATGAAAAATCATAGTTACCAACTAAAAAAAATATCATTTCAGATTTTGAATCATGGAATCATATAGCTGACACGACGGGTGTGCCATTACACGAACTAAAAAAGAAAAAATAATCTAGCTACATTCGGGCTAAATCTAAAAAAAAAAATGTTAATATGCGAGTGCGTGTGGCGTCTGTCCAGGGTGAACATAGACTGATCTATCTACAGACGTGTGGACAGCTCATGGAAATTCATCTGCGGACGCACCTGCCACAGTCCGCGGACGCATCCGTCTACGTGTAGTGGAGGCTATATACCAACGTGTGCAACGTAAGCGTTTGCATAACGTGTACCTATGTATATGAAGTGAAGTAGGGTGAAGTGGGGTGGGCTGAGGTGTGTAGGGTGGGGTGAAGTGGGGTGTGGTGAGGTGAATTGGTGTGAGGTGGGTGGGGTGAGGTTAGGTGGAGTGGAATTTTGGCCTTTTGGACTTTGGCCTTTGGGACTTTTGGACTTTGGCTTTTTGGTCTTTAGGACTTTTGGACTTTTGTACTTTTGGACTTTTGGGCTTTTGGACTTTTGGACTTTTGGAATTTGGTTTTTTGGACTTTTGGACTATTGGACTTTTGAACTTTTGAACTTTTGGACTTTTGGACTTTTGGACTTTTGGGACTTTTGGGACTTCAGGGACTTTTGGGACTTTTGGGACTTCAGGGACTTTTGGGACTTTTGGGACTATTGGGACTTTTGGGACTTTTGGGACTTTTGGGACTTTTCAGTCTTTGAGGACTTTTGGGTCTTCTAAAGTCCAAAAGTCCAAAAGTCCAAAAGTCCAAAGTCCAAAAGTCCAAAAGTCCAAAAGTCCAAAAGTCCAAAAGTCCAATAGTACAAAAGTCCAAAAGGCCAAAAGTCCAAAAGTCCAAAAGGCCAATAGGCCAAAATTCCAAAAGCCCAAATGTCCACAGTCAAGTAGGTACTTGGTACTTTACTTTGTTGAACATAGGCCGTATTATCTTACTTCTTACTAATACATATTATAAATGCGAAACTTTGTGAGTGTGGATGTTTGTTACTCTTTCACGCTCAAACCGCTGAACGGATCGGGCTGAAATTTGGTACAGAGATACATTATAGTCTGGAATGACACATAGGCTACCTTTTATCCCGGGAATAACTTCCCGCGGTAACAAATTTTACGCGGGCGAAGCTGCGGGCATCAGCTAGTATTCTTATATAGAAATAATTATACTAGCATAGTTGGTAAAAAATGCTATGTAATAGCTTTACCGCGGCAGTCCCCGAGTGCCACACGTCTTTTTTTTTTTATGTTTGTTCGCGCAGAACTCCGTCGCTTATGGACCGATTTGTAAATTTTTTTTTCGTTCGGAAATAGTTACTCCCAAGGTGGTCCCATTTTAAGGAAGTCAGGATCTGATGATGGCATCCTGGAGAAATCGAAGGTAACTTTTAAAAATTGTAGAGGCATCTAGGACGTTTGTTAATTTTTTTGTTAAGGGCTTTAAAGTAGTACAATTTAATGAAGGTCTGGAGTCGATCTGATGATGGAGACGACAGACAGTAGAGAGAATTCCCTAACGTTAAACAGCAGTTAGGTACCTTGTGTTTGGGCTTGATTAATTTGTACTGTCGAGAACTTTCACCTAGGTTGATTGATTTTTAGTCTACACGTCACTAAAAACACTGAAAAACAAATTTTTAACAAAAAAAAAAACCGACTTCAAACAAAACTAAAAACTGAAAAATAAAATTTACTTAGCACACAGTTAGTATATTCTGATTTATCAGATATCATTAAATATAATACTGAAGTCGGTGCCAATATGACTATGAAAGAGCTTAATAATGCCTAACTAAGCCTACAGTTTTACTGCGCAGTACTGGGCACCGATTTCTGTATTATGTTTCATGATATCTGATAAATCAGAATATACTAACTTTGTGCTAAGTAAATTTTATTTTTCATTACCTACAATATGATGATAACTTTCAACTACGTGTTTTGTGTTTTAGTAAACTGCCATTTCCAATTACAACACACATTGTATGCCTTGAAAGTAATTGCAAACAACACAAACGATTTGACATCGTTTCAAACAAATACTCAAGAAACTCGAGGCGAATAAATTTGCTTAGAGAATTTGACGTAATACAGTCCATTAGACGTATTATACATGGGCAGCTCCTACGGTTTCAGTACATACGCCTCTATGTTTGTCCATTAGACCTTACAAACGGCGTCACCGCATTGACGTCCGTGATAATAAAACTCGTATTTCTCGTGACGAAACGTAAGGTTTTTACGACGGGATAGTTAGAGACATGTGAGTTTAGCTGTAGTATAAAAGCTAGTGAGATATTGCGGCAGTTTAATTATACTTGTACCAAACTATGAACAGGAGGATTGAAGCTAATATTTTGGGATTCACGAATACCAACTTTTTTATATGAGAGAGTTAGGAGGGGCTGTATTTCTTCGAGTTGGAATCCTGATGGATTGACATCCACCTCTATGTTTGTCTCATTACCGTGTTGTTGGGTACCTGTTGGGAGTCCTGGGACTTCCTTACGAGGGCTTACTCGGGGCTCCCAACCGTAGACTGTTAGGTGTTACGTGAGGTTTTTTAGTCGGTATGAGTCCGGCATAGCATCCATGAAGGGTTTTGTCCCACGTTAAAAAACATCCGTGTTGTTGAGTCACACGGTGCCCAACTATCTCTGGCTACGTCCAGCAGTTAATTATAATACCGATTTGATGATGATTGACTATGGTAAACACGAAGAAACAAGAAGAGATCTAACATTCTTTTCTTATCCAACTTCAGAGCTTAAAGTTCAGACTACTTTCAACATGGAGTCAGATATGATTGGCTGTTAATAGCAAATGTTAATCAGCAATTTTTTTGTTGTTGTTGAGACCGACTGATTTGAAGTGAGTTGATGGGGACTTTTCAGAATTCGTTATAATGACTTCCCAAACATTTATAGCACGTTTTAACTATTATAAGGAATTCCTGTAGCTTTGGATGTCTGAATTTATATGACTGTCAACAACTGTACCACATTTTCGAAGTTTGTCTTACTTTGCTTTTCTAAGTTTTCTTTGATAAGTAGTTCACAGAAAGCAAAAAAATGACAACCTGATGATGGCACATGAATTGTCTTGAATCAAAACAATTAAATTTAAATTAACAACATAAAAAATAACCCTGCAGCACTATAAAAGGAAAGTCAAGCAAAGGTTATTTTCTTTTGTAAGTAACCATAACTTGAAGGAAATCCTGAGACTGCTATTGTATCTATGGTCTTGATCTTTTAAAACCAATTAAGTAATAGTAAGCACAAAGGCTAGATACTAGCTTTGGCTATAAAAACTAATGCAGCATGGAGAGGCAGTCAAGTCAAGACTTGTAAGACTCTTTAAGCGGTACTATAAAGGAACTGTTTTCTCTGATGCTAATATATCTATCTATACATAATAATAAAATGATATAAAAGCCAAAACTGTACGTTGGAAATATTAAGAAAAAAATACTCGCTAGGTGTTCTACGTAAGATACAGAACCCAAAAATATAGTCAGAAATTTTTTTGTCTGTTTGTCTGTTTGTCTGTTTATCTGTTTGTCTGTTTGTCTGTTTGCTTTGTTTTGTCTCGGGAACTCGGAGGATCTCGAAAAGTACTGAACAGATTTGGTTCAAATTTTGCACAAATATTACTTAGGGGTGTGGTCTTAAAATAGGCTATATATTATCACGCCACATATCCTAGGGGCTAAGCAGAGAGCAATGAAATGTTTAAACCGTTGGATTGATTTAACTAAAACGTAGCAGGAATATAAGTAGGAGATAGGTTTTACACTCAGACAACATATTATTACGCTAAATTTTTTAGGAGCTCGGCAGAGAACAATGAAAATCTGTTTGTATATTTTTGCAAAATACAGAAATTACTGAATCATTTTAATTAATCTTTTATTTGAATAGCAATCTAGAGGTAGGATCTTTAAATAGGCTATATATTATCACGCTACATATCCTAGGGACTAGGCAGAGGGTAATGAAATATGTAAGTATGTGGATTGATTAAACTAAAACGTTGCAGGAATATTAGTAAGAGATCGGCTTTACACACCGGTTACATATTATCACGCTAAATATCTTGGAGGCCCGATAGAGAAAAATTAAATTCTGTGTTTGCTACGATATCCAGACGACTGATATACATACTTATATATTTCTAAATACATACATATTATACATAGAAAACACCAAGACTCTGAAACAAACATTTGTGGATCACACAACTAATTGGAACAACCCAGAAATCGAACCAAGCCCTCCGGCGCGACAGGCGGTATCACTACACCGACTACGCCACAGAGGCAGTCAATGAAATTATATTTCATATTCTTTCATATAATTATTCTAACGGCTTGACAGACACAAAATATATTTGTTTATGTATTTACGGGCAACAATCAAAAGTACCTAACTGTAAAGATTAGTAGTAGTAATTTATAGGCTTGATAAAGAACAATAATCAAATTCATTAGAGTACGTGTTTGTTTTTAAATATGCATTTAGTATATAACATAATAAGTAAGTTTATCAGTTTTCTAGATCTCATAGCTCACACTAATATAAATCAAATTTCAGGCTACGCTATACTATTGTACAAGCCATGTAATATGTAGTATACTTTTTTATAACGTGAAGGAAAATCCATCGTGGATGCTATGCCGGACTCCTACCAATTAAAAAAACCTCACGTAACGCCTAACAGCCTATGGTTGGGAGCCCCGGGTAATGTCCCAGGACTCCCAGCAGACCCACGGCCGCCACTGCGTCCTCGCCTAGAAGGTGGTTCGGGTGCTATGCCGCGTCTTTGGGGGTTTCGGGTGCGATCCCGCTTTTAAGGGGGGGGGGGGGGCGTCAGTGAATTCCTGCCATCACGCTGCCATGGGCTTGCTTCTGTACGGACGGTGAGCAGCCCTCTCACCGTCCTCCGATCCCCGGTCATGGAGGCCGATGGTCTTTGGCGAAGACCGGCGCTCAAGCCGCCGTAAGCCACAGTAATTCAGAATTATTTTACAATAGCCTTAATCATTAAGCTCTTTTATCATTAAGCCAACACGCCAGTTTAGATTTACCCTCACATTCAAAGGGATGCTTGAATTCTAGGTTTTGCGAAAGTTGGGATGTCTCTAATTCCTGAACTAGAAAACCTTTAAGATGGAAACTTGTGTGAAACATTCCTTATAGTATTCCCTTCATAACACTAAAAAAAAATTTGGAATCCGAAAACGCATTGAGAAGTAACAACTAAAAAACCGTTTTGTCTTTCATCCCTTCTCCCAAAGGAACCGCGCAAAATATCGAGATCAAAAGTATCCTAGAACCTTCCTCGGATTATGCTTATAATCCGAGGAAGGTTCTAGGATACTTTTTTCTGATTGTACAAATTTTCATTTAAATCCATTCAGTAACTTCGGCGTGATACTTATTCGGAATACAGACAGACAGACACACATGAAAAATGTAATTTCATTTTCGGCTTCAGTAGACTCTCGACCCTCAACAGTTTTACTATATGTATAGACTAGCTGACCCTCGCAACTTCGTTTACGTCACATAAGATCTATGAAAGGAGAGGTATTTCTTCATCAGACTTATCAAGCAGCGTGTGAAACTGCCCTGTTTGCTTAAGCAAAAAAGAGCTTAAAGATTGAGTCTATTTTAAAGCAATTCAGTCCGCGCCGAAGGCGTGGACTGAATTGCATTGAATTATTTTACAATAGCCTTAACCATTAAGCTTTTTTATGATTAAGCCAACACGCCACACAAACGTTGTTTATAATGAACATTCTTAAAACAACTTTACTGAAAAATGTTGAGCTTTCGCTACAGTGACATGGGTACATAAATTAAATCACCTTAAACATAATAAGTACATACATACGGTCACGCCTTTATCCCCAAAGGGGTATCGAGGCATATTATATGTTTACCTTTTTTTAATTTGTTCCACGTAACGTAATAGGTGGTGAGTCGCATTGCCGTGTTGAAATGGACAGGCGTTACTACTGCCTACTTTTGAAAATTATTAAATCTATAAGGTCTTCAACTTGGTTTAACGACTGCCATTTACTGGCTACCGTTAGCGTTAGTGTTATCGTCTCAACTCTTCCGATTATGCGTAAAGTTTTCAGTCTGTGGCCCTAATCTAACAAACGTTTCGTATTCGCGCTTCACCATACTACTTACTCTTATAATTATTAAAGGGGCTAATTAATAAACACGTACGTCATACCGGCCTTGGACCCACTAAAACCATGAGGTCTCTTCCTATCCATCTAGCGCAGTCCTAGGGTATCCTTTAGAGGGCTTACCCGGGGCTCCCAGTAGGATACGTGTGGTTTTTAGTCAGTGGGAGTCATAGCACATTCATGTGGGATTTTCCTCACGTTAAAAAAATCCATCTAGCGCATAACTCCCCGGGTAAGTATATAGGTAAGTACTATCTATCTTATCTATCTAAGTTGGAGGATGTCCTAAATTTGTTCCCACATTTTGGTTACGACTTATCCTAGAGGCTCAAATAGAATACAGTTCAAACTTGGCTTATAACATAATTTCCACGCGGACGAAGTCGCGGGTAACAGCTAGTAAATAATATATTATGTTAATTTATATTGTTTACTCATTAACATAGCATAAGAAGATACATTAAAAATAAATATCTATAATAGGTACCTATATCTTATATAAAAAAAAAGCCGTGCGAGTCTGGCTGGCCCACGGAGAGTTCCGTACATCCGTCCGTCCAACCGTCCGTCCGTCCCTCCGTTAGTCTGTCAAGATACCTACTCGCGTTTACGAAATAAAGGGTCTTGACAGAGAGACGACCGGACGGAAAACAAAGTGATATTTTATGGGTTCCATTTTCCTTTGAAGTACGGAACCCTAAAAATCTAACGAATAGCGCCATACGTCACAGTTACGTAGGTACTGTGTCTAAATGTAACCAGCATTTAGCCTTTGGGAGGCTAAATTTGCAATGTTTTTGTCAAAAACCTATTAAAAGAAAAAAAGTCAGGGGGACCTCTGAAACAAAACAATGTCGGTGACGTGACTGACTAATTTTTGCTCATCTAAAAACCTTCCAAAAAAATAAAACTGCGTGGTTTGATGTGAGTATCATCAAACACCGCAGAGTTTTAATTTTATTGTCAACATGCTATTAAAGTGGCCCTTACGCAAAAAACATCCGCGTGGCGCGGCGCGGCGATACAATGCTTATTATATGCCGCGAACCCATAAGGTTTTCTCCCTACTAAAATTGTACACTGCGTCCGAAGAACTTTTCACTTCAATAAAAGACTACAAACCGTACATCACACCACTAAGTTTGCTGCACTGTAAAAACTTGGCATCTTAACTTAAGCAATATTTTTCATCCAAGTTTGACAACTAGAACAGGTATTCCGAAAACCCATTTACTTCCCATTCACTGTTTATTAATTAATTCTGTTACTAAAATAATATTGTTATTTTTTTTTATCTGATATACTCAGTGTGTGAAACTATTCTGACTTCATCTTACTGCAGGGTCTCGTTGAAGGTACGTGTTTTAAACAAGATGCATGTAAGCCATAAAAGATCATTGAGTAGGTATAACAATATTAACTGCCTGCCTGAAAAGCGCCAGATTAAGGACTTTAGTGGTATGAGAAGCTAGCGTGCCGCGTACCTAATCCGCTGATCTGGTTCCTGGATGGAGAGAAGAGAGTATCACAGCCTGCTGACCTACATTGCAAAAGAAGGTAGGTACATGGACTTATATGTACATCTTACCCTGGTCTGCTTACAGCTTGTCGAATACCTCTAGAAAATTATATAAGTAAAGGATATTTTATATAGGTAATTTACCAGCTTTTACAACCCACCGCATTAGTAGGTATTTCGTTTTCAATCAACAATACTGTTGATCGAAGTATTTGGTAAATAAGTACTTACATAGGCCTCTTAAAAACACAATCTTGGGATAGTTTGAAAACGTATCTTCAATTTTAAAATAGGTATATCGAGCAAAGTATAACATTTACCATAAAGTCTTGAAGGACATTACTAAACCAAACTAGCAGTTAGAATGTTTACAAGTTATTTAGTAAATAGGTACCTAGGAAAATCAAACAGTCGAAATGATGGCTGTTACTTTTAATAGCGTAGCCTCTATTTGGATAACAACCGTGAAAATTATGGCACCAATATGTGGAACCACTTTATGTTCCCATGTTTAAGTATTCAAATATTAATTTTGTCAACTGACGTCAAAAAGGAAATAAGTTGAAACACCCGTGGTACTCCAGTCGTACCACTACATGTAAAGTTACGTTGTAGCAAAGATTATGTTATGGGCACTGAGCTGACTTCTCCACCCCCGCCACAGCCGTCATATCGTTGGAGGGTATTTTGAGGGAACGTTGCCTTAACCTTAGTGGTCACACACACATTCAAGCTCAGTACAAACATAGCGTGTTTTTTTCAAAACCACTGCCGATTAACCCCCAAATACCCATTAATGGCCTCATCCGTTAGTCTTGAGCCTTGACGAATAGATCTTGCATTCAAAAAAGCAGTTTGACTACCCAATCAAATTGTCTTAAATACAAAATTTCAGTTTATTCATAATGTAAATGTAAAAAGCTACACCAAAAAAAAACAGGAAAGCTGGTAAGTATTAATGACGTCATAGCATCGATGACGTCATCAAATAGTCACATATTGACGTATTACAGGTATACAACCTTTTTAAATAGAGAACAGTTATTCTTCTGCTTATTTCCTTGACCGATATATTTTTTATTGCAGTCCTCAATGACTTAACAGCCTGTAACGTTTTATTACGTCGTAATGGCCAAAGGATCGCTAAATAAACATTTCTTTGATATGCGATATTGTGGTATGAGCTTTATTCCCGCTAATAAACGGTTATATTTTACTGGCTGAACCAAAACTTTAAATCATTTTAAATTATTACTCATATTTTAAACTACGTACTTACCTATATTCCAAAAAAAGCGCTTGTGGCCCCGCGGAATCAGTGTTCTGTAAACGATCACTGCAGTGAGCAACTTTCACTATGATCAGTTTTTGGATAGGAGAACATCCATGTGACCACTTTGTGACATTTATTTCGAGCGTTTCCATGCTTCGGAAGGCACGTTAAGCCGGTGGTCCCGATTGTCAGTAAAATGGCAGTCGTTAAGCCAAGTTGAAGGCCTTTTAGGCGGCTTGAAAAATTTCAATAGCAGACAGCACAACCTGCGCCTGTTCATCTCAACACGGCAATACGGCACTACCTATTACGTGGGACTAATTCTAAAAAGGTGAAATGTAGGCATATAATATGCCTCTGCCTACGCCTTCGGGGGATGGGGGCGTGACCATATGTATTTACCTATATTCCAAATTGTCATCGTTAGTATACAGTTCTTTCAAACATTTTCTATTTATTTATTTTTTTCCTACAACACTATTTTTCCTACAAATATATACACACACTACAAATATAATAATCATATTTATTTTTCATGTTTATCCCTAATTGGACTTACGACCCTACTCGTATACGAAATTACTATTAGCCACAAGAGCGCAGAGCCTTAATTACCTACATCAAATCTGAGGAAGTTAATTACCCATATGAAACATGTATTTCAGTATGCAATGGTTAACCCACTTAAGTTAATCTAACAATCATAATGTATCTTTTGGGATCAGATTATGATACTTTGAACAAGAGATAGCAAAACATTATTGTTAGTTACTAATAAACTAACTTACGAATGAGACAGTCGAAGATCTTCATCAAAGGCATGGATGCGAAAAGAACTCGCCAACTGGTTAAATTAATCAGAGGAAACCTGAGGCTAGTTATCGAGATAATCACAGGGCACTGTCGCCTCAACAGGCACCTGACAGTGACAGGAGTGGAGGACGACCCTAAATGCCCAGAATGATTGGGAGAAGAAGATACTACTAAACTACTAAAACTCTTCGCCCAAGACTATCGGCCTCCGGGGGCCTGAGGACGGTGAGAAGGTTGCTCTCCGCCCTTACAGAAGCAGGCCCTAGACGAAAGCGTGACGTGAGGGATTCACACACGCCCCACCTAAAAAGCGAGGTAGCACCCGAAAAACCCCCTAAAGACGCGGGATGTCGCCCGAACCCTCTAGATGAGGCCGCAGTGGTAGCCAAAGCCGCAGTAGAGGTAGAGGAGCTCTTCGATCTGATCCCACCCTCTCCATTCCGATCCCAAACAAGGCGTGCCGGGCAGGTGCCACTCATACACAGTGGAGAGAATATTCGCCAGAACTGAGCGTTTAAAAGATCGTTCCTCTGTCGAACTATAAAACCCTGGAACGACCTATCCGCACACGTGTTTCCCTCATCTTACAATCCCGGGTTCTTCAAGCGGAGCGTGAAGAGGCACATCACAGGGCCGCCAACTTGAGGACTACATTCAGAAGTCTTACGGACTGGTATAGTGGCCCCCAATTGCTAGATGCGCCTCGGCTTTCCATCAGAGGCGACGTCAATTTGGCGAGCTTAATATAAAAATGCACTAGGTCTGTTGGGAGTCCTGGGATAATCTTCCTAGGGCTTAACCGGGGCTCCCAACCGTAGGCGGTAGGAGTCTGGCATAGCATCCATGGCGGATTTTCCCCTCAAGTTAAAAAAATTCCTGAAGAGGCAGGTAGTAGTAGGTTCTTATAGATGTAAACCATTTTATTTCGTTTGGCAATCCTCGCGGATGCCATGCCCGTCTTCTACCGACTAAACACGTGGCTTGCCATCTGTGTAAGACCAGGGCGCTGATTCTCGACCACACGACGTGAATGCGTGGACGCAAATTTACGGGTGAAACGTTGTCCGTCTCATGTTCGCCGTTCCTAAATATGAGACAGGCGACGCGTCACCTGCCGATTTCCGTCCACGCATTCATGTCGTGTGAAGCGAGAATTGGTGCCCAGGAGTTCCGGGTAGGCAGTTGGCAGTAAGGTAAGCCCGCGGTAGTAAGGTAAGCCCTCGAAAATAAGATAAGCCCACGGAAGATGGGTATAGAAACTACATTTCGCCATCTGCATTGTGTCCGTCTTAATTGATGCTGAGCCCATTGACGTGCTGATATAGATAAGCGCCGAATAAGGCCTTCGACTTGGCATAAAGACTGCCATGTTATTCCCACTTTGGAGCAACGGTTTTATGTGCCCTTTAAAGCACGAGCACGGTTATTTATGGAACTAGCTGACCCTCGCAACTTCGTTTACGTCACATAATGTGCACGAAAGGAGAGGTAATTCTTCATCAGACTCGTCAAGCACCGTGTGAAACGGCCCTGTTTGCTTAATCATAAAAGAGCTTAATGATTAAGGCTATTTTAAAATAATTCAGTCCGCGCCGAAGGCGTGGACTGAATTATTTTATCTGTTATATAAAAATAAGTCGGGTTTTCCTTCCTGACGCTATAACTCCAGAACGCACGAACCGATTTCCACGGTTTTGCATTCGTTGGAAACGTCTCGAGCTCCGTGAGGTTTATAGCATAGAAAATTCAGGAAAAATTTCAACAGAAAAGCGGGAAAATCATTTTCACATACAGCGCCATCGCGGGCGAAGCTGCGGGCATCAGCTAGTTCCCTATATAATAAACTAAATATAATTCAGTTCAACTAAATATAATTTTTAAATTCAACATATAATTTTTAAATTTCTAAATTCAACTAAATATAATTCAGTCCACGCCTTCGGCGCGGACTGAATTATTTTAAAATAGCCTTAATCATTAAGCTCTTTTATGATTAAGCCAACACGCCCGTTTAGACTCACTTTCAAAAGAAACGTTGAATTCTAGATTTACCGAAAGTTGAGATGCCCCTAATTTCTGAACTACATAACCCTCAATATTAAAAATTGTGTGGAATAATACTTAAAGTACTCCCTTTCAGATACCAAAAAAATATTTGATATCGAACCACGCAGTGAGAAATTATAGCTAAAAACCTTTTTTGCCTTTCATCCCCTGAAGGAACCGCGCAAAATATCGGGATCAAAAGTATCTAAGAACCTTCTTCGGACAATAAGCGAATAACAAAGTATCATTTAAATCGGTTCAGTAGTTTCGGCGTGATACTTATTCGGGATACAGACAGACAGACAGACAGCCATGAAAATTTAAAATTACATTTTCGGCTTCAGTATCGATTAGAGAACGCCCTACACTTAAAATTTTCAAAATATCTTCCATGTACAGACTCCCGACCCTCTACAGTTTTATTATAAGTATAGATATACTCCAAACGGTCCCTCATTCAAACTTAACTTAAACCACAAACATTGTTTTCAAAACTCTAAGATAGCAGAGTATTTTTTGTACTTGTGGAAGACCTCATGGATGGCGCGCCAGACCTGACTAAAATGTTTTCTCTGTTAACTGTGTTCGAACCGCACATGGTGCCACCCGAGCCGCACAAACTGCCTAAAGTCAGGAGTCCCGGGTAAGCCTTTGGATCGATTTCCCAGGCTAGATCGCATACTAGATCAAACCATTTACAACTCTACATTCCGATTTTTCCAAGTTACAGTTACCTGTCTAGTTTACGTTCCAGTTCTACCGAGTTTTATCTACAGCTTTTGCAAAACACTCAAAGAGTCAAGATGATGGATAGCGTGCGATACATGACTGGAATTTCTTTAGGATTATTTCTGAGTGTACTCTTCTAATGCTTCTAATACGTGTTGGAGACGAGATGTAAAGAGGTTGATCCGCACCTCAAAGATACATTTGCTTGAAGTATTACATAATGCATGACGATTTTATTATGCTACTAGCTGAGCCCGCAACTTCGTTTACGTCACATAAGGTGTATGAAAGGAAAGGTATTTCTTCATCAGAGTCATCAAGCAGCGTCTGAAACTGCCCTGTTTGCTTAATCATAAAAGAGCTTAATGATTAAGACTATTTTTAAACAATTCAGTCCGCGCCGAAGGCGTAGACTGAATTGTTTTAAAATAGATTAAGCCAACACGCCAGTTTAGGTTCACTCACATTCAAAGAAACCCCTACAATTAAAATTTTCAAAATATCTAATTCTTAAAAGTGTTATAACTCTTTTATTTCTAAACCGATTTACATAAAACAAACGCTAAATGTTAACTGGAGCAAACTTCAACACAATAAAAAAAACCGCATTGCAATCGGTTGAGCGGTTGCTGAGATTAGCGTGCACAACCGTACAGACAAACAGATATACAGACATACAGACATACAGACATACAGACAAACAGACAAAAATTCTAAAAATCATTGTTTTGGGTTCTATTGCGTTCATAAAGCCCCCCTATAATATTTTTTCTTATTTATCTTCCATGTACAGACAGCGACCTGTTACGATTTTATTATATGTATTGATTGATTGATGATATTGATATTGATTGAAAATTTTGTGAATATAGCGTGCAATAATATTGTTTGTAAAGTAACTAATAGTATAAATGAGAAAGTTTGTGAGTAGTGATGCCTGGTTTTCTGGATGTGTGGATGATTGGTACTCTTTCACGCTGTAACGACTGAAAGAATCTGACTGAAATTTAGAACAGGGATAGTATTTGGTATGGAATAACACATAGACATTATTATCCCGGGATTAAGATCCCGTGAGAAGCGGGAACGGGAACCAAATTATACGGGAGCTAGCCGCGGGCGCCATTCAGTATTATTATAATTAGCTAGGTGTTGTATTCGTCATTCAAGATCAGAAGAATTTCATGGTACGTAAGTAATTACTATAAAGACTCTTCAAGTCTACTGCTTACTGAAAGACAATAGTTTATAACGCGCGTTTGCATTTCAAAGAGCTTCAATGAATGAGGAAATGCGGGCGTATTTTTATCTCTTTGTACAAGACCTTTGCCTCGATACTGGAATGATAGAATGCAACTAATGTAAAAGATCTCTCCTTCGTATTCGGCGTCGAAAAATCTACATTTTCACGCCTTCGCCAAAGCGTAAGTAGGCAAAGGCGTAATATTCGCCCACACTTCGCTAGTCGTATATTGTCACGTGTAACGGGTATCTAAGCGCACGGCAGTGCGCAGGCCAAGTTCTAGCAAAATTTGAACTGGGCAGGTTAATTTAATTATATATATAATAAATTTAATTATACAATTAATCAAGTGTTACGTACTCCACGAAAACCTGCCAAGTTTTAATTTAGAAGTATCATTATTTTAGATATTTTTAACCAAGTAGGTATGTACCTACGTATTTTCACAACTACACCATATTTTAAGTTGGGTGTATGGTAAAGTGAATTTCGGCCAGATGGACCGTTGACGTGAATGCGGTAGTGGGTAGTGGCTGGATTCGGAAGGTTGAGGTCTGAATGTGGTGGCGAGTCTTGGGAATGGCAAATGTTTACCAGTGGATTAGGCTGTTGATGAAGATGATTATGATCAATTTTTAAGTGCATCTAAACTTGGCATTGGATTGGATTTCAACCCTTTTTTAGGCGAACAATTACCCCATAGGAACTTGGCCTCCTATTCAACAGGGATGTTTTTGGTGGGATTGAGTATACACGGCCGCGTTGAACAGGAAAGGTGTTGCTTACTATTGCAAATTTTCAAGCCGTAATTTTTTTTTACCGTCACAGCATAGTAGAAATATAAACTCTAAAATAAACTCTGGTTAGAGCGTGAAAGAGTAACAAACATTCTGACATCTAGACACTAAAAAATTTGCGCATTTATAATATTAGTAAGATTATTACTTACCCCAGGATCTGTATAAGTAAATATCTACACACCCCTTCCGAGGACTTACCCGGGGCTCCCGACCGTAGGCGTTAGTTAGGGAACGAGTGGTTTTTAGTTGGTAAGAGTCCGTCATAGCATGACGAATTTTACACACGATAAAAAATCCTGTAGAGATAAAAATAGGCTCAAGTATTACCAATATTACTCCGCCTATCAAAATTAAAGGACATAGCATGCACGCAGCACTGCAGCGGCAGCCCGCAGCTGTGCTGCTTGCTGCCGAGTTTGGAATCATACCCTAGCAGTGGTATAGTAACCAGGGTTCGAAAAAATCCGATTTTTATAATAAATATAAAAAATCCGATTTTTTTGATATCCGATTTTTGTGATATATATCGGATTTATATCCAGGCTAAGAAAAATAAGCGAATTTCATTCTGTATGGGGATAAACACTTAAAAATGTGGAAGGAAATTGTAAAATAATATAAGAAGTGTCAAATTGACACGATTTTATTTAATAATATTATAATAATCATTTAATTCAGAATTAAAAAACCGGCCAAGTGCGAGTCTGACTCCCGCACGACGGGTTCTGTACTGAGAAGCGGTAAAAAATCATGTTTGTTGCTTAATTATTATTCTTTTTCTAATTTTTTTAACAGTAAGTAATACATCATCTGTTAAGATTTCAGCTAATTTCTCTACCTGCCACGCTTCCTGGGTCCCATTTTTACCCTTTGGTTACGGAACCCTAATAAATGAGAAAGATTTATTAATGATCACTTACAAAAATAAAAAAAACTTGTAAGTATGTACCTACAAATAATTACAATAAATCAAATAATTTTAATAATCTTTTCCATGAATCGGTATCTATTTACGTAGTAACTACTGTTACTGTTACGTAGTAACTATTTAGTAATCTGTGGTATCATTTAATTGCATGTCTATGTGTTATACTTGTATATGTTTTTTTTTGTAACTCACAGTGTACTGCTTAACCTATCGCTATAAGCGAGGACTTGTTATTGGCTGTCTGTTTTTATGTGATCTCCAATCTTAAATTATGTAAGCTGTAAGTCCTCCATAAGTTAAATAAATAAATAAATTAATTAATTTAGTTTAACAATTTTTTTTAAGTACAGAACACAGGAATAAATCCATTGATATATATCAAGATAAAAATCAATTGATATATATCCGCTGATATAATTATCGGCGAACCCTGATTTTAACACTAAAATTATAATATTAGATCCTATACTCGCGTGTCTGAAACTTTTGAGAGAACTGTGTCGGACAGCTCAAACCACAACTAACACGGACGCAAGACTTTGTCGAATGTTACTATAGGTACAGTATGAGCACTCTGAACGCAGAATGAACATCCTGTCTGTGGCAAGCGGTCCGAGCACATAGAGTTAACAGTTTTTAATTTAATTAAACCGACAGCCAAAGTACTATTATTAGAGTTAACGGGATATTTACCATGTACTATTGAGTATTTAACGCGTAATAAACGACTGCGAAGGAGGGTAGATCGATATTATGTGCTGAGACTTTCGCTTTCAACCGCCTATACTTCAGTTCCTCCGTGATCATGGTGCTTGCAACAGCGCCGAAATATCGGAAATACTCAATAGTACATGGTAAATATCCCGTTAACTCTAATAATAGTGTTAGTGACCATGAAAGTTTAGACAGCCAAAGTGTATGGATCTCAATCTGGATTGTATTAGGGATTTTATAGGACATGATTTAAGAAAAGGAAGGTATAAAAGGTTTGTTTTTCCATCCAGAGGTTTTAGTTGTACCTAACATCTTTTTCGCTTTGTTTTATTTTTGGTGTTCAATAAAAAAATCAGCCCATTGCCGTCGATTGCTGGACGTAGTCCTCTAACAATTTACGCCACAGCACACGGTTCTGCCTCTTCCGCATTTATTTCCTGCTTGCGACCTTTTTTTACTTACGACCTACATATACATTATGTACAGCAGTATAGTTTACGCCCACATTTCACCTTATAGTTTTATGTCCCACGTAATAGGTCGTGAGCCTATTGCCGTGTTGAAATAGTCAGGCGCAGTTGTGACGACGACGCACAGTTGAAACTTCTCAAACCGTCCATAAGGCCTTCAACTTGGCTTAACGATTGTCATTTTACTGACAACTAGTTTTAATTTCGAGTTTTCGTTTTTGTTGGACCATTTTGCGAAAGAGTTCATTAGTCGCCTCTTACGACACCCTCGGGATGAATTGAGGTGGAATCTTTGTACTTTCTGCCGTCGCCGTCGCCACACAGGGTTAACACAATAAAGTTCAAAGCAAATACAATAAAATTACAACTTTTTATTTGATCTTATGAGAGTGACTTCCAAAGGAGCTGCTTGCAGCTTTTATACGAGCTAGAACTGATAAGAAACTCCGTAAAGTCGAGTCCAGAGCATCATAAACCTAATAGAATTCTGGGCAATAAAATCTGAACGTCTTGCTCCGATGCTTGAGATTGTTATTTTTATCGTCAACACAGATCTTCAAGACAAACATCAGTTTATTTAATTAGGTTTCACAGTGCAGTTATTGCTTTAGAATACTAAGGTAAAGTAATTTTGTAAATTGCTTGTCTGACTTGTTGAGCAAATCGACAAGTTGCTCGATAAGTTGGAGTTCAGCTTTATAATCGCGATGCGGCCTGCCGAGGTCTTCCTTGCTATGTAAGGCCATTCGTCGTCCCGATAAGCTGATTTGATTGATTGATAAGATACTTTATTTTGCATGGTAGCGATACAATACAGTATTTTATAAATTTTTACTAACGCAGAATTTTGTAACGAAGCAGACTAAGATTGACGGCGATCTTCCCACGTGTACTAATGTAAAAATTAACTGACTTCCCTGACCTATTGTACGTAAGTCAGTTCATCTTTACCTGGTCAGGCTAGGTACCAAATCTAGCGATATTTTAAATCAGGAAGTTTATTTTACTCCCTGGACACATACAATCAGACAGAAGCAGTTTGCGGAGACATACTCATATGACCGCAAAACAACAGCAGAACCACTAACGTTGAGGTTGACATCACACGACACAACGGTGTTTTACGTAGAGCGTACATAGAAGTGATAGGGTAATTTATTGAATGTCATAAAGCGTTTGTACGTTTTACTTTTTGAACTTTTTGCGTGCAGAGGGATCGAACCAACCACCCACACATTTCTGTGTAATATGGTGTTTCATGAAAAGGCTAAGAAGAGGTCACATTCATTCCATTATACAACCATCCTTTCGAGTACCTACGTTAAAGTTACTCAAGTTCATCGAACTAACCTCTACGTGTCTAAATTGAAACTAATACAATACAAACTTAATCTATAAATAAATGCTAATCAAATTATACCTACCTACACAAAGTTTTGAATGTAATCATTATGAGAATAATAAAAGGCTATTTTAACCTTTAACTGGTGACGTGCGGTCTCACAGGCCGAGCGGCGTAAGCGAAACATCATATCACCCCCTTCCCCGCATTTCCCATTTTTGAGCGCCTGAGTAGCTTCGAGTTTAGTGTAGGCAGTGCCCTAGAGGGGGATAGTTGCGTCGGCCAGGCCCAAATCGGTAAGTTAGATCGATTGAAAATTCTCGGGCGGCCTCTCAGACCTTATGTCACCACTTACGTAACTTTTTTGGAATTACACTGTAGTGTTGCATTGCGTTTTTTTTTAGATATTTCTTACTATGAATGACTCTGGACTTCCTAGAAAAAAGCGTAGAGAGGTTGTTGACAAAAATGTAGTGGCTACTCGAATTGTAGACTTGTTAAGCACAATAAAACTTAAGTGGATCGGAATCTGAAGACGTTACCAAAAATTATGTCCCGGAGCATAGCGACCACAACTCGGAGACGGAAGAAAATGCTTCTGAAGAGGAAGAACCTGTATATATGATATAATACACCAGGAAACTCAGCTTGCAGAGAGTGACAGTGACGAATGTATATCATGCGATAAACATGTGTGTTTGCAGTGTGCGAAGCAATTATGCCCTAAATGTCAATAAAAATACTAAAGATTGACAGTTGTCATTTTTGAGACATGACCCTTGTGATAAGAGTTTAATTTTTTTTTAAGTTGATTAGTGTTTGAACTTTGTTAAAAAACAAATATTTTATAATTTATGTTGATTTTTACTATTTTATAAGCAATCGTTGATCTCGATTCTAGTTTTTCAATTACAGAGATCCAAAACTTTGTAACTACCCAGTTTCTAATTAAAATTATATTTAGACTACACGACGTTGTTTTAATTTTTACTTTAATATTTAATTAAAAACAAAATAAACATTAGGATAACCTACCATATTTTAATATAATGTACTAGCTGACCCGCGCAACTTCGTTTGCGTGATAAATGAAGAACCGCTCGACCGATTTTGTGCAAACTTCACATAAACCATCTACTAAATAGTCCGAACAAAGCCTAAACATTTGGTTTGGATAGGTGAGCCCGTTCTTGAGTTATAAAATTACAACGAAAAGTGGCATTGATTTTTATATATATAGATTATAGACCAATTATGGCAGCGGCCTGTCAGGCCGCTCGTCACCAGTTATGTTATAAAAATACCATGTCACCAGTTAAGGGTTAAGACTTAAATGTAATCAACTAAATTTAATAACATTTGTAGGGGCAATAACACTAATAATAATAAATGACATTAGTTGAAAGTCTTTCAGGTGAATGTTCGATGTATGCGCCTCACTTTAAACGCGCCTACGACGGGGAGGTCAAGAATATGTGGATGTAAGTAGTAAAACCATACATAATTCCAACACTCACTGCACCCTTGGGACCTCCACACAAAGCTGGACAAACATTTTGTGGCGATGAGCGGCGGGGAGATGTTATTTCTCCGAAACTGTTTACCGCTGTGAATGTACTACGCGTACACGATAGGTTGATGCAATCTTGAGAAGAGTTTTCTTGCCCAGCGTGCTTCAACTTATCCCGCACTGCACGTGTAGTACAAGTATTCTTATTCATAGTTCTATCTTTATTGCCAACCACGTGTACAATAGAAAATCCTAAAAATAATAATGAGTTGCCCTTTTCAGGCACTGACAAAAAAAGAGAATAGTGAAGAACTATTACTATTCAAATCCAGATAAAGAAGGAATCGGCATTAATATAAAAGCGAATATCTCAATCATCTACAGCGGTTCGTCTACGACTATTGGTAATCATGGTTGAAATGTATCCTATACGGTATAACTGATTAGATCTCTTTAAGAAATCTTTATTTGATTTTTGTATTAAGTCTCTGGCTGGACTGACATAATATTGAACCGGGTTTGGACTGGGTAGATGGCGTCATAGTTTAAACCGATAGTCGGAATTTGCTATAATTTTGCATAATATACATTGTTGTATGGGCGTAAGAATTCACTAAGAAAGGAATTTTGATTAACTCCCACTCTGAAGTGTCCGTATATTGAGAATTTCAAATATATAGCCGGCGAGCCGTGGGTTATTTATAGAACACTCATTATCTTTGGCACAGACAAGCATACGGCACACCTGATGTATGCTCATGGACTGTCGAATATGCGAAGAATTCATTTGATAAGATGTACCCTCTGTCTGCTTTTAGAATTTATGATGGTTTCGAAGCTAAAAGATTCGTTTAGTTGCGGGCATGAATGTACTTGAAATATAGGAGTCTGAAGTCTGGAGTGAAAGCTTTGAGTCAACATTCATTCGAATCAGCCCATGGCAGTGCACTGCTGGCGAGGTCCAGCAGTGCACTGCCATGGGCCCTTTCCCAATTCACGCCATATCACATGGTTCTGCGCCATACGCAACCAGTCGCGCCTGCGATTTTAACTAGGTCGTTGGTTCATATATGGCGTGTGGACGTCCTACCCTTCGTTTGCCGAGTCGCAGTCTCCACTCTCATTACGTTAATGATATCAGACAAACTGCAAGACAGTTGGTTGCGCTATTATACTCATGTTTTTCGAAGACTAACCGCATACGCAGAGAACTAGAATTTAGTCAACGTCTCTTACTTTTCCCAGTAGGAAATCTTAATCCAAGAAATCTTGACGTAGTGGCTTGATGTGGATATTATTGTGAATTCAGTACTATGAATACAGAATTCTTAATTCTTACGAGATACCTACAATAATTGAACATTGAATTATACCAACTTATTTCCGACAATAACGCTGAAATCAACTCTAAGTTTTCTACACCATAGAACAAATGCGAGAAATTACTTTCAACTAAAGGCGAAATCAATTAAACATACCAATTTTGCCGCGTTTGTTAAAGGCTTTCGACACCTATCAAAATGGTGTGCCTTTTAACAGTCGACCTCGACAGTGTTGCTCGACTACTAATTACAAAGTTTTGTAGCTTTTTGTCGACTGAATTGGCTCAGTCATTTGAAGAAATTTGAATCCAAATCGGTCGGACGGAATGTACAGTTAACGACTTTTAAAAGTAAATTTATCTGTACCTGATCCCTGAAATGTTGTATAAAGGTATTTTAAATAGGTAACTAACTATATTTCAAAAATTATAACTGCCTCGTTCTAGATAGTCTCAGTCCCGTGGTCAGTGATAACCATATCACGACACTGGGTAATCCTAGCTTACTTTGGGATTAGATAGCATTCTGTAAAATATCTGTGATTTTTTTATAATTTGATTTCGGTAGTAAGACTGAAACGAGAGTTTTGTTTTTAATTATGAGTTTTTTAAGATGTGATAAGGCCAGTTACCTACCCATGTGTGCTGCCTCGCCGAAAACTGGTTGCAGTCCTGGGTGTGCACATCCTCGCGCTGGAGACCATGGTGAGGGCTATGGTCTCTAGCAGAAGAATGCATTCCTTTCTGCGTGAAGGAGGCAGTGGAGGGGAGGGAACGAGATTTCTCCCTCCTGTCTTACGCAGTCGGTGGCGGGGTCACCGCATGCTACTATTCGTCCCGGATTGTCGGCCTACATGACGGTCTACCGACCGCAGCTGGCTGGCTGGCTGCTTTTCATGCGTACAGAAGCAATACAAACAAGCAAAAAAAAAAAATCACTTAGGCATATACAGGGGCAGTTGTTAAACGTCCCGAAAATAAACCAAATATTTACCACCAGTTCACAACGGGAGATCCAAGAGAAAGTGAAAAAGAAGTGATACCTTCCAAAGAAGCGGGACAATACCAAAACGCCTCTAAGAAGTTAAATAAAACCCAAACCCTCGGGAGGTTCGGGTTTTATTTTTTTCGACAGAGATTTGACGGAGAGACTGCTTTAGTGGACATAGTCTGTGTTGGGAGTTTTAGGGTTATCCTTCCGAGGGCGTACCTGGGTCTCCCGATACGTAGGCAGACAAAAGGGCACCGCCCATGTGGGATTAGTTGGTAGAAGTGGCAGAAGTTCGGCATAGCTTCCATGACTGTATAAAAACACTCCCATCAAATTAAAATAAAGCTTGCATATACAAAAGAGATAGCAATAAGGCCCTACTGTGATCTTCAGCGCACATTTCCAATCCCGCCAATTGACAACGGGGAAGTTAACTTAAACAGAAGAAAGACTCGAACAAACCCTTTGCTAACCCGTCTAGCCGGTGTACAGGTACAATATGACCAATCATCCTCCACGAAATTGGGAGAGACCCTTAATTTTAATTGCAGTGTTATTTATTTGTTCTTAATATGGGTACGTCCTTCGACCAAGTAAAAGTATACATTACAGTAGTCATACATTACGGACTCAAAAAGTGAGAATAGTTCACACTCATATTCATATTCATTTATTGCACACCACATGTCAAAATTAAAGATGTCACAAATTTGGTCAGAGTACAGTATGGACCCTGTCGGGCACGGCAACATAGGAGAGAGGAGGAACCAATCATCACCATCCTTTCATGCAAAGGTTTTTTTGGTCTCACTCTCACACAAAGATATTGTAGCAGCGACACGAAATGCACACATACATTCTTTTTTCGAATTTAGATACTTTTCATCCCATAAAACCGTTCCCACGGGAAGCGGAAACGGGTACCAAATTTCACGCGGGCGAAGTCGCGAGCGTCATCTAGTAGTATTCATATTTTTAACAGCTCTCTACAATATCTTTAAATGAAACGTTTCCATCTGTACGTTTAATATTGAATAGGTGAAAAGTGTCATAGCATTGTTTAATATTTATTTATTGGTTTTCTACCCTAACTTTTAATAGAAAACGTTTGAAATATTTCATTGGGGCAAGCCAACCGACCGACACCACATTCCTTTTCGCCAGCGTTTCATTTAAAATTGTTCACATAACATTCTACCAATGGACAGTTTACCAATACTTTCAGATCATTGTTAGAACGATACTAAAATTAGGTACAGGTCTTTTACTCACAAGTAAACTTTACTACAGATATTAAACTCATACAAAATAACTCTTTGGCAACATACACGAATATTGAAAAGAACAGAACTGTCATCCATCACTTTCTAGCGTTTAATATTGAATCCAAAAATAGCAGTTAATTCATTAAAATAAAATAAAAATTATTTTCTTATTGAAACAAAAAAATAAAAAACATTTTGATATTTCAAAATTGTCATGAATACTGAGGGTTCAAAATTACCGAATAGAACTCCTCAACAAACTCAGTTCGGCTTCTTACAAAATTTTTGTCTCTCGGAATTCCATCTAGATCTAGCAAAAGGTTGATGATACCAATTTGACAGGCCAGAAGATTTACAGCCCTAAGCAATCAACTCGCAACATAGAGCAACACTATCTACGACTTTTATCGAGAGAGGACGCGCCGTATTAAGACTTTCTCCTCTGTCAAAGCGTACTCCAAGAGGAAGACGATTATACCCACACAAAATATTTCGTATGTATCTGATATTAGTACATTGTGGGTTCGATTCCCACCGGAGACAAATATTTGTGTGACCCATAAATGTTTGTCTCAAGAGTCTGGGTGTTTCTATGTATGTATTTAAAAGTATATAAGTATTAATATCCGTGGTCTGATACCCATAACACAAGCAGGTTATTCCTAGCTTACTTTGGGATCAGATAGTTGTGTGAGATGTCCGTGAATATTTATTTATTTATATATTGTTTTAATTATTTTGTGACAGTTTCATAGTGACAAACGATTGGTTTTGTAGAGGTGTATTATGATTAGGTACATGATTTATGCAAACATGCTATGTATACTACCCTACTACCGGTACGCGTTGCTCTATGACTCTAAATATTGAAATACAGATCACTATTTATTTTTGACTGCCTCTGTGGCGCAGTCGGTAGTGATACCGCCTGCGGCGCTGGAGGTCGTGGGTTCGATTCCCACCAGAGACAAATATTTGTGTGACCTATAAATGTTGGTCTCAAGAGTCTGGGTGTTTCTATGTATAATATGTATGTATTTAAAAGTACACTCGAGAGCAATGAATCCGGGTCACTTAAAGAATGTTAAAAATCTCGGAAACTAAAAATGATAGGTTAATGCAATAAATTGTATTTAATAGACAATGTAATACTCCTTAAATGAAAGTAAAAAAAATATGAGTCACCATACATTTTATTAACACAAAATTACATAAAGAAAAAACTGCCAATCTCTCCTTAAAACAAAAATAGGAAACATGAAATTTTTGAACTTTATTACGATTTTCTTGAATTTTAATACTTCGTATTGCCTCCTCGTGCTTCCATTACTGCGTTTACGCGGTTTGGCATGCTGTACACCAAGTTCCTTATACGATTTTGGGGAATATTCTCCCATTCCTCTGTGAGAGCAATTTTGAGCTCACGAAGCGTGATTGGGGGAGGGTTTCGTTGTTTTACGCATCTGCCTAGCTCGTCCCAAGCATGCTCGATCGGGTTGATATCCGGGCTGCGCGCTGGCCACTCCATACGAGTAATGTTCATCTCTTGAAGGTAGTCATTCACAATCCTACCTGTATGAGGTCGGGCATTGTCATGCATAAATATAGCATCCTCACCTAAATTGACCATAAATGGACCAACGTGATCATTGAGGATTTCTTCCACATATCTTACGCTAGTTAAAGAGCCGTTTTCTATGATCACCAGCTCTGTGCGACTTTCAGAAGAAATTCCGGCCCACACAAGTACAGACCCACCACCGGAGGCTACTTTTTCTTCGATGCATGCTTGCTTGAATATTTCCCCTGGTCTTCGATACACTCTGTGTCTTCCATCGTGCTTGTAGAGCATAAATTTTGATTCGTCGGAGAACATAACTTTTGACCAATCTTCAATACTCCAATTTACGTGGCTCTGGGCATACCTTAGTCTCGAAATACGATGCCCACGCTCCAGTTTAGGGCCGTTTGCAGGTCTAAGGGGTTTTAAGTTAGATTCAGCAAGCCGACGTCTTACTGTCCATGCACTTGGGTTACTTCCTCCGAGGCGTCGAAACTGATTGGTGAGTTCAGTTCCTGTGAGAAAGCGATTTCGAAGCATGGTGTTCACCAAGTATCGGTCTTCTCGTGCTGTGGTACACCTGGTTCTGCCCGTTCCTGGTCTGCGTAGGTTAGAACCAGTTTCTTCGTAACGTCGGAGAACTCTTTGTACTGTTGACAGCGACACACCGACAGTCCTGGCTGTATCGCGCTGACTCCGGCCGGTTTCCAGCATTGTAAGTATTCTGGTGCATTCTTCAGGCGTAAGCGACATAATTTCAGCTTGATTAATGAATATAGAGCACTATCAACATGGTTTATGTACCCACATAAATGACAGATTACAAACAAAAGCAACACCAAATGCTGTAATTTCGTAGTTCCATCTTTGAAAGTGGCCCTTTTTCAAATTTGATTTTTTTATGATATAACTTTACAATAACTAAGAAGTTTTAATACCTTCATTTAAGGAGTATTACATTGTCTATTAAATACAATTTATTGCATTAACCTAGCATTTTTAGTTTCCGAGATTTTTAGGATTCTTTAAGTGACCCGGATTCATTGCTCTCGAGTGTATATAAGTATTAATATCCGTGGTCTGATACCTATAACACAAGCAGGTTATTCCTAGCTTACTTTGGGATCAGATAGCGTTGTGTGAGATGTTCGTGAATATATCGTGAATATTGAAATCCATCAAATAAAACTCCGACTATAACTCAATTCGATCAATAGCTTTATTTTGGTACCATGTCTGTTAGAATAAATTATTCCAAGTGTGTAGTTATCACTCAGGGTATCAATCTATCAATCGCGAGCAGTTCCCTAATCTTGTTTTATGTAAGTTTGTTACGATCATCACTCAGACAAAATGTCTGTTCGTTCGTGAATCCACATTCTAGTTACAATTATTATCTATACTGATATTATATAGAGGAAAGATTTGATTGTTCGTATACTTGTTTGTTGGCATTGAATAAGCTCCATAACTGCTGGACCCGATTGAAAACCGATTTTAGGTAGGATTTTCCTCTCGTTAAAAAAATTTACCATTAATATCGGGTGTTTTTCGGGCATTTATCAAGAATTTTAGTTGGTTTGAGACTTGGCGTCACACTTTGCGCTCCACATCGATGCCCCTGCGGTTTTAACGTTGACACTTTGGGGCATCATGGTCTTTCATGTTTAAAGAGCGCAAGCCGCTTCTCACGCCACGCTGCGCTGAACGACATCATCCGCCGTGCTCTTGCCACCGCCAATGTGCCTGCGCTCTTAGAGCCAAACGGCGTTTTCAGGGACGATGGCAAGAGACCGGATGGTATAACTTTGATACCGTGGGAGATAGGTCGTGTCCTGGTGTGGGATGCAACTTGTGTTGACAATCTAGCCCCGTCCCATCTTCCTAAAACAAAATTAAAAGCCAGTGCAACAGCGGAAGCGGCTGAAAATATTAAAATTAATAAATATAAGGGTCTCGACTCATCGTATCGTTTTTGTCCAGTCGGTGTCGAGACCCTAGGTCCATGGGGTCCCAATGCGCAAAAATTTTTCAAGAATTTGAAAAAGCGCCTTGTGGAGTCTACTGGTGACCCAAGGGCTGGCAGTTTTCTCGCTCAACGAATAGGTATTGCTATTCAAAGGGGGAATGCTGCTAGTCTTTTGGGAAATAATGCCACGGGGGCCTTATTTAGGTTTAGTTTAGATAGTAATAATGTAAATATAGATATGTAATAATTATGTTTCTCTGAAATTTTTAAAATTTCGTTCACCTCTAGTCGCTTCGGCTGCATTGCAGTAGTCGTGGTCACGAGTAGACTCTACTACAGTTGCCGAAACGTCGAGGGATGAGCAAAGTTTTAGATGCTTAAGTGAAAAAGACCCAAAATCTATAATTTACAAATACTTTGCATTAAGTCTATTTTTGTTTAAGTTAACTACAATTACAGCACTGTTTTTTTTTAAATACTATGAGCAAGACTAAAAATTCACGATACATTTAAGGGGCGGTTATAGAGCACAAGTAGGCATTTGGCGCTCCCCTCGCCTCGGGCGCGAGACACACCGCGCGCCGGCAGCGGCAGTGAACTCTCATGCCACAGTATACAGTATAGAAGAAAGAAACAGCATCCTAACTTTGTTTGACGTAGTAAATGCATCTAACTATATTAAGTGTAGTGATTTATTAGAGTTTCGTAAATAAATGACTTAATTATAAATATATATTATTCTATTATTTTTAAGCTCAAGAGTTTGTTTGTTTGTTTAGTTGTTTGAACTCTAGAGTCTAAGAGACTGCTAGTTGAATTTCAAAAGTTCCTTAACAGAATGTCCATTTTTCAAACATACTGAAATATATAACATCACGCTAAGGCGAATAAGAGCTGAGCAGCAATGAATTTTTTTTTGAAAACTAGGATATCTCGTTTCTTTTGAGAGTTTCCGTTGCGTTTGTTTGCTAGATGGTTACAGTTGCGTAAAAAATGTAAATCACATAATAGCTGGTCATAAAAATTTCTAAAGTTTTCTAAAGTTGGTATGCTAAGTATGAATCACGTGATAATTTCGCAATCCAAAATGGCCACTGCGGTGTAATCACAAATTTTCATGATGGGTATCGTTTAAAGGGTTTTTTGGTATGCTGAGTACGAATCACTTGATAATTTTGAAATCCAATATGGCCGCCGCGCCTTAATCGCAAAATTCCATGATGGGTATCGTTTAAGAGGTTTTCGGTATGCTGAGTACGAATCACGTACTAATTTTGCAATCTAATATGGCCGCCGCGCCGTTATCGCGAAATTCCATAATGGGTATCGTTTAAGTGGTTTTTTGGTATGCTGAGTACGAATCACGGGATAATTTTGCAATCCAATCAGCCGCCGCGCCGTAATCGCAAAAATCCATGATGGTTATCGTTTAAGTTGTTTTTTGGTATGCTGAGTACGAATCACATGATAATTTTGCAATCCAAAATGGCCACTGCGTCGTAATCACATAATTTCGTGATGGATATCGTTTAATGGGTTCTTTCGAATGCTGAGTACGAATAACATTATAATTTTGGAATTCAACTTGGCGCCCTAAGCTATTTACAGTAGTAAACTAAAAAGATTTGCTTATTAAGTTTAGGCCTAGCAATGCGAAAATACTATGACAAAAGGTTTTTATTGTAAAATTAAGGCAAATTACATTAAATTGGTACCTAGCATACGAAAGAATCCCTTAATCGATACCTATTATGAAACTTTGTGATTACGGCACGGCGGCCATACTGGATTGCAAAATTAGTGCGTGACTCGTACTCAGCATACCATAAAACCCCATTAACGATACCCATAATGAAATTTTGTGATTATGGCGCGGCGGCCATATTGGATTGCAAAATTAGTACGTGATTCGTACTCAGCATACCATAAAACCCCATAAACGATACCCATCATGAAATTTTGTGATTATGGCGCGGCGGCCATATTGGATTGCAAAATTAGTACGTGATTCGTACTCAGCATACCATAAAACCCCATAAACGATACCCATCATGAAATTTTGTGATTATGGCGCGGCGGCCATATTGGATTGCAATATTAGTACGTGATTCGTACTCAGCATACCATAAAACCCCATAAACGATACCCATAATGAAATTTTATGATTACGGCGCGGCGGGCATATTGGATTGCAAAATTCTCATGTGATTCGTACTAAGCATACCAAAAAACCCCTTGAACGATACCCATCTTGAAACTTTGTGATTATGGCGCGGCGGCCATATTGGATTGCAAAATTATCACGTGATTCGTACTCAGCATACGAAAAAACCCCTTAAACGATACTCATCATGAAATTTCGTGATAAAGGGGCGAGGGCCATCTTGTATTGCAAAATTAGTACGTGATTCGTACTCAGCATACCAAAAAACCCCTTAAACGATACCCATCATGAAATTTTGTGATTACGGCGCGGCGGCCATATTGGATTGCAAAATTATCACGTGATTCGTACTCAGCATACGAAAAAACCCCTTAAACGATACCCATCATGAAATTTTGTGATTACGGCGCAGCGGCCATATTAGATTCCAAAATTATCACGTACTTCGTTCTCAGTATACCAAAAAACCCCTTAAACGATACCCATCATGAAATTTTGTGATTACGGCGTGGCCGCTATGTTAGATTGCAGAATTATCATGTAATTCGTAGACATTTTAATGCATTAGGTAGCTGGTTACCATGTCGTGAAAATACTTAAAAAGTAATAGATCACATTTACCATGAGTCGCGTATGGGAATTTTAGTGAAATCCCTTAATGACTCAGGAATTAAGCTGATGGTCTTCAAAATGTATAGCTAATTACCATCATGGATACATTGACTTACGATCAAAAAACCGCATCAAAATCGATCCACCCCTTGGGCCGTGACGATTAACGTGTAATTCCATTATTCAGTAATTAGATACTGCTAGTACTCATTGTAAATAATTACTCAAGTAAGTAATTGAATTAAGCATTACAAAGTAATTGTAATTTGTAACGGTTAATCTAATTACATTTTGCCCATCAGTGATATTTTTATACTGTGGCGCGATTTCAACGTAATTTGGCATAATAATTACGAAATAGTTGCGAAAAAAACTGACACAGGACCTGCCTCCACAAGCGCCAGCGCGAGACTGATCGGCCGTCAGCGGCGCAATTCTATTGCGTTTGGTAGATATTCGTACATGATAACTATGTAAATACTTGTGTATAGAAAAACGCTTGGAAAATGTGTATAAAAAGTCAATAGCTTTAATTGAGTGCAAAAAAAAATTATAAATTTTTTTTTTGTTTAGCCACAGTATTGAAAAAACTTTTCTGAGAGAGTCAACTTTGGCATTTTTTTCTATCTAGTGAAATTTATTAAATCGTGTAACGGGCTCGGAATATGTTTAGCTTATATCCTTAACTATTATATATATATATTTATCAGAATTATAAACCCTTTACTTTTTGACTAGGATTGTTTCAAAAAACTCAAATTCTGACCCACGCGGCCTTAACGAAATTCAATGGAAAACTAACCGGGGCAAGCTACTATACAAGTTAGTTTAGCTGAGAAAATTTACTTTCCGAATTAAAAAGTTTTTTGTACTTATTAAAAACTTTGTACAAATTGGTAACTACGTCGCCAGTTTTAATTTCTTTAACTTATCTTATGCTTTCAAAACCCAGCCAAGCGTGTATCCTAGTGCAGCACACATTTGGACGGTTCTTGAAATAAAAACTACTATTCCTACTAATATATTTTTAGTTGGAAAAAAGTCCCAACGCTGACATGTTCATCACACGAAACAACTCTATTAAATTAGTTTGACCACTAATAATTCCGTCATGCTATTTGTGTCAAGTTTGAATCATGAAAACTATCAACAAATTCAGGTTAAGTTATCGCACAGAAACTTTTGACAAGTCTGGTATAAGACTTGGTTGCTCGACCGTACGTAGCGAAAATTGAATATGTATACAGTCGACGCGTATACATCGCCGATATAAGTTTGACAAAAGCTGACAACGTTGAAATGAGTATCATTTAAATGCAAGCAATGCTGGAATACAGTCAGTAGTAGGAGGTTTTCAATTCGGACAGTAATACTATCGCTTGTACATTTCTGATTGGAATTCATGCATTTGATCGTACACAAGATTAGAATTCACGAGTTTCATGCCTACAAATTGAGTTGGCAGGAATGAGATGTTACTGACTCGGACTTAATCTAGATTTCATACTTATCATCTTAACCGTCATATCATCACCAGTATGAAAGGTGAGTCGGAGGAAGATTTTTCAGTTCTGTGGGTGGATTTGTTTTAATGTATCTACTGTACAGGTTAAAATTTTTACTATCACCGTATGTATGAAGTCGATATTCAATCCACCAATACTTATAAAATGTCAGTAGATTATATTTTCTTCTGACCTGGGATTAGACCCCAGGCCATGGGCAATGGCTGCATCATGCATATCTCACAGGTCTAGTTTTATATGTATTAGAAACAGAAATGTAGTAGAAAATATTTATTATGTTACTGGTATGATAGTACATTAGCGAATGTTAAATATACATAAATCTGTCAATGTGGTATATTTTTATAGCACTGTTTATACTGCCGTAAGTAGGTAAGGAAAGAGGTAAACTTCACTAGAGGAAAGGAAGCATATGTGGAATACTGTTGGCAATTTGGAATAGTAAGGTATTATAAAAACCAACAGCGTCATCTTCATTATATTAACGTAAACTCTTAGCCCACACCGTCATTTATAGTTAGGTTTTGACAGCGAGCCAGCTATTGTTCTTATATGGGGTCCAGACACACGAAACCGAAAGCCGAAACTAGAGGCGTCGCAGCGACTGCTTTTTGCCCGACGTCTGTCAGCGCGACATGTCGCCGACGCCAGCGACAGTCGCGGTGACATATCGCGGCGGATGCAGGCGCACACTGGCGACTGTCGCGCAGTGTGTGTCTACTGTTAGAAGAATAAAAATAGGAAGTCGTGAAGGGCTGCTGTATCGTTACACATTTTAGGGTCCACTCAATGCCTGGGGTTATCCTTCTGAGGGCATATCGAGGACTCCCACCCGAGGCAGATGGTAGAGTTGAAAGTTAAAGAGATATAATGATCAAAACTTTTATTCTTTATTCATTTGCAATATCTGCGTTTTGATTGTCTTACGTTTGAACTTGCTCAGAAGACATTTCTAGCCAGTAGGGGTCCACCACATCATGAGAATTTCCAAAAGTAAAAAGAAAATGCCCACACAATATTGCTTCTATTTAAAATTATCAAAAACGGCTTGCAGACTAACAAGAATCGCTATTTATACCACCCACGTTTACTGTTTAGAAACTATTTGGTCCTCAAAGTTTGAGAACTGCTGGTATAGATGCATCGTGAGAGTACCAAATAAACTGAATTCTCAAACAACCCAGTAGAATGATGTAACAATCAAGATACGCTTTACAAGTTTCAGTCCGACGGCGCGGCGCCGGCGTAGGTATTTTGAACCTCGTTATGGTCGACGTCTAAATTTATTATTTCAAGTTTTAAACCAAGAAACAGAATTCACTGTAATACAATTACTATTATAAGATCGCCAATTACGAGCCCACTATTTTTTTTTTATACTACTTAGGTGGCAGACAAGCTTACGGCCCACCGGAAGGTTGGTAACCGTAGCCTATAGACGTTTGCAACACCAGAGGCGCTACACACGCGCTGCCGACCCGGGCGCAGGTTGTGACGACCCGACGAGTTGAAATTTTTCAAGCCGTCCATAAGGCCTTCAACTTGGCTTAACGATTGTCATTTTACTGACAACCAGGACCAACGGCTTATCGTGCCTTCCGAAGCACGGAAACGCTCGTAAATAAATGTCACAAAGTGGTCCACGTGGTGGTCACCCATCCATATCCGGCCATAGTAAATGTTGCTTACTGCAGTGATCGTTTACTGAACACTGAGTTCGCGGGGCCACGAGCGCTTCATACTACACTATTTACAGTTTAGAGATTATTTTGAACCCCATAGTTTGAGAACTTCTGGTTTTATGCATCGTGAGAGTACCAAATAAACAGAATTCTCAAACAACCCAGTAGAATGATGTAACAATCTTGTTACATACACGATACGCTTTACAAGTTTCAGTCCGCCGGCGTAGGTATTTTGAACCTCGTTATGGTCGACGTCTAAATTTATTATTTCAAGTTCTAAACCAATAAACAGAATTCACTGTAGTACAATCAATATTATAAGATCGCCAATTACGATCCCACCATTTACAGTTTAGAGATTATTTTGCTCCCCACAGTTTGAGAACTTCTGGTTTCATGCATCGTGAGAGTACCAAATAAACAGAATTCTCTAACAACACAGTAGAATGATGTAACAATCTTGTTACATACACGATACGCTTTACAAGTTTCAGTTCGTCGGCGTAGGTGTTTTGAGCCTCGTTATGGTCGACGTCTAAATTTATTATTTCAAGTTCTAAACCAATAAAAAGAATTCACTGTAGTACAATCAATATTATAAGATCGCCAATTACGATCCCACCATTTACAGTTTAGAGATTATTTTGCTCCCCATAGTTTGAGAACTTCTGGTTTCATGCATCGTGAGAGTACCAAATAAACAGAATTCTCTAACAACACAGTAGAATGATGTAACAATCTTGTTACATACACGATACGCTCTACAAGTTTCAGTCTGACGGTGAAGGTATTTTGAACCTCGTTATGGTCGACGTCTAAATTTATTATTTCAAGTTAACACTGACACGCCTCGACAAGATAACTGAACAAATTACAGCAAGCTATTAAATTTGCTGTCGATTTTAGATAGAGTTATTATGACGTGTGATTTTGGTAAAAGGAAGGAGGAAAATTACGTAAATGACAATTTATGTTTATAAATGTTTATGATTGAGGTAAAGTGTGACATATTTATGGGTGACTCGTTGAGAATAAAGACATTGAGGGTGGTCACTGATCAAAAGAAAGAAAGTTTTATGAATGCATCTTATAACCCCGGGTTCTTCAAGAGGAGCGTGAAGAGGCACATCACAGGGTCCACTGACAGAAGTGACCCCCAATCACTAAATCCGCCACGGCTTTCCATCAGGATGGTGGTGACGTCAATTTGGCAAGCTAAATATTTAAAAAAAATGTGCTCGTGCAAAGGTGACGTATCTACTCTGTCCGCAAAATCATACTATTCACATTTTATCCAGTTGTCTTATGTCAGAAGACTAACGCAACAACGCTAAAGCAACTTCATTGCCCTTAGGCTTTTTTTTACGTGTGAAAAATCCCTCATGGATGCAATTAACTCTTACCGACTAAAACTACACGGTGCCCTAAGGCCTGGGGTAAGCCGTTGAAACGATGTTCCAGGATGCCTTCCACTGTTTTGAACTTTTAAGGAGCAGCAGAGCCGTTAATATTAAATTCTCGTGTAATCTGTTCGACTCGCATCACGCCTCACCTCACTGCCTTATGAAATTACATGAAACGTGCCACCTTGTGGCTCTACCAGTTCGTGGACAGCCTTATTTCCAAATTAACTCAATATGAAACCTTTTCCAGGCAAATAAACAAGTACGTGAAAACACATTATGTCTGTAGAAAATGTTTCAAACTAATCCTTATTAACCAAAATAAAAAGCAGAGAATACGGCATGTAGACCAATTTCCACAGCAAATCCTATCAACGACGATCCCTGGGGTATATTTTCTCCTCCAAATGATTTACGTCTACTTACAGTATAAGAGTATTTACCAAAATATATTGTTATTACTTTTATAAGACTTCTCTCATCATTTTGCAAGCTTTTCCAAGCGAATATATTTCTCAGTCGTGAGCATCCCTAAGGGGGCGACTATTATAAACAAGCAGCTTGACATAATTTACGATGTCATATTAGGGTTCCTTATCTAGAGGGTAAAAAACTGGACCCTATTAATGAGACTCCGCTGTTCTTCTGAATATTAAAAATAGTACAAAATGAATATTTGAAGAGGGACTCTCATTCTACAGATGTGCCGTCGTATTTGAACTTACGACTCGCACTTAGCCAGGTTTTTTGTTAAAGGCATTGTCAAGATATTTCTTTTCATTAATTGTATTTATCTACGATATACCGCTGCCCACAGAGACCCACGCCTGCCAAAAGTCGTTCTACGTCATAAAACCCTAAAAGGATTTGTTCAATAAAATAAACTTAGAAGGTACGAGTACCTACTTAACTCACTTCAAAGACTACCTTTTCGCCTACTCATAAACTACATAACTTGTCAAGACATTTCATTTATTTATTTTTATTTATTTATTTAATAGTTTATGTACGCACATTAAAAATACATACAGTGAAATAGTTAGGAGAAAAGGAGTATAATGGCGCTGCTTATTTCTATTAGAAATCTCTTCCAGCGGGCTGGCGAGAGGAGAATGACATGAAACAATAGAGAAAGGCAGAAGTGTGAGAGAGAACTAGACAGAAAATACTTACACAATAAAATACTTAAACAAATACTTTTGTACAAATACGTACATAAATATGCTTGCTCATAAATACATACATATATACAAAACTAATGAACAACAAATACCTATATATAAATAAATATTAAATAGATACCTAATACTTGAAGATGTGTTGGTGTAGATAAAATAGATACAACCATTTATATGACACTAAATATAATGGAGAGTAGATGACCTCAGAAGTTAATTGTTGGAATTAAGATAGTGTTCGCGGACTTTCTTTTTAAACATCGCAGCCGTTTTAATGTTTCTGATGTTCGGGGGCAGTGACCAGTTCATTCATTTCAATTACAGTGTAATGAATACAGAATTTTTAAAACTTTTGAATTCATAACACTGCTATTCTAAGCAATGTTCACACTTTTAAATAACTATTACAAGGTACCAATAATAATTAAACGAACAGCGATAACGGTTAGAAGGTCCAGCGCAATTCCTCAATTGTACCAGTTCGCTCCCTATAAAGCCAAATATACAGCTGCAGACTTTTAAAACAACTGAGAAGATACTTCTTATTTAGATACTTTATTTTTTAATTTTTATTTTCTTAGTGGATACTTCTCAGGCTCAGCGCAGATAGAACGGAGCGCAGCGGAGAGGATTTTATTAACGCACTTGAAAATAAACTTAATAATTATTGCAATAAAGTGCATAAATACTTGAACCTAACAAGAAATGCTCGCGCGTGCTCGAACATACACGGGGATCATACGCGATCCGTAAAGAAAATGCTCGAGACTGCGCGCGGATTCATCCTCTCTTTCTGCGCTGATCCTAAATTTATAAGAAACTGAATCATCTCCAGAAATGTAGGTGGTTGCCATTGGAAGCTTCTGGAACCAGTCGAAGCCCTGGTAGATACGGCAGTAAATTAATTGCAAGACACTTTCAGCATTTTCTGTCTAACAAAACCAAGAAAAAAAGTTATGTAGGAACTACTATTAGATTCGTTTTGCCGATAAAGATAATGTCTGTTTACGTTGCACGGACATTGATGTATTGAACACCATTCAATTCGGCGTGTGGCGGCGGAATCTGCAAACATAACACCCAAAAGGGCCCATAACCTGATTGTTCTCTTTTGTAATTTATTACGTGAGTAAGAGATTGAAATACCGTGTAAATTAAATTTAGCGCACTTGTTTTTACAGATGTTCATTTGTTTTTATGAACCATACTGATGCAGTTACCCTATTCAACAACATACAGACGAGAAAGATCCTATTATCTTACACTAACTGAGCCGCGCAACTTCGTGTGCGTCACATGAGAAAAAGAAAAGAGAGTTAGGTATTAATATTTTAAGTAATATAATGTTTTCCGTTACATTTACTTCGCCGCATTTACTCCCGTGTCGCGTCGCTTATATTCATTAGAGCTAACCCCGCTCAACTTCGTTTGCGTCACATAATAAGGAAAGAGAGTGGTGTAGTATTATTATTTTTATACCATATTTCAATCACACGCTTTGAAAATATTATAGAACTAATTAGGTAAGAAGTTTTTTGTAGGTGAACCTTAAAAGATGGAGTTACGCCGTTACGAAGAAACTCTATATAATAATAATTTTTATTTTCTCTTTCACAAAGGTACAATTATTCTAAAGTTATAATAAGCAATGCACAATAACAATCCTTTGTGGAAGACTGGTATCTGCACTAGGAGACCCTGTAACACGGATTACCAGGCCCACCATTATCAGTAACATTTTATAAAATACAAAAAATATGGATACATATTTGTTGTATTCAATTCGCACATGGAGTATTGCTGTCACCTCTGGGCGGGGGCACCCAAATATCAGCTTTATCCATTTGACTCGGTGTAAAGGCGAGCTGTGAGAGTTATCAACGATCCTATATGCTTACAGGTGATCTGGAACCTCTTCGCGACAGAAAAGACTTTGTCTCCTTATGCGTGTTCCACCGCCTGTACAATGGTATGTGATCTGAGGAATTGTTCGATATGATGCCCACGGCTACGTTCTATCATCACCGCTCGCCACAGACAGGGAGTTCATCCTATCACTCTACGTCCGAAGCGTTCGAGCACGGTTAGATCCGATAGGGGCTTTCTCACGCTTGGGTAGTGGAATGATCTCCCTGCTTCGGTGTTCCCAAACGCCTTAAGTATGGGGTTCTTCAAAAGGGGTCTTAGAAGGTTATTACAGGGTCGGCAGCGCGAGAGTCGCGCCTCTGGTGTTGCAAACGTTCATAGGCTGCGGTGACCACCAGTCCTTCTGGTAGGCCGTATACTTCTATAACCTTAGTGGTATAAAAAATATATACCAAAAAGTATGTACAAAGATACCTATTATTAATTATTAATAACTACTTACTTTGGACAATCTGCTACGTATATCAATAACTCTGTCAAACTATTACCAGATTTTATGGTATTAGACCATTGAATTACTATAACTAGGCGTTTGTATTATATATGTACTAGCTGACCTGCGCAACTTCGTTTGCGTGATAAATAAAGAACCGCTCGACCGATTTTGTGCAAACTTCACATGAACCATCTACTAAATAGTCCGAACAAAGCCTAAACATTTGGTTTGGATAGGCCAGCCCGATCTCGAGTTATAAAATTACAACGAAAAGCGGCATTGATTTTTATATATATAGATAGATGTATTATATAGTCTTCATTGCTCTCAGTAACGGTATGACGTTAACATTACGAATTTCACTGCACCTAACATTAAACAGTCTCATAAATACGTCATGTCACACAATATATCACCACTTTAGATAGCATAGTTAGACATAGTTTGTGTGTTTCAGCTTTAGATTACAATAGGCTTACCTACTATTGCATTGCATAGCTCAACCAGCGCACGTGTTACCCTCCTGTGACGATTGTGGGTTCTTCAAGCAGAGCGTGAAGCTGGGACGCCAACTTGAAGCCCATTTGGAGAAAAAAGTAGCTTTTATGCTAATCTAGATTACAAGATTACAATTTATTTTTCTCTGTACCATATGTCAGACGATACAGTAAACAAGTACGTGAAAACACATTATGTCTGTAGAAAATGTTTCAAACTAATCCTTATTAACCAAAATAAAAAGCAGAGAATACGGCATGTAGACCAATTTCCACAGCAAATCCTATCAACGACGATCCCTGGGGTATATTTTCTCCTCCAAATGATTTACGTCTACTTACAGTATAAGAGTATTTACCAAAATATATTGTTATTACTTTTATAAGACTTCTCTCATCATTTTGCAAGCTTTTCCAAGCGAATATATTTCTCAGTCGTGAGCATCCCTAAGGGGGCGACTATTATAAACAAGCAGCTTGACATAATTTACGATGTCATATTAGGGTTCCTTATCTAGAGGGTAAAAAACTGGACCCTATTAATGAGACTCCGCTGTTCTTCTGAATATTAAAAATAGTACAAAATGAATATTTGAAGAGGGACTCTCATTCTACAGATGTGCCGTCGTATTTGAACTTACGACTCGCACTTAGCCAGGTTTTTTGTTAAAGGCATTGTCAAGATATTTCTTTTCATTAATTGTATTTATCTACGATATACCGCTGCCCACAGAGACCCACGCCTGCCAAAAGTCGTTCTACGTCATAAAACCCTAAAAGGATTTGTTCAATAAAATAAACTTAGAAGGTACGAGTACCTACTTAACTCACTTCAAAGACTACCTTTTCGCCTACTCATAAACTACATAACTTGTCAAGACATTTCATTTATTTATTTTTATTTATTTATTTAATAGTTTATGTACGCACATTAAAAATACATACAGTGAAATAGTTAGGAGAAAAGGAGTATAATGGCGCTGCTTATTTCTATTAGAAATCTCTTCCAGCGGGCTGGCGAGAGGAGAATGACATGAAACAATAGAGAAAGGCAGAAGTGTGAGAGAGAACTAGACAGAAAATACTTACACAATAAAATACTTAAACAAATACTTTTGTACAAATACGTACATAAATATGCTTGCTCATAAATACATACATATATACAAAACTAATGAACAACAAATACCTATATATAAATAAATATTAAATAGATACCTAATACTTGAAGATGTGTTGGTGTAGATAAAATAGATACAACCATTTATATGACACTAAATATAATGGAGAGTAGATGACCTCAGAAGTTAATTGTTGGAATTAAGATAGTGTTCGCGGACTTTCTTTTTAAACATCGCAGCCGTTTTAATGTTTCTGATGTTCGGGGGCAGTGACCAGTTCATTCATTTCAATTACAGTGTAATGAATACAGAATTTTTAAAACTTTTGAATTCATAACACTGCTATTCTAAGCAATGTTCACACTTTTAAATAACTATTACAAGGTACCAATAATAATTAAACGAACAGCGATAACGGTTAGAAGGTCCAGCGCAATTCCTCAATTGTACCAGTTCGCTCCCTATAAAGCCAAATATACAGCTGCAGACTTTTAAAACAACTGAGAAGATACTTCTTATTTAGATACTTTATTTTTTAATTTTTATTTTCTTAGTGGATACTTCTCAGGCTCAGCGCAGATAGAACGGAGCGCAGCGGAGAGGATTTTATTAACGCACTTGAAAATAAACTTAATAATTATTGCAATAAAGTGCATAAATACTTGAACCTAACAAGAAATGCTCGCGCGTGCTCGAACATACACGGGGATCATACGCGATCCGTAAAGAAAATGCTCGAGACTGCGCGCGGATTCATCCTCTCTTTCTGCGCTGATCCTAAATTTATAAGAAACTGAATCATCTCCAGAAATGTAGGTGGTTGCCATTGGAAGCTTCTGGAACCAGTCGAAGCCCTGGTAGATACGGCAGTAAATTAATTGCAAGACACTTTCAGCATTTTCTGTCTAACAAAACCAAGAAAAAAAGTTATGTAGGAACTACTATTAGATTCGTTTTGCCGATAAAGATAATGTCTGTTTACGTTGCACGGACATTGATGTATTGAACACCATTCAATTCGGCGTGTGGCGGCGGAATCTGCAAACATAACACCCAAAAGGGCCCATAACCTGATTGTTCTCTTTTGTAATTTATTACGTGAGTAAGAGATTGAAATACCGTGTAAATTAAATTTAGCGCACTTGTTTTTACAGATGTTCATTTGTTTTTATGAACCATACTGATGCAGTTACCCTATTCAACAACATACAGACGAGAAAGATCCTATTATCTTACACTAACTGAGCCGCGCAACTTCGTGTGCGTCACATGAGAAAAAGAAAAGAGAGTTAGGTATTAATATTTTAAGTAATATAATGTTTTCCGTTACATTTACTTCGCCGCATTTACTCCCGTGTCGCGTCGCTTATATTCATTAGAGCTAACCCCGCTCAACTTCGTTTGCGTCACATAATAAGGAAAGAGAGTGGTGTAGTATTATTATTTTTATACCATATTTCAATCACACGCTTTGAAAATATTATAGAACTAATTAGGTAAGAAGTTTTTTGTAGGTGAACCTTAAAAGATGGAGTTACGCCGTTACGAAGAAACTCTATATAATAATAATTTTTATTTTCTCTTTCACAAAGGTACAATTATTCTAAAGTTATAATAAGCAATGCACAATAACAATCCTTTGTGGAAGACTGGTATCTGCACTAGGAGACCCTGTAACACGGATTACCAGGCCCACCATTATCAGTAACATTTTATAAAATACAAAAAATATGGATACATATTTGTTGTATTCAATTCGCACATGGAGTATTGCTGTCACCTCTGGGCGGGGGCACCCAAATATCAGCTTTATCCATTTGACTCGGTGTAAAGGCGAGCTGTGAGAGTTATCAACGATCCTATATGCTTACAGGTGATCTGGAACCTCTTCGCGACAGAAAAGACTTTGTCTCCTTATGCGTGTTCCACCGCCTGTACAATGGTATGTGATCTGAGGAATTGTTCGATATGATGCCCACGGCTACGTTCTATCATCACCGCTCGCCACAGACAGGGAGTTCATCCTATCACTCTACGTCCGAAGCGTTCGAGCACGGTTAGATCCGATAGGGGCTTTCTCACGCTTGGGTAGTGGAATGATCTCCCTGCTTCGGTGTTCCCAAACGCCTTAAGTATGGGGTTCTTCAAAAGGGGTCTTAGAAGGTTATTACAGGGTCGGCAGCGCGAGAGTCGCGCCTCTGGTGTTGCAAACGTTCATAGGCTGCGGTGACCACCAGTCCTTCTGGTAGGCCGTATACTTCTATAACCTTAGTGGTATAAAAAATATATACCAAAAAGTATGTACAAAGATACCTATTATTAATTATTAATAACTACTTACTTTGGACAATCTGCTACGTATATCAATAACTCTGTCAAACTATTACCAGATTTTATGGTATTAGACCATTGAATTACTATAACTAGGCGTTTGTATTATATATGTACTAGCTGACCTGCGCAACTTCGTTTGCGTGATAAATAAAGAACCGCTCGACCGATTTTGTGCAAACTTCACATGAACCATCTACTAAATAGTCCGAACAAAGCCTAAACATTTGGTTTGGATAGGCCAGCCCGATCTCGAGTTATAAAATTACAACGAAAAGCGGCATTGATTTTTATATATATAGATAGATGTATTATATAGTCTTCATTGCTCTCAGTAACGGTATGACGTTAACATTACGAATTTCACTGCACCTAACATTAAACAGTCTCATAAATACGTCATGTCACACAATATATCACCACTTTAGATAGCATAGTTAGACATAGTTTGTGTGTTTCAGCTTTAGATTACAATAGGCTTACCTACTATTGCATTGCATAGCTCAACCAGCGCACGTGTTACCCTCCTGTGACGATTGTGGGTTCTTCAAGCAGAGCGTGAAGCTGGGACGCCAACTTGAAGCCCATTTGGAGAAAAAAGTAGCTTTTATGCTAATCTAGATTACAAGATTACAATTTATTTTTCTCTGTACCATATGTCAGACGATACAGCGTAAAAGTTCTTTTTTAGTTATTTTAAACACACATTAACAGTGCCATTAAGGAACGTTAGATAAGTCTTATATTTGTACATTTCACGGAAAAACACGGACATTTCACACTTTTTTTTTTACTTGAGGGAAAATCCTCGAAGGATGATATGCCGGACTCTAACCGACTAAAAAACCTCACGTAACGCCCAACAGCCTGTGGTTGGGAGCCCCGGGTAAGCCCTTGGAAGGATGTCCCGGGGCTCCCAACAGACCTACGGCCGCTACTGCGGCCTCGCCCAGGGGGTGGTTCGGGTGCCATCCCGCGTCTTTGGGGGGTTTCGGGTGTGATCCCGCTTCTAAGGGCGGGCGTGCGTGTGTTGCTCATGTCACGCTGCCATCATGGGCCTGGTTCTGTAAGGACGGTGAGTAATCCTTTCACCGTCCTCAGACCCCCGGTCATGGAGGCCGATAGTCCTCGGCGAAGACACGTTGGCGGCGCCCAGGCCGCTGACTGCGGAACTCGGGTGAGAGAGCTCTCTCCCGCTTCCGCCCCGCCGCCTCCTTCACGAGCATGACCCGCTCGCAGAAAGAGGCGGCGCAGTCCCACTTACTCCCGCTTGAGAGCATGGCTCGCACCATGGTCTCGAGCGAGAGAGTGTCCACGTCCAGACCCACTACGAGGACCTGGCGCTGTTGCGCCCACGCCGTGCACTTCACCAGCGTGTGGAGCGCCGTGTCATAGCTGCGGTCCTCGCTGTGCTGACACTCGGCCGTGGTTTCCCGGTGTTTTCGCCACAGATACCTACCGAAGCTACCGTGCCCGGCAAGCATCTGTGTCAACCGGTAGGAGAGAGCACCGTGTCTCCTCTCCAGTCACTCGTCCATGACCGGTCTGACGGCCGCGATTGTGGCTAATCCTCCCTTTGGTTGCTCAAGTCGCACCTTCCATGTCTCCACGGTTTCCTAGTGGAGCAGGGACCGCTAAGCCTCGATTTCTCGAGACGCAGGCCTTTGGCCCCGCTCCACCGCCTCCTTGCGCCATCGGAACAGTAACGCAAGGGCTCTCGCTTCCAGGTCCCATGGAGGGGTCAAGGCTAGGAGACATATATGCCGCCTTACCGGAGATCGTGCCGTATCCTCTTATCACCCTGACGGCCATCACTCTCTGCGGGCTCAGCAGTCTAGCCACATTGCTGGCCGTCAGGGTCACCGCCCATACGGGAGCCCCGTATAGGGCCATGCTTCGCACGATCCTCAGGTACGGACATTTCACACTACAAAAGTTACAATCCGCATCCATACATCTACACATCCATACTCACGAACTTTACCATAACATTAAGTACATAAGGAAATCCATTTAAGTAGACTAATATTTAACTTATTGGTGGCTTTATCACACAAAGCATTTATAATACTTAATAGTAAGAGTTAGATTGGAGCAAAAGCTTTTGCACTTGGTATTTATATTAGAATGAGTGGAAAGTATTTACCGGAAAAAAGTATATCAGCTTCCTTTTAGAAAATTATATTCTAAATATAGCAACGCCCACGATCCTTTCCGGATGAAATGTGAAGTACACATAATTAATGTGTCAAGCCTACGTTCAATATGTCAATAAATTATTTTTCTTTCTTTCATTTCTTTCTTTCATGTAGCTTTTTTAAAAACAATATATTATAAGATGTTAATGTTTACACTTGTACCCCAAAAAAATGGCCACTTTATTACATGCCTATCAATTTTCGTTCATTCGAATCATTTATGAAATGGGCAGTAGGAAACTTTTGGATAACAACGTATGTTTGAATACTGTTGTTCATTAGAAAGAATTTTGGCATTTATCATGCGGACGCCCACAACTCAACCCCGGTGAAATGTTATCCCATAAAAGGTTTTCCGATACCTAGGGACATATTTAAGTGGAGTCATCTTAATAGGTACCATTGGAAAAATTCAATTTCACAATATTTGGCAATTGAAATTGTGTACTTGCCTTATTTTGCTCCTTAAATTTACGAAAGAAAAAATAATGATGGAACAGGTATTCACCTGATGATTTTTAAAATTCACACATCTTTCAAGTCCGTATCGATTCATTCATCATTCTCATTAGGAAGATAAAAGTGACAGTTAATTACATGCCTATCAATTTTCGTTGGAATGTTAGGTACCTACCTATTAAAATGACGCGACTATAGTTTACGAAATAATTTTTGAATAGCAACTAGCATGCTAAATCACAAAATTAATATGGAAAAATGTATCGGTCAGGAGCAGAATTCAAACCTGCGTCTTCTGGCAAGACGTTTTTACCAACTTAGCCATCGAGACCTCTTACAATCGATGAAGACAACTGCGCCGCCGGTTGTGACTAAATCTCGATGGCTATGTCGCCTTCTAGCATGCTTTTACCGACATGTCGGTAAAAGCATGCTAGAAGATGCGGGTTCAAATCCTGCTTGTGACAGTAAATTTACTCACAATAAGGGGCGGTTATAGCGCACAAGTAGGCATTTGGCGCTCCCCTCGCCCCGGGCGCAAGACACACCGCGCGCCGGCGGCAGCGGCAGTGAACTCTCATGCCACAGTATACAGTATAGTAGAAAGAAACAGCATGCTAACTTTGTTTGACGTAGTAAATGCATCTAACTTTATTAAGTGTAGTGATTTATTAGTTTCGTAAATAAATGAGTTTATCGTAAATAAATTATACATATTATACTATTATTTTTAAGCTAAAGAGTTTGTTTGTTTGTTTAGTTGGTCTAACTCTAGAGTCTAAGAGACTGCTAGTTGAATTTCAAGAGTTTCTTAACAGAATGTCCATTTTTGAAAAATACCAAAATATATAACATCACGCTAAGGCGAATAAGAGCTTAGCAGCAACAAAACATTTTTCGACAACTAGGAAATTTCATTTCTTTTGAGAGTTTCCGTTGCGTACGTTTGCTACAGTTATGTAAAAAATGTAAATTACATAATAGCTGGTCATAAAAATTTCTAAAGTTTTCTAAAGTTGGTATGCTAAGTATGAATCACGGGATCATTTTGCAATCCAAAATGGCCGCCGCGGTGTAATCACAAAATTTCATGATGGGTGTCGTTTAAAGGGTTTTTTGGTATGCTGAGTACGAATCACGTACTAATTTTGCAATCCAATATGGGCGCCGCGCCGTAATCACAAAATGTCATGATGGGTATCGTTTAAGGGGTTTCTTGGTATGCTGAGTAAGAATCATGTGATAATTTTGCAATCCAATATGGGCGCCGCGCCGTAATCACAAAATTTCATAATGGGTATCGTTTAAGGGATTTCTTGGTATGCTGAGTACGAATCATGTGATAAATTTGCAATCCAATATGGCCGCCGCGGAGTGATCACAAAATTTCATGATGGGTATCGTTTAAGGGGTTTTTTGGTATGCTGAGTACGAATCACGTGATAATTTTGCAATCCAATATGGCCACCGCGCCGTAATCACTCAATTTCATGATGGGTATAGTTTAAGGGAATTCTTGGTATGCTGAGTACGAATCACGTGATAATTTCGCAATCCAAAATGGCCGCCGCGGTGTAATCACAAAATTTCATGATGGATATCGTGTAAAGGGTTTTTAGTATGCTGAGTACGAATTACGTGATAATTTTGCAATACAATATGGCCGCCGCGCCGTAACCACAAAATTTCATGATGGGTATCGTTTAAGTGGTTTTTCGGTAAGCTGAGTACGAATCACGAGATAATTTTGCAATCCAATATGGCCGCCGCGCCGTAATCGCAAAAATCCATGATGGTTATCGTTTAAGGGGTTTTTTGGTATGCTGAGGACGAATCACATGATAATTTTGCAATCCAAAATGGCCACCGCGCCGTAATCACATAATTTCGTAATGAATATCGTTTAATGGGTTTTTTCGAATGCTGAGTACGAATAACATGATAATTTTAGAATTCAATTTGGCCGCCTAAGCTATTTAGGCCCACTTGCGCGGAGAGTCGAGTTAAATATATAAATATAGAGTTAGTAAGCTCTGAGTTAAATAAATAACTTCTTAACTCTGACCACGTCTTGCACAGTAGCGAATTGGCACGCGGTTAACTAACTCACAGTAAACCGAACATTTTTTTTAGTCTGTGTCGTTCCATGCAATCCAACCACACACAAATGTTAGAACGAAGAATGGAACATGTGTCTCTATCTCTTTTACACTACAGTCTGCTACGTATGATTTGGCTTAACAATATGAACGTGTTAGGTCATCAACGTTCATTTAAATTTTTTAACGTCGTTTGAATGCTTTGTGACTTTGTAATGCGTCAGTGTCACTTTCTGACTGTGTTTATCTAAAAAAATTATAAATAATACAAAAATGGAAACGAAGCCATGTATTCGTGCTATATTTGCTAACTATTGGCTGTTACATAAATATAGCAAGATGATATATTTGCTGTTATTCCAAATGTGTGAGTCGTGAGCTGATCCATGCCTAAGTGCAAAGACTTCGTTGAATTTCAAACCAGCAGAACAGATTGCCTGGGTATTAATTGAAAAATATACTTTTCTATTCCTAAAGATTTCAGCACTATCTCCTCCTAAAATGGTAAAACATGCATGAATAAATCTGTATTATGGATTGATCTCTTATAACAGAGAGGCAGTGGAACTGAGATGTCTTCAGGTACATGATATAAAATACCTGATGAATATCAATACGCAGGCCAGATGAACTTACGGAGTACTTTATAGTACACTAGTGGACGCCACGCGGTTTCGCCCGCGTAGTTCCCGTGTGTAGGGACACTGCTGACGCATTAGTTTTATATACCGAGGCGCAAACATTCGCTAGGCGCAGCAGTCGTCTCCCAGCACGCTATGGGTTAGGTCATATCGTATATCGGATTGTATTTTATTTAGTTATATCTAGTGTAACTGGTACCAGTCTGCAATTATATATTTTACTAGCCGACCCGCGCAACTTCGTTTGCGGCACATGAGAGTTAGAAAAAGAGAGGTATGGTATTAATATTTTGAGTAATATATAATGCTTCCCGTCGCATTTACTCTCGTCGCGCCTAGTCCCGTCGCGTCGCTTATATACATGAGAGCTGACCCGCACAACTTCGTTTGCGTCACATGACCGAGAAAGAGAGAGGTGTAGTATTAATATTTAAGGTGATATAATGTTTCCCTTCGCACTTACTCCCGTCGCGTCGCTTATATTCATTAGAGCTGACCCGCACAACTTCGTTTGCATCACATGAGATTGAGAAGGAGAGAGGTGTGGTATAAATATGTAAAGTTATATAATGTTTCCCGTTGCATTCACTTCCACCCGTCCTTTTTTGGTACGGAACTCATGTGTGTCCGACTCGCACTTGGCCGGTTTTAATCGTTCAGTTTATTGGCTACCACTGTAGACCATGTTTTTCTACTCCCGTCGCGTCGCTTATACTTTAAAACTTATTAAAAGGGGTTATTGTAAGTGAACCTTAAAAGATAGGCATAATAATATGCTGTTGACTACATTTTTTTGTAACTTTTAAAGGGGAACATTTTGTAATACAAAATTTTCACGTAACTTGAACCATTTACGCAACGTACGCAGTGGAAGCTCTCAAAAGAAATAAATTTTCCCAGTTCTCGAAACATTATTTATGGCTGCTCCGCTCCTATTCGCATTAGCGTGATTTTATATCGCCATTAGCCATCCTCAATAAATGTACTATTAAATCCTACTAATATTATAAATGTGAATGTTTGTGAAGATGTTTGGATGTTTGTTACTCAATCACGCTCTAACGGCTGAAATTTGGTACTGGATCTGGCTGAAATTTGGTACAGGGATAGAGAATAGTCCGGAATAACACGTAGGTATGTTGTATCCTGGGAAAATGTTCCTACGGGAAGCGGGAACGGGAACCAAATTTTATGCGGGTGAAGCCGCGCGCATCAGCTAGTTGTAAAATAATTTTCGAAATGCAACCAGTAGTTTCTGAGATCATAGGACAAACAAACTCTTCAGTTTTATAATATTGTAAGCGAACATTAAGAAACAGACAAATTAGGTTATTGGGAGCGAACCTTAAGAGATAGACATATGCTGCCGCGGACTTTTTTTAGAACTTTTTAAGAGAAACAAAATTGTAATACACAATTTTTACGAATCTTTAACTATTTACGCAGCGTACGCCTCGGAAGCTCTCAGGCGGTAAAAAATATTCCCAGTTTTCGAAACATTATTGATTGCTGCTTTGCCCCTATTCGTCTTAGCGTGATGTTATATAGCCTATAGCCATCCTCAATAAATGGACTATCAAACTGTGAAAGAATTTTTGAAATCCAACCAGTAGTTCCTGAGATCCTAGCGTTCAACCATACAAACAAACAAACAAACGAACAAACTCTTCAGCTTTATAATATTAGTATAGATACATGAATTCTCAGAATACTTATTCATCATACCCATCTCGAAAACCCTACACGTAGGAATACGGGAATAAAATACAGCCTATGTTCACCGGGCATAGTGTACCTACCTTTCCAATTGTGAAAGAATCTTTCAAATCGGATCGGTAGTTTCGGAGCCTATTCGATGCAAACAAACAATCAAATCTTTCCTCTTTATAATATTAGTATATACTAGAGGACGTCACGCGGTTTCACCCATATAGCTTCCGTTTCCGTGGTAATACGGCAAGAAAATATACTGTGTCACTGGTAAGATTGTAGCTTCCCAATATAGAAAGATTTTTCAAATCGGTCAAGTAGTTTTGGAGCCTATTAGATGCAAACAAACATACAATCGAGGGGGGGGGGGGGGTTCGGGTGCTATTCCCCGTCTTTGAGGGGTTTTCGGGTGTAATCCCGCTTCTTAGGGGGGGCGTGCGTGAATCCTTCGCGTCACGCTGCAGTCTGGGGCCTACTTCTGTAAGGACGGTGAGCAGGCTCCTCACCGTCCTCAGGTCATGGAGACCGATACTCTTCGGCGAAGACACGTCGGCAGCGCCCCAGCTGCCGACTGCGGAACTAGGGTGGGAGAGTTCGCTCGCTCAGAGTTAGGCGATTTAACTCACCGATGTCGGCGAGTTAAAAATTTAAAAGTTTGACTCTGAGTTAGCCCTTAACTCTTGTTGGTGCAAGACAAATTATTGATTTAACTTGAGTTAGCAGTTAACTCTGAGTTAAACACGTTAACTCTGATCTCTGCAAGTGGCCCTTACAGTAGTAAACTAAAAAGATTTGCTTATTAAGTTTAGGCCTAGCAATGCGAAAATACTATGACAAAAGGTTTTTATTGTAAAATTAATGCCAATTACATTAAATTGGTACCTAGCATACGAAAGAATCCCTTAATCGATACCGATCATGAAAATTTGTGATTACGGCGCGGCGGCCATATTGGATTGCAAAATTATCACGTGATTCGTACTCAGCATCCAAAAAAGCCCTTAAACGGTACCCATCATGAAATTTTGTGATTATGGCGCAGCGGCCTTTTTAGATTGCAAAATTTGTACGTGATTCGTATTCAGCATACCATAAAACCCTATAAACGATACCCATCATGAAATTTTGTGATTACAGCGCGGCGGGCATATTGGATTGCAAAATTATCACGTGATTCGTACTCAGCATCCAAAAAACCCCTTAAACGATACCCATCATGAAATTTTGTGATTACGGCACGGCTGCCATATTGGATTGCAAAATTAGTATGTGATTCGTACTCAGCATACCATAAAACCCCATTTACGATACCAATCATAAAATTTTGTGATTACGGCGCGGCGGGCATATTGGATTGCAAAATTATCACGTACTTCGTACTCAGCATACCAAAAAACCCCTTAAACGATACCCATGATGAAATTTTGTGATTACGGCCATGTCGTGAAAACACTTCAAAAGTAAAAGATCACCACATTTTTACCATGAGTCGCGTATGGGAATTTTAGTGAAATCCCTTCATCACTCAGGAATTAAGCTGATGGTCTTCAAAATGTATAGCTAAGTACCATCATGGATACATTGACTTACGATCAAAAAACCGCATCATATCGATCCACCCCTTGGGCCGTGACGAATTCACAGGACAGAGTTGTTAATTGAGAGTTCGTTAATTGAATTAATGAGTAACTAGTTACAATGTAATTAGATTAACGTGTAATTCCATTACTCAGTAATTAGTTACTGCTAGTACTCATTGTAATTAATTACTCAAGTAATCTGTTACAGAGTAATTGAATTAAGTATTACAAAGTAATTGTAATTTGTAACGGTTAATCTAATTACATTTTGCCCATTACTGATATTTTTATACTGTGGCGCGATTTCAACGTAATTTGGCATAATAATTACGAAATAGTTGCGAAAAAAACTGACACAGGTCCTGCCTCCACAAGCGCCAGGGCGAGACTGATCGCTGATCGGCCGTCAGCGGCGCAATTCTATTGCGTTTGGTAGATATTCGTACGTGATAACCATGTAAATAGTTGTTGATAGAAAAACGCTCGGAAAATGTGTATAAAAACTTAATAGCTTTAATTGAGTGCAAAAAAATATATAAAATGTTAATAGTTTAGCCACAGTATTGAAAAAACTTTTCTGAGAGAGTCAACTTTGGGATTTATTTCTATGTAGTGAAATTTATTGGATCGTGTAATGGGCTCGGAATATGTTTAGCTTATATCCTTAACTATTACATATAAATTTTTCAGATTTAAAAACCTTTTACTTTTTGACTAGGATTGTTTCAAAAAACTCAAAATCTGAACCACGCGGCCTTAAAATAATTTACTACATGTTTTCAGACATAATATAAACGAAAATTGATCACAAGAAGTCGTTTATAACAAGAAATTAATTATTAAAAAAAAACCAATTAAAAATACAACTGGAAGGGTAAAAAAGTTTTGTCGCCTAAAATCCACCATTTTGTTTTTCTAGAAATTTTATTATAACTGGTGTCACTCACACAAGCACTACGCATCAAATGACACCTCGCATGTCAAAATACGTCAAGATGTTCAGGCTGTAGGACATACATACCAAAAGTATATAGTCTCGAAAAACATTACCCTTTTTCTTCTGCAGTCGGGTAAAAATACATGGAATTGTGCCTGTATCTACGAGGTTGTAAGTAGGGGTAAATTACCCACCAATACTTTGCCAGTACTGATATTTACAAGCAAGGCAAGCATTGCCGCCACCATATCCGTGCCCATTATATAATTCAATCCAAAATTCAAACCTAAAACATACATACATAATACATACATAACATCACGCCTGTCTCCCAACGGGGTAGGCAGAGACTATGACTTTCCACTTGCTACGATTCTGGCAAACAACTTTCGCTTCTTCAACTTTCATAAGTGTCTTCATGGTATACCGTCATAATACCAGAAATCATAATGCCTTTACTTAAAATGCCCGAGCCCAAAATACCCGAAATCGAAATATCAATATTCAAAAGGCAAATATTTATAATATAAATAATTTAAAATGCCTTACGGTCGAATAACCGAAACCCAAAAAATAAATTTATCAAATACCTTATCCTAAAATGTTCAAACACAAAATACCTTTTTTTAATATGATTTAAATCCTACATGGATGCTATATATCTGTGAATGGTTAACACCCCGACTCAGAGTATCCCGACTCGGATAGGTTAGGTTAGAAGACTAAGGCGGGAGCGAAGCGAAGCGGAGCTCCCGCCTTAGCCTTCGTGGTTATTTTTTTTTATTTTTCGTTAGCCCACTGTAGTACTTTTGTAACTCTGAATCAAAGTGTTTTAACATGAGGTAAATCCTACATGGATACTATGCCGGACTCCTACCGACTAAAAACCACACGTATCCTACATAACAGCCTACAGTTGGGAGCCCCGGGTAAGCCCTCAGAAGGATACCCAAGGACCAACAGACCTACGGCTACAACAGCGGCTTCACAAAACGTGTGAGTGACAGTGACACATTGTATTCTATTTTCGGTATTTTAAATTAAGGATATTTGAAAATTTGTATTTTGAATTCTGATATAATAATTATTTGTATTTTAAATTTAGACATTTTACGGTAAGGTGTACTGAAATAAGGTATTTTGAATGTTAAGGTATTTCGAATTCGGGTATTTTGGTCTAATGCATTTTAAGTAAAGGGATTTTGATTTCTGGTATTTTAATATATAACCGTCTTCATACATGCTCTTCGGTTAAGGGTACTCTTGACCTGTCCTTTTCTCAGAAGTTTATCGATTTGATCGACATGAGTATGCCGAGGTCGACCCCTACCAATTTGCTCATTCACTCTCGCTTCATAAATCTGTTTCGTCAGCCTATTTCCATCCATTCTCTCCACATGTCCAAACCATCTGAGCATCCCTTTCTCTATCTTAGTCACTAGTACTTCTGTCATACGCAATGTTCCCTTATCACACTATTCCTTACTTTATCCCTCAATGTCACTCCAGCTATACTTCGCAAACTTCTCATTTCCACTGCATTAATTTTACTTTCATGCTTCTCCTGCCACACCCAACTTTCACTACCATGCATAAGTGTAGGGACAAGCACTCCTCTATGTACAGCCATCCTTGCCTTTTTAGACACGTTCTGACTGCTCATAAAGGTGTAAATGACTCCATTCACTAGGTTTCCTGCCACAACTCTTCTTTCAATATCATTGTCACACTTTCCATCTCTTGCAAATTTTGAACCCAAATATACAAACTCTTTCACCTGTTCCACGCTCTTTCCTTCGATCGATATCGAGCAATCAGTCATACATTTCTCTCTTTCAAAAACCATTACTTTTGTGTTGCTTACATTAACATTCATTCCTCTACTTTTAAGCGCATCGTTCATTATATTAACCATCAACTGCAACTCCTCCGCCGATGATGCCAGTATTACCTGATCATCAGCATAAAGGAGGCATTTGACGGTTATTCTCATTCATTTTTAATCCATACGCGCACTCTTGTAGTTCTTTCAAGCAACTGTCCATGTATAGGTTGAACAGCCATGGTGACGCTACACAGCCTTGTCTCACACCTTTTTCGATGGGAAAAAAGTCTGTGCAAGCTCCATTGATCCTGACACAAGCACTGGAGCCCTCGTATAGAGATTTCAAGGCTCGTATCAAGTTGCTGTTCACTCCATACATGGACAGTGTTGACCACAGTTCATTCCTCACCACTCTGTCATAGGCCTTTTCTAAGTCCACGAAGATGTAATAGAGTTTTTGACGTTTTGCCAAAAACTTTTCAGCTAGGCATCTTAATGAAAAGACCTGATCCGTGCATCCTCTTCCTTTCATAAATCCGGCTTGTACATCCCACATTTTTCCCTCAGTTTCATTCATCACTCTTTTAATCAAAACTTTCGCATACAATTTGCCTACGACACTGAGCAAGCTTATGCCGCGGTAGTTTTTGCACTCTTGCTGTGACCCTTTACCTTTGTACAACGGCACTATGACAGATTTGCATTATTCTTCTGGTACTCTGCCATTTCGCCAGCAAAGATTAAAAAGGCGGTATAGCTGGCAAGCTACCACGCCACGACCCGCTTTCAGCATCTCGACAGAAATTCTATCAATCCCAGCAGCCTTTCCTAATTTCATACTATTCAACGCTTCCACAATTTCTTCCATACTTAAGTGGCTAAACCTAAAACAATAGCTCTAAAATATCATAGCTTTATCTTAACATGTAAGAAGGAACAAACAAGTGAATAAATTGTTATGATTATGATGACAAAAACAAATGACATAACCTATATGAAATTAGAATTGATAAAACTGAATATCTATGTTTAGAAAAGAACAAAGAAAACTGCAATGATCAAGTTTCCACTTGTAATAAGCTCAAGGTACTGGCTAAATTCAGTAATACCCAAACCGACTTAAATAATGCTCGAAAATACTCCCGTGGGATGAAAGTTACAAAATTAACATGAAATTTTCAGTTACCATAAATTGGCTTACGCAGATAATGTCAAGTAGACAAGATAATTTGCATAAGCCATTTTGCGCTTAAATTAATCAAAAAATTGAGTAAAAGGTAACAAGACAACAACAAAAGTCGATGAACTGTATTTTAGAAAGTGTTGCTTTTAGTCGAGAAGGTACAAACATCGCTAGACATATATGCCACGAATGCACGGTGGTCCAAGCGCCGAACAAGCGCGGTCATTAATACCTTACTTTATCAAATTTGTTAAATTGGATTTTTTCTGAGGGTAAATAATAAAAAAAATACTTCACGAATGTACATTAATGCTCTATTTACATAATTTAATACATAATATACAGTAAACTGTACAATATGGTACTGCTTCATAAAAATTTTAATACTCAACATTTGAGATTTATTCTCCCTCGTTCGGAAATATATCTGAATATGATATCAACGCCGTTCGTGAAGGGGTTATCGTTAAATATAATATTTTTTATATATAAAAGACAAGAAAACTAAAACTACAAGTTGTAGTTTTAGTTTTCTTGTCTTTTATTTACAAAAAAATATTATATTTACAAACGTAATCATAACCACAACTAAGCTAAATCACTACAACAACAAAACAAATTTCAATTTAAACTAAATTCTTTATTAATCTAAAACCTACCTCGACATAACGCTCTTTTTCTTACCAGTTTCCGAATAAATAAATAAATAAATAATAAATAAATAAATAAATTTATTTTCTCAAAAATTGTTACTATGATAAGGAACTAAAAGGTATGCCACTGTTTGTTACACATAAAATCAGGGTAGGCACTCTGAATTCCAAACTAGGTAAAAACCTGTATTTTGGAATTCAATGTTGATTCAATACATTTTACAAGATTTGGTACACAAAATATTCATTTCAATTTTCACGTTACAAATTTTTAAGACAAGATAAATTTCTTAAGATATAAACAATAAATCAGTTTCTCATGCAACTAGGGCATTGTGCATGTGCATGGGAGCTTTGTGTAGGTGAATGGTGGGAAGGAATGTATGTATGTATGTATGTGTATGTGTGTGTGTGTGTGTGTGTGAGTGTGTGTGTGTGTGAGTGTGTGTGTGTGTGAGTGTGTGTGTGTGTGTGTGTGTGTGTGTGTGTGTGTGTGTGTGTGTGTGTATGCGTGTGTGAGCGTGTGTGTGTAATGGTTGTGTGTACTAGGACGTGTATGTGAGATTAAGTATTTGGAGAAGGATGATTAAGTATTACCTAAGAGCTTTTCTGTTTCATCATAATTTAAATTTTGTAGCCAATTTATCAATTTTGTCTTGACGTCATACTTTTTTAGCAGCTGAAGTGGGAGTAGTTTATTGACCGTATTATAGACTTTGTAACTGGAAATGGGTAGTTGTCGAGTAGAAAATGTAGTTCTGTGTGGTGGTAGAGGATATCCTCTATAGGGTTTTCTTTTCGTGAGGTCTGGTAGAGGTACTCGCGGATGGAGGCGAAGAATCGCTCGGAGTACAAAGAGTTGCCTAACAGTTTGAACTTTCGCAATTGTAAATAGTTCCTGGGTGGGGAATCTGTACTGTTAAATATAATAAAATAATAATATTTAATAATTAAATTAATAATAATTAATTCTGTTTAATATTTCCGAAGACCAGTAAGGAATGGGTCTGAGCTGAGTAAAAGTCTGTTAAATAAGTCTGTATACGTAAGTACCTACTCGTGACATTTTTCTCGTGTGATTCCGCCTGAAAGCCTTATAATTTTTGTTGTTAGATTCTGCTGGCTCTTCAGATAATTACCCCATTGGATAATAAAGCCTACTGTGCTACTTCATTACCATGGATGAGGACTTAGTGAACGGAAGCTGAGAGATTATACCACGGACATTCTTGAATTAAAAGTCGAGCGGTTTGCAAAGAATATTCATTAAATGTATTCGAATTTATATTCAATTTTAAGCTAATATTGATTAGTGAATTCACAGCAGAGTCATCTACTTGTGATAATTCTGCCAAACTTCTACGTTTCGAGCGCTTAGACAAATTTGAAAAGTCCTTTCTGGGACGTCCGCGTTCGCAAATGGCCCGGGCTGGTTCGCGTTTTCTTGAATGCACTTCTCATGACCCCTTACTAATTAGACACATTCACTTTAATTTAAACAATGTGAGTACTTTTGCAAAAAAAAAATGATTTACTTCTTGAGACAACTTTCCAAAATCTATCAAGGCTTTAACATAAATTGAGTATTTTACTATCTAAGTTCCTAATTTCTACATTTTCGGCCTCTTCCAGTAAAGCTAGAATATTTACCAACACGTGTTGATGTTTTTGAGGAATAATTCTAGCTATGGCAGACCAAATCTCAAAAAAAATGCATTCTTGAGAAAGAACATTTAATCAAAGTTCCTGAAAAAAAAACATTAATAATTAACATGTGTTTCGTAGACAAGCCTACGCAGTCGTAGAGCCTATATAGCAACTAAAGATGCAAAAGGGCGCAGAAAAACCTTTTATATTTTCAAAATAGACAGTTCGATCTTTAATATAAGATATGTGAGAGTATTCGATTATGTTTGAAACTTTTTGTAGGTCTATGTGAAGTCAAATATAACATACAAATTTGGTAGAAATACTGTGTGGCGTAGCACGTTAAAATACGTCATAATGAGTAAAACAAAACTTAAAAATATAGCTAATTAGTAATAACATACCTTGATCTTCGAAATCCATTTCACAAACACCCCTCAAAAATAATGCAGTTCTGACAATTCAGTTACACATATACAGTAGTGCTAATGAGTTACTGATAAGGCGAGCACAACGTAATGATGTGTTCACGTCAGAGAGATCGAGAAATAAGTGATAATTAGGTAAAATGGGTGACATATTTGTATTTTAGAATAGCTTGTCTATCGGTAAAACATTATAGATAATTAAATTGGGGGTATTGATGATGAAATTTTAGCATTTATGACCTATTGGCGGAACCACCGTGGAATGGTTCGTCAGGCATGCCTCAAATGTGTGTATTCGCCCCATGCAATCGTGGCGATCGCCGCCCAGAGCGAGGCATGCCTTACGTGGCGATATCACAATTAGATGTAATTTACGTTGAGCACCGATGAACACCGTGCGTGGTTGTTTGCAGCATGTGACGTTCGAAAGGCATGCATAAATGTATCGTCGTACGCCTCAGGTTGAGGCATGTGTAACGAACGATTCGCGACGCAAGCCTCGCAATATCTGTATGCGCCTTAAAGCGAACCAGACACTATTGGATATAGAGACATTACTTACAAATAGAAAAAACATATTAACATTATTTACTGGTAGTTTTTGGACCACTTTATAATTAATTTTCCTGAGATTACGGAGAGCGTCTAGCCATTGGCACAGCATAGAACAATAGCGTATTTAGCTTCGTTCTACCAAATCCATCACGTCTAGAGTTCGGAAGAGCTCTTCAATGTAATCTCATTTCATATTGATAACGCGAGCCCTGTAAAGTGTGGTTGATGTTGACTAAGAACTTGACAGAAATATTTGAAAGGGTTAGTACAAGCCCGATGCGGCATGGAACTCCGCCACCTAGTTTTGCGAAGTAGTGATAAGCGCAAAAGAAGTGGCAGAGAAGGAACGGGAGAGAAACAGTTCTCTCTCGTGCCGCAGAAGACGCACCGCACAAGATCATAGAATGATCTCCATCCCCCATAAGCGTGAGCCTGGGGGCGACACTAGCTGCCGTCCTAGCAGAAGCAGGCTCAAGGTCAGGTGGCGTGTGGTGACCTAGCACGCGCCTCTTGGACGAAAAACACGTGGACACCACAATAGCAGAGGCCAGAGATCACCGATTCCTGGCGACCGGAGCTGGTCAAGATCCCTGAAATTTCCTTTCGAGTGTACACCAGGATTCCTGACTACATACAGCTAAGACGTAAAAAAATGGGTTAGTACAAGCCAAAAGTTAATCTATACATAGCATGAAGGTAGAGCAATATATCTATAAAAAGTTCAGAAACTTCATGTCTTGGTTGGGCGACTTGACAAATAGTGGCATGGTTTATCCCTAAAAGTTTCAATGTTTGATCAATATTGATACGTGTAACTTTCTTTGAGAAGGTTTCTTTATCCGGATTTATTTTCTAGAAGTTTGCTACAAGGTAATCTGTCTAGTTTGTTTGTTTGTAAAAATTGAATTGGTTACAACTTTGCCAGTGAAGATGTTTATCTAGGTACGTTCTTTAACATAAGAACTTACCCCCACCCCAACAAATTTCGTAAGTAAGAGACAGACCGCTTACAACAGGTTTATCCCGTAGTGACGTACCTATTGTCCATATATTATGGCTACAACTATTTGCCGGGTACACCTCATATAGTACAACTTTTTAAGTAATAATTTTATATTGCATAACAACTAATAGCATAAACCTCTTTTCGCAGAATATCGTTTGGCATAAACTCATTTAGCATACATTGAAACCCATAAATTAGTAAGTCAGAATCATCTGTACGCATAATTTTTATATCCATAATAATCACAATGTATAATCATCACATCGCAGAAAGTTCAAAACCAGATTCATCTTTTGGTATATATTTCTTATCCATAACTATTTAAACCCAAAATATTACATATCATATGATTTACTTAAAAGTCTGAATTCATTGCATTAAAAAAAATAACCACGAAGGCTAAGGCGGGAGCGAAGCGGAGCGGAGCTCCCGCCTTAACCTTCCCGCCTTAACCTTCCCGCCTTAACCTTCCCGCCTTAACCTTCCCGCCTTAACCTTCTAACCTAACCTATCCAAGTCGGGGTACTCTCGAGTCTGGATGTTACTTTTGGAATATATTTTTTTGCGAAACAAATCATTTGGTAAATGTATATTTGACTAAATAAAAATTGAGCAAGTAAAAAGTTGCCAAATGAATATTTGACGAAGTGATTATAATGCGAAATGTAAATTTGCTAAAGATTCTTATGGGAAATGAAACGCTGCGAAAATCTGTACTCTAAATGAACGTTATGCTAAATGAAGTTATACAAAATTTTAACTATGCCAAAGGTAATTAAGCCAAATAAAATTTTACTATCTTAAATGTATGCCATTCTAAATTCGGTCATAAGCACATTATGCCTAAAAATATTTATGTCAAATATTTTTATGCCTAATAAATGATCGATTAAAGAAGTTTCTGCGAAGTGAGTTATCCCAAATAGGTTTCGGAGTATCAAGTTTCTACCAAATAGACGGCACCCCTATTTGCCCAAAGGTCCACTATATTTTTTTCAGTAAATGAAAATAAACTTAACACCGAAAATGGTGTGTGCCGCTCTATCGCAAACACATTCAGCAGCTTTTCGCTATTTAGTAGTTTTATTATATGATAAAACATAAATTTAGCTATGACCTTCACAAATACATACATACATATACTCACGCCTTTATCCCCGAAGGGGTAGGCAGAGGCCTATACCGGCCCACATTTCACCGTGTACAATTCGGTCCCACGTAACAGGTGGTGAGCCCATCGCCGTGTTGAAATGGACCGCCGCCGTCAGAGCCTCGTCCGTTGTTCAGCAGGTGCACGAGCTTGCACGTGAGGTTGACTTGGGCCCCGAAGGTGTTGGTAGGGCCCCACTACACCCACAAATAGGTATTGTTTAATAAAAATAAATATTTACCCAAATTCTGTGCTCAAAGTTGTACTTAACTAAGGTTATTAAAAGCAGTCTACTACTAATATGTGGACATTGGTCTATGGCGGACTGGTGGTGTTCATGATCTCCAGTGGGAGTAAGTAGGACACCGCTCCGTCCTTCTGTGAGCAGGTCATGCTCATGAAAGAGGCAGCAGGGAGGGAGCGGGAGAGAATGGGAAAGCGAGATAACACCCGAACACAGCACCCGAAGTCCTTAGGTGAGGCTGCTGTAGCCGGGATCTGTTGGGAGTCCTGTGGGGTTATCCTTCTGAGGACTTACCCGGGGCTCCCAACCGTAGGCATTAGGTAGAGGAACGTGTGGTCTTTAGTCGGTAAGGGTCCGGCATAACATTCATGTAGGATTTTCCTCACCGTAAAAAAAAGTAAAATGGCGGTGTTTTCGTAGTGTCATCAATTTATAAATGAAATTAAAGCACCTTCCACTCGTACCAATAGATTTGCTAATCTTTTTTAAATAATAATCATAACGGGCAACTGAAAAATTCAAATCATCAAAGAATACATTATTATGTAGCGCTGTATATAAAATTAAATGTACCATACGAGTACTTCCGTGAGTTCGTTCCTTATTAGTATGACAATAGAGGTAGCTAATACTCGTAGATTTCGGCAGTTACTTTTAATATTGAATAAACCGGCCAAGTGCGAGTTGGACTCGCCCATGAAGGGTTTCGTAGCAGCAAGTAACATAATATAAAAGTTCTTATAGTTCGTTGTAACTTTGACTGATGTTTTAACACGTTTGCAGTGGTAGTGATTTCACTACCGGAAATTGCGGTTTATGACGTATTAAAAAAAAACTACCAGCTCTATCTCGTTCAAACTAATTTTCGTTGGTAGTTTTTATAGCAATGTACATCATATATTTTTTTTAGATTTATCATTCTCTTAGTTTAGAAGTTAAAGGGGGGGGGGGGGACACACATTTTTCCAGTTTGGAAGTGTCTCTTGCGCAAACTATTCACTTTAGAAAAAAATGATGTTAGAAACCTCCATAGCATTTTTGAAGACCTATCTATAGATACCCCAAACGTATGGGTTTGATGAAAATAAAAATTTGGAGTTTCAGTTCTGAGTATGGGGACCCCCAAAATTTACTGCTTTTTTTCTAGTTTTATATAAGAATCTTAATGCGGTTCACAGAATACATCTAGCTACCAAGTTTCAAAAGCATAGACCTTATAGTTTCGGAGAAAAGTGGCTGTGACACACGGACGGACAGACAGACGGACAGACAGACAGACATGACGAATCTATAAGGGTTCCGTTTTTGCCATTTGGCTACGAAACCCTAAAAAGTATACTATATAAACAACTACATAGAAAGATCTTTTTTTCTTTTAACAAATAAATCTATTATGTAAAAACCCAGAATGCGTAGCAAAAGAATTTCAGTTTTTTTTTGCAGTTGTTTGGACCATTTATTTTCCGACATGACACATTTTTACGACAAAAAATATCTTATCTTCCATCATTATTTTTACGAATAATGATACAAAATTATCTTTCTTTAGTTTTTCGTAAAATAATATAGAATAGTTTCCGCTATCGTAAATACGATTCTCATGTATCTATTTTCAATAATACTTTTTTATAGTACGTAGATCAAAGAGCTAATACAAGCTTCCTGAAGACTTTTAATTCTGTACTATCTTATATCATAGGATAAAAGCAATAGAGCAGAATTATTCTAATGTGATTTGTTTAGTAATAGATGACGCTTCCTTCCTTCTCCCCACCGCCCGGAACGTTTTTCTGGCATAAAAAGTAGCCTATGTGTTATTCCAGACTATAATTTATCCCTGTACCAAATTATAACCAGGATTCGTTCAGCTGTTACAGCGCGATTCAAACTTTCACATTAATTATAATATTACTAGATGATGATCACGGCTGTGACCGTGTGACATTTTGTTCCCGTTCCCGCTTCCCTTGGGAACGTTTTCCTGGTATAAAAAGTACTCCGGGCTAGATAATCTATTCCTCTACCATATTACAGTCAGGATTATTTCAGCTGTTAGAGCGTGATTCAAACTTTCAGGTTTATAAATATTATGGGTTGATCTGAGTTTAATCCGAAGTTTGAAAATTTAAGCACTAAAATTGCGGTTTTCCTTTATGAAGTTTATAGTAACTAGGTTTCCTTTACGAAGGAGAAATGTAGGTAGTGAGTATAACGAAAGTTATACCCACTACTTTAAATGCAGTCTATCACATAATATTGAGTTAGTTTTGGTAACTAACTAACTAATAATGAGTACTGATTCTTTAATGAAAATTGTAACATTTTGTATACAGTGTGGGAAATGACATGAATACACAAATATTCGAGGGATCGTTACGATATAATACCCTATTGTATTCTGATTTTGGTATCTATATACGTCCCTTTGTACCCATAATGAAAAACATTGTATGAACGTTTAAACGTGAAATTTAATAAAGTTAATGTTTTTATGAAGAAGTGCTTTAATGAATTACCATCTAATTTCAACGGCCAATTGGTCTTCTTTTTTTTAATTGAGGGAAAATCCTCATGGATGTTCTCGTTGTTCGGGAAAATCGTCGTGGACTCCAACCGACAAAAAAACCTCTTTCTTTCTTTCTTTCTTTCTTTCTTTCTTTCTTTCTTTCTTTCGTTACGCCCAACAGCCTTCGGTTGGGAGTCCCGGGTAAGCCCTCGGAAGGATGTCCCAGTACTCCCAACAGACCCACGGCCGCCTCTAATTCATCACCTAGGGGCGTGGTTCGGGTTATCATATATTTTTCTTGAACCTCATTTTTTACGAATATACCCATGGTAGTCCAAATTGTATTAATTCATTAAGAATTGTAATCTAATAAATTGTCTTATTATTATGCAATTGGAGTAGGTAGGTCATTAATTTGTCATTACAATCAATTTATACAGCTGGTACCAAGCTGCGTAAAATTGATTAATATAATAACGAACTTGATGTGAATCTGCATTATGAATGAAAATAAATGATAATATAATATGAATGCATGCTTTAATTATTATTTGATGAAGATGAATGTATTATAATCCTACTAATATTATAAATGAGAAAGTTTGTGAAGATGTTTGGATGTTTGTTACTCAATCACGCTCTAACGACTGAACGGATTGGGCTGAAATTTGGAACAGTGGTAGATTATAGTCTGGATTTCATCCTGGGAATATGTTCCCATGGGAAGAGGGAACGGGAACTACATGTCACGAGGTTGAAGCCACGAGCATCAGCGTATTGCGTCTAAGCTTAGACCATTTAGCTACTACTAACGTCTGAAGCTAAAAAGTATATAAATACGGATATTTTTTTGGACATTTTCACTCATCTAACCCAAATTAAGCTAATATAAGCTTGTACTATGGAATGTAGACAACTGATACACAACTACTATACTTTATATTATTATTATCACCTATATAACTTTGATATCTTCTTTTCTTTTCTCACGAAGTACATCGGCTACTGGTCCAACATGCAAAGGCTCGTTGAGAATTATACTCTAATAGGAATTGGAACCCCTACCGCAGGCAACCCTCGGCCTCCTTATGTAAAATAACGTTAATGGACTAACCCGCAACAGGAATTAAACTATGATAAAATATGCTAACTACGAAATGGGTTATTGAGTAGAGGGTTTAATGGACTGGGTGACTAGAAGACAATGTCTGCCTTTTTAATAGGTTTGTCATAATATATATTTTTCATCCTTTCTATTCGAAAAGTATCACTTTGTACCTCGATAATTGGGCGCAAAATAGTTCTTTTCTGTTAAGAGCCTTTTAGCAAGCTGTAAAGTGATTTACAGACATTTGATTTATTTTGATGGTTAATATTATGCATGAGGCGCTGAAAGGTAGAGGAATGAAAGTGAATGTAAGTAAGACTAAAGTAATGGTTTTTGAAAGAGAGAAATGTATGACGAATTGTCCTATTATTATCGAAGGGCAAAGAGTGGAACAGGTGAAAGAATTTGTATACCTGGGTTCAAAATTTACGAGGGATGGAAAGTGTGACCAGGATATTGAGAGAAGAGTTTTGGCAGGAAATCAAGTGAATGGGGCGATGCATACCTTTATGAGCAGTCAAAACGTGTCTAAGAAGGCGAGAGTGGCTGTGCATAGAGGTGTGCTTATCCCCACACTTATGTATGGTAGTGAAAGTTGGGTGTGGCAGAAGAAGCATGAAAGTAAAATTAATGCAGTGGAAATGAGAAGTCTGCGAAGTATAGCTGGAGTGAAATTGATGGACAAAGAAAGGAATAGCGTGATTAGAAAACAATGTGGTATAACTGAAGATGTAGTGACTAAGATAGAAAAAGGGATGCTTAGATGGTTTGGACATGTTGAGAGGATGGATGAAAATAGACTGACTAAACAGATCTATAAGGCGAGAATGAATGGGCAAGCTGGTACGGGTCATCCCCGGCGTACGCATGGTAACCAAATTGATGACCTGCTGGAAAAAGGCCAGGTCAAGAGTACCCTTAACCGGCGAGCGTGTATGAAAGCACTTATGAAAGTAGAAAAAGCGAAAGTGGTATGCCAGGATCGTAGCAAGTGGAAAGCCATAGTCTCTGCCTACCCCGATGGGAAACAGGCGTGATGATATGTATGTATGTATGTAAAGTGATTTAAATTTGGAACTTGAAACATTCACAAAAATCGAACGCAAATTGTATGGATTACTGGCTGGAACGTGTTGGCTGCACAGCGCGATGACCTGTGCTAACTAAAAAAAAACTAAGAAGCACCATTTATCTCTCTCTTCTTGTAATCAGTAAGTATACATATTTTATAGTAGGTATTCTGCAAATATAATAAGTTCTACGACGCATAATGAAAGTGACAATGCATTAACTCCTGAAACAGTAACTATAGAAAGTAACAACGTTGTACAAAGTTCTCATAGAAAGGGGATAAAAAGTATATTCCTCGAGAGCAAAATATTTTTCACTCGGGCAGTGTACTTTGAATCCCTCACTGCGCTTAGGATTCTACGTTAGAATCCCTCGCTAAGTTCGGAAGTCTATTCTAGAATCCTTCGCTTCGCTCGTGATTCAAAGTAGCGCCCTCGCCGTAAAAATACTATTTTGCTCCCTTGTTATACAATCTACAATCAATTCCATTGAGATGTCGACATAGTTGTACTTTTTTTGTGACGTAAACGGGCGCCACTTTTTTCCACGTATACTTAGAGGTTTGATTTTTTAGGGTTTCGTAGCCAAATGGCAAAAACGGAACCCTTATAGATTCGTCATGTCTGTCTGTCTGTCCGTCTGTCTGTCCGTCCGTGTGTCACAGCCACTTTTCTCCGGAACTATAAGGTATATGCTATTGAAACTTGGTAGCTAGATGTATTCTGTGAACCGCATTATGATTCTTATATAAAACTAGAAAAAAAGCAGTAAATTTTGGGGGTCCCCATACTCAGAACTGAAACTCTAAATTTTTTTTTTCATCAAACCCATACGTGTGTGGTATCTATAGATAGGTCTTCAAAAATGCTATGGAGGTTTCTAACATCATTTTTTTCTAAAGTGAATAGTTTGCGCAAGAGACACTTCCAAAGTGGAAAAATGTGTGTCCCCCCCCCCCCCTCTAACTTCTAAACTAAGAGAATGATAAATCTAAAAAAAATATATGATGTACATTGCCATAAAAACTACCAAAGAAAATTAGTTTGAACGAGATAAAGCTGGTAGTTTTTTTTAAATACGTCATAAACCGCAATTTCCGGTTAGTGAAATCACTACCACTGCGAATGTGTTAAAACATCAGTCAAAGTTACAACGAACTATAAGAACTTTTATATTATGTTACTTGCTGCTACGAAACCCTTCATGGGCGAGTCCAACTCGCACTTGGCCGGTTTATTTACAGTTTCAAGAGACTAGAAACTTGAATAAAATGGTGTTCATCTCAAGTTCTCCTTACGTATTCAAGAGATAAATATTAACAATTTCTCAGAACATTACAGCATAATTATTATGAATATCATGACTTATTAAAATAGTTTCAGAGTCGGAGTCTGGATGTATCTATGCATTTAAAAATATAGTAATATCCGTGGTCTAATACCCATAACACCGGCAGGTTATTCCTAGCTTACTTTGGATCAGATAGCGTTGGAAATGTCCGTGAATATTATTTATATTGGTATTGGTTGTTAGTTATTTCAGGGATAAAAAGTAGACAATCTATAATTTTATCCCTGTACCAAATTTCATCCAGATCCGTTCAGCCGTGATTGAGTAACAAACATTTTTACATACTTGCACGTAGTATAGTAGTAGGATAATATTTGTAAACTAGCTGACCCCGCAACTTCGTTTACGTCACATAAGGTGTATGAAAGGAGAGGTATTTCTTCATCAGACTCATCAAGCAGCGTGTGAAACTGCCCTGTTCGCTTAATCATAAAAGAGCTTACAGATTAAGTCTATTTTAAAACAATTCAGTCCACGCCTTCATTATTATTTTAAAATAGTCTTAATCATTAAGCTCTTTTATGATTAAGCCAACACGCCAGTTTAGGTTTACCCTACTTATGTCTGGGAATCCTGAATAAGGTGAGACGGTATTTCACGCCACATCAGAGATGTTTACTGTACAAGACGCAGATTCGTCCCTGCGTCGAGTACTGTTCTCACCTTTGGGATGACTCCGCGAGGTACTTGTTAGACGCGCTTGACGCTATGCAGAGACGTGCTATCAGAATAATTGGTTGTCCTGAGGTGACGGGAGGCCTCGAAACTTTGTCGCAGCGAAGAACCATAGCGTCCTTGGCTGCCTTCTATCGAATGTATCACGGCGAATGTTCTGAAGAGCTCTTCAACCTGATCCCACCATCTCCTTTCCGATCCCGAACAACGCGTGCCGGGCAGAGATGCCACTCATACACAGTGGAGAGAATCTTCGCCAGAACCGAGCGTTTCAAAAGATCGTTCCTCTGTCGAACTATAAAAACATGGAACGACCTGCCCGCACACGTCTTTCCCTCATCTTATAATCCCGGGTTCTTCAAGAGGAGCGTGAAGAGGCACATCACAGGGCCGCCAACTTGAGGACCACTGTAAGAAGTGGCCCCCAATCGCTAGATGCGCCACTGCTTTCTTACCATCAAAAAAACCCTCACATGCAAAGAAACCCCCAGAATTAAAAGTTTCAAAATATTTGATTCTTAAAAGAAAGTGTTATAACTCTTTTATTTATAAACCGATTGACATGAAATAAACGCTAAATGTTAAGTGGAGCAAACCTCAACACAATAAAAAACCGCATTGCAATCGGTTAAGCGGTTACTGAGATTAGCGTGCACAAACGTACAGACAAACAGATATACAGACATACAGACAGAAATTCTAAAAATCATTGTTTTGGGTTCTATTGCGGTCATAAAGTCCCCCTATAATATATTTTCTTATTTATCTTCCATGTACAGACAGTGACCTGTTACGATTTTATTATATGTACTAGCTGACTCGCAACTTCGTTTACGACCCTTAATCTTTAAGTTCTTTTGTGGCTAAGCAAACACGCCAGTTTAGAATGACCCTTACATTTAAAGGAATCCTTGAATTATAGGTTTAGCAAAAGTTGAGACGTCTCTAATTTCTGAACTACAAAATCCTTAATAATGAAATTTTTGTGAAACAATCCATAGAGATCTCCCTTTCCAATACTAAAAAAATATTTGAAATTGGATTACGCGTTGAGAAATTACAGCTGAAAAACCATTTTATCTTTCATCCCCTCTCCCGCAGGAACCGCGCAAAATATAGGCATTAAAAGTATCCTAGAACCTTCCTCGGACAATAAGGTCAAAATGGACCAAGTATCATTCAAATCGGTTCGGTAGTTTCGGCATGATACTTATTCGGGATACAGACAGACAGAAAGACAGACAGACAGACAGACAGACATGAAAAGTTTAAATTACATTTTTGGCTTTAGTATCGATTAGAGAATGCCCTACAATTAAAATTTTCGAAATATCTTCCATGTACAGACTCTCAACCCTCTACAGTTTTATTATATGTATAGATTGATAATATATTTACTGTAGAATTTATTATTTTAACACCCATATGATTTAGTACTCAATATTTTAATTTATTAAACAACTTATTTCTTAAAAACATTTTTCCTGTCATTGTTTTGTCACTTAAAACATTATTCACTGAAATTATTGTACAACAAGTGATTTAAAATTCAAATTTGCGTTTCTTAAATGAATATAATTATTTGTGTACATTTAACACACCAACACAGTAGAATCATTTAATTTTAAAACATATTATGCACCATTCAATGCAGAATTATAGGCACTTCTTATGTATGTTAGCACTAGGAATACAAAGATAAAACTTTGAACATAAATCTGACTATCGGTGCAAAAGTCAGTGAAAAAAAATCTTGACCAAATATATAATATAACAATGAAAGTGAAAATCATTTCCAGCCATTACTTACCAAAAGACACGTTAATTACGAAGCATTAGTATTTTCCGAACCGCTGCCGTCGCCTTTGTAGTGTCGTCCGCATCATAAATCATTTATGGCAAACTAACTTTCCACACTTCTACCAAAATAGCAGATAAAGTATCTTTATTCATCAATTGTTAGTTTATGAGATCAAAGTCTTTTAAAACCAATAAATATTATAACAAATTTAAATTATTAAAACTTTTGAGAATTGAGCTAAAGTCTAAACAACACTGCACTTTGAAAAAAACTTTTAAAACAACTTGTATTTGAAAACGGAATGTGATTAAAAAAACATTCGAGATTCGAATTCGGAAAAGTAACGAAAACGTTCGACGTTCAAAGTTGTGAGCATTCTGACGCGTTCGTATAGAGGCGGCCTCGCGGGCGAGTCTCACTGAATAGACTGGAGTTCTCAACTCGTACTCGGGATGAATCGGGAGTAATGCGCATGGTTCAAAGATAATGCGAGGTGAAAAAAGATAAACGTAGGAGAGCTTTTGAGTGTAAATGCATCCTTTGTATTTTTGCAGGCGTATCAGGGTCGTGTCGTAGCTAAAAGCCTAGATGATTCGGCCAGAAAAGTACATAATTATTTGAATTTTGTGCTATTTAGACATGTGAGAGTATTGTTAAGATGCTGAGTGAGCCCTTTTGCTTTTTTTTTGTGGATTTTCGCCACGCTGGTGTTTGACTTGCTTCTGTAAAAGGAAAATGGAGAAAAATACAGTAAAATATTAACCACGGTGGTGACTACAAATTTATAAAACACTTACCTAGTCACGTCCGTGGTCACTGTATCGTCCTAGTGATGATCAATTGATTGGGTTTTGGCGCAGGCACCCGACAGGAGTTAGGAGGCAAAATAGCAGTTCCGACAATGGTAAAAAAACAGCGTTTAGTGGCAAAAAAGCTCAACGCTTCAAATCCAGTTAAAATTGGAAGAAACAGGAGAAATAAGTCGATGATGATCTTATATTTTGTGCATGTATTAAATGAAAAAATCTTGGAAAAATAATTATTTCATTGTTAGCCTCCATCAACTAATGCCAGCATCACTGGTAACTACGCGCGAGCAAACATTGTATTTGTAACCCTCCCTCTACGCACGGGTAGAGGTAAGACGTAGGCATTGTAACCCTTCTTAGTGCTACGCCAACCGCCTACTTTACTACGACTTTCATATTATAGGAAACCAGATTTCCAGGTTTTCCAAACAAAAATCTTCCATTGCATTGGTAATATCCGGAACACTGAGCACTTTTAATAATACTTACCTACTATTTGATTGAAAGCTTTTCTCTTACATGAAAAGTTGAAAAGCTAAATGCAAATGTAGAGCTTGCAACCTATTGTTGACCGCGACTTTGATCACACACATCTAAACGGCTATCGATGAAAAGAATGAAATGAGAGAGAAAAAGCAAGTGGAGAATGCGTACGATAACTCCTGTTTATGAAATATTTTTACATTTAGTTTTCATAAATACCTAATCTTTCCTGGTCTTACGAGTCCAGGGACCCAAGTCTATTTCTATTGTCTCGGACCAGAATCGTAATCGTTGCACAACAGCTACGGAAACTGTCAAACTCTATATTAGCGTTGTAGTTTAATAACTGTCGATATTCAATTTGTAGTCTAGATATGGTTGAATAAAAGGTTGAAGAGGTTGATTTCATCAGTAGTATTTTGTCTCATACTTAGTGGTCAGTCTACCTACAGATCTCAGATTGTGGAGGTCAGGGGGCAGTCGCTCCACATAAAATATCAAAGTTCAGCCGCATCGCAGTTAGACTGGAAAACCGACCCCAATGGGATTGGGAAAATCCCGTAGGATGATAGGCAATTGGTATCAGCTTATTACCGTGTTAATACACACAAGGGTAGATGCTGTGGTTAAAATTTTTTCAAGCCGCCAAAATTTATCAACCCAATAATATTTGATATTTAACGACTTTCCGAACATTTCGACGCACAGAAACCCTCTTAAATGGAAGTACCACAAATGTTCACCCATCTCAGTGGTAGCCGTAGCTAGCTAGCAAGTTTATAGAACACCTAGCTAACTACAAGCGCTTCGCAATTATGTAAAAATGTTTTTGAAACATAAATGAAGTTACAAAATTAGTTTTACTGTTTAACGGGATTGGAACGGCTTCCATTGTTTAGCTCCAATTGTTTCCTAGATTACTTTCTCCGGGAAGTAGCATCTTATTCAAAGTTGATGTTCGGGAAACAATGGGAACGTAATTAGTTTGTATGTATCGCATATGCACTTGTGAGAACTTGCGAGTAACAGCTTAGTGGCACTTGCCCTTGCTTTGTGATTAAAACATAGAAACTGTTTTCGCTTTGATTAACTCAAGAGAAAGCAGGAAAGATAAGTTTATAATTCTAGTTTAATTCTTAATAACACCGCAAATCAGATTTATTAAGTTATAGGTTATAGTGAACAATCGCAAGGGGTTATTGGTGACGATGCGAATTACGTTTAGGCACCGTCATTATAGCCGCGGGGGCAGCTGGAACGGAGTATAAGACCGGCCTGGAAAGGGACTATGTTACCCAGCAAACACCGCGGTGTTGCTCCTTATCCCATAACCGGGCCGAAAGATATTGAATATGATTATTCCCGACAACCCGGCAAGAAGCACGCCGCGCCGTTCTGGGGCTCTCCTCGGAGTTATCAGATGGGCAGCTCCCCCGGAGCTCCCTGACGAGTTGACGCAAGTCAAGCCCGCATCATATCGATCTCGTAGGCCCCTCTAAAAACAGAGGCGGCAGAGAGCGCCTCTGGCCAACGGCCACGGTCTAAGGTTGGGCGGTAAGCTTCTTTGCCACTATAGTGGCAAACAAAAAAAGTATCACAAACTTTTTACACGTAATCATTTCCTTAGTAAAGTGCCTAGCGCATTTTTGCCCAGATTTTTTTATTTCTATATTTATTTTGCATACATACATACATATGGTCACGCCTTTATCCCAAAAGGGGTAGACAGAGGCATATTATATGCCCACATTTCACCTTTTTTTTAGAACTTGTCCCACGTAATAGATGAGTGAGCCAAAAAGGCCTGTGGGACTTGGCTTAACGACTGCCATTTTTACTGGCAACCGGGACAAACGACTTAAGGTACCTTCCGAAGCACGGAAACGCTCAACTAAATGTCACTAAGTGGTCACATGAATGGTTACCTATCCAAGGACTGGCCCTAGTGATAGTTGATTACTGCAGTGATCGTTTACAGAACCACCACCGCTTCATTTTATTTTTATTTACTACACGCATTTCCTTAAGTCTCTAAAAGAACTCTTTATGAGTTCTGTATCAGACAGTTTTATTCGTACTTTGTCAAGCCGCTTGACAAACAACAAATAAAAATGTCAAAGCCACAGTTTTTACCTGCACAATCGGGAAATTCGAAGCGAAGAATCAATATATTTAATAGTTTGACGGTAAGTATTTGAACGTATTTTGAGTGTGTGTTAATATTATATAAGGTAATTTAAATAACGGACATTGCATTCTGTTACAGCAATAAAACAGTATTTGAATTCTTAAATAATACCTTTTTTTACGTGTGGAAATCCTAACGGATATCATGCCGGACTTTTCCCGACTAAAACCATACGATGCACTGCCATCAACTTATGACCTACAGAATACAGAAAGAAGAAAGAAGAAGAAAGAAAAGCGTTTATTAAACGTTATTGTTAGAAGAAGAAAGAAAATACCAAGGACTATTCAAAGAATACCTACGTTATCGTGGTAATACGACCGAGTCGGGAGATATTGTGAGGTTATCCTTTCGAGGGCATGGGGGATTCCCGCCCGTATATATATATGGAAGAGCAACTTGTGGTTTTAGCCTGTAGGAGTCCAGCATGACATCCATAAGGCTCTCCACTTGAAAAAAAAACGGTAGAATGCGACAATGTTTTTTAAAAAAATTCATGATCTGGTGTTTATATAAGATAAATAATAATTATACTAGTAGTTCCGCCCCTCCCCCTCTCTCCAAGGTGTAAGATAAAAGCCAAGCCCTAGGAGAAAGTCTACTGATAGACCAAGCATGTCGGGAGCCCCGGGTTTAACCTTCCGAGGTTTTACCCGGAACGTAGAGCATCGTGTTGTTTTAGCCGGTAGATGTCATAAGGATTTCCACACGAGAAAAAGAAGCTTAGTAGTTCTCAAAATAAATATCCTTGATTACGTCAATATGTTCCAAAATATGTAGGTGTTCAAAATAACACTTTGCTCCCTGTCATTTTCCTTGTTTGATTTTGGGTCAAAGTTCAATTGCCATACAAAAACTTGTTAATCAAACACTTGTCTTGTCAAGTGTATGAATAATGTTCCTCGAGACAAAAATATGTTTATTCATTGGTGTCATACTTTTTATGTAGTACGAGTAATAAAAAAAATAATATGTTTTTACCTTGCCTTGTCTATATAAATAAAAATGAAATCCCCCGAATGTTATGTAAGCGCATAACTTCTGTTCGACTGCACTAAATTTGTTTGTTATTGCCAGGACAAGAGTTGTAGGCAGAAAATATGGCGGTAATACAATGTTCTATGGGTCAGCTAATTTTTTATAAAACATTCCTTAGTGCCTTAGACTGTTCACTCTCTATGTACTACAATGTCGGGGTAGCATTAATTGGTAACCAAAGTATCAAGGTTACATAGGACACACTAGATAGCGCACACGGTTCCGTCCACGTGGAATTCGGTCTCTGTTCCCGCATAACAGAAACTATATTGAGAAGAACAGGTTTATTCCAGACTTTATTCTAATACTGTACCAAATTTCCAGTCAGATCCATTAAGCCGTTAGAGCGTGAAAGAGTGACAAGCATCCATACACCCATCTAATCTTTTTAGGGTTCCGTAGCCAAATAGCAAAAACGGAACCCTTATAGATTCGTCATGTCTGTCTGTCTGTCCGTCCGTGTGTCACAGCCACTTTAAAACTAGCTGTCCCGCGCAACTTCGTTTGCGTGATAAATGAAGAACCGCTCGACCGATTTTGTGCAAACTTCACATAAACCATCTACTAAATAGTTCGAACAAAGCCTAAACATTTGGTTTGGATAGGTGAGCCCGTTCTTGAGTTATAAAATTACAACGAAAAGTGGCATTGATTTTTATATACATATCGACGTAAGAAAACGTATTTGCTGTAAGTAGCAAAACCCCAACTTTTCACCAGAGCCAAAAAACTTTTAAAAAGTTATTTAAAAATTCATATCTTTTTAAATATTAGTGACAGATAGGTGATTTTTGGAACACAGTTTTGTTATTGGACTACGCATGAACGGCAATGAAAATATTTTGATTAAAGTTATCGGAAGTAGGCTTTTCACTACTTACAGCAATTAGTGACTTCTATGGCGATAGTTAAGTTGTGTATATTTACAGACCCTCAAAACGCTGTACTTGAAATATTTAATGAATGACATACCATTAAAAAGATGTAAGACTGCTCTGGTAATATACTGATACCACTTAATTGGTATAAATAAAGAATCGTTTGTATGTGTGTTACAAGTTAAATGCTGTAAGTTTGTTTTTTTGTTTAATATTAAACAAAATAACAAACCCACAGCATTTAACATTGCTCGACTCAACTTTTGGCGCATGGCGATGGCATGTGTTGTAGCGTTAATGGAGAGAAGGGGGTCCAGCTGTGGACTGTCATAGGCTGATTTGATTGATCCATAAATACTTACATTATGTTAAGTGTATAATTTGTGTAATATTCAATGTTCCTACTTAGAATAATATTAATTTATATTCAGCCTATGACAGGCCACTGCTGGCCATAGGCCTATCTCAATCAACGCTACAACACACGCCATGCGCCAAAAGTCGAGTCGCGCTATGTCGACCGTTCTCGTTCTCTGACGGATAGCATCGTTTCAAATTCTATTCCTCAGAGACACACCGAGCATAGCTCACGTCATGGCTCGTTGTTGAACTTTAAGGGCATAGACCAGCCCACCATAAGTATCCGCTTCTCGGCACCATACGTTATTATTGGTAGAACGCACTGATTGCACATTCTTGACTTCAGGCACTGCGGTATAGGCGAAAAGAAAAACCGATGGAGTTTGTTAAATGCTGCCCGGTCCAAGTAGATTCTTTTTATTTTTCAAGTATAATGATCTGCACAAATTGTATTCCTGGAAAACCTCAAGGCTCGGACCTTTGACGTAGAACATGACATGCTCATTCATCATGATGAATAAGCGAACATGCCTAACTTTATCCAGGTTATGACAAGACCAACGCGACAAAATGCTCTTTGACTGTGCAGCATCCCAACCCAAGTTGCGAGATGCGTTTGCCGTTTATATTCATTCCCCATCCATTAAAATGTATTTGAGAGCGATGGTGAGGAGCTTAGGGAATATTACATGTCCCGGTCTCATATCTGAAGTATGACATGTACACAATTCAATGAAATTAGTTGGCTGATCCTCCAGCTGGGTAGTCGTGTTGTGGCGGTCTCGTACGAGCATAACGACATCTTGCAGTACATCCAGAACTGCTCAGGTTTTGATAGAGTCGAGGCTATCTTGTAGTCTATGAAAGCCATACAGTGACTTATATTTTACTCCTTTGTCTTCTGTACAATCTGCCGAACAGTAAAGATGTGGTCAACTGGTCAAGACCTGCGCCTATGTTTGCAATGATGTTATCTGTCAATTAGTAGACGTACCACTCACAAGCGATGCTAGCTTGAGCGCCGAAGACGTTAGTAGGGTTCCCTCGCACTCCCGAGTATAACCCAACAAGACAAAATAAAATAGATCTCAAGAAAAATTTAACAAATCCCTTGAAGTAAAACCACTTTTGTACTGTTCTACTACTACTGAAGTTAGATTTTTATTTTATTGAAACGCGCGGGCTATATTTTGATGCCGTAACCGATTTCTAGTAAAATGTCATATAACAATGCCTTGATTGTTCATTAACTAAATGATTCATAGCTTAAAAAATAGTTTTTTCTTATTTTCTTAGTATTTATAACTAGTTAAAATGTACCTAGTAACCATGAAAATAATTTTAAAAGCATCCATAGAAAAGTGCTGTACTTGTATCTTGAGTTCCATTTACAGACCATAAGAATGTTGTAAGTAATCTTTTATTTAATTGACAGCCCAAAAAATGCTGTAAGGAATATTTGCCAGTATTTTTGGGCTTTTGACAGGCCATAAGAATGCTGTAAATCTTATCAGATGTTTAATAATAAAACGAACTTTTGGCTGTAAGTAAGAAAAGTTATAAAACACCGGTTTTTGAGACACTTACAGCAAATTGAACACGTAAACTTTGCAAATTAATACCCAATTTTATGAAATTTTGTCGTCGTAGCGATATGAGACCCAGACCATTCGACGCAGAAAAAAATTCTGAATCTGGCTATGTATTTAATCTACTTACGCCATTTTAGCTACTTACAGCAAATACGTTTTCCTACGTTGATGTATAGATTAGAATAAAAGCAGTTAATTTTTGGAGTCCCCATACTCAGAACTAAAACTCAAAAATTTTTTTTTTCATCAAACCCATTTTTGTAGGGTATCTAAGGAACCAATCGCCCGGACGCATCACTCGTGTCCTATTGTCACCAGACCTCTTTATGAGTGGCTGTCAACGCGCAGATTACGGGCACAGAGTAGTAGGTCTTCAAAAATGCGATTGAGGTTTCTATTATAATTTTTTTCTTAAGTGAATAGTTTGCGCAAGAGACACTTCCAAAGTGAAAAAATGTGTCCCCCCCCCCCCCTCCGATTTCTAAACTAGGAGAACGATAAATCTAAAACAAATTTAAGATGTACATTGCCATAAAATCTACTAACGAAAATTGGTTTGAACCAGATCGGATTGGTAGTTTTTTTTTTTACGTCATAAATCGCAATTTTCGCCTTGAAAAATCTTTACCACTGCGAACGTGTTAAAACATCAATGAAAGTTACAACGAACTACAAGAACTATTATACACTCGAGAGCAATGAATCCGGGTCACTTAAAGAATCCTAAAAATCTCGGAAACTAAAAATGCTAGGTTAATGCAATAAATTGTATTTAATAGACAATGTAATACTCCTTAAATGAAGGTATTAAAACTTCTTAGTTATTGTAAAGTTATATCATAAAAAAATCAAATTTGAAAAAGGGCCACTTTCGAAGATGGAACTACGAAATTACAGCATTTGGTGTTGCTTTTGTTTGTAATCTGTCATTTATGTGGGTACATAAACCATGTTGATAGTGCTCTATATTCATTAATCAAGCTGAAATTATGTCGCTTACGCCTGAAGAATGCACCAGAATACTTACAATGCTGGAAACCGGCCGGAGTCAGCGCGATACAGCCAGGACTGTCGGTGTGTCGCTGTCAACAGTACAAAGAGTTCTCCGACGTTACGAAGAAACTGGTTCTAACCTACGCAGACCAGGAACGGGCAGAACCAGGTGTACCACAGCACGAGAAGACCGATACTTGGTGAACACCATGCTTCGAAATCGCTTTCTCACAGGAACTGAACTCACCAATCAGTTTCGACGCCTCGGAGGAAGTAACCCAAGTGCATGGACAGTAAGACGTCGGCTTGCTGAATCTAACTTAAAACCCCTTAGACCTGCAAACGGCCCTAAACTGGAGCGTGGGCATCGTATTTCGAGACTAAGGTATGCCCAGAGCCACGTAAATTGGAGTATTGAAGATTGGTCAAAAGTTATGTTCTCCGACGAATCAAAATTTATGCTCTACAAGCACGATGGAAGACACAGAGTGTATCGAAGACCAGGGGAAAGATTCAAGCAAGCATGCATCGAAGAAAAAGTAGCCTACGGTGGTGGGTCTGTACTTGTGTGGGCCGGAATTTCTTCTGAAAGTCGCACAGAGCTGGTGATCATAGAAAACGGCTCTTTAACTAGCGTAAGATATGTGGAAGAAATCCTCAATGATCACGTTGGTCCATTTATGGTCAATTTAGGTGAGGATGCTATATTTATGCATGACAATGCCCGACCTCATACAGGTAGGATTGTGAATGACTACCTTCAAGAGATGAACATTACTCGTATGGAGTGGCCAGCGCGCAGCCCGGATATCAACCCGATCGAGCATGCTTGGGACGAGCTAGGCAGATGCGTAAAACAACGAAACCCTCCCCCAATCACGCTTCGTGAGCTCAAAATTGCTCTCACAGAGGAATGGGAGAATATTCCCCAAAATCGTATAAGGAACTTGGTGTACAGCATGCCAAACCGCGTAAACGCAGTAATGGAAGCACGAGGAGGCAATACGAAGTATTAAAATTCAAGAAAATCGTAATAAAGTTCAAAAATTTCATGTTTCCTATTTTTGTTTTAAGGAGAGATCGGCAGTTTTTTCTTTATGTAATTTTGTGTTAATAAAATGTATGGTGACTCATATTTTTTTTACTTTCATTTAAGGAGTATTACATTGTCTATTAAATACAATTTATTGCATTAACCTATCATTTTTAGTTTCCGAGATTTTTAACATTCTTTAAGTGACCCGGATTCATTGCTCTCGAGTGTATTATGTTACTTGCTGCTACGGAACCCTTCATGGGCAAGTCCAACTCGCACTTGGCCGGTTTTTTTTTAATGTGAGGAAAATCCTTCATGGATGCTATGCCGGACTCCTACCGAATAAAAAGCCGCACGTAACGCCCAACAGCCTATGGTTGGGACCCCGGGTAAGCCTTCGGAAGGATGTCCCAGGAATCCCAACACACCTACGGCTACCACTGCGGCCTCGCCTAGGGGGTGGGTCGGGTGCTATCCCGCGGGATCACACCCGGAACCCCCCAAAGACGCCTCTTTGGGGGGTTTCGGGTGTGATCCCGCTTCTAAAGAGGGGCGTGCGTGAATCCCTCCTTGCGGTGAGCAGCCCTCCCACCGTCCACCGTCCCCCGGTCATGGAGGCCGATAGTCTTCGACGAAAACACGTCGGCGGCGCCCAGGCCGCTGACACCCATCCAATCTTACAAACTTTCGCACTTATAATATTCGTTAGAGTTAGATTTTACTGTTACACTGCCGAATATTAACAAAAAGAATGTTTTCGAGCAGATTTACTAGTAATTTTATAAAATCATCTCAGAAATAAACACCGTCGTTACTTTGAGAGCCGAAGGCAATTTTTCTCAGCGTCAACCGAAACCATACTTAACAGAAATTCATAAAATAAAATAAACTATTTTATTTTCAAATTTTCAGACTGAGAAATATTATGTTACAGAGAATTTTATCTCAGTTTCAGTCTGAAATATATTTAGGTTAAAATTTGCGTGAGAATCGAGAATACAGCTTAATTGATGTTAAAGTATTTCAACTAAGAAAATAAAGTTTTGTGTTAGATAAAAAGAAAATCATTTTAAGTAGGTGTAACGGTTCGTTACACTTCCTACTATTATCATAGTTTAGCTACACTAAAACTATGCTTAATCTATTTAATACTACAGTTAATAGATCTAAGTAAATAATACGGAGGCAAACCTCGCGCAAACGAGTAGTATAAATATTCTTTTGTTCGCGCAGCTATATCTACATATATCTATACCGAACCAAAGACTTGACTCGACCGACACAGAACCTTAGATGCCGGCAACTAATATTATATTTAAACAGTAAATTTTATCAATTTATAAAATGAATATCGTTAAACTAACCAACTCAATAAACTCGGGGTTCACACACTGACTGTGTGTGAACCCCGAGTTTATTGGGTGAGTGTTGCATAATCTATGTATATTTATTACTATGTAGGTAACTCGAATCTAGAACTCAGAAATACATCTAAATTTACATCATTTCATAATTGCTAGATTCTTTCTAATTTTGATTAGTACAGCCTTGCTAGTGCTTATAAAATATATGTAAGGCTTAATTACATTTTATGTAAGGATTGCACTGCTAAATTTTAATGGCAACTACCTACAGCCAAACTAGTCTATCACGCAATTCGGCATTTCCATTGTGTAAAGTCTTCTTACTATTCTATAACTTTGCTTTGTATGACTGCCTCATCATCGAACACCATAGTAGCCTATGATGCCACTTGCCTCCTGCTTAGCCCTCTCCGGGAGTGGTCGTTGTGGTGTTCGTGATGTTGCAGTCAGTAGGAAAACTAGGACAAACTGTGAATCGACTAAATTTCGATTCCAGGGTTCACTTTCACGTCCACCTTTCACTCTTCGCCTTCAACTACTCCTCAACATCATCTACGTGACGTCGGTCACATTGCCGCTGCACCTACCTGCACGGCCAGAGCCCTGCCTACTGCTGCTGCACGGCCGCTGCTCCGATCCTACCCGGGGACTAACGCAGGACAGTGGCATTTTTAATTCTCAGTGTAATTGCATCCTACGGTTACGAGCATACCGAACCCCCCCTTGAGAGAACCTTCATCTACATACCCCTATTTTTTAATAAATTTTGTATACCTACTATTAAATTGTTTTTTTCCTCTCTATCTCCTAACCCCTAAGGTTACATAGGAGGTCACTCCATTACCTACTGTTAACGAGTTTCACTTTAATGTGAACCAGTCAGTGCTGTGTCTACTGAGATCCTCCATTTTCGTAGCTCAAAATTACTAGACAAATAGTTAAATCTATTCTTGACTGATGGACATCAGACGAGTCTCATTGGATATCCTCCACTTAAACACTATTTGTGACGCCTTAACTTTTGCACTCATTAAAGATTATACGAGCCGTTGTTTATTTATTCGATAGAGGTCAAATTCATCGACAATACAAAAACTTGACTGTGAAATTCTACAAAAATCATGATTTCAGCCGACTCTTATTATAAAGGTTCATGGAAAATACCCTCTATTTAGGTTTAGATTAAATAAAAACTAAGAACCAAGCCAGTTTCATAGTCAAAATGGAACAAATGAAAGCTGTTTAGTTCCAGATTTTTGTATAAAATAAACAAGAAGCCGTGAGATGTTTCTCACCCGACTTCCCCTCTCTAACATGTTTATGGTGAAAGTTCAATCCGATTGACGTTGTCATTTTTGTTTTATTTCAAACTTTGAACAGATGATCCACGTGACCTAGTGACGTAGTTTAATGCGACAGACGCACAGCTACAGACAAAGTCTCGCCATAAGCCCCTCTGCACTCTATTTTATATAGAGGGGCTAAAATGGCGTTGTAAATGAGCCTGAAGAGAGCTCCTTTCAGGGCATCACTTTGCCTAGTCGCAATCTCGCAATGACAATCTTGTGGCGCACTAAATGCAAAACGAAGTGCAGTGATGGTTTAATGGGTAGTTTGGACCCTTTCCGAGACTTTGAGTTTCATAAAAGTGTTTATTATGAGTCATCATAAACACTTTTATGAAACTTAAAGTCTGATGAAATGATGACCCTTCAACAGGTTAGTAAAAGGACCAAAAGCAGTCTATTAGATACTAAAAAAAAGTGGAAGCATAAATCACGAAAACTACGCAAAGAAAAATTTATTGTTAAACAAAAGTCTACTACATTGCTTCTATAAAACTGCTTATAAAATATTATACAGATACATAGCTTTCTTATCTAAATTCTGATAAATACAGTTCCCATCTAATCTATAAAATACTCAATAAAGATACATCTTTACGACTACGTTCCGTTTACGTTTCGACAGTAGATGTAAATAATGTTTCAGTAAATGTAAGCAGTATTAATAGCTTTTAGATAAATTGACTATTAATATCGATACTACACAAATTACTCAAAATTGACCAGTCATCGATGACCTTTAAGACATAAATTATGAGATAGTTAATGATTTCAAGCCAACAGGAAATACTCCATATTCACGTGAGTAAGTTTGTGACCGTTTTACCCACTAACGGCTGATGGGATTCGGCTGAAATTTGATGCAGGGATAGATTATAATCTGAAGTAACAAGCACTACTTTTTATTTCCAAAATGCATTCCCATGGAATTCAGGCAGAATGTAGTCATACATACATTAAGTCACGACTGTTTCCAATAAATGGAAAATTCGGTTCACAGTTTCATATATCTAATAACATTGATGAGCTACTCGTATTCCGTATATTAATCTCCTTAGACTATCATACGCTACGATTATGAATAGAGTCTAGGTCTGGACATAATCCGTTGTGGGGTAAACACCCGTATTAGCATAGTATTAGTATTAATGCCACATGCACACATTAAGCTGAAGAGACTTGAGCATGTATTTGTCATATTGTGAACCTTAACAATAATTTTAATTATGTTCTAATTGCAGCTATTAGAAAGCTCATGTCGCTTTACTTTTATTTAAAAAGCTTCAATATCAATGTTTGCTTAGGATCAGAGAGTTGCTTTGAGCTTTTCCTCAAGGACTTGACCCATCATCACAATGATTACAGTCATCTCAATGTATCGTAAAAAAAGTGTAAAATTTTGTGTAGAAAGTAAACCCTCTGTAGTGGAAGTTGTAGTAGCACCTCTGGTGATGCAAACCTCAATAGGCTACAATGACGACTTTCTATCAGGCGAATCGTAAGTTTGTCTGCCGCCTTAGTGGTATTCCAATAATATCATGGTAAATAGAAACAAAACTCAATTGCAACCCGTTCAACCATCGTGCCCTTACGAAAATTGGGAGAAGCCTAAATCCAGGAGTGGACTGAGATAGTCTGATTTGAATTTTTGCTTATTGAATACGAAGCGCGTTATGAAAAGATAATTTAAAACCAAGACGTCGGTGAAAATATTTGTTAGTCGCGAGGAGGTCTTAATGGCTTGTTGGATAAGGATCCGTCTCGGCATGACAAAAGATGCAGATTTGAGTCCTGCTCAAGATAATTAATATTTTTTTCACATAATAGATTTTTTTGTAACGTGAGGGAAAATCCTTAATGGATGCTATGCCGGACACCTACCGACTAAAAACCTCACGTAACGCGCTGCAGCCTATGGTTGGGAGCCTCGGGTAAACCCTCGGAAGGATGTTCCAGGACTCCCACCCGACCTACGGCTAACACTACGGCCTCGCCTAGTGAGTGGTTAGGATGCTATCTCGCATCTTTGGGGGGTTATTAAATTTAGGATTAGGTAAAATTACTAATTGTTTTTCAAAATTATTTTAAAAGATAGTATTGTTTTCTTATTATGGTTCAAAATATAGTGAAACTAACGTTAAATTCTCATACATAGTGCTTTTTAAGGTGAACTTGTCACTTGAAAGCTTTCAATAAAATGCATATTTCCAGCCACGTGATGATAATAATGTCTATCATGCAGTACCTCCATAACCGACACTGAGATATCGCTCAATACAGACAAGCATAGAGATGTTATTACGTATTGTACCAGACATGGACAATAAAAATATTATATCCAATCCATTATTTTTCCTTTTTAAGATTTTTTCATACCCCTGGAGTACCTATCTACAAAGTCGTAGGTGCCACGCTCGCCACCGACCTTGCAAGAACTTTCTAAGACCCCTTTTAAGAACCCCTTGCTGTGTTTAGAAAAGCCGAGGAACGGAAGATCAATCGACAATAAAAGCGTGCGCAGAAGAAAGCCTTTATCGGTTCTTACCGTGCTGGAACGTTCCGAATGCAAAGTGTGAGGATGAACACTATGTCTTTGCTGAAGGGCGCGTTCATAAAACGTAGGCATAGGCATCATTTCTAATTATTCCTTACACCGCAAAGCATTGCACAGTCGTTAAAACACGCTTATGAAGGCAAATTCTCTCCTATCGGGAAGGGGTTCACACCGCCTAGCGCCTGTAAGTATTGGATCGTTGCTAAGAGGATTTGTCAATTCAATAACCAAATCTTTTATTAGTATTCGAATATTTATATATTTATTTATTTACGGGATATTTACCATGAAGTTATGTTGTTCTGATATATCAGCTGTTGCAACCCCCATCTCGGGGGACTGTGGACATTGACCATGAATTTTAGGAGTATTTAATACCTATTTTAACTTTATTATCTTGGCGAGATGTCATCAAAGAGTAATGGATCGAAACCGTGACGGTTTCTTTCAAAATTGTGTTGCCTTCGATTCGAACTGCATCCTTGGAAACTGGACAAAGCACCCTTGTACAACTGTATTATTGGTGAAAATAACATCTCTAGAAGCATAGTACACTCATTGGTACACCTAATTAATAATGATTCAAAAAGTTTTTCTTAATAAATCAACGGGACTAAAATATTTATTACTGACTTATGACCAGAGCCCAGGCCCACGACACACATTAAATGGTGTACCTACCTCATGAATTAAATTATTTGATGAGTTTATACGGAATAGGCAAACAAATTTTGTTATGTACTATAGAAGTTTAAGGTCTAAACAAATAACAAGATAAATTTGTTTAAAAAGTCGTACAACACAGTTTTTCCCTGTTTCAAGAAGATTGCCGTCTGAAAGTCAATAATTAGTATTCTCTAGCGTGCCTTGGAATTCAGATATTGAAATCAGATATCTTTTCAAAATATTTTCCTGTCACTTGTTATTCTTATCACATTTCGTTTGCTCTTGAGGTTTGAAAAGAGAGCGAAAAGAATTTTACGCACGTTCTACTTTAAGTCTACAGTATGGGTTCTTAAAAGTTTTGACAGGGTCGGCAATGCGAGTTTATTATCATGTTTGGTGTTGCAAACTTCCGTTAACTCAAGCTAACTTAGAACTTAATAAGCTTAGATAACTTTGATAGGTAGTGCCATCAAGAAAGACGCGTCTAACTCTTTTCTCAAATTTTACGAATGTTTACAATATGTACTACTCCACCGAGCGAAGTTGACGATTCAAATGTTACGAAAAATCTCTATAATCGATCGAGTTCTTTTTTGTTCTGAACTAAATTTACGAAAACGGATACATGAGCGTAGTCTGCATCACAGAGTACATTTGTATATTATGAGATAGAGACGTCACTCGACTAAGTGTCGACACCAGCGGTGCCAAGCAGCTATTACAAGAAACTTTCTGACTGCGTGGCCATGAAATAAAATTCGAGTGTAACAAATATATTTAAATAAACTTGAATCTTTTAGAAAAATTTGTTTTAAGATCGTAAAAAATAATAATCAACTACCTTGGGCAGAAAAGTAGTCTTACTTATATGACCCTATGTAACGAAACCATACCGCGATTTAAAAAAAGGCACAGCGCCATCTAGTTGTGAATTTTTAACTAAAATATTAGATTTTTTAATATTGCGTACAGCGCCAACTACCACGTGTTTCTGGAAACTCTTACGTTATAATGAAACGAAATTAAATATCATGACAAGTCTCAATGTAACTGCAACGTTGAGAACCTACGTAAGTTGGTTACATTATAATTCAATGCTCAGTTCTAAGTGATAACACCATGGTCTGCATCCTTGCGGACTGTACTAAGGCGACTCCAGTACCTGATGTAGGTGCAGGCGGTAAGGGATCATTCCACGCGTTCGTCAATAATGTTTGGTCGAGTAGTACCTATTTTATTTCTGCCGATACACACAACTAGCACTCATCTGTAACAATGTGTGTGTCAACAGAAGATAATCTATGAAGCGATTTGAGAAAAGAGTAAGGCGCTCTACCTATCATAGTGTCTATCTAAGCTTATTTAGTTCTTCACCTGAGTTTATGGAACTTTGCAGCAAACAGGTAAGAATGGCTGGACCATCACATGATCACTGTGGTGTATTCTTGCAATAAATTCGAAAAAATATTCCGAGGAAGCGGTGCCTTACACTCTGGCAGGGTGTCAGCATGGAGGGATCGACGTGGTTGTGACCATAGAATTGGAAAACTTACGACAAAGCTCTAGTTACGGTCAGTGGTCAAAGCTTAAAAAAACTGCCTTATTTTGTGATAAGATAATATTTGAAAAAATCTAAATCAAGCGCTCCTTGCAGATCTGTCTCCTATAGGCGTGAACCCGGGGATGACGGTTATCGGGAAAATTGACCCTAAAGGTCACCAGGTCATAGCCCCGAGGTAAAAAGGTACAATATTTGCCATTAAATAAATAATACCGGCAATAAATTTCTATCCATATTGCCATGACACGTAATATTGCTAACGATTATGGCTCGTATAGAACCGCTACGCGGTGTGCTTATCGAACATGGACTAAATGAGTGCACAAGTGTATACTTCAGGATTATAGTAGTGTTTACATGACAGCACTTAAATTCCAGTAGACACTAGATAATGAAGAGTTGTATTTGATTTCCTGTGAATAAAATAATGTAGTTACGCATGTTCGACTACAACATCTTGGTTACACCACAGATTAATAAATAGTTACTACGTTACACATACTACTGGTTACACATTTTACGGAGGTCAGAAATAACCACAATACCAAAAAATCTTGGTACATCAGCCCACTATTTTTTGGACTAACTCTCCTATCACTTTACGGCCTAAAAAATCATTGCCCATAATGAGCCCCTGAATAAAGGCTTGAATCATAACTTAGCATAAAATTACTGGCGGCTGGGTCTCGAGGTCGCCCTTCACAAATCCGAGGCTCTGTGCTTCCACGGACCTCGGATGGGGCCACCTGCGGGATCCAGCCTACAGGTAGGGGGCGTCAGCATCGGCATCGAGCCCTCGATGAAGTATCTGGGGCTCGTACTCGATGGCCGGTGGAACTTCGGACATCACTTCCGAAGTTTGGTCCCAAAACTGAGGGGAGCATCGGCCGCACTCGCGCGGCTGATGCCCAACATCAGGGGACCCAACGCTCCCTACAGGAGACTGTACCTGGGGATCGTGCGAAGCATGGCCCTATACGGGGCTCCCGTATGGGCGGAGACCCTGACGGCCATCAATGTGGCTAGACTGCTGAGCCCGCAGAGAGTGATGGCCGTCAGGGTGATAAGAGGATACCGCACGATCTCCGGTGAGGCGGCATGTCTCCTAGCCGGGACCCCTCCATGGGACCTGGAAGCGAGAGCCCTTGCGTCACTGTTCAGATGTCCCTACTCCACCAGGAAACCGTGGAGATATGGAAGGTGCGACTTGAGCAACCAAAGGGGGGATTCCCTACAATCGCGGCCGTCAGACCGGTCATGGACGAGTGGCTGGAGAGGAGACACGGTGCTCTCTCCTACCGGTTGACACAGATGCTTGCCGGGCACGGTAGCTTCGGTAGGTATCTGTGGCGGAAACACCGGGAACCCACGGCCGAGTGTCAGCACTGCGAGGACCGCAGCGATGACACGGCGCTCCACACACTGGTGGAGTGCACGGCGTGGGCGCAACAGCGCCAGGTCCTCGTAGTGGGTCTGGACGTGGACACTCTCTCGCTCGAGACCATGGTGCGAGCCATGCTCTCCAGCGGGAGTAAGTGGGACTGCGCCGCCTCCTTCTGCGAGCAGGTCATGCTCGTGAAGGAGGCGGCGGGACGGGTACGGGAGAGAACTCTCCCACCCGAGTTCCGCAGTCGGCGGCCTGGGCGCCGCCGACGTGTCTTCGCCGAGGACTATCGGCCACCATGACCGGGGGCCTGAGGACGGTGAGAGGGCGGCTCACCGTCCTTACAGAAGCAGGTCCATGACGGCAGCGTGACGTGAGTGAGACAATTCACGCACGCCCCCCCTTAGAAGCGGGATCACACCCGAAACCCCCCAAAGACGCGGTATATCACCCGAACCACCCCCTGGGCGAGGCCGCAGTAGCGGCCGTGGGTCTGTTGGGAGTCCTGGGACATCCTTCCGAGGGTTTACCCGGGGCTCCCAACCATAGACTGTCGGGCGTGACGTGAGGTTTTTTAGTCGGTAGGAGTCCGGCATAACATCCATGAGGATTTTCCCTCACGTTAAACAAAAAAAAAAAAAGCATAAAATTACTTCATTATGTCGTACACCCTATTAAAGAAATGCACGCAAAAATTTCAAAATAAGTATAGTTAGTAATTTCATTTAAAGTAGTAAGTATTACTAAAAAAAAATAATCTATTTGTACTATTACATCACAGCACTTATGACCACTTAACTTTAAGCGGCAATTAGGGTCACAATACAGTCGTAGTTGCGGCTATAAACGGCTTTTATCGATCTTGTAGTCATGATACATACTTATAAAATACACAAGTTCGTAGAACATCATTAATTTAAGCTTTTTAATGCTAAATTTATTATTATCTGGATCTAGATCTCAGAACTCGTGAGGTCTAATGAATTAACGTTATCACACCAGCGACATCAGGTCATGAACTAATAATGCTCAAAACCAAAAACACGATTACATACTCGTATCAAATTATCGATAGCTTTGATTGAAAAAAAAAACGATATTGAAATTTTAAGCTGGATTCGGCTGGAAGGATGGATTTAGTTGAAGTTGGTTTTATAATAATACATTTATTTTTTTATTTATAAGGAAGAAAATTGTAAAATCTTCATTTAATTTACTCCAAACACTTTTATCTTAGAGGTTCCTTTTTAAAATTAATTACGCACAAAAACCGATCGCACTATCTCTTTCTTTTACGTCGAAATGTACAATGTATTCCAACCATTAATAGTCTTTTTAACCAATTAGTAGTCAGATGCGCTCTTAAGCTGACATTTTTCAATATTCCTATGCTTTAAAAGCATAAGAGTAAAGTTAGAACTATATAAACTTGGAACTCTCTGCCAGCGCAGCGCACTCTTCATAACTCCGAGTTCTTCAAGTGGAATGAAAAGATGCTTATTATCATTATCTTGTGAACTGTGATGGTGATCGTCAACTTGCTAGATATCATCATGGCTTCTCACAATGCGGATTTTATTTTCACGAGCTACATAGGTATTCATAACGTGGTCAAGAATATTAGCTCTCTTACACTTAGTTTCGAAAAGGGATCGCGCTTCTATAAAGTCTTCATTCATCATCATCATTTTTGGGATAGATTTGAAAACTGGCAGCCTTGTCTGTTGGCATACCTACATGAAAATAATTGTCATTGTTTATGTGTTCGAAGTGTAATTATGATCTAAATAAGTAAATAGCCTTTGAGAATGCCGAAAGGCGAAACCGGTTAGGTATTACAATAATAAATGTTGTGGACCAGTACAAGTGAAGTTTTTCAATATCTTCTTTAAAGTCAATTATCGCAGATTAAGTTTAGAAAAAACCTTCGGTCTTGCATGAGAATAAGTCCTGTAGTTTCACCAAATTTTCTTTATACCTAAGCAGAACTAAACTGCAACTTTATCTAATTATTTGCGACTGCGACTACAGTGTAATAATTTCCCGTAATGAAAATACCTATTAACGATGCCTCAATGTAACGTATACTTTGTTAAGGAAATTTCCAACCAAATTTCCTTCAAGTTCGGGGTAAATAAGTTAGCGATGTAAATTAAAACGGATAGCTCGTCGAGTTTATGCGGAATAACTACTTTGTTGCGGTGTAAGTTTTAGTTACTTCAAAAGAAAGTAGAAAAATGTAGTTACGTGTGACGTTGTTCTGCTCAAACCCTAAAACCACATACCAACCGATACTATTGTCAATTGTGACTCAAAGGCTGTTCCGAATAAACACATAAAAGTTCATTAAAAAAGCTGGGTTAAGAAATTCTGGTAGATAATAACTTTGTTAATAACATATATACAAGCATAACTATTCATATTTCAAATAAGCCACCATTTTAGAACATCGGATTTGATGACGTAGTAGCACTCAATACTTACACAAAAAATTGTTGGGTGTTTATATTTAAAAGTTTATAAGTATTAATACCCGTGATCTGATATCAATAAAACAAGCAGGTTATTCCTAGCTTACTTTGGGATCGGATAGCGTTGTGTGAAATGTCCGTGAATATTTAAAAAAATGCTTTGATTACTAGCCTCTACATTGCTCTCTGTCGCCCAAAGCATCTATTGAAAAAGGTTTGGTAGTTATAAAGGACCTCCATTAGGTCCAAATCAAATAGAGATTGATGTGCGAGTTTCGTCACAGTTTAAATCAATCAATCAATCAAATCAGTCTATCATTCGCGGTCCACTGCTGGACGTAGATCTCTCTCAATCATTTTGGGACGATGGCGATTGGTCTTACAGTTTATATCGTAAAATGTTATTGATGCACTTTGTATGTAGAAAACCATTTTTGAAGCTTTTAAAAGCAGAAATGTATTTCCAAATCTACTAGTGAAGTAAGACCCAGTTCAAGGCGAAGGAAAGTCATAAAGATTTTCTTTTTCCAAATAAATAAAAAGGTTAGGTACCTACTATTATTTTATCTGCTGCTTGAAAAATACCTACTTTTACATATTCTCACAACCTCATTATTTTAGCCCATATAAAGCCAAGATTGGCGTGTGCTGTAAGATCTATAAAAGTGATAAACATTTTAAAATCGTACATATTATAAAGTTACATTCATGTCGGAATAATTACCTACGTATATAGGTATAGATATAACAAAAATACAATGAAGTACCTATGTATAGATAAGTACTGAATGGTGTATAACACAGGAACATAATTTCCCTCATAGCTTTATTACCTTCACGGAGATAATAAAACGAAGTAATTAATGTCTTATGCCAGTGAAAATAATGTCTAAATGCATTTTCCTTGTCAGTGTATGGCGTCATTAAATGCAGTATCGTCTATAAAGTTTTCCTTTTCATTAAAGGGCCTGTGTAATGTTCTATTATACTTTTGTAGGTAAGTAGCTACAGAATATTGTTATGGAAATCATTGTTGTTTTTATGAATAATTTTGTAACGCTTTTTGTGGTTTTCACCGTAGAATTAATTTCGCTTATTATTAATCCTAAAACATATTTAAATCATGTCTATCTCAGACATCTTTTGAACATGACGTACGTTTTTTATTTATTTATTTTTTCAATGGTCCCCGTAACTACGCACTGGCGCTGATATGTGACACCTTTAAAAAGGGTGCTTCATTTAGTTTTATTGAACTGTGTTTTTTCTTAATTTAATATCTACATTTTAACGTAGCGCTTATGTCACATTGCCCCATCTTAATAGCCTCATCTATAATCTCTCATTGAAGGTTGAATTATTGAGCATGTAGACCTTAGAGAGTGCCAATTCTAAGAGCCCAATCAAATTTATTTAGGACCGGCTCCTCGGCTGAGTAAACGCCATCTTTGAAATTTGAATTTGACAGCCAATGTGGACAAGTAGGCACTAAAATAAACTAATACCTCTTTTTAGAGTTTGTTTACTGTCCCAATAACAAACATTTCTTCGTGCATTGAATTGATCAAACTTAAAATAAGTTGCATTATTCATGTTTCATTTCAACCATTTTTAATCCCTGATGTAAAAGAAAATTCAGTGTTTTATTAGTTTTATTGTGACACCAAATGGATCAACCGATGTCAAAAGTTGAAAGCAGGAGTGTATAAAATTGAATGTTTTAAGATGTAACAAAATTAATGAGAAATAAATAAAATTTAATCAGCTTGTCCCATTATTTTTAAGGGCCCGAAATTTTCGTTAAAGCAATTAAATTATTTCTAAAATGCAATGATTTTTTAATTATAATAGATAAACACCTTCTACCATATAATAGAATAAAATAATTTGTTTTTTATGGTAGAAGGTTTTTATAGCGAGGGCTCTATAAAATAGAGTGCAGAGGGGCTTATGTCGAGAATTTTTCTGTAGTCTGTGACTCTGTTGCATTAAACTACGTCACTAGATCACGTGGATCATCTGTTCAAAGTTTGAAATAAAACAAAAATGACAACGTCAATCGGATTGAACTTTCACAATAAACGTGTTAGAGAGGAGAAGTCTGGTGAGAACGATCTCACGGCTTCCTTGTTATAATTAGTTGGACTGTTTAAACTTTTGGTTAGTTTGAATGCGCGCGACTAATTAACTTTGAACCCTAATTTAGATGGAGTCGGCTGCCCATTCTCAGGTTATTTCCCAAAGGACTAACATTTGAACGAGTTGGTAATTTGAACTTGTTGATGGTACGGGTTGTAGTTCCTTGTATTTGTGTGTGAATATAATTTGTAGGCTAGGCATTTCTGGACGCAACAGCGCCAGGTCCTCGTGGCAGGTTTGAACGTGGACATTCTTTCGCTGGAGACCATGGAGCAGATCTCCAATGGGAGTAAGTGGGACACTGCTGAGTCTTTCTGCGAGAGGTCGTGCTAGTGAAAAAGGCGGCAGGGAGGGAGCGGGAGAGATCTCACCCACCCTAATTAAAGAATTCTGCATCGCGATATAGAAGTTCCAGCAGCGAATAATCTATACATAGAAAAAAATTATAGAAAAGTCAAACTGTACATTGGAAATATTTAAAAAAAAATACTCGCTGGGTGTTCAACATAAAATACCGAAGCCGGAAATATAGTTAAAAATTTTTGTCTGTTTGTCTGTTTACTTTGCTTTGTCCGGAAGGATCTCAAAAAGTACTCAATAGACATGATTCAAATTTTGGTGTCATACTCCGCAGCAGAACCACTTTGACTACATTATGTACAAATTACAGGATAAAATGTAGATAATGTCTATATTTTTGTAGCTTAATTTCAAAAATTGTATATTGTTAGTTTCTTGGGAAATATCAATTTAAAGTGGTCATGCTACAGAGCATACTCTCCAGCAGGACCACTTTAAAATAGCGGTTATTTTACGCTGATTGTTATTGAATAAATATTAATTAGGGGTAGGGTCTTTTAATAGGCTATATATTATCACGCTTCATATCCTAGGGGCTAAGCAGATAGCAATCAAATTGGCACTATAACATAATTTTCGCGGGTAACAGCTAGTGATAAATATAACAGTCCAATGTTTGGCTTAGGCCCGCTAGACGCGATCACCTTGCCTGGTAGAAGTATCCTCCCTTTGTGTATTGGAGGAACGTTCTCACCCCTTCCGCCTCAGTCAGATAAGCCAGTAAGCAACGTAAGTAATTTATGAGGACTCCTACCTATGCTTAAGGCCTCAGTCTCAAAAAAATGTATCGAAAGAAAAAAAGGCAAAAACAATATCTGAAGAAAATATAAACCTATAAATTTGGTTTTCTTCTACTTTGAATAAATATGAGTACATACCTATTTATTAATCTTTACAAATATTATAAGGAGAAAAGATTTGATTGTTTGTTTGCATCGAGTAGGCTCCGAAACTGCTGAACTGATTAATTTTTTTTTCACTATTGTGAAGCAACCTATGTTCACCAGGGATAGCCTGGTGAACATAGGCTATATTTTATTACCATATTCCCACGGGAATAGGAGCTACGCGGGTGAAACTCCGGGTTCGCTAGTTATAACTAAAATAAGCTATAAAATACTACATTTGTCTGTTTGAAAGACGCATGTTTTGGTCAAGGTCGTGAGTCCTAACCCCAGCCTCATTTAGGGAATTTGTAATAACGGCACAAAAGCAATCGTCACATAGCAAATAACACAATGTAATCAGCATTTGCAGTACAATTACTTTGCCACTTGAAACTGTAGCGCACCATCTTGCAATTTCTCTAGCTCGTAGTCTCTCTTATCAACACGTACTCGCAAACCAAAGATTTCACAAAAGGTTTCACATTTACATTAGTTTTCAGTCCATGCGTTAATCATTTTGATATATTGAAAAAGTAACAAAAACTGCAGTACCTATTTTTTAATTGTTTTTACCTGTACTTATGGAAACTTTACTAACTGTAACTTATGAATATAATCTTATGTTCTATGTACGTCCGTACGGAGCGTTCGAGCTCTGATAGCTTCCTTCCGCGCACGCTTAGATTGTGGAATGAAAACAGGCTGGGAGACCCTGTTTTCCCACCGGTATGGGGTTAACGTTATCACACAGTCGACTTCAGCTCATGAACTATAGTGCTCGAAACCAAAAACACGATTAATTATCGAATTCTAAAGCTTTGTTGAATAAAAATTTTATGCTGGTAGGATGGATGAAGACTAATACTCGTATTAGAGTTAACGGAATATTTACCATGTATTATTAAGTATTTCCGATATTTCAGCACTAACTCTAACATTAGTGTTATTGCCGTGGTGTTAGTGACCATGAAAGTTTAAATACATACCTATAGCATCGATGAAGTTCGAGGTTGGTTTTATAAATTATTTTTAAGGAAGACAATAGTAAAATCTTCATATACTCCAAACACTTTATTTTATAGGTTCATTTATAACTAACTAGCTGACCTGCGCAACTTCGTTTGCGCCACATAGAGAGAGTATTACCTGTTCCCGTCGCATTTATTCCCGTCGCGTTGCGTTTACTCCCGTAGCGTCTCGTCTTAATATTCAATACTACGTGTGAGAGATAGAGAGAGAGAGAAAAGTTTCTCGTAGCGTGTATTCCCGTCGCATTATTTTTAAGAACAATTTCGTTTATGAAAGTAGTATCCCGTGGCATTATTGTAGAAAAAAATTGATTGCCAATAAAATGGTTATTGTGCACCAACCCAAAGATAGACACATGCTATCGCGCAATTTTTTTAGAACTTTTTTAAGAGAAACAATTTCTGTCGAACATATTTTTTACATAACTATAAAGATTTACGCAGCTCACGCAACTAAGCTCTCAAAGGAATAACTTTTCCCCCGTTTTTGAAACATTTACTATTACTGCTTCGCTCCTATTCGTTGTAGCGTGATGATACATAGCCTATGACACTCCAGAATAACGTAGCTTTCTATTGGTGAAAAAATTTTTAAAATCGGTTCAGTAGATCCCGAGATTACCCCTTACAATTTACCAAATCATTAGGTCCAAATCAAATAGAGATTGATGTGCGAGTATCGTCACAGTTTAAATCAATCAATCAATGAAATCAGTCTATCTATCGCAGTTCACTGCTGGACGTAGATCTCTCTCAATCATTTTGGGACGGCGGCGATTGGTCTTACACTTTATATCGTAACATGTTATTGATGCAATTTATATGTAGAAAACCATTTTAAAAGCAGTGAAGCAATTTGTATGTAGAAAACCATTTTAGAAGCTTTTAAAAGTAGAAAAAAGTATTTCTAAATTCACTAGTGAAGTAAGACCTAGTTCAAGGCGAAGGAAAGTCATGAAGATTTGCTTTTTCCAAATAAATAAAAACGGTTAGGCACCTACCTACCATTATTTTGTCTGCTGCTTGAAAAATACCTATTTTTACATATTCTCACAATCTCATTATTTTAGCCCATATAAAGCCAAGATTGGCGTGTGCTGTAAGATCTAGAAAAGTGATAAACATTTTAAATACGTACATAATTATAAAGTTTCATTCATGTCGAAATAATTACCTACGAGTATAGGTATAGGGTATAACAAAAATATAATTAAGTACCTATGTATAGATAAGTACTGAATGGTGTATAACACAGGAACATAATTCCCTTATAGCTTTATTACTTACGGGGAGATAATAAAACGAAGTAATTAATGTCTTATGCCAGTGAAAATAATGTCTAAATGCATTTTCCTTGTCAGTGTATAGCGGCATTAAATGCAGTATCGTCTATAAAGTTTTCGTTTTCATTAAAGGGCCTGCGTAATGTTCTACTATACTTTTGTATGTAAGTAGCTACAGAATGTTGTTATGGAACTGATTGTTGTTTCTATAAATATTTTTTGTGGTTTTCATCGTAGAATTAATTTTGCTTACTATTAATCATATTATATACTTACCAGAATCATGTCTATATCTGTAAAATAACTTTATAATGAACGTTGGCATCTAGTAAGCACATACCTATCTTTAACTTCTTCGATAACGTACTTACAATTGCTCCCCACACAACTCTTTAGAACATGACTACTTTTCAATGGTGCCCTTTCCCATGGCCGAGTAGAATTGAAAGAAAGAAAGAAAGAAAGAAAAAGAAATTTATTTCACATAGGCATTTACAGATGCTCTTGTAAAACGTCCAGAATATAAATCAAAATCTACCACCAGTTCACAACGCGACCCACCTGAGAAGAACTGGCAAGAAACTCAGCGGGTTATTCTTTTTAGAGCTCTATTTACAAAATGAATCTAAAAACTATGCATTTGACAATTTTTTGAGAATCCAGTAGAGCAGGTCATTTCCAGGCTTCTCCATCCAACAAATAATCACCAATTGTATAGTAGCCCCTGCAGTACAATTTACTTTTTACAACCTTTTTAAATTTATTAAGGGACATACTTTTAATTTCGTCTGGTAGCCTGTTGTAAAAGCGTAAACAGTTACCCATGAAAGAATTGCTGATTTTGTGCAATCTGCTATGATAAACAGCAAGGTTACTTTTATTTCTAGTGTTGACATTGTGTCTATCACTTAACTTAGCGAAACTATGTAAATTTCTTTGTACATACATAAGATTCTCAAAAATGTATTGTGATGCTACTGTAAGAATTTTAACCTCTTTGAATTTCTCGCGCAGAGAGACCCTTGGACCTAATCTATATATAGCTCTTATGGCCCGCTTTTGTAAAATAAAAATTTTATCTATATCTGCAGCATTGCCCCACAGTAGAATACCGTAAGACATTATGCTATGAAAGTAACTGAAATAGACTATTCTAGCCGTATCTACATCCGTCAAGTGCCTTATCTTTTGTACAGCAAATGCTGCTGAACTTAATCTATTTGCTAGTTTAACAATATGTGGACCCCATTGTAAACCAGCATCGACCGTTAACCCTAGGAACGTCGTTGATTCCACAAGTTCCAACACCCGACCATTAAGTTGAACATTGGTTTCTGACTGTGTTACATTAGGCAAGGTAAATTTTATGCATTTAGTTTTATTATCATTCAGTCTAAGATTGTTAGTGTTAAACCAATGAACCACTTTCAAGATTGCGTTGTTGACATCGTCATAGTTATCTATTTGTCTTTTAACTTTGAAAATCAAAGAAGTATCATCTGCAAACAAAACAATCCTGTTGTTGTCCCCCACGTAAAAGGCGAGGTCATTAAAATATATAAGGAATAAAAATGGTCCGAGTATTGAACCCTGTGGGACGCCCATAGTAACTACAGAGCCCTCCGAGCGTGTACCATTAACATCAACCCTCTGAATTCTATTGTTCAAATATGAAGTCAGAAGATCGAGAGCCTTGCTTCTTATGCCATAATGGTGTACTTTCCTGATTAATGTTTCATGTTGGACACAATCAAATGCCTTGGACAAATCGCAAAACACACCAATTGCGTCTTGTTTATTCTCCCAGGCCTCGTAAATACATTTCAATAACTCTACACCAGCATCGGTAGTCGAGCGTCCTTTAGTGAAGCCAAATTGTTTCTCATGAAACAATTTGTGACTATTAAAATAGATCAGCATCTGCTCTAGTATTAGTTTTTCAAATATCTTGCTCAAGGTCGGCAACACCGAGATAGGTCTGAAATTACCCGGATCTGAAGTACTGCCAGCCTTGAACAGTGGTATAACTTTACTGTGTTTCATCAAATCAGGAAATACACCACTTGAGACGCAATCGTTAAACACAGTTGCCAAGTGGGGGGCAATGACATCTATAATACTTGATACGGATTTTACTGATAGCCCACTAAGGTCAGCGGTTTTTTTAACATTAATAGATTTAAATGCTTTTAAGATGTCGTTGCAGTTGACAACTGTAAATTCGAACGCGCCCTCACAGGCAGCTACAGATTCTGCTAATAAAAGCTCGGCGGAGGTGGAAGACGACCGGAGAGTGTTAGTAATCTCTATAGGTACATTACTGAAAAATTTTTCGAACTCGGTCGCCACTGCCATATCCCCCGAAACGTGGCGATTGTCTATCTTTAAATGAAACTTTCTTTCATTCGCTGTACACCTACCACATTCCGCATTTATAATGTTCCAAGTAGTTTTAATGACATTCGCAGAATCTAAAATTTTATTTCTAATGAAATTAGACTTGGCCAAGGTACAGGCTTGCTTAAATATCTTTAAATATTTTTTAACATATTCCTGAAACTCTGGGTTGAAATTATGCGATTTTTCAGAATACAGTTCATATAGTTTATGGCGACTTTTATAAATTCCGGGTGTTGCCCAGTCACTGAAAGCAGAGCTGCCTCCGATTGATAAAGTTTTCGGGGTAAAGATTTTCCCAAACACATCATGTATCAAATTAAATAAATCAGAGTAGGATTCTTCTACACTAGTGTAATTGGGCAATTCTGTTATTTTCTTGACTAAGTTTCTTCTGAATGTTTCCAAGCGATGTGTGTTAACTGGGACAAAACTAATTATCTTCTTATTTTCCCTACTATTTCTCAGATAAGAAACAAACTGACCGCGATGATCTGATTTTACAGGGTCCACTATACATTTTTTAATGGGATTTATATTAGTATAAATATTATCAATACAAGTAGCACTAGTGGCAGTTATACGAGTAGGTTCCAAAAATATATTATACAAACCAAATGACTTGAACAAATTTAACATTTTCTCTCTCTGTAAAGGTTCCCGTGCAGTTTCTAAAACACCTACATTGAGATCCCCACAAAATAGGACCGTTTTTTTAGTACTTTGGCATTTAAACAATGCTTCTTCAAGTTTTTCTTCGAACTGTACATATGGAGCATCTGGGGGACTGTATACGCTTAGTACAATGAACCGCTCAAACTCTATACTGGCTATCTCAATAACTCGTTCAACAGAGAGGGCTACTATGTCTTTACGTTCTTTACACTTTATTGACTTATTAATAATAATTAAAGAGCCTCCACGTTTATATTTCACTCTACAGAACGAGCTAGCAACCTGGTGATTTTTGAAATTGAACATGAGTTGATAAGGCCTTAACCAATGTTCTGTTACACAAAAAATATCAATGCCATTCAAGTTCATGTACAATTCCAATTCCAATTCTTTTCCACCAATCAGGCCTTCAACATTTTGGTGCACCAGGTGTAAAGCATTATTTTTAAGATTAATAGATTCAACGGCCTGTGAGCAATCAGATATAAAATTATGCTGTGGCTGATGTAGAACTAAATGGCTAGATTTAACATTAATTGATTTATACATTGTGTCAAGCTTAGTGCAAGAACGTTGCTCTTTTGTCCTATAATCTAATTTAAATTACTTGGATATAAACAACTATCCAGAGTTCTAATATCAATGTCATTTTTCTGCTCAAAAGGAGCAGGTTTGATAGCCAGATTTTTGGCTAAAGTATCTATAAAATAATGTAGCGAAATTGCTACCTGTCTTTTAAAATAATCCAGAAGCTTATGCTTTCCTTTAGTCATATAGAAATAATAATTTTTCCTAACAATAGTGTTAGTATCAATTATACTAAATTTTTTATTATGAAGTGTTAATGTGTCCAATGATAAATTTAAATAGTACCTAATCCTATTTTCCACAACTGGCATATGCTTACAGTTTCCAATTCCGTAGTACTGCATCCGTATACGAAATAGAATTGTCCAGTAGTGAATTGCGATATGTGATACCTTTAAAAAGTGTAACAAGGTTCGCGATCTGTGAGCTAGTTTTATAGAACCGCATTTTTTTTTAAAATTTAATACATTTTAACATAGCTCTTATCACATCGCCCCATCTTAATAGCCTCATCAATAATTTCTCATTGAAGGTTGAATTATTGAGCATGTAGACCTTAGAGAGTGCCGATTCTAAGAGCCCAATCAAATTTATTTAGGATCGGTTCCTCGGCTGAGTAAACGCCATCTTTGACATTTGAATTTGACAGCCAATGTGGACAAGTAGGCACTAAAATAAACTAATACCTCTTTTTAGAGTTTGTTTACTGTCCCAATGACAAACATTTCTTCGTGCATTGAATTGATCGAACTTAAAATAAGTTGCATAATTCATGTTTTATTTCAACCCTTTTTAATCGCTGATGCAAAAGAAAATTCAATTCAGTATTAAATATAATACTGAAGTCGGTGCCAATATGGCTATGAAAGAGATTAAATGATGCCTACCTAAGCCTACATAGTTTTACTGGGCACCGATTTCTGTATTATATTTCATGATATCTGATAAATCAGAATATACTAACTTTGTGCTAAGCAAATTTTATTTTTCAGTTTTTAGTTTTGTTTGAAGTCGGTTTCTTTTTTGTTAAAAAAAAATTAATTATGTAGTTTTATTGTGACACCAAATAAATGAACCGATTTCAATAGTTGAAAACAGTAGAAAATTCAGTTTTTTGAGGTGTTTTATCAAAGTTGATGACAAAGCTATAAAATTTAATCAGCTTGTCCAGTTGTCCCGTTATTTTTAAGGGCCCGAAATTTTTGTAAACGCAATGAAACTATTTCTAAAATCCAGTGATTCTTTAATTATGATAGACAAACACCTTCTACCATAAAATAAAATAAAATAATTCGTTTTTATGGTAGAAGTACCTATTTATAGATACGGCTCTATAAAATAGAGTGCAGAGGGGCTTATGTCGAGAATTTTTCTGTAGTCTGTGACTCTGTTGCATTAAACTACGTCACTAGATCACGTGGATCATCTGTTCAAAGTTTGAAATAAAACAAAAATGACAACGTCAATCGGATTGAACTTTCACTTTAACAATAAACGTGTTAGAGAGGGGCAGTCTGGTGAGAACGATCTCACGGCTTCCTTGTTATAATTAGTTGGACTGTTTAAACTTTGGGTTAGTTTGAATGCGCGCGACTAATTTACTTTGAACCCTAATTTAGATGTAGTCGGCTGCCCATTCTCAGGTTATTTCCCAAAGGACTAACATTTGAACGAGTTGGTAATTTGAACTTGTTGATGGTACGGGTTGTAGTTTCTTGTATTTGTGTGTGAATATAATTTGTAGGCTAGGCATTTCTGGACGAAACAGCGCCAGGTCCTCGTGGTAGGATTGAATGTGGACATTCTTTCGCTGGAGACCATGGTGCAGATCTCCAGTGGGAGTAAGTGGGACACTGCTGCGTCTTTCTGCGAGAGGTCATGCTCGTGAAAGAGGCGGGAGGAAGGGAGCTAGCAGGAGAGTTCTCCCCCACCCAAATGAACGCTGCATCGCGATATAAAAGTTTTAGCAGCGAATAATCTATACATAGAATAAAATGATAAGTAGAAAAGTCAAAACTGTGCATTGGTAATATTATTTAAAAAAAATACTCGCTGGGCAACATTAGATACCGAAGACGAAAATATAGTTAGAAAAATTTTTGTCTGTTTGTCTGTTTGCTTTGCTTTGTCCGGAAGGATCTCAAAAAGTACTCAATAGATATGATTCAAATTTTGAACAAATATTAATTAGGGGTAGGGTCTTCAAATAGGCTATATATTATCACGCTACATATCCTAGGGTTTAAGCAGATAGCAATCAAATCGGCATTACCTATAACATAATTTTCGCGGGCAACAGCTAGTGATAAATATAACAGTCCAATGTTTGGGCTTAGGCCCGCTAGACGCGATCACCTTGCCTGGTAGAAGTATCCTTCCTTTGTGTATTGGAGGAACGTTCTCACCCCTTCCGCCTCAGTCAGATAAGTCAGTAAGTAACGTAAGTAATTTATGAGGACTCCTGCCTATGCTTAAGGACTCAGTCTCAAAAAAATGTATTGAAAGAAAAAAAAGGCAAAAACATTATCCGAAGAAAACATAAACCTATAAATTTGGTTTTTTTCTACTTTGAATAGTTACATACATACATACATACATACATATGGTCACGCCTTTATCCCCGAAGGGGTAGGCAGAGGCATATTATATGCCCACATTTCACCTTTTTGTATAATTTGTCCCACGTAATAGGTGGTGAGCCGTATTGCCGTGTTTAAATGGACAGGCGCAGGTTGTGACTGCCTGTTGTTGAAATAAAGTCTTCAACTTGACTTAACGACTGCCATTTTACTGGCAACCGGGACCAACGGCTTAACGTGCTTTCCGAAGCACGAAAACGCTCAAATAAATGTCACAAAGTGATCACATGGATGGTCGCCCATCCATGGACCGGCCATAGTGAAAGTTGCTTACTGCAGTGATCGTTTACAGAACGCTGAGTTCGCGGGGCCACGAGCGCTTCCTTTTTTAATAGTTATGAGTACTTAACTATTTATTTCTCTATACAAATATTATAAGGAGAAAAGATTTGATTGTTTGTTTGCATCGAATAGGCTCCGAAACTACTGTACTAATTTAAGAAATCTTTCACTGTTGTGAAGCTACACTATCCCTGGTGAACATAGATAGGCTATATTTTATTCCCATATTCCCACGGGAACGGGAGCTACGCGGGAGAAACTCCGGGTTCGCTAGTTACAACTAAAATAAGCTATAAAATACTGCATTTCTTTGTCTGAAAGACGCATGTTTTGGTCAAGGTCAACCCTAACCCCAGCCTCATTTAGGGAATTTGTAATAACGGCACAAAAGCAATTGTCACTCAGCAAATTAATCAATCTTGTCAATCCGTCCCTGTTTCAATTTATTTTTATCTATAGTTCGATAAATAGGTACTATAGCTATGACAAAGATGGCAAATACTAGCTTTATTCGTAATTTGATTAATTAACGTCAACTTTTCCTCGTATTAAAATTATCCTACCTAACTATACTATTTAATCCAATCAACTAGCTGTTGCCCGCGACTTCGTACGTGTGAAAATTATGTTAAATATAATGCCAATTTGATTGCTCTCTTACTTAGCCCCTAGGATATGTTGCGTAATAATATATAGCCTATTTGATGACCCTACCCCTATTTGATATTTGTGCAAAATTTGAATCAAATTTATTGAGCACTTTCCGAGATCCTTCCGTACAAAGCAAAGCAAACAAACAATTTTTTTTCTAACTATATTTTCGGCTTCGATATCTTATGTTGAACACCCAGCGAGTATTTTTATTTTAATACTAACTGTTGCCCGCGACTTCGTACGCGTGAAAATTATGTTATAATGCCAATTTGATTGCTCTCTGCTTAGCCCCTAGGATATGTTGCGTGATAATATATAGCCTATTTGAAAACCCTACCCCTAGTTAATATTTGTTCAAAATTTGAATCAAATCTATTGAGTACTTTTTGAGATCCTTCCGGACAAAGCAAAGCAAACAGACAAACAGACAAACCGACAAACAGACAAAATTTTTACTAACTATATTTTCGGCTTCGGTATCTTATGTTGAACACCCAGCGAGTATTTTTTTTTAATATTTCCAATGTACAGTTTTGACTTTTCTCTCATTTTATTATATGTACTTACCTATAGATTTCCTATGTACAGTTTTCTTTTAATCATTTTATTATATGTATAGATAGATGAAACTTTAGTATGCAAGTTTCACAATTTAATCTTCAGAATTACCAACAAGGTGACACTAAAACAAGCTAAGTCATTGATCGCAATGAAAATGTAATCAGCATTTGCAGTACAAAGTACAATTACTTTGCCACTTGAAACTGTAGCGCACCATCTTGCAATTTCTCTAGCTCATAGTCTCTCTCATCAACACGTACTCGCAAACCAAAGATTTCACAAAAGGTTTCACATTTACATTAGTTTTCAGTCCATGCGTTAATTATTTTCATGTATTTAAAAAGTAACAAAAACTTCAGTACCTACCTATTTGTTAATTGTTTTCACCTGTACTTATGGAAACTTTACTAACTGTAGCTTATGAATAGAATCGTATGTTCTATCATTGCACCGCCCGCCACAGACAGTATTTATCCTCGCACTTTCCGTACGGAGCGTTCGAGCTCTGATAGATTTCTTTCGCGCACGCTTAGATTGTGGAATGAAAACAGGCTGGGAGACCCTGCCTGTTTTCCCACCGGTATGGGGTTCTTCGAAAGGGGTTTTAGAATTTGTTGAAGGCCTCTGGTGTTGCAAACATCCATGCTACTGTGACTAGACCACTTTCCATCAGGTGGATCGTAAGCTTGTCTGTCAATATAGGTTATAATTATCAATTTGTCTAACGCGGAGACATACATTAATTAGGCAATTACATTTATAAACAAAACTAACTAAAAATTGTACGGACCAAGCGTCTGTAGTATCATATAAAAAAAGCTTGTCACTTCAGTTGTATTAAAAAAACCGATTTATTACATTTTTAAAGACTGAACAAGTAGCGAATAAATTCCATTACACGAAAAAGATTCAATAATACTAAGTATCTTTTTATCGCATGTAGGCAGAGTCGTAAGTAAAACAGATTTTTAAGCTCAATATGGGTACCTATTAACAAATGGAATCGAAAAATGGTTTTATCACAACTATAATTATAGTTTTCAAACATCTATTTTACTATATACACCCCATGGGCTCATATCATGGCGTCAAAAATAAAAAATACCACGCCCCGAATTCAGGTACGAGAGGTCAAATCCTTATCTAATCTCAAAAGTTTTGTTAACCAAAATTGTATGTTTTAGATTTTAAATAATAAATTATGATGAATTGATGATCGTTTGGAATAATTTAACTTACTAATGACGATAGAGTTTTCTAAGACCAGTTTAGTAATATAAGAGTTAAGAGTTTATCGAATACAATCTGACAAATTCTTCGTCTTTATATTATTGGTATAAGTAGGTAAGTATAGAAAAAATGCACTGGTTTTAAATTCAGGTCAAAAAAATATCTACCTTAAATCTAAATTTTGTAACTATTGAACAAATAATTTAAATTAGTAGGTATTAAACCAATTCACGAAATATTTACTATCAACGCATAACTGACAGTTACTTACTACATGTGCGCGATACGTTGAGACACGCTAGGGAACAAACCACTTCCCAGGAGTGCCTCAACTTACCACGCACGGGTAATAAGCAGTAAAATATAAATAAAATCGAGTAATTACTAAAATGTGTCACAACCAATTGTGCAATAAGCTTCGGCTTTTCGCCGCTTCAGATCGTTAGCCTAAAATGCACCAGTATACTTGAAACCCTTGTACAATACAAACTGTATGATTTGAGAGCTCTACTTAAGCAGAATATGTTTAACTCGCTATTAATTTTATGGCACGCTTGTAGGAGTTAAACAGATTAGATAAAGACGACTCGTGTAGTAGGTATTATATAGATGAGATGGTATTACATAAATCTTGCAACATTATTGTACTAAGCATTATTTGCTTAGATGAAATACATGCAGCACTTTCCGCGTCTTTTAACCATTAAAATCAGTCTATCCAGATCCTAGGCCTCTCCCGATCATTTTTGGAAGCTTTTTGGTGGCATTCTACCCCGTTCAGTCGCGACAAATTAATGCGTAATATTGTTTTTGGTTTTTTCACTTTTTTGCCTTACCAACCGGCCGCCCAACAATTTCCGTAGTGTTCCAAAACGTGTAAATAAGCCTCCGTATGAATAAAATAAAAGTCTGAAATTAATAGAAAGTATGACACTCGCCAGACTACATCAAAATCATCAATAATTCCGTAAATCCATTGATCACGACGTAACCGAAGGACAGATAAACAAACCAACACAATTTCCTATTTACAATATTAGTATGGAAGTATGGATGGGGTAGTTATATTTTTATAGTTCAAATGTGCGTCATTGAGTTGGCACTTTGCCTAATAGAACGTCCGGTAGTGTATCGAGTGATTTTATTATCAATCGAATAACGAGTCAAGAGTGAATGCAATTTGTAGAGAGCAGAATATACTTCTAAGTACCTTGTGCTAACGGAACCAAAATCTCGATTGAATGAGCACTCGTAATTTTCTTTTAGTACAATAATATGCGCTCGTGGCCCCGCGGACTCGGTGTTCTGTAAACGATCACTGCAGTAAGCAACTTCCATCCATGGGTGACCATCCATGTGATCACTTTGTGAAATTTATTTGAGCGTTTCCGTGCTTCGGAAGGCACGTTAAGCCGTTGGTCCCGGTTGCCGGTAAAATGGCAGTCGTTAAGTCAAGTTGAAGACTTCATTTCAACAGCAGGCAGTCACAACCTGCGCCTGTCCATTTAAACACGGCAATACGGCTCACCACCCATTACGTGGGACAAATTATAAAAAAAAAGGTGAAATGTGGGCATAAAATATGCCTCTGCCTACCCCTTCGGGGATAAAGGCGTGACCATATGTATGTACAATAATATGCTGGTTGTACTTCTTACTCATCAATTAAATCAGCCTATGACAGTCCACTCCTGGACGTAGGCCTCTCCCAATTTACACCACAACACACGGTTCTGCGTCTTTCGCATCCAGTCCCAGCCTGCCACCTTTTCCAGATCGTCGGTCCATCTGGCGGGTGGACGTCCTACGCTACGATTGCCAAATCGCGGTCTCCAATCCAGAACTCGCTTTCTCCATCGGTCGTCTGTTGTTCTGCTGATGTGGCCGGTCCACTGCCTCTCTAAAGTGCTTATTCTGCGAGCTATGTCGACCACTTTAGTTCTCTGCCGTATAACCTCATTTTGAAGTTCATCCCTCAAAGAAACTCCAAGCATAGCTCGCTGCGGCGCGGACCAACCCCACCGAGTGTCCAAGTCTCGGCACCGTTAGTCATAACGGGTAGAACGTACCGGTTGTAGACTTTCGTCTCCAAGCATTGCGGTATAGGCGAATTTAAAACTCGTCGCTTACGTACTTCTTACTGAAAATTCATATTTATAAAATAGTAGATGATGCTTAAGTCTTCTCCAGAGTGTATTTCAGCTACCGTTCCCACGTCAACACCGTGTGGCTTCACCCTAAGTGTTCACGTCTCGGCACCGTTAGTCATAACGGGTAGAACGCACCGGTTGTAGACTTTCGTCTCCAGGCATTGCGGTATAGGCGAATTGAAAACTCTTCGCTTACGTACTTCTTACTGAAAATTCATATTTATAAAATAGTAGATGATGCTTGAGTCTTCTCCAGAGTGTATTTCAGCTACCGTTCCCACATCAACACCGTGTGGCTTCACCCTAAGTGTTCACGTCTCGGCACCGTTAGTCCTAACGGGTAGAACGCACCGGTTGTAGACTTTCGTCTCCAGGCATTGCGGTATAGGCGAATTGAAAACTCGTCGCTTACGTACTTCTTACTGAAAATTCATTTATAAAATAGTAGATGATGCTTGAGTCTTCTCCAGAGTGTATTTCAGCTACCGTTCCCACATCAACACCGTGTGGCTTCACCCTAAGTGTTCACGTCTCGGCACCGTTAGTCATAACGGGTAGAACGCACCGGTTGTAGACTTTCGTCTCCAGGCATTGCGGTATAGGCGAATTGAAAACTCGTCGCTTACGTACTTCTTACTGAAAATTCATTTATAAAATAGTAGATGATGCTTAAGTCTTCTCCAGAGTGTATTTCTGCTACCGTTCCCACATCACCTTTCTTTTTCGCTTATAATCTGCGATACAGGGGGGGTGGGGGGCTGTTTATTTTAACAAATCAAAAATTAATAGTAAGTATTGATATCCAGTGCCCCTGCTAGTCACATGAGTAAAATAGTATAGCGCCGCGCAAGCGAACGTCGAACGGCGTTAGTTCAAAAAAAAAGCTAAGAACGAAAACAGATTGAACATTGTGAAAGAATGAAAATAAAATAAGTTGGACTAGTATTGGTGTATCCATGTTATCCCAATGATAACTTGGCTTCATCGCGCTAATGTGATTTAAAAAGCAAGTTAAAAAGTAAGTTCTACAAATTTTTTGTCATTATTCATTCAGACACGAAGAGATTCAGTCATGGCCTCCTCATTATTCCTAACTTCATTTTTCTTGTTTAGTATTTTGTATTGTTCAACTTCGTATTGTTTTCCAATCGAGAGCTATGAAGGTTAGTCTTTTATTTCATGTCACATTTCATTATTTTCTTGTCAAAAAATTTCCGAGGGAAATTCGGATTTTTGTAATTCAGTTGCTGTCAAAGGAAAAGCTAATACTTATGTTAATTTTACTTTCGACATTTTCCGAGCCATATACAAATTAAGTGACGGTAATTTCGATTGCCAATCAATTTCTTTTTAGAGTTCCGTATCCAAAGGGTAAAAAACGGGACCTGATTCATGAGACTTCGCCATCCGTCTGTCTGTTTGTCTGTCTGTCCGACTCTCTGTCTGTTCGCTGTCCGTTACAAGGCTGGTTCTCATGCACGGTGAGAGCTGAAATTTTCACATAAAATTTGAAATTTTAAATATTGTTTCTGTTGCCGCTATAATAACAAATACTTTCTTAAAATAGAAAAAATATATTATTTAAGGGGGGCTCCCATACAAAAAACGCGATTTCTTTGCAATTTCAGTTTTTATATTATTACCGGCAGCAAGTAGACGCTTGAAATGCTCACAGAACATCGAGCTATATATTTTCATTAAATAAAAATAATTTTACTAAAATAAAATGGATATTTAAGGGGGCTCCCATACAACTAACGTGATTTTTGTAATTTTTTTGGTACGGAATCCTCCGTACGCGAGTCCGACTCGCACTTTACCGGTTATTATTTCTGTGATTAAATTTGATATTATACTTACACACTTTTGTCTATCGTTTACAACAATGAGGTGTAATAATTTATTACATTACTATTAGGTACTTATTGATTTAAGGTTTTTTTTGCTTTAAAAACAGAGATTGAGTCAATTAATTTTCTGAATCATTTTCGTTTAAAGAGTTCTAATCGAATGTAGTCAGTTAAAAACATAAACCAGTATAAATTGGGTATCTTTTTATGCTGGCCGAAGGCCGACCACTTGGCATAAAATAATTATTTCAGATTTATCAGAAAGGGTGTTCAAAATCACACTTTGTGTCTGTATTCCCTCTAGGTGATGTCGCAGTGGTAGCCGCAGGTCTGTTGGGAGTCCTGGGGTATCCTTCCGAGGGCTTACTCGGGGCTCCCAACCGTAGGCTGTTCGGTAGGATACGTGTGGGTTTCAGTCGGTAGGAGTTCGGCATAGCATCCCTGTAGGATTTAGGACGTGAGCTGCCCCTGTAGGACACTATAATAGGAAACCACACTTTGTGTCTGAAGCGCTTGTTTACGATACCGTGTGATGAAACAAGCCCTTTCTTCCTCGTACGCTTAAATTGTGGTACAGCTCACTGCCTCTTTTGTCCGACGTCTGAGATTCTTCAAACGGATTGTTTGCAGACTTTTCAGCTCCGCTAGTCCGAGTGTAGCACATAAGATATTGCAGACTGCTATCGGCTAAGAACTATGGCGACAGCTCTTTCGGTGGTATAAATACAATACAGATTTGTGATAAGATAATATCTAGGTAGAATAATCGTGTGTATGGTAATGATCATCACAATTATTTCCAAGATTACCGACAGATATTTTTACATAATTTTATAATTTCAAAGTTTCTTGATGTTATATATTATGACGATTTTTACAATATATTTTGTATCTATACTAATATTATAAAAAGGAAAGATTTGTTTTTTTGTTTTTTGGTTTGTTTGTAACGAAAAGGCTCCGGAACTACTAGACCGATTTGAAAAATTCTTTCACTGTTGGAAAGCTACACTCTTTGCGGTGAACATAGATTTTATTCCCGTATTCTCACGGGGACGGGAAATACGCGGGTGAAACCGCGTGACGTCCGCTAGTGTAGTATAAATGTCTAAAGGTGAGCTAAGTTTGAGAAGGCGAAAATAACGTGAGAAGCCTAATGACTTAAAAGTTTTAATACATATTTGCTTGACCGTGTGTAGCTTGGTTCCTGTTCTCACTTCCCATGGGAACTTATTTCCTAGATCAATAGTAACTTATACGTTATTCCAGACCATAATATTTTGACTGCCTCCTTGGTATAGAGGAGATAAATGTGCGACTGCGGATCACGAGGTCGTAGGTTCAATTCCCATCGGAGACAAAAAAATTGTGTGATCCATAAATGTTTGTCTCGAGAGTCTGGGTGTTACTAGATATAGTATGATAAGTATTGTATTTAAAAATATAAGTATAAGTAGTAAAATAAGTATTAATATCCGTGGTCTTAACCTGCTAGTGATACCCATAATATGGGTGTCACATGCAGATTATTCCTAACTTACTTTGGGATCAGATAACGTTGTGTGAAAATGTCCGAGAATATTTTTGCTTAAATATCCTACTAATATTATAAATGTGAAAGTTTGTGAAGATGTTTGCATATTTGGATGTTTGTTTCTCAATCATGCTCTAACGGCTAAACGGATAGGGCTGAAATTTGGTACAGAAATAGCTTATAGTCAGGAATAATACATAGGCTACTTTTTATCCCGGGAAAATGTTCCCACGGGAAGCAGGAACGTGTACGGGTTTTCACGCGGGCGAAGCCACGAGCATCATCTAATAAATTACATATCTACTTAAATAAAAATAAAATCTATCACTTCCGCGGAACTACTGGGAATTAATTTATTCGTATTTAATTTATACTTTGTTCCGCGGAACTAATGGGAACTGAATTATTGATGCTTTGTTCCGCGGGACAACTGGGAAAAAAAGTCTCACTAGTTCCGCCGCGGAACTACTTTAACGGAACAACTGGGAATAATCGTAAATTTCACCCAGGTTCGTTCAACCGTTAGCGCGTGATTGTGTAACAAACATCTTCATAAACTTTCACATTTATAATATTAGTAGGATTATAAAAAGTTTGTACAAAATTAAGTTCTATATTTCTAGGTGTGGACAACTTGAGCTTGCGGTCTCCGGCACCATTTCTTGTTACCTTGTCAAAGATTTGCGGAGGGCTTGCCCAAGCTCGTAGTCGTAAGGTCAGTAATCTATACTAATAAATCTGTAGAAGTGAAAATTCTGTACATTCAAAATATCAAAAAATTTTTTGTCTGTCTGTCTGTCTGTCTGTCTGTTTGTTCAGGCATCACGCAAAAACTATCGGTTTGATTACGATGAAACTTGGTATAATTATTCTTTAATAGCCTGGGCACCACACTGGGTACTTTTTATCCCGGAAAATTATATAGAATTCAAACTATATAGACCCAAAGCTATTATCAATTAATGCTTAAACGGTTAATGGTACGATGATGAAACTAAGCATGAGCGTTGTTTGTTACAATTTGAAAAAAGTAATTTTAACATTTCTGCAAATTCCACCTACAAAGGTATAAAAAAGGAGGGTAAAGTTTGTATGGGACAACGTGATTCCTTGGTCCGATCTACTTAAAATTTGGCATATAGCATTGTTAACTTAATTGATGGAAGACATGTTTCGTATTTTATTGAAATTTGTACTAATAACGAGCTAAAAAGGGAATGTAAATTATTTTGGGGCAGATTTTCTCCGGAGTTAATATCGATACTCCTTAAATACCCTTATTTTATACTTAAATTACTTTTTATTTTGACACATAATTTGTGAAAGTTCAATACAATTGACGTTTTCATTTAGGATTTATTTCAAACTGTATCTGTTTGACAGATGATTTTACTACATAGTCATAAAGTTAAATAAAAAAGCCCTATTTTGGTATAATATTAACCAAATATGCTTTATGGAAGTATTATTGCTAATTTATTCAAATTTTGTGTGACAAAAATACATTTGTGAAAAGAATAAGAAAATTCTAAGATGGCTAGCCAGAAAAAATGAAAGACCACGCTTCAGGTAGTATCCACTGGTCAATAAAATAACACCGCATGTTACCATCTGGCTGAAATTTGGAAACAGACTCACTAAGTCTTTGTAAAATACGGGAATGGCCTCTACGTAGACTACATTCGACAGGACTGAAAAGAGCCATTACAATGAACATGAACGCTCAGCTGATGAAATTTACATTGTTATTGCGTTACCAGGTCTAGGATGAACCATCTGTATTAGGAGGACAAAGCCTACAGTAGTTCGGTTTGTCCAAACGTCGTAGGCTGGGACTACCTGAAGAAGGAACTAAGTTACGATGTCAATTGCTTAGAAGAGAAGTTGTGTCAAGTAGTAGTTTAGCCGTTGAATTAAGAAATGTATTTAATAAATAAATTTACTTAGCTCATATTATTATTATTATTTTTTTATACCACAAAGGTGGCAGACAAGCATACGGCCCACCAGAAGGACCGGTGGTCACCGCAGCCTATGAACGTTTGCAACACCAGAGGCGCCACACTCGCGCTGCCGACCCTAAAATATTATTATGCATTATGAATTTGTTAATCAGAAATCTATCTCACTGGGTATTATTATAAATGCGAATGTTTCTGAGTGTGGATGTTTGTTACTCTTTCACGCTGTAACGGCTGAACGGATCTGGCTGAAATTCTACAGAGATATGTTGTAGTCTAGGAACAAAATTTCACGCAGGCGAAGCTGCGGGTATCAGCTAGTAATCTATAAAATAAATAAAATAAAAAAAATATTAGCTGACCCTCGCAACTTCGTTTACGTCACATAAGGTCTATGAAAGGACAAGTATATCTTCATGAGACTCCTAAGAGTGTGTGGAACTGCCCTGTTTGCTTAATCAGAAAATAACTTAAAGATTTATTTTAGGACTAAACAAACACGCCAGTTTAGAATGACCCTTACATTCAAAAGAACCCTTGAATTACAGGTTTAGCGAAAGTTGAGATGTCTCTAATTTCTGAACTACAAAACAATCAATATTGAAACTTCCAACACTTAAAAAAATATTTGATTATTATTATTATTCTTAGTTATATATTCTGAAAATCATCAGCTCACTTTCTAGGTAATGAAAGGATTGCACTGAAATCTACAGATCCTATTGATCTTTCTTGATATTTCCATAGTAACTTGGAACTTGCTGTTCCATCATTTAGTCTGTGGAATAGTTACGCAACTCATCAAAAATACAGCATATCAAACGACAACGATCAGACGGGCTGTATGCTTGTTGGCCACCTCAGTGGTTTAAAGAAATAATCTTAAGATGCGATCTGGGACTAATTAATATACTTATCATCAGTCAATAGAATAGAATGAACTTTATTTGAACACCAAGTTAAAAACAAGGTTTACAATAATTTTAACAGAATTTTGTACAAAGGGCGGCCTTTTCGCTGTAAAGCAATTTCTGACAGGCAACCTTAAGATGGACAGAAAATAAGTTAATTATAAGTAAGATGGGTAGTTTGGGTGTAGAAATAATTAGTGAAAAGTAAGTCAATCAAATTATCTTATTTCTTTTTGTAGCTGCTGTGTCTATTCTGCAAAGGATTTGACCCATCATGCCTATTTCCTACGTCATCTACACCACAACCAACAACTACATCAACTTCAACAACTACATCAACTTCAACAACTCAAGCTCCTACTAGCTCAACAACTTCATCTACGACTAGTACTACCACTGCTAGCACACCAACTAGTAGTAGTACTCCTAGTACTGAAGCCCCAGGAACCCCAGGAAAATAAAGGATTTTTTTTATTTTTACACATTTTTATACCTGCACAAATATAATTTGTATTAAAATTCAAAAATATTTGTAGTTTAATAATAGACAAGTTCCTAATTGGTGTGTATTTCATATTTCTTATACGTATCATGCATCCTGGGGATTCCTGGGACATCCTTCCGAAGCGTTACCCGAGGCTCCCAACCGTAGGTGTTACGGCCCGTGTGGCTATATTCAGTCAGAGTACGGTAAAACATTCATAAAGGATTACCAGTCACACGTAAAAAGAAAAAAAAGTGGAGCACTTTTTTTTTACGTGAGAAAATATCCTTATGTATGCAATGCCGGACTCCTACCGACTAAACAAACTCGCGTGTCCTGCCTAACAGCCTACTGTTGGGAGCCCCGGGTAAGCCCTCGGAAGAATATCCCAGACATTGAAAGATTATAGCCGGTCCACGCGATAAGTTTCTGTCTGTACAAAGCTCGTTGTCTCCACGAGAATTACGCGGCGGCGATGCAAACATTCACTCTACCCACGATTAGTGGGTGGAGATATATTTTTTTTATTGGTTCACAAATCAGACAATACAATTATTTTTACTATTAGATATTTGCATCAAATTGCATGCCCTAAAATAGTGAACACAGCATGCTTTACAAATTGTTATAATATACTTAAACTACTTAGGTGCCTAATCAGTGAATAGCTTAAAAAACAGATACAATGAATACCTATTACAGGACTAGGTAAAAGAAAACCCACACACAAGTGAAATGCAGATATAAATTGCTACAATATTTGATCGAAAATACAAATTAAAATCAACTTTCGTGTCAACTTTAAACGACACCCACACGTTCTATTTGCACAAACTTTCCTACACGTTTTGCAAACTTGGTTGATGTCATGTCGATCGGCTGTAAGGAAAATAAAAAAATATTTCATTGCAAATATTGAGAATGATCATCATCCCAGATCGTCATCCCAGCCGCGGGGGCAGATGGGACTGTTTGTGGGACTCCCGGCCCGGTTTAAAAAGGACAGTCCTACCAGAGTTTATAGAGTAAGGCATCTTCAAACTAAATTAAGCATAGACTTATTAATTCTATGAAATTAAGTATATCTAACGCACCGAGCGCGGTTTACTTGTGTCTACGGGGACGAGCCGCGCGTCATGCACACATTTAAATATCAGTACTCATCGGAAAGCTCCCAGCTGGTAAACCAGGCATAGAGTTTATACCATTTCTACTATGGTCCTCAACACTAAACCCCGCGGTGTTCCTTCTCACCCTATAGTCGTGCCGAGGAATATCAAGAAGATTATTCACGCCGACACGGCTAGGGGCGTCCCATTAATTCGGAGCTCTCCTCAGGGGAGCCAAATGAGCGGCTCATCAGAGCTCTTTATTGAGCTAAAAACCACTCCCACACCTCCACCGCTCTCTGTTGCCCCTCTGTAATCCTCTGCTTACAGAGGGGCAACAGAGGGCGGTAGGGTAAAAAGCGGCTGGCGCGGGCGTACTTTAATAGGCACCCCCCGGAACACAGAGAGGGTGCCCACCGCCAAGTGACAGTTGGTGGGCGGGGTCCCCCGACCTTACGCCCACGGTCAAGAAACAATCGGCGGTGCGCAGTGATTCCTTACCGCGGCGCCCCTGAAAAGCACGGCGCGGGCGGAGCGGGAGCATTAGCCTTTACTCCCGCTTCCCCTCACAGTGCACCTCCCGCTTTGCCGCCATCACCTCGTCAATTGATGGACAGCGGCCCAGCACCGAACTGCATGGCAGGGAGGGAGCATCTACCCAGCGCTGTACTTCTCCCACTTTGCCGCCATTGCCTCGCCAGCAAAAGTGGCAAAGCGACTGCGACCCAGCATTGCTGCTCTGCCCTGATAATTGCACTTGCAGTAATCGACATTTTTGAGATTTTCACTTTTTTGCAGAAATGGCATCCTAAGGACATAATCTATACGTAAAAAATATATCTATAACTTTTTTCTATTACAAACGTGTTTTTTAGGTACTATGAAACGCAGTACTTGCACCTAAATGTAACTTGTGCTACAAAAATTTGAAGCATTAAGCATATGCTATAAGTTTATGCAGTACTTGCTACGATTACTGCGTAAGCTTGTAGCATAAATTTTTCTGAAACGAATGTTTACTTAGCCAATCGTAGTATTCTACAATCCTGCGTTTACGAGAAGCGAGAGTGAGAGCTATGTGTGTACGAATACCGCACGGTATAGTGCCGTGTTTCATTTTAGCAAATCAGTGCGTCGACGTACTCGCTGACGTGACAGTGTGCTCCGCGTGGTTGGTGGTCAAACATTCCAGTATTACGGTAAGTATACCGTAACTCAAACCAACCATGTCATAGTCAAAACCGGAGTAGTTTTGACTATGACAACGATGCATGCTAACATGTGCTAATACGTTTGAACTCGTCAAACGTATTAGCACAAATTAGTTAAATAAATAGTGAAGATGCCACAAATAATTCACTTTAAAAAAGCGCCGAAGAACTAATACAGCACCTTAGTAGCAAAATGTGTTACACATAATCCTTACTGAAGATCTACAGACTCATTTCACTCCTGAGCTGAGCCATGTCTACAAGTTGTTCTGGAGAGTAGTCATAAACCGCCTCGCTGGGAAACTCGACAAGTTCCAGACAAAGAAGTAAGCCGGGTTTCGAAAAGGCTTTAGTACAGTGGACTACATCCATTCTGTTCGGCAAATTGTATGAAGTCCAACTAGCACAATCAGCCGTTGTGTATGGATTTCGTAGACTACGAGAAAGCCTTCGACTCTGTCGAAACCTGGGCAGTCCTAGAAGCTCTGCAGCGGTGTCATCTTGATTGGCGGTTTATTGAGGTGTTGAGGGGCTTATATGATACGGTTACCATGACCGTCCAGTTGGAGGATAAGAAGACCAATCCGATAGCGCTGCGCAGAGGTGTGAGACAGGGAGATGTCGTGTCACCTAAGCTCCTCACTAATGCGCTTGGGATGTCTTAAAATCGTTGGCCTGGGATGGAAGGGGCGTGAATATAAGCCAATGACATCGTCATAGTAGCAGAAAAGCTGAAACCTTTTAGCACAGTTTAAGTGAAGAGTCTCGACGTGTTGGCCTCGGTATAAACTTGAACAAAACCAAGGTCATGTTCAATGAGCATGTCATGCCGGGACCAATAGCTGTCCTAGACTACACTTACCTTGGGCAGGACATTTGAAACGAGTAACCTGGATAAGGAAATAGCGAAAAGGATTTGCTTGGGCTGGGCAGCATTCAGCGAACTGCATCGGGTTTTCTATTCGCCGATACCGCAATGCCTGAAGATGATAGTCTTCAGCCAGAGCATTCTACCAGTTTTGACCTACGCCGCCGAGACGTGGACACTCACAATAGGGCTAGTCCACAGTAGGGGTGTCTCTGAGGGATAAGATCCGAAACGATGTTATCCGTCAGAAAACAAGAGTGGTCGACATAGCTTGCAGAGTATACGTTTCGAAGTGGCTGGCCACATTTGTAGAATAACTGATGCTCGATGGAGCAAGCGTGTTCTGGAGTGGAGAGCGCGACTTGGTAAATGTCGGGTAGGACGACCCCTGCCAGAAGGAGCGACGATCTGCACGATTGACGTTGCAGGGATTGACTGGATGCGAAAAGCGCAGGACCGTGTGTTGTGGCGAAATTTGGGAGACGCCTATGTTCAGCAGTGGACTGCTATAGGCTAGATTGATTGATTGACTTTTGAAGTGCCTTTGATTTCGGAAGATTAACTTTTTTTAGTAATTATGAACATGAAAACGAAAGATGAAAACTTTAACATTATATTTAACCTTTTGTTTTACGGTACACCTGTAGTCAGACCAATTTCAGGTAACTTATAAATAACCGAGTTTTGTATAACTCCCCCAAAAGGACTTATCACAGCTAACTCTTATATCTTAACATACGAGGCGTCGCGTATTAGGTAATGTATGGTAGGCTTGTCATGCCTATCTCTGTTATTGAGTTTATTATAGTAAATATAGCTACAATAAAAAAAAAATGCTACTTCCCGATATCCGTCACATTAAAATATGTTACATTATTAAAAAATCTCATAATTGTTTGCATTAAATTTCTTTAAAAACGCAAATATCTGAAAAATCTTTAGGATGCAATTTCTCAAAACTATGATTTTAAGATAACGTAGATAGGTCTGACACGGCAGTACAGTCTGTTTAACTAATACCAGAGGTATGTAATATATTCAATGATTAATAATTACAAACGCAGTACTAAGCACGTGCTAGGTGAGTTTGCAGTAATAAGCACTATTACTGCATGTGATCTTAGTGATACTGTAATGCTCGCAAGCCCAGAAAGTTAATGAAAACGCAGTACTAAGCATTTTATCTAAATAAGATAATAAAATAAGGAAAAAAATATATCAATAGAAAGATCGATTTTTTTACTATTTTTAAGTTACATTTTAAAAGTTATAGCACCGATATTTCTTCCTTAGATATGACGAAATATGTTTTTCGCGTTTATCTCGAAACCGCTATTTTGCAAGTACTGCGTTTGCAATAACGAGGGCAGTGCTGCTGGCCGTGAATAATGGCACGGCCGGCAGCAACACACACCATGCCCACACTCCCGCCTCGGCCGGAATTAGCCAGAGTAGCACGACCACAGAAGAAGGGTAGGTAGTGATCGCTACTCCGTTGCCCAGGATGCACCACGAGGAGGATCCGACCCAATGGGGTCCCGAAGATGTTTGTAGGACCCCGCATTCCGTACCTATGAGGTATAAATTACGAGTAGATATTAATGTTATGACATACTAATCGTTAGTAACTCATTAATAAACCCGCCATGTGCGAGTTGGACTCGCCCATGAAGGGTTTCGTAGCAGCAAGTAACATAATATAAAAGTTCTTATAGTTCGTTGTCACTTTGACTGATGTTTTAACACGTTCGCAGTGGTAGTGATTTCACTAACCGGAAATTGCGGTTTATGACGTATTAAAAAAAAACTACCCGCTCTATCTCGTTCAACAAATTTTCGTTGGTAGTTTTTATGGCAACGTACTTCATATATTTTTTCTAGATTTATCATTCTCTTAGTTTAGAAGTTAGAGGGGGGGGGGGGGGGGACAAACACATTTTTCCACTTTGGAAGTGTCTCTTGCGCAAACTATTCACTTTAGAAAAAAATGATGTCAGAAAGCTCCATAGCATTTTAAAGACCTATCTATAGATACCCCACACGTATGGGTTTGATGAAAAAAATAAAATTTTAGTTTCAGTTCTGAGTATGGGGCCCCCCAAAATTTACTGCTTTTTTTCTAGTTTTATATAATAATCTTAATGCGGTTCACAGAATACATCTAGCTACCAAGTTTCAATAGCATAGACCTTATAGTTTCGGAGAAAAGTGGCTGTGACACACGGACGGACAGACAGACGGACACACAGACAGACATGACGAATCTATAAGGGTTCCGTTTTTGCCATTTGGCTACGAAACCCTAAAAATGACTTCTTCTCTACATAAACTTTAATTTTTTTTTTTTTTTCTTTATGGCGATACTATTTTCCGCCAATGACTCAGTGTGGATTTGGAAAGTGTTTATGCGGTCCACACCTATTAGGATCAAAGTTTTGTGAGTGTACAAGGAAAAACAGAAAAAGTAGGTAACTAAGTAGCCAAAATCCAAGATTCGTGTTGAAGTACGTGTAACAATAAAAAAGACAGCATTAAAGCACAAAGAATATGTTAGTAATTTAGCAGACACACACAATGTTCTACAGTTTAATGTTATTGGAGTCAATGAAATCACATACAACGTATATGTGGGGGGAATCAACATAGGTCATGAGGGAGTTGAAGTTAATAGGACGAGGGAAATGTTCTGTAGGAAGATAATCATATAAAGATTCATTCCTTCTTACGCATTCAAAGAAGATATGGTTCGTAGTATCTTCATCTAATCCACATTCACATAAAGAATTATCCCGTATCCTTATTTTCCTTAGAAAAACGTTAGTGCAAGCATGACCTAACCGAAGACGACAGATAACCGAGGTTGACCTTTTACTGGCCTCCCTAAATTTAAAAAACCAGGGTTTAGCTGGGATATCAGTTTGTAGGGAAGCATAGTGTAACCCTTTAACTTTGCTAGATTGATTCCAAAGATTACGCCACCTTAAAAATTGACTAGATCTAGCCATAGAGGCTATGTCTTGGGAATAGGCTCGGAAATGGTCAAGTGATCCGTTAGAGATGGCAGCTTTGGCCAATGAATCAGCCATTGAATTACCAACAATTCCACTATGTCCAGGTATCCAGACCAGACAAACTAGCAGCCCTTTGGAATAGCATCTAAAGAGTGTACTCTTGATTTGGAGTATAAGAGGGGATTTGGAGTTACTGGAGAATTGGTTAGCCATAATTGCCATTAGGCAGCTCCTAGAGTCAAAAAAAATCACCGTCTTGTCCACATTATGAGACTCTATATATAACAGAGCCTCCAGGATGGCAATAGCTTCTCCTGTAAAGATTGAGTTAATAGGAGGAGATTTAAAGGAGAGGATAATTTTGTATCGGGGAATCCAGACTGCTGACCCAACATATGTGGAGTCTACTGATTTAGAGGAATCTGTATAGAGAGTCAATCGATCCTTCCACCTTTGGTCGATTAAGGACATTAGCTGTCTATCCGCCTCGACAGAATCTTTATTGATGCCAGTATTTATGACAATATCAGGGGAATGAATAATTGCCTCGAATGGAATTTCAAATAGGGGATTAGATTTGGATTGTGAGCATGGGAAAGGAAGACGTAGGGATTCAAGAAAGCTATTAAATAAACAGGGGTAAACTTTCTTTGACCAGTAAGAACCGGATGAGATAAGCTCTGATAGTGTGTGCAGTTTAGGGATTAGAGGGTGGAGGGCAAGTTGGGAGGTTTTGAAAAAGTACCTGTCAGCGAGATACTGCCTCCTTAGACTGAGGGGAGCCTCCCCACATTCGACCTGGAGACAGTTGATTGGCGATGATTTCATGGCTTCAACAACTGATCGCAGGCATTTGGATTGTATCTTATCCAGAGAATTGAGGGATAACTTATTACATGGCTCCAGGAGATAGCTGCCGTAATCCAGGTGGCTTCGGATAATTGCATTATACAGTAACTTTTGGCAGTAGGGGTGTGCTCCCCACCAGGTGCCGGATAAGGAGCGCAGGATGTTTAAGTTTCTTTCACATTTCGACACGATATGGTGTATGTGGGGAATGCAAGTCATTCTGTTATCCAGAAACATACCCAAAAACTTCACTGATTCTCTCACTGGAAAGACTTGATTTTCATAAGTGATCAAGCAATCACTTACAGATCTCTGACGAGTGAAGACAACCACCGAGCTCTTAGGAACTGACAGTGATAACCTATGTTCCACAAGCCAGGATTGCAGATAGAATATGGCAGACGTGAGTCTAGACACTGCGTCCGATATGTCATCTACCGAGATGTATAAAGCTAAATCGTCTGCATACTGAAGTATGTTACAGAAGGAATTTACTGAGAGGTCCAAATCAGCTGTGTATATATTGTAGAGAAGGGGGCTAAGCACAGAGCCCTGAGGTAGACCTCTCCACACCATTCTCGGAGGTAAAATAGAGTTTTGAACTCTGACCGAAATATTTCTGCCAGAAAGTAGATTTGAAATAAAATTGACTATCTTCTCTGGAACACTCAGCTTTTGCAATTTTTGCCTGAGGACAGGAAGAAGGACATTATCATATGCGGACGCAATGTCCAGAAACACACCCACACAATGCTGCTTCCTTGACAGCGCTATTTGAATGTCAGTAGTAAAGATGCCCAAGCTATCCATGGTTCCAAGACCTCTACGGAAGCCAAACTGAGTTTTACTAAGCAGTCCTTGGCTTTCTATGAACCATTCCAGGCGATTCTTGATTAGATGTTCCATTATTTTGGCCATAGTGCAGGAGAGTGCTATAGGTCGATAGCTTGAGCCGTCATTACTAGGTTTACCTGGTTTTAGTATTGGGAGGATAATTTGGGATTTCCACTCATCAGGAGGGATATCAGAAAGGAAGATAGAATTTAAAATGTTGAGTAAGAAGGTTTTGGTCTCCAAGCTGCTTTTGGTTATAAAAGAGTATGAGATTCCATCTATCCCAGGAGAAGAATCTTTCAAGGGCCCTAAAACCGCCTGGAACTCGTCCAGAGAAAAGGGGGAGTCAAAGAAGTGTCTAGAATGGGAAGTTAAGGAAGAGACTGTAGTGGACTCTAAAGCAGAAGGAACGGTGGGAGGAGCTAGTTTCTGCTCAAAGTCTTGAATCCACACAGATGAGTCATTTGAAGATATGGAAATATCTGATATAGAGGTCTTGAACTTTCTTATATTTCTCCAAACTAAGGTGGAGTGAGTACGAGGGGAGAGAGACTCACAAAATGAACGCCATCCCTCCCTTTTCTTTTGGGACAGAAGTCTGGTAGTTTCAGCTGCCACTTTTTTATAGTGCAGTTACTGGTGGACATAACTGCTGCATATGCTTTTTCAGCATTTTTTCTTTTTTTGCAGGCTTCTGTGCAGGATTGGTCCCACCATGGAGGGGATGGGAGGCGATTATTTGCCTTTTTTAAGGGTATTGAATTATCAGCAGCTGATAAAAGTCCATTCTTAAACAGGTAATAAACATGCTGAACATTATTAGGATTGGGGGTAGGGATATTTTCAATTATTACATCAAGGCAGCTGGAGTAAGCACTCCAGTCTGCCCTTGCAAGATTATATTTTAATAGAGGGTTATAGGGGAGTTGATAGTTGGAATAGCCTAGGGGGAGGATGACAATAGGGTAGTGGTCACTGCCATGAGTACTGCTCAATGAAAGCCATCCCAGACTAGAAGGGGAGCAGAGAGAGAGGTCAACAGCACTGGGGCCAGGGTGGGTAAGGGTTGGACTACGCGTGGGAGCACCATCATTTAGGACACATAGGTTCAGGGAGTCTAACATATCGAGGAATATGGGAGATAAAGTCATCACACTTGTAGGATCCCCATGAGGTGTGATGGATGTTGAAGTCCCCTAGTACTACAACCGGAGGAGGGATAGAAGATAAAATGTTGTTTATTTCAGTAAGGGAGGGGCGATCAGGATATGGGACATATATAGACAGGAAAGATATGTTCATGACTCTCACAGCGACCATATGGTATCTATCACTATGAGGAGGAAGAGGTATCAGGGAGAAAACTAGGGATCTAGAGATAAAGATACAACAACCGGCATGTCCATCATTCCTGTCATCCCGAAAACAGGCATAACCTGACACTCTAAGTGAGTGGAAGGCTTAAACCAAGTTTCCTGGATGGCAAGAATAAGGGGTTTATATTTATTAATAAGGAAAATTAGTTCAATTTTTTTTATTATTGAGACTCCTACAGTTCCATTGTAGGATTGGAGGGAATGTTATTTGTTAAAAAGGAAAGCTGAGAAATTTTGGATTTGAGATTTTGGGGAAGCTCAGTGTCACTGAATCGAGAAAGAAGGTTAATAACCATAGAGAGAAGTAATTCAAGGAGGTTATCTCCAGAACCAGATTGTCCTGTAGAATTACCTTCTTGTGAGAGGGCACAGCCATTAGGCATGGAAGAGGAAGGGACCTGGGTTAACAGATTGTGAGCAATTCTGTCAAACCCTGGTGAGAAAGCTGGGTTATGTGGTCTACGGGGAATAGAGATTGTCTTGGTATAAGAGACCTGAGAAGAGGGTGAATTTTGAGAAACATAATTAGATGAAGCAGGGAAAGAGGGAGAGGGAGTAATCGAGGACTTTGTAGTGTCCGCAAAAGACCTACGGACCTGTGGGAATCTAGCAGATGCTTCTACGTAGGAGATACTCTCCTGTGACATAACTAACTTAATAGCTTTCTGCCTGTTATATTCTGGGCAGGAAGGGTCTTTGGAGGCATGTGGTCCAGAGCAGAAGAGGCATGATGGGGTAGGACTAGAGCATGTTATGCCCTCATGAGGCTGGCAGCAGATGAAACATCGGGGAGCAGACCCGCATTGGGATGTGACATGGCCAAACCTGCAGCATTTTAGGCATTGGATGAGGGGGAGTACATAAGTTTCTACCGGGAGGGAGTTATAAATGCAGTAAATGTGTGGCGGAAGGGTTTGTCCACTGAATGTAAGGACCACAGTTTGGGTGGGGACATAGCAAGGGGTATTATTTTCACCTATCTTTTTACGATTGAGTCGTCTGGCTCTCATAATACGTCCATGTCCAATAGGAATTTGAATAGATTGAACAACTTCCTCCAGGGTCCATTCCACAGGAACGTCCCTTATAATTCCCATTCTGGAGCATGCATAAGAAGGAATGGAAACATCATATTTAGCTCTGGACAGAGATGGATGAGAAATAAAAGAGTTAGCGTCCGATGCAGTTTTAAATTGAATCGATAGGCGATTACGACCAACTCGTTTGATGCCATCTTCAACTACATTAGTTATTTTATTATTAAAAATAAAATGGCCGAACTTAATAGGGCGGAACACCGTACCTGAGGAAGGATTATCGGCTGATCTTGCTACATGGACAATGAACGGACCGGAATCCGCGTCAGTGTAGCACGTGGGTCTGTTTTCAAAATCAGGATGGGTGTATGAAGTTTGGATGGATGGGTCAATGATAGTTTTTTTTAAAGAGGTAAAAGAAATATCATCTTGGGGATGATTTCGTTTTTTAGATTGGGAATTTGGAATGGGTTGAGAGGGGGGAGCAACATTAGAAAATCGGATAGGATCATCACCTCCACCCGGATCGGGTGGATGATCGTCCATGTTCCGAAATACTTACGTGGGACGTAAATATGCACACCAAAACAACACAAAAGCACTAAAAATACAACAACAACACTTGTTTTTAAATAAAATAAATTTTGGAAAAGTCGGACACTTGTACTAAGCACTAGACCACAGATCCAAAAAAAAAAAACAAAAACAACTTTAATTTTGTCAAATTAACAGAAATTAAAAGAAAAGGGGTATTTACAAAATTGGCCATAAAAGGGGTACCTACAAAGTATATGCTTCACATGTCATGTTACTAACTCAATACATAAATTACAATACAAGTCAAACTTTTGCAAAACTCTTTTCATATATCTAAAAAATAAAACTGATATAAATCACGTTCCTCCGACACTTTCCCCTTTATTACAACTCACACGACAGCATGTCTCATTTTTCTTTATCACTTTGTCACTTGTCCTCATAATACTTAGTCGGTAGTCCTCATATCATAATATCATCTTTCACGCAACTGGGTCGCCGGTCGCCCAAATAAGGCATGGACATTTATTCAGCTGACCCTTGCTTGGGTGAGGAAGATAAATATTTAAATTAGTTTGTGACAATGTAAATCAACACGTAGACCCTTCATTCATTATTCTGTACTATTTTGTCGAAACTGAAATTTCTTGTAGTACCAAGGAGGGGAAGGGGAGGAGATAATCCGCATCCAGTCACTCCATGCAACCTTTACTAGGTCGTTGGCCCATCTGACAGGGAGTCGTCCTACCCTACGTTGACCCTGCATTTCCACTGCAGAACTCGTTATTTCCATCGGTTATTTTACAGATATCGTGATTAGCCCATTATCACTTCAAAATGCATACTGCGAGCTATGACGACAATTCAGTTCTGTGACGCATCAAAATCATTTCGAATTTTATTCCTTAGAGACACTCTAAGCATAACTCGTTCTATAGCTAATTGCGCAACTGTAAGAGCATGAACTAGCCCACGACATATACAATTTATACTTTTTATCGGGTCGGCTACAAAGCTATGATAAATACCTATATTGCGCTAACTCGATTACTGAGGTAAAATTATAAGTAATTTTACCTTAGTAATCGAGTTAAATAAAACTGAAAATATTACGATAATACGAGGTAAGCCTCGTATTATCGTAATATTTTCAGATAAAATATTGTAGAAAATTATTTGGTTGAATAACTCAATTATTCAACTACATCAGCCCCATGCTCTCAACCAACGAACTGACAGCTCATGCACTTAAACGATTATGACGGTCATTTTATTGACATTATACTTCGCTGCCTATGACGTGAAATTACTTTGACACGTCGTTAATATGCATTAGATTTTGTACGTGTTATAGGCTCAGTAATGACGCTCTCGAAAATTTGCTACTGTGTTAGGCGTTGTTTGAATAAATCTAATAAAGTCGTGTGGTTTTACCACTTAGGTCACGTCGCAATTTTCACGATAAGTACTGAAATATAATATACTACACATATTTATTGTTAGTTCTTCTAATCTGTTAGGTACTAGTCTCCTGGGACATCCTTCCGAGGGCTTACCCGGGGCTCCCAACCGTAGGCTGTTAGGCGTTACGTAAGGTTCTTAGTCGGTAGGAGTCCGGTATAGCATCTATGAAGGATTTTTCCTCACGTTAAAAAATATATAAATGAGGTACCTACTAGTTAGCTGGCAGCTGGTGCATGTGTCAGCTAAATTGGTTGGGCGTACAAACAAATATTTGTGACAGATTTTATTTTATTTTTCATTCAAAATATATCTGTCCTGACAATATCATTTTTAAAAATATCCGTAAATTATTTATTTCATAAATTTACTCTTAATGAAGCTTACCTCTGCCAGAAAATAAGCTCTTTTCTCTCTCGCTTTTAAGTTTCGATTTAGAGGTTTTGTGGAAAACCTTACTGGTATAGTGAGGGTAAATAGCCTGACTACTCCAGAACCGGAATTTCACACAAAGCAGTACCTACAACGATCGTGATAATACTACTCTCACTGAGGTAGGTACCTACATTTTTTTCTTTTACCCTTCCAAAATTATGGTTATCACTACCTTTCAATAAAGAAAATTCGCGACATAACTTTCCTTTCAACCCTCGAAACGATTTATAACACGTTAGATAAAAGTAGATGGTCGTCTGCTATTCATCTGACCCTTGTCTAAAAAACCTTTTAGCAGAAATATTGTATTGATTTCTGTTTTGTTTTTGGGCGTAAAATGTTTCACTTGACTTATGGGCGAAGGTTGTGTGTGAATATGGTGAAAGTTCATATCTAAGCCTTTTTTTTACGTTAGCGAAAATCCTCATGGATGTTATGCCGGACTCCTACCAACTAAAAAACCTCACGTAACGCCCAACAGCCTATGGATGTGAGCCACGGGTAAGCCCTCGGAAAGATGTCCCAGGACTCCCAACAGACCTACGGCCGCCACTGCGGCCTCGCCTAGGGGGTGGTTCGGGTGCTATTCCGCGTATTTGGGGAGTTTTGGGTGTGATCCCGCTTCAAAGGGGGGGTGGGGGGGGGGGCATGCGTGAGTTCCTCACGTCACGCTGCCGTCATGGGCCTGCTTCTGTAAGGACGGTGAGCAACCCTCTCACCGTCCTCAGACCTCCAGTCATGGAGGCCGATAGTCCTCGGCGAAATGCTTCTAAGCCCTAGAAAATTTCGACATGAGTTGATCCACCAATAACTTCTGCACTATAAATAAGTGGCAGCTGAAACTACCAGACTTATATAACATCATATTAAAAAATATATCCATTTCTCAAAAGGTACATACATGCATAAGAATACACCTGGATCCCTGAAGGGGTAGGCAGAGGAATAATATTCCAAAGCATATAAAATATTATACTTTTTGAAGCAAAATTTTCACACAAATGAAATCGCGTATTGCACGTGGCTCAACACGCACCTGCCCAGTTTTGATTAAAACTGACCGTGAAAGTTGTTTAAAATTAACAAGGAAAACATTCATTGTCTAGCTTGCAGGATGCAATAGTGATGATGGTGTAATCCTAGTTAATAAAGCGATATTATAATGTTACCGTAAAATTGTAAAAAAGCAGGGTTTGAAAAAATCCGATTTTTATAATAAATATCAAAAATCCGATTTCATTGATATTTATCCGATTTTTGGAACGAAGTTCCTTATCGCGCGTTGTGAAAGGGGGCTAGACGGAAAAAATTCTCACGAAAAGTTGTAACGACACTTTTTTAACCGACTTCAAAAAAGGAGGAGGTTACTCAATTCGGCCGTTTATATGTTTTTGCTATAGTATGGAGGTTAGAGGTACCTCTACCCTCCTTAAATATGGGGGTAATATGGGGGGATTTAATAAAGGGGGAAGGGGGAAGGGGGGGGAAGCGGGTAGGGGTGGAGGGAGAGGGGTGGAGGGGGAAAGGGGGAAGGGGGGGAGGGGGGGTAATAAAATGAATAATAAAAAATAATAAAAGTAATAAAAAAAATATCATTATTAATTAAAAAAATTTAAATTTTATCCCTCTCCTTCACTAATTTTTGTTTTTTTTGTTTTTTTTTGTTTTTTTTTTTGTTTTTTTTTGTTTTGTTTTTTGTTTTTTTTTGTTTGTTTTTGTTTTTGTTTTTGTTTAAGTACCTATAATAAAATTTTAAAATTAAAATAAAATTTTATTACAATTTCTGCACTAATTAATTGAAAGGAACTTCGTTCCATTCGGGTGTCACTTGACTTGACACCTCTCAAGTTTTTTTTGATATATATCGGATTTATATCTAGGCTAAGAAAAAATTAACCTTATCATATATCATAGTAAAATTAAGGTTTCAATTTCAGTTAAAAGCTGGCCATATTGGTATGTCGAAGGGGATTTCCTCAACTAAAAATGAGGTTGCCATTTTGGGAAACTATCCATATCCTTACTAATACACTCGAGAGCAATGAATCCGGGTCACTTAAAGAATGTTAAAAATCTCGGAAACTAAAAATGACAAGTTAATGCAATAAATTGTATTTAATAGACAATGTAATACTCCTTAAATGAAAGTAAAAAAAATATGAGTCACCATACATTTTATTAACACAAAATTACATAAAGAAAAAACTGCCGATCTCTCCTTAAAACAAAAATAGGAAACATGAAATTTTTGAACCTTATTACGATTTTCTTGAATTTTAATACTTCGTATTGCCTCCTCGTGCTTCCATTACTGCGTTTACGCGGTTTGGCATGCTGTACACCAAGTTCCTTATACGATTTTGGGGAATATTCTCCCATTCCTCTGTGAGAGCAATTTTGAGCTCACGAAGCGTGATTGGGGGAGGGTTTCGTTGTTTTACGCATCTGCCTAGCTCGTCCCAAGCATGCTCGATCGGGTTGATATCCGGGCTGCGCGCTGGCCACTCCATACGAGTAATGTTCATCTCTTGAAGGTAGTCATTCACAATCCTACCTGTATGAGGTCGGGCATTGTCATGCATAAATATAGCATCCTCACCTAAATTGACCATAAATGGACCAACGTGATCATTGAGGATTTCTTCCACATATCTTACGCTAGTTAAAGAGCCGTTTTCTATGATCACCAGCTCTGTGCGACTTTCAGAAGAAATTCCGGCCCACACAAGTACAGACCCACCACCGTAGGCTACTTTTTCTTCGATGCATGCTTGCTTGAATCTTTCCCCTGGTCTTCGATACACTCTGTGTCTTCCATCGTGCTTGTAGAGCATAAATTTTGATTCGTCGGAGAACATAACTTTTGACCAATCTTCAATACTCCAATTTACGTGGCTCTGGGCATACCTTAGTCTCGAAATACGATGCCCACGCTCCAGTTTAGGGCCGTTTGCAGGTCTAAGGGGTTTTAAGTTAGATTCAGCAAGCCGACGTCTTACTGTCCATGCACTTGGGTTACTTCCTCCGAGGCGTCGAAACTGATTGGTGAGTTCAGTTCCTGTGAGAAAGCGATTTCGAAGCTTGGTGTTCACCAAGTATCGGTCTTCTCGTGCTGTGGTACACCTGGTTCTGCCCGTTCCTGGTCTGCGTAGGTTAGAACCAGTTTCTTCGTAACGTCGGAGAACTCTTTGTACTGTTGACAGCGACACACCGACAGTCCTGGCTGTATCGCGCTGACTCCGGCCGGTTTCCAGCATTGTAAGTATTCTGGTGCATTCTTCAGGCGTAAGCGACATAATTTCAGCTTGATTAATGAATATAGAGCACTATCAACATGGTTTATGTACCCACATAAATGACAGATTACAAACAAAAGCAACACCAAATGCTGTAATTTCGTAGTTCCATCTTCGAAAGTGGCCCTTTTTCAAATTTGATTTTTTTATGATATAACTTTACAATAACTAAGAAGTTTTAATACCTTCATTTAAGGAGTATTACATTGTCTATTAAATACAATTTATTGCATTAACCTAGCATTTTTAGTTTCCGAGATTTTTAGGATTCTTTAAGTGACCCGGATTCATTGCTCTCGAGTGTATTATAAAGCTGAATAGTTTGTTTGTTTGTTTGTTTGAACGCTAGGATCTCAGGAACTACTGGTTGGATTACAAAAATTATTTTACAGTTTGATAGTCCATTTATTGAGGATGGCTATAGGCCATATAACATCACGCTAAGACGAATAGGAGCGGAGCAGAAATCAAGAATGTTTTGAAAACGGGGAATATTTTTTACCGTCTTAGAGCTTCCGAGGCGTACGCTGCGTAAATGGTTACAGTTAGGTAAAAATTGTGTACTACAAAATTGTTTCCCTTAAAAAGTTCTACAAGAAAGTCTGCAACAGCATATGTCTATCTTTTAAGGTTAGCTCACAATAACCTAATTTGTCTATCTCTTAAGGTTCGCTCACGATGTAATGAAACTGAAGAGTTTGTTTGTGCTAGGATCTCAGAAACTACTCGTTGCATTTAAAAAAATATTTTATAGTTTTATATTCCATTTATTGAGGCTGGCTAATGGCGATATAACATCACGCTAAGACGAATAGGAGCGGAGCAGTCATGAATAATGTTTCGAGAACGGGGATTATTTCTTTCTTTTGAGAGCTTCCATTGCGGACGCTGCATAAATAGTTAAAGTCACGTAAAAATTGTGTATTACAAATTGTTCCTCTTAAAAAGTTATAAAAATAAGTCCTTAACAGCATATGCCTATCTTTTAAGGTTCACTTACAATAACCCTCTTATTAAGTTTTAAAGTATGAGCGACGCGACGGGAGTAAACTTGGTCTGCAGTGGCAGCCAGTCAACTGAACGATAAAAACCGGCCAAGTGCGAGTCGGACTCGCAAACGATGAGTTCCATACCGAAAAACGGATGGGTGGAAGTAAAAGCGGCGGGAAACATTATATCACTTTAACACCTCTTTCCTTCTCACTCTCATGTGACGCAAACGAAGATATGCGGTTCAGCTCTAATGAATACAAGCGACGCGACGCGATGGGGGTAAATGCAACGGGAAACATTATAATACTCGAAATATTAATACCATATCTCTCTCTTTCTCTCTCTCATGTGACGCAAACGAAGTTGCGCGGGTCAGCTAGTCTAAAATAATTCTGAATTGTACTTTTTCGCAACGTGTTGCCCGAGTAAACATTAATCTCCATTTTCTTTTAGTTCAGAACACAGGAATAAATCCATTGATATATATCAAGATAAAAATCAATTGATATATATCGTGATATATATCATGATATATATCCGCTGATATATATCGGCAAACCCTGAAAAAAAGTAAGTTTGCAAACTTTCTTTCAGGTTTAGATTATCGAATAAGAATTACAAAAATAATACTGACATCTGACGTACGGCGGCCGCTGCCGCGACTCGCTTCCTCCGCTCGCTCGCCTTCACCTTACTACAGTGATCGTTTACTTATCCTTGAGTCCACAAGCCTGCAAGCGCTTTAGTAAATAATCTTTTTCTACAAATCAGTTGAGTACGATATCTTTTGACAGCTAAGTTGGCTAAGTCCTTCGATAAGCGAATGTCTGAGATATCGGCGACCGTCGTCTTTAGCCACTTATTCAATCCTACTTGTCACGATGACATTAGATTAGATCCTTAGATACTAAATCATAGTCACAGCTTTTACCCTGAAGTCTGGAGGGAGAATAGCAGAAGGGACTAGAGGCGCATGTACCGTACCGCATGTACGTATGCGACCACAATAGATTTTTGGAAAACGAGTTGATAATCGACTTGGATTCTGACTATTGAAAGTTTGTCGAATGCTTTATGATATGTACTTTTAAATTATCTGGAAACAGGTGAACAGGACAATAAACTATTTATTAATTTCGCAGGCAGGCTGCCACCTTACAAAGAGTAGGTACATCTGATATCAATCAATCACTGCTGTAGTAGGCGTTTGTCAATATTCGCCAGAACATGACATTGATTGCCTGTCACAATTTTGGAAGAGTGATCGGCCCCAGTGTACCACTGTGGTCCAGTGGATTGGTTCGGGCTTTGTTGCAAGTTTTATTTTTAACCCCCGACGGAAACTCGGAAGGGGTGTTATAAGTTTGATGTGTGTGTGGGTGTGTGTGTGTGTGTGTGTGTGTGTGTGTGTGTGTGTGTGTGTGTGTGTGTAAGTCTGTCTGTGGCATCGTAGCTCCCAAACGGATGAACCGAGTTTGATTCTGTTTCTTTTGTTTGAAAGATGGGTTAGGGGAGAGTGTTCTTAGCTATGTTTTATAAAATCGGTTAAGCCATTTCAAAGCTATGAGGGTTGAAAGTGGTGAAGCTCCGTAAGTCCGATTTTGATCAGATATTTAAACAAAAGTACCATAGCTAATTATACTAATAAATCATTATATCAATTAGAAACATTTAGCAGTATAATTTATTCCCCTAATTTGTATTACCGTACATCATAATATTACTTTTCGTTGAAACTTTTCCTGTTAAAAAATGTCTTCCGTTTCTTGCTCAAAGTTTTTTCACGATCTCGGCAACTTTTATTAAGACATGGAACATGCCATATTATTCAATAATACCTTATAACTTGTTTTTGGAGTTCCGTACCCAGAAGATAAAATAGGGTCTACTTCTGAGACTCCGCAATCTGTCTGTCTGTCCCCGCATCGTCTCAAGGGCACGTGAATTGGACCAATCGCGCCTAAAGGCTCATGCTCTTGAAACGTGATGGCTTGGCAGTTGAAATTTCCATAATAATGTATTTCTATTGCCACTATAACAACTACATACATATGGCCACGCCTTTATCCCCAAAAGGTTAGGCAGAGGCATATTATACGCCCACATTTCACCTTTTTTTTAGAATTTGTCCCACGTAATAGGTGTGTTGCCGTGTTGAGATGAACAGGCGTAGGTTGTGACTACTTGCTGTTGAAATTTTTCAAGAAGTATTTAGGCCGATATAACAGACAAACTAAAAACAGAAAAAAAGGAACAGAGGTTTTTAATTCGTGGGAAAGATCAGTCATGGACGCTATGCTGGACTCTTATCGACTAAAAATCACACGTTTCCTACCTAACAGCCTACGGTTGGGAGCCCCGGATAAGCCCCCGGAAGGATGTCCTAAGGAATGGCTACCACAGCGGTCTCAGCTAGGGGGTTCGGGTGCTATCCCGCATGTTTAAGGGGGTTGTTTGGATGATATCCTGCTTCTTGGGGCTTGTATCGTGCGTGAAATTATCACGTAACGGTGTCGTTTTAGGCCTGCCTCTGTAAGGACGGTGAGCAGCCTCAAGGAAGGGGGCTTTCATACAACTTACCCTGGGAATAAGATAAAATAATGTATTTCCCCAAGCTTTATTCTATCCCAGTTATTTTCGTAGATGAATGATCCCAGTACTAAGTTTCACAAGACTCTGTTTAATGGTTTAGGCAGAGTTGCAGTTGCAGCTGTTTATTGGTTTAGGCATTTTATTTTGGGTGCTAATTAAACGACCTTCTTTTTAATAGCATTTTTAGCCTCCGGAAAAATACTTTGCTCCCTAAATTAATAAGTCAGCCACAATTAATGAGCGTCAGAATTTATAGATTATAGCCACCAGTTAACCTCTCTATTAGCCACTGTTAATATAATTCAGCATCGTGATTATTTTTAAGCATCTAATTTTGTAACATGCATTCAAACAGTAAGCTTCTAAAATACTAAAAAATGGCATCAAAATGGACATTATTTATTAATATCATAGCTTCTAATTTCCTAATTCAGCATGTTTAAAATGTAACTCGTCCAATATTTATGGATCATCAAAGTTAAGTAAAATTGCCACCAAAAAGCAAATTATGGCCACTAATTTGCTTTTTGGTGGCAATTACCTAAATAGCTAGGACCACTTGTAGCCACTAACACAGTCTTTTGTAAACGATCACTGCAGTAAGCAACTACCGCTATTGCTGGTGCTCGGATGGTTGACCACTTTGTAACATTTGATTTGCGAGAGTTTCCTTGCTTTGCAAGGCACGTCGTTCAGCCAACTGTGTGAGGTGTCACAATCTGGTGGAAACAGACAAGCGAGTCCTGAAACGGACTCGCTTGTCCGTTTCACACGGGAACATGGGACAGATTTTCGGGCATAAATGCTTTTATTTATTATTATGTGTTACCTGCAGTCTTTATAATCAGATATTCTATACATTACCTGCATTCTAAAGGTGTCTACCCACCAAAACCCAGACTCCAGATGCCCCTTCGAAGCAATCTAAGAAATGTTTTGAATAAGTATATGATTGTTCATACTTTGTCTAGTACTGTACAAATTTCCTAGGGATTTCATAGAATACCTGCTGGTCCACCGGTAATGTGTAAAATAAATATGTCTTGGGTCACCATAAAATTATAAGTAGCTACCGCAAAATTATAATCTATAGAGGAATTATAAATTGTAACATATTGTAAAATATTAAATTTATCTGTAAAACATCTGGCTCTTGGCGGCCGCTGCAGCGGCATGCTCGCTTCGCTCGCTCGCCTTCACGCGTTAGTGGTAACTGTTCCAACCTAACCTAACCTTCGCAAGCAGCGAAAAACCCTTCCATACTCTTGTTATTTCATACATTGCCTTGCCTGCAAGTATCAGGTATTCTCTATAATGCCTAGACATCATACAGATTTCGGTCGGTGACATTATGTGTGCATGTAATACAGATTATAGAACTAAAGACATATACCAAACAAAGAAGTGAGACCAAGAATGCAAATACTTAACCCAAATGTGAATAACGAGTAATTTCTCATTAAACGTAAATTTTTGACGACATTCACGATATGCACTTCTAGAGAGTCTATAATGTACTCAATTTTAAGTTTAGTATTTGCTTTCTTAACCTCACTCTCTTGTTTGGTAAGCGTAATCTGTCTTTAGTTACAAAGTGATATCAAATAGCGGTCTCTGATTGATGCTAATGGCCGGTCGCTGTCGTCCTGTGCACTCGCGTCTAGCCTTACAGTGGCTATTTTCACGAAAAAATAATATGATATATCTATTTTACACGCTAAGTTATAAAAACTGATGTTGTCTATGGACGCTTAAATTATAATTTTTTGAGGCTCTTGTTTTGAAGCTATAAAATATAAAATGGTGATTACATGTAAAATATGTGGCTGAATTAGTAAATTAGGTGTTAATATATTATTACGGAGGACAAGTTAAAATTATTGTTGATCTTTATTTGATGCTTATAATGGAATGTTTAGGTGACGTTTTAAAGAGGACGAATTAGTATCTTAGAGGCTATATCATTTTCGCGTGGCTTAGTTATTAAATGAGAGGCTAAATGCCGTGGCCGAGAAAAGCTTTTGAGGCTCGGTTTATTATATCCCTTTTATTTTTACTATGGTTTAGAGTTACATTGACGTTTACTTACTAGTAAGGAAGAAATAAATAATACGCGATGGTTGTTATTATTATATATTAGACACTGTGTTTTCTGTACTTTTATTGAAATATATTTTTAACATCATTATTACTTTACATCCGTTGAATGCCGCATGAAACCCGAGTTGCCAATCTCCCGAACAGTCGATTGCTTTGGCAACCAGGGCGGCCAACTTTTTTCGTTTGGTTCTCCTCGCACATTTTTCGATATCTATGGCTGTATGGTCGCGGGTCTAAGTCTTTCTGTATAAATTAATGTGTAGAATTGGTTATGGTACTGAATGAGAAAGCTTGCCGAGTGAATGTAATGAAAAAAAAAGTCGAAATCACGATTTGATCGCTGTCATTATTTATTGTTTGTTTGGCGCCGTTCCTAGAAAGTATTAATACGATTAATTTTTGAATATTTTCGTTTATTCTGTTTCAAATATTGTTGTTTTGCATTTAAAAGTATCCTGTCATGTTGTTTAACAGCTGTGATAAATATTTTCAGTGTAATTCGAAGTTAAATTTGTAAAATTTGATAAAATAACACGCGAAGGTCACCATTATTTTTTGTTGTTGTTTTTGTTGTGCAGTGCTCGTATTTAACCGATATTTGTTGAGATTTTCTCAATAGAAACTATAATCTTTTGTCAAAATATCATTTAACATTTAACATATGAATAATTTATGTGAAAATCAATAATAAAAATAGGGGGGGGTTTTTTTTTAATAATTTAAGATTACATAGCCTCGATATCCCCAAAATAAACAAAAAAATAAACAAATAAATAGGCAGTAATATTTTATTTTATTTTCGGAGATTTTATATCTACAGATTATTATTTTTTTGGTGAAAGTGAATTGTTGATGTGTATATTTTGTAAATAAAATAATTTATGTCAGAAAACTGCTTTTTATTTTGAATTACATGGTAAAATCTGAGAGTACTCCTTCATTTTCCCCATCCTAATTTTCGGCCAAATATCATAAATCCATTACACATGGGGTGTTCTCGGATTTAGTGTAGTTATTTTCGTCAGTTATCCAGCATGATGAAACAGTAAGTATTTATGTAGTACGACTCCTGTAAAAGAAATAAGGATATATTGTGTGACGTCCGGCGTGCAGCCGCCGTTCCCGCCGGTGACGTGGGCACCGCCTATGGATACGCCGGCGTGACCACGCCACCGGCGGGATTGAGCGGGTAGGTAGTAAAATATCGGAACAGGAATCCTTTTTAGCCAGCTACAGCAGAGAAGGGTTCATCTGATTGCATAGTTCTTCTTCTAAGAATGGGATCGTTGATTTAATGTGCTGCGTGGCTTTTTAGAGGACGCCTGAAAAAGAAAAGTGATATGAAAATTCAGGTAAGTATTTTTAGGGTTCCGTACCCAAGGGCTATGGGATCCTATTATGGAGACTTCGTCGTCCGTCTGATTGTCTGTCTGCCTGTCTGTCTATAGTTCGTATCTTAGTTACTGTGATAGAGAGTTTAAAGTTTTTATAGATGATGCATGTTGCCGCTATATCACTGATACTAAAACAGAAAAATAATTAAGAGGAGCTCCCATACAACAAAGGTGATATTTTACTGTTTTTAATACGACTGACTCGTACTTGGCCCGTTTGTTATACCATTAAGGTGGTATACAAGCACTTAATGGATAGTGATCACTACAGTCTTTCGTCTTCAATTTATTTCTATTACTTAGAATCCTAATTTACTAGAGTGAGAAACATAAGCATATATAAAAAACTGGCCAAGTGCGGGTCGGACTCGCGTACAGAGGGTTCCGTACCAAAAAACGGCAAATAATCATGTGTTTTGTATAGGAGCCTCCCCTAATTCCCCCTTTTTTCTGTTTTATGTATTTGTTGATTTACCAGCGACAGAAATACATCTTCCGTAAAAAGTGTAGCTCTCTTGCTATGACGCGTCCTGAGATACGGCCTCGTGACGGACAGACAGACAGACGGACAGTGAAGTCTCATCAATAGGGACCCTCTTTAACCTTTGGGTACGGAACCCTAATAAGTGCATTGCGGTGATGTTAAGTGTATCAAAAGTAAACTATACTGCAAGGGCTATTATACAATTGACGATTATTTGCTTGACAAGGAAGCCTAAAATGGCAGTCGTTAAGCTAAGTTGAAGGCTTTTATGGGCGGCTTGCTAAATTCCAACAGCGGGCAGTCACAGTCTGCGCCTGTCCAATTATTAACATGGCAATACGGCTCACCACCTATTATGTGGGACAAAATCAAAATGTGAATGTGGGCATATAATATGCCTCTGCCTACCCCTTCATGGATAAAAAGTCATATGTCTGTACCATGTTGGTCAGATGGGTTGATACAGGGATTTGTATCCGGATTTCCTTTTCTCACTTACTTCTACGTCACTAGCCCGCCCCTTAAAAGCTTCAGGAACTTGAAACTTCTCAACATGCGCAGGTTGAGGCCATGTAACATTTCCACTACCGGTTTCACCGCTATCAGTACTTTCGCCGTCGATATTTCCAGCACCAACTGGTTTCTCTTCACCTGTTCCATTAGTTGGTTTATGTCCTCGATGATGACTTGCTGTAAGTAAACATGAAATTTATGGTCAAATTAGTTTTCTAAGTATTTTAGTTTCGCGTGGGCGCAACAGCGCCAGGTCCTCGTGGCAGGTCTGGACGTGGACACTCTCTCGCTCGAGACCATGGTGCGAGCCATGCTCTCCAGCGGGAGTATGTGGGACAGCGCCGTCTCTTTCTGCGAGCAGGTCATGCTCGTGAAAAAGGCGGCGGGGCGGAAGCGGGAGAGAATTCTCCCATCAGAGTTCTGCAGTCGGCGGCTTGGGCGCCTCCGACGTGTCTTCGCCGAAGACTATCGGCCTCCATGAATGGGGACCTGAGGACGGTGAAGGATCTGCTCACCGTACTTACAGAACCAGGCCCTAGACGGCAGCGGGATGTGAAGGATTCACACACGCCCCCCTTAAGAAGCGGGATGACACCCGAAAACCCCCCAAAGACGCGGGATAGCACCCAAACCACCCCCTAGGCGAGGCCGCAGTGGTGGCCGTGGGTCTGTTGGGAGTTCGGGACATCCTTCTGAGGGCTTACCCGGGGCTCCCAACCGTAGGCTGTTGGGCGTTACGTGAAGTTTTTGAAGATTATTTATCTAAATTGAAGTTCAAATGTAGAAATTATGTAAGTATAGTTTTGTTTATGTTTCTTAACTTGAGGAAAATCTGTAATGAATGCTATCGTCTAAAAACCACACGTCCTCTACCTAATGCCTACGGTTGGAAGCCCCTGGTAAGCACTTGGAAGGATATCCCCAGTATTCATTGTTATTGTCTTAGTTTTAATTTCATGAAGTCCAAAGAGCTTTTTTACTTGTGGATGCTGGATCTTAACGACTAAAACTACACGTTGTTAAACCACTGCCTACAGCCTTGAGCCCCGGGTAAGCATTCGGAAGGATGTCGAAGGAATCATCGCCATAGGCTGCAGTGGCAAAATTTTGACGCCTAACGTAAAACTGATTACACTACGAGTATTGCAGCAAAATGTATTGCTATGTATTCAGGTAATGTTTTTAAAATAAAAGAATAGTTAAGGCCATCAAAAATTTACATGTAAAATGTTACATACTCTAAAACCTACATTATCTCATTGTTTGCTCTAGAGAAGGCAGAGTTCAGTACACACTTTAGATATTACCTGTCACTGAGTTTTGCCTTCTACTTTTGCTGTCACCTATACTTGCTATTAAAACACTATCATCATCATCAAATCAGCCTATGGCAATCCACTCCTGGAAGTAGACCTCTCCCAAATTACGCTACAATACACGGTCTTGCGCCAAACGCATCCAGTTAAAAGACTATCACTCTGTATTTTTTTTTTACGTGAGGGAAAATCCTCATGGATGTCATGCCGGACTCCTACCGACTAAAAACCTCACGCAACGCCCAACAGCCTATGGTTGTGAGCCCCGGGTAAGCCCTCGGAAGGATGTCCCAGGACTCCCAACAGACCTACAGCCGCCTCTGCAGCCTCGCCCATGGGGTGGTTCGGGTGCTAATCCGCGTCTTTGGGGGTGGGTTTCGGGTGTGATCCCGCTTCTAAGGGGGGTCGTGCGTGAGTTCCTCACGTCACGCTGCCGTCATGGGCCTGCTTCTGTAAGGACGGTGAGCGACCCTCTCACCGTCCTCAGACCGCCGGTCATGGAGGCCGATAGTCCTCGGCGAAGACGCCATCTCTATCACTCTGTATAAGAAAGGCTTCTCTATTATGAAAGCGATCAGTTGCTAGGTATGTCTTAAGTCCTTTATTCCAATACACAAAAGACACAAAGGATGACGGCTTAATTCACAAAATGGAAGCATCTTTGCGGAAATAATCAAACCAAAGTCTATTACTTACAGTACAAGGAATCATTAAATCCGGCGGCTAATCTTTATTTTTTTAATATAACGTAGAAATATGGTTCAATTTTGCTTCCATTATGAAATTCGGTTCGCAATCTGGTGATTATAGCTTGTTGAATATTATTTTTAGTCAAATTTAGTTACGCACATTTTAGCGGCAAACATTTTTTTTTAGGAGACATTACCTACATAAAAATTTAAAGATCAAAAGTATCAAAAGAACTGTAGCTTTGAACGAAGAATGTGATGCATCGCACTCGAACCTTGGCTGTGGTATTTTCCGCGAATGTGAGATCTATTTTCATAGCCATACGACAGATTTTTCCAAACTTTTGTATTTCCTCTTGAGTGAATTTTGTAAAATTTGGTAAGTACTCTTATCATGGATACTTTCAGAAAATTTCCACGTAAATATATCCGTTTCCAGGAAAGTTCGTAGAAAACGCCCTACGGTTTGTGTTTTGTTTTTAATTGTGTTCGAATGAAAGTTGGAATCAGTGTTGATAAGATGTTTGATGTTTTTTTTTAATATTGTTTACTAAGAAGAATATTTATGAAGTACCTACCTACAAGGTGTATATTAAGCAGTTTAAAACTTTTTATTTTGATTTGTTGTTGTGAAATATAGCTAGATTAGATACATATAATAACAATGGTAGGTGTTCGAGTAAAATATTACTTATGCACCACTGTCTAGATATAATTATATGGTTTAGAAAACTTTGTTTGTAGGTGGTGAAATGAGGGACCCGTTGGAAGTCGAGTATCGTATTTAATTTGGTCTTAATACTTACACGTTAATTAAATGTTCTAATTACAGCAATAGGCACATTTTCGCACAAGAATCGTCAGTTTAAATCTTATTAAAATCGGTCAAACGCGAATCGGACTCGAGGGTTCTGTATCCAAAAAACGCCATAAAATCAAGTTTGTTGTAATGTGAGTCCACTTACTACCGGTTCGCGCTAAGTTTGCTGCTGACGTAGAGGCTCGTGTAGAGGCGTAGTATGGGAAGCGACCCGCTAACTTAGCGTGAACGGGTACTAAATATGTATTTATATTTTTATTATATTTTAGTATTTTGTTGATATAGCGGCAACAGATATAATACATCATATCTTTAGCTATCACGGTTCCTGAGATACAGCCTAATGACGGAAGGTTCAAACATTACATATTAATATCTATCCAACGCTAATCCATTAAATCAACTGTAAAAACAAATAGAAAATTACACAAAGTATGAAACAATTTTAGCTTTCTAAATTTTTAGAGGTCAAAGTACAGTTGCCGTCCAAAGGCCAAAAGCCTAAAGAATTATCATACGCCTACAATCATAAATGAATTATCATACGCCTACAGTCAACCTACGTTAGATTTATGCAAATCCTGAAGGTACAAAGTACTCAAGTTTCAAGTACTTTGTACTTGAAAGTATCAAAATGTCAAAACGCACTAAGGCTAAAGCCACACTACAGGAGCTTCGCTTAGTACAATGGCTAATTGACTCGCTTAGTGACTTAATCTCTTTTGTGCTTGATCCTAGTAAACAGACTATCTAGCTAGACTATCGACGCGCCTATCTAGGTGCCTTTTTATGGGAAGAAAATCCTACAGAGGATGCTATGCCGGACTCCAATAAATGCCACACGTTTCCTACTTAATGCCCAGGGTTGTGAGCCCCGGTTAAGCCCTTTGAAAGGAAGACTCTAGGACTTCCAAAAGACCTGGGCTACCACGAACTCACCTGGGGGGGATCGGGTGATATCCCGCTTCTTGGGAAGAGTGTAGCGAGCGTGAATCCCTCACGTCACGCCGTCGTCTAGGGTCCACTTCTGTAAGGACGGTGAGCAACCCCCTCACCGTCCTCAGGCCCACGGTCTTGGAGGCCGATAGTCTTAGGCGAACACACGTCTGCAGTGACCCCGCCGCAGATGCGGAACTCAGGCGGGAGAGTTCTCTCCCGCTCCTTCCCCACCGCCTCTTTCACGAGCATGACCTGCCCGCAAAAAGTGGCAGCGGAGTCCCACTTACTCCCGCCGAAGATCATTATTCGCACCATGGTCTCCAAGCTAGGTGCCTAGGATTTGCGATGTGGCCGCCTTGATTTGATACCTACTACATGATTATTGCATCTGTTTGCTAGTATGAAGTCACTCAACGAGTCACTAGGCTCTTAGCTCTAAGCGAAGCTCGTGTAGTGTGACTATAGCCTTACAGAAATACTTTACTGCGCAATGGTGAGTGTGTGCAACTGCCCCGCTTAACTGAAGGTTCTACTCCGGGATTGGAAGTAATGTTAGTTTTGGGGGCTTGTATGTTTTCCATGTATGTATTTAGAAGAATATTCTTCTAAATACATAAATAGAAAACATTATATACTTACCTAAGTCTGTCTAACACCAACTGTGAAAAGCGAATAATTAATAAATTCGCTTAATTTGAGTAAGATAGCACTGTATAAATTAATGGCCCTGGAGGCGGCTTTGGGGTCGAGGCGGGCACCGGACTATGACCTGTGTCCTGTCTCATTCGTCAAGCGGCAAATCCGCATGGACACGCTTGGCGAATGGAACAGGAGATACGAGTCCAGTGACAACGCCTCGATCACAAAGCTCTTCTTCCCGAACGCGGTGGACGCATACAGCACTACCAGGAAATTCACCCCAAATAGATACACCACGCAGATGTTGACGGGACATGGTGGGTTCTCCGAGTACTTGACCCGATTCAAGTGCAAGGAGGACCCATCATGTTCCTGTGATTCCGAAACCGAGGAGACCATCCCTCACCTACTGGCGGACTGCCCGGTGTTCTCCAGACAGAGATACAACGTAGAGCAACAGATAGGAATGAGCGTAACATTAGGTAATTTAGAGAATATAATAGCTGGTAAACACAGAAACAGATTTTTAGAATATTGTTAAGATATATGTAAGATAGTAAACAATAGAAATAAAGTTGATTAATAAATGTAGTTACAGCAGCATAACGTAGGTTATCCTGCCGGTAATAGAACAATAGTTTTAAGAAAACTGGAAATTGTAGTACGATAGATATTAAGTAATAAAAAATGTAATAAGAAAATAGTAAATTCAAACGGAAATAAAAGAAGGATATACATCAGTAAGAAAAGTTGGAAACCATTGTATAATGAGAGAAATTTTGGAGAGGAGCGGAGTTCATTTATTTAACCTAGTAGAAATAAGTAATATACAGATAATAAAGCTAAATTAGAAGAGAGAATAGCAGGCGGCCCACCTGAAAATAGAGTATAAGGATGTGCGAAAGAAAGAAAAAGTATGCGGCATGACTGAATAGACCAGAGAACTAGTGAGAACTGGAATGAATCTTTAGTGTAGGAAAGTCTCCGAAATGTAAATATCGGGGGATAGATTAGGTACACACCCAGCTATCCATGGTAGCTGGGCAAAAAAAAAAAAAAAAAAAAAAAAATAATGGCCCACAATGTTAATAAAAAAAATATTATTAGATAAAATCGGATGAATTCGGGGCCTCTTTTCACTTTTTATCTTCAGCAATATGTTTCGAATTTTGAGATTATTGGCATCCTCTGCGACGACGTCTTTCAACAACTTTTTGAAACTCACCCTTTTTGCAAATGAAAGGAAGGCCTCATAAAATGTAGGTATAACACGGAAACCGAAACTCCTGTTTAAAGTTACATCAGAATTTATAGAGATATATTTTAGAAACCAACTACCTAAGTAGACTGCGCTAGGGAAATTACAACCGATGCCGTCATTTAAAATGACACGATTGGTGATCACGCAATCACCAATTATGAAATGTCAGGAAGAAATATATTTCAGTTCATAACATACGTTCGTAAGTATCTGACCTCTGGATAACATCTGACCTCATCTACATCTACATCTCTATTACTTAGGAAAATAAGTATATTTTTATTCAATACCTAGTGAATTTATCTCATTCTCAGGTTTTATACACTAATTAAATTCTGTATCGCACAGAAATAAAATAGGTACTTAGGTTACTTTGATGTTAGATTCGAACAATGTTGTTCAAAGGCGAGCTTAAGACAACACTAAGCTCCCAATGCCCGCAACGAAAGGTCAAAGATGTAAATATAAGCAACTAGATACAAAAATAGAGTAATACTTTTGAGCTTTTATTTTTGCAAGGAGAACAAGATCGCAGGGAGATACTACCCGTTACTTTGCCGCTGGCGGGCGTAGAGGCGTATACCCGAATTGTTAATTATACGAAGTAAATTGACAGTAGCTAATGACACTTCGTCATAGAAAATACGCAACATTGTATGAAGAAGTGACATTAGTGGCTGTCAATTTACTTTGTCTAATTAAAAAAATCTTTTTTTTTTATACTACTTAGGTGGCAGACAAGCTTACGGCCCACCGGAAGGTTGGTAAGCGTAGCCTATAGACGTTTGCAACACCAGAGGCGCTACACACGCGCTGCCGACCCGGGCGCAGGTTGTGACGACCCACAGTTGAAATTTTTCAAGCCGCCCGTAAGGCCTTCATGTTGGCTTAACGACTGTCATTTTACTGACAACCAGGACTAACGCCTTTCGTGCCTTCCGAAGCACGGAAACGCTCGTAAATAAATGTCACAAAGTGGTCCACGTGGTGGTCACCCATCCATATCCGGCCATAGTAAATGTTGCTTACTGCAGTGATCGTTTACAGAACACTGAGTCCGAGGGGCCACGAGCGCTTCAAAAATTCGACTTTAGTATGGAGCCGAGCGGCAAAGTTAGAGCGAACAGGCAGTACTGAATTCAGAAGGCACAAGACCGTTGCTGTGGCGTGATTTGCGAGTGGCTTACCTCTAGCAGTGAACTGATATAGCTGTTTTGATCGATTGATTGTTTGTCGTAAGCAACATGCGTTTGTCGTATATCTCTTTTTTTCTAGTATATACATTTATTGTTAAAAATTACAGAGAAACTTAATTATTACATATCTATATTTACATTATTACTATCTAAACTAAACCTAAATAAGGCCCCCGCGGCATTGTGCCCAAAAGACTAGCAGCATTCCCCCTTTGAATAGCAATGCCTATTCGTTGAGCGAGAAAACTGCCAGCCCTTGGGTCACCAGTTGACTCCACAAGGCGCTTTTTCAAATTCTTGAAAAATTTTTGCGCATTGGGACCCCATGGACCTAGGGTCTCGACACCGACTGGACAAAAACGATACGATGAGTCGAGACCCTTATATTTATTAATTTTAATATTTTCAGCCGCTTCCGCTGCTGCACTGGCTTTTAATTTTGTTTTAGGAAGATGGGACGGGGCTAGAGTGTCAACACAAGTTGCATCCCACACCAGGACCCGACCCATCTCCCACGGTATCAAAGTTATACCATCCGGTCTCTTGCCATCGTCCCTGAAAACGCCGTTTGGCTCTAAGAGCGCAGGCACATTGGCGGTGGCAAGAGCACGGCGGATGATGTCATTTCTCTTTTTTTTAAACGTGAGGGACATCCTACATGGATGCTATGCCGGTCTCCTACCGACTAAAAACCACAAGTATCCTACCCAACAGTCTACGGTTAGGAGCCCCGGGTAAGCCCTAGGAAGGATAAACCAGGACTCCCAACAAATCTAAGGCTACCACTGCGGTCTCACCTACGGGGTTAGGGTGTTATCCCACTTTTTGGGGAGGCGTGCATGAATCCCTCACGTCACGCTGTCGTCGAGGAGCTGCTTCTGTAAGGTCAGTGAGCAGCGCCCTCACCGTTGTCGCATTATAACAGCGCCGTACATCTCATACTTTATCACAATGAACTCAAATAGCACGTAAACTGCGCGACGAACGGACTGCAAGGCACGGAAATGGTTTGCAAAGGATCATTTCCGTAGAATAAAAATCTTGACGGTCATGACATTGTTCACGATGAATGATAAATCACTCTATACGTGTGAACAGCAGTGTAAGCACATACACGGCAGTAAACAAATCTGTAGCTTGCATGCCTTGCATACAACTTGACACACATGCAAGTTATTCGCACAAAAATAATTAGATAATTTGCCAAGTTAAGCTTGCATGTATTCTGCTTACTTGCGGGCTGTATTTCAGTCTTAGACCATATATCACGGGACTAGCCTTTGCGAACCACAGCATACAAAAATATTCTGCCAGTTTTCATACAAGTGAAGGGGGAAACACAAAGACATATAAAATTTCATTGCATTTAAAAATGTATTAATCGACAAACGCGTAATGGCTGTTGTGTGTTAATTTTTATTGTACAGCCAACTACAATGAAATGTACTAGTTTAATCATATAAAATGATGTACTGATGTACAGTGCTTTTTATAAAGCCAAAATACCAAATGGTCATGTGCAATGGCAGAAAACAATGCTTAAGTAAGGCGCATCCTGTGGTTAGATGATCTAAGATTTCAGTGGATAAGTGTGGTTACTTTTTATTCAGAATACAACGAATTTTCACGTGGAAGGAGCCACTGGCGAAATCTAGTTCCTAATATAATATCTGCTTTGCTAACACTATCAGCTGTTCAGCTGATAGTGTTAGCAAAGCAGATAGAAATAAGAATAGAAGCAGTAAGTAGCTCCCTGAGCTGATCAAAGAGAAAAAAAAATGGCAGACCAATATTATTTTTTCCGAACTGTGGCAACTAATGTAACGGATTTCTATGAAACAGTTTAAACTCACCCGCGATCGCGAAAGCTATTAGAACCAACGACCCTCGTCACAAAATGGTAATCATTATGAAGACAGACATATTTCGATAGAACCATTATTATATTCAGAAAGTATTATAAAACAGTAATTGATCGATACCTATTTCAAATATTCATCGTTGAGCTTAGTATGAAACTGATTATTTTTAACCGACTTCAAAAAAAGGAGGAGGTTCTCAATTCGTCTGTATGTATTTTTTTTATGTATGTCAAGCGATATTTCCGTCAATTATAGACGGATTTCAAAATTTATTTTTTTGTTGAATAGGGTTTACTTCTGAGGTGGTCCCATTTTCACCAGGTCAGGATCTGATGATGGGATCCAGGAGAAAACGAGAGCAACCACCGAAAATTGTAGCGACAACTAGTGCACTTGTTAACTTTTTAATTAAGTGCTTTAATGTTCTACACTTTAATGAAGGTCTGGAGTCGACCTGATGATAGAGTCAAAAGACAGTCGAGGGCATTCCTTAACAATTTACAGCAGTTACCTTGTGTTTGGGCTTGATTGATTTGTATTGATGAGAACTTTGCACCTAGATTGATAGATCCGCCTTCAAAAAAAAAGGAAGTTCTCAATGTTTTATGTATGTTCACCGATATTTCCGTCAATTATAAACGGATTTAAATTGTTTTCTTTCTTGAATAGGATTTACTTCTGAGGTGGTCCTATTTTAATCAGATCAGGGTCTGATGATGGGATCCAGGAGAAATCGAGGGCAACCACCGAAAATTGTAGGGACAACCAGTGCATTTGTTAACTTTTTAATTCAGTGCTTTAATGTACTACAATTTAATGAATATCTGGAGTCGATCTGATTATGGAACCGAAAGACAGTCGAAGGAAATCCTTAACGATTTACAGCAGCTACCTTGTGTTTGGGCTTGATTGATTTGTATTGATGAAAACTTTTACCTAGATAGATATATTTTTAGGTTCACCCGTCACTAAAAATAATGAAAAAAAAATTTCAATAAAAAATAAAACCGACTTCCAACAAATCCTAAAAAATAAAATTTACTTAGCACAAAGTAAAATGTATTTTGATTTATCAGATTTTATTCAATATAGTATTGAAGTTGGTGCCATGAATAATACCTACATAAACCTATGGGTTTACTTGGCGCCGACTTCAATATGATATTGAATAAAACCAGATAAATCAAAATCATATTACTTTGTGCTAAGTAAATTTTATTTTTTAGGATTTGTTAGAAGTCGGTTTTATTTTTTATTGAAAATTTTTTTTGCACGATATAGACATAGTTACTACCCGTTCGCTCTAACTTTGCCGCTGGCGTAGAGGCGTATACCCGAATTTTTAACTAGACGAAGTAAATTGACAGTAGCTAATGTCACTTCGTCATAGAAAATAAGCAACATTGTATGAAGAAGTGACATTAGTTGCTGTCAATTTACTTCGTCTAATTAAAAATTCGACTTTAGTATGGAGCCGAGCGGCAAACTTAGAGTGAACTAGCAGTATACAGATAACCTAACCACGAACTGATTTAGTTAGCATAGTCATGGGGTAACTTTCTGCGGCACCCTACGATTTTTTTATATGATTAAGGTGGCAGACAAGCATACGGCCCACCAGAAGGACTGGTGGTCACCGCAGCCTATGAACGTTAGCGACACCAGAGGTGCCACACTCGCGCTGCCGACCCTGTAAAAACCTTCTGAGACCTCTTTTGAAGAACCCCATACTGTAGGCGTTTGGGAAAATTATTATACTAATACGAAATATCTGATATGAGTATAATGAAACGGATACCGACTGATAAGCATAGTTTGGTACAAACCTCAAACACATTCTAGCGAAACAAGCATGTTCCTAGGGTTGTGGTTCGCGGAACTGCCCGTTGCCCGTTGGATTTAATATCCTATTATAGGCTTCCTAGGATAATAAGTAGTGTATGGCACACTGTAAACGTCGTTTATATATATCTATTCTAATTGGATGCGCCAGTACCGACGCATACATATTTTTTAGTTTATGTATTTAATGGTATTTATTATAATTATTATATGTCAACACTCACGCACTAAACGCATCTTACTTTTATGTATTGTCTATGGCAACACTATCCCGCCCGCTTCCTACATTCACATTCCGCCATAGCTATTGGAAGATACGCACGCACCCGTCTCTTAACGCTCCGCTCCGCTATCGGCCGCTGTGATTACCCATCATATCGCGCTACATCGCTTATCATCAGCCACAGTCTCGAGAGTTACGGTTATAACTCCTGTGTGCATATTTCGCGGTCGTGAATCAAGACCCCGAACGCAAAGCTGGGAGCAGCGCCTACCTACCAACAAGAGTTCAAGGTAAGTGCACTTCCAAGTGTGGTCCTCCGTCCGGATATTCCATCTAACGCATTCTTTCTACTAATAATATTAATTACCTCTTTTCCTATTAAATTCACGCATACGCATATATATATTTAGTATATTACTCATAAATACTCAACGCAAATATTATATTTAACGCCACCCGCACGCATTAGAAAAGTTAATTATCTTTTCACACCGCATATTTTATATTACTCATAAGTACTCATATTCTATAACGCATTTACGCTATTTATCATAATCATATTTACCTATATATAATCAACCCGCTGGCAGGTAGCGCCCCCGAAATTATCGCTACCCAGGACTTGGACCATCCTGGCCATGTTAGTCCGGTTGTCCGATTCTAGGCAATCATTTTGATATTTTTTGGTAATTAGGAGTTTTGGCATAAAGTAAAACGGACAATCCAAAATTAACAATTTTCTCAACCGTCATAAATTTAACGTAGTTTTCCCCAATTTCATTACAATTTCATATTATCTTTCGAATTGTAATCGTAGATAAAACTCATATTTATACGTTAATTTTATACCCACATATATTTATTTTATTGTGACGGTACTGGGCAACGCAGCCGATACATAACGGTATTCAAACGATTAACAGCTGATTGTTACGCAGACTCCATATTGGGTTTGTTCTCTGAATACTTTACCGCAAACAGCTGATTTAAGCTAACAGCTGATCGTTGTTCGAATTTTATACTTTTTCGCTGAATATTTCTATTACCTACCCACTTATATACATACTCGTATCTCGTATCAATTATATTATCATGGCTTCTAAAGACAAATCCCATAGTAAAAGTTCAGACGAAAGTCAGGTCATGATAAATTTTTTAGAATACAAAAAACAAAGTTTGTTTCACATAGTTCAAGAAGTGTACAACTTAAGTCTCAAGGTTACCGATGAAACAGTACGCATGATGTTTCTCGCTCGGGTTCAATCTATCGATAAAACCCGATCGGATTACATCGAAACTATCGATAAATTGTTAATTGAACAATTAAAAGATAATCCGCAGGTACAGCCGAGTTATAGTGTTTTTAATACATTTGATGAATTATACTGTTTCATAAAGCAAACGGAAACTACTCTGAGACAAGAACTCGACGATAAAAAGAAAAGTGATAATTTTAATATCAAATTACCCCCACTTAAACTCACAGGTTTCGATGGTACTTATGGTAAGTGGCCTATATTTTATGAAAATTTCTGTAGTGTGATACATACGAATACTCGTCTCACCAACGCCGAAAAGGTTCAATATTTGATAGGTTGCCTTTCGGGTAAGGCACTTACTGTTTGTTCAGGCATAGCTGCTACCGCACAAAATTACGATGTTATTTGGCAAGCCCTTCTGGCTAAATACCACGATACCAGGGTTCAGGCGTCGTGCTATTTAGAACAAATGTTACACCAGAAGCCAGGGCAATCGGCTGATCAGATCTTGGAGAACTTTTGTTCAGCTGAAGCAGCTCTGCAGCGTCTACCTATCACAAATTTATCAGATTTCATAATAACTCATTTAGCATTAAGCAAGTTTGATAAACCTATGCTTGAATTGTTTGAACAATCTCATAGACATTTGAGTGTACCTACATATAGTGACGTCAAAACATTTTTGACAGAACAAAGCAAACTCCAAACGCTCCGCTCACCATCACATTCCCAAAAAGGTGATTATCGCGCTCAGCGGAGTTCAACCGCCTCTCATTTAAATAAACCTAAGTCATTTTTTACGCAAACCCGCCCTACTAATTTGAAATCAGTCGATACTTCTAACATAAAAAATTGTATCGTATGTAACAATAATTCCGCTCACCCTTTGTTCAAATGTCAACATTTTATTCAAGAGACTGTTGAAACGCGAAATGAAATAGTTCGTAAACATTCCTTTTGTGTTAATTGTTTAGGTTTTCATCACGTGAGTGCTTGCAGATCTGTTAATAGGTGTTCGATTTGCAATCGGTCTCATCATAGTTTACTGTGTTATAAAAATAATTTGAACGCATCAAATTCAACAAGAAATCATGCTACCGGCAACGCATCGAGGCAGGCAAACGCGTCTACTGCGCCGTCCGAGCATTCCATGTCGACTCATGCGTCATCGGCAGATGATCCGTCCCGCTCGCACTCGCGGGAGGCGCGGTCACATAGTGGCAATATCGCGTCGTTATCGGCTGTGATCCCTCCGCCGCGTAATTCAAGCAGCGCGACCACGGTTTTGTTGCCGACTGCTTGTGTATATGCAAATTATAAATCGGATCGTATACGTTTGTTTTTGGACTCAGGGTCTATGAGTAACTTTATTACGAAGTCTTGTTGTGAGCGTTTGCACTTAACCATACTTAACGCTCCTTCTGTCATTAAAGGCATAGGTCAACTTGAAAGCCAATCTTATGGAATTACGCATTTCAAAATATATTCGCGATTTGATGCCCGCTGTTCTTATTCGGTTAGTGCACGGGTTATAGACACTATTACAGATTTTTTGCCTAACGTGGAAATTGATACAGCGGAATTAACCCATTTACAAAATTTACCTATGGCTGACGAACGATACTATACTCCGGGTGGTATAGATTGTTTGTTAGGTAATGAACTCTTCCCCATGATTTTAGGGTCGCAAAAAATTACATCCCCAACCTCATCAGTATTCGCGATAGAAACCACGCTCGGATACGTCGCAATGGGAAAGGCGCATGCTTTACCTTATTCGCTAGTGGCAAACAAGCATCCCCGCGATCGCATGTCTCATTCCTCCGTGTCCGACAAGGCCTTCTTATGTCACACTCAAGATGTGTCTCTCGAACAATTAACGCAACGCTTTTGGGAGATAGAACAGGTGCCAGATAAGAAGCACATTAGCACGGACGACGCAGCATGTGAAAAGCTGTTCTCGTCTACGTACTCACGCGACGATACCGGTAGATATACGGTTAGTCTTCCCTTTAAATACCCTCCCAGTGAGCTAGGGCATTCGTACACAATCGCCAAACGCAGGTTTTTAAATTTAGAAAAAAAGTTAGACGCTTCTAACTTACGCAACGATTATAATGCCATTATTCAAACATATATTGATCAAGGTTATCTCACTAAAGTGTCAAATAGCTTTCTAGACTCTCAAGTTTATTATATGCCGCATCGGGCCGTTTATCGCCCTGACAAAGAAACCTCTAAAACGCGTGTGGTCTTAGACGCTGGGTGTAAAACCACGTCAGGTAAATCGCTTAACGATTTGCTTTATACGGGACCAATATTACAGAACAATATCTTTCATTTGCTTCTCAATTTGCGTATGTACCCGGTTGCTGTAACCGCGGACATAGAAAAAATGTATTTTCAAGTGAAACTTACTCAAGATCATCATACATATCAAAGAATATTATTTAGGTTCGATTCCAATTCTCCTATTGAAAGCTATCATTTCAACCGCGTTTGTTTTGGCGTCTCCAGCTCACCCTTCCTGGCAATGCGAGTCGTAAACCAGCTCGCGTCAGACTGTCGCGCTTTATATCCTCTGGCGGCTTACGAAGCTGACAATCACATGTATGTTGACGACTACGTTAGTTCCATAGAGAATGTAGATTTAGCTGAAGACACCTATAGGGAAATGGTCGCTATGTTTAGATCTGGAGGTTTTAACTTAACTAAGTGGATCTCTAATGACAATACCCTATTGTCACGTATCCCGTCAATTCATAAGAGCTGTCTCGCTGTCAAGTTTGATGAGGATCCTCATGTTGACACTAAGATCGTGGGTATGCAATGGCAACCTAACGATGACACCTTTAACTTTAAAATAGTGATCGACATGCCTTTAACATGCACTAAACGCTCGATCCTTTCCGTAACCGCGCGCTTGTTCGATCCGCTTGGAATCATCAGTCCAGTGGTCGCATACATGAAGTTGCTTATACAAGAATGTTGGAAATTACAACTGGACTGGGACGAGACGGTCCCGGGTTGCATTCTGTCTAAATGGAAACACTTTCATAGGGAGTTGTCGCGTTTATCTGAAATAAAAATACCGAGACATATAGGTTTAACATCCGCTCGTCGAATTACTCTAATAGGCTTCTCGGATGCCAGCCAGCAATGTTATGGTGCTGTTATCTATGTACGAATAGAAACGGCTGAGAACGGAAACGCTTTTAATGTGAATCTACTGACCGCTAAATCCAAAGTGTCAGATTCTAATAAAACGCTAGCGCGTTTAGAACTCTGCGCGGCGGTCTTACTCGCAAAATTAATTAATTCTGTGCGCACTGTTTTTAATAAGCGGTGTCAAATAAACAATATATTCGCATTCTCTGATTCTACGGTAACCCTTACCTGGATTCACTCTCCCGCTCATAAGTTTCAAACTTTTGTAGCTAATCGCATCGCTCAGGTAAATGAATATCTGCCTGCTTCCCATTGGTATCACGTTCGTGGGGTTGAAAATCCCGCCGATATAGTCTCGCGCCCTGTGACACCTAAAGGGTTAATAAATAACTATCTTTGGTTTCACGGGCCGAAATGGCTGTCCGCACCTATAAATGCATGGCCTGTGAAGGAATATAAAATCAATCATAACGAGAAGACAGAATTACCGGAAATTAAAATAGCTTCTCTCCATGCACATACCATACCTGTCTCCGATCACGTTCACATGATAGACGAACTTGCCGAGCGTTGCTCGAGTTGGGTAAAATTTATTCGTTCACTGGTTTATGTATTACGTTTCACAAGGATTCTCAAATCCCGCGGTATACTTTCTGTATACGATTTAGAATACGCAGAATATTATGCGGTCCGCTTCGATCAGTCTAAGTATTTTCAGGTAGAATTACAAGCACTTAAGGCTACTAAAATTTGTCCAAATCAGGCTATTTTAAAACTCAACCCTTTTCTTGACGAACAAGGGTTAATTAGAGTAGGTGGTCGACTTACTCATTCTCAACTAAATTACAATACAAAATATCCAATACTGCTATCACCTAAAGGACGTATAGTGTCGCTCTTAGTAGACCACTATCACACCGACAATTTACACACCGGTCCTGGACTAGTGTTAGCATTGACTCGCCAAAAGTATTGGATTCTTTCTGCACGAAATTTGATTCGCCAACGAGTACATAAATGTAATTTATGTTTTAAAGCTAGGCCTCGTTCTACAACTCCACCTATGGGTGATCTTCCATCCATTAGAGTTTCACAAGTAAAGTCGTTTGTGCATACCGCAGTTGATTACGCGGGACCCTTTTACGTAACTCACATAAGGCGTCGTGGAGTAAAAAGTCATAAAGCGTATATTTGCTTGTTCGTCTGTCTCACAACAAAGGCGCTCCATTTAGAGTTAGTAAGTGATCTTAGTACAGATTTATTTCTCGCTGCCTTTAAACGTTTTATCTCACGCAGGGGTCCTGTTTCAGTGTTGTACAGCGATGGAGGCACTAATTTCATAGGTGCGAAACGAAAATTGAACGAAATTTACACGCTTATACAGTCCACTAATTATAAAAATGATCTGAATAAATATCTAACTCAACATAAGATTCAGTTTCAGCACAGCCCACCTTTCGGGCCCAATTTTAATTCGTTGCCTGAAATTAATGTCAAATGTGTTAAGTCTCATTTATTTAAAGCTATCGGGAGTCAAATACTCACCTATGAAGAATTCAGTACAATATTGGTGCAAATTGAAGGCATTTTGAATAGCCGTCCGATTTGCATACTTTCTTCGGATCCATCGGATCCAACCCCCCTAACGCCTAATCATTTTCTTAATGTTACTCCGCTTAAATATTTACCCGCTGAACACATTGAACCCCTATTACCAGATAACAGACTCACCCGCTATCAATTATTAAATAGAATTGTTCAAAGTTACTGGACACGTTGGAGCAAAGAATATCTTACCTCTCTCCAACTTAGACATAAGTGGAATATGCCGTCCAAACCTGTGACGATAGGAACTGTAGTTGTTGTTAAGGATGACAATACGCATCCTTTATCGTGGCCACTCGCGGTTGTATCAGAGGTGTTTCCCGGGAAGGATGGTGTAATTAGAGTCGTCAGAATTAAGACTTCTTCTGGTGAATACATTCGTCCTGTAACTCGGCTTTGCCCGTTACCCACGCAATAACTCCTACGCTTTTGAATTATTTTTTAGTTCATAAGTTTTCATTCCTTTTATTTTTTTATTTTGTTTATTCAATGTAGAGGAAGAATCCTCTAAGCCCCCCGAAGTTGGATGCGCCAGTACCGACGCATACATATTTTTTAGTTTATGTATTTAATGGTATTTATTATAATTATTATATGTCAACACTCACGCACTAAACGCATCTTACTTTTATGTATTGTCTATGGCAACACTATCCCGCCCGCTTCCTACATTCACATTCCGCCATAGCTATTGGAAGATACGCACGCACCCGTCTCTTAACGCTCCGCTCCGCTATCGGCCGCTGTGATTACCCATCATATCGCGCGACATCGCTTATCATCAGCCACAGTCTCGAGAGTTACGGTTATAACTCCTGTGTGCATATTTCGCGGTCGTGAATCAAGACCCCGAACGCAAAGCTGGGAGCAGCGCCTACCTACCAACAAGAGTTCAAGGTAAGTGCACTTCCACTAATATTATAAAGAGGAAAGATTTGATTGTCTGTTTGCATCGAATAGGCTCCGGAACTACTGAACCGATTTGAAAAAGTCTTTCACTTTTGGGAAGCGATACTATCCCCGGGTAACATAGGTTAAATTTTATTTCCGTATTCTAATTTTAAAAGAAATAAATAAATAATGAATAATTTTGAAAAGAAATTTATGCATTTTAAATCTATACAGGTGAATTTTTTAAAAGGGATTGTTTGGCCAAATCCTAATCTATAAGGAATCCGGGGATCTTCATAGCCAATTCAGTACATGAAATATGTTTTATTAAAATTTCAAATTTTCCCTTAATTTGCCGTATATCATAACTTCGCAGAATTTGATCCTTAACAGCGACACTATCGTATGGTGTACGGTCGGTCAAGAAAGTGGTGTATCAGTTTTGATTTAGTTTTCTAGTCATTGAAAATTACAACAAGGTTCATACTAGATATCATTGAAAGAGATGCATAATAATGACGTAAACCTTATTGATAAGTATTCATTTGTCGTAAGTCACTTAGAAGTGCATGACATTTTAACCTTTATTTCTGCAAAGATAATTTGAATGGTTCTAAATAAAAGTAATAAAATCTTTTTAAATCTAGCAATCTCTTTTTCATATATAATACTGACAACTGACTTTTTGTCAAAACAATTCAAACTAAGAACAGCTGTCACGTAACAAACAGTAGGTATCAATAATCAATATAAAAGGTTATCAATAATCAGATAAAGATGGCAATAGAAATTGTCAGATATGTCTGCAAGCGAAACTAATCATAATCGCCTATGAATTTGCAAACGACGTTCAACCTTAAGATGGTACACCAATTTTTTGGCCCACAGTACTAATAAAGGATGTGTTTTCTTTTTTCATAATCAACGATGAGGTTTTAAGTTTCATCAAAATTGGGCTCGTGACTCCTTTAAGCATTTTCGCTATTCCTTGTATTGGATTATTATGGATAGGATTTGGCCATCCAAGCGCTTTTCAAAACTTCACCCTGTATATACTTGCAACTCTACCACACAAGTCTTTGGACTCACCTGTTTCCACAGACATGATAAGAAATACCGCCAATGCACATAAAACTACAAAATTCTTCATAGCTGCGTTTAAAAATATGCACATAAAACTTTGCAGGCTACCTTACACTTATATACCTAGCTGTTATAATGCACCCATTAAAGAATCACTTTAGTAAAATGTACCGTTTTATCCTACCATGTGATAAGAAGCTTGTTAAGATAGTTAAAATTACTTTAAATAGAGGAACAACAATTATTATGGCAAATCATCTAGGTAATGGTACAGTTTAAGGGACCAATAATGAAACCAATAGTACAGTCAAGTCTACCCTTTCCTTTGGTTATGGTATCACTCAAGCTGTAATAGTCTTAATCGTGTCTTCGAAGCCTAAGCCAGCCTCATCTGTAAGTGGTGACTAAATAACGAGATTATAGAAAAGAGAATAAAAACTGGAAACAAAATCCTGTGCCAAGCTGTCTTTTTTTCCGTGAGAGAAAATCCTTATGGATGCTATGCCGGACTCCTACCGACTAAAAAACCTTACGTGTCCTGCTCAACAGCCTAAGGTTGGGAGCCCCGGGTAAGCCCTCGGAAGGATACCCTAGGCCAGGACAAAGCCGTCTAGCCAGCATGAATAGTAAGCTCAAACGTCCTTCCAAAATTATTGAAAGAAGCTTACGTGAACGTAAGCTTCTTTCCATAATTTTGGACTTAACAAGACTTATTTATAAAAATAATTTTATTTCAAAAAGAATTCGCGTTCAGCAGAATACGAAACTAAGTAGAAATTTTTTCTTCGCCGTATGCTTCCGAACCTCGCTCGGATTTAATGAAATATTATCGGTACCTACTCGTAGATTGAGGCGACATTTCAGTTTTTGTGTTTTATACCAACTAAACTATAAAAAGATCAGTAAAGCAAAGCAAAATCTGGCTATATTCTCTTTTTAATAGAAACACGCCGCTTATACATTCAGTACCAAATTTCACATCTCCTTTTCGCTTCAATGAATTCACGACCTGAACCTGTCAGATCAATAAAAATCTTACGTAAACATTTTAAGGTTACTCAACAACGTGTTTCAATATTGTTTTGATTAATATTCATTGTAACAGCAACTCACGCAAATCACAAGAAGCCCTGCAAAGTCAACAATAAATGAACTATTTGCTCCAAATACTGTCCACAATACTATTTGTTAGCGACAGCCATATTTGCGGGTCGTTAGTTTGGTCGTTGTATGACTGGCACAAATCCATGTTGAAGTATATTGTAAACAGGCTCACGAAGAGGATATTTACAAATTGACAGATTTGATGGATAGAAGACCTTATTGTGGTAAGTTGCGTGACCTGGGTGGGTAATGATTTATTTATTTTACACTTTGTTATATTACAAGTCAAGGTAACATTTCGAAACAGAAACAACTAAAGAATAAGTTCAATAGAGATTTATAGCGACAGTGTTTAATACTACTCATCCACAGAGTCAATTCTAAACCTAGTTGGCGCAGGCTTCTAGCAAAGATAATATAATAGTAGATATTACATACAGATCGGCAACTCCCTGCCTCCCACTGAGTAAGCTTCCCCATCCCCCCACCAAAGTTGATGTGTCTATTGCCGTGTCAGTAGTTGAGAGAGTGTCACTGCGTTGCATTACGTATTACTACCTAGCTACGTACTTTGTGCTATTGCTTTGGTTTAATTTGTGCTTAGCCGAGGGTAGATTTGAAAAAAAATTACTTACATACATGAGATTGCGTTCTATTCCTTATTATTTTATTTCCATAGCTAGTGTCCCTAGTATACTCACACACACATTCAAGCTTGATTCAAGCATTCAGATTACGTGTATATTAGTACGGGTGAAAACGAACATTTTTGTATGGAGTTTCTGCCCTGTGCTTCTAGTCTGAACAGCGCGGTGCGGCTGAACATTGACATTTTCTTCTGTGAAGCGACTGCCATCTGGTCTCCACAACCATTTAAAGTCTTGTACTTGGGGCAGTTTATTTTTTCACAGGGATAGGTTCGGGCTTCAGTAGGTATTAGTAGCTTAAAAATTTACATTATGCAAACACTTTCACAAAAAAATTTTAAATTTAAAGCAAAGGCAAGCTCAAGTCCTTTCAGAAACAAGTTCTCTCTTAAGTTGAAGGGGTAGGCAGAGGCATATTATAATGCCCACCTTTCACCTTATTAGAAGTTGTCCCACGTAATAAGTGGTGAGCTGTATTGCCATGTTGAGATGGACAGGCCCACGTTGTGACTGCCTGCTGTCGAACTTTTTCAAGCCGCCTAAAAAGGTCTTCAACTTGCTTTACGACTGCCATTTTACTGGCAACAAGGACCAACGGCTTAACGTGCCTTTCGAAGCACGGAAACGCTCATATGAATGTCACAAAGTGGTCACATGGATAGTCACCCATCCAAGGAGTGGCCATAGTAAAATTTGCTTACTGCAATAATCGTTTTCAGAACACTATAGTTCGCGGGGACACGAGCGCTTCTTAAAATGTTACAATGTGAATAATATCTACTTACGTAGATAAAAATAATTTTCTAAACTAATTGAGTAGCGGACCCCCTTATTTTAAATAAATACTATTCCTTAGAATTACATTCGATATCATATATATGATATTTCTTTGCTATCCCTCAAAGGTCAGTGGATTCAAACATCAAAGTAGGTGGATGACAGAGAAGTTTTGAATACATAACAATAAGTATATATCATTGATATGCAGATTTTGATAAATTTCAATTTAAACTGTCCTTTTATAAAAAGGAGAAACGAATTCATCCATTGAAATTAATGATTGATAACCGTAATAAAATTTGAATACCCACAACTTTGAACAGATTCTGCGTAGGTAATAAAGTTTGTTTATTTTTGGATCGTGCTCATAATTTTAAAATATTATTTAAAACCTAGGTAGGTACTTACCTAAATAGTTTGGTTTTTTGGGGTTTCTTAGTAACCAGAATTCTCTCTCTCCAGAATTCCGTCCGTTTGTCAATTTCACTCTCAGCCTTCTAGCTCAGAGACCCTGATTGAAATAATTTTGCACGAATATGGAAAGTGGTTTTTTAATATCACCGAGGTGGTAGACAAGCATTCGGCCCAAAAGATGGACTAAGAGTCACAGCCTATGGATGCAACACCGGAGGCGGTACACTCGTGCTGCCAACCTTGTTTTTTCAAGAGGAAAATTCTAGAGGGATGCTATGCCGGACTCCTATCGACTAAAAACTACACGTATCCTACCTAACTGTCTACAGTTGGGAGCCCCGGGTATGCCCTCGGAAGGATGTCCCTAGGACTCCAATCCCAACAGACGGGTAACACTGCGGTGTCACCTAGAGGAGAGTTTGGGTGCTATCCCGCGTCTTTGGGGGAGGACTGCCAACCCTGTAAAAACTTTAGAAGGATTTTGCAGGATAGGCAGCGCGAGTTTAGCGCCTCATGACCCCTAATTATTATTACAGAAAATTATAAAATGTTTGATAAGATACTTTCTTACACGTAAACTCGAAAACAATTTGTTTCTCCATGTATCCCATTGTTGAGGTATCGATAAAGTAGGTTTTTCGGAACTAAGTATTTTATCTTTTAAACAATTTTCTTTTCAGAATTAATAGGTATCTGTCCAATAGCTCAAAAATAATTCTCGGTCTCGACACATCCTATCGTTTTCTTCCAGTCGTAGTCAGTGTCGAGGCCCTAGGTCCATGGGGTCCCAACGTGCATAGATTTTTTAAGAATTTGAAAAAGCGCCTAGTAGAACCGACTGGTGACCCAAGGGCTGGCAGTTTTCTCTCAAAGGGGAATACTGTTAGTCTTTAAGGTTTAGTTTAGGTAGGTAGTAATATTGTGATTATTATATTATGTAATGATTATGTTTCATAGGATAAATTGTAAAACAGGACAGGGCATAACGGGAACGGGGGTATGTTTCCATTTTTGCTGTGGAACGTTTTGGTATTACTGTACCATGCGAAACTACTTGGTTTAGGATATTTTAACGTTTTGCAATGATCTTATTTGGGTTCCACTTGCAAATGAAGCTGGTTTGAGTACATTCAAGCAAGGAAGTTGTTGCCAACAGGGGATCTGCGCGCCATCCTTGTAGAAGGAGAGTTTTACAAACGACTCAAGCCCCAAGAAACGGGATAACACCCTAACAAACCCTCAAAGACGCGGTATTGTATCAGAGCCCCTAGGTGAGGTAAGTCGGTATGGAATTGTGGAACATCCTTCAGACGTCTTACCCGGGGCAGTTAGGAATGAAAGAAAGAAAATTGTTTCATTTTGTCTACAAGGTAGACACAATTCATTACAAATATCAATTTTAAATAGTTGTATAGTTGGTACCTTATCGAACTCATTAACAGACAAAACAAAAAACCGGCCAAGTGCGAGTTGGACTCGCCCATGAAGGGTTTCGTAGCAGCAAGTAACATAATATAAAAGTTCTTATAGTTCGTTGTAACTTTGATTGATGTTTTAACACGTTCGCAGTGGTAGTGATTTTTTAAACGAAAATTGCGGTTTATGACGTATTAAAAAAAACTACCAGCTCTATCTCATTCAAACCAATTTTCGTTGGTAGTTTTTATGGCAATGTACATCATATATTCTTTTTTGACTTATCATTCTCTTAGTTTAGAAGTTAGAGGGGGGGGACACACATTTTTCCACTTTGGAAGTGTCTCTTGCGCAAACTATTCAATTTAGAAAAAAATGAGTTTATAAACCTCAATAGCATTTTTGAAGACCTATCTATAGATACCCCACATGTATGGATTTAATAAAAAAAAATTTTGAGTTTCAGTTCTGAGTATGGGGACCCCAAAAATTTACTGCTTTTTTTCTAGTTTTATATAAGAATCTTAATGCGGTTCACAGAATACATCTAGTTACCAAGTTTCAATAGCATAGGCCTCATAGTTTCGGAGAAAAGTGGCTGTGACACACGGACGGACAGACAGACAGACATGACGAATCTATAAGGGTTCCGTTTTGCCATTTGGCTACGAAACCCTAAAAAACACCACCACATAAGAATAATTAAACAAAGTAAGTAGTAATCGCCTACTGGGAATAGACATACGGCACTGTGCTCCATAAATTGTGCCCATCTTGCGCAAAATTCGGCTCTCTCTCAGCTTAATGCTGTCAGTTGACATTGACAGCGCTTATTTTCAGAGAGCGCCGAATATCGAGATGGGGCGCCACTACCTCTCCCGACTGTGGTTGTTCAAAATATAAAATAATTCATGAAAATATTTCAGTTAAAGTGTCACCGATTTTAGTTTGTAAAATAGGCATAACATCCATGCTTTTCAACGTTAAAAGGCTTCAATTCAAAACATCCTTCACATTTAAAACTTGAGCAAATATAGGTGAGCCACAACCACGAAATTATCACGAATGCTATCTGAAGTAAGCTCATGCGGCCTGTTAACGTCACCACAACTTGCTTAGAACTAAATTGATGGCGTCATAAACGGAACCTTTGGGAAATAGACCTTATTTTATTGTAATAAACCTTTGAATTTGTCTAGCTTACTTTTTCTATGCTACGTCAAGGAGGGTTATGTTTATTTTGTAAGTTGGTACATATATAAATATAATGTATAGTAAATATGTTATATCTATTATTATAAAGACGACAGAAGACGGCAAATTTTTATTTTTGTAAAGAGAAAACAATAAACTCAAAATTAATTTCTGTAATTATTATAGGTAACATTAGAGAGCCAATTTATTAATAAGTAATATAGGCTTTGTTTCATCCCAAATTCTTACGAGAACGGGAACTATAGCGTTGACATCTACTAGTGTAACTATATGCCTAATATATAAATCTGAAGATCACGGAATCTACTACAAATAGCAATCGCTTGTTCAATATTATTGAGATTGGAAAGTCCACTTTGTGAGACACTAAGCCCACTGTGCAAAGGATATTATCTTTTAAAAGGATATTTATTACCTTAGGTTTCTAGAAAAAGCTGTAATTCGACTTATTTTAATTATTTTTGAAAGGGATAGTTTTTAATGCAATTGATAAATTACATTGTACAACAAAATCTACGTGCTCATAGCGGGTCATAGTGATTTGCCCTGAATCGAAATTGAATATTCGGTATCGGAGTCAAGTAGGTACTCAACTATTAGACCAAGAAGTAGATTTTTGTAACATGTTATAAATTCGAAAGTATGTAAGTCAAGAATGCGCCGCCTCTTTCTGCGAGCAGGTCATGCTCGTGAAAGAGACGGTGGGGCGGGAACGGGAGAAAACTCTCCCACCCGACTTCTGCAGTCGGCGGCCTGGGCGCCGTCGACGTGTCTTCGCCGAGAACTATCGGCCTCCATGACCGGGGGCCTGAGGACGGTGAGAGGGCGGCGCATCGTCCTTACAGAAGCAGGCCCATGACGGCAGCGTGACGTGGGGAACGGAACCCCTCAAAGACGCGGGATAGCACCCGAACCACCCCCTATGCGAGGCCGCAGTGGCGGCCGTGGGTCTGTTGGGAGTCCTGGGACATCCTTCCGAGGGCTTACCCGGGGCTCCCAATTATAGGTTGCTGGGCGTTACGTGAGGTTTTTTAGTCAGTAGGAGTCCGGCATAACATCCATTATGATTTTCCCTCACGTTAAACAAAAAAAAAATGTAAGTCTAGAATATTCTAGATGTCACAACTTTTGTTACACTTTCACGCTCTAACGACTAAACGGATCTGGCTGAAATTTGGTACAGGGATAGATTTATAGTCAGAAATAACACAAGGGCTGCTTTCATTCCGGGAATAATTTCCCATGGGAAGCGAAAGGGGAAAATATTTCACGTGTGTGGAGCTTCGGGGCCATCTATAAATATCACAAAATATTTTCGACACAAAAAATGATCCGTGATTTGTTTCATGAAAATAAAAATGCTCTTGAATTTGAAGACACAACAGAAAACTTTCTTTAATGAGATCGCATTTCCTAAGGCATGTTTGTCAGCACGTTTTTGGCAAAATAAACTGCCGGGCAAAACAATTTTCAGCTTTTATTGATACCCTCAGGCTTGTGTAGTAATCTAACAATGTTTTCCTCCTATAATATTGCATTTACATTCTGTTAATTAATTTGTAGAGAATAGTATACCTTTCTATTGTTTAAATAATTTTTGAAACTTTGTAGTGAAGAATATTACTACCAACAATTACAATTGCTCCTCAAGGAGCTCCGGTACAGCCGCCCATCTTTCTCCCCTGAGGAGAACCCGGACGTGCGGGACAGCTCTTGCCGGTTCGACGTGAATAATTTCATGTTATCCTTCGACCCTCCTTTAGGGGGAGGAGGAACGCAACGAGATTTTGTTGAAAGAGTGGTCCCTTTCCGGGACCGGTGAGACCCACATTATATTTAGTCCCTGCGAGCGTATAATAAGGCGGTTTTCAAAAATCCGTCATAGATGCTATGCCGGACTCTCACCGACTAAAAACCACACGTTACCTACCTGTCTGTAGATGGAAGCACCGTGTAAGCTCTCGGCAGGATATTCCAAGGACCTAATAAGGCAGTATAAGATGCGTTATTGAAATATAGTAATGTAAAACTTTCACTATTTTTAAAAGGGATATTTTTAAATGCACCTCAGTTTAATTTTTCTGCACACTAGGTAACTCCACTAATTTACTGAATGCAAACTAGAAAATTAAATGCTGTGCAAAAAAACTAATTGATTAACTAAAGATGTCCTACTTAAAAAACTTAAATATTACTCAGAACGAGATGACCTTTTTAATCGAATTCACACCAAAAATGTGGTTCGTACATCGAATATATGATTTGTGAAACAGAAATACGAATTACATATCAAAAATACTAACTTGCACTCTAAATAGTACTATCTTATAACGGAATAGGTTAGGTTAGGTTAAACTTTTATTTTTTTGATCAATAAAATTTAATTTTGTAGAGATGACTGATTAAATTGAGGTTTTACTTAGAATAAACGATGTTCCTAAAAGTAAATTAGGCGATAGATTTCCTTAAAAACGTTTTAATATTTTTGTTGAACAATGGAATTTTTAGATATTACTATTCTGATAATAGTTATTCGTTCAGTAAAACAGTTCTGCAAATACCATTAAACAGTATAATGAATTTGGTTTATTTAGTGTGCATAATTAGTGTGCAAGTCAATATTTTTGGTTTGCCTTTGAAATATTTTGTTCGGAAAAAAGGAATAAACAGATATCGATTTAAATACATGCCTTTTTAAAATCCCTGTCTCGTTTTTTCTCCCGTCTTTTCGTCACAAAGGAGATCTGTCTTAAATCTCTGTAGTCCTAGTAATATACCCACCTATTAAATTACAAATTAATAAGCAGTACTATATTCATAACGATAAAGTTTAACCTCACAACTTGTTTCAAGGAATCCTATTTGACATCTAGTTACCCCAGAAGTTACACAAAAATATCATAAAACGCTAAGTTCCTGTCAAACTCGAAACACTGGTTACTGCAGTGAGAGTGAATTCACATTTTTGCATAATCTGTAAGGACCTGTTCAACTGAACGTTAAAATGTGTTAAGCAACAAGTCAGTTGCATAGTTCTAAGTTACTACTGTACTCTGTACGGTCTAGATGCAAACTTCGAGTGCCAGGGTTAGGGCTAAAATCGCGTGCACATAAACCATGTATCATAGTACAGTGCACGGCGTCTAACTTGGCAAGTATTTGGAGTACGCACAAAAAATTCACTCATTCAAAAAATTTGCACAAAAAAGTCACTCATTCCAAAAAGTGCTCCGCTCACTCCAAAAACACCAAGTTAGATGCCGTGCGCTTTAATCGTATGTAAACAATGTGAGTGGATGTGACCACTATATGCGATAATTTTGCTGATGTGTTCACTGGTAGGGGAGTTCTAGATAATATTCTGGTAGTTACTCGGGCGCGTCAATACCTCACATATTAACCCCTAAAAGGGGGATACTAAATCATTCTGCGAGGTAGAAGAAATTGAGCGTTGCCCATAACTAAAACGTAGACTAGTACGCCCTTCCTGGGACATCCTTCCGAGGGCTTATCCGGGACTTCAGGCCATAGACAGTTGTAAGAAATCGTGTGGTTGTAGTCGGTAGGAGACCAGCATAGCATCAATGTAGGATTTCCAAAAACAAAAAAGGACTGGACGCCCATCCGCCAGATCGACCGACGACGATCTAAAGGTCGCAGGCTGGGACTGGATAAAGAAGGCGCAAGACCGTATGTTGTGGCGTTAATTGGGAGAGGCCTACGTTCATCTGTGGACTGCCATATGCGATTTCATTGGTTGATTGACAGACATAACTAAGGCTACCACTTAAAAGAGCGTAGCAGTAATAGTCGAAGTATGCCTCGGACGTAGCCGGGGCACAGCTAGTTGTAACATAAATGCTATTCCGTTGCATCTTGTTAGTACTGAAACTAAATTCTCTTGTTGCCTATAAAAACTTTAGTATGCGGACCATATAAAAGTTTTTTATATTTTATGGCAATATTAATAAAGTTTGAAAATATGTTGAGTAAAATTATACATTATGAAAACAACTGTTATTATGAAGCTAATACCTATTTACAAGAATGCAAATACAACGATATACATTCTTCAAATTTTAACTTTGGATTTGATTTCATCTCAATTATACCCAAAATGGAGAGGGACAGTAATGTGAATAATATATATGTCATCATTAAGTGTTTCATCATTAAGTGTCTCATCTTTAACCTGTAACTGGTGACGTGGGGGCCGCTCAGGCCCACCTAAAGGAAAACTATCAAATCACTTCCATCCCCCGCACGCGACGCATAATATGTGACTTCTAGATGCTTCAAATTGTGTCATCTAGTTGCGTCTACTCCCTGGCTACTTAAAATAAAAGCCACGTCATCAGCTAAAGGTTAATGTACCCGTTTTTATGACAAGATGTAACTATGCATTAAATTTGTGCTATGGGGCTGTATGTCACAAGTGAAAACGTTGCACAACTAGTATTATAATGCCAATCTGTAACAACAATTTCAAACAAATACTCAACAATTATTTTTCAGGTAAAATTCTCGTTAATAAATACCAAAGGCCAAGGAAAGGGATTACTTTTAATTACGACTGTGATCAGTATTGGCCTCTTGGGTTCTAACTTGAAAATAATGATGTAATTTAAGGCCGAATAATCATGTTTATTCGTCCAAAATAAGGCTCACTGAGTTAACGAGATTCGACCAAAATAAGGCCTGCCGCGTTAATGAGATCCTTAATTAAACTGCTTAGGTGAGAGTATTAACAGCTGTTTTAATATTATAGTTAGGGTTAGACTAGTTTCTAGTATTTATTAAAATATGAAAAGGTATTGTTGCTCCTATCCAGTCTAGGGCTTTTTCATTACCTTACGATCCCTAGGGACTTCGAGTACACAGACAGAAAGAAGATACCTACTGTGTAGTAGTCGGGACAATTTCTTGTTACATAATATCCATCTCGCCGATAGCTCGCAGCTGCTCCATTGACCGATGATTCCGCTCTTTAAAAAATTATAAAACGTTTTTTCAGACAAAATCAAAGACATCGGTTTGCCAAAAGCTTTAGTAAGTTCTTCCAAAGCGGCATGAATAGGACCTTACTGGTCGATTAGGGCGCGTCAGTGTTCACTTTCACCGTCAACTTTGTTCCACCAAACATAGTTGACGATAAAGATGAGCTTGAGATGAGTACTGACGGGCCCTAAAGTGGCCCACCCAAAACCTACATACATACATACATACATATGGTCACGCCTTTATCCCCGAAGGGGTAGGCAGAGGCATATTATATGCCCACATTTCACCTTTGTATAATTAGTCCCACGTAATAGGTGGTGAGCCGTATTGCCGTGTTTAAATGGAAAGGCGCAGGTTGTGACTGCCTGCTGTTGAAAATAAAGCCTTCAACTTAGCTTAACGACTGCCATTTTACTGCCAACGGGACCAACGGCTTAACGTGCCTTCCGAAGCACGGAAACGCTCAAATAAATGTCACAAAGTGATCACATGGATGGTCACCCATCCATGTGATCACTTTGTGAAAGTGAAAGTTGCTTACTGCAGTGATCGTTTACAGAACACTGAGTCCGCGGGGCCACGAGCGCTTCTACCTACATTCTGGGTCGCAAGTCCCACACACCGACATGCGACATAGTGTTCCCATCCATACCGCGCTATAAACCCGGTGCGTCTCCCACGTGGTGAATCCGTGGAATGCTGTGAATAGGTCTCTCCTATCCTAACTAGTAGTTCAGATACTGTGATTAATATAGACACGATGAAGCGCTCGTAGTCCAATCGATGCACTGTTAAACGATCACAAAGCATTAAGGTTGTGTTGTTTTGCATCTTAACGTGTAATGATAGTAATGTCCTGCGATAGATCACTGATGACGTGGCATTTCCGTTCACAAACTTTCTCGTGCTTCGATAGGCACGCTTACATATCAATATCAATGTTAGATTTTAGTCGTCACAGTTGCATTCGCAGTCCTTACTCTTAAATTTTCTCTTCACATCGTACGGTCCACAACATTCCTAGTTGTGAAACCGCCAACTTATCATCACCCTCCATCACGTCAAGCCAGCTCATCCCCGTGACACATGGCTCCGTACACGTTTCATGGCCATAAACAAGCTGAGGTCTAAAGAGGTTTTATAGACCCACTAATTCATTTTAATAGGAATTTATAGCGGTCAGAGTTACTACCCGTTACCGAACGCAGTGGAATATTTTTGGCATAATTTCATTAGTTTCAGCAGGCACCTTATTTTTATAAGTGGAAATGTTGGTCCTAAACCTATCCGCCTCGCGCCCAGCACTACAGGTTGGAAAACATTCATAGATTTACTCTAAGGAAGCAGACACGCATTTAAGAACAACGTCCTTTTAGGTAGGTGTTTAAATCGAACTCTCTCGCTCCACGAGACCATGGTGCGAGCCATGATTTCCAGCGGGAGTAAGTGGGACTGCGCCGCCTCTTTCTGCGGGCAGGTCATGCTCGTGAAAGAGACGGCGGGGCAGAAACGGAAGAGAACTCTCCCACCCGAGTTCCGCAGTCGGCGGCTTGGGTGCCGCCGACGTGTCTTCGCCGAGGACTATCGGCCTTCATAACCGGGGGCCTGAGGACGGTGAGAGGGTCGCTCACCGTTCTTACAGAAGCAGGCCCATGACGGCAGCGCGACGTCAGGAATGCAAACACGCCCCCCCTTAGAAGCGGGATCACACCCGAAACCCCCCAAAAACGCGGGATAGCACCCGAACCACCCCCTTGGCGAGGCCGCGGTATCGGCCGTGGGTCTGTTGGGACTCCTGGGACATCCTTCCGAGGGCTTATCCGGGACTCTCAACCAGAGGCTTTGCCAACAGCCTATGGTTGTGAGTCCCGGGTAAGCCCTCGGAAGGAGGTCCTCACGTTACGCCCAACAGCCTGTTGGGCGCAAAGTGAGGATTTTCCGTCGCGTTAAAAAAATGTATTCAAATCGAAGTCATTCGTTTTATTTATTAATAGCTTTTTGGGTTCAGCCGCAGTAGGTAAGATAAATTCTAATAAAAACGACTAGTAATTTTATTTCTACGACACAAAAAAACGATGTTGAGACCGAATTCTTTTCATTCCGTTATTTATTCTATTTCTTTTTAGACAATTTATATGGCAGAACAAAGTTTCTCGATTTAGCTAGTAATGTCACTTAACTATTATTATATTTATCTGTTTTTAATGGAACCACAATTCTTTTCACAAACAACACAAATATAAGTAGGTTCTTTTGTAGTTGTTGGTGGTTTTTCTGTAGTTGGTGCTGGTGTAGTTGGCTTCGGTTTTTCAGTCGTGTGGTACACCCAAATGTAAGGTTTCGCAGTCGGATTATACACCCAGTGGAAGTGGTGAAATGGAATCACGCGATGGGAAAAGTCACCATCCCAGTAGTCGGGTGGGAAGGCATCGGGTGTTTCTTTGTCATGCTTCCAAAATGATGAAACTGAAATAGAAGAACCAATTCCTTAATTATTGGTTAGGTTTTTGGTTTCATAACAGATGAGTCAATTAGAAAGTAGTCAAGTTGAAAGAATTACACCTGTAAGTGTTTGTTGAATAAAGAATTTATTTATTTATTTTATATTTATTTATTTATTTGTCATTGTGAATATTAAATAGCATGAAAGTCAAACATATTTCTTTTAAATTTATTATTCACATTCGTGTTGAAATGGTAAATATATTAGACTAAACTTTCTTAACAATCAAAAATCTGTTGACAAAATGTTGACAAAATCGGTGGTCTGTCATCCTTTTAGAAAAGCCTTGTTAGTAAAGTAAACAAAAAGTGGAAAACACTTTCACTTTATTTAACCCCAGGAACTACAATTTAATAGATTGTTATAGACTTGTGTGTGGGCGTATACCATGCTTCTGCCTACCTCTTCAGTGATAAAGGCGTATCTATATGTATGTATGTATGTATGTAATAGACTTGTTGGTAAGCATAACAATTGGTAGCCTTTAAATGTAGACTTAAGTAACATAGTTATTTTGATTACAATATTAGTCAAGTTACAGTAATGACCACAGTCACCTCAAGTGGTACCTGTGGTACATAGCACCTAGTAACTATTTATTAATCTGTGACATAGCTAAAGATTCTCACCTACATCGCGTCGTTGTCGATTCGAACAGTATAGTGGGCATACTTTGAAGCACAGGAATATTGTCTTGTCTGAAAGCAAAAACATGTATTAAGTACAGAAACTTATAACAATATCAAAATTATTCATAAAACAGTATATACAATATATATGGTCACGCCTTTATTCCGGAAAGGGTAGGCAGAGGCATATTATACGCCCACATTTCAGCCTTTTAGAATTAGTCTCACGTAATAGGTGGTGAGCCGTATTAAGATGGACAGGCGCAGGTTGTGACTGCCCACTGCTGAATTTTTCCAGCCGCCCAGAAAGGTCTTCAACTTGGCTTAACAACTGCCATTTTACTGGCAACCGGGACCAACGGTTTTACGTGCCTTTCGAAGCACGGAAACGCTCAAATAAATATCACAAAGTGGTCACATGGATTTTCAATCATCCAAGGACACTGTAAGTATAATTATTTAGTTATAGTTTAGCGTTAGCCTTAAATCTTTGAAACCTAGAAGCTTGATACCTAGTAGCCCCCTTTTTGGACGTGTGGAATCACGTCATTTATGCTACGAGTATACCGGACTCTTGGCAATTACATCCAAATGCTGTCCTGCCACTGCTAACGGTCGGGAGTCCCAGATAAGCCCTCGGAAAGATGTACCAGGATTTCCGACAAAATTAAAACGTTCGAGTTAAATTATACTTTAAAAAACTCTCAAATATAATAATGGTTGGCGTCATAAATACGAGTAGGTACCTATTTAAACTAGTTTTAAAAGTAGGTACTCGTATAAATTCAGTAGTTACTATAAAAACAAGAGGCGTAAATGTATCACGAATTATTTATTCATTTGCAATCGTGAACGAAATCCTTTCTATAAATTGTCGTTGTCAATTTATGCTTTCGATAAATTTATAAAAGTGAAATAGCCGTCGTAAATATTAATAGTAGTGACGTGACATGTCTGGATACTATTAAATGACCAGGTTAACCCTACATAACACTTAAAGACGGTTAATCAAACTTTAAAAACGCAGTAAGTTACTTACTTACTCGATTATATTTAGTGGTTATGGAAAAAGTAAAAGTAGTTTAATAATGTATAGAAATATTTTACTTAATATTAAAAGAAAAACATGCAGCTTCAAGATCCATTCAGTAAGCTTATACTACTTCCTCGCTTTCTCGAAGAACGAGATTAATTTATTCCCTTGTACAATAAAATCTTCTCCAATACACTAAAGATAAATTAATAATACTACTGTAATTTTTCGCATATTATTATAAAAGTCAATTCAGAAAATTTCAAAGAAAAGTCAAAGATAAACGTTAAAACTGTATATACACGACACACTTTGCAAACTTCGAAATCAAAAACGATCCCTTGGGCATAAACTTTAGGGACGTAATTATTTTTCCACTTCGAATATTTACCTTTCCAGAGAAAAAGTGCTTCACTCAATGTAAAGTTTACAAAAAGGCCACAGATCAAAAAGGTTATGTACATTTTGTTTACACAAGAACACACTTGACTACAGTCACCTTTCACTACGCAGAAAACACAAGTTTTCAAGAAAACTTAGCGTTCTTTATATGAACTTCGTTAGACCGGTCTATTACGTGTTACGATGGAAATTGAATCTTAACTTTATTGTATGGGTTCTATGAAAATTTTCTTCAAATGTCTGGAGGTGAACGTATTTGTTTACGTAATTTGATATAGTTATTTTGTATAGGTACTCATAAAGTTTGTTTATATGAAAGCGCTTTACTTGATCGCACTTTAAAATTAAATATTATGAACGCGATTGTTTAATATTTTCATTATTTTTTCCATCTGAAATGAAGTGGCGGATATCGTGTGAATCTTTGTTTCTAAAAAATAGGAAAAACGTACTATCTAAGTATAAGTAGAGAGTTTGAAACTTCGATGGTGGGCAGAGAATAGATTTTTTGAATCGTTATGTTCTAGAAACGAAATTATTATCCATAATCGCGTTCTTTATTCTGCCGAAAATATTGTCACTTAAAGAAACAAAATCAAAAAATTGGCAATACCGATAAACAAATAAAACTGCCCTGTGCATGTTTATGGTAAGCGATTGATCTTTGAAGAGCGCACCACGCGGTAGACACAACATGATTGACTTAGATATCCTCAAAGTCTCGGGCAGACTGAGCTCTGCAGCCTATGCCGTTAAAAAGATCCGACAACTGACAGACATAAGAACAGCGCGTCTTGTCTACTTTAGCTATTTCCACAGTGTCATGACCTATGGCATACTATTATGGGGTAACGCTGCCGACATCGAATGTATCTTTGTGTTGCAGAAAAGGGCTGTCCGGGCTATCTATGGTATGGGGTTTCGGGAGTCATTAAGAGAAAAGTTTAAGGATATCGACATCCTTACTGTGTATTCACAGTACATATATGAAAACTTATTATATACTCATAAAAATAACAGTAAATTTATTAAAAATAGTGATATCCATAACCTAAACTTAAGAAATAAGAATAAATTGGCTGTACCTAGATTTAGGCTTAATAAAATAAGCAATTCTTTTGCGGGCAATTGTATTCGAATGTACAATACATTGCCGACAGCCATAACAGGTTTATCAGTTAATAAATTTAAAAAACTAGTAAAACTTAAATTGTGCCAGAAAGCTTATTATAGCATTAAAGACTTTCTAGAAGACAAGACTGCCTGGCAGTGACACGAATTGCTCCTTTCTACATTAAAAAAAATACTGTATTAGATACTAAGATGAATAAGAGGGACCGGACTGAGTTTCTTGGGGTGTTCTTCTCAGTCTGTAGCATTTCCGAACCCCCGGTAGAGTCACAAAAATTTTGACAAACCTAAATAATACGACGTATTAATTTTTTGAAAAAATTTCAAAGGGAATAAATTTTATTTTATTTTATTTTATTTTTATTTTCAACATAGCGTATATTGGTACCTTGAGCGTCTACGACTAGGGGGCCGATTCTCGAACACACAACGTGAATGCGTGGACGTAAATTTACTGATGAAACGACCTCTTTCTCATGTTTTTTCGTTTTTAAAATGACCGATTCACCTGTAAATTTCCGTCCTTTCATTTCTATCGTATGAACACAACTCAGCGTCGTAAACACGCAATGTCTGACCCCTGCTCGGAATGCAGACACAGAATAACTAATAGTACTACGTAATGCCGGCTAAACACAAACACGTTGATATAATAAATTATTGTTTATCAATAAGAGTGCTCGTCATAAGGCATAAGAGCGTTGTGTGCTTTTAGGCATTTTAGTCAATGTCAGTCCGATATACTATCAGTAGTCCTGAGACTGAGTAGAGTCCATAAGCTTTTTATCAAAATAAAATAGGTTCTATCATAATACGTACTAAGCACAAAAACTTTTTCCCGCCAACAGCTAACAAGAAACAATCAGAACTATTACCGAAGTCGAGTGGAAAGTACGTGCATGCATGATTGATGAATCAGCCTACGAAAGAAATGGCTGACAGCTGTCGTAGTTTGTGGTAAACTTTCTATGTACTCGCTTGTAGTATAATTCAATCAGCGTTTATTTTATTGGCAGTAAGAGCGCGTTCACATTATGCCGTGACGATAAATTATGGCGTTGGCAGAAAAAGACACAGGTGCCCCTAGTTTAGGAGGCAGACTTCGTCGTATTGTAGCATTTAAATAACCAACACGGATGTTTTTCATTTGTCATTTTGTAGGGTTTGTGATACATGTTTTACAGTGTATTTAAATGAAGGTTTCCCATCTAGGACGTAATAATTAATTGTTTTGCACACTTTTCTTAGCGATGACGACAAATATTATCGCGGCGCGGCGCGGCGGTGGGAACGGCTTGCACGAACAGTCACATTAGATATAAATATCGTATGATAATAAACAGTCGTTATAATGGAAACAGAAAGAGACGAATTAGTCGTCCAACGATAATTATTATCCGCAACGACATAGTGGGAACGCGGCCTAAAGCTAACAATAGTACATAAAGACTTTGTTTAGTATTCAAAAACATTTTTACCTTTACTAACGGAATTGGCATCGGAGCTTAAGAAAAACAGCGAACTTTCTTAATATTATCTGATATTGCATTGATTTCATTAGGGACATAGGATACAGAATAAACCGACCAAGTGCGAGTTGGACTCGCCCATGAAGGGTTTCGTAGCAGCAAGTAACATAATATAAAAGTTCTTATAGTTCGTTGTAACTTTGATTGATGTTTTAACACGTTCGCAGTGGTAGTGATTTTTCTAACCGAAAATTGCGGTTTATGACGTATTAAAAAAAACTGCCAGCTCTATCTCGTTCGAACCAATTTTCGTTGGTAGTTTTTATGGCAATGTACATCATATATTTTTTTTAGATTTATCATACTCTTAGTTTAGAAGTTAGAGGGGGGGGGGACACACATTTTTCCACTTTGGAAGTGTCTCTTGCGCAAACTATTCATTTTAGAAAAAAATGATGTCAGGAACCTCAATAGCATTTTTAAAGACCTATCTATAGATACGCCACACGTATGGGTTTGATGAAAAAAAAATTTTTGAGTTTCAGTTCTGAGTATGGGGACCCCCAAAATTTACTACTTTTTTTCTAGTTTTATATAAGAATCTTAATGCGGTTCACAGAATACATCTAGTTACCAAGTTTCAATGGCACAGGCCTTATAGTTTCGGAGAAAAATGACTGTGACACACGGACGGACAGACAGACAGACAGACAGACAGACAGACAGACAGACAGACATGACGAATCTATAAGGGTTCCGTTTTTGCCATTTGGCTACGAAACCCTAAAAAGGAACTGGATTCTCAAAAAAATTGGTAAAATGCATAGTTTTTAGATTCTTTAAAATTGTAAATAGAGCACGAAAAGAATAACCTTTTCTTGCCTGGGCACCGATTCTCGCTTCACACGACATGAATGCGTGGACGGAAATCGGCGGGTGACGCGTCGCCTGTCTCATATTTAGGAACGGCGAACATGAGACGGACGACGTTTCACCCGTAAATTTGCGTCCACGCATTCACGTCGTGTGGTCGAGAATCGGCGCCCAGTTCTTCTCAGGTGGGTCGCGTTGTGAACTGGTGGTAGAATTTTGTTTTATATCTGGACGTTTTACAAGCGCATCTGTATAATGCCTAAATGAAATACATATAATTTTGAATTTTGAATAGAAATGGTTTCAGTTCTCTTAATCATTGTGACCGTCCTACCACACTAGCACTAACCTACAAGAGAAACTATTTTCAAAAAATCAAGATTGTCAGAATTATAATAATGTAAAGTATTACAATTAATGCCAATTTTTGATCATTTTAAATCGTAAAATATGGAAGAATAATATTAATATCGTAAAAATTTGCTGCTAGGTCGTCTCGAAGGTCAAAATAATATATTATTATGATGGCGTTAGCAATGAAACTATGAATGGCTATTAAAGTAATTTTAACCATAGGTACGTAAAATGTAATAATTCTGATTCACTAGACTAACAAATAAATATATATATTTTTTTTTTAAAATTTATTTACTTAATAAAACATTACAATAAAATATATATACTGCAAACCATAAGCCACTAGGGCTTGTGCTTGCTTATATATATATATCAAAAGTACAATCAGCTTACAAAAAATAATATTCTTCGTTATAGACCCTTTTTTCATTCAGCGATCGGGCTTTTTAAGCGGTTCTTGGTTGCTAAAACTTTTAACCTTTAACCTTGGGTTAATATTAAAGAGAATGTTTTTCTTTTTTTAGAACATGAGTTTTTGAACAAAGTGAATACCCGTAGACTGAGACTGACTGACGGGCTCTCCCCAATGATACACACAACTATCTTCTCCTTATTATGTGAGGAGGTCATATACAGAGACGAGGTGACGGCACAGAAATGAGGCCTGTTTATTTGGACTTTTATTAAACAAGCTTGACGACGTAATAATTATTAAAGAGGCGTCTTTTTAATAGGTAACATTTGACGTCGTCTGTCAGTTCGTATATTTATTAGTGAAAGCAAAACGTAACATTACTCGTATCTGTCATTATTACAATAGATATGTAATCGTAATTGAAAAAAAGTTAAGCAATTATGCAGTTCTAACGAAACGCAAAATATATTATTTTATGCCCGCCGCCGTTACAAGGTGGCAGGCATAAAATACCTATTGAAATGACTCCACTTTAGTGACGGACACGTTTTTGCACAATAATAATTATAATCGGAAAGTGCAAGTCATATCATTCAGCTAGCATCCGAGCGTTAGATTCGAAAACTAGAATAACAGAATCTATAAACAGTAATAGGTCCTACCTAAGTAGGTATTAAAAATTGCATTTTCAAATCTATCGGATCGTGTACTGGCTTCCCGACGTCTTCTTGTTGAATATTCATCGAAAACTTTACGTACCTATATCTCTGTATATCCATCGTATTTGAAAACCCAATACAGACAGTGACTACAGTGTGAGATGATGACTAATATAACCGTAGCTACCTATATTTCTTCCAATCTCCTTCGACCAAGTATTATTATAGACAGGATCATACATACAATCGTTTTGTGTTATTGTTCTGAAAGTGTAACACGTGTGGCAAGACAACATTTTGCGCAAGATGCCTTCTTGTGCCTTTCCGAAGTGTAGAAACACTACCGTAAATTCGAAAGAAGAATCGGGAGTTTCTTTTCACTCGTAAGTAATAATTTTGCATCTAGTCTCTTAGGGGTCGTCCATTAATCACGTGAGGCTCGAAAGGGGGGGGAGGGGGTCCGACAAAAATCACGAAACATCACCAGGGGGGATGGGGGGTGTAGTGAGATATCACGTGTATTAATTTCGAACAGCAACTTTACAACCCTGAATTTGAGATCACTGTAATTTGTGCACAACAAAACCTACAATATTAAAACTTGTATGAAATAATTCATAAAGCACTTAATTCCTTTCTTACATCAGAAATTAAGTGAAATCTGAATACCTATGCGTTGATCATACAACATAAAAATCATTTTGTTTTTCATCGTGTCTCCCATAGGAACCGCGCAGAATATCGGCATCAATACGATCAATAATAATCTCAAATTATGTCAGTATCATTTAAATGGTACTATCCATAGTTTTGGCGTAATACAGAAAGACATACACAAAATACTATTTTAGCTTCAGTATCGGATGTAATGGAAGTTACATAGATAGAATGTCTAGTAAAAAAATATATCTTGGAAAATAATTACCAAATATATTCGACGTACAGATTTTAAACTCTCTATAGCTTTATTATAAGTTATATATATTAGACTAGCCGATGCACGCAGCTATGACCCCGTCCACCGATGATCATTTGGGGGAAGGCCTTTCTCCTTGTTCCGGAGATGCCTCCAGAGCCCACTCGCTCACCGTTCTCTACCCTCTCTGCTTTCAGAGAAGCGCTCGAAAGCAGTGCGATGCGGGCGAGAACCCCGAAGCGTTGGGAGCCCCCAGCCGGGCCGGGCCGACGTGAATAATCTTTGGATATCAATGCCGGCTGTAGGATGAGGAGGGACACCGCGGGGTTTAGTGGCTCCTGGTCCCTTTTCGGGACCAGGAGCCCCACTCACAGCCCCGGCTGTCCCTCGCAGCTAGGATGATAGTGCCAAACCGCATTCATCCCGTAACAAAAAAAAAGCAGCTCAGTCCACGTGAATATCGATAGTCGTGACCAAAAGCATAATGATCGCATGGAAATTCAACCTTGATTATTGTACTTTTGTTCATAACTTCGCTTCTATTTAGCCAACTGCGATCAAACTAATGTAAGAATTTAAGCTTGACAAACTGACACCTTCTTTACTAGCTCCAAAATAATCAATATTATATAGAAACACGACGGGAGTAAATGCAACGGGAAAGATATATATTAAAATATTAATACCATATCTGACTCTTTTATGTTACGGAAACGACGTTGCGCGGATTAGCTAGAAGTATGGATAGATAATAACAATAGAGACTTCTATGTATAAATTAAAAAAAAACTTTGTAGTTACTAAAAATACACGTGATTCGACCCAGGGGGGGAGGGGTAATCTGAAACCTCACCAAATATCACCAAGGGGGAGGGGGGGTCCAAAAAACGCCCAAAAAAACCTCACGCGATTAATGGACGACCCCTTAGGGCGCAGTTGTGGCGCTGCAACGGCGCGGCGGCGCTTCTAAATATTGTATGAAAACTGATGGTGGCGCGTCTGGCGTTCCACTGTGGCGCCACTGCGGCGCTTCCTCGCGCGTCTAATATGAAGGCATCCTTAGGGGCGTCGCCGACACGAACTGGAGTCGAGGCGGCGTCGAGGCGCGGGCGGCTATGCTTCCTTTACACATTCCAATTTATTCACCATGTCGTCGTCAGAAGATGTAGACGCGCGCGGGCGGCTATGCTTCCGTTACACATTCCAATTTATTCACCATGTCGTCGTCAGAAGATGTAGACGCGCTTGCACTCATACAAGTTATTAGTTTAAATAGAAGAAGATTTTGGAAAATCTGGTACTTGCAATGTGTGTTTTGCATAATTTTATACGTATTTGTGAGGGTAGGTACTTTTTGTAAGCCTACAGTAACAAACACATTATTGTCAAATATACCAGAAAATCCTATTATAAGGTACACAAATAAAAATTTGAGAGACCATTTATGTACATACTTATGTGATCGTGCACATAGGTGCACAATACATATTTTGGGCGTGTATAGACACGCCCAAAATATGTATTGTGTTAACTAATGTTATATAAAATAAACGGATTCACTTACCTACCAGTTTCGTTTAATTGCTTTGCAATATCAGCCCACACTTTATCTTGCTTGTTCCTGTTGCTATAATCAGATCGTGTTTGATCATAAATACACGGATTCATTCGTACAATTTCAATAAAGTTTACGTTAGTTTCAAAATCGTCAAGCATTTTTGAAGAGTGTAAACACGTCTACGCACGAAACAAAATGACAAAATGGCGACGGAGTCGCGGCGCGGTCGAGCGCATCAGCTCCACCCCGCCTCCGCCTCGACTCCACATCGCCCGTGACGCGACTCTAGTGTGTGAGCGCACTCCCATGTATTGCTGAAGAAAACGTAGAAGCGGCGCGCCGCTTATGCGCCCGTGCTTCGACGCCGCCTCGACTCCAGTTCGTGTGGGCGACCCTCCTTAGTCTCGCTTTTAGAGTATGTATTGAACGACGTGGCCCCGTCTATACTATTCCTTAGTCGTAGCCAATCTCAAGCCTTTGTTGACACAAAGCTCCTAAAGATCCTATTGATTCCAAGTCTATGCTTCCGTCCCGTATTATATGATTGTAATTTCCGTATGTCACCCCCAAAATATGCTTTGTAAATTGGACGCTATTCATCATAAGTGTGTGAGCAAATTTTATTTATTCTTGTAGCTGTCCGAAACCGGAGGTTGTGAGTTCGATTCCCACTTAGGATTTACGAGTATATCTTTATGTAATGAGTACGTATGATTGTTCTGTCTGTATGTATCTATACTACGAATAATTATTATAAAGAGTAAGGACTTTATTTTTCATATTTTCACACACTAGCATTAACGAGTAACAGAGGTTATATTTTGAAGAGGTTAAACTGCGTGACGTCCACTAGTTTAAAATAGGGATATTTTTTTGGCTGTATAAAATTAGCCTAAACTATTTATTATTATTGAAGTTAATTAAAGGGCATATTATCATCAAAATTCACTGAGGAAAAGTTAAAGGCGGTATTAAAAGTGTCGACATCGACAGGTCATACTGAAAGCATTCATAATGCACTAGAAACCGGTATGAAAGTTGATCTAACGGAAATAACATGCACTCTTCGTTATCAAAGTAAGTTAGAGGTTTTTTACGTAACCCTACCGTTTAGATCACGGCTCATGATAATTGCAATAATGGCGTGATAGCATACTTATAATTAGGTGATCTTGGGGATTGATCCGTATGTCACAATACATGATCTAGATGCGCCTAATTACATCCTAACAATCAACGCATAAAACTTCTATAGAAAGACGGGACGGCATAAGCTAAGTTCTTAGCCAAAGAATAATTCTTTCACTCTTTTACTTTTCAAATGACAAGTAAAACTTTAAGACTAAGAAAAGTACCGTATGAAATATCAACAAAATAGTCAACCCTTCAGAAAACCAGTACACTTGAACACAAAAATATGTTTATTATACTTCAAAACTGATATCGAACGTCAATTACATAATAATATAGCTTTGAACCCTCGAATCTACGTCTCACAAAACATCCAAACATTCCCTCAAGAAATGGTTTTTCAAAAGGTCCTCGTTATCTACTCCTGCTTCAGTTATTTGGACCTCATTTGCTACTACAATGGCCGCTGTTTATGATTATGCGACCAAGTGTAATGGTGAGGAAAATTACTGTTTTGTGTTTGAAATACGTACCTTCTTTATTTACTGAATAATCTACCATGTTTCCTACGGTAAATGACAGTTCTCAGCGTCTTGATAATATGAACCATGCAATATTTTTGAGAACATTATTTTATTACAACTTTATTAAGTACCTATGTAGCATATGGGTAAGCGGTAGAAGTAAGTCGCAAATTAAGCGCGTTAAAGTGGTATAAACTCTGTAGACGAAAAAAAATCAGATTTACCAAACGAGTTCTGGAGTCTCGGCGTATGTAAGGTTGGATGTCCACCCGCCAGATGGTGGACATCCAACCTTACGTATAGGTCGCGAGCACGCACTGGATACGGAAAGGGTAGTACCGCGTTTAGAGACCTGAATTCGGAGAGGGCTACATACAATAGCGGACTTCCATTTAATTAATTTCACTATTTAAATATCTAGAGTGGAGACCGTTACAAGGGATGCGTAGGGAAGGACGTCCACCTGCCAGATGGACCGACGACCTGGTAAAGGTGGCAGGCTGGGACTGGATGCGAAAGGCACAGAACCGCGTACTGTGGCATGGCGTGCGTGAATTGGGAGAAGCCTTCATCCAGCAGTGGACTGCTATAGGCTGAATTGATTGTTTAATTGATATAAATATTATTATGTCTGCCTCTGTGGCGCAGTCGGTAGTGATACCGCCTGCGGCGCTGGAGGTCGTGGGTTCGATTCCCACCGGAGACAAATATTTGTGTGACTCATAAATGTTTGTCTCAAGAGTCTGGGTGTTTCTATGTATAATATGTATGTATTTAAAAGTATATAAGTATTAATATCCGTGGTCTGATACCCATAACACAAGCAGGTTATTCCTAGCTTAGTTTGGGATCAGATAACGTTGTGTGAGAGTCCTCCTATGCGTAACCTAAAAACAAAAAAAACATTCATCATACACTTAAGACGTAATTACTTATTGGAGCAATTTAAAATGAAAAAGTTATAGATAATAACAGTGCATATCATAGGTGTTTAAATAGTTTCTATATATTCCACAATATTTCGTTTGCATTGAGGTGATGAGTTTGTGAAAATCTGTCAAACTAAATTTTTACTAGTAACTTTTTAAATGTAAAATACTTACATGGTCTGGTTCAGCTGAACGGGTAGGGATTTATTGCGTGTTGATGGTTTAATCTTGTCACATAACACTCACTACGTTTTAATATATATTAGTTTAAGGATTAAATTTACTGTGTTTTTTTTTTATTTTGTTTGCTGTATGATATTTAATTATATAAACACATATCTAAGTATTTGTTATTGAATGGGTAATATAATTTCCCCACAACACTTTATGTATTTTTGGATCCTCTTCATAGAACGACAGTGGGTAGTGGCGCCTTCGACACTCGGCACTCTCAGAAAATCAGCGCTGTCAATGCAAATTGACAGCATATGCTGAGGGAGGGCCCAATTTTGCATAGAATGGGCAAGGAAATAGATAGGGTTACCCGTCTTTGCGGTTACCTGTACTTCATGTGGTTTATTTTTTCATATTTTCTATTGTTTTTCTTTTTTTATGTTTATTTCAGTTTTGGTTTGGGTTTGTTTTGTTATTACTATGGGTATAATGTTCAATTAGTTTCGGGTGTCGTTTTATTGAATCTAAATATCCTACTATGTATTATTGCACTTTTATTTTGTATATCTACTTAGTTTTAATAATTTCTGTATGTCCATTCTGTGAACAAAATTAAATGCTTTTTCTTTCTTTCTTTCTTTCTTTTCTTTCAGATGTCTGTGAATATGTATTATTATTTATTTATAAATATTGCTAACTTAGTCACTCATTAATATTATCTTTTTTTTCGCAAAGGAGACGTTACATGCTTGACTTACTCGTACTTTACGTTGATAAAGTCAGGGTAGACTGGAGTGAACTTCAGTTAGGTAACTATTCTGTGACTGTCGGTGTGATAGCTAAAGTTCACTGACTTGAGCAAGCAATAGAAGGTATTTCAAACCGAAAATCGAAATTTCTATTCCTTTCCGTTAGTCCTTGTCTAAATTCATGTTTTGAATTATGCCAACTTATACTCGTATCTTCAGATAAAATGAGAGGAAAACTAAATCATAGAATTGCGAAGTGTTATAAAGAAGACTTTTAGCACGGTAATACTGTCCTGCTCCTGGGGTATACTACCGAGGGCTTACCCGGGGCTGCCAAACGTAGGCGGTTAGGTAGGATACGTGTGGTTGTTTAGTCGGTAGGAGTCCGGCATAGCATCCCTGTAGGAAGAATCCTACAGGAAAAATCACGTTAAAAAAAACACGGTAATACTAGCAATCTTTTAATTTACTGCCATTATTCAAAATCTTATTATGTAAGTACTAGGTATATTCCTTTTGTCTAGATATTAGTCAGTGTTAAAATAATACTTAACAACGAATAGCCTGACTGCATCCGGGTCAAAGTTTACTTAGGTCATTCAAAGAGGCTATCGGTATTGTTCAAAAGATTATGGCTCTGTTCGATTCTAAAATTTCAACAAAGCTGATTTTTAGGGTTCCGTAGCCGGATGGCAAAAAACGGAACCCTTATAGATTCGTCATGTCTGTCTGTCTGTCTGTCCGTCCGTGTGTCACAGCCATTTTTCTCCGAAACTATAAGACCTATGCCATTGAAACTTGGTAAGTAAATGCATTCTGTAAACCGTATTAAGATTATTATATAAAACTAGAAAAAAAGCAGTTAATTTTGGGGGTCCCCATACTCAGAACTGAAACTGAAATTTTTTTTTTTCGTCGAACCCATACGTGTGGGGGGGTATCTATAGATAGGTCTTCAAAAATGGTATTGAGGTTTCTGTCATCATTTTTTTCTAAACTGAATAGTTTGCGTAAGAGACTGTGGCGTAAAACATAGATTTGCTATATTGGTTTATTAGGCGCTATTAAGCGTAGGTATATCTGGGTATACTTAGGTCGGTATAATGGGTGTGTCCTTAATAGTGTCAAAGTAGGGGTAGTTGTTGGAAGGAGATATGGTGGGATGTAAGCTATATATAAGCGTGCGCAATAGTAGAAAAAATAAAAAGGAACTAACTAAAATTAATTTATTTTACTTCATACTGTCGAAGAAAATTTACATCAAAGTATAGTAAATGTAGTAAGTAGCCATGACACGCTTCTGGGAAGTCCGTAGTGTTCCCCAGGAGTTCCCAGGCGGTTCAGTAGTTTAGGTAAGGTAATTTGTCCTGGAGTCAATAATGCACGAACTCAGAGTATTAATATTTTTATTACAACTTCACCAGTAATAAACTTAAATCTAACTTATAACTATGTACTCATCCGGATTCTGGGATGGGACTTCCTTCCTCCAGGATATGTAAAATAAGTAATATGGCTCTACGCCTATATTTTCAGCAAAGATATATTACGGGTATAAGCAGGGGTTTTTTTAATCATAAACTTGGAAGCTCATTCAGAGCTTCCGTTTTCATTGTTTAATTTTATTAAAATACTTGGGCTACGTACGACCTCACTGGTATTTCCATGAAATATATTTTATAGAATAATTTACTTTGATGTAAATTTTCTTCGACAGTATGAAGTAAAATAAATCAATTTTAGTTAGTTCCTGATTTTTTCTTCTACTATTGCGCACGCTTATAACGGGTGTTTTTTTTAGAGGTATAGAACTTTAAGTTGGCCTAGCTGTTTTAACCGGCGGTATTTTTGTCAGCTGTAAAGTGATTTATGTTTAGTATGGTTTGGCATTTTAACATAAATAGACTGAAGCCTGAACAATGCTTCCAAATTGTGCAAATTTATTTTGAAAATCATGGTTCTGTCCGAAATGCGTATCGTGATTTTCATAAGCGAATTTTCTTTAGCGGTGCAGCTCACTTTTGGTTGAATGGATACATCAATAAACAAAATTGCCATATTTGGGGTGATGATGATCCTCAAGTGTATGTTGAGACACCGTTACATCCAGTAAAACTGACTGTGTGGTGTGCTTTATAGGCTGGTGGAATAATTGGTCCGTACTTCTTTAGAAACGATGCTGACCAGAATGTTACAGTCAATCGTGACTGCTATAGAGCGAAGATTACTGACTTTTTCGTTCATCAATTGAACAACCATGATGTGCAGGAGTAGTAGTTTCAACAAGACGGCGCAACATGTCACATAGCTCGTGCCACAATTGATTTATTGAAGGAAACGTTTGGTTACCGCATAGTTTCACTTTTTGGACACGTGGATTGACCTCCAGAGTCGTGCGATTTTACGCCACTTGACTATTTTCTGTGGAGATATGTGAAGTCGCTCGTCTACGCCGATAAGCCCGAAACGATTGACCACTTGGAGGATAACATTCGGCGCGATATTGTCGCTATACGGCCACAAATGTTGGGAAAGTCATCGAAAATTGGACCTCTAGATTAGACTACGTCCGAGCCAGCCCTGGCGGTTATATGCCAGAAATCATATTTAAATTATAATGCCAGAAGATTTCCTTTCGAATAAAGTCATTTCCATATCAATAAAAACAATCACTTTCGTTTTATTCCATTTCAAAGTTCTATACCTCGAAAAAAAACACCCTTTATATAGCTTACTTCCCACCATATCTCCTTCCATCAACTACCCCTACTTTGATACTATTAAGGACATACCCATTATACCGACCTAAGTATACCCAGATATACCTACGCTTAATATGTGGCGTAAAACATAGATTTGCTATATTGGTTTATTAGGCGCTATTAAGCGTAGGTATATCTGGGTATACTTAGGTCGGTATAATGGGTGTGTCCTTAATAGTGTCAAAGTAGGGGTAGTTGATGGAAGGAGATATGGTGGGATGTAAGCTATATATAAGCGTGCGCAATAGTAGAAAAAATAAAAAGGAACTAACTAAAATTAATTTATTTTACTTCATACTGTCGAAGAAAATTTACATCAAAGTAAATTATTCTATAAAATATATTTCATTGAAATACCAGTGAGGGCGTACGTAGCCCAAGTATTTTAATAAAATTAAACATTGAAAACGGAAGCTCTGAATGAGCTTCCAAGTTTATGATTAAAAAAACCCCTGCTTATACCCGTAATATATCTTTGCTGAAAATATAGGCGTAGAGCCATATTACTTATTTTACATATCCTGGAGGAAGGAAGTCCCATCCCACAATCCGGATGAGTACATAGTTATAAGTTAGATTTAAGTTTATTACTGGTGAAGTTGTAATAAAAATATTAATACTCTGAGTTCGTGCATTATTGACTCCAGGACAAATTACCTTACCTAAACTACTGAACCGCCTGGGAACTCCTGGGGAACACTACGGACTTCCCAGAAGCGTGTCATGGCGCCCGAACACAATTAATTGTCCTGGTAGTTGATAGCGTATTTGTGGTATTACAGATTTGCTGGGTCTAGTGACTCCTAGATAAATAATAATTTTTATTGTAAGGTGTTTCCCGCTAGCAGGTAGCCTCCCCCGAAATTTGTGCTACTTCAAGGAACAGACGCCCTTGGCCTATGCGAGTCTGGATGCCCGAATTTTGAACATTTTTTTTTGCATTTTACATACTTTTTTTTGGCTAAACGGGTATTTCGAAATTTGAAAATTTTCTTACACAACATTATTTTATTAACGTAGCTTGTCCCCAAATTTAATTACAGTTATTTATTACTTGAAACTGTAATAGTAAAATACTTTCATTATACTGGTTGAATTTATAGTCGTTCTGGACCCGAGAGGGGGTTACTCGGAATCAATAATGGAACCATTTCGGAGTGTCAAAACAGCTGTGCAGGTTATAATAAAAAAATGACTTCTATGTAATCTTTATCACCCGTTCGAGTTGAAACATTAGTAGCGCTTCGATTATTCATTGAGCTTTTCAATGAATGAAACTCCGAAACCCATAGGTACCTACTACGCCGCGGCGCGTGTCTCCATGTTATCAGTTCATTGGCCGAATGCATCGTTTCGATAATAATAGGTACTTAGATAATAATAAAGGACTCCAATTTCTCCTTCATACTTTACGCGGGCTTAGGACCGTCGGAAATACTTTAATATTGTTCTATTTTACGGTGAATTAATAAGGTTTATGTAATAATAATGAAAATAAACACGAACAAATAGGGAGTATTTCCGGCGTATTTAAAAAATTGGAGCTATTTACAAAATAATCAACTTAAATACCTAGACCTACCTATTCACAGTTTATTTACACTTCCCTGTACCTTAACAACTGCTCAAAATGGAGTCCAGAACGTTCGATACACAAACGGGCACGTTTTAGGCTATTGTCTTTTAGTTTATTCAATGTGTCTCTGTCACTTTTCACTATTTCAAAGGCGTCCACTATCGCACTGCGTAATTCATCACGAGATTAGTACTCTCGAGTGTAAACTAATCGTTTTATTTCCGACCACAAATAAAAGTCGATCGCGACGACAATACTGCGTGCGAGTTATAGTCGAACTGCGCGCCGCGGTCGCCGGTCGGCGGCGCGGTCGGCCGAGCGTATTTACCTACCTACAAGACGTAACTAGTCGAGTACCTACCGACGTTACTTGGCAACGAGTCCACGTGGACCGATGCGTTCATGCGTTGTGATTGGTCGAATTTTCCCGGCGCGGTGACTCTTGTTACTGATTGGAACGTTAGACATTGAATGAAAAATTGTAGTAGAAAATCGTAGTAAACGTATTTCGTGAAATTTAAAGGAATAACCAGGTGTTCTCGTTTTGATTTTGGCAAACGATGTAGATTTTGACATTTTCGTAATTTTTTATTGTTGATTTTCAAATTGACAGTGCCGATCGGTTCTGTTATCGAAACTGGGCCTAAACCTTTCCGTTCCAAAACGACTATAAATTCAACCAGTATAATAGGCTTGTGTCCTAAATTTCAAAAATCGTTTATTTTTGTAGCTTTATATCTACATGATCACAAAAATGTAATATTTTGATTTAAAACAATCATTTACATAGTTTATTTTGTGATTTAAAAAATGAATTTCAATTTGTATCGAAAACGCTCATGGCGCCTTGTGTGACGTCACTTGATGCCAAACAAAAGTAGTAGTGGTTTTATTTATCCATTTTCGGATAGGCAAAGGCAATTTGAGCCATACAGTCAAGTCTTGTATATTTATTATCTCTTCATTTTGCTTTAAAAAGTCACAGTCCTCGTCCTCTAAGTCCAGTCAAGTACATCATCCCTAAGTCAATGTCAGTCCTCCTTCAGAAAAGCGGTGGATAAATTTCTGAAAGTTTCTTTGGATTTTTTGTCACTGCAAAGTTGCGATTCACAGCGTTTTATCACTTCCCAACACTAGTGCACGTTGTCAAACGTTTATGTTTAAGAATCCACCATTGATACACACAAAACACTCGAAATTACACTAATTTTGCAAATTTACAAAACGACGCGATACGATTCCTTTCAGTTCCCGCCAAAGAATCTCGCCAAACAAAACAAAAAAAAAATGTGTATTTTTTTAAGAGCCCTTGCAATGATTTGTTTTGAGATTAAAAGTTATACTACAAAAAAGAAACGTTTAGTGGTTTTAATCGATATTTAGGGAAATTTGGGAATTTGAGGTTGGTTTTTAGAGGAACATTCGGTAGGAGTTGGCATCACTTTGGCATATGGTCTAAGTAACCAAAGCCAGTATAAATTAATTGAAAAAAAAATTGCCATTGACATCACTGTTTGACAGTGTTAAGTTAGCGTTGCTTTCCATATTAATTTAAAATGTTCTCTGTCCACGGTATTTTATGACACAAGATAACACGACTTGTGACACAAGATGTCAAGACTCGAGACTGCCAGAGTGTGTCAAACGTCAAAAAGCATACTGTGACGTCACACCATCTGATAGAGGTGTTTGATGTCACGTGACTGATTGCCTATTTTTTCCAATCTTATTTTCTAAAAATAATAGTAATCCTTAATTTGTGCACCAATTTATATTACTTTTTGTTATTTATATATCGGACATAGTCGTTAGAAACACACATCGATCAGATTTATTCTTAGTGGACACAAGCCTATTGTTGGCTTATAGTCATATTCATATTTTGTATTGTTCATCGTAAAAAAAAAATTCTACCCTCATTGTTTTTTGATAATTAATTGTAGTAACTTTAACGCAAAAAATATACCCACATTAGTAAAATTGTTACGAACCTTCTTGTTATAAATAAAATTTGTTAATGTTTTAAAGATTTATGAATGCAAACCATTCACGGTAGGTTTTGTTTTATATAAATTGCTATTGTTTCCGGAAAATCTGAATGTTATTGTAGTTCTGTGTGAATAGAAAAAGTGATTTGTGTCTTAAAAATTGTGAGTGATTCGGTGCTTACCAGAACCGTTTAATATGGATATCAATAAAATTAGGTATTTCTTGCTCAATAAAAATGAATTAACTTATGAAGTAGTTATTCGCGGTGGTGAGCCGGCTTCTACGGTTATTGGGTTAAGAAAACAGATAAATTCAGTAATATTGTCGGTACCAGCTTCAGATATTGAGTTTTCGGGGATTGATGCAGAAGAGGATTTAGGAGGGGTTCTGATATCGCTTAAGGAACTTAAATCTAGAGTAAATTTGATGGAAGACAAGTCAGATACTGTTACTTTTGATCGTTCGTGGGCATTATACAGTCATTTGTTTTTACGAGTTCAGCGTTTGGATAAGTCTAATTCAAAAATTAAAGATAAGATTGCTGCTGTATCCAGTAATTTAGCAGAGATTTTTGGCAAATTAAAGTGTATGTATAGTGGAAAGGAAGGTAGTAGTTCTGAGAATGAAAAGACGGATGTATGTGAGCGTAATGTTCCTGCACCGGTACATTGTGATAGATCCCATTTCAGTGACTTGCAACGCATTAAATATAATGGTAGAACTAATGTTCAAGCTTTTCTGCAAAGAATTGAGGAATTTAGGTCAGCTAGGAACATATCGCAGGCTAAGATTTTGCAGTATGCCACCGAGATCTTTACGGACGAAGCACTTCATAGGTTTAGGAACATAAGGCAATCTGTGACTTCATGGGAGGAATTATCAGAGTTGTTAGTAGAGGATTTTACTCATTCTGATTATGATTATCGGTTATTGGCTGAAATTAGGGCTAGATTACAGGGGGATAACGAAAGCATTACAATATTTTTTGCAAAGATGTCAGGAATGTTCGCTAGATTGACGGAGAAGGTCTCAGAACAAGAACAGCTTAAAATATTGCTTCGTAACATGAAACCATGTTATGCTAGTACCTTGGCCGCGAACAAAGATGCTTTGAAGTCTCTAGCAGCATTGAAAGATGCCTGTAAAAGTTATGAAAGGATTCACCCGTTTACAGCCCATTCGCGGGATCCGTCAAAGTTGTCGTCTGACTTGTTAGCACCGGATTTAGCTTACAGTAATTGTGAAAATGTTAACAGTAAAACTTCAAAATTCAATGATAAAAATCAATTTAATGGATCTAGTTTTTCAAAAAATTCAAATATTAATTTTCATAAATTCCACTCCAATGTTCCAAATAATTTTAACAAGAATAGGTCTGAGTCTTACGTTACGGCAGTAGGTTCACCAATGCAAAGAGATAATTCAAAATTTTGTCCGCGATGTAAATCCTCGAGTCACTCGCTTAAGGAATGTAGGCGTTCAGATGTACTATGTTTTACATGTGGTAGAAAAGGAGTTAAGTTTCCACAGTGTTCTAATTGTCAATCACAGGTTATGTCAGGTTCAAAAAACTAACTACAAAGGATTGCTGTGTAGTAGAAAAGTCGAAGGAAATTATTAGTCATTGTAAATTTGATAGGCTGGATTGGGAGGATTGGCTTTCCACAATTCGTACTTTTTTCTCAAGTTATCATATCACAGCGATCCATGATAAAATACCGTCTAATGATGTGCGACCTTATGCTAGGGTGGAGGTTAGCGATATGTTTTATTGCGGGTTATTGGACTCTGGTAGTACGGCTACTATTTTAGGAAATAACTCGCATATTAAGTTATTAGAATCAGGTCAAATAATGTACACCGATGATTTGATAAATTTTTCTGCAGCTGGGGGTCAGTTGTTGAAAGCCATTGGTTATTTTAATTTGAGTATACATTTTGAAAATCAATGTCACATTCTAAAAGCAATAATTGTACCTTCTATTACTGACACATTAATTCTAGGTATAGATTTTTGGAAAAAATTCAATTTATTTCCAAAATTTTGTAAGTCCATTACTTGGTCGAGCTATCAACAACAAGATAATAAGTTATGTACAGTCGCGACCGAAAGTGGCAATTTATTATCGTATAGTAATTTAACATCGGATCAGCGCGTGGCGGCCGATAACATAATACAGCAATTTCGATTGATTTCCACAGAGGTCCGTGGTTTGGGCTGTACCTCGTTAATAGAACACCGAATTGATACGGGTGACGCGTTACCAATAAGACAAAGGTATTATCGTATGTCGCCAGAAAAACAACGTATTTTATCCGAACAGTAAGACGAAATGTTAGAATTAGGAGTGGTTGAAAAATGTGACAGTCCTTGGTCATCTCCGGTTCTACTGATTCCGAAAAAGGATGGATCCCTTAGGTTTTGTTTAGATAGCCGTAAATTAAATTCTGTAACTAAAAAGGATGCGTACAAGCTTCCCTATATGTCAGAAATACTTGATAATTTAAAAATGCTAGATATTTAAGTAGCATTGATTTGTCGAAGGCATTTTGGCAGATAAAAATTGCTGAATGTGACAAGAATAAAACAGCCTTTTATATCCCTCAACGAGGAACCTATTGTTTCAAAAAACTTCCTTTTGGACTCACTTCCGGTTCTGCGTCATGTCAAAGGCTGGTAGACAGCTTATTTTATAGTCCTGAGTTTGAAAATTCAGTTTTTGCATATATAGATGACATAGTCATTTGTTCTGAGTCATTTGAAGGCCATATTTCATTATTGTTAAAAGTGCTTAATAAATTGAAGATCGCAAATTTATCTATCAATTTTGAGAAGTCTGTGTTTTTTAGGGATCAACTTAAATACTTAGGTTATATAGTTAATAAAAAGGGGTTTTTTTTTTTTTTTTTTTTTTTTTTTTTTTTTTTTTATACCACTAAGGTGGCAGACAAGCACACGGCCCACCAGAAGAACCGGTGGTCACCGCAGCCTATGAACGTTTGCAACACCAGAGGCGCCACACTCGCGCTGCCGACCCTGTAAAAACCTTCTTAGACCCCTTTTGAAGAACCCCATACTGTAGGCGTTTGGGAAAACCGAGGCAGGAAGATCATTCCACAACCTAAGCGTGCGCGGAAGAAAACCCCTACCGGATCTAACCGTGCTCAAACGCTCCGGACGTAGGGTGTGCGGATGAAATCCCTGTCTATGGCGAGCGGTGCGATGATAGAAGGTAGCCGTGGGCATCATGTCAAACAATTCCTCGGAGCACATACCATTGTACAGGCGGTAGAACACGCATAAGGAGGCATAGTCTCTCCTGTCGCGAAGAGGTTCCACACCACCTGTCAGTATAGGATCGTTGACAACTCTCACAGCTCGCCTCTGCACCGAGTCAAACGGGCGAAGCTGATATTCAGGTGCCCCCGCCCAGAGGTGACAGCAGTACTCCATGTGTGGCCGCACTTGCGACTTATAGAGAAGCAGTGTTTGCGCCGCAGTAAAGTACCGCCGCGCCCTGTTGAGCACACCGAGCTTCTTGGACGCCAGCCTGGCCTTGTCCTCCAAATGACTGCGGAACTGAACGTCACTGGAGATGTCAACACCAAGGATCCCTATACTTTTAGAGATGGAAAGAGATGTGCCCTGGAATCGTGGCGCTACAGTAATTAGGGCTTTCTTAGCGGTGAAGAAACATGTCGACCCAGATAAAGTTCAAACAATAGTTAAATACCCCACCCCAACAAATAAAAAAGAGCTAAAGCATTTCTTGGGTGTAGTTTCTTGGTATCGCAAATTTGTACCTAGGTTTAGTTCAATAGCAGGTCCACTTAACCGACTCACATCAACAAAGAAAACACATAATAAAAGATTTATTTGGTCAAGTGAGGCGGATACAGCTTTCCATATTTTAAAGAATTGTTTGGTTACGGCTCCTATTTTAAGGTGTCCTGATTTTGATTTACCTTTTGAAATTCATGCAGATGCTAGTAACTATGGCGTAGGCGGAGTACTGACACAGACTATAAAGGGTGTAGAACACCCAATTGCATATTACAGTCGTTCTCTGTCAGGGGCGGAGAAGAATTTCAGTACCACCGAAAGGGAAACCTTGGCAGTATTATCGGCAGTGGAACATTGGCGTTGTTACATAGATAACGGGAAAAGATTCACGGTTTACACCGATCATTCGGCGCTGAAATGGTTCCTTAACCTAAATAATCCAACGGGTAGGTTAGCACGGTGGAGTATTCGATTGTCGTCATTTAATTTTGATATTAAACATAGAAGAGGGGTAGATAATGTGATACCTGATGCATTGTCTCGTCAAGGTAACATAACCGCTATTAACAAAAATTATATAAATTCTTTAAGCACACAGGATGAGTGGTACTTAAATATATTTAACGGTTGTCAAAGTACACCTCTATCTTACCCAAATTATATCGTTAAACAAGGATTGTTATATCGTTATATGAAGTCTTCACTTACACTGTATAAAGAGTTTGAATGGAAGCAGGTAATACCTTCAGAACAACGTGAAAAAAATATTTCGGAAAATCATGCGGAACCAACAGCCGGTCATTTTGGTATTTTTAAAACTTACAAAAGGTTAACATTACGGTACTATTGGCCGGGCATGCATTCAGACGTGGTTAGGTTTATTTCTTTATGCGAGGTTTGCTTGGCTCAGAAAGCACAAAATCACTCTACTTTGGGCGAAATGGGAAGACCAAAGAAGTGTACCAGACCATTTCAAGTCCTCAGCATAGACTTAGTCGGTCCGTTAACGACTACACGTCTCCAAAACGCCTATATCTTAGTAGTATCGTGTTGTTTTAGTAAATACTGTTTATTGTTCCCAATTAAACGAGCATCGGCCGAAATAATTACTAGATTATTAGAGGAAAAGGTGTTCCTAGTTCATGGCATTCCATCTACAATTATAATGGACAATGGGAAGCAGTTCGTTAGTGTCACGCTTAAACGTATGCTAGAAAAATACAAAATTCCTAAATTGCATTACACACCCTATTATTCGCCACAGGTTAATATGGTGGAACGGTACAACAAGACAATAGTAACCGCCATTTCTTCCTTTATTAATGACGATCAGAGAGGTTGGGATTTAATTTTGCCAAAGATACAATTTGCTATAAACAGCGCAGTAAACGAAGTTACAGGATTCACTGCAAATTTTTTGACCTTCGGCAGAGAATTGGTTAGCTGTGGTTCTCATTATATTGATTGTGAAGGCAATGACAGTATAGTTTTTCAACCCCGAGACGAATATGCGGAGAACCGTGGTGCATTGTCTTTAATTTTTGACAAAGTTCAATCACGTTTGATACAGGCACATAGTAGAAACAGTGAGCATTATAGTTTACGCAAAAGACAGGCAGAATTTAACGTAGGTGATATAATATGGAAACGAACATTTTATTTAAGCGATAAAGATAAACATTTTTCGAAGAAATTAGCTCCTAAATATATAAAGTGTAAAATTATAGGAAAACGATCTCCTTTAGTTTATGAGCTTGCTAATGAATTTGGCAAAAACATTGGAACGTGGCATATAAAAGATTTTAAACTTAATAATTACAAAGAATAGATAATTATCATCTTCAGAAAATAATTCCAAAAATTAACCTCATAACTAAAAATATTTTCTAAGTAAATCGTAGTATCATTTTATTTTCTCATAAGATGGGTAGTTGTGAATATCATGTGAATATCGTTAGGGTTCTTACAGACTGCATTTCACCACATAATTCCACAAGTGTAAGGACAGGATACGGTTTTAATGAATAATGTTGAGATTTAGTATAAAATTTAAGCTAAATTCTCTTGTATATAAGAATTGCGTCATCATGTGATTGTATTGATGACACAAGTGTGCATGAGTATTTTATGAGCGTGGTGTATGAAAGGCACATTATTCAAAAGAATGGGTGAGTTCGGTGAATTATGAAAGTTGAAATAGTCAATAATAACTTTGCATACAAATAAACTGCATCGCTAAAAAAAATTTTTTTTCCCCTATTCTAGAACAAAATTAACTTCTTTTTATTTTTAGATTTTTATCAAGTTAAATTAAAGTAAGTAAGCCAAGAATAGCAATATCAGGTAAATGATTTAAAAATGAGTGTTGATTTTCTTTTGGATGTTGTCGCGGACAGTCAAACATACACGATAAATTTGAGTCAGTGTGTAAGAGACCTTATGAATAATTGTGAAAATTTATGAGGGTACCTCAAAATATTGTTAAGCTTGAGGTCACATTGTGAATTCATTGTCATGATAAATGAAAGTTGTGTACGTGCCGTGAGTTTATAAAATTACAAAGTATTAAGAATTACGAATTTATGAAAGTTTTATGCACATGCAGTAGGTTAATAGTGATGCATACGTTTTGAAAACGTTAATACATTTATTATTGGATATTGGATATCAGTGAGAGGTTAAGGTTGGTACATATGATATTTTTTTTCTGGGTTGTTTGTATATTTTTGGTTAGAATTCTGGTAGGATGATTCTGTAGGTGTATTCAGTGCTATATTTCTGTTTCTTGGTTTTAGTAGTAAATTCTGCCACTCGGAAGCTGTAAGCTTGCCCTCGTAGATTTACGTAGTACCTAATAGGAAGCTCTTAAAGGCTTGCTTATTATATGCAAATATATTGCATTATAGACATATACAATGTTATTACACCGTTGTATATGTTGTTATATAAATTTTCTTCTCTGAGACGGTTATAGAAATCTCAGTCTTCAATTCAAGCCATATTCTATATTACATTCAGGCGTTTCGTATTACCTGAATCTCTTAATATTAAGCCTTAAATACGTCTTTTTTCTATCTATCTTGTGAACACCATCAGAATTACTCTATGGAGATATTTAAATGGAAATATTATCTACTAATTCAGTTATTAGAGAATTATATTATATAACTATAATCCAATCTTGTTAAATTGAATTATTAGTCTTAAATTTTGTCTATAGGGACAAAATTTTCTCTTGGGGAGGGGATATTGTGGCGTAAAACATAGATTTGCTATATTGGTTTATTAGGCGCTATTAAGCGTAGGTATATCTGGGTATACTTAGGTCGGTATAATGGGTGTGTCCTTAATAGTGTCAAAGTAGGGGTAGTTGATGGAAGGAGATATGGTGGGATGTAAGCTATATATAAGCGTGCGCAATAGTAGAAAAAATAAAAAGGAACTAACTAAAATTAATTTATTTTACTTCATACTGTCGAAGAAAATTTACATCAAAGTAAATTATTCTATAAAATATATTTCATTGAAATACCAGTGAGGGCGTACGTAGCCCAAGTATTTTAATAAAATTAAACATTGAAAACGGAAGCTCTGAATGAGCTTCCAAGTTTATGATTAAAAAAACCCCTGCTTATACCCGTAATATATCTTTGCTGAAAATATAGGCGTAGAGCCATATTACTTATTTTACATATCCTGGAGGAAGGAAGTCCCATCCCACAATCCGGATGAGTACATAGTTATAAGTTAGATTTAAGTTTATTACTGGTGAAGTTGTAATAAAAATATTAATACTCTGAGTTCGTGCATTATTGACTCCAGGACAAATTACCTTACCTAAACTACTGAACCGCCTGGGAACTCCTGGGGAACACTACGGACTTCCCAGAAGCGTGTCAAGACACTTCCAAAGTGGAAAAATGTGTCACCCCCCCCCCCCTCTAACTTCTAAACTAAGAGAATGATAAATCTAAAAAAAATATATAATGTACATTGCTATAAAAACTACCAACGAAAATTGGTTTGAACGTGATCGAGTTACTAGTTTTTTGTAAATACGTCTTAAACCGCAATTTTCCCCTGTAAAAATCACTACCACTGCGAACATGTTAAAACCACAGACTTACAATAAGTAGCAGACAAAGCATTAGAGATTGAAAAGTACGCCAAAACTAACACATATAAAAACCACGCACACTAACGCAACTACAGGGAAGGAGTTAGCCGCCTAGTTCAATAAGATTTATTTTAATGAAATAAGAGAATCTTAAAATACCTCTTTTAAGGTTCCGTAGCCAAATGGCAAAAAACGGAACCCTTATAGATTCGTCATGTCTGTCTGTCTGTCCGTCCGAATGTCACAACCACTTTTCTCCGAAACTATAAGACCTATGCACTTGAAATTTGGTAAGTAGATGTATTCTGTGAACCGCATTAAGATTTTTAAATATAACTAGAAAAAAGTAAATTTTGGGGGTCCCCATACTCAGAACTGAAACGAAAAGATTTTTTTTCATCAAACCCATACGTGTCGTTTTTCATCCATAGATAGGTCTTCAAAAATGCTTTTGAGGCTAAAGCACCTTTAGAAAAAAATTATGTTACAAAACATCATTTTTTTCTAAAGGTGCTCCCTCGCCGGGAGCATTCGCGCGTAATGTAATGTTACGAGTCGAGAATTACAGCCAGTGTGGGAGGTGAACCGAGCATTGCAATGCGCACCTTGTAATGATACAAGACGAGGTTACAGCAGTGAGGCAGGTGATCCGAGCATTGCAATGCGCGCCTTGTAATGATACAATGTGTAACGTTTTGATCCAACTCGTGACATCAATGCGCTTTTTTTGTTGCGGCTGGCCGGCCGCACACTGGTCCGGATTATAAATAGGTGGACATACGATCTAAGATGTCAAACGCTTTTGGGAAAAAAATAGTAGTACGAGTACGAATTTCAGATTAATTTTGCAATCCAATATGGCCGCCGCGCCACCATTGTAAAATTTCATGTTGGATATCGTTTATGGGGTTTTTTGGTATGCTGAGTACGAATTTCAGGTTAATTTTGCAATCCAATATGGCCACCACGCCACCGTTGTAAAATTTCATGTTGCATATCATATAGGGGGTTTTTTGGTATGCTGAGTACGAATTTTGGGTTAATTTTGCAATCCAATATGGCCGCCGCGCCGAATTCACAAAATTTCATGATGGGTATCGTCTAAGAGGTTTTTTGGTAGGGCAGACCGGGGCTGGTTGACTATAGGGGTAGGTAGACTAACTATCAATAACTCGGCCAAAGCAATGGCTTGGAGCCAACCGATGACACCCGAGAGTCCGCTACCTCTCCCCGCTCAGTCACTGGCGGCGCGGTGTCGCGCACGCGCACCGTTTAAGTGAAGGATACTGAAGTTAAAAATTAACGTACGTAAGTAATTATTTTCATCGTAAGGTTTTTCGTAATAATGCCTATTTATTCATGGTTACTGATTGTCAAAGAATTTATAGTGGATGTTTGATTCATGTTCTTTCTTTTATGTATGATGTTATTTGATTTCTTAGCAGTTTTGTGGGTATGTCATGTGATTGAAAATAAAAATGTGGTTCGGGGCTAGTAGACTAATGTATAACGGGGCTGGATGACCAATAATCGTACATAAAAAAAAGAACATGAATCAAACATCCATTATGATTTTTTTGACAATCAGTAACCATAAATATATAGGCATTATTCCAAAAACATTACGATGAAAATAATTACTTACAACGTTATTTTTCATCTTTAAATTCCTTCACTCAAACGATGTGCGCGCGCGACGCCGCTCTCTCGGTGATTAATTGTATTTGTGTTTTATTTTCAATAAAAAATAATAAAAATAATAACTGTTTATGTATGTTGCCTTTTATCCTATTTCCTCGTAGATTTTGCCTTTACAAGTCCATAGGTCAACTTACCCCAGGCGAATAGTCAACCTACCCCAAGCATGGGGCAGGTTGCCTAGTTTTTCTTATTGTATAAGATCTAGCCTGTACCCTATATTATAATGAATTAGGTGCTTTTTGCTATATTTTTCCAAAACTTAATAGTTAATCTATGAAATAAACCTGTTTTTGAATTAATATTCTATAAAGAAATAAAAATATAAGCCTTTAAGCTGAAACCTAGTCAACCAGCCCCGGTCTACCCTATGCTGAGTACGAATCACATGATAATTTGGCAATCCAATATGGCCGCCGCGCCGAAATCACAAAATTTCATGATAGGTATCGTCTAAGGGGTTTTTTGGTATGCTGAGTACGAATCTCATGATAATTTTGCAATCCAATATGGCCGCCGCGCCGAAATCACAAAATTTTCGTGATGGGTATCGTTTAAGGGGTTTTTTGGTATGCTGAGTACGAATCACATGATAATTTTGCAATCCAATATGGCGGCCGCGCCGAAATCACAAAATTTCATAATGGGTATCGTCTAAGGGGTTTTTTGTATGCTGAGTACGAATTACATGATAGTTTTGAAATCCAATATGGCCGCCACGCCGAAATCACAAAATTTCATGATGGAAATTGTATAAGGGGTTTTCTGATATGCCGAGTACGAACTTTGAGTTAATTTAGCAATCCAAGATGGCTGTCGCGCCAGCGTTGCAAAATTCATGTTGGATATCGTAGAAGGGGTTTTTGGTATGCTGAATACGAATTTTAGGTCAATTTTGCAATCCAAGATGGCCGCCGAACCACCGTTGTAAAATTTCATTTTGGATATCGTGAAAGGGGTTTTTTGGTATCTCAGCATACTGACAGAAATTTCGCAACAGTGGCGCAGTGGCCATATTGGATTACAAAAATATCATGAAATTCGTACTCAGCATACCAAAATCCCCCTTAAACAATACCCATCGTGAAATTTTGTGATTTCGGCGCAGCGGCCATAATTGATTACAAAATTATCATGTGATTCGTACTCAGCATACCAAAAAACCCCTTAGACGATACCCATCATGAAATTTTGTGATTTCGGCGCGGCGGCCAAATCGGATTGCAAAATTATCATGTGTATCGTACTCAGCATACCAAAAAACCCCTTAAACGATACCCATCATGAAATTTTGTGATTTCGGCGTGGCGGCCATATTGGATTGCAAAATTATCATGTGATTCGATCTCAGCATACAAAAAAACCCCTTAGACGATACCCATCATGAAATTTTGTGATTTCGGCGCGGCCGCCATATTAGATTGCAAAATTATCATGTGATTCGTACTCACCATACCAAAAAACCCCTTAAGCGATACCCATCACGAAAATTTTGTGATTTCGGCGCGGCGTCCATATTGGATTGCAAAATTATTACGTGATTCGTACTCAGCATACCAAGAAACCCCTTAAGCAATACCCATCATGAAATTTTGTGATTTCGGCGCGGCGGCCCTATTGGATTGCAAAATTATCATGAGATTCGTACTCAGCGTACCAAAATCCCCCTTAAACAATACCCATCATGAAATTTTGTGATTTCGGCGCGGCGGCCATATTTGATTGCAAAATTATCATGTGATTCGTACTCAGCATACCAAAAACCCCCTTTAACGATACCCATCATGAAATTTTGTGATTTCAGCGCGGCGGCCAAATTGGATTGCAAAATTATCATGTGATTCGTACTCAGCGTACCAAAATCCCCCTTAAACGATACCCATCATGAAATTTTGTGATTTCGACGCGGCGGCCATATTGGATTGCAAAATTATCTCTTAGTCTTTCTGTTCCCGGTTTCCATTTCGGAGTTTCCAGTTCTATGATCCGATTCAAAATCGCAATAATAACCGTTTCTGCTAATAGTTTTGCACCAATTTTTTTAAAACCTTCTCCTGACAGAAACAAACACAACAAAAAAGAATTAGCGAAATCGGTCCAGCATTTCACGCGTGATGCCGTGACCACGGAAATCGGGCTTCATTTTTATATATTGTATACTCAATATCATCGAAGATTACAGGCATTATATTAAAATGCAATGCTGAACTAATTAAATGCTGAATCACAGTTTGCCACACTTATTTTTATGTTAGCATTAAATTTAATCTGAAAAGAAGTGCCTGAGTTTGGCCCCTACATTAATGAGAGGTATCTAATACGTCAAACTGCAGCATCGGCAGCTTAAACCTTTCAAAAATCAGGCGGACGACATTTTTTTTAACATGTCATGTATAGTGTTGCTATACGTGTAGAAACGAGATAGCAGCATTCACTAACCCCTTAGAGCGAGCGGAATGGAAAGACCAACGCACACAAACATAATTAATGTTTCGTCTGCTACTTATTGTACGTCTGTGGTTAAAACATCAATCAAAGTTACAACAAACTACAAAAACTTCTATATTATGTTACTTGCTGCTAAGGAACCCTTCATGGGCGAGTCCAGCTCGCACTTGGCCGGTTTTTTTTCTTTGGTAAATAAAACTGTAAGTTCGGTCATTTTTTATTCTTTAAAATTCTGCATCTTAAAGATAATATAAAAATCTCTACCTATTTATATAATGAAAAAAAATCGCCCAAAAAAAAAAAAAAAAAATAGCAGTCATGAGAACTGCTGACGGTACAATAACATCAGGGTATCATCATTCTGGGTAAAATATAACACGATGTCTGTGTTTTTGTCTGTACACACGGGCCATCATTCTACACCGCTACACGTCATTCTTTCGTCCATATGATTTTCCCCTACCGAAATTCCCTCAACACACGAAAAGAAGTTTTAATTTAATAACAAAAATGTGGCGTTCATTTCTCATATTTTAGGACGAAAATATTTTATTACTCGTACTCATGTCATTTTATATTAATGTTAATAACTAAACGTTTTGTAAAAACATTTCAAACATGTTATGCAATAAATGTCTTTGTATTTAATACGGCTCCTGCTTCATCCTTAACTTAACCATCTTTGACGATTCACAATAAACCTTAATTGCATTAATACATATATCCAACTTATATTTACTATACATGTTTTACAAAAGAAAAGAAACTAATGATTTATGTAAATTACAAACAAAAAACGAAAAATTCCGATTTGGGCATAGAAAAATTTGTCAACATCGCTGTCGATCTACAGTTTACAATCCCGCTAAGTGAATTACAAACTAACAATTTTTATACTTTTACAGTGACATAATATACAGTACACACTGAACTATTGCACAGCTCGTGTATTTATTTAATTCAGTTTTGTAATAAAATGGTTTTCTAAATGGTTATAGTAAAGTATTAAATTGAATGGAATCGTAAAATAAAAATAACTGTATCTACTTATAAGTGGAGTTGGCACTTAAGGTGAACTCAATGGTTTAACAATCTTTAATTTATTCATTCGATCTTATTGCATACTAGCTGCGCTCCCCGTCTTTGCTCGGAGTATATTATGAATATCATATGTTGCGCTGGTCACCTCTAACCCGCCGTGAGGTTATCCTTCCCGGGCATAGAGCAACACAATCTATGACGTTTACCGGGAGGGGAGGCGCCATACTGAGAGCTTCCCCTCTGTCAAAGTACGCTTTTACACTACTGAATTATTTTACAATACCCAATCATTAAGCTCTTTTACGAGAAAGCAAACTGGCCAGTTTAGAATGACCCTTACATTAAAAGGAACCCTTGAATTATGGGTTTAGCGAAAATTGAGATGTCTCTAATTTCTGATTTACAAAACCCTCAACATTAAAACTGGGCAGAACAATCTCTAAGGTACGAGTAGAGTATTGATAAGTGTTTTAATTAAATCTTTATAGCATCAGCTATCTGTCGGTGAAAATTCTGTCAAAATTGGCCAGATAAAGAGCGACCAGACCGAGAAAATTTTAAAAATTTAGAATTTTGGCTTATGTAAAAACCATGTAATGTGCCTATACTTTACATGAAATGCATCAATATTTTGAAATTACAAACAGACACTTCAAGAATTTTGTTAAATGTAAATATATCTATAGATTTGTTGCATTAACCCATTCTTAACCGAATGCTATCTACTTCACGATTTTTTCACTATTCACGTTACAGTAAGATTAAATGTGAATTCAATCGTCAATTCAAATCAATCACCAAGGACTCCTCAATCACTTAAAGCACCAAAGAGTTCGACTTCCATTATTGGTTCCTTTCAATATCCAACAATTCCGCTGTCGAATCGCTTCTTAGTACAATGTGAACAACAAGTAATTGTAAAAGGTTTTAAACGCATTTATCAAGACTAATTTTAAAATACACAAGCTGTGCCCTCGTTTTTGCTCGTGGCATATTTCGAACACCGAAGCGTTTCTATTTTGTTTTAGCGGAACCATTTTCGTAACTCATGTTTTTTTCTAGAATTACAATAGTCCAAGTTAGTTCTTATAATATCAGCTGTCTGCAAGTGAAAGTTGCGTTAAAATCATGACGTTTCAAAAATTTGTGGGACCAATACAGCAAATCGAGAGACAAGAAACAAAAAAATATTTTATTTTTATTTTAAGTAGGCACTTACGTAACTGTACTTATGTATATTTTTTAATTTAGTGATGTAGCAAATCTTTTAATTTGGAATTACAAACAGACACTTCAGTTTCATTTATAATGTACTAGCTGATGCGCGCGGCTTCGCCCGCGTGAAATTCGATACCCGTTCTGACTTCCCGTGGAACATTTTCCCGGGATTAAAAGTAGCCTATGTGTTATTCCAGACTATAAGCTATCTCTGTACCAAATTTCAGCCCAATCCAATCAGCCGTTAGAGTGTGATTGAGTAACAAACATCCAAACATCTAAACATCCAAACATCTTCACAAACTTTCACATTTATAATATTAGTAGGATAATATTAAATTGCTCAACAAGTTAATCTCTAAGCCAATTTTGTATTACACATAAAGTTGGTGTTCAACAAATATTTATCATTGTGGCATTGTGGAAATGTTGCTCTCATTAGAGAGAGATGAATTGAATTAATAAATGGTGTGTCCTTCAGTTTGTTTGTTTAGGAAACACAGAAATTCTACATGATAAATTACTTTTTGGTATTCATAAGGTTCAATTGAGTCGGTTTTACTATGTAATTTCTACTATTATAAAATTGTTAAAAATAGCTAGTCGTTACATTCGAGATAAATTGAAAAAAATAACTGTAATCAACCAATTTAGGGCTACTGAGTCCAAATTTATATTTTTTTACTTCGTGTCTGTTTGTTTGTTTGTTTGTATATTTGTTCGGGGATGGAGCAAAATTCAACAGCTTGATCATCTGTACTGTTAGAATATTGTATATATTTTTTCAACTTAATAACGCTGTATGTTTCATTAAAATCGGTTCAACGGAAATGATAATACAGGTTGATCTATATATATCTATATATAGGTCAAAATCGTTTGGTTATTAGTTAAAATCTAGTAAGTATTTAAGTATTTAATTGTAGAACAATTATATAATAACTACGATCAGGTTCAGTAATCTTAGTTTGGGATTCATTTGATTGAATGATTTGAGTGTTGTCATGTTTCCGGTAAATTGTCAGTAGTCATTACATGGAATAATTTATGTAAAATGTAATAATTGAATAGGGAATTAGGTAAATTAATTGTTTTAGACGATACTTTGTTTGTATATGTCATAGTATCATTTAAATTAATATAATATAATAAATCTGTTTAGATTTGACCCTTGCGAACAGTGTAATGCTGTTTAGGCGCCAAAATTATAGGACAGAGGCACAATGTTAGACAGAACAGCTCAGTCGCTGAGCAGCCGTCTTAAGGGTACGTTTCTCATTAATAACTTCCATTTATCTGATGTGTAATTTGTGATGTAAACTAGCAGAGATCTACGTCCAGCAGTGCAGGACTGCCATAGATCGATTTGATTGATTGTAATGATGGTATTTATAAACTACCTGTGGCGTGGTTCAGAAGATAATGTACATGTATGTACTATCCTGCTGAACAATTTGTAAAGATTGTTTATGACCCGTGTTGCTATGAACTATAATGACGTGTTAATGAAATTAAATTATGTTATGTAAAGGATTTGATTGAAAAGAGTGGCTGTGTGTTTTCTTGCCAGGTTCTTTCTCACAGGCTCTACCTACTGCGAATCTGGCGGTAAATGTAGAATCGGAAATCTTGACGAGAATGAAGATATTTTTATCTCATTTTCATTTCTTTTTATTTCATAACTTGCTAGCTAATACCCTCCTTACAGAATATGCCTCTGGCTATCCCTCCGGGGATAATAGGCGTGACCGTATGTATTGATATACCTACCCCCTACGAGACGAATCCTACACGTGCAAATACTCTTACGGACTAAAACCATTCGATTCCCAACCACTGTCTACAGCCGGGGAGCCCCCTGTAAACCCTCAGAAGAATTTTCCAGGATTCCCGGTAGATTACAATTTTATCCTTCTAGCTGGGAAACAAAAAAATATTATTACGTAGTTTTTAAATGTGGTCTTTAATTAAGTCCTTTTATTTTACAGAGAAATAAAAACTAATGTACCTACTGTATATAGGTACACTACACTTCCCGCTGGATTTGCTGCAAACTAGTTGAAAGCAATTAACTCAGATTACATAGGCACTTTTAGAACTATCTTAATGAGGAAAACTAACTTGAAATACCAGCTATACTAGGGATACTAAATATGGCATAATCTGTAGATATACTATGCCAAGAGAGTAGAATTCCAATTTTTACAAAAGTTTCTGAGAGTATTTAATTGATTTAGTAATTACCACGTACAACTGGTATTGGCACATTATAAAAATAGGTAAGAAAATTGTATAAGTAAAACAAGAAAGCCGTGAGATCGTTCTCACCAAACTTTAATCCGATTGACGTTGTCATTTTTGATTTATTTCAAACTCTGAACAGATGATCCACGTGACCTCGTGACGTAGTTTAATGCGACAGAGTCACAGTTACAGACAAAGTCTCGCCATAAGTCCCTCTGCACTCTATTTTATAGAGAGGGGCTAAAACTAACAATAATATACATAAAATTATTAAGAGATCAAAGAACCCTCCCACATGACTATCAACCACAGAATGCTGGTAACATTACCACATCGAATGACAATGTTAAGCCTCTGGTCCAAGTACACAAAGAACACTAGTTAAGTAACCCGGGTAAAAGAAACGCACACCGAGACGCCTGCGTACGCCAACGCAAAACATTACACACATACACACACACACACACACATGTACGCTAAGTCATTTTTATTACACTTACACACTTCTTGTGGCATTCCAAAGCAATCGACTTGTTGCAATTAAATAAGTAAGCGTATTTGGAATTATGACGTAGTAACTAACGTAGCTAAGACTCATAGGTTCTCGTCTCTCCCGATTCTGAAGACCCGAGGTTCATAATGAGTGAACTGTACTCTTTTTGGATTGCCAAAATGCTTGTTGATATTTTTCTATGATAAGACGTTTCGTTTCGAGTGATTGTCGAAAACTAAAAATGTTTAAAATTTTGTGGTTTTATTTTGTAATCATTGCATTTTTTGTAAATTATTTTTTAAGTTCCTTAACTGATACTAATAGCGAGGGTAGATAGTATAAATTCAAACAAGCTAAGCAAGTTGCATTAGGTTTAAAATTACTTTATATATACCCTCTTAATAATAATACCGTTTATCATTGGTATTATTTAGTTAGAGCATTCGTATATAGCTAACAACCTTTGTGCCTGACGCTTTCACGCCTTTAGCCTCAAAATTTAAACTTACTACGAATACTTACCTAATTATTGAGATTAAAGATGCCTCATTTAACAATATTATTGAGAGCAAAAATAATTGGTTTTCACGAGAAAAATGTCTCAATTAGTGAAATTGCGAGATGCTTAATGATATCGGTAAGCAGTCAAATTTAACACACTTACTATAATTTTTTTACACGAGTGTTCAGTTTCTTTGTTAATCAATAATCATATTTTGTTTTCGTTTACAGCGAAAAACTGTGTGGTTCTGGATTCACCGTCATGCAAAATCTGGAAGCATAGATCGTCTCCGACCTGGTCCCCTACCTTTGGCTTTTACCGATGCAAATCCACAGCACAGGGATATAGTGGCCACGCACATTGCTGAACTTTTCACATAAACTCAATCTACGGCAACCTGACACAACGTTAGCATCTAATGTGTCCGCAATCATTACCCTACGTGCAGGTGGATTGAGGTGTGCCAAACCAGCAAAGAAAATTTCGATACCTGACCTTCATCGTGAAAACAGATTACGGTTTGCTAGGGAATATTTGAATTTTGATTGGTGCAATAATATTATATTACAGTGACGAAAAGTGTTTTAAATCTGATAAGGATGGACGCAAATTTCTATGGCGAAAACCAGGTGAATGGTATTTTCAAAAAAATACTTATATTACCAAATTAATTATCAAGTAAGTATTAGGTAGCTAATAAGTGAGTGATGTTATTGTTTTCGAGGTTAGAAATCATGATACCATGATTTCCGACTAGCTAACATGTTGATTCATATCACTTATGAGTATGAATGTATTTTTGGGATTATAAAAATTATGCGTCCATGCTTGTCAAAATTATTATCTTTTTAATAAAGATTATATAGATATAAAGGCAGATAACTGTTACTAAACATGAAAGTGTCGCCAAGTATGTATGTATTTTTATACTTAAGTATGTCTATCAGTTGTTTAGATCCCATAGCACAAGCTAATATTAGTTTAATTTGGACTAGATGATGTTATGTGACATTGTCCACAAATATTTATTGTAGAAAACATATCATTACAAAGATAAAAATACACTTCTATCGATGAAATATTTAATTAAGAACTTTAAAGTTATCTTCAAGAGCTATACAATTGCGAACGGAATGAGACAATTTATGGTTCATTACCATTTTAAGTTATTATACTCACTATAGATACGTGAATGGTTATGTAATAAAAACGTTTCTGTAAAAGGTATTTGTTTTATTATATTTACTAGCGGATGTTTCACCCGCGGAGCTCCCGTTGCCATGGGAATACGGAAATAAAACATATACTATGTTGAACGGAGATAGTGTAGCTTTCCGACATTGAAAGAATTTTTGAAATCAGTTCGGTAGATTCGGCGCCTATTGAATGCAAACAATCAATCAATTTAATATTTCCTCTTTATAATATTAGTAAAGATAACCTATAGAGTGTGTATAATATACCTCTGCCTACCTCTTCAAGGATAAAAACGCGATCATATGTATGTATAATGTAATCTATTTGCAAAATAAAAAATAAAATACTTTTAAGAGTATTTTTTAGCAAAAACTATTTGAATGTCTGTGGATTAGAACTTGGGTGAGTTTTACAAAATTCACCAAAAAGTAGTTGAGCAATAGGATTCGAACTCGGATCATCGGTATTATCAGTCCACCTCTTACCAATCATGCTGCGCTAGCTGTTACGTAAATGGTTCAAATATATAAGATATTGTATTATGTAGGCATAAGTAATACCTACATACTTGTATTGCATAGTTATACTTCGGTCATTACTAATATAAAAAATTGCAACTGTGTGAGTGAGTATGCTAACGAAGTGCCTACACTCGTCGACATTACGCAGACGTCGGTGTGCGTCTCTTCCGCCCGGGTTACTTAACTAGTGTTCTTTGTGTACATACGATTTATGCACTAAGCCTAAGCCTATGGTCCTAGCATGTACTTGGAACAGAGGAGTACTGTGTTCTATGGTCACAAGAAACTTCAACTAAACATTTGAATTCTTAAATAAAGCTCTTTAAGCAAGACCTAAGAAGAAACAAGTACCTACTAGAATCCCAAAGTCCAAAATAATAAATAATAAATATAGCCTTTTTTTAATTGTTTAGGGTCGTAAGAGGATGTCGACAATTTTGACTATCGAGAGTATTACTTCCTGATATTATTATTTTACTTGATGATCAGTTCCTCGAAAACAATATCTCGAAGCGACAAGAACTTAATTAGATCATTTTAATTTGACGTTCTTTTGATCGGCAAAACAATGGTAGAATGCGATAATGGAGGAAAAGTCTTTCACATTTCACAATATTGAGCGTGAAATTCCTTTACGTTGGATGAATACAGCTATTACTTACAGCTTCGCTCGGGCTAATATAAATTTATCGATGTCATTTTAAGGCCGCGTGGGTCAGATTTTGAGTTTTTTGAAACAATCCTAGTCAAAAAGTAAAGGGTTTTTAAATCTTAAAAATATATATATAATAGTTAAGGATATAAGCTAAACATGTTCCGAGCCCGTTACACGATCCAATAAATTTCACTAGATAGAAAAAAATCCAAAGTTGACTCTCTCAGAAAAGTTTTTTCAATACTGTGGTTAAACTATTAACATTTTATATATTTTTTTTGCACTCAATTAAAGGTATTAAGTTTTTATACACATTTTCCGAGCGTTTTTCTATAAACAACTATTTACATAGTTATCATGTACGAATATCTACCAAACGCAATAGAATTGCGCGGCTGACGGCCGATCAGTCTCGCCCTGGCGCTTGTGGAGGCAGGACCTGTGTCAGTTTTTTTCGCAACTATTTCGTAATTATTATGCCAAATTACGTTGAAATCGCGCCACAGTATAAAAATATCAGTAATGGGCAAAATGTTATTAGATTAACCGTTACAAATACATACGCGACTCATGGTAAAAATGTGGTGATCTTTTACTTTTTAAGTGTTTTCACGACATGGTAACCAGCTACCTAATGCATTAAAATGTCTACGAATTACATGATAATTTCGCAATCCAACATGGCGGCCACGCCGTAATCACAAAATTTCATGATGGGTATCGTTTAAGGGGTTTTTTGGTATGCTGAGTACGAAGTACGTGATAATTTTGCAATCCAATATGGCCGCCGCGCCGTAATCACAAAATTTCATGATGGGTATCGTTTAAGGGGTTTTTTGGTATGCTGAGTACGAATCACGTGATAATTTTGCAATCGAATATAGCCGCCGCGCCGTAATCACAAAATTTCATGATGGGTATCGTTTAAGGGGTTTTTTGGTATGCTGAGTACGAATCGCGTACTAATTTTGCAATACAAGATGGCCGCCGCGCCGTAATCACAAAATTTCATGATGGGTATCGTTTAAGGGTTTTTTTGGTATGCTGAGTACGAATCACGTGATAATTTTGCAGTCCAATATGGCCGCCGTGCCATAATCACAAAATGTCATGATGGGTATCGTTTAAGGGGTTTTTTGGTATGCTGAGTACGAATCACGTGATAATTTTGCAATCCAATATGCCCGCCGCGCCGTAATCACAAAATTTTATGATTGGTATCGTAAATGGTAGTATCGTAAGTATGGTAGTATCGTAAATCATACGTAGCAGACTGTAGTGTAAAAGAGATAGATACACATGTTCCATTCTTCGTTCTAACATTTGTGTGTGGTTGGCAGTGATGGGCAAAATGTAATTAGATTAACTTTTACAAGTTACAATTACTTTGTAATGCTTAATTCAATTACTCTGTAACAGATTACTTGAGTAATTAATTACAATGAGTACTAGCAGTAACTAATTACTGAGTAATGGAACTACACGTTAATTAATTACATTGTAACTAGTTACTCATTAATTCAATTAACCAACTCTCATAATTAACATCTCTGTCCTAAGGATTCGTCAAGGCCCAAGGGGTGGATCGATTTTGCTGCGGTTTTTTGATCGTTAGTCAATGTATCCTTGATGGTACTTAGCTATACATTTTGAAGACCATCAGCTTAATTCCTGAGTGATGAAGGGATTTCACTAAAATTCCCATACGCGAATCATGGCAAATGTGGTGATCTTTTACTTTTTAAGTGTTTTCACGACATGGATACCAGCTACATACTTAATGCATTAAAATGTCTACAAATTACACGATAATTTGGCAATCCAACATGGCGGCTGCGCCGTAATCACAAAATTTCATGATGGGTATCGTTTAAGGGGTTTTTTGGTATGCTGAGTACGAATCACGTGATAATTTTGCAATCCAACATGGCCGCCGCGCCGTAATCACAAAATTTCATGATGGGTATCGTTTAATTGGTATGCTGAGTACGAATCACGTGATAATTTTGCAATCCAACATGGCCGCCGCGCTGTAATCACAAAATTTCATGATGGGTATCGTTTAAAGGGTTTTTTGGTATGCTGAGTACGAATCACGTGATAATTTTGCAATCCAATATGGCCGCCGCGCCGTTATCACAAAATTTCATGACAGGTATCGTTTCAGGGGTTTTTTAGTATGCTGAGTACGAATCACGTACTAATTTTGCAATCTAACATGGCCGCCGCGCCTTAATCACAAAATTTCATGATGGGTATCATTTAAGGGGTTTTTTGGTATGCTGAGTACGAATCACGTACTAATTTTGCAATCCAATATGGTCGTCGCGCCGTAATCACAAAATTTCATGATGGGTATCGTTTAAGGGGTTTTTTGGTATGCTGAGTACGAATCACGTGATAATTTTGCAATCCAATATGGCCGCCGCGCCGTTTTCACAAAATTTCATGACGGGTATCGTTTAAGGGTTTTTTTGGTATGCTGAGTACGAATCACGTGATAATTTTGCAATCCAACATGGCCGCCGCGCCGTAATCACAAAATTTCATGACGGGTATCGTTTAGGGGGTTTTTTGGTATGCTGAGTATCACGTACTAATTTTGCAATCCAAAATGATATCGGATATTGTATTGCATATTGGCCATATTGGATTGCAAAATTAGTACGTGATTCGTACTCAGCATACCAAAAACCCCTTAAACGATACACATCAATCATGTACTAAGGGGCTGTGGTATTGATTTGCTTGAATGTATGATAATTACAAAGTAATGAATTACAAAGTAACTAGTTATAAAGTAATCTAATTACTTTTTAACTAGTTACTTAGTAACTAATTAACCGGAACATCCAACGTATTTAAATTACAAAGTAATTAATTACTGAGTAATTAGATTACATTGTAACTTAATTACATTAAAATTCAATTATTAATTGAATTACTTTTGTAATTAGTCACGCCCATCACTGGTGGTTGGATTGCATGGAACGACGCAGACTAAAAAAACTTGTTCGGTTTACTGTGAGTTAGTTAACCGCGTGCCAATTTGCAACTGTGCAAGACGTGGTCAGAGTTAAGAAGTTATTTATTTAACTCAGAGCTTACTAACTCTATATTTATATATTTAACTCGACTCTCCGCGCAAGTGGGCCTAAAGAGCTTAGGCGGCCAAATTGAATTCCAAAATGATTATGTTATTCGTACTCAGCATTCGAAAAAACCCATTAAACGATATTCATTACGAAATTATGTGATTACGGCGCGGTGGCCATTTTGGATTGCAAAATTATCATGTGATTCGTCCTCAGCATACCAAAAAACCCCTTAAACGATACCCATCATGATATTTTGTGATTACGGCGCGGCGGCCATATTGTATTGCAAAATTATCACGTAATTCTTACTCAGCATACCAAAAACCCTTTAAACGGTACCCATCATGAAATTTTGTGATTACGGCGCGGCGCCCATATTGGATTGCAAAATTATCATGTGATTCGTACTCAGCATACCAAAAAACCCCTTAAACGATACCCATCATGAAATTTTGTGATCACACCGCGGTGGCCATATTGGATTGCAAAATTATCATGTGATTCATACTTAGCATACCAAGAATTCCCTTAAACTATACCCATCATGAAATTGTGTGATTACGGCGCGGTGGCCATATTGGATTGCAAAATTAGTACGTAATTCGTACTCAGCATACCAAAAAACCCTTTAAACGATACCCATCATGAATTTTTGTGATTACACCACGGCCGCCATTTTGGATTGCAAAATTATCACGTGATTCGTACTCAGCATACCAAGAAACCCCTTAAACGATACCCATCATGAAATTTTGTGATTACGGCGCGGCGCCCATATTGGATTGCAAAATTATCACGTGATTCGTACTCAGCATACCAAGAAACCCCTTAAACGATACCCATCATGACATTTTGTGATTACACCGCAGCGGCCATTTTGGATTGCACAATGATCCCGTGATTCATACTTAGCATACCAACTTTAGAAAACTTTAGAAATTTTTATGACCAGCTATTATGTAATTTACATTTTTTACGCAACTGTAGCAAACGTACGCAACGGAAACTCTCAAAAGAAATGAAATATCCTAGTTGTCGAAAAATGTTTCGTTGCTGCTAAGCTCTTATTCGCCTTAGCGTGATGTTATATATTTTGGTATTTTTCAAAAATGGACATTCTGTTAAGAAACTCTTGAAATTCAACTAGCAGTCTCTTAGACTCTAGAGTTAGAACAACTAAACAAACAAACAAACTCTTTAGCTTAAAAATAATAGTATAATATACATAATTTATTTACGATTAACTCATTTATTTTTATTTACGAAACTAATAAATCACTACACTTAATAAAGTTAGATGCACTTACTACGTCAAACAAAGTTAGCATGCTGTTTCTTTCTACTATACTGTATACTGTGGCATGAGAGTTGACTGCCGCTGCCGGCGCGCGGTGTGTCTTGCGCCCGGGGCGAGGGGAGCTCCAAATGCCTACTTGTGCGGGTTAACCGCCCCTTAATAAATAACTGGTTTTATAAGCTTCTTCTGGGCAACAAATATTCTGACATATCTGATTTTATTTTATACTAGCTGACCCGCGCAACTTCGTTTGCGCCACATAAGAGAGTACTACCTGTTCCCGTTGCATTTCCCCCCGTTTTTGAAACATTTACTATTACTGCTCCGCTCCTTTTCGTTGTAGCGTGATGCTATATATGCCTATGACACTCCACAATAACGTAGCTTTCTATTGGTGAAAGAATTTTTAAAATCGGTTCAGTAGATCCCGAGATTACCCCTTACAATTTAACAAACACACAAACTTTACTTCTTTATGATATTAGTATAGATGTGCATAATAAATAAAATAAATATTTTGTGGAATTCTCACACAACAGCATTTAACCCAAATTAAGCTAATAATAAGCTTCTGGTAAGGGATTTAGACTACTGGTAAACATACATTTATGTATTTCTTAATATAGTTAGTATTCGTACCTATACATTTTATACATAAAAAAACATTCAGAATTCTCTCCAAGCATCTGTGTCTCACTCATAAAATAAAAGATTGAAACCCAAGACTCTCTGCTCAGCACGACAGTCTTAAAAACTAACCACTGCGACAAAGTCAAAATTTTAATGTCTCTAATCTTAAGTTCATAACTGTAAAAACTCATAATGGATTAAAGTATTGTATGAAGTACTTATTATAGCTCAAGAATCAAGATAAATAGCATACTTTTGCATAATTTCTAGTCTTGACTCGTAGCAGTTTAACAGGCAATTTGGTTTTAAAAATGTTTGTTAACAACCATTAAGAACTGTTATGATTGTTGCCAAGTTTTAATTTCATTTTAAAAAAGCTCTTGCAGCTGTGTCTGTGAAGGTTCATTACAATTGCCTAATTAGACAAATTAGAATAGTACCTAATTAAAACTCTGACCCTGAAATTTTCCGGGAGGATTCTCGGAAGGACTTTGTAAATTCACACCGTGGCCGCCACGTTTGGTTGTAAAGCCGGCCAAGTGCGAGTCGGATTCACGCACAGAGGGTTTCGCAAGAAAAAAGCAGAAAACCACGTTTTTTGTATGGGAACCCTTAGTACCCTCTTTTTACCCGAACTGCCGAAGACAGGAGGGTAATGTTTTTCGAGATAATCTATGTATGTCTGTCCAATTCTTTGTCACGTCCTACAGCCTGAACGGCTGGACGGATTTTGATATGCGAGGTGTCATTTGATTCGTCGTGATTGTGTGAGTGACACCAGGTACAGTACGGGGCCATAAAGAATGCACATCGGCAATCATCGCATTTCCGAATGCAAACGAATGCTCATTTCCATGTACATCAATTATTAGATAAGTCGTTTATCAGAATTTGAATTTAGCACTAAGTACTTTATTGTTGTTTTGTTTTGATTTCACGTGAAATACATAGAGCTGTAAAACACGATGTAACTATTTTTAATTATTGCTATATTCTTGTTAGGAAAAAATAATCTTCAAATAATCTTCATAAATATATATTTTATATAAGATCGATAAAAAGTGTAATATTGTGGTGACAAATTGCTAGGCCATCGGCCACAACACGGTTTAACCCTGTACCCTTAGTCGACTTATGCGACATATTATTTTTTCATACATAACATATACATAACATCACGCCTGTTTCCCAACGGGGTAGGCAGAGACTATGGTTTTCCACTTGCCACGATCCTGACATATCACTTTCGCTTCTTCTACTTTCATAAGTGTTTTCATACATGCTCTCCGATTAAGGGTACTCTTGACCTGGCCTTTTTCCAAAAGGTGTCCAATTTGGTCGACATAAGTGCGATGCGGTCGGCCCCTACCAGATTGTCCATTCACTCTCGCCTTATAAATCTCTTTTGTCAGTCTGTTTTCATTCATTCTCTCCCTATGTCCGTACCATCTGAGCATCCCTTTTTCTATCTTAGTCACTACATCTTCTGTCAAGCCGCAATGTTCCCTAATCACACAATTTCTTTGTTTATCCATCAATGTCACTCCAGCTATGCTTCGCAAACTTCTCATTTCCACTGCATTAATTTTACTTTCATGCGTCTCCTGCAACACCCAGCTTTCACTTCCACACATAAGTGTAGGCACAAGCACTCCTCTATGTACAGCCATCCTTGCCTTTTTAGACACATCCTGACTGCTCATAAAGGCGTGAATGGCTCCATTCACTTGATTACCTGCCAAAACTCTTCGTTCAATATCATAGTCACACTTTCCATCTCTTACAAATTTTGACCCCAAGTACACAAACTCTTTTACCTGTTCTACTCTTTGCCCTTCGATGTAAATTGGGCAATTCGTTATATTTTCAAAAACCATTACTTTCGTCTTTTCTACATTCACTTTCATACCTCTACTTTTAAGCGCATCATGCATTATGTTAACCATCAACTGCAACTCCTCCGCCGATGAAGCTAATATCACCTGATCGTCCGCGTATAGGAGGCATTTGATGGTCAGCTCTTTCATTTTCAAACCATACGCACACTCTTGCAGTTCTTTCAAGCAGCTGTCCATATACAGATTAAACAGACACGGTGATGCTACACAACCTTGTCTCACACCTTTTTCAATGTGAAAGAAGTCTGTGCAAGCTCCGTTTATCCTGACCTTAGACCATATAACACGGGACTAGCCTTTGCGAACCACCGCATACAAAAATATTCTGCTAGTTTTCATACAAGTGAAGGGGGAAACACAAAGACATATAAAATTTCATTGCATTTAAAAATGTATTAATCGACAAACGCGTAATGGCTGTTGTGTGTTAATTGTTATTGTACAGTCAACTACAATGTAATGTACTAGTTTAATCATATAAAATGATGTACTGATGTACAGGCTTTTCATAAAGCCAAAAGACCAAATGGTCATGTGCAATGGCAGAAAACAATGCTTAAGTAAGGCGCATCCTGTGGTTACATGATCTAAGATCCTGACACAAGCACTGGAGTCTTCATACAGAGATTTCAGTGCTCGTATCAAGGTTCTGTTTACTCCGTTATATGGACAGTGTTGTCCACATTTCATTCCTCACCACTCTATCATAGGCCTTTTCCAAGTCTACAAAGATGCAGTAGACTTTTTGACGTTTTGCCAACACCTTTTCAGCTACGCATCGTAAGGAAATGACCTGATCCGTGCACCCCCTTCCTTTTCGAAATCCTGCTTGCACTCCCACATTTTTCCTTCCGTTTCATTCATCACTCTTTTTATCAGCACTTTTGCATATAGTTTGCCTACGACACTGAGCAAGCTAATGCCGCGGTAGTTCTTGCACTCTTGCTGCGACCCTTTCCCTTTGTACAGCGGCACTACGACAGATTTACACCATTCCTCTGGTACTCTGCCACTTCGCCAGCAAAGGTTAAAAAGGCGGTACAGCTGGCAAGCTACCACGCCACGTCCCGCTTTCAGCATCTCAACAGAAATCCTATCAATTCCAGCAGCCTTTCCTAATTTCATAACATTCAACGCTTCCACAATTTCTTCCATACTTAAATCGCTTTCATCATCAACTTCATTCCATTCCAAGACATGGGTCTCTCCTTGTAAATCCTCTTTTTCAAACAAACTTTCAAAATATACCTTCCATCTTTTTAGCACACATTCTTCTCCTCTCACTAAACTTCCCTCACGGTTTCTGATGTGTTTTAGTTGTGATGTAGTCTTTTGAGCCCTCATTGATCTTATAGACTTCCAAAAGAATTTCATATTTTCTTGGAAGTTATCAGATAACCGGTTATGAAATACATTCCTATCATCCTCTCTCTTTCTTTCTATCACCTCTTTTGCGACATGCTTATACCTTTTATACTCATCCTTGGCCATTTTTACATCCTTTTGCATTCTCTGATTGGCTTTTGCAGCCAGCCAGTTTAACCACGCTTTCTTCTTATCGGACAGAACCTTCAAAACTTCTGCACACATTCTCTTTACCTGGCATCCTTGGCTCCTCTTGCATACCCCGCATATTTCAACTGCCACTTCAACGAGTCCTTCCTTAATCGACTTCCATAATTTGTCCATTTTACATTCTTTATCTAAATTTTTAAACTTCCCGCTCAATTTACTCAAAAATTCTTCTTTCACGCTTATCTCTTGCAACTTTTCTACTTTTATGCGCTCTAGTACACTAATAGGTTCACGCACACGATGCCGCCACCGCTGAAACAGACCTCTTACTCGGCTGATAACCAAGAAGTGATCTGTGTCAATCACGGCACCGCGGTATACCCGGGTGTCTAGCACTTTCTTTCTTAGTCTTGCGTCTACTATCACAAAGTCAATTATGATTCTCTGGTCTTTTTGTTCTCTCGTATACAAGTGGATATCTTTGTGGTTAAATATGGTATTAGTTACCACAAGATTCCTCTCCAAACATACTTCTAGCAAACTTTCTCCATTTTCATTCACTCGTTCATCACCAAACTTTCCCAGCACACTTTCGTATCCATCACGCTTCACTCCCACCCAACCATTAAAATCACCTAACATTACTATCCTCTCGTTTCGTTTACATTTATCCAGAATATCACTCATACTCTCCCAAAAGGCCTGCCTCTCGCTTTGGTCTTTCGCAGTCTTGTGCCACCGCGCATCCTGCGGAGCATACACAAAGATGCGGGTAAGTCCTACCTTCAGTCTTAACCAAAGGAGTCTTGGGCTCACACATTCATACTCTGTCACACACTCATTCATTCTCGCGGAAAGTAGTACACCGACCCCCTGGCACGCTGTTCTGGTTTTGGCTACGCCTGACCAGTAGGCTGTATAGGCTCCGTGTGTCGTAGTGTCGCATCCTTTCCGCTTTGTCTCATTCACACACAAAATATCAAGCTGCCTATCTTGCATCATCTTGCATACCTCGTCAATTTTATCATCCAGTCCTCCTCTAACATTTAATGTAGCAAAGTGGCTAACCCCAGTCCACTTTTCGCCCCGATGGGAAACGAGACGTGATGGGTGGCGAACCACATCGCCGCCGTTCTGGTTTTTAAATACTAATACCATGGCGTTCCCACGAGAAGCTAGGGAAATTAATTTGTCCACCTGAACAGAGCCCCGCTTGCTCAAGTAAGGCTAGCCTTGTTCTGGGTTCGCCCGGACCCAGGGCAATTAGGCACGCTTAAGACTACGCTCGCCCGTAGCCACGCAGCTCATCGGCACGGCGACCTTCGCCTGGCGGATAGTGGAAGGGATGAGGATGGGGTAGGAAGAGATTTGCGGGAAGGAGAATGAATAAGGTAGGAAAGGACGAGGTAGAAAAAGGATCAAAAACCATTCTGTAATCCAACCAAAGAAATTCCAACAGCCAGGACAGATGTTAACATTCAATATAATCTCTGCAGTCCGAGCATATTATTTTCTTATTCTAATAGAACACCGCACGGGGAAAAATACGTAATTAGTATAATAAAAACAAAATCATGTATATTCAATTAATTCCATTTCACTATCTGTGCTCTCATTGAGGTCTGTGTCACTGCCACTATCAGCTGTATTCATTACTAGCCTATCCAATCTATCTATTTTGTCGTCCATAGCGTGTTGAATTCCTCGATATTCATTCTCGCATTTTATCGCATGATCGCAAACCTTTTTCCACTCATCAGCCCCGATCATGTTTAATTTTTCAGTTAATAATGTCTTTATTGAACTTAAATTCATATCCACGTCTCTCGCGGCTACATAGCCTTTTAGTTGAGACCATATATTTTCAATTGGATTAAAATCCGGATGGTACGGTGGCAATCGCAACACAGTGTGCCCATGTTCGGCTAGTATCTTGTTCACGGAAAACTCTGTAAATCTGACCTTGTGCTGACATATAATATTATATATCTGAAGTTTTGTTAATTTATGATCAACTGAAATTTCGTGTCTTTGTAACCAATTGATCATTTCCGGTTTATTGGTGTTTGAGTTGGGGGGTCTTTCAACATATTTATTGTGATAGGGTGCGTTGTCGATAACCAGAACAGAATCATTAGGTATATTTGGAATTAATGGATTAACCAGCCACTTCTCGTAGTTTTCGTTATTCATTTCGTTGTGATAATCACCTTTAGCGTCCGTGGATTTATACGTTAAAAAGGCTCCTGGTACAAAGCCTTTTTCGTTACCTGCGTGAACAATTATCAAACGTTGACCTTTTGAAATCGGTTTTTTTTACCCCTATTTGCTTATCATCACTCCAAGTTTTTCCTTTAGTGTGGGTTGTATGTATGTAGGACTCATCCATATAGATAATGTTTTTTCCTGCTTCGCGAAATTCGCGTATTTTGTCCAGATATTCAATTCGTTTGAGAGCTACATCGTGCTTTTCCATTAGAACTTTTTTTATTGTCTTTTATTTTTGTGAACGCAAATCCCATTTCATAAAGAATTTTTCTCAACGTCTTTTCAGACCCATTATAATTAATGGCCTCAGATAATTTAGCTTTTAATGTTTTTATTGTAGGCAGTTGTTTGTAACGCAGATGAAAATCGTACACCATTCTTCTAACAACATCATACTCAAAATCGTCCATATCTAAACGAAATTGTTTTTTTGGTCTCCCATTTTTTCGAGAGCTGGATTTTGTTCCACTGGAATGTGTATTATCAGTGCCAGTGCCGACTTCGTTTAATATATTGTTCAAAGTTCTTTTTGAAATTCCAGTGGCATCTGCAACTCTCTGTTGAACCTTCTTAAAATAATCACTTACATTAACATCCTCATGCTTTTTAAATTGGTTGGCTTCAGATAAAAAATATTTATAAACATTATGGATAATTTCGCGTGATTGGTAGACTAACGGCTTACCTTTTTTCCCTATAGATGCCATAGTAGGTACTAATTTAATTTTATAGGGGTTTTCAGCAGCTCTATATATATATTGGCTAAGATAAGCGACTGCACTCTCTCGCATTTGAACCATGACTGACAAAACAAACGTCATGTTGTGTGCGACACAGATATCGCTATACGAAGTCGAAATTAGCCGATTGCCTCTTTCTAAAGCTCGATGTGCATTCTTTTTGGCCCTTAGCAATTTTGTAAACCACCATTCGCTTGACATAGCATGTTCCTGCTGGCAAATGTTGCCGACAAAGTAAAACAGTCAGTAGCTAAAGAAAATCACAAAAGAAATGTAGAGCTTGTTTTTTGCCTTTCAGTTGTATGTTTACTTGGCAGTTGGGTTTATTGTATTCTAAATAGGTAATTAAGTTTTGTCCTGGGTCTTTCTTATACTAGCGGCAACAGAAGTACATCATCTGTGAAAAAATCAGGTTTCTAGCTATCACCGTTCCTGAGCCATGTGATGACCTGACATAGTCAGACAGACAGACGGACGGACGACGAAGTCTCATGAATAGGGTCCCGTTTTTACCCTTTGGGTACGGAACCCTAAATATGAAAATCTTGTTTGTAAATATGTCCATTTTAACTCATGTGTATTTATTTAGTAAGGTAATTTTATAGACATTTTCCTCCTTAGTTCCTCTAAACCACAAAAGAAAACAGTTTTCATAATTTCATGTTTAAATCTTCAGTAAGCACTAATACCAGTTCTACTACAGTACTACTGCTGTGCTGTACTGCTGGTAGTACTACTGCAGTAGTACCAAAGATAATATAATAGTATTACATACAGATCGGCAACTCCCTGCCTCCCACCTGAGTAAGCTTCCCCATCCGCCCACCAAAATTAATGTGTCGATTCCCGTGTCAGTACTTGAGAGAGTGTCACTGCGTTGCATTACGTATTACTCCCTAAGTGCTTTGGGCTATTGCTTTGGTTTAATTTGTGCTTAGCCGAGGGTAGATTTGAAAAAAAAAGTACCTACATACATGAGATTGCGTTCTGTTCCTTATTATTTTGTTTCCATAGCTATTGACCCTAGAATACTCACACTCACATTGAAGCTTGATTTAAGCATTCACATTACGTCTACATTAGTATGGGTGAAAACGAACATTTTTGTATGGAATTTCCACCCTGTGGTAGTACTGCCAACAGAACTAGTCAACAGCACAGGTGGGAGTAAACGCTAAATTTCGGCTGGGCATCAATCGACCAGCTTCTTTTTATAGGTATTAAATTATGTACAACTTAATAGTTCCTATACACTTTATACAAATTAAAATAAAGAAGAGAATGAATAACGCCTCTTATTAATCGAAATACTATTATACGTGTATATCAATCAACGTTGTTCATGTGCAGCCTTAACTGACGTTATTCAATTCATCAATATTCTTTTGTGCACGTTTAAAACCAGTGAATAATTTAAAATACACATTTATTATACATTGAAGCTGTTTTTATCAGCTTAAACATGGTATGGAATTTTCTGAGGGTTTGGGTATCCCGCTGACTACTTGATGCAGCAACAACTTTCAGATTACAACGACTACATAAATATATGTCTACAGCCTGGAATCCCAGGTACGCCCTCAGAAGGATTACTGTGTCAAAGTAACAGTAGTACCGAATTTCAAACCAATCGGACGTGTGAATTTTAGTGATGATCTTCAAAATTTTTAGCTTAGGGTAACTATTTCGATCACATCGACTTTCAAACAAAAATTTGCATCAAAACTGACCCATTTCTGAACGAGCTATGCTATGATACCACTATGGGGGGGTATCGGGTGTGACCCCGCATCTAAAGGGGGGCGTGCGTGAGTTGCTCACGTCACGCTGCCGTCATGGGCCTGCTTCTGCAAGGACGGTGAGCGGCACTCTCACCGTCCTCAGACCCCCGGTCATGGAGGCCGATAGTCCTCAGCGAAGACACGTCGAAATTATACTTAACAAAGTTTAAACTTAAAACTACCCTCATTTTTGTTGGGGTTTAAAAAGGCTGCTTAAAACCTTCATGCTATGCACTTAAAGACTAAAAATATAGGGCGCCACTTATTAAACTCTTTAATATCCATTGCTCACCCTTGGTGAAGCTTAGTCATTCAAACATCTTCATTATTATTAGGGTGTAAAGCAAAAAATTTTACTTTATTATGTGCTGACAGAGAATAGGTACTTAGGTACTCTGTAGAAAGGTCCCTTTGTCTTCTAGCGGGAAAATGGATCGTTGAGAGTACAATCATGGATGGAGCTCCATGAAATAAGCAGCTATAAGGTTATAGAAATATGAACGAGAATAGCTTGAAGAATGACTTTTATAGATCCATAGGTACCCATTAAACAAGCGATTATGTACGTAGCGTCAATGTAACGTTGAAGATTTTAAAACTATACAGATTCAATACACTCAAAGCAGACTTTTTTTTCCATAAATCAGTGCAGTATGAAAATATAGAGCTGAGTGCAGTTTTGAGTAATGTTAACTGTTTCAAAAAGCTGCATAATATACCTAATGTCTGTATCTGTACCTACTAATAAATGCATTAATTTTTTAAATAAATAAATAAATATTCACGGACATTTCACACAACTTTATCTGATCCCAAAGTAAGCTAGGGATAACCTGCTTGTGTTATGGGTGTCAGACCACGGATATTAATAATTATATACCTTTTTTTAAATACAAACATATTATACATATAAACACTCAGACTTTTGAGACAAACGTTTATGGGTCACACAAATATTTGTCTTCGGTGGGAATCGAACCCACGACCTCCAGCGACGCAGGCGGTATCACTACCGACTGCGCCACAGAGGCAGTCAGTATTAGTAATTTGAAAGTAGCTTTGACGGTCTGTTACATTTTCACGCCTGAACTAGCTACCCGCTTTGAATGAAACTTAGTAAAGAGATTGACTAACGCTTGAAAAAGGATACAGGCCACCTTCTGTAACAAAAAAAATTGACGGGTTTAAGTATGTCTGAGAAGAAAAAACTAAAGGTCGCTGCAAACGTAACGAGAAAATACCTCGGACGGGACGTGAACGGGACGGCACGTGCCTACCTCGTTCACAACGGGAACGTGGTGTTGATGCATACGAACCGGGGCAGTGACGGTGATCTAACGTGCTAGTGTTGTAACCAAGGAAAGATTGATTTTTAATTTCAAGAATTGGCTTTAATTGTTATTGCTCTAGACTCTAGACGATGAAAAAGCTACGGCCGTGAAAAAGGAAAGGAGATTTTCTGGAAATCGTACATGACAAAACAGAGAACAAGAAGGAGAATATTACCTCTCTACAGACAACTTTACAATTTTATCAGTATTTTCGTATTTCAAGAGAATGTTTTGCTTTACGGGAAAAAAAGTTTGAGTTAGATAAATTTGTATATTGCTGGATGTTACCGTAAACATTCGATAAGTTTTTCGTCATCCATTTTTCGACAACACTACTTCTTTCTCCGGAACGAACGGAGTGACTGTAAATACGTCGCGGGAACACGAACGTGACGTGGCACGCACGGGGCGGGACGTCGTCGACGACGGTATTTTTCCCGTACCGTGAATGCCACGTTCCCGTCCCGTCCTTGTCCCCGTGCCATTTGCACTTTCATATAAGTACATTTTGTATGAAACGATATTTCCAAAACTTCCCGTCCCGTTCGTGAAAAAACCCGTTACGTATGCAACGGCCTTAATTCGGGAAAAAATTCAACACATGGGTGGAGATGCGGGCGAAAATAAGCCTTCATTTTAGAGTCTGATCATAAAAATAAATGTTTCCGTGGGTGCGGAAGTTCTTTACGCAATCCCGGGCGATGTGATCCCGAAGTAGGACTAGGTGCTTTTATCTTAAACTTGCCGTTTCCTTCACTCCACTTATATCGCTTGAGGAGATGCAATAATAATATAGGTATTTAAACTCACTATACATTTTAGTCTTGTGGTTTTCGATACACCCGACACCTATTTTTATACTCGTAGTACAACTTAAACACGTAGACGCAATTGTCTCAGAAATGTCTCTTGCTATTTCACTGTTTGCCGTTTCTAAACACGAAATTAATTATAAAATCAACCGCTGTGAAATTTCTATCTACGCCTCGTGTGATCGAGAATCGCCACCCGAGGCGTTACAGTACCCTCGAGCTGCCGACCTTATAGCCGTGTTGAAACGGAGTTTGGCTGTGATTAACCGAGCGCTGTTGAAAAATTCTCAGTCATAATCATAATCCTATAACGCTATACTGTTAAATCCGTACCTATAAATAAGAACAGCGGAAATGAAATAAGTAATTGAAGCGATTATCATGGCGGTTGCACATCCTATCAACGAATTCGATGAGCGATAAATACAAATGCAAAATTGCCTTTTTCCAACCAAATTATATCAGACTGACACCTACAAAAATGTATATTGTAATGGCTTTTTTATTTATAGTGAAAAAAGACAGTTAGGTTTGGAAGTGATTTGAACCCCTAGAGCGTGACGTGAGAGCTTCACTCACGCCTCGCGCCCCAAGAAGGGGGAAACCACCGAACAACCCTAAAGACGCGTGATGGTTGCTGCGGTGATAGCCTAAGTCTGTCCGGAATCCTGGGATATCCTGTCGTGGGCTCACCCGATACTCCCAACCGTATGCAGTCGTAGAGCACGTGTGGTTTTAGTCGTTAAGAGTCATTTCTTACACGAAAAAAAAAAGAACTTCATCCAGCGACCGATAGCTCTAAGTAGACAAAATATTGCAGCGATTGGCACCTTTTAGTGATAGATCCAGGGTGCATAGGTACCTAAGTGGTCCTGTCTCCACTCCGTTTCAGCAAGTCCTAAAGGAGAAGAAGCAGAACCGCCAACTTGGTAGTTTCCTGACGTTGCACTCTAGTACGGTACGGTTAGAGTAGACCAACCAACCTGCTATAGTGATTGGAAGAAGTCTACATGGTACGAATATTGCAGCGATTGGCACATTTTAGTGATAGATCCAGGGTGCATAGGTCCCTAAGTGGTCCTGTCTCCACTCCGTTTCAGCAAGTCCGTAAAGGAGAAGAAGCAGAACCGCCAACTTGGGAGTTTCCTGACGTTGCACTCTAGTACGGTACGGTTAGAGTAGACCAACCACCCTGCTATAGTGATTGTAAGAAGTCCACATGGTACGTCCAGCAGGAGATTTTGCTTATCGGCCACGTTTCGAAATAAGAATAATATTTCTTCTTTCATAACTGGTTTCGAAAAGAGAATAATTCCTTTCTGTTACAAACAGACTGATTTCATTCGCTGATAGACGTTGAATTAAACATCTAATACCGTATCTTTAGTACGTATATTGTATTGCAACCTGTAACACCAATTTTTTTGCAAGAACACAATTTATATGTGACTAAACACTTCACCATCGCGGCATCGTGTCGACAGAGATAAATAAGGGTTGTCGGGCGAAGGAACGCTTTGAATGTGGTCAATATTGCTGCCTAAGGAAATTTGGGTTCAGCTCTAGTATTCATCAAACGAACGTAAGGCTCGGTTGAGATGACGCTGTAAAATGTTAAGTAGCTTTTGGGTCTCACCTTTGTGAGGTAGTGACTATTTCCTGCAATTTTGTCATCCTCCATTTTGTGTAATGGACGTATTCAAGGGATAAAAAATAGTCTATGTGTTATCTAAGGCATCACTTTCGCAAAACGATAGGTACCTACATTGCCTGGAGAAGGAAATCCTGGAATGAAACTTGGTTGTCAGTAAAATGTCAATCTTTAATCCAAGTTGAAATCCTTGGCCTTGGTGGCGGCTTGAAAAATTTTAACTGCTGGTCCTCACGACCCGAGTCAACTTCAATGCGGTTCATACGCATTGAAGTTGACTCGGGTCGGGTCGGTTTACTGACAGCCAAGTTTCATTCCAGGATTTCCTTCTCCAGGCAATGAAGGTACCTATCGTTTTGCGAAAGTGATGCCTTAGATAACACATAGACTATTTTTTATCCCTTGAATACGTATGACGCCAAATAGACGCCAAATAGACTATTACCTTGATCTAGATCTCAGGACTCGTGAGGTCTAATGAATTAAAATTTTAACACAGATAACTTCAGTTCATAAACTAAAAACGCACTAGGCTAAAAACACGATTGCTGATAAAATCCTCGATAGATTTTTGTGTTGAAAATACCTCGATTTCTTGAAATTTTAACCTAGATCTCATAAGCTTTAAGTTGTTTTTATAATATAAAATATTTATAAGAAAGACAATAGTAAAATCTTCATTTGCACTAGACCACTTTTTTAATATTGGTTATAGTTTTTTATAATTAATTTATTTCGTTAAAAACGCACAAAAACCGATCGCATCTCTCTCTGTCTTGCACGCTAAAATGTATATCTTCTATCTTCTTTCAACAATTTGGCGTCTGGTAGGCTCTTAAGCTCACCGGCTATAACGTGAAGTATGGTTGTATACTTTGCATCTGCCTACCCCTTCAGGGACAAAGGCGTAACTATAAATATGTATGTATGTATGTATGTGTTATTCCAGAGATAATCAATTTCTGTAGCAGATTTAAAATCGATTAATTTGGCCGTAAGAGTGTGATTGAGTAACATTTTAACATCTTCACAAACTTTTCATGTATAATATCTCTATGATATCGACACGGGCGTAAAGTTGAGTTTTTCGTCTCTCATTAGATGCATAGTATATACCTGCAAGTTATTGTTTAGTGCCATGATCGTTTACTTTAAATAGTCATGCTAAATTCTCCGAAAGGGTAAACAGCCAAAACGCCCAATTCACCGGTTACTACATAGTAGTGATAACTTAATTAATAGGTATGCCCCCCCCCCCCATCTTAGTATTAACTGGAGCGTAAAATGCGACAAAAGACGCTACGCTTAGGTTCAAAACCTGCACAAGACCGATAATTTTATGAAACTCCATGCTTGGTTTGAAAGTGAATTTTATCGTCAGTATCTATCGATTAAGGCTTTTCTCCTACTTACTTAATTACCAAGGCTTCCCTCCTACTTCGATAATATCCAAGAGTCCTTTATGCGAACAAATTGAGCAACGTCCTACTTTCAGTGCGACCAGCTTCGGTCCTGTAGGCGTCTTTACTTGGCACAGCTGAAGTTGAGATGACGTTATAATGCTATGGCTGGATCTAATTTCTTTTCCTCATGTTCTAAGTCAGCATCCAAACATTCTTAAAATATAATAATTTCCAAATTCCCTATTTACTTATACTTTACATTAAGGTAACCAAACCGCAATTAAAAACGGGTGCCAACTGGGTGCCAACCCATTGATCTTATCGAAGGACACGGGTGAGTGAAGGTGGGTCGACCTTTCACCCTCATACATATTGATGACACAAACCAATCCGCAAACTGTACCTTCTAAATCGAAAAGGCTAACTCTATTTAAATATTATAAAATATCTAGACTTTTCTTGAAAACTTAGGTACTCAATATTGATGTGAAAATTGTATCTTTCTACGTACCTACAGTTTGGCGACAAGGATAGACAATAATGGAAGCGCCACTGTGCTTTATGGCAATGTGAGTCATACATATAATCACGCCTTTCATCCCAGAAGGGGTAGGCAGAGGCATATTATATGCCCACAATTCACCTTATTAAATTTTGTCCCACGTAATCGGTGGTGAGCTGTATTATTGCCGTGTTTATATGAACAGGCGCAGGTTGGGACGACCCGCTGTTGAAATTTTTTAAGCCGCCCATAAAGGCCTTTACCTTGGCTCAACGACTGCCATTTTATTGGCAACCGGGACCAACGGCTTAATGTGCCTTCCGAAGCACGGAAACGCTCCCAAATAAATGTCACATAGTGTTCACGTGATGGTCACCCATCCATAACCGGCCATAGTATATTTTGCTTACTTCAGTGATCGTTTACAGAATACTGAGTACGTGGGCCAACGAGCGCTTCTAACCTGTGTCATTGTTTTTTTTTTCTCATAATTTTGAGGAGAGTTCTGGGACATCCTTCCGAGAGCTTACCCGGGGCTCCCAACCATAGGCTGTTGGGCATTACGTGAGGTTTTTTAGTCGGTAGGAGTCCGGCATAACATCTTTGAGGATTTTTTCTCACGTTAAAAAAACAAACGAAAAAAAAGGCGTCAAGCAAAAGTCTCTGTGGTCTGTGTTCTGTGTGTGTTGTGCCGTTACCATGTCCTTCTATAGCTATACTGTTCACAGGGTGTAAAATCATCTATCACACTGTCGTTTCTTTTTATGAGATATTTTCAGGTACAAAGGGTCCTACAGAAACATTTTCCCGTGAAAAAATGTATATTCCTAGTTAGCAGTGTGTCAGCGGTCTGTTTAATAAATTTCAGTCAATCTGGTTCATCATATTTAGGCGTCAATCCTCGCTTCATACGACATGAATGCGTGGACTGAAATTTGCGAGTTAATTCCACTGTCTCATGTTTTACCGATCCAAAAATATGTGATAAATGACGTTTTACCTGTAAATTTCCTTCCATGCATTCACGTTCAGGGGCGATTATATAGCATTCAAACATCTTTCACAAACTTTTATAAGTGTGAAACTTACAATATTAAGTAGAACACTGCTAGATTAGGAAGAAAAACTACTCGAAAACACAGTTCAGTAACTAAGCTTGATGATGATAATTTAACACTAAAGCTATTTGCTCTCACAACTGCGGAGAATAATTAATTTATTCACGCCATTTGCAAACCAAAGTTATAATCCTATTCAAAGTGCGCCCTACAATCTCTCGCAAATATGGAGGAAAATACCTAACAGTAGAGCTCAGTGTTGCATGTTTTAAGGTAATGACTTGAAGCATGTGCACTGCATACCTATTCATAAACCTTTGTATAAACTAAACAAGAAAGCCGTGAGATCGTTCTCACCATACTGCCCCTCTCTAACACGTTTATTGTGAAAGTGAAAGTTCAATCCGATTGACGTTGTCATTTTTGTTTTATTTCAAACTTTGAAAAGATGATCCACGTGACCTAGTGACGTAGTTTAATGCAACAGAGTGCTACAGAACTACATACACAGGTCTCGCCATAGCCCCTCTGTAATCTATTTTATAGAGAGGGACAAAAAGTGACAGTTAAGCTTACGGCCCACCTCTTTTGAATACCTTGATTCGATCATGTAGATCATCATTATTACAACATTTGAATTCGACGGTCTAAAAAAGGTTGCAGGCAGGGAGTGGATACGGAAGGCGCAGGACTGTGCATTGTGGGGTAAATTGGGAAAGGTCTACGTCCAGCAGTGAACCAGGACTGCCAGCCTATTGGCAGTCCTGTTCCACTGCTGGACGTAGACCTTGATTGATTAAAATTTTACAATTTAAACAAGTTAGTGTGTATGTGCGTCGTAATGTAAAGAACTACATTATTTTTGTATGTGGCCTATTTATTTAAGAAATTATCAACACGCTACTACCTAAAAGAGCTATTTGTGGTTTATATACCCGCATCAAAGTTTTCTGATACCTATATATAAATGACTGCCTCTGTGGCGCAGTCGGTAGTGATACCGCCTGCGGCGCTGGAGGTCGTGGGTTCGATTCCCACCGTAGACAAATATTTGTGTGACCCATAAATGTTTGTCTCAAGAGTCTGGGTGTTTCTATGTATAATAAGTATGTATTTAAAAGTATATAAGTATTAATATCCGTGGTCTGATACCCATAACACAAGCAGGTAATTCCTAGCTTACTTTGGGATCAGACAGCGCTGTGTGAAATGTCCGTGAATATTTATATTATTTATATTAATATTAATAAAAATAAAAATAAAACGAATATATAGTAAAGGACATCCTTGTCAGAATTTATCCGGGACTTCCGGCAGTAGACAAATTGTAGAACACCATGTGTATCATGAGGCATTCATAAAAATTTCTACAAAAAAATCCTGATAAAAAATTTGATTATCATTCCAATACAATGCGGAAAGTCTTGTATATTCACTCGAATGGAGCCAATTTACATATTTTCATTGTGAATGTATGTATGGAAATCATTTATCTGAATTCTGTTAAGTACAATGAACATTTTCTCATATAAAATGGAAAAAAAGTGTACCTATGTGATTTTTTTATGCTTGCTTCATGACATCCAGACCTTTCCCTCTGAGAGGTCGTGGAGGTAGCCTAAGTCTGTCTAGAGTCCTGGGACATTTTCTTTCGAGAAGAAATCCTCCTCGGAAGAAAATCAAGGGCCCTTGATTTCAATCCCATCTCACCTATGGTGCTCTAACATTAAGAAGAAAGTATCTAGGCATAATTATCGTTTTGAGTTACGTTGAACCCAAAAAATCTCATCATCTACTTTGAGGGCGTAGTGACCAGTAGCATATATCGGATATGTGTTACCTCGGTCTACTTCACAACTTAAAAACCAAAATCTGTAATGTGTATCCAGTAAGATGATCATTACGTCAGACAAAAAATCTGAAATTGCCAACAAAGAACCTCGTTGGACTTGTCAAAAATGTTATGATAAATCCACAGGCCTCAGAATTCTACATAAGTAGTCGATGTCCTACGGTTTCACGCGCGCAGTTCCCGTCGCAGTGGAAATACGTGAATAAAATGTAACCCAACAGTGTAAAAGATTTTTTTTATATTGATACAGCAATTTTGAAGCCTATGCAAACATATCTCTGTTCATAATATTAGCTACTTTCTTTCTGTTTTTCCTCTTTATACCTAATATTACTAGTACGTAGTATAGATAACCCGCAAGTCTATAGTAGCCATGCGCATGTTGACGATCAGAAAAGTGAGTATAAGCTTAAAATTTATTTTGAACAATATAAAATTACAGAATAGAAATTACTTTCGTGCCGAGAGTAAGTAAGTGAAAGTTAAAGCAATTCGAGACGAGGCATTAATCAAATTGTTTTATTTCAAGAGACAAAGCTGTAGACTGTATTCGTAGCTTATACCGTCAGTAAACACTGTAAACGTGACTTATGCGAAATGAACCAGATAAAATTGAAATTTACATTAATTCTACGGAGGAAACTCGAGAAGTCAACACGTATATTTTCAAGGGACATTCTGCTTATTGTTTATTTTATGAATTATGAGCAAGTGGTAGAAGAAATTACACGGGAGCACTTTAAGGCTAGATTAATATTTTTAACGCCCACTGCGATGCAAAGCTCGCAACTGGTGCTAAATTTGCGGAATTTACGGAAGTGCTGCAACCAGCTGCATCGTTTCTTACAAGACAACATGATAGCTGGACGACACAAAAAGCGATGAACTTGAATGAACTGTTGACTCCGATGAACCGGAGGCGGTGTCCCGGTGTGAATTTTAAAGACAGGCGGCACTTCGTAATAGCTATCGCTATAAACAGGGTTCACGACAATTTTATTCGGAAATAAGTCTAATTCCCTTCCCGGGACAGCCCATCCCATTTCCTGTGGCATTAGATAGAGAGGGCGCCTGGTCACTTAAAAATTATAACAGGCATAACATAACAAACTAGCGGACGTCACGCGGTTTCAACCGCGTAGTTCCCGTTCCCGTGGGAATACGGGAAAAAAATATATTGCCTGTGTTCACCGCAAAGAGTGTGGCTTCCCAACAGTGAAAGAATTTTTCAAATCGGTCCAGTAGTTCTGGAGCCTATTCGTTACAAACAAACAAAAAAAAAAGATGTGTGTCACTCGATGACTGTCACGGTAAAGCTATTGCATAGCATTTTTATCAACTATGCTAGTATAATTATTTCTACAAAGGAATATTTTAAGGCCTATGTTCAAAAAAGGAAAGTACCAAGTACCTACATGACTGTGGACCTTTGGGCTTTTGGGTTTTTGGGCTTTTGGACTTTTGGACTTTTGGACTTTTGGACTTTTGGACTTTTGGACTTTTGGACTTTTGGACTTTTGGACTTTTGGACTTTTGGACTTTTGGACTTTTGGACTTTTGGACTTTTGGACTTTTGGACTTTTGTACTTTTGGACTTTTTGACTTTTTGACTTTTGGACTTTTGGACTTTTGGCCTTTTGGCCTTTTGGACTTTCGGACTTTTGGACTTTTGGACTTTTGGACTTTTGGACTTTTGGACTTTTGGACTTTTGGACTTTTGGACTTTTGGACTTTTGGACTTTTGGACTTTTGGACTTTTGGACTTTTGGACTTTTGGACTTTTGGACTTTTGGACTTTTGGACTTTTGGACTTTTGGACTTTTGGACTTTTGGACTTTTGGACTTTTGGACTTTTGGACTTTTGGACTTTTGGACTTTTGGACTTTTGGACTTTTGGACTTTTGGACTTTTGGACTTTTGGACTTTTGGACTTTTGGACTTTTGGACTTTTGGACTTTTGGACTTTTGGACTTTTGGACTTTTGGACTTTTGGACTTTTGGACTTTTGGACTTTTGGACTTTTGGACTTTTGGACTTCTTGACTTTTTGACTTTTGTACTTTTGGCCTTTGGACTTTGGACTTTTGGACTTTGGTACTTTAGACTTTAAACTTTTGGACTTTTGGACTTTTAGACTTTTGGACCCCACCTCACCTTACTCCACCCCATCCCACTCCACCTAACCTCACCCCACCCCACCTCACATCAATTCACCTCACCACACCCCACCTCACCTCACCCCACCCTACACACCTCAGCCCACCCCACCTCACCCTATTTCACTTCATATACATAGGTACACGTTATGCAAACGCTCACGTGTACACGTAGGTATATGAAGTGCGAAATACACGAACGTGGCCGACATGGGCGAAGGAAGCCGAGTGTTAGGTTATTTTCGTGACATTTCTGGATTCGGTCTCCACGCTCAAGGCCCGCGATAGAAGCTATGCAATAGCTTAAAAACAAAAAAACATAAAATCAAAAAAACAAATCTTTCCTCTTTATAATATTAGTATAGATTAGACAGCAACATTATTAATAAGTAACATTGGTTGTACAGCCGTCACCCTAATTGTAACCGACTGTACGCGCACAACTGTAAGGTAAGAACCTACGGAGCCCTACCTAACACGCAAGTCTCTATTGAACCCTAACGTGCCTAATTCGCTGAGGCTCTGTTCTACCCTATAGTGTGATTTTAACCCTAACGTATCTACCTTACACGCTAAGTTCCTAACGAACCCTAACGTCCCTAGTACCCTAAGGCCCTAGCCTAGCATATACCTAGTGTGGTGAATATATACATAGATAGATAGTTACGGGATGCCTGCACCATGCGACCTAAGGTGGCAGACGGATGGTTGGAAGGATGTCCAGGATGCGGAGAGATTACTCACTGCCAATCGCACAGACTCATACGACTGCTGAGGCTAAGGATGTCTTGGCCACAGTGAGGGGTAGTGGTGGTAGGTGAGGTGGTTGGCTTATTCTTCAGATTCGCCGCTGAACACCATAAAGGGTAGTGGTCGACCCACAATTATATCAGCAATGAAGAATAGACCGAAGGGAATGAGTCAAAGTCGGGTGAGACGTAATGACTGATTTATTTACAAAATAATTGTTCTTATATATTAAAATTATCCTAAGTACACAAGTATGGGTGTTTATTAGTTTGCCATCGGTGTAAATTGCCTCTGCAGTAGTTTGAATCTTGGTCAAATAATTTGATGATTACAGCCGACCTTTGGAGCGCTGCTGAGTGATGAGTTGCAAATTTGATTGCATTATGTTCTTAATTGAACATAATGCAATCAAATATTATTTAGTTATGTGTTATCTCAAAGTCTTACGGGAACGGGAACTATAGCGTAAAGACGCTTGACAACTATATGCCTAATATGTAAATCTGAAGATCACGGGACCTACTACAGATAGCAATCGCTTGTTCAAAATTATTGAGATTGGAAAGTCCACTTTGTGAGACGCTAAGCCCACTGTGCAAAGGATATTATATTTTAAAAGGATATTAGGTTATACCGACTTATTTCAATTATTTTTGATAGCGATAGTTTTTAATGCAATAGATAAATTACATTGAACAACAAAATCTACGTGCTCATAGCGGGTCATAGTGATTGCCTTGAATCGAAATTGAATATTCGGTATCGTAGTCAAGTAGGTACTTAACTATTATATTTTATATTTATATTTTTAAATATTTATCACACGTAACAGATTACAACCAATAAAAAATATAATAATACAAAGCAGTAGGATTAGAGCCTAGGTTGCATTCCACAAGAACGCGTGTACAAATGAATTAAAATGAAGGAGTTATTAGACCAAGAAGTCGATTTTCGTAACTTGCTATAAATTCGAAAGTATGTAAGTCTAGAATTCTAGATGTCACATCTTTTGTTACACTTTCACGCTGTAACGAATAAACGGAACTGGCTGAAATTTGGTACAGGGATAGATTTATAGTCAGAAGTAACACAAGGGCTGCTTTCATTCCGGGAATAATTTCCCATGGGAAGCAAATGGGGAAAATATTTCACGTGTGTGGAGCTTCGGGGCCATCTATTAATATCATAAAATATTTTCGACACAAAAAATTATCCGTGATTTGTTTCATGAAAAAGAAAATGCTCTTGAATTTCAAGACACGACAGGAAACTTTCTTTAATGAGATCTCATTTCCTAAGGCATGTTTGTCAGCTCGTTTTTGGCAAAATAAACTGCCGGGCAAAACAATTTTCAGCTTTTATTAGTACCCTTAGGCTTGTGTAGTAATCTAACAATGTTTTTCTCCTATAATATTGTATTCACATTCTGTTAATTAATTTGTAGAAAATAATATACCTTTCTATTGTTTAAATAATTACTGAAACTTTGTAGTGAAGAATATTACTACCAACAATTACAATTGCTTCTCAAGGAGCTCCGGTACATTCGTCCATCTTTCTCCCCTGAGGAGAAGCCGGACGTGCAGGACAGCTCTTGCCGGGTCGACGTGAATAATTTCGTGATATCCTCCGGCCCGCTTCTAGGGCGAGGAGGAATACAAGGGTTTAGTGGGTAGGATGGGTATCTTTACGGGACCGGTGAGTCCCACTTATATATATCTTCCCTGCCAGCGTATAATAAAGAAGTATATAAAATTCGTCATGGATGCTGTGCCATACTCTCACCGACCGTTTCCTGTCTGTATATGGCTGGAAGCACCGTGTAAGCTCTCGGAAGAAAATCCCAAGGACCTAATAAGGCAGTATAAGATGCGTTATTGAAATATAGTAATGTAAAACTTTCACTATTTTTAAAATCCCTGTCTCAAAAAGTGACGAAAAGGAGATCTAGTCTTAAATCTCTGTAGTCCTAGTAATGTTACAATATTCATAAAGATAAAGTTTTACCTCACAACTTGTTTCAAGGAATCCTATTTGACATCTAGTTACCCCAGAAGTTACACAAAAATATCATAAAACGCTAAGTTCCTGTCAAACTCGAAACACTGGTTACTGCAGTGAGAGTGAATTCACATTTTTGCATAATCTGTAAGGACCTGTTCAACTGAACGTTAAAATGTGTTGAGCAACAAGTGAGTTGCATAGTTCTAAGTTACTTCTGTACTTTGTACAGTCTAGATGCAGACTTCGAGTTCCTGGCTTAGGGCTAAAATCTCGTGCACATATCGGTCATTCTCAGCCGGCTCAAATAGGCGAGTCCGCGTCGAAAACCAATACCTATAGATTACTTATCAATATGATTTTTTTTCTATAAATTGTACGGTCAAAAATAGTAGGGGGGGCCTGTGGTTTTTTAGGGTTTCGTAGCCAAATGGCAAAAACGGAACCCTTATAGATTCGTCATGTCTGTCTGTCTGTCTGTCTGTACGTCCGTGTGTCACAGCCATTTTTCTCCGAGACTATAAGGCCTATGCCATTGAAACTTGGTAACTAGATGTATTCTGTGAACCGCATTAAGATTCTTATATAAAACTAGAAAAAAAGTAGTAAATTTTGGGGGTCCCCATACTCAGAACTGAAACTCAAAATTTTTTTTTTCATCAAACCCATACGTGTGTGGTATCTATAGATAGGTCTTCAAAAATGCTATTGGGGTTCCCAAAATCATTTTTTTCTAAACTGAATAGTTTGCGCAAGAGACACTTCCAAATCGGAAAAATGTGTGTCCCCCCCCCCCTCTAACTTCTAAACTAAGAGAATGATAAATCTTAAAAAATTATATCATGTACATTGTCATAAAAACTACCAACGAAAATTAGTTCGAAAGAGATAGAGCTGGTAGTTTTTTTTTAACACGTCATAAACCGCAATTTTCGGTTAGAAAAATCACTACCACTGCGAACGTGTTAAAACATCAATCAAAGTTACAACGAACTATAAGAACTTTTATATTATATTACTTGCTGCTACGAAACCCTTCATGGGCGAGTCCAACTTGCACTTGGCCGGTTTTTTTTAGATTAATTACGTAAAAGTTAGTTTAAAAAAATTAAAACTACGAAAATATTGACCTCGGTGTCGCGTCCGGTCCCGTATTGCAGCGAAAATTATTTTTTATCTTTTTTTCTCCAATATAGGTGTTATATGTGCATATATTCACAAATAACTTGATAACTATTTACTCTATTTATAACATTACTAAGCCATTATCGGCATTACTAGACAAGTTACAACTGGTTGTCTTTACGTCCGACGTTCAGAATTGACTTCAGTGGCGCGCACCAATTCGTCACAGTATAAATATGTTGTTTAACCAGTATTGTAGCTCCCTACAAACGGACGAAGCGCAAGCTATACCTACGATTCTCGTTTCCGGCAGGCCTTTCAGCGCGCAAGCAGCGTCCGCAGTCGCGATTGTGCCGAGTAGACGAATGGACGGTGTGTCGTTTTTTAAATAGTAACCGCGCGTGTTTTATTTACTAAAAATATTTAATATGACAACTAGAGTCTATTGTGCTTGTTTTGGTTGCATGAATTCGTCAATAACGCACCCAGAGATAACGTTTTTTAGATTACCTGGAAACTCCGAAAGGTAAAACTATAAATTGATTTTACTTAAGTACTAATTGGTACTATTCTACTAGTTGACTGAAGTTAAACACAGTAATTGACACGAGTGAACTAGGAAGTTACATAAAGTAGGTATGTTTGTGTTGAAAACTAGACTTGTGCTTGCTCAGTCAGTGAACGGTGCGATCCAATAATTATAGTACTGTAGAAGTCGACTTGTCTATGACTAGATTTCCAATATAAAAAGGCGCGCAATGTAGTGGACGCCCTCTTTTCGACGGTCGACCGCTGCAGAGTAAAGAAGAACTACACACCCTGGTGATCAGTGTGATCCATGTGATATCAGTGTCGCCGTGATTGTAAGAATGTTCTAAGTTACTTACTGATTAGCTACTTGTGTAATGATTACGTTCAGGGTGTAGTAAAATTTGTTAAATAAAGTGATAGAAATCTGCTTTGTTAATCTCAGTGTATATTTTTTTATTAACATTCCTGGTGATTGCTAACATCAGAAGTGTGATTCTTACCTTATCGCCAACTCACCGGGTCGAACGAGAGGTTTGGTGAAGCATAAGAAACTTAATCATTACAAAGTACCCTCTTTTAGTGAGTTGTGTATGTTTTACGCAATTTGTGTGTGTTTTATCTCGTGTAATTATGCCTAAAACGCATGATTCAGACCGTAAATTGCATAGTTGGATTGCACTGACACCATCGTGAGTGCCACGTGTCGTGTAATCGGCATAGATTTCGAATTTTTCGCTATCGGTCACGAAAGGTATTACGGGAATACCGTTCGTAGCCGTCGCCATCTTAGACACCGCCATCGCGGTCTCGGATCCGATCTCGTTCGTTGTTACACGCACGGTTTCGTTCTGAGCGAGATGTTTCTACAACTTGCCATAAAGAAAGCGAATTAGTACCGAAAGTGGCAAGCCCGTGAACTTTTTAAACGTCCAGAAACTGTCCTCTGTCACTCTCTTATACAGTAACGGCGATAATCCTACTGCCCGCCCGATCCGGGAGTTCCAAATCAACGTGAGGGGCGTTGGTGAGCGCTACAAGCGCTAAGCTACGCGATGCGCGTTGGTGTGCGCTGCACGCGCTAGTCTACACGACGCGCTGCGCGCTGGTCTGCGCGACGTGCATTGATATGCGCTACACGCGCTAGTCTGCGCGATGCGCGTTGGTGTGCGCTGCACACGCTAGTCTACACGACGCGCTGCGCGCTGGTCTGCGCGACGTGCATTGATATGCGCTACACGCGCTAGTCTGCGCGATGCGCGTTGGTGTGCGCTGCACACGCTAGTCTACACGACGCGCTGCGCGCTGGTCTGCGCGACGTGCATTGATATGCGCTACACGCGCTAGTCTGCGCGATGCGCGTTGGTGTGCGCTGCACGCGCTAGTCTACACGACGCGCTGCACGCTGGTCTGCGCGACGTGCATTGATATGCGCTACACGCGCTAGTCTGCGCGATGCGCGTTGGTGTGCGCTGCACGCGCTAGTCTACACGACGCGCTGCACGCTGGTCTGCGCGACGTGCATTGATATGTGCTACACGCGCTAGTCTGCGCGATGCGCGTTGGTGTGCGCTGCACGCGCTAGCCTACACGACGCGCTGCACGCTGGTCTGCGCGACGTGGATTGATATGTGCTACACGCGCTAGTCTGCGCGATGCGCGTTGGTGTGCGCTGCACGCGCTAGTCTACACGACGCGCTGCACGCTGGTCTGCGCGACGTGCATTGATATGCGCTACACGCGCTAGTCTGCGCGATGCGTGTTGGTGTGCGCTGCACGCGCTAGTCTACACGACGCGCTGCACGCTGGTCTGCGCGACGTGCATTGATATGCGCTACACGCGTTAGTCTGCGCGATGCGCGTTGGTGTGCGCTGCACGCGCTAGTCTACACGACGCGCTGCACGCTGGTCTGCGCGACGTGCATTGATATACGCTACACGCGCTAGTCTGCGCGATGCGCGTTGGTGTGCGCTGCACGCGCTAGTCTACACGACGCGCTGCACGCTGGTCTGCGCGACGTGCATTGATATGCGCTACACGCGCTAGTCTACGCGATGCGCACGGGTGTGTGCTACACGCGCGCGCCCTCAGCCGCGCGGTCAGGTGCCAAGCTTACGAAAGCAAAGAAAAGGAGTTCTACTGCCACATGCTGATTATATCAACCGAAATCATATTGGTCAGGTCAGTAAAATATCAAGGCCTCTTGACTGGACACAAAAAGAATAGACTGCAGAGGAGCGCACGGTTCTGTCACGTGAAGTAGTGTAAGAAAGCGGGTTTTCGATCAACTTGCGTAAATGTGTTTTACTTAGAACAGGGCGAGCTATACTTAGGGTGTCTCTGAGAGGTAACATCCGAAACTATGTTATCTATTAGAGAATCAAAGTGGTCATTGTCAACATAGCTCGCAGAGTAAGTGCATCATAGTGGTCATGGGCTGGCCACATCTGTTGTAGAACCAACGACCTGGACAAGGCCGTAGGAAAGGATGCGAAAGGCGTAGAACCGTGTAAATTGGGAGAGGTCTACATCCAGCAGTGGACTACTGTAGACTGATTTGATTGATGATTGATTGAGAAGTCATAAACTTGTGCTTCTTGAGTTTTTATTTACGAACATAAAACCCCGTTTCCAGTAATACCTATACTTGGATGCATTGGATCCCCAACCGGAACCCGATGATTATAATTTTGTGCACTAGCTAGTTGATGCCAGAACATACATTTGTTTTCTTTTCCAATTCTAGACAGGATGTTGCCGAACGGTTTGGGACAATGACAAATGTAGTGTTCCTTTTCTGTACAGCAACGTTGATTTTACTGTCAAAGGTTTGAGTCTGCTGGTTGTGTGAAATCAGTGAAAGACATGAGGCCAGAGATTTAGGTACTACGTTACACCAAAGATGCACCACGCAAACAGACAGGTCCACTTACGCTCGAACTGTACTGAACATGATCTGAATCGAGGTCAATTAATTAACCCCCGACGAAAACGCGTGTTGTTGTGGGTGTAACCTGTGTGTTTGTCTGTGGCATCACAGCTGCCTAACGGATGGGCCAATTTGGATGCGGTTTGTTTTTATTTCAGAACCGAGGTGATTAATGTGTTTCTTAGCTATACATTTTAAACATCATCATTTCCTAGGTGATGAAGGGATTTCTCCTAAGCTTCGCAGGACTGATGGATCTGAAATTTGACGTACTGCTGCTATAATGGTATTTCAGCGATATGGAAGCGTGGAACTTACTGCTGTAATGGGTAGTCTGCGGGATGCCCGCATCCTCGGAGGGACACAGCATTTGCACCAAGATGGGGCTCGTTACAGCGGTCTTAGTATCGAGGTATTGCTGATGAACAGTTTAAATATTTGTGTTTAAGTATTTTTGTGGAAGTTGCAGCTGACCTTTACGTTATTAAACGGAGGACGTCTCATTTTTTCCTGGGTCTCATAAAGAGAAACTAAACTACCGACCCACTGATTTGGTCGCTAGTCTGAGATGTGCCATTGGGAGGTTTGCAACTAAACTGTAAATCAAAAAAGGTGCAGAAGTCCCTACGATCGGGTTACTGAAGAGTAACTAGGTACCGTAAGGTTCACACGTGGATCGTAATAGAGGTTCACCTCGCGTGTTTAAATGTTAACAATTTGTGTTTTCACAGGTTCAATGTAAAAATGCAAGTTGGACCCTGGTATGGTAGATGGTGGTCCATGCGAGCGCCGCCGAGCGGATGACGGGCTGCGTGCGGCCCAGTTTATGGTGGTATGGCAGGACGAATGGTGGCCTGATACCTGCACTGCATTCTTCGAGTGGCGAGTTGACGGTAATATTGACAACATTTACTATGACAGGTTCTTGTATGGGTAACCACCACGTGACCACTTTGTTATTTTGCGAGCGTTTCCGTGCTTCGGAAGGCACATTAAGCTGTTGGTCCCGGTTGCCAGTAAAATGGCAATCATTAAGCAAAGTTAAAATTTTTTTAACAGTGGGCAGTCACAACCTGCGCCTGTCCATATCAGCACAGCAATATGACTCAGCACAGCACCTATTACGTGGTACAACATCCATAGGTGAAATGTGGGCATATAATGTGCTTCTGCCTACCCCTTAGAGGATAAAAGGCGTGACCATTCTGTATGTATGTATGAGTTGTCGGTGTTGACTTAAGTGGCGTGCGTGTGCCTGACGGGTGCGTGTCATCTGAACGCAGCCAGTGTTGATGAAGGAACAGAATACGGGATGTTCCATGCTGACATGCTGGGTGCCAGTGTTCTGTATGGGTACAACTTTTGTACATATATGGGTACTAGTTTTATGTATAAGTGTTAGTTTCGTATATAGGACGGACTGCGGGACGTTCTTATTGGCAGACTGCGGGATGCCAACTCCATGTAGAGGACGGACTGCGGGACGTTCCTATTGGCAAATAGACTGCGGGATATTTGCCCTACGTGGTAGTGTAAAGATGAATGTCGGTGTACAGGACGGACTGTGGGACGTTCCTATTGGTATGCCTGTGGGATGCCAATTCCCATGTAGTTAGAGGACGGACTGCGGGACGTTCCTTTTTCGGCAAACAGACTGTGGGATGTTTGCCCTACAATGAATTGGTAGAGTGATGATGAATGGTAAATACTTGAATCCAAGTGTGAATGAATCATAAACCTCGTATGAATCAGAAATCCTCATATAGTTTGGCTTTTAATGTGCGAACGTAATCACATTAAATGAATGTGGTGATGTGTGATAAGCTGTGTGCTATTTATCTTAGCTAATGTATTTTGAACTGTACGTTGGAAGGCCTTGAAAGGTTGATGGATACAACAATTAGGTCTTTGTGTTACATTGGCACATAGTAATGACATGTTATTTCTAATTGATTTTAGAAGCCGCCTCGATGAAAGCATCGCAGCTCATGCCGATGAGCGTGTTCAATCCCGAAGCTAGTCCATCTGAACCGATGACTGTTGAGGTTCAGACATCTTATATGCAGTCGAGGACGATGCATGGTCAGGAGAGGCCGTGTAGAAGTCGACTTGTCTATGACTAGATTTCCAATATAAAAAGGCGCGCAATGTAGTGGACGCCCTCTTTTCGACGGTCGACCGCTGCAGAGTAAAGAAGAACTACACACCCTGGTGATCAGTGTGATCCATGTGATATCAGTGTCGCCGTGATTGTAAGAATGTTCTAAGTTACTTACTGATTAGCTACTTGTGTAATGATTACGTTCAGGGTGTAGTAAAATTTGTTAAATAAAGTGATAGAAATCTGCTTTGTTAATCTCAGTGTATATTTTTTTATTAACATTCCTGGTGATTGCTAACAGTACAATATCCAAAATAAAAAAAAACTAGTTCAGAACTCTAGTACGTATAGGTAGTACATTTAGTTCCGTTATCAGTTCGTAGTTATTTAATTGAGAGCAATGATTTAGGTATGTTTCAAGAGTATTCATTTCTTTGTGGATGACCGATGTTACAGTACACTTAGCACGGTATGACTTTGATTGACAGCATTTTTGTTACCTTTGATTTTTATTACACGCCTAGAGACAAATATGAACTTCCAAAATTTAACACAACTTGACAATGTACGAAAAGTACTAGTGTACTAGAGACTAACTAGTACTTTCAAATCGAAAAATAGTTTTAATTTTGTAAATCAAAAATTTAACGCAATGATTATAAAGACTAGAATTCCGTGATTCTATCACTGACGAAACACGTGATGAGCCGATTATTATTGTCTACGCCGCTTACTCGTTTTCAAATTTCTATACCCGTCTCACTCAATCGTTAGTAGATAACGGGCGCTGCGCCACCACGCCGCCGCGCCGCCCCGCGCCGCCATCCATTGCGGGGGTATTATATTATTACTCACAAAATATTTTTTTTGTTTTAATAAAAAAGGTACATATTCTCTCGAAATGAAAGCCGGTTGTCAGTAAAACGACAATCCTTAATACAAATTGAAGGCCTTGTGGGCGGATTGAAAAAAATCAACTGCAATAGGCTCACTATCTATTACGCGTACGTAAAACTATAAGGTAAAATGTGGGCGTATACTATGCCTCTGCCTACACCTTCAGGGATAAAGGCGTGACTATATGAATGTATGTATGTACATATTTACAATCGCAATACAAAATAGAAAGTCAAAGTAGGCACAATTTATTAAGATGCTGTAGGTGGGCAGCCCTATCGCATGCTTACGTACCGCGCGGCTGTAGGCATTTATTTCTAAAATCCGGCCGAGTCAAACTACAGTATACAGTGGATTCGTTCATTACTCTGTATCTCTAGCGACTGCAAGAATAGTTGTTCGAGTAATACAAACTGTCAGTTACACCGCACCGGTGGTAAGGACTAGACGTCTGTGTGTCATCGCCCCACTGTTTTATTAAGGTACGTAATCATTTTCGGTGGCTTGGTATACACCTAAAATTGATTTCGGTGCATTCATTTTATCCTCAACTATTTGAACAAATAATGTAAAGCTATATTAAAAGAGTGTCTTTTATGGATAAGATTTCAGTAAAAAACATAAGTATTCATAATACAGATTACTTTTAAAAATATATAGAATTTTGCTAAATATTTTGATTTCAGTGCCCTTGATTCCGGTGTTTTTTAGTGGAAATACTTGCACGGAGATCAATATTTAAAAGCACTGAAATCAATCAATATTTTTTTTATTTGCATTTTTCAACTGCCTCGTTGGTCTGGAGGTAGAAATGTACGACTGCGAATAACGAGGTCTTGGGTTCGATTCCCACCAGAGTCAAATATCTGTGTGATCCATAATGATTTCGATCCATGTTGATTTCGGTGGACACCATTAAAAAAAAGTGAAATTCCTTCATAACCATTCAGTCTATACAGTTCCCTCAACTACTGAAATGTTTTAAATTAACACTAGATTTAATATTTCATGTAAGTAAAACGTAAGTTGAAAAAAAAAATTTGTACACCGAAGTCAGCCAAATAATGAGCCGCCTGATAACGACCCATATACCTGTATCATGTAACATGGTAGGTACTCGTATGTTAACAATTTGAGTGGATGTGACCGCTGTATACGATAATTACCAGAATTTTATCTAGAGCGCCCCCTTTTTTTAATTTAAACTGAGGGAAAATCCTCATGGATGTTATGTCGGACTCCTATCGACTAAAAAACCTCACGTAACGCCCAACAGCCTATGGTTGGGAGCCCCGGGTAAGCCCTCGGAAGGATGTCCCAGAATCTAGAGAAACCACAATAGTAAAGATAAACTATACATAAATCTTCACTATTGTGGTACGGGAGCTCTAGATAAAATTCTGGTAGTTACACGAAAGCATCAGATCAATATACGGGAGAATACCTGACATTTTGACCCCTTAAAGGGGGGATCCTGAATCATTCTCTGCTAGGTAGCGTGAATTCTAAATCGTTGGATTAAGAAATTGAGCGTTGCACATAACCAAAACGTTCCACCAGATGGACCGACAACCCGGAGAAGGTCGCAGGCTGGGACTGGATAAATAACGTGCAGGACTGTCTGTTGTGGCCTAAATTGGGAGAGGCCTACGTCCAGCAGTGAACTGCCATAGGCTGATTTGATTGATTGATTGCCATATCTAAGGCTACCACTTAAAAGAGCGGAGCAGTAATACTCGAAGTAAGCCTCGGACGAAGCTGGGGGCACAGCAGGCTCTAGTTGTCAAATAAATGCTATTCCGTTGCATCTCGTTAGTACTAAAACTAAATTCTCTTGTTGCCTATAAAAACTTTAGTATACGGACCATATAAAAGTTTTTTATATTTAATGGCAATATTAATAAAGTTTGAAAATATGTTAGTAAAATTATACAACTGTTATTATGAAGCTAATACCTATTTATAAGAATGCAATAACATTAATACAAAGATTTATAAATCTCCAAAAAATTTAATTTTAACTTTGGATATCTCAATTATACCCAAAAGAAAGAGGGACAGTAATGTGAATAATTAATATGTCATCATTAAGTGTTTCATCATTTAGTGTCTCATCATTAAGTGTCGCATGTTTTACCTGTAACTGGTGACGTGGGGGCCGCTCAGACCCACCTAAAATAATCACTTCCATCCCCGCACGCGACGCATATAATATGTGACTTCTAGATGCTTTAAATTTAGTCATCTACATAGATGCCTCTACTCGCTGACAACTTAAAGTCAAAGCAACGTCATCAGCTTAAGGTTAATATGCCCGTTTTTGCGATGAGATGTAACCATGCATTAAATTTGTGCTATAGGGTTGTATGTTACAAGTAAAACCGTTGCACAGCTAGTATTATAATGCCAATCTGTAACAACAATTTCAAACAAATACTCAACTTATTTTTCAGGTAAAATTCTCGTTAATAAATACCAAAGGCCAAGGAAAGGGATCACTTTTAATTACGACTGTGATCAGTATTGGCCTCTTGGGTTCTAACTTGAAAATAATGATGTAATTTTAGGCCGAATAATCATGTTTATTCGTCCAAAATAAGGCTCACTGAGTTAACAAGATTCGACCAAAATAAGGCCTGCCGCGTTAATGAGATCCTTAATTAAACTGCTTAGGTGAGAGTATTAACAGCTGTTTTAATATTATAGTTAGGGTTAGGCTAGTTTCTAGTATTTGTTTAAATATGAAAAGGTATTGTTGCTCCTATCCAGTCTAGGGCTTTTTCATTACCTTACGATCCCTAGGGACTTCGAGTACACAGACAGAAAGAAGATACTGTGTAGTAGTCGGGAAAATTTCTTGTAACATAATATCCATCTCGCCGATAGCTCGCAGCTATTTAAGATACACGAAGATATCGCTCCTTAAAAATTATAAAACGTTTTTCAGACAAAATCAAAGACATTGGTTTGCCAAAAGCTTCAGTAAACTCTTCCAAAGCGGCATGAATAGGCCCTTACTCGTCAATTAGGATGCGTCAGTGATCACCTTCACCGTCAACTACGTTCCGACGGTGAAGGTGAGCTTGAGATGAGCACCGAGGGGCACTAAAATGGCCAAGCAAAACCTACATATGTGTCGCGTAAGTCCCACACACCGACATGCGACATAGTGTTCCAACGCGGTGGTGTCTCCCGCGTGGTAAATCCATGGAGGGTGACAGTAAGCTGAGAATAAGTCTCCCCAATCCTAACTAGTAGTTCAGATACCTACTGTGATTAATATAGACACAATGAAGCGCTCGTAGAGTCGTAGTACAATAGATCGATGCACTGTAAACGATCACAATATTAAGCATTAACGTTGTGGTGTTTTGCATCTTAACGTGAAATTATAGTAATGTCCTGCGATAGATCACTGATGACGTGGCATTTCTGTTTACAAACTTTTTCGTGCTTCGATAGGCACGCTTACATATCAATATCAATGTTAGATTTTAGTCGTCATAGTTGCATTCGCAGCCCTTAATCTTAATTTTTTTCTTAACATCGTACGGTCCACAACATTCCTAGTTGTGAAACCGCCAACTTACCATCACCCTCCATCACATCAAGCCAGCTCATCCCCGTGACACATAGCTCCGTACACGTTTCATGGCCATAAACAAGCTAAGGTCTAAAGATGTTTGTTTTTATAGACCCACTAATTCAACTTAATAGGAATTTATAGCGGTCAGAGTTACTACCCGTAACCGAACGCTGAGGAATATTTTGGCATAATTTCATTAGTTTCAGCAGGCACCTTATTTTTATAGGTGGAAATGTTGGTCCTAAACCTATCCGCCTTGCGCCCAGCGCTTCAGGTTGGAAAACATTCCTAGATTTACTCTAAGGGCGCCTTCAAATTAGAGGTGTGAGGCAGCGCTGAGTAGTGCCAAAGTGGTGCGCTAGACGCGCCACCACTAGTTTTCATACAATATTTAGAAGCGCCGTTGCAGCGCCACTGACGCGCCACACGACGACTACGTGCCAACTGCGCTTCTAAAAATTGTATGAAAACTAGTAGTAGCGCATCTAGAGCACCACGCACTGTGGCACCATTGCAGCACTTCTTTACACCTCTAATTTGAAGGCGGCCTAAGGAAGCATCAGGCACGCATTTAAGAAAAAAGTCCTTTTAGATAGGCATTTTAATCGAAGTCTTTCGTTTTATTTATTGATGGTTTTTTAATCGAAGTCTTTCGTTTTATTTATTGATGGTTCAGCTGCAGTAGGTAATGAAAATTCCAAAAATGACTAGTAATTTTATTTCTACGACACAATAAAATGATGTTGAGACAGAATACTTTTCAATCCGTTATTTATTCTATTTCTTTTTAGATAATTTATATGGCAGAACAAAGTTTCTCGCTTTAGCTAGTAATATCACTTATCTATTGTTATATTTATCTGTTTTTAATGGAACCACAATGCTTTTCACAAACAACACAAATATAAGTAGGTTCTTTTGTAGTTGTCGGTGGTTTTTCTGTAGTTGGTGCTGGTGTAGTTGGTGCTGGTGTAGTTGGCTTAGGCGCTTTAGTCGTGTGGTACACCCAAATGTAAGGTTTCGCAGTCGGATTATACACCCAGTGGAAGTGGTGAAACGGAATCACGCGGTGGGAAAAGTCACCATCCCAGTAGTCGGGTGGGAAGGCGTCGGGTGCTTCTTTGTCATGCTTCCAAAATGATGGAACTGAAATGCAAGAAGCAATTTTTTAATTATAGGTTATTTTTTTTGATTCATATCAATGTGTCATTATGAGAAAGTAACATGTAAGTATTTAGAATCATCGTGAATATTAGAAAGCATGAAAGTCAAACATATTTCTCTTAAATTTATTATACAACACTCGTATTGATGGTCAAAATATTAAACTAAACTTTCTTAACAATCGAAAATCTGTTGTCAAAATCGATGGTCTGTGGTTTGCCATTTTTTTAGAAAAGCCTTGGAAGTAAAGTAAAAAAGTGAAAAACTCTTTCACTTTATTTAACCTCAGAAAGTACAATTTAACAGATTATATGTATTATACTTGTTAGTAAGCATTACAATTAGTAGCCTTTGGATGTAGACATAGGTTTTTTTTATACCACTAGGGTGGCAAACAAGCATACAGCCCACCAGATGGACTGGTGGTCACCGCAGCCTATGGACGTTTGCAACACCGAAGGCGCTACACTCGCACTGTCGACCCTGTAAAAACCTTACATAGTAACATACTTAGGTTACCTTTTTTTGCCGTGAGGGAAAGTCCTTAATGGATGCTATGCCGGACTCCCACCGACTCAAAAATCTCACGTAGCCTGCAGTTGGGACCCTCGGAAGGATATCCTAGGACTCCCAACAGACCTACGATCACCACTGCGGCCTCTCCTCAGGTGCTATCCCGTTTCTTTGGGGGATTTTCGGGTGTCATCCCGCTTCTGGGGGGGGGGGGGGGGTGAATCCCTCACGTCACGCTGTCGTCTAGGGCCTACCTACATAAGTTACGAAGTTACCTTACATAGGGTTACATAGTTATTTTGACTACAATATTATTCAAGTTAACTAGGTACTGCCCATAGGTCACCTTAAGTTGTAACTTAGCTAAGATTCTCACCTACATCCCGTCGTTGTCGATTCGAACAGTACAGCGGGCATACCTTGAAGCACAGGAATATTGTCTTGTCTGAAAGCAAAGAAATGTATTAAGTACAGTCGGTGTCGAGACCCTAGGTCCATGGGGTCCCAATGCGCAAAAATTTTTCAAGAATTTGAAAAAGCGCCTTGTGGAGTCAACTAGTGACCCAAGGGCTGGCAGTTTTCTAGCTCAACGAATAGGCATTGCTATTCAAAGGGGGAATGCTGCTAGTCTTTTGGGCACAATGCCACGGGGGCCTTATTTAGGTTTAGTTTAGATAGTAATAATGTAAATATAGATATGTAATAATTATGTTTCTCTGTAATTTTTAACAATAAATGTTAGAAGCTTATAACAATATTAAATTTGTTCATAAGACACTGTAAGTGGTCCTGGGACATCCTTCCGAGGGCTTACTCGGGGCTCCCAACCGTAGGCTGTTGGGCGTTACGTGAGGTTTTTTAGTCGGTAGGAGTCCGGCATAGCATCCATGAAAAATTTTCCCTCACGGTAAAAAAAAGACACTGTAAGTATAATTTTATCATCACAGCTTAGCGTTATCCTTGAATCTATGAAACCCAGACGCTAGATACCTAGACTAGTAGCCTCCTTTTTAGGATGCTATACCGGACTCTTACAACCATACGCTGTCCTGCCACTACTAACGGTCGCGAGTCCCAGATAAGCCCTCGGAAAGATGTACCAGGATTTCCGAAAAAATTAAAACATTCGAGTTAAATTACTTTAAAAAACTCACAAATAACTATAATAATGGTTGGCGTCATAAATACGAGTACCTATTTAAACTAGTTTTAAAAAATTAAACTAGTAAAAAACAAGAGGCGTAAATGTATCACGGATTATTTTTTCATTTGCAATAGTGAACGAAATCCTCTTTATAATTCAACGTTGTCAATTTACGCTCTCGATGAATTTTATAAAAGTGAAATAACCTCCATTGTGACGTCATAAATATTAAAATAGACAGTAGTGACTTGTCTGGATACTATTAAATGACCAGGTTAACCCTAATTAACATTTAAAGACGGTTAATCAATCTTTCAAAACGTAGTAGGTACTTAGGTACTTACTTACTCGATTATATTTAGTGGTTATGGAAAAAGTACATACATACATACATATGGTCACGCCTTTATCCCCGAAGGGGTAGGCAGAGGCATATTATATGCCCACATTTCACCTTTTTGTATAATTTGTCCCACGTAATAGGTGGTGAGCCGTATTGCCGTGTTTAAATGGACAGGCGCAGGTTGTGACTGCCTGCTGTTGAAATAAAGTTTTCAACTTGACTTAACGACTGCCATTTTACTGGCAACCGGGACCAACGAATAAATGTCACAAAGTGATCACATGGATGGTCACCCATCCATGGACCGGCCGTAGTGAAAGTTGCTTACTGCAGTGATCGTTTACAGAACACTGAGTCCGCGGGGCCACGAGCGCTTCAAAAAAGCGCTTGGAAAAAGTAAAAGTTGTTTAATAATGTATCGAAATTGTACCAGCGCAGAAGGGATTCGAAGATTTTAGAAATAAAACCAATAAATTTTGTGGCGAGTACTGAGCTTCAAGGCTAGTATATTTGAAGTGAAGTATAGTGCTTAAACAATTAACTTAAAACTAGTGATGCGCGTACACTCTAAACGTAATTACTAGGGCTGGATGATATCGATGACGCTCGAACATGCCCCCAGCCGTTGAAAGCTGGACTTTCAACCATGGAGAATCAATTCATCATAGGGCAACAAGCTTTGATACAGCACGCCGGACCACTCCGTTTGCTGAGTTACTATCAGCTCGTCTGCTGATGTTGTCGCAGTCTGGATTAAAAGAGCGACCATTTACCCATCTTCCACTTAAGGGCGGCAAATTTTCATGTTAAATAATGACGAGGGAGCCAATTGTACGGAACCTTTGTATGTGTAACATAGGACTCGCTGCTCAAATTAATATAGGGTAATCCCTGCTCCACCTCATCCAAATGTAGCCGTATTGTAGGATGTGTTGATGGTGAGTCGAGCATAATCTGGAGTGATTACGAAGATCAAGTGTCGTTTTCAATATGTTCAGCCAGTTCCACCAAGTGCCATCAATCAACAGGATAAATAACGAAGTTCCTTGGCTGGTAGTGAGGTGACAAGCCATACAATGATTCATAAAGTGTCCTGGAGTGAGAGGCAAAGGTCTTCGATGATTCAGGACAGCGAAATATGTGTAACTAACCTAAGTTAAAAATTCCTTCATAATAAAGTATACATATCTAAGTTATGTTACAATTGCCCAACACTCGAATTAACTGATGCTTGATCGACAGTCACGCTCGCCTCCCATGGTGTGGCAAAATTGATTAAAAGTGAAACTTTACACCATCTCGAGCTATATTGTTAGATACGGAGTCACAGTTGGTATAAGTACTTAAAGGTTTGCAGCGTCTATACGGTAAATGAATCGGCGCAAAGCATAATAATTATAATTGCTACCTGTCAAATCACCCAATAGTTCTGAATGGCTGTAATGGTTAACCGTACAAAAATGACGATGTGCACTATAACTAGTCTATATCCACGTCCTTGACAACAGAGAGAATTAATAAGTTCTATGATTGTTAGAAAGAAAATAAAAAGTAAACATTACATAGATTACACGTTACTAGACCCTAGCTAAGTTGCTCCCATCGGGTGGCCAGTAAATCTCTCATGTTGTGACTAATAGTTATAATTGAGGATCTGCGTGCATCAATGCCAAATGCTCGTATGATCTGAACAAACTTCGAAAAGATGTGTGGACTGTATTTATTAAATTAATATTCAGAAACATGAATTCTACGACCTACACGAATCACTTTATGATCCTCTAAAATATTATGTTTAATATAATTAATAAATTTATGTGAGTCCAGTAACAAATTGTATTCTGGGAAAGCCTGTCTTTGCGACTCAACTAAATGAAATTCATAATTTATAAAATTCTTTACTGAAAAATGAGAAAGATAAGAATTAATGCGATTGCTGCATTGTTTGACACATTTAGTAAGACATGGCATAACACGTTGTAAGATTACTTGATTACAGAACGCTCCTGTACCTGTAAGTTTATCACTTGGATAAATTAATTATTCTATTCCAATAATAACATACATCTGATTTTATCCAGGGTAAATGAATCATCGAATTTGGAGCCCTGGGCCATGAACTATATCTTTGTAAAACGTATGGACCGTGCCACCACCATTCACGATTGGGTATAGCAGTATCCACACTGCAAATATTTACATAAACACCATAATAAGCTGTAAGAGCATAATCTGAGGCGTCAGAAAATTGGTGAAAATGAACAATATTGTGTAACTCACATATTACACGACGAGAAACATTAATATATAGCAATGTAGACAAAGTTTTCATTAAATCAACCCAAGCAGTAATGGTTTCAGGTGGTAAATGTTCATCCCAAAGTAGGGGTTTAAGCCAAAACTTCTGAAGCACAAAGAGATCAAAGATTACAGCAACTGCTGCGAGAATATCTCGGTTATCACTTTGACCCTCATCAAATGTATTGATTGAAACGCTTATGTGATCAGTCTGAGGTCGCCAACACAGCCTTATCGTCTGGTTTAGTTCACCACCGTCGATATTTAAATCGACGAGGGACTGTTTCGACTGTCTGACAAGTAAGGTGAGCTCATTGGACTTCCACTTCCTGACAAGCATGCAAGCAGAAGCAAGAACTTTAGTGACCTCGCGACCTACATGGTAGGCTCCCCCAAACTGATCAGCACCAGTAAGAAGAGTATCCACCATGAAAATGTGTAAAATAACTTTAGCGATCTTTAAATCAATACATTTGAGTCCCATTTGCTTGAGAAGACACCTCGTTACTAAATAGGGGACACTAACAGTGCCGTAATTTACAATGCATAAAGAAGAAGCTTTGAGTGGCTCAGACGAATGATAACGTTCAATGAATTTTAATAAATGTATATTAGCTGGATGTATAAAATTGTAAATGTAAAACATGTACATTATCTCGACGTTAGTCGAGCTTACGTACTTATACATCCTAAATCTAAAAGGAATAGAAATTAAGGCGTACTGAATGGTCGGGAAAACCATTTGAATATTCCTTTTATATATTCCTGACGATATGGGAGCACCTGCATTAAAAACTACACTTAATTTGGTAGTGGTGCTGCCCTTCCTCAACACTCCATAGTGAGGGATAAGATAATATAACGGAGTATCTTCATTAATACGGCACTCGGACATATGCCCTAAAGAAATGGACTTAGATATTAAGTCCTTGTACACATTGTCGAGTGAAGGGAAATCCATATTTCTACGAATAAGAGATAAAACACAACGTTTTAGATGAGAAAATGAATCGCCAAACGTATTTGAAGACTCCTTCAATGGTAACTTCACACAGAAGCGACCAAAAGACATACTACAGGTATTTTGTTCGGTTGCGTAAATAGATGAGTCATGGCAAATCTTCTCAATTTGCCTAAACCGCATTAATTGTGTTTGGACATCATCTACCTGCGAAGTACCTTGTATGTTAAAAATATGAAAATCACATGTAATATTAGACGGATATTTCACCTTACAGCCGCTATTAATTGGGCCACAAACTAGCCAACCGAGCCTAGTTTGAAACAAAATAGGTTTCTTATCCCCTAATACTATTCTTTCAGAACCTAACAAATTCCAAAATATATCGGCCCCTATTACAATATCTATGGCCTGTGGTATGTAAAAATAAGGATCAGCTAAATTAATATCGGTAGGTATACTCGTATGTAATTGAATTCGTCTAGAGGGCACATTATCCGCTATGGTAGGTAAAACAAAACAAGTTAAATTATCAGAATATGATTCACAAAGAGACTTAATGGTAACATGACACAGTTTATCTACGTGTGACAACGAATTATTTATACTTTGTATAGATTCATTTGTAGATGTAAATGGTAAGCCAAGTTTGTTAAATAGGTTTTCTGTCATCAAACAAGACGTGCTGCCCGAGTCAAGGAGTGCGCGTGCAATATGTACCTTATTATTAACGTCATAACACCTAATCAATGCAGTCGATAACAGAACATCGCTCACAGTGTGCGCACTGATATTAGCAGATAAAGTTATATTATGGCTATCTATGTTGGGTGCAACGATGCACGCCGCTGGCGCGGTCGCCGAGGACTCGCTTCTATTACTCGTGCCTGTGACGTCGTTATCAGTAGTCTTACAGTTATCTGTTGACGAATTTGATGCAGATTTTTGTTGTTTGTGAATTAAATGGTTATGTCTCCTATGGCATAGCGTACACCCTTGTTTCCTGCAATTGTTCGCATAATGACCACGACGAAAGCAGTTATAACAAACCTTAAAGTGAGGTAATGCAGCTATACGGTCATTGATACTTAAAGCCAAGAATTGAGCGCAAGTGTTGAGGTTATGATCGCCCTTGCATAGTGGACAAGTACTTGATGAAGAAAAACTACCATTAAGAGAAACCATCGCCTTTAACTTTGTGTGTTGTTTTGTGTTTGAATTACTTGAGTGACCAGAGTGATGAGAAAGTTCCAAAGTTTCAATTAAATCAGCGCGGTTTTTCATAAATTCCATGAAGCTAATAAAAGAAATGGACTTGGTTTTGTCTAATGACCCTTTGTGTTCTTCCCACTCTCTGAAAGTTTTACTATCTAATTTCTGTGTGATAATGTGTATCAATAAAGTGTCCCAAGTACTGACGGGCTCACCTAAGGTACTTAGTGCTCGTATATTTTTATTTATTTTATCAATAAGACCCTTTAATGATACTGAGGACTCTTTTGTGATTGACTCGATATCAAACAAAGCTGACACATGATTTTGTATTAATAAGCGTTTGTTATCGAATCTCACACACAAGAGATCCCAGGCCACTATATAGTTCTGAGCAGAAAATTCGATAGATTGGATCACGACAGCAGCAGTCCCTTCCAAGGAGGTTCGTAAATAGTGGAATTTATTAACCTTATCTATGTCGTCATTTTCGTGGATCAGACTAGAAAATGTATCTCGAAACTCGAGCCAATTGTTATAAGAACCAGAAAACTTTGGTAAATTGATAGTAGGTAACTTGACGAACTGACGCTTAGAACTTGTGCTACAATTATGGAATGAATCGTTTTGTTCTGATTTAGAAAAAGTGCTAATCATATCTTTTGCTTTAGCAAGTACAGAGTAATATTGCGATTCCATAGCCGACCTCTCGACTATTTCCTCGTCGATATTATCAGACAAATATTCGAGCTGTAGTTGAACGTCATTAAATTCATCATAAACTGTTTCGAATTTATCAGAACGCAATTGTAACTCCGTTACCTGACAGGGGGTTAATTTGGCATCCTGTAAACTCGATATATAATTCCCAAATACAGTGAGTCTCCCTTTACAACTGCTACGTTTCTTTTTAAGTTGTATTAAATTTGCCATTATGGGAGACGAGTGCTTCGACCTGGAAATTTACAATTTATAAGGTTACCTCTTAAACTAACAAATTTAACTGTAGTTAAATACCTATTGATACTATCTTATTACACCATTATATTATTTACTGAAATACAGGACTTCAAAAACTTTACAACTTTAAGTATTAAAATACGATTTCTGATTAATTAACAATGTAAATAATTATTATGTATTGTTAAAGAGGTAAATAACAATTTAATTAAGCTTTAGACAAATAAAATTAGAACTAAGTTGAAATTAATTAATCAATGTAGATGTAGGTAAGTAGCTATCGATGTAAGTAAATTACTGTGCTGTATCTAAGCACGGATAACTATTTCCACAAAGATTACAAACAATATTACTTTCAAACTTAGAAATTACACTTTAAAGCATTGTAATACCTAAAAATCAGAATTAAAGTCAAGTTGTAAATTTATAAGTACTAACCTTATGTCTGCTACAGATACTCTAATTTAAATATTACCTTACGAGTGTTGGGTGAACTATAATTTAATTTATATTAATAAAGATTTACAAATATTTCGCTTGTTTTATTCCAAGTTCCATCCTCTTTGACCTCTAGTTCACCTTTTCAATGTAGGTAAGTACGTAGTACAAATAGCAAGTTTTGGTTCTTCGTATTTATTATCCTCTTCAATACTTAATTGTGCTGCTTATGTTCTGCTGTATATCCGGGTCGGTGGACCATGTACCAGCGCAGAAGGGATTTGAAGATTTTAGAAATAAAACCAATAAATTTTGTGGCGAGTACTGAGCTTCAAGGCTAGTATATTTGAAGTGAAGTATAGTGCTTAAACAATTAACTTAAAACTAGTGATGCGCGTACACTCTAAACGTAATTACTAGGGCTGGATGATATCGATGACGCTCGAACAGAAATACTTATGTGACGTAAACTAGGTACTTCATATTAAAAAAAGAACATGTAGCTTCAAGATCCATAAAGTCAGTTTATAGTACTTCCTCACTTTCTCGAAGAACGAGATTAAACTTATCCCCTTGTACAATAAAATCTTCTCACATAAACTAAAGATAAATTAATAGTACTACTGTAATTTTTCGCATATTAACATAAGTCAATTCAGAAAATTTCAAAGGAAAGTCAAAGATAAACGTTAAAGCTGTATTTACACGATACACTTTGCAAACTTCGAAATCAAAAACGATCCCTTGGGCATAAACTTTAGGGACGTAATTATTTTTCCACTTCGAATATTTACCTTTCCAGAGAAAAAGTGCTTCACTCAATGTAAAGTTTACAAAAAGGCCACAGATCAAAAAGCTTATGTACATTTTGTTTACACAAGAACATACTTGACTACAGTCACCTTTCACTACGCAGAAAACACAAGTTTTCAAGAAAACTTCGCGTTCTTTATATGAACTTCGTTAGACCGATCTATTACGTGTTACGATGGAAACTGAATCTTAATTTATTGTATGGGTTCTATGAAAATTTTCTTCTAATGTCTGAAGGTGAACGTATTTGTCTACGTTATTTGATATAATTATTTCGTATAGGTAGGTACTAAAAAGTTTGTTTTTATGAACGCGCTTTATATGAACGCACTTTATAAATGAAATATTATGAACGCGAATGTTTTAAAATTTAATTAATTTTTCATCCAAAATGAAGTGACAGACATCATGTGAATCTTTGTTTCTAAAAAATAAAAAAAGGTGGGTACCTAAGTATTTAAGTAGAGAGACTGAAATTTCGATGGCGGGCAGAGAATAGGTCTTTTGAATCGTTATGTTTTAGAAACAAAATATAGTCCTCGCGTTTTTTGTTTTGCCGAAAAAAATAATGCCTCTGAGGGAAATTAAATCAAAATCAAGAAATCGGCCGATAAGCAAATAGACTTGCTCTGTGCATGTTCATGGAAAGCGATTGATCTTTGAAGAGCGCACCACATGATGAACACAACGTGATTGACTTAGATATCCTCAACATAGCGTATATCTACATATATTGGAACCTTGAGCGTCAACGATCAGGAGGCCAATTTCTCGAACACACAACGGGAATGCGTGGACGGAAATTTACGGATGAAACGACCTCTTTCCCATGTTTTTTCGTTTTTAAAATGACCGGTTCACCTGTAAATTTCCGTCCTTTCATTTCTATCGTATGAACACAACTCAGCATCGTAAACACGCAATGTCTGACCCCTGCTCGGAATGCAGGTTCAGAATAACTAATAGTACTACGTAATGCCGGCTAAACACAAACACGTTGATATAATTATTGTTTATCAATAAGAGTGCTCGTCATAAGGCATATGAGCGTTGTGTGCTTTTAGGCATTTTAGTCAATGTCAGTCCGATATACTATCAGTAGTCCTGAGACTGAGTAGAGTCCATAAGCTTTTTATCAAAATAAAATAGGTTCTATCATAATACGTACCAAGCAAAAAAACTTTTTTCCCGTCAACAGCTAACAAGAAACAATCAGAACTATTACCGAAGTCGAGTGGAAAGTACGTGCATGCATGATTGATGAATCAGCCTACGAAAGAAATGGCTGACAGCTGTCGTAGTTTGTGGTAAACTTTCTATGTACTCGCTTGTAGTATAATTCAATCAGCGTTTATTTTATTGGCAGTAAGGGCGCGTTCCCATTATGCCGTGACGATAAAGTATGGTGTTGGCGGAACAAGACACAGGTTCCCCTACTTTATTAGGCAGGGTTCATCGTATTGTAGCATTTAAATAACCAACACGAATGTTTTTCATTTGTCATTTTGTAAGGGTTTTTGCTACATGTTTTACAGTGTATTTAAATGAAGGTTTCCCATCTAGGACGGCACTATTAATGGTCGTCTACGACTCTTTTCTTTGCGAAGACGACAAATATGATCGCAGCGCGGGCGGTGGGAACGGATTGCATGAACAGTCACATTACGATATAAATATCGTATAATAACAAACAGTCATTGTAATGGAAACAGAAAGAGACGATTTAGTCGTCCAACGATAATAATTAGTAGGTATCCGCAACGACATAGTGGGAACGCGGCCTAAAGCTAACAATAGTACATAAAGACTTTGTTTAGTATTCAAACACATCGCACACCGAGATAAAGACTAACACAAATCAAAATAATTCGAAATCGAGTTATTACTATTATAGGAATCTGCGTAGTAAACTGCACAAACTCCAAAGACACCTGTATTAAAATGACAAATAGTAATAAGTTGACGGCCCTTTATGTGAGTGTTACCGATTTGGCACCCACGCACCCCAAGCACACAAAGACTCGAGTATTTCGAATTAGTTTATTATTCGTTATTCACTGCACAGAATTACTGGGAATTGTTTTAAATTAGTCTAGTATTAGTGACTGAATTTGATATTTTTTGTGACGATAATCCCACTATTTTGACTTACTGTAATATTGATGAACCAATGTAAGTATTTTTATTTACGTAACTGAAAATAATTTGATAGTGTTGAAATAAATTTAGATTGTTTTAGTTGGTTGAGTATTTGTGGTTAAAATAAAATTCGCTCTTATTCCAAAGTAATAAAAGCTATTCATTTTTCGATTTCAGGATTATTTTGCGTTGATGTTGTATTTTTGACAGTGAGGGAAAAAATACAACTAAAACGGATGTTGCTTGGATTATTAAGGTTTTTTTTAGTTAGTATAGTCTTTGTGATGTAAATCAAATGAGTCAATTTTATTTGGAGAATATGAAGTGTCGTGGTCTTTTAAAGTTAGAAAAAGCGTTGCCTACTAACCTAACCGAACCTGCGAGCACCGATGTTCAGTTAGACCTGCAAGAAACGGTAACAACGCCTTCTCTCATTAATAAACCGTCTGAGGAAATCAGGAAACATTAAATAATGACAATGAGGAGTTAGAAAATAACGAAAACCTATTAATAGCACCGTCTACCAGTACCGAGGTGAGACCATCGTACCAATATTTCACGGGTTAACAGTGAATGTAGCGATTTTGATGACTCTGATGCTGATCAGCATTTCATTTTACCTACCAACGAGGGAACCAGATATCTTGATTGTAGAAAAACAACCCGTCCGTCAAGGAGTACATAAGTAGATACTATTATAAATTATTATTTTCAAAGTCTGATTATAATAAATTAAGTAACTTTGGTGATCAAATCACCTTGTATGTGATGTGTGAAATTTTATATAAAAAATGTGATTCTTCGTTATCTTTATTTGTTTATAATTTAAATAATTAATAAATATAATATTTTTCAAGTAACAGTACAGTTTTTTTTCAAGAATGCACTAACATTTTAATTAGGTATAGGTACACTACTAATATTGATATAGATTTGATAGAAAATAAACAGAATAACACTTCATTCATTAAAACATTTTGAGTAATATCACCACAATTTGAGTTAGTAAAATAATTGAAAAAATATTTAGTCATGATTACTAGGCTAACTCAAAAAATTAGATTATTACTACCCGTTCGCTCTAACTTTGCCGCTGGCGTAGAGGCGTATACCCGAATTGTTAAATAGACGAAGTAAATTGACAGTAGCTAATGAAACTTCGTCATAGAAAATACGCAACATTGTATGAAGAAGTGACATTAGTTGCTGTCAATTTACTTCGTCTAATTAAAAATTCGACTTTAGTATGGAGCCGAGCGGCAAAGTTAGAGCGAACGAGCAGTAAGGTCATTGTGCTATTTCATGACAAACCGTTAATCAATGACATAATTAATTTTATATTTACAACATTATACATTTAACGTTTTCTAAACAAATAACTACAAATAGAATTAAACGTTTTTTTCGCTTCCTGAAAAAAGTGACATTTTGAGTTGTGTTAGTCTTTATCTAAGCGTGCGACATTGTACCTATATTAACCGAACTGACATCGGAGCAATAGAAAAAGAGAGAACTTTCTAGACATTATCTGATATTATATTGATTTAATTGCGGAACATATAATACAGAAATAGTCACAGTTCTCATAATCAATGTGACCGTCGGAATTATAAAAGGTACATATATTATTACAATTAATGCCAATTTTTGATCATTTTAAATCGTAAAATATGGAATAATAATATTAATATCGTAAAAATTTTGCTGCTAGGTCGCCTACAAGGTCAAAATCTATATATATAAAAATCAATGCCACTTTTCGTTGTAATTTTATAACTCAAGAACGGGCTCACCTATCCAAACCAAATCTTTAGGCTTTGTTCGGACTATTTAGTAGATGGTTTATGTGAAGTTTGCACAAAATCGGTCGAGTAGTTCTTCATTTATCACGCAAACGAAGTTGCGCGGGTCAGCTAGTAATATATAATTATGATGGCGTTAGCAATGAAACTATAGCTAATGAATTAATTTTACCATAGGTACCTACGTAAAATGTAATAATTCTGATTCACTGGAGTCTAGTGACTAGACTAACAAATAAATATGTATATGTTACGGCTAATACCCGAAGTGCGGCTGCACCTAGTTTTAGCCGGTTAGAACTAGGTGTAGCCACTTACTCTTGGTTAAACCTAGTACGAGCCGATTGTTTTCAGGTAAAACTAGGTTTTCATCATGCCGGCTACAACTAGATTCGGCCATTCCCTGTTGGATAAAACTAGGTCTATCTGATAATTATTATTCCGGCTAGAACTAGGTCCAGACAATCCCTGTTGGATAAAACTTAGATACGTGTCCCGCCAAGCCTAAATATGTGTTACGGCTAAAGGTAGGTGTGAACATAAACTTAAGATTAGCCGGCTAAACTTAGGTTTAACTTTGAGAAGCAGCTAAAGTTCGATAACATATTAGTTTGCGTCGGCATATTCCATCTTTAGCCGGTTAATATGCACATTAACCGAAACAAAATGGCTATAAATGTATTCGATGGTGTTGAATGGTTATAAAAAAAAAAAATGAGCCAGGCGCCTGTTACGACCTAGTTGTAGCCGGCATGATGAAGGCTAGACCTAGTTTTACCCGAAAACAATCGGCTCGTACTAGGTTTAACCAAGAGTAAGTGGCTACACCTAGTTCTAACCGGCTAAAACTAGGTGCAGCCGCACTTCGGGTATTAGCCGTAACATTATACATCAAAAGTACAATAAGCTTACAAAAAACTATTTCATTCAGTGACCGGGCTTTTTAAGCGGTTCTTGGTTGCTAAAACTTTTAACCTATATAACCTTGGGTTAATATTAAAGGGAATGTTTTTCTTTTTTTAGAACATGAATTTTTGAACAAAGTGAATACCCGTAGATTGAGACTGACTGACGGGCTCTCCCCAATGATACACGCAACTATCTACTCCTTATTATGTGAGGAGGTCATATACAGAGACCAAGTGACGGCAAGACAATGAGACCTGCATAGTACTCAAGTTGGACTTTTATGAAATAAGGTTGACAACGTAAAAATTACGGATTACTCTCAACGAGTCACCCTGACTACAGTGTGAGATGATGACTAATATAACCGTAGCGAACTATATTTCTTCCAATCTCCTTCGACCAAGTAATAGTATAGACGGGATCATACATACATTCGATTTGTGTTATTGTTCTGAAGGTGTAACACGTGTGGCAAGACAAGATTTTACGCAAGATGCCTTCTTGTGCCTTCCCGAAAGACTACCTTAAATTCGAAACAAGAATCGGGAATTTCTTTTCACTCGTAAGTACTAATTTTGCATCTAGTCTCTTAGGGCACCTTCAAATTATAGGCGCGAGGAAGCACTGCAGTGGTGCCACAGTGGTGCGCTAGACGCGCCACCACTAGTTTTCATACAATTTTTAGAAGCGCAGTTGTGGCGCGTCAGTCGCGCTGCAACGGCGCTTCTAAATATTGTATGAAAACTTATGGTGGCACGTCTGGCGCGCAACTGTGGCGCCACTGCGGCGCTTCCTCGCGCGTCTAATATGAAGGCACCCTTATTCTCACTTTTAGAGTATGTATTGAACGACGTGGCCCCGTCCATACTATTCCTTGGTCGTAGCCAATCTCAAGCCTTTGTTGACACAAAGCTCCTAAAGAGCCTATTGATTTCAAGTCTATGCTTCCGTACCGTATTATATGATTGTAATTTCCGTATGTCACCCCCGAAAATATGCTTTGTAAATTGGACGCTATTCATCATAAGTGTGTGAGCAAATTTTATTTATTCTTGTAGCTGTCCGAAACCGGGGGTTGTGAGTTCGTACTTTACTTAGGATTTACGAGTATAACTTTGTGCAATGAGTACGTTGGATTGTTCTGTATAGATGTGTCTATACTACGAGTAATTATTATAAAGAGTAAGAATTTTATTGTTTGTTTGTTTGCATTCAATAGCCTCCGAAACTACAGAAAATAATTTAAAGTTACATTACACATTTTTTCCCGTGTTTCCACGCGAAAGGAAACTAAGTAGGTACGCAGATTAATCCGCGTTTAAAATAAGCATACTTTATCAGCTGTCCAAATCCCATAGCACATTTATTGTGTTAGATGTTCATTTGGGCTAGTTGGAGCTGTATTAAATGTTATTTTTCAAAGTTAGGCACAGCATAATATCATCAAAATTCACTAAGGAAAAGTTAAAGGCGGTATTAAAAGTGTCGGACATCGACAGGGCATACTGAAAGCATTCATAATGCACTAGAAACCGGTATGAAAGTTGATCTAACGCAAATAACATGAACTCTTCGATGTCAAAGTAAGTTGGAGGTTTTTTTACATAACCCTACCGTTTAGATCACGGCTCATGATAATTGCAATAATGACGTGATAGCACGTGATAGCATATTTATAACTAGTTGGTCTTGGGGATTGATCCGTATGTCACAATACATGATCTAGATGCCCTTAATTACATCCTAACAATCAACGCATAAAACTTAATATAGGCATAAGCTAAGTTCTTAGCCAAAGAATAATTCTTTCACTCTATTACTTTTCAAATGATAAGTAAAACTTTAAGACTAACAAAAGTACCCTATGAGATATCAACAAATAGTCAACCCTTCAGAAAACCAGTACACTTGAACACAAAAATATGTTTATTATACTTCAAAACTGATATCGAACGTCAATTACGTAATATATAGCTTTGAACCCTCGAATCTACGTCTCACAAAACATCCAAACATTCCCTCAAGAAATGGTTTTTCAAAAGGTCCTCGTTACCTACTCCTGCTTCAGTTATTTGAACCCCATTTGCTACTACAATGGCCGCTGTTTATGATTATGCGACCAAGTGTAATGGTGAGGAAAATTAATTTTTTGTGTTTGAAATACGTACCTTCTTTATTTACTGAATAATCTACCATGTTTTCTAAGGTAAATGACAGTTTTCAGCGTCTTGATAATATGAACCACGCAGTATTTTTGAGAACATATTTTATTACTTCTTTATAATACCTATCCTACTAATATCATAAATGTGAAAGTTTGTGAAGATGTTTGGATGTTTGTTACTTAATCACGCTCCAACGGCTGAACGGATTGAGCTAAAATTTGGTACAGAGATAGCTTATAGTCTGGAATAACACATAGGATTTTCATTCCGGGAATATGTTCCCACGGGAAGCGGGAACGGATACTAAATTTCTTTTTAATTTAAAATATGTCAGCATATACTCGTATCTCCAGATAAAACGAGAGGCAAACTAAATAATAGGATTGCGAAATGTTGTAAAGAAAACTTTTAGCACTGTAATACTTTCATCTTTTAGTATTGCTATTTCTAGTATTTAGTACTGCTATTTCGCAAATCTTATAATGTACTAGGTATATTCCTTTTGTCTAGATATTAGTCAGTGTTAAAATTAAAACTTTACAACGAATAGCCTGACTGCATCCGGGTCAAAGTTTACTTAGGTCATTCAAAGAGGCTATCGGTATTGTTCGATAGATTATGGCTCTGTTTGATTCTAAAAATTCAACAAAGCTGATTTTTTCTTTGGTAAGTACTTGAAACTGTAAGTTTGGCCATTTTATAATTCAAAGGGGGAATGCTGCTAGTCTTTTGGCACTTTTGGACACAATGCCACGGGGGCCTTATTTAGGTTTAGTTTAGATAGTAATAATGTTAATATAGATGTGTAATAATTATGTTTCTCTGTAATTTTCAGCAATAAATGTTTCTTGTTTAAAAAAAAATCAGTATCTAACAGATAATATAAAAATCTCTACTAAAAAATCTAAAAATCGCCCAAAATAATTTAAAAAAAAGCAGTGATGGTAACTGCTGACGGTAGTTAAAATTTACGCGCGATTCAAGTAAAACTTCTTTGCCATTGTCGGCATCAAATGTTGTATTAATATCATTCATTCGAATTTTGAATAGAGGAAACTACGTTTCTGCTATTCAAAATTCGAATAGTAAATCGTTACTTCCGTCAGAAAAAAAATCTGAGTTACTGCCTGGTCGCGCCTAAAGGAGTTTTACTTCAATAACATAAAAGGTGGCGTTCATTACCTGAACTCCCGAATCCTTTCTTCGGCAGTTCGGGTAATGAACGCCACATTAATGTTTTTTCGAGACTATTTAGTAAGTCCAATTCTTTGTCACGTCCTACAGCCTGAACGGCTTGACGGATTTTGACATGCGAGGTGTCATTTCATTCGTCGAAATTGTGTGATGAAGACAGAATTGAAATGACTTTTCTCATATTTTAGGACGAAAATATTTTATTGCTAATGTCATTATAGCTATAAATCTATAAGTATCTCATTCTGAGTACCTACTATGTGTATTATTTCACATTCAAAATAATTGTGAAAATCCTTACTACTTAGCGAGATTATAAACTGTGAAGATTTTCTTTCCATTTTTAATTAATTTAGAGTGTGAACAAAGGAAAAGAATTATGGTATAACAAAACATTATATTAATGTTAATACTATACGTTTTGTAAAAACATTTCAGACATTTTATGCAATAAATGTCTTTGTATTTAATACGGCTCCTGCTTCAACCTAACTTAACCATCTTTGACGGTTCACAATAAACCTTAATTGCATTTAAACATATATCCAACTTATATTTACTATACACTTTACAAAAGAAGAGAAACTAATGATTTATGTAATTTACAAACAAAAAAAACGAAAAATTCCGATTTGGGCATCGAAATTTTTTTTTGTCCACATCGCTGTCGACCGCACCGACGGGCAACCGCCGTACCGTGTTAATAATAATTATCTCTACAGTTTACAATCCCGCTAGGTGAATTACAAACTAACTATTTTATACTTTTACAGTGACATAATACACAGTAGACACATAACTATTGTACAGCTCGTGTATTTATTTAATTCAGTTTTGTTATAAAATGGTTTTCTAAATGGTTATAGTTAAGTATTAAATTGAATGGAATCGTAAAATAAAAATAACTGTACCTTAAGTGGAGTTGGCACTAAAGGTGAACTCAATGGTTTAACAATCTTAAATTTATTCATTAGATCTTATTGCATACTAGCTGCGCTCCCCGTCTTTGCTCGTAGTATATTATGAATATCACGTGTTGCACTGGTCACCTCTAACCAGGGTTCGCCGATATATATCAGCGGATATATGTCATGATATATATGAAATCAATGGATTTATTCCTGTGTTCTGAACTAAAAAAAATGGAGATTAATGTCTACTCGGGCAACACGTTGCGAAAAAGTACAATTTAGAATTATTTTAGATAGTTTCCCAAAATGTTACTAAAATAAGGTTCATTTTACAAAGTTACAAGGATATAAATCCGATATATATCAAAAAATCGGATACATATAAAAAAATCGGGTTTTTGATATTTATTATAAAAATCGGATTTTTTTGAACCCTGCCTCTAACCCGTCTTGAGGTTATCCTTCCCTGGCATAGAGCAACACAATCTATGACGTTTACCGGGAGGGGAGGCGCCATACTGAGAGCTTCCCCTCTGTCAAAGTGGGTACGCTTTTACACTACTGAATTATTTTACAATACCCAATCATAAAGCTCTTTTACGTGAAAGCAAACTGGCCAGTTTAGAATGACTCTTACATTAAAAGGAACCCTTGAATTATGGGTTTAGCGAAAATTGAGATGTCTCTAATTTCTGATTTACAAAACCCTCAACATTAAAACTTGGGCAGAACAATCTATAAGGTACGAGTAGAGTATTGATAAGTGTTTTAATTAAATCTTTATAGCATCAGCTATCTGTCGGTGAAAATTCTGTTAAAATTGACCAGATAAAGAGCGAACAGACCAAGAAAATTTTAAAAATTTAGAATTTTGGCTTATGTAAAAACCATGTAATGTGCTTATACTTTACATGAAATGCATCGATATTTTGAAATTACAAACAGACACTTCAAGAATTTTGTTTAATGTAAATATTCTATCTATAGATTTGTTGCATTAACCCATTCTTAACTGAATGCTATCTACTTCACGAGTTCATTTCACTATTCACGTTACAGTAAGATTAAATGTGAATTCAATCGTCAATTCTAATCAATCACCAAGGACTCCTCAATCACTTAAAGCACCAAAGAGTTCGACTTCCATTATTGGTTCCTTTCAATATCCAACAATTCCGCTGTCGAATCACTTCTTAGTACAATGTGAACAACAAGTAATCGTAAAAGGTTTTAAACGCATTTATCAAGACTAATTTTAAAATACACAAGCTGTGCCCTCGTTTTTGCTCGTGGCATATTTCGAACACCGAAACGTTTTAATTTTGCTTCAGTGGAACCCTTTTTGTAACTAATTTTTTTTCTAGAATCACGATATAGTCCAAGTTAGGTCTTATAATATCAGCTGTCTGCAAGTGAAAGTTCCGTTAAAATCAGTCATGCCGTTTCAAAAATTTGTGGGACCAATACAGCAAATCGAGAGACAAGAAACAAAAAAATATTTTATTTTAATTTTAAGTAGGCACTTACGTAACTGTACTTATGTATATTACTTTTGAATGCATTTAGTGATGTAGCAAAACTTTTAATTTGGAATTACAAACAGACACTTCAGTTTCATTTATATGTATAGAAATTAAATTGCTCAACAAGTTAATCTCTAAGCCAATTTTGTATTACGCATAAAGTTGGTGTTCAACAAATATTTATCATTGTGGCATTGTGGAAATGTTGCTCTCATTAGAGAGAGATGAATTGAATTAATAAATGGTGTGTCCTTCAGTTTGTTTGTTTAGGAAACACAGAAGTTCTACATGATAAATTACTTTTGGTGTTCATAATGTTCAATTGAGTCGGTTTTACTATGTAATCTCTACTATTATAAAATTTTAAAAATAGCTGTGACGATACATTCGAGATAAATTGAAAAAAATAACTTTAATCGACTAATTTAGGGCTACTGAGTCCAAATTTATATTATTTTACTTCGTGTCTGTTTGTTTCTTTATTTGTTCGGGGTTAGGCAGGTTAGCTTGATCATAACTGTACTTCCTATTAGAATTTTGTAGTTATTTTTTGAACTTAAATAACGCTGTATGTTTCATTAAAATCGGTTCAACGGAAATGATAATACAGGTTGATCTATGTTTTAATAGAAGACCTATGCATTGATCAGGTCAAAGTCGTTTGGTTATTAGTAAAAATCACCTCGCAAGTGAAGTCGCGGGCAGAAGCTAGAACTATTATACTATCTTTGGTTTTACTATGCTTGTATTTTTACGCGTGGAAATCCTCATGGATGTTATGCCGGACTCTTGCGGACTAAAACTAACGATTGCCAACCACTGTCTACAGCCGGGGAGCCCCCTGTAAGTCCTCAAAAGGATTTTCCAGGATTCCCGGTAGATTACAAATTTAACCTTCTAGCTAGGAAACGGGAAAATATTATTAAAAGTACTTGACCGTAATTCGAAGCTTATATAATGAGATAGGCATATCCGTTACCCGTAGGCTTATCTTACTCATGTTTGATGACGTATTTCCGTCGACTCAGCAGGCAGGGAGCGCCACCTGTGAACTTATAAATGCAGATGGCGTCCATTTTGTCCTCATTGGCGTTTTGAAACCCGTAGCAAAAGGTTATAGCAGGAACACCTGCTAGTGCATTTATTTTTTCTAGTTACTAGTTATATACCTAGTAAAGTTATAAAAAGTGACTTGGGATGAAGTAAATGAATTTACAGAAATATTTATTTAACGGCTTTGCCGTTCGTTTGAATATACAGTGAATCTAAAACAATTGACTTGTGATTGAAGTAAGTGACCTACAGACATATTTCACGGTTTGACCGTTCGTTTAAGTCTCAGGTATGTTTTTACTTCATATTTTTACGATCACATATGAGTGTGATACGTCATAATGTGAAATAACCTATTATTTTAAAATAGCACGTAAACCTTTCGAGGTTGCAGTTTCTTTTATTTAATATCTTTAGTTACAGCTAATATCAAACTGATTTTATAGATTGTATTCATAGGTACTAATACTTTTTTTTTAGATATTATTTGCTTCGTGTATTTACAGCGTCAGTACCGCCGAATATAGAAAATATTTTCAAAATATTTTTATACCTACCCACATAAAGGCACATTAATTACTAGATGTTCCTATACATGTTAAAAATATGGCCTATTATGGGTAAAATCGTAATCATCCCAAGTTTCTGAATACGTACGAGTGTGTCAAAGTAATAACTAAATGTTCACCATGAAAGTAGTACTTAAATTTTAGGTACCTAACATAATACTATTTCTTTTAGTTTGGTTTCTTGATAGAAATGAATCCTCCATCCTTAGAAAGTGAGCTAATTCCAAGTGGAGTATTTCAGAAGCGCGCTCTGAGCTGCAGTTACTGTATTAGGTGCGTCAAATAGCTACAGTTCCAGCTCATTTAGCTCGAACTTCAAATAAGGGCGATCGCGACGCCACGTGCATTGTCGTAAGTGGAGTAAAAGAAGCCGACTTCCACTAAACCAGATAAGGATGATGGAAAAGGGTGAGTTATTTCTCATTTACCTAACACTGGTCCTGACCAAGTGTAAATTTCTTCACAGATCAGAGGTTAATTTACGAGGATGATAGAATAAGCCAATCATCCTTACTTCGTATTTTATATAGGGACAGCATTAAAAGAGATTTCGGTTTCCCAAGATCCTAAGACACAGTATAACCTAAGAGGTTGATAGACACGTTTTGGCGACAAATTGCCTAGATAAGATAATATGCTGATACCCACTATTGTAAAATCATAGTCCTGGGTTCGTCAACCTAGACAAAAACGGGGAGATCCGACAATTCGAATCCCTGCTACATTTTGAAAAAGCTGACAAGGCTCTTTCTGCCAGAAGGCTTTTGCTGCCAAAACCTGTTGTATTTTTAAACAGAGAATTATTTGAAAAACTTAAGTTTCTTCGAAAATATTTATAACAAAATTGAGGACCTACTTTAATAATAGGATTTCCATAAATCTTTTATCAATTTATTACAAGTGGCCTGCGGCCATAGATCTGATTTCATATATTATTCTCAGAATTGTCAAAGACCCAATTCTTAAAAATGAACCTTGATAAAATATCGCCTTCAAACACATACATTTTCGAGGCTGAAGCCTTATTTCAACGGCACTCGGGAAGGCATGCATTTTGGTCTTCGATCTCCAAAAAGGGTGACCCCGAAAAAAGTTCATCCAAATCATTACGCCAGCCTTCGAGAGGATCAGGCGTCAAGATCAGATCTCCATCGAATGGAGTCCAGATTCCATTGCACCAAGAGCCTTTTTAGGCCTGTATTACAGTTACCACTCTCGACGGGTGTGTACAATATCTATAATAATTGGGCATACGACAGTAAATGTCCCTTCAATTAAGAAATTTCTGAGCTCGAGGCTCTCAAAGAGACTGAGAAGTTTAACATCCTCTGTCCATACCAGCAAAGGAAACACTAACCAGTTACCACCCTCGAGGGGTATGTACAATATCTATAATAATTGGGTATACGATAGCAACCAGGCGTACGATAACATACTAACTAACCATGCAAGGATGTCTCTTCAATTACGAAATTTCCAAGCTCTAGGCTATCAAAGAGACGAGAAGAGGTCTAACATCCTCTGCCCACACCAGCAAAGGAAACACTAAATGATATGACCCTGTCATTCTATGTCGGTCAGTTACCTCTGTACAAAATACGTTGGTAAGGAACGAGAGTACCAAAAAGTATTAAATTTATAAAAGGGTACCCCATTCCCTTTATCCAGAAACTCCAATCCGTCCTGCACGGTATTCGAGAGGACGCAGGTTCGAATCCTGCTCAAAACTGATAACCTTCCCACATTTAAATTTACACCGAACTCTGTTCAAGTCCCGTCCTGACAAAGTTGTCAAATTTTCACTTTATGTTAAAATGCTATGGAAAACTTGACTAAGGTGGAATACTAATTGCTTTAAATACTTAAGAATCCATACAACGAACTCTTTTTAAAAAAGGTTTCCTGAAATGACCACATTGTGCAAATGGTTCAAAAGATGAATGCTCAAGGCACTCTAAAACTAGTTCCTTTGTCACCAAGTTTGGTTTCTCCACTTTTCCTAACTTCAAATAGCTAAGGTCATCCGCCCAGAATTCAGTTTTAGGACATTGCACGCCTTTGTGAAGCCAGAATAATTCTTAATACTTGAGGAGCATTGCAGAATGGTCAAAGCGCAATTGTCTGGTTTTGAATCCAGATAAGTCAAAATTTATGATCATGGGCACCAAAAAACAAATAGAAAGTACAAGCCAGCATCAACTAAATATAAATATAAATGGTTGTATTGTAAAACAGGTGGAAGAGGCTCGAAATCTGGGGGTGGTATTTGATCATCAGTTGCAGTTTGAGACACATATTCTACAAGCGGTCCGAAATTGTTTCTACAGGCTGAAGGTGATATACAGAATTCGCCCATACATTAGTGTCGGCATAAGAAAGCTGCTATGTGAATCTCTCATACTCTCGAAGCTCAATTATGCGGATACTGTGTATGGGAACTGCCTGCTGAGTAGAACGGAACGGGTCATACAACGAGTGCAGAATGCCTGTGCACGGTTTTGTTTTCGAATACCACCGCGAACGCATGTAACACCTTTTTTGAACAGCGGCAATATGATGAAAATGGCTGAGCGCAGGGAGTTGCATTTCGCAACCTTGCTTTTTGGTGTAGTTTTGAGACACAGGCCCAGGTACTTGTACGAAAAGCTATCTTGGTCTAGAAACTGCAACAGATATGGCACAAGGGCGTCGGCTTACCTTATGTTAATACCGAGATACAAAACTGCATCGTATAAAAGAAGCTTTACTGTCAGAGCGAGTCATATATGGAATGATCTGCCACCGCCAATTCGTGCTCTGAAAACAATAAATTCATTCAGAAACAAGTTCCGACAACATCTCCTTCAAAAACAACTGAATGGTTAAACTTACTCTGGGTAACGCACGCCTTGCTTGTCAAATGTACTCATGATTTTCATGTTAAAAGCACTTCTATTTGCATAAAATTTACAGAAATAGTCACAAAAATGCAATAAAACATGATTATAGCCCTCTCACAGACATTCAGTGCATTTTTAATTCATAGAAACGATTAAATTTATAGCAATCGTCGGCCATATGTATTATTTTTGTTTATTGTGTTGCGCAGTTGTTTACATTGTATGATTGTATCAGTCAATGTAGTTTTAAAATAGTTTTTGGCTTGGCTACTTTACGCCAATGCCACAGACTAAGAATGGAATGAGTGTCGATGTCTGTCATTTGTCAGTCATGTTCATTTATGGTTCAGTTCTCGATTATGTACATAATTTATTACTTTTTATTTTTTGTTTTAACTTTTTATTTGTTTCTGTTTTATTTTCTGCACGTGTGAAATTTTATTTTATTTTTATTGTGTTTGACCTCTGTGTGGGCGTGCGTTCGTGGCGTCACTAGCGGCACCATCTGAAAACCAGCGCTGCGCATGCCTGCTCATTACCTACTACTGCTAGTAAGTGGTGGGTGGGTAGGTATGCGCGGCATTTATGCTGAGATGGTGGCCATATTTGGGGGTTCGCACAATATATTTTGTTTATTTTTGTTTCTAGTTTAAGATTACTTTATGTTTATAATCATTGTGCGTGTCCTAAATAAAATATTTTTCTTTCTTTCTTTCTTTCTTTATCTTTCAGCATGTTCCGTTTACCAGATTTCCTCCAACCACGAGATTGGATGTGCAAAATACATCTCAGTCAAGCTTATTTTCATGGTAAAGCTGATGTAGTGTACATTATTCTTTCTCAGAGCAGATTCTTGTCTTCCGCTTGGGTAAGCCGCACCCAAAACATTTTCGTTTCTCACCATCTGGGTGCCTTGATTTCTATAGAATAAGAGTATTCAATTTCTCGTCTACCCACACAAAATCTCATTTTGCGCATCAAAATCCTGTTACTCTTCACAAACACGTACAAATAGCCTTGAAAACTCTTCAAACCCAGGGATGGTTAGACAATTGGGAGAAAACAATAATAGGTTCCCAAAGAAACCTTTCATATGGTTATGCGATAGACATAGAACTACCTGAAAGTCCAATACCAAAAGAAAAGATATTAGACATAAAAGGAAGATTTATTTAATTCACAAATCAAAGAAACTTAGTTCTTTTAAAGAAAATTTAAACTTGGTGGGTCTTTTGAATTTTTACCACTTTCGCAGTGCCTAGAGGTAGCTTTACCTTAGCGTCACATTCAGTCAATCCCCTACTAACCGACAACCCACTGAAAAAAAAATAGTAGTGCACGGAGTGGTACAAGTGGAACTTCAATAGTGGGTCCGCAATTACCGGTTCTCGACAATTTTACAAGCTTTCCATCCGAGATGCTTTCTTACCACGGACGCGTCAGATTTCGCTTGGGAGCCTAGCTAGAAAACATTTCTCTAACAGGCTCGAGGGCCCAGAATAACAAAGATTGCACTGCATCAAAGAGAGATGTTGACAATCTTACACATGATTCGAAATCATATACCGGTACTGTGTTACAGTCTTTACTCATTCAAAGCAGTTGTAGTCCACCCCCCCAGAGGGACGAGACCAAATCAATTGCCTTGACGAACTTAACTCGTCAGCTTGCGTGTAATGGTCCGACATCAAATTGACTTCACCATACACTGCATTCCGAGCCTATACCATATGTATCAGCTCCTCCGGGTATTTTTTGTGAGCATCCTTGCTTCAAACACCACTAAGGCAAGATTGCCTACAAACAATATTATAATGCCTAATATTATAAGGCCTGTTTGTAATGTGTGGATATTACTTCCACCACCATTTTTAATACCCAAGATGCTGTCACACCTTAATCGGTCAACAGGATTGTTTGTGTTTGTGGTGCCGCGATGGCACAAGGTCACAGATTAAATAATAGTTACTACGTAACAGATACATCACTCCCATACTTAACCTCAAAAATATTAGCTATAACATATCGCTACACTGGAAAAAATGCTCTACGACGTATTCCGAGAGTCGAGATTCGAGCGCACACCGTATGATTGCGTCATCGAGTGACAACTATTGACAACATTAGGGTTGTAAGCACGTAACAAAAATACATATAACTACAAAAAACAATAAACACAGTGTCTGAAAAAAAAACTTAATAATATTTTATAACTTCTTCTTCTTTACATAAGAATTATATTATAACTAGCTGATGCTCGCAGCTTAGCCCGCGTAAAAGTTTGTTCCTTTTCCCGCTTCCAATGGGAACTTTTTCCCGGGATAAAAAGTAACCTATGTGTTATTCCAGACTACAATCTATCCCTGTATCAAATATCAGCCAGATCCGTTGAGCCGTTAGAGCGTGAAAGAGTAACAAACATTCACAGATCTACACATCCGCACTCAAACACTGTCGCAATTAATTTTAGAATATTAGTAAGAAGTAAGATGAAAAAAAAAGCAAGACTAAATAAAGCGAAATATTATTTTACTCGGGAAATGTACATTGGTTGTGCGCACTTCGCTCGGTCTGGCGTGTGGCAGCCCTCTGCCGGTCGGCCACGTTAGTTCTGCGTCATAATACTTAGGAGTAGGTGCTTATAAAACGAATTGTAGAGAGTGACGGAGGCCTGACAAGGTATTAATAGAGGGCAGATCTCAAAGCCAGAGCTCTGTAAGTTCCATTCTTTCTGCAGAACCTGCAAAAGAACCTAATAAACATTATTTCTTTTCTTCTAATAAACACCTCGACAGGTCTCCCCACCACCTCACATAGAGAATCTGTGGAGTAGTGAAATGTGGGGGGGGGGGGCGAAGAGGTAAATAACAGATATATAATCAACAGCTTCTACTATTGAGCTCCTGGAGACCTACCTTTTAAGATACTTATAAATTTTACAGTTTTAACCGACTTGCATTTTATTCATGATTATTATATAATACGATTCTGTTACATAAATCTGTAGTTGCTGTACTTGATAATACAGAAACCGCTAGTCATCCTTACATAGTTCGCATGTTTTGGTTAAACATATCTTGGTCGATCTCTTTGAAAAATGTAAAGAAAATTAAGTCACTTATTGATTGATATTGGGATTGATGACTTAGTTCAATATTACCAAGTATTGATACACAGAGAACATTTTTCAAGTATCTCGTCATAGTGATTAGCTTATGCTTAGGTCGCCGCATCCACGATCTAACTTTGCTCGATTGTTTTAACTCGCGTCATAGGTAGGTATAGTCAGTTCAACTCATCTGTGCGCGCGGCACTATGTGTGGGTAGCCTCGTCTCAACACAGTGACTTCGTGTGCGTGACATGAGGTACAGTGAAGTACAAAATACAAAAACACTTGATTAACTAAAATAAAAACTCAATGGGTAAAATGTATGTTATACATATAGGTACACATTAATATGTATCGCTGTTTGAAGAATAAAATTGAGGAATTTTAGGATTCGCTGCTCTCTCCAAGGTTAATTATAAATTCAATCAAAATGTCGATAGTATTCTTCTTCTTTGGCGTGTCGACAAGTATAACGCCACATCTCTTCATCAATTTGACTTAAACGTTCGTTTATTAATTTCATTATTTCCATCACATTTTGTTCGATTTTATGCGAAGCATTATAATTTGTTTAAATTCCCCATACATTTTCTATTGGGTTTAGTTCAGGATGATACGGTGGTACCCGAAGAACTTTTAAGCCATATGGCTGAAGTATGTCATTAATCTTATAACAAACTAGCTGACACATAAGGTGTGCGAAAAGCGTGTGAAACTGCCCTGCCCTCTCCCAAAGGAACCGCGCAATATATCGGGAACAAAAGTATCCTAGAACCTTCCTCGGATCATAAGCTCAGATTGTACCAAGTTTCATTTAAATCAATTCATAATCAGGATACAGACAGACAGACATAAAAATTTCTAATTACATTTTCAGCTTCAGTATCGATTAGAGAACGCCCTACAATTAAAATTTTCAAATTATCTTCCATGTACAGACTCTCGACCCTCAACAGTTTTTTTTAGATGTATGGATATGTTCTTTTTTATTTTTTAAATCAAGTCATACCTACAGTTCAATTTTTGTCATATTTGCAGTATAAGCAATGTTTTTTTCCGTCGACCATCTCTGCATTTCTATTTTTTTTTCATTAGAATTTGGAGCTCTATCATTTATGACTTTTCTGTAGGCTTTTATAAGTTACAAAATTCTACCATACATTATCTTGTTATGCCTCGAAGGGTTTAGGCAGCGTTTTCTTTAAAAGCTCCCAGACACCTTATTTTTTTCCGACATCTCCAACTAATATCATTATTATCTTAGTCAATGAATACAAAAACTCAACAAATTATATACGTTAACCTTTCTCAAGAATCATTGGTGATCTCAGCATGAAAATCCATGCAGTAGTTTTTAAGTTTATCGTGAACAGACAGACGCGGCGGGGACTTTGTTTTATTATATGTAGTGATAAGAATTATTAACCCTTCAACACACTAAAAAAATATATCGAAAATCGGTAATCACGTGGACCTAGCTCCACCACCCTAAAAATGAAAAAAGATTTCCCATTTCCCAAAAAAAAAATTTATCTCACTTACCAGACCAAATTTTTCAATTCTGCAAACAGCAACCGGATTATTGATAAATTGTTTATTTTACTGTGTATAATAATAAACAATAATGAAAACACATTATTTATAATAAAAAAACAAAACACACACGCACACTTGCACTTGGTACACACGCACTCAACAAAAAAAACATTGATTACTCTACCACCACACCATATTTTACGATCCTGTAAACACCAACCGGATTATTGATATATTGTTTATTTTACTGTGTATAATAATAAATAATAATGCAAACACATTATTTATAATAAAAACACGAAACACACACGTACTACACAAACGCACGCCATCCATGCGCAATCCACTCTCAACTTCAACTGTTCGATTTTTGTAAATAATTCTGGCCCATTGACGTCATTTCATAAGATTCCAAAAACAAGAAAATGTTATAAACTACACATGCAATAAACCTGTTCATTGAAAAGTAGGACGTAAGCAGGCTAAATTTAAGTTTAAAGTCGTCTGGGTAGGTGCGGCGACCGGTCGCCGCGCGGGGCTTTACGGAAAAACTTGATTATAATGCGCGGCGACGGGTCGCCGCGAGGAGCTCTAAGGGTTTCCATCGAATTGACACATAAAAAATATTTACCTGACTTCTTAAACATTTTCTCAGTGAAGAATTAGACATTTTCTTTAACGACTGTACCCATGGTATTATCACTAAGAACACTATGTACTGAATTATAATGTGACCAAGTTACACAGGATCTCAACGTTGCAGTTACATTGAGACTTGTCACGATATTTGATTTCGTTTCATTACAACGTAAGAGTTGCCTGCAAACGTGGTAGATGGCGCTGTATGCTTTTTGTATAAATATGATGTTTATTTCGCGGCTACGCAGAGCGTTTCCTGCAAAGACTGCTTGGCACCGCTGGTGTCGTCAATAAGTAGAGTTACGTCTCTACCTCATAATATAAAAATGTACTCTGTGAAGACGGCCGCATCACTGCCACACAAATTAAAGCTGTATAATTACTAGCGCACGCACACATAGCGCCGCGCGCACTGATGAGTTGAATTATCTATACTACCTTAGGCCCGAATCAGAGTCCGAAACTGATCATTTTCATTTCAGACAATCTGGTTGGAAAACTATTGTTAACAAAAATAATACCTACGACTAATCAATTGAATCCTTTATTCTAGATAGAAATTAGGTTAATCAGAGTAACCGATATGAGACTACACAGTCAAATAGTTTACTTATGACTGTGAGAGGTACTCCAACAATTCTATCCCCGGCACTACCCGGTCAGCAGCAGCTTCTAAGAATTGGTGGTGGTGGTAAGATTAAAATTAATTCTAACACGAAGTAATTGACTATGGGTTGGTAATAATGTCAGCAACTACCACCAATCAAATATAATAATAATACGCAATTATTTAATCCTGTAAATAGAAGGAAACTTACTACTCCTTATATAAGATTCCTTATTTAGTCTATTTAAGATAACATATTAAGTTGTTCAATGTGGTAAAGATTATAAATCTAGATACCATACATACAACATTCTGTAATATTATTTTCCTAAAAATAAATTAGAATCACATTGGCGTTTCCGTCACTCACCAGGCGAAAACAAACATTTCTCATTATATAAGCTTCGAATTACGGTCAAGTACTTTTAATAGCGGCGTTTTCCCTGAAAGAAAACGCATATTAAAATACTTACCTAATTCGAAGCTTACTTTTTAAATCTGACTGGTGAATAAAAGCCAATGAGGACAAAATGGACGCCATCTGCATTTATAAGTTCACAGGTGGCGCTCCCTGCCTGCTGAGTCGACGGAAATACGTCATCAAACATGAGTAAGATAAGCCTACGGGTAACGGATATGCCTATCTCATTATATAAGCTTCGAATTAGGTAAGTATTTTAATATGCGTTTTCTTTCAGGGAAAACGCCGCTATTATGTAGTTTTTATCGAATGTGGTCTTTAATTAAGCCCTTTTATTGTATAAAAACGAATATACCTAGCTACTACTGTCTTTAAGCAACTTTAAGGTCATTACACTTCCCGCTGGATTTGCTGCAAACTAGTAAAAAGCAATTAACTGAGATTACATAGGCACTTTTAGACTATCTTAAGTGCCAGTATATTGAGGAAAACCAACTCGAAATACTGGCTGAAAACCAGCTATACTAGGGATACCTACTAAATATCACATAATCTGTTATCGTGCCAAGAAAGTAAAATACCAGTTTTGATAAAAGTTTCTGAGAGTGTTTAATTGATTTAGTAATTTTACAATGTACACTGTATTGGCACTTTAAAGTTTTAAACACATTATTAAGAGGTAAAAAAATTGTAAAAGTAAAAAAAAATTGAAATAACATTATTAAGGGATCAAAGAACCCTCCCAAATGACTGTCAACCACAGAATGCTACGAAACCCTTCATGGGCGAGTCCAACTCGCACTTGGCCGGTTTTATTTATTGTTTAGGGTAGTAAGGGGATGTTGACAATTTTGACTATCGAGAGTATTACTTACTGACATTATTATTTTATTTGATGATCAGTTCCTCGAAAACAATACCTCGAAGCGACAAGAACTTAATTAGATCATTTTAATTTGACATTCTTTTGATCTCCAAAACAAAAGTTAAACGCGCTATTGGAGAAAAGTCATTCATATTTAACAATATTCAGCGAACAATTGAAATTCCTTTACGTTGGATGAATACAGCTATTACTTACAGCTTCGCTTGGGCTAATATAAATTTATCAATGTCAGTTTAATTAATAAGTGGTTTAATAAGTTTCTTCGGGGCAACAAATTTCTGACACATCTGATTTTATTTTATTGGTGCATAATAAATCAATATTTTGGGACATTCTCACACAACAGCATTTAACCCAAATTAACCCGGTGTCTGCTAGGTTGGGTCATAATGACCCGTGATGTTTTTAAATGCGGGTATTTATGAAAATAATAGAGTAACGTTACCACGCTTCTCAGTAGCTGCGGTTAGTGCCCCGCCTCCCTCGTTTCTTATGTCAACTTAGACGGTGTGCGCCTGCGCAGAAAGATAGACGCGGTAAAACAACAAAAAGGTAAATATGACCCAACTATACATTCGATGATACCATTTTGTGCCAATTACGTTGAGTTCATTTTTTTATTTTTTCGATTATTTATTTGTACCGTCATTACGTATTGCATTATATTTTGTTATTCTTTGGTTATATTTGAATAATGGATAAAGAGAAACGCGAAAGGCAGCGAATTCTGAAAATATTAGAAGAAAGCGGCTCGGAAGAGGGTGAAAATTCTTCATAATACGAGAAAGATGATCACGTTAGCGAGAAACATCAGAGGAGCTCCCTGCTAAATGCCGTGGTGTTTGTAAACAAATGCCAGATATTTCCCACTATAAAAGACAGGAAAACCCATACCTGTCAAAGATGCAACAAAATCATCTGCCCTGAAGACATAATTTCTTTCTGTGGCGGTTGCGCAGATGACGGTGCTAATAGTAATTAACACTAAGATTCTTTATAATTTTTACATATATTTACTTAAATATCTGACATTTGTCATACCAAAAAGTTAAAAACAAGTATTAATTAGTCATTTTTTGTTATTTTATTAGTAAGTTTTTAGATGTTGAATTTTTTGTTGTAAATTTTATTTCGATTTCTTGAATACATAAAAACATCTATAAATAACTTAATTTTTATATTTTATCTCCAAAATATTATAATTTAAGAACTATTTATCAAGTTTAACACAAATTTGCTCTAAATTTAATTGAAATGGTAAAAATCAGCCACGGTTTAAAATCGGGTAATTATGACCCACCATGCAGTTGCTGTACCTATTTTCTACCATGCTGACGCCGGGTTAAGCTAATAATAAGCTTCTGGAATGGGATTTAGACTACTGGTAAATATACATTTATGTATTTCTTAATATAGTACTCGTACCTATACATTTTATACATAGAAAACATTCAAAATTCGCCCCAAGCATTTGTGTTTCACTCATAAAATAAAAGATTGACACCCAAGACTCTCTGCTCAGCACGACAGTCTTAAAAACTAACCACTCACTGCGACAAGATAAAAATTTTAATGTCTCTAATCTTAAGTTCATAACCGTAAAAACTCATAATGGATTAAAGTATTGTATGAAGTACTTATTATAGCTCAAGAATCAAGATGAATAGCATATTTTTGCATAATTTCTAGTCTTGGCTCGTAGCAGTTTAACAGGCAATTTCGTTACAAAAATGTTTGTTAACAACCATTAAGAACTGTTATGATTGTTGCCAAGTTTTAATTTCATTTTAAAAAGCTCTTGCAGCTTTGTCGGTCAAGGTTGAATAGAATTTCCTAATTCGGTTATTAATAATTATAATAGTTTAAAAAAACTAAAAAACACGCTTAGATTTAGGTCACGTGATTATTTTTTTCGTATCCCATTCTGCAAACCCTTTCATTTAATACCCATATCATGGAGGTGCATTTCAAATAGCCAGTCCGCCATATTGGATTTAAGTCACGTGACAATTTTTTTTTTCCTGACAGCAAACCCTTTCATTCGATACCCATATCATGGGGGTGGATTTCAAACAGCCAGTCCGCCATTTTGGGGAGGCCGCCATATTGGATTTGTAATGACCTTTTTTAGCTAGTCATGTATTGTCATCAGAACTCAGAGCGTGTGCAAAATTTCAGCCAGATCGAAGGGCGGTAAGTGGGTCAAATTAACATTCCAAGATTTTCTTACATACATAGTTACAAGTGAAGCTAATAAAAGCGTGTTAAAAATAGGGATGGAAACTCTGACCTTGAACGTTCCACAAAGATTTTCAAAAGGATTTATCAAACAACTAGCGGACGTCACGCGGTTTCACCCGCGTAATTCCCGTTCCCGTGGGAATACGGGAATGAAATATAACCTATGTTCACCGCAAAGAGTGTAGCTTCCCAACAGTGTTAGAATTTTTCAAATCGGTCCAGTAGTTTCGGAGCCTATTCGATGCAAATAAACAAACAAACAATCTTTCCTCTTATAAAGAGGAAAGATTGTTTGTATATTAGTAATTTAAAAAGTTGTATCATAAACTTTTTATGCAGAACTTGTTCCAATTTTTATTTCTTTCTTACCTGATAAAGTTATTTAAACACAACATCTAAATAACTGCCATAGGCTGTTTGATTGATAAATACACTCGAGAGCAATGAATCCGGGTCACTTAAAGAATGTTAAAAATCTCGGAAACTAAAAATGATAGGTTAATGCAATAAATTGTATTTAATAGACAATGTAATACTCCTTAAATGAAAGTAAAAAAAATATGAGTCACCATACATTTTATTAACACAAAATTACATAAAGAAAAAACTGCCGATCTCTCCTTAAAACAAAAATAGGAAACATGAAATTTTTGAACTTTATTACGATTTTCTTGAATTTTAATACTTCGTATTGCCTCCTCGTGCTTCCATTACTGCGTTTACGCGGTTTGGCATGCTGTACACCAAGTTCCTTATACGATTTTGGGGAATATTCTCCCATTCCTCTGTGAGAGCAATTTTGAGCTCACGAAGCGTGATTGGGGGAGGGTTTCGTTGTTTTACGCATCTGCCTAGCTCGTGCCAAGCATGCTCGATCGGGTTGATATCCGGGCTGCGCGCTGGCCACTCCATACGAGTAATGTTCATCTCTTGAAGGTAGTCATTCACAATCCTACCTGTATGAGGTCGGGCATTGTCATGCATAAATATAGCATCCTCACCTAAATTGACCATAAATGGACCAACGTGATCATTGAGGATTTCTTCCACATATCTTACGCTAGTTAAAGAGCCGTTTTCTATGATCACCAGCTCTGTGCGACTTTCAGAAGAAATTCCGGCCCACACAAGTACAGACCCACCACCGTAGGCTACTTTTTCTTCGATGCATGCTTGCTTGAATCTTTCCCCTGGTCTTCGATACACTCTGTGTCTTCCATCGTGCTTGTAGAGCATAAATTTTGATTCGTCGGAGAACATAACTTTTGACCAATCTTCAATACTCCAATTTACGTGGCTCTGGGCATACCTTAGTCTCGAAATACGATGCCCACGCTCCAGTTTAGGGCCGTTTGCAGGTCTAAGGGGTTTTAAGTTAGATTCAGCAAGCCGACGTCTTACTGTCCATGCACTTGGGTTACTTCCTCCGAGGCGTCGAAACTGATTGGTGAGTTCAGTTCCTGTGAGAAAGCGATTTCGAAGCATGGTGTTCACCAAGTATCGGTCTTCTCGTGCTGTGGTACACCTGGTTCTGCCCGTTCCTGGTCTGCGTAGGTTAGAACCAGTTTCTTCGTAACGTCGGAGAACTCTTTGTACTGTTGACAGCGACACACCGACAGTCCTGGCTGTATCGCGCTGACTCCGGCCGGTTTCCAGCATTGTAAGTATTCTGGTGCATTCTTCAGGCGTAAGCGACATAATTTCAGCTTGATTAATGAATATAGAGCACTATCAACATGGTTTATGTACCCACATAAATGACAGATTACAAACAAAAGCAACACCAAATGCTGTAATTTCGTAGTTCCATCTTCGAAAGTGGCCCTTTTTCAAATTTGATTTTTTTATGATATAACTTTACAATAACTAAGAAGTTTTAATACCTTCATTTAAGGAGTATTACATTGTCTATTAAATACAATTTATTGCATTAACCTAGCATTTTTAGTTTCCGAGATTTTTAGGATTCTTTAAGTGACCCGGATTCATTGCTCTCGAGTGTATTTTACGTTCGTAGCTCCACGCACCTCTAACATCTAATATCCCATAAACAGCTTTCAAATAATTTTCATTCAAACTTATTTATATTTTACACCTCTTAGAATAGAAATAATAATTTATTGAGCACTTTACACAGGTTACATGTTATTTTCGAATAATCTTGTGCTATCTAATATGTACTGGTTTTATCAACTAAGGGAATTCATTGCGGAAAAAATCCGTCCCATGTATATTTCATGTATGTATGTCTCATGTATGTCCCAAAAGAAAACTAATGTCACAACTTTTATTTACTTATTTTATTTATGTACACACCAGGAAAGTGACAATAACAAAAATACAAAGAAAATAAGGTACTATGGTACTGCTTATTTCTATGAGAAATATCTACCAGCAGACCGGGGCGAGAGGAGAACGCGAAGAAGTAGGAAAAGACAATTAAAAGTGTGTTTACAAAAACAGAATAGAACAAACATAGCACACAAAATAAAAGATAAATATTATGAAATGTATAAAATATATATAAAATTAAACAATATAAATATACTTAGCTATAATAAATAATATTTAAATAAAATTACACAAATAAATAAATAGGATTACAATGAAGAGAAATAGTGTTCACGGACTTTCTTTTTCAAAGATGTGATAGTTTTACTGTCTCTGACAGCAGGCGGAAGAGCATTCCATAATCTGACTGCATGCACGGTGAAAGAGTAAGTATAGAAATCAGTTTTGTGAGAAGGAAATTTGAGAATAGCGTAGGTGAGATCTACAGGGAGCATCAGGAGAACGAACAAATGAGAACCTCTCCCTTAGATAGGGAGGAGAAGATTAATTATAAAGGATATTATAGAGGAGGCAGAGGATTCGGCACTTGAGTTCTTTGCGAAAGTGGGAAACATGATCGTACTTTCTAAGATTGAATATGAAGCGTATACCTACAATAAATTTTGCAACCTCTCGAGTTTATCCAGAACAATTTCATGTTCACGTTTTCAGTAGCGTCAATCAATCAACCTCTTCATACATATAGGTGTTAAATTATTTGTAACTTACAGTGACTATACATTTTATACAAATTATAATAAAGAAGAGAATGAATAACGCTTTTATTAATTGAAATCCTATTATACGGAGCTATCAATCAACGTTGTTCATGTGCAGCCTTAACTGACGTTATTCAATTCATCAATATTCTTGTGTGCACGCTTTATATCAAGTGAATAATTTAAAATACACAAATTCTGGGGCTGTTTTAATCAACTCAAATAAGGTAATGTGATGGAATTTTCTGAGGGGTTGGGTATCCCGCATACTACTTGATGCAGTAGCTACTTTAGGATTACCATTTCATTGAACCAGCTTAGCAACAGTTTTTGCCTTATTGGATGTTATGCTGTATTTTTACTGACTAAACCCATTTTGCCCTTCCATCTGTCTACAGACGGGTGTCTCAGAAAGATAACCGTGATACTCAAAGTAACAGTTTGCCGAATTTTAGACCAATCGGACCTGAGAATTAATGATGATCTCCAAATTTTATAGCTAAAACCATAACATTTCAATGACATCGACTTTCAAACTATCCGCTCAGAAGCTATGATACCGTAAATAGTTATACACAGGTTAAACTTTTTTTTTTTTTTTTTTTTTTTTTTTAATCCCGGCTACCATGGGTAGCTGGGTGTGTACCTATCTATACCCCCGATGTCCATATTTCGGGGTCGTTCCTATGCTATTCCTTTCATACTAGTTCTCGCATTTAAATGGTCTCAATCATGCTTCATACTATGTCTTTCTTTCATTCAACCTTTCACTCTTTTTACAGGTGGGGCGCCTGCTAACCTCGCGTCTACGTTTTCTTTATTTCATGCTTATTTATTATATATATGTATATATATAGGTCTACAGGTTAGGAAATAAATTGTTCTCCACCTCCTTTTCTCTCTTTCTTTTTAAATTTTTATCGTTTATCTTCTTTACATTTTTTTATATTTTCTACATTTACAATTTTTATTTTCATGTTATACAATTTTGACAATTACAGTTATATTTCTTAATGTTTATCTTTTCGTTGGTAGAGTGGGTTGTGGTATTACCAATTTACCATCTTATATCTTATATCTAACATAATGTTCTTAACTATTTCAGCTACAGCTGAGTGGGCTGTGGTTCCACTTACAGTTCTATTATATATTCTTACTTATTATTATTTACATTTTCTTCTTCTCTATCTCATTCTCTTACTCTATACATTTACCAAGTATATTTCCGTGGCTGGCGTGAATAAGTTGACAAGTATAAAATGTCAATTTTAGAGGGCGGCCATTTGAAAGTTTGACCGTTTCTGGTAAATCGGTAAATTAGTTAAATTAAAGAGTATGTATTGTTTTCCATATTATTTTAGGCCAATTTTAAATCTATGATAGTAAATGAGACAAAATCCTTACAGTTTTGGCAATATTAGACTTGTCAAGTTGTTCACCGACGAGTTATCAAGTTAATCACCGAATTATCAACTTGTTCTCAGCAACTATAAAAGTGTTTACAGTAGTTATCAACTTAGGCACCATCAAAATAAGTATTGTTTTCTTGGGCAAGCAATGTTTTTTATAATACATGATACCTAACTGAAAAAAACAAGGGAGGTAGGTACTTACTATTTAAACATCATTACCAAAATTCAAAAAGAAAGAGGTAATTGGATAAATATTAAAATTAAATGCTATGATTCTATTAGTTTCATATGGTAAAAGGAGTAATCACTGTAGAATAATCAATTGCTTGGTCCAAATCTGGATCAGTGTTAGATGTCAAGGGGTCATTGACTGTTTTAAGTTGCAAATAAAAGTCTTTAAAAGACTCGTCGATTAAATCAAGGACATCCAACAAGTCCTTTTTTTTCATTACTTATTGGTAAACTCAGTTTTCATCGTACTGGAGCCATTGAATTGGTTGCCAGAGATATTTCTCCCCTGAGTCGTCTAGCTTTTTGATTACAAAAGGTCCCTTTTTTTTTTCTTACTCCGTCTTGACTGTATGTTGCCAGGGTACCTGGTGCACCCTCGAAAGGAAATCCCAGGGACCCTGACCAGCCCTGGTCGCCATTCACCGGCGACCCCTCCTCGTGGAGAGAGACCACACATTGCCTCTTCTGTCTAATTGAGGTGCGTGCCAGAATACGTCACGCGTCACCACCCTGGGCCTGTCTCTGCCAGCGCGACAGCTAGCCCTGAGTGTCGCCCCCAGGCTAACGCTTATGGGGGACGGAGATCGTTCTGAGATCTCCGATTCCCAGCGCGTCTTCTCCTGCGGCTCGAAAGATTGCTGTTCATCTCCCGTTCCTTTTCCGCCGCCTCTTTTGCAACCATCACCTCCTCACAAAACAAGGCGGCGGAGTTCCATAAACTTTCGCTGCTGACCGTAGGAGCGTGATATTTATCACTCCTAAGGCCACTGAAAGGCCACATCGTTGATCCGTCCACTCTGGGCAATCTGCCAGAGTGTGGAGCACCGTATCCGGTAAGCAGCCAGAACAGTAGTGGCACTCTGGCGTTGGCTCCCGCCTTATCCGATGCAGGTACACACCGAAGCAACCATGCCCGGTGAGTAGCTGCCTCAGCCGGTAGGAGAGGCAGCAATGGCGCCTCTCCAGCCAGTCCTTCATTACAGGCCTTATCGCCTCAACTATATCATGCCCGGCTGTTGGTTGTCCAAGTCGCTCCTTCCACTCCTCCACGACTACTTGGCGGAGCTGAGACCTCTGACCCTCGATTTCCTGTGAAGCAGGTCTCAGATCTCGCTCCCCTGCCTCTTTGCACCACAGGTATAGTGCTGCAAGTGCCCTCGCTTCCAGGTCCCATAGAGGTGTACCGGCTAAAAGAGTTGCCGCTTCAAAAGAGACCGTGCGGTATCCTCTTATAATCCTGACGGCCAGCAGCCGCAGTGGACGTCGCAGTATTGCCACGTTACTGGCCGTTAGATTCCCTGCCCATACCGGAGCCCTGTAAAGAGCCATGGATCGCACGAACGCAGCATAGTCTTCTGCAAGAGGTGTCAGGCCCCCTTAAGTTAGGCAGTAGTCGTGTTAACGACAACGCCACTCCATTCAACTTGGGGGCCGCACGATCTCAGGTGAGGCGGAATGTCTCCTAGCCGGGACCCCTCCTAGGGACCTGGAAGCGAGAGCCCTTGCGTCACTGTTTAGATGGCGCAAGGAGGCACTGGGGCGAGGTCAAAGGCCTGCGTCTTGGGAAATTGAGGCCCAGCGGTCCCTGCTCCACCAGAAAACCGTGGAGACATGAAGGTGCGACTTGAGCAACCAAAGGGGGAATTCGCCACAATCGCGGCCATCAGACCGGTCATGGACGAGTGGCTGGAGAGGAGACACGGTGCTCTCTCCTACCGGTTGTCACAGATACTAACCGGGCACGGTAGCTTCGGTAGGTATTTGTGGCGAAGACACCGGGAAACCACGGCCGAGTGTCAGCACTGCGAGGACCGCAGCGATGACACAGCGCTCCACACGCTGGTGGAGTGCATGGCGTGGGCGCAACAGCGCCAGGTCCTCGTAGTGGGTCTGGACGTGGACACTTTCTCGCTCGAGACCATAGTGCGAGCCATGATCTCCAGCGGAAGTATTTGGGACTGCGCCGCCTCTTTCTGCGAGGAGGTCATGCTCGTGAAGAAGGCGGCGGGGTGGGTACGGGAGAGAACTCTCCCACCCGAGATCCGCAGTCGGCGGCTTGGGGGCCGCCGACGTGTCTTCGCCGTAGGCTATCGGCCTCCAGGACCGGGGGCCTGAGGACGGTGAGAGGGCTACTCACCGTCCTTATAGAAGCAGGCCCATGACGGCAGCGTGACGTGAGGGATGCACCCCCCCCCCCCCTCCCCCTTAGAAGAACACCCTAAAACCCCTCAAAGACGCGGGATAGCACCCGAACCACCCCCTAGGCGAGGCCGTAGCGGCGGCCGTGGGTCTGTTGGGAGTCCTGGGACATCCTTCCGAGGGCTTACCCGGGGCTCCCAACCATAGGCTGTTGAGCGTTACATGAGGTTTTTTAGTCGGTAGGAGTCCGACATAGCATCCATGAGGATTTTCCGTCACGTTAAAAAAAAAACTCTGTACATTTTTGCTAAGCAAACGCTGTTCAACGCTTAAATTTTTCTTACCAGTCGACTTTCTATAGTCCAATCCTGTCCGATCTGGCAATAATGTAAACATGTCATGTTTCGACAATCGTTGTCTAAGACAGATGAGTAGAAAAATATCGTATGACAAATCATTTAATTTTTTACCATCTATTGCCCATAGTGCTCCTGAGTAGGTATTTTAAATGAAAATAAACTATCATAAAGAAGTTATTTGGTGTCGAAATGATTGTAAGAACACTGTATGACTCCTGGATACTAGAATATAATCAGGGTGAATACTCAATTGCAAGTAACTATGGATATATAAGATCAAATGTGTTTGTTTACATTTTTGCGCAAAGCTATTGAAACACAATATACAATAATGGCTCTCATAGCTGGGAAATGTGGTTTTAAATCTTGAATTGATTTTTTATTTTTAGTTTGTTTACCAAATTGCGAGCTAGGAAAGTGCGGCCATAACTGTACATCTCGATATGTCACGTATTGAACAGAAATATTCAACCTGTTCATAACTTGACATCATAACTTATCATGACTTAATTTGAGGAAGACGGCTGTCTATAACTTGATATCTCATTATGTCAGAATTCAAACAGAATATTCAGTTCGACATAACTTAATATATCAATTTGTCATTTTTAATCTCTCATTTTTTCAGACAGTCATAAGTGTGTAAGTGGAGATATCCAGAAACCGACATTATCCTGGTAGCTAAGTATATCTTGATATAACCACATATCAATCTTCGTTCACAAAAAATAAATAATCGATAACTAGGCATGTAGATTTATCAAATTAGAGACGATAAAATGCGAGATGTCAACATACTACCAAGCGTGATTACAAAAAAAATTATGTACACATTAAGTTGTAATTTTTTTATATATAGATTCATACCGTTAGGAACGTATTAAGCTAATAAAAAGAAAATCATACAAGTCGAGATGTCAAGTTGTTCACGCCAGCCACGGATTTATTACCATAGTTTTAGTACATTATAGCATAATATTATACTATGCTACTGTAATTTCACTTCTATACTACTCTATTTCTCATATTGACCATTTTACATATTTCTGTACAGAACTTGATGAATTTGTCTCTCTTTTTACTTTGTATTAGGGTTTTTAAATTGTCTGCTGTAATTGAAATTTCTATTTCCTGTTCAAGGTTGTACCGTTGCCTCGAGAATATTGGGCACTCGACCAGCAAGTGAGGGATGGTCTCCTCTACTTGGGGGTCACAGGCGCACGATGGGTTATCCTTGCACTTGAAACGATTCAAGTACTCAGAGAACCCACCGTGCCCCGTCAGGACCTGCGTATTGAATTTGTCTGGAGTGAACTTCCTAATAGTCCTGTACGCCTCCACCGCGTTGGGGAAGAAGAGCCTTGTGATCGAGGCGGTGTCGCCGGACTCGTACCGCCGATTCCATTCGTCAAGAGTATCCTGTCGGATACTGCGCTTGACGAACGAGATCGGACACAGGTCGTAATCCGGTGCCCGCCTCGACCGCAACGCTGCCTCTTTTGCCAGCTGGTCGGCCCTCTCATTTCCCTCCATCCCCACGTGCGCCTTTATCCAGAACAAATCTATATGTTTGCCTGTCAGAATACTTTTTCTGATGTTTCTTCGGGCCTCTACAGCGAGGGGATGGAGACAATTGGGATTCGCGACCGTCTGGAGTGCCGCTGTCGAGTCGCTGAACACCCCAAAGGTTGCCGCACTGTGTTTGCAGATCGTCCTCGTTGCTTCGCATATGGCCAGCAGTTCTGCCTGGTAAACTGTGCAGAAAGACGGCAGGACAAGTTTACGGGCAGTTGTCTCGACCCCATCTTTCCATAAGGAAAGAGCGGCCCCGACCCTGCCCGCAATCTTGCTGCCGTCGGTGAATATTTTAATTTCAGAGTGGCTATTTGCCTCAAATTGGTCAATGTTTCCCAGGCTGGTGAACTGCAGGCGCATATGCTCGGCAGGATGAGGATTGTCCGCGAAGCAAATCATTCGCTCGGTCTCCCTCCCGGGCAGTTCCGGCAGTGGTTCGCCCCTTCTAACTCTAAATAAACTGGCTGCCTCCTTGACCCGGAGGTCAAGAGGGAGTATGCCGGCCAGCACTAATGCCGCGTTGAGGGAGACCGTTCGATATGCTTTGCATATCTTCTGTGCAAAGCTGCGTTGGATAAATTTCAACCTTTTCTGGATGCCCAACCTCTCGACAGCCGGCGCCCATGCGCTGGCCGCGTACAAGACTATTGGTTCCACGGTCGCTGTGTAGATTGTGTGGACAATTTCCGGGTGTAACCCCCAACTTACCTTTGCCGCCCTGGTTAACTGCTTGTGTAATGCGGTGACCTTCCTGACGACGCTCTCTACGTGTGCCTTAAAAGTTAGTTTATGGTCGATAATTAACCCCAGTAGTTTTATTTCGTTTGTCGTGTCAATGTCGACCCCGCCCATGACAAGTCTTGGTGTGTCATATTTCAGTTTCCTAGTTATGACCATTGCATTGGTCTTATGTGGTGCAAATTTTAATTTATTCTTGTCACCCCATGACTTGACATGTGCGAGGGCGGCATTGGCACGCCTTTCGATTTCTCCTCCTGTGTCACCGCAGAAAACCAGGACGACATCATCCGCAAACGCCTGTACGTATTCGCCCTTTTCCTCGAGACTCTTCAGTAGTGGGTCGAGGAGCAAATTCCAGAGGATTGGTCCGCCGATAGAGCCTTGGACGCAGCCCTTTCTTGTTCTGATTGAGTGTTCCTTGCCTGCGTATCTAACATGTACCCAACGATCGTTCAAGTAACTGTTGATCGTTTTCCTGATGTCTTCCGGGCACTCTTCCTCCACAAGTCGTAACTTTATTGCGGGCCACCAGGCGCTGTCGAAGGCGCCCTCTATATCCAAGGATACTAGTGTTATAATTTTCTTGTGATCCAACTTGTCCCTGATGTGCTGGTGTAGGGTATAGAGGGCGTCCTCGCAGCTCCTTTGCGGCATAAACCCGTATTGGTTTGCACTGATTTTGGAGTGGAGATGGTGACGTAATCTCGTCATTATCATCTTCTCCAAAATCTTGCCCATCACGGGGAGTAGCCCTATTGGCCTGTATGACTTGGGTAGTGCGTAATTCTCTTTCGCCGGCTTCCGCAATGCGACCACTGTTGCCTCCTTCCAGGATCTTGGGAAGTAGTGTAAGGTGAGGCACTTGTTCGCTAGGCCAAGGAACAACTCGGGTTCACTTCTGATGGCGTGGCTACAAATGTCCGCCGTAAAACCATCCGCTCCTGGTGCCTTTTTCGGGTTGAAGGACTGGACAGCATTTTCCATCTCAAAAGGTGTGAACGGGGGGTCGCGGATCTCTCCGTTCGATCCCCCGGTCACCCTCTCCGAGCGCTCTCTCACTTGCTTATGTTCCGGTGTGTCCTTTTCCTCCGAGTCCTCGGGATAGAATGTCTCGGCCAGTAACCGAGCTGAACCCTCTTCGTTTTGAGCCACGCCATTCAGCTCCAGGAGTACGTCCTTGGCTCTACCCGCGGTTCGTCCAATCACTCTGTAGATGCCCTCCCACATCCCCTCTCTATCCTGTTTACGGCAGAACTCCTTCCAGGATGCGATCTTCGATTTCTGTATTTCCCTTTCGTACAGTTCTTTGCACTCCAGGTACTCATTTACGACACCCGCCCTGCGGACCGGTGCAGCACATCCAATTCGGCGCCTCTTGGTGGTGACTTCCTTCTTTAATTTCGCTAGTTCTTCGTTCCACCACGGAACAGATAGCCTTTGGCATTTGGCCTTTTCAGGGATGGTGTTTTGACACGCTTCGGCTATGGCTAGGTTAAGGTCGCTTACTATTTCATCTATCTGTGACGCTGTTGTTATTGCGTTAACCCTTTCCATGGTTATTTGGTTATTTCTTTTGTATGATGTTAATTCTTTGCTAAAGTCATTCCACTTAGCCTTCCGCGTGTTGTACTTGCGTGTTGTTCGATTAACGTCCATACCCCTCGACCGTCTAAGTTTAATGCCAAAGGCTATTCCGTTGTGGTCCGAGCTGGTCAGGTTTTCTTCGACTCTCCAGTTCACCACCAAGTCTAGCACGTTTGCCGTACAAACTGTGATGTCCACATGGCTTTTATATCTTCGTCCGTCTCTGTATGTGTCAAAGGTCGGGGTGTTTCCCGTATTGAGCACCTGGAGGCCCACTTGATCTATCATCTCAAGCATCAATTTTCCCCGGGAGTCTGTGTACTCGCTGCTCCACCACTTGTTCCAGGCATTCCCATCCCCTCCCATGATCAATTTGCCCAACCCAGGGTTTGCTGCGATGTTCTTCAGCTTTGTGATGTAAGGTTCTATGGGCTTATCCGGCTCGAGATAGAATGATACCAGGGTGAGTTCCCATGCGCCAGTTCTGAGTCCCACCACTGTGATGTTGTTCGTGGTGAGACTGGGATACTGGATGACATCGATTAATGGGTCGAAGATGGCAATTGCTGCCTTGACCTTCTTATCCCCTGGCGCGTTGTTCTGGTATATCCTCACTCCCGGATAGCTCCTCATCATTCGAGTCCCCTTTTCAACATGTGGCTCTTGGATTAGAGCTGCCATGATTCCCCGATTTTTAGCTTCGATCATAAGTTCCTGATTGGCTAAGATCTTCTTTCTTAGGTTTGCCTGGAACAAGCGATAAACAGAATCCTCAATTCCTGACCGTTCACTGTTACAAAAAGCTGCCTGGGGTACCTGTCTGTAAATTTACTAATAAATGCATCAATTTGAATGAAACTTTGCCGGTTTGTTACTTTTTCACGCCTAAACTTAGCAAACCACTTTGGATGAAACTTAGAAAAGAGATGACTAAATTTTAAGAAAGGATTTATGTCACCTTCTATTACAAAATAAAAACATTTGACAGGTTAAGAGCTGCATGTATGTGCAGTATGTGTACTTACACCCAATAAAAATGTATTGTAAACTCATTTTACATTTTAGTCTTGTGGTTTTCGCTACAACATGGCTTCGATTCTCGATAGTACGACTCATGGTGTTGGGTATATTTAATTTCATGTAGTTTAGAAATCGTATTTTTATAACAGTACCTACATATTCTTGTGAAATTGCACAAAGAGGGATGGGTGCTGATAGTCGGAATTCAGGCATTGCCTAGTTCGATTACAGAGGCTCTCATTATGTTTGTACACAATGTAGCCTTATCAAATAGCTGTAAACCTTATACTGTGTAATGTGTAATTATGAAAAAAAGAGAAACGCCTGATTCTATTAGTTATCTAAAAAAAAAGAAACAAAAAATGTAGACGAAAATATCTCAGAAATGTCTCTTGCTATCTCACTGTTTGCCGTTTCTAAATATGAGATTAATGATAATTCAACTTCTGTGAAATTTCTATCTACGCAATAAAGACATGTGATCGAGAAACGCCACCCGAGGCGTTACAGTGCCCTCGAACTGCCGACCTTATAGCCGTGTTGAAACGGAGTATGGCTGTGATTACCAGTGCGCTGTTGAAAAATTCTCAGTCATAATCATAATCCTATAACGCTATACTGTTAAATCCGTACCTATAAATAAGAACAGCGGAAATGAAATAAGTAATTGAAGCGATTATCATGGCGGTTGCACATCCTATCAACGAATTCCATGTACCGATAAATACAAATGCAAAACTGCCTTTTTCCATCCAAATTATTTCAGACTGACACCTACATAAATGTATATCGTAATGGCTTTTTTATTTATAGTGAAAAAAGACAATTTGGTTTGGAAGTGACTTGAACCCCAGAGCGTGACGTGAGAGTTTCACTCACGCCTCGCGCCCCAAGAAGGGGTAACCACCGAACAACCCCCAAAGACGCGTGATATCTAGTACTCAAATCCCCTAGGCGAGGCTGCGGTGATAGCCTAAGTCTGTCCGGAATCCTGGGATATCCTGTCGTGGGCTCACCCGAAACTCCCAACCGTATGCAGTGGTAGAGCACGTGTGGTTTTAGACGTTAAGAGTCATTTTTTACACGAAAAGAGAAAGAACTTCATCCAGCGACCGATAGCTCTAAGTAGACAAAATATTGCAGCGATTGGCACCTTTTAGTGATAGATCCAGGGTGCATAGGTCCCTAAGTGGTCCTGTCTCCACTCCGTTTCAGCAAGTCCTAAGGGAGAAGAAGCAGAATCGCCAACTTGGTAGTTTCCTGACATTGCACTCTAGTACGGTACCTACGGTTAGAGTAGACCAACCACCATGCTATAGTGATTGGAAGGAATCTAGAATGTACGTCCAGCAGGAGATTTTGCTTATCGGCCACATTCGAAACCAAGTTTCGAAACCGGTTTCGAAATAAGAATAATATTTCTTCTTTCAAAACTGGTTTCGAAACTAGAATAATTTCGCTGTTTTTTTTGTCTTTTGAAACTGGTTTCGAAAGACAAACGAAACCAGTTTCGAAACCAGTTTCGACAGACAAAAAAAAACAGACTGATTTCATTCGTTGATAGACGTTGAATATAACATCTATCTTTAGTACGTATATTTAACAATACTACTACTACCTGTATTAAACACCAAATTACTACTCCCTGTATTAAACACCATATTTTTTTGCAAGAATACAATTTATATGTGACTAAAAACGTCACCATCACGGCATCGTGTCGACAGAGATAAATAAGGGTTGTCGGGCGAAGGAACGCTTTGAATGTGGTCAATATTGCTGCCTAAGGAAATTTGGGTACAGCTCTAGTATTCATCAAACGAACGTAAGGCTCGGTTGAGATGACGCTGTAAAATGTTAAGTAGCTTTTGGGTCTCACCTTTGTGAGGTAGTGACTATTTCCTGCAATTTTGTCATCCTCCATTTTGTGTAATGGACGTATTCAAGGGATAAAAAATAGTCTATGTGTTATCTAAGGCAGCACTTTCGCAAAACGATAGGTAGATACCTACATTGCCTGGAGAAGGAAAACTTGAAATGAAACTTGGTTGTCAGTTAAATGTCAATCGTTAAGCCAAGTTGAAAACCTTGGCCTTGGTGGCGGCTTGAAAAATTTCAACTGCTGGTCCTCACGACCCGTGTCAACTTCAATGCGGTTGATATTAAGCTCATCGGCTATTACGTGGGACATAAAACTATAAGGTGAAGTATGGGTGTATACTATGCATCTGCCTACCCCTTCAGGGGCAACGGCGTGGCTATAAATATGTATGTATGTACCTATGTGTAATTCCAGACATAATCCATTTCTGTACCAAATTTAAAATCGATTAATTTGGCCGTAAGAGTGTGATTGATTAACATTCTAACATCTTCACAAACTTTTACATGTATAATATCTCTACCTAAGAATATAGACTCTCTACGATATCGACATGGGCGTAAAGTTGAGTTTTTCGTCTCTCGTTAGATGCAAAGTTTTTTTTTTTTGTTGAAAATCCTCATGGATGCTATGCCGGACTCCTACCGACTAAAAAACCTCACGTAACGCCCAACAGCCTATGGTTGGGAGTCCCAGGACTAGATGCATAGATATGCCTGCAAGTTATTGTTTAGTGCCATGATCGTTTACTTTAAATAGTCACGCTAAATTCTCCGAAGGGGTTGGCAGACAAATCGCCCAAACCACCGGTTACTACATAGTAGACATAACTTCATAAATAGGTATAGCCCCCCCTTAATTACCAAGGCTTCCCTCCTACTTCGATAATATCCAAGAGTCCTTTATGCGAACAAATTGAGCAACGTCCTACTTTCAGTGCGACCAGCTTCGTTCCTGCAGGCGTCTTTACTTGGGGTATACTACGCCAAATCGAATGCCAAATAATCGAACATCCAAATACTCGAACCTTCAAAATATCGAACGTTTAATGTATCGAACATTGATAATAATATTGTAATCGATATTTTGAACGTTCGATATATTGAACGTTCGATATTTTGAACGTTCGATTATTTGGCATTCGATTTGGCGTAGTATACCCCTCTACTTGGCACAGCTGATGTTGTGATGACGTTATAATGCTATGGCTGGATCTAATTTTTTTCCTTATGCTTCTATGTTTTAAGTCAGCATCAAAACATTCTTAAAATAGAATAATTTCAAAATTCCCTATTTATTTTACTTTACATTAAGGTAACCAAACCGCAATTAAAAACGGGTGCCAACTGAGTGCCAACCCATTGATCTTATCGAAGGACACGGGTGAGTGAAGATGGGTCGACCTTTCACCCTCATACATATTGATGACACAAACCAAAAACTGTACCTACTAAATCGAAAAGGCTAACTCTATTTAAATATTGTAAAATTTCTAGAAGTTCTTGAAAAATTAGGTACTCAATATTGATGTGAAAATTGTATCTTTCTACGTACAGTTTGGCGACAAGGATAGACAATAATGGAAGCGCCACTGTGCTTTATGGCAATCTGAGTCATACATATAATCACGCCTTTCATCCCTGAAGGGGTAGGCAGAGGCATATTATATGCCCACTTTTCACCTTACTAAATTTTGTCCCACGTAATCGGTGGTGAGCCGTATTATTGCCATGTTTATATGAACAGGCACAGGCTGTGACTACCCACGATTGAAATTTTTCAAGCCGCCCTTAAAGGCCTTTACCAAGGTAAAGGCCTTTAAGGGCGTCTTGAAAATTTTCAATCCAAAATAAGAGCCAAGGCTCAACGACTGCCATTTTATTGGCAACCGGGACCAACGGCTTAATGTGCCTTCCGAAGCACGGAAACGCTCACAAATAAATGTCACATAGTGTTCACGTGATGGTCACCCATCCATAACCGGCCATAGTAAATTTTGCTTACTTCAGTGATCGTTTACAGAATACTGAGTCCGTGGGGCCACGAGCGCTTCTAACCTGTGTCATTGTTTTTTTTTTCTCATAATTTTGAGGAGAGTTCTGGGACATCCTTCCGAGGGCTTACCTGGGGTTCCCCACCATAGGCGATTGGGCATTACGTGAGGTTTTTTAGTCGGCAGGAGACCGGCGCCACGGCGTAACATCCTTGAGGATTTTCCCTCACGTTAAAAAAAAAACAAAAAAAAGGATTCAAGCAAAGTCTCTGTGGTCTGTGTTCTGTGTGTGTGTTGTGCCGTTACCATGTCCTTCTATACTGTTCACAGGGTGTAAAATCATCTTTCACATTGCCGTTTCTTTTATGAGACATTTTCACGTACAAAGGGTTCTACAGAAACCTGCAAAAACTCGCACTTGCCCCTCAGAGGGGCAAGTGCGAGTTTTTGCGTGAGCTTGTCGACATTCACGGCTCACCAATTCGTTTGGAATCGAGACCCCGCCACCTAGCTGTAAACGCGGGAACTTGTCTCGATCCCATACAAATCGGTGATAACGCGCTCGTTCGTGAATGTCGACAGGCGGTCACCGAAACTCGCACTTGCCCTTCTGTTCCCGTTAAAAAAATTATAAAGTTAGCAGTGTGTCAGCGGTCTGTTAAATTTCAGTCAAACTGGTTCATTATATCTGGGCACCAATCCTCGCTTCATACATGAATGCGTGGACTGAAATTTGCGAGTAAGTCCACTGTTTCATGTTTTACCGATCCAAAATATAACACAGATGACGAATTAACAGATGAAATCTGTAAATTTCCGTCCATTCATTCACGTTCAGGCGCGATTATAAAGCATTCAAACATCTTTCACAAACTTTTATAAGTGCGAAACTTACAATATAAAGCAGAACACTGTTAGATTAGGAAGAAACAAAAAGCCGTGAGACGGTCTCACCCGACTGCCCCTCTAACGTTTATTGTGAAAGTGCAATCCGATTGACGCTGTCATCTTTGTTTTGTGACCTAGTGACGTAATTTAAAGCAACAGAGTCACATACTACAGACACAAGTCTCGCCATAAGCCCCTCTGCAATCTATTTTATAGAGAGGGGCTAAAACTACTCAAAAATTGCAAAAACACAGTTCAGTAACTAAACCTGATGATGATAATTTAACACTAAAGCTATTTGCTCTCACAACTGAGGAGAATAATTAATTTATTCACGCCATTTGCAAACCAAAGTTATAATCCTATTCAAAGTGCGTCCTACAATCTCTCGCAAATATGGAGGAAATACCTTATAGTAGAATTCAGCGTTGCATGTTTTAACCCCCGACGGAAACCCGGAAGGGGTGCTATAAGTTTGACGTATGTGTGTGTGTGTGTGTGTGTGTGTGTGTGTGTGTGTAAGTCTGTCTGTGGCATCGTAGCTCCCAAACGGATGAACCGATTTTGATTCTGTTTCTTTTGTTTGATAGATGGGTTAGGGGAGAGTGTTCTTAGCTATGTTTCATAAAAATCGGTTAAGCCATTTCAAAGCTATGAGGGGTGAAAGTGGTGATGAAAAATTTAATGTGTTCAAATATACCCGTGTTGGGTATTAAATGAAACGTCATATCTTATACATCACGATACCGCAAGTTTTATGAAAATCGGTTAAGCCATTCGAAAGATATGAGGAGTGGAATGTATTGCTAATTCTGTAACCACATTCCGCGCAATTCGCATTAGCTCTGAATAATTTTTGATAGACTATTCGTCATTGTTGACATTAAAAGCAAAAAATAAAAAAATAATTAAAAATTTAAAAAACCCCCGACTTACAAAAAAAGAACAATAAAAAACCTGTAAAAAGTAAAAAATAACTATTTTCATTATCATATTTATGACCTATCTACCCTAAGTATTGAACCTGTATTATTATTATAGGTAGCTATATTATTTACCTATTCATATTTTTAACTAACAGTTTGTCTCGTCGGGGACCGCTCACCTAATCATAACCTAACCGTACGTCTGTCTCTGTTTAGGTATAGAGCGGTCCCCCCGACCAGACCAACTTTATAGTTAAAAATATGAATACGTCAATAATATAGCTACCTATAATAATAATACAGGTTCAATACTTAGGGTAGATACAGTTTGTCTATAAAGTCGTGAAATTAAATGAGGGCGCTGCTGAAATGCATGTAGCAACCCTATATAGTACGACCAAAATGATTTTGATACGAGGAGTTCGTTCCGAGTAAAATCTTACTAATATTATAAATGCGACAGTTTGTGAGTGTGGATGTTTATTACTCTTACACGCTCGAACGGTTAAAGGGATCTGGCTGAAATTTGGTACAGGGATACATTATAATCTGGAATAACCATGGCTACTTTTTATTCCGGAAATAAGTTCTTACGGGAAGCGGGAACGGGAACAATACAAATATTATAAATGCGAAAGCTTATGAGTGTGGATGTGAGACTCTTTCACGCTCGAACAGTTGAACTGATCTGGCTGAAATTTGGTACATGGATACATTACAGTCTGGAATAACACATAGGCTACTTTTCATCTCGGGAATAAGTTCCTACGGGAAGCGGGAACGAGAACAAATTCGACACGGGCGAAGCTGCGGGCATCAGCTAGTAAGGTAATAAATAAAACACATTATACATTTTTAATTTTGTTTCTGTTTTATTGAATCAGATCCAGAATAAAATTATTGAACCAGATCCAGAAGCCCCGGTCTAATAGCGTCTTACAACCCACCAGCAGGTGCTTAGCAGTCCCAATTGCTTCGCCACAATCATGTAATTACATGTTTTACCTGTAACTTTCCCCCATCTGACAAGGATTTTTTGGCGCAGTGCTCAAATATTAAAATCGTCTATTTCTTTCTTTGCCGACCTTTTCTGTGTTTCCCAGGAGTTTCAAACTTTCCTTCATTATTAAAACCTTCGTTAACTATTCGCCTAACTGTACTCTCTGATTTTCCTAAAAGAGTAAAAAAAGAAAATTAATTACCTAATGGAAACAAACTATTGACATGAAGCAATTAATCCAAAATAAAAAATTAGTAGAAAACCAGATTGAACTGAGTATCAAAAATGTAGGTCGTACTATAAAATAACTTATTAGCAATGTTATTCTAACCACTGACTTACATTATAGGTAGATTGTAAGTTTAAGATTCTAACCTAAAAATATGCAACGTAAACAATGTCTTTTATTGTCTCCAAATCGTAAATTCAGTAAATTTCTAACTTCAGACAGATTCAAAACAAACAATAACACGATTACATACCCACCAAAGATGCTGTTCGCTCATAAACATCCTCAAAATCCCACAACAATTGTCCAGCTTGGAACTCCGCGAAACATCACTGGAAAACTTTAAAAATCACTTCCTGCGCACCACTCCGATTTTCTTCACTCATTTCTCAAACCTTTATGCGTAGTTTGGTTTCAATTTGTTGCAGTTTAATCCAAACATTAAAGTTACGTGAGAGAGTAAACGAAATTCGACGATAACATTGACAACTGACGTACTTATGTTTCGTGTTGCCAGTGTTGCCACACACATAACTATTTTTAGTTCCTCAAACATTCATTTCACGACTTTATAGACAAACTGTAGGTCATAATATAATAGTTATTTTTTTACTTTTTACAGGTTTTTTATTGTCCTTTTTTTGTGAGTCGGGGGTATTTAAATTTTTAATTTAATTTTTTAAGGTAATGACTTGAAGCGTGCAATGCATACCTATTCATTACCCTTTGTATAAAATAAACAAGAAAGCCGTGAGATCGATCTCATCAGACTGCCCCTCTCTAACACGTTTATTGTGAAAGTGAAAGTTCCATCCGATTGACGTTATCATTTTTGTTTTATTTCAAACTTTGAACAGATGATCCACGTGACCTAGTGACGTAGTTTAATGCAACAGAGTTACATGCTACAGACACAGGTCTCGCCATAGCCCCTCTGCAATCTATTTTATAGAGAGGGACAAAAAGTGACAGTTAAGCTTACGGCCCACCTCTTTTGAATTCCTTAATTCGATCATGTAGATTATCATTATTACAACATTTGAATTCGACGTTCTATAAAAGGTTGCAGGCAGGGACTGGATACGGAAGGCGCAGGGACTGTGCATTGTGGGGTAAATTGAGAAGGCCCACGTGGACGTAGGCCTTGATTGATTAAAATTTTACAATTTAAACAAGTTAGTGAATTACTATGTGCAGTGTAATATATAGAACTACCTACATTATTTTTGTATGTAGCCTATTTATTTAAGAAATTATCATCACGCTACTACCTAAAAGCGCTAGTTGTGGTTTATATACCCGCATCAAAGTTTTCTGATACCTATATATAAGTGAATTAAAATTAAAATAAAACTATTAAAAGTACTTGACCGTAATTCGAAGCTTATATAATGAGATAGGCATATTCGTTACCCGTAGGTTTATCTTACTCATGTTTGATGACGTATTTCCGTCGACTCAGCAGGCCGGTGGCGCCACCTGTGAACTTATAAATGCAGATGGCGTCCATTTTGTCCTCATTGGCGTTTAAATTCCCGTAGCAAAAGGTTATAGCAGGAACACCTGCTAGTGCATTTATATTTTTTCTAGTTACTAGTTATATACCTAGTAAAGTTATAAAAAGTGACTTGGGATGAAGTAAGTGAATTTACAGAAATAAGTAATTATTTAACGGCTTTGCCGTTCGTTTGAATATACAGTGAATCTAAAACAAGTGACTTGTGATTGAAGTAAGTGAACCTACAGACATATTTAACGGTTTGACCGTTCGTTTAAGTCTCAGGTATGTTTTTACTTCATATTTTTACGATCACATATGAGTGTGATACGTCATAACGTGAAATAACCTATTATTTTAAAATAGCACGTAAACCTTTCGAGGTTGCAGTTTCTTTTATTTAATATCTTTAGTTACAGCTAATATCAAACTGATTGTATAGATTGTATTCATAGGTACTAATACTTTTTTTTTAGATATTATTTGCTTCGTGTATGTACAGCGTCAGTACCGCCGAATATAGAAAATATTTTTATACCTACCCACATAAAGGCACATTAATTACTAGATGTTCCTATACATGTAAAAATACGGCCTATTATGGGTATAATCGTAATCATCCCAAGTTTCTGAATACGTACGAGTGTGTCAAAGTAATAACTAAAATGTTCACCATGAAAGTAGTACTTAAATTTTAGGTACCTAACATAATACTATTTCTTTTAGTTTGGTTTCTTGATAGAAATGAATCCTCCATCCTTAGAAAGTGAGCTAATTCCAATGGGAGTATTTCAGAAGCGCGCTCTGAGCTCCAGTTACCGTATTAGGTACGTCAAATAGCTACAGTTCCAGCTCATTTAGCTCGAACTTCAAATAAGGGCGATCGCGACGCCACGTGCATTGTCGTAAGTGGAGTAAAAGAAGCCGACTTCCACTAAACCAGATAAGGATGATGGAAATAGGTGAGTTATTAATCATTTACCTAACACTGGTCCTGACCAAGTGTAAATTTCTTCACAGATCAGAGGTTAATTTACGAGGATGATAGAAACAGCCAATCAGCCTTGTTTCGTATTTTATATACATACATACATACATAACATCACGCCTGTCTCCCAACGGGGTAGGCAGAGACTATGACTTTCCACTTGCTACGATTCTGGCAAACAACTTTCGCTTCTTCAACTTTCATAAATGTCTTCATACATGCTCTTCGGTTAAGGGTACTCTTGACCTGGCCTTTTTTCAGAAGATTATCGATTTGATCGATATGAGTATGCCGAGGTCGACCCCTACCAGTTTGCTCATTCACTCTCGCTTCATAAATCTGTTTTGTCAGCCTATTTCCATCCATTCTCTCCACATGTCCAAACCATCTGAGCATCCCTTTCTCTATCTTAGTCACTACATCTTCTGTCATACCGCAATGTTCCCTTATCACACTATTCTTTACTTTATCCCTCAATGTCACTCCAGCTATACTTCGCAAACTTTTCATTTCCACTGCATTAATTTTACTTACATGCTTCTCCTGCCACACCCAATTTTCACTACCATGCATAAGTGTAGGGACAAGCACTCCTCTATGTACAGCCAACCTTGCCTTTTTAGACACGTTCTGACTGCTCATAAAGGTGTGAATGGCTCCATTCACTTGATTTCCTGCCAAAACTCTTCTTTCAATATCATTGTCACACTTTCCATCTCTTGCAAATTTTGAACCCAAATATACAAACTCTTTCACCTGTTCCACGCTCTTTCCTTCGATCGATATCGAGCAATCAGTCATACATTTCTCTCTTTCAAAAACCATTACTTTTGTCTTGCTTACATTAACATTCATTCCTCTACTTTTAAGCGCATCGTTCATTATATTAATCACCAATTGCAACTCATCCGCCGATGATGCCAGTATTACCTGATCATCAGCATAAAGGAGGCATTTGACGGTTGGCTCGTTCATTTTTAATCCATACGCACACTCTTGTAGTTCTTTCAAGCAACTGTCCATGTATAGGATGAACAGCCATGGTGACGCTACACAGCCTTGTCTCACACCTTTTTCGATGGGAAAAAAGTCTGTGCAAGCTCCATTGATCCTGACACAAGCACTGGAGCCCTCGTATAGAGATTTCAAGGCTCGTATCAAGTTGCTGTTCACTCCATACATAGACAGTGTTGACCACAGTTCATTCCTCACCACTCTGTCATAGGCCTTTTCCAAGTCCACGAAGATGCAATAGACTTTTTGACGTTTTGCCAAAAACTTTTCAACTAGGCATCTTAATGAAAAGACCTGATCCGTGCATCCCCTTCCTTTCATAAATCCTGCTTGTACATCCCACATTTTTCCTTCAGTTTCATTCATCACTCTTTTAATCAAAACTTTCGCATACAATTTGCCTACGACACTGAGCAAGCTTATGCCGCGGTAGTTTTTGCACTCTTGCTGTGACCCTTTACCTTTGTACAGCGGCACTATGACAGATTTGCACAATTCTTCTGGTACTCTGCCATTTCGCCAGCAAAGATTAAAAAGGCGGTACAGCTGGCAAGCTACCACGCCACGACCCGCTTTCAGCATCTCTACAGAAATTCTATCAATCCCAGCAGCCTTTCCTAATTTCATACTATTCAACGCTTCCACAATTTCTTCCATACTTAAGTGGCTTTCATTCTCAAGTTCATTCATTTCCGAAACATGAGTCTCGATTTGCATATCCTCTTTTTCAAATAAACTTTCAAAATATTCCTTCCACGTTTTTAACACACATTCCTCTCCTATCACAAGACTGCCATTACGGTTTCTGATTTGCTTAAATTGTGAGGTTGTCTTTTCAGTCCTCATTGTTCTTATAGACTTCCAAAAGAATTTTATGTTTTGTTGGAAGTCATCAGATAACCTGTTATGAAAGTCATCCTCATCATTCTCTCTCTTACTTTTTATGACTTCTTTTGCAACACGCTTATACCTTTTATACTCATCCTTTGCCATTTTTACATCCTCATCCGTTGCCTTCTGCATTCTTTGGTTGGCCATTGTAGCCAACCAGTTCAACCATGCTTGCTTCTTATCAGACAAAACTTTTAAAACTTCAGCACACATACTCTTTACCTGACATCCTTGTCTCCTTTTGCTTATCCCACATACTTCTACTGCAACTTTTACGAGACCTTCCTTAATCGGCTTCCATAATTCTTCAATCTCACATATTTCCTCTAAATTTACAAATTTCTCGCTCAATTTACTTACAAATTCCTCTTTCACGCGTATATCTTTCAAATTTTCGACTTTAATGCGCTCCAATACACCTATGGGTTTATGCATACGATGCCGCCACAGCTGAAACAGACCTCTTACTCGGCTAATTACCAAGAAGTGATCTGTGTCAATTCCGGCACCGCGGTATGCCCGGGTGTCCAGAACATTCTTTCTCATTCTTGAGTCTACTATCACAAAATCAATCATGCTTCTCTGGCTTTCTTGTGTCCTTGTATACAAGTGGATATCTTCGTGGTTAAATATGGTGTTGGTTACCACAAGATTCCTCTCCAAACATACTTCTAGCAAACTTTCGCCATTTTCATTCACTCGCTCATCCCCAAACTTACCCAATACACTTTCATATCCAACCCATCCATTAAAATCACCTAACATTACAATCCTTTCGTTTCGTTTGCATTTACCCAGAATATCATTCACACTCTCCCAGAATGCCTGCCTCTCACTTTGGTCTTTTGAGGACCGGCGCCACCGCGCATCTTGTGGAGCATACACTCCTAATACAAAGATGCGGGTGAGTCCAACCTTTAGCCTCAGCCAAACGAGTCTTGGGCTCACACATTCATAATCTGTCACACATTCATTCATTCTCGCGGAAAGTATTACACCGACACCCTGACAAGCCGCACGGGTCGTGGCTACGCCTGACCAGTATGCCGTATAGGTTCCATGCGTCGTGGTGTCGCATCCTTTCCGCTTTGTCTCATTCACACACAAAATATCCAGTCGCCTCTCTCGCATTATCTTGCATACCTCCTCAATTTTATTATCCATACCTCCTCTTACATTCAACGTAGCAAAGCGGCTATCATTAGCCCACTTTTCGCCCCGATGGGAGACGAGACGTGACGGGTTGCGAACCACATCGCCGTCATTCTGGATGTTTAAATTCAACTCCATTGCGTTCCCACGAGTAGCAAGGGAAAAACATGTCCACCTGAACAGAGCCCCGCTTGTCCAAGTAAGGCTAACCTTATTCTGGGCTCGCCCGGTCCCAGGGTATAATATTTTATATAGGGACAGCATTAAAAGAGATTTCGGTTACCCAAAATCCTAAGACACAGTATAACCTAAGAGGTTGATAGACACGTTTTGGCGACAAATTGCCTAGATAAGATAATATGCTGATACCCACTATTGTAAAATCATAGTCCTGGGTTCGTCAACCTAGACAAAAACGGGGAGATCCGACAATTTGAATCCCTGTTACATTTTGAAAAAGCAGACAAGGCTCTTTCTGCCAAAAGGCCTTTGCTGCCAAAACCTGTTGTATTTTTAAACAAAGAGAATCTTTTGAAAAAGTTAAGTTTCTTCGAAAATATATATGACAAAATTGAAGACCTACTATAATAATATGATTTCCATAAATCTTTTATCAATTTATTACAAATGGCCTGCGGCCATCGCTCTGATTTCATATATTATTCTCAGAATTGTCAAAGACCCAATTCTTAAAAATGAACCTTGATAAAATATCGCCTTCAAACACATACATTTTCGAGGCTGAAGCCTTTTCAACGGCACTCGGGAAGGCATGCATTTTGGTCTTCGATCTCCAAAAAGGATGACCCCGAAAAAACTTCATCCAAATCATTACGCCAGCCTTCGAGAGGATCAGGCGTCAAGATCAGATCTCCATCGAATGGAGTCCAGATTCCATTGTACCAAGAGCCTTTTTAGGCCTGTATTACAGTTACCACTCTCGAGGGGTGTGTACAATATCTATAATAATTGGGCATACGACAGTAAATGTCCCTTCAATTAAGAAATTTCTGAGCTTTAGGCTCTCAAAGAGACTGAGAAGTTTAACATCCTCTGCCCATACCAGCAAAGGAACCAGTTACCACCCTCGAGGGGTAAGTACAATATCTATAATAATTGGGTATACGATAGTAACCAGGCGTACGATAACATACTAAGTAACCATGCAAGGATGTCCCTTCAATTACGAAATTTCCGAGCTCGAGGCTCTCAAAGAGACGAGGAGAGGCCTAACATCCTCTGCCCATACCAGCAAAGGAAACACTAAATGATATGACCCTGTCATTCTATGTCGGTCAGTTAACTCTGTACAAAATACGTTGGTAAGTAACGAGAGTACCAAAAAGTTTTAAATTTATAAAAGGGTACCGCATTCCCTTTATACAGAAACTCCAATCAGTCCTGCACGGTATTCGAGAGGACGCAGGTTCGAATCCTGCTCAAAACTGATAACCTTCCCACATTTAAATTTACACCGAACTCTGTTCAAGTCCCGTCCTGACAAAGTTGTAAAATTTTCACTTTATGTTAAAATGCTATGGAAAACTTGTCTAAGGTGGAATACTAATTGCTTTAAATAGGTACTTAAGAATCCATACAACGAACTCTTTTTAAAAAGGTTTCCTTTTTAACTGAAATGATCACATTGTGCAATGGTTCAAAAGATGAATGCTCAAGGCACTCTAAAACTAGTTCCTTTGCACCAACTTTGGTTTCTCCACTTTTCCTAACTTTAAATAGCGATGGGTCATCCGCCCAGAAGTTTACCAGATTTCCTCCAACCACGAGATTGGATGTGCAAAATACATCTCAGTCAAGCTTATTTTCATGGTAAAGCTGATGTAGTGTACATTATTCTTTCTCCGAGCACATTCTTGTCTTCCGCTCGGGTAAGCCGCACCCAAAACATTTTCGTTTCTCACCATCTGGGTGCCTCGATTTCTATAGAATAAGAGTATTCAAATTCTCGTCTACCTACACAAAATCTCATTTTGCGCATCAAAATCCTGTTACTCTTCACAAACTCGTACAAATAGCCTTGAAAACTCTTCAAACCCAGGGATGGTTAGACAATTGGGAGAAAACAATAATAGGTTCCCAAAGAAACCTCTCATATCGTTATGCGATAGACATAGAACTACCTAAAAGTCCAATACCAAAAGAAAAGATATTAGACATAAAAGGAAGATTTATTAATTCCAAATCGAAGAAACTTAGTTCTTTTAAAGAAAATTCAAACTTGGTCGGTCTTTTAAATTTTTACCACTTTCGCAGTGCCTAGAGGTAGCTTTACCTCAGCGTCACATTCGGTCAATCCCCTAACCGACAACCCACTGAAGAAAATAGTAGTGCACGGAGTGGTACAAGTGGAACTCCAATAGTGGGTCCGCAATTACTGGTTCTCGACAATTTTACAAGCTTTTCATCCGAGATGCTTTCTTACCACGGACGCGTCAGATTTCGCTTGGGAGCCCAGCTAGAAAACATTTCTCTAACAGGCTCGAGGGTCCAGAATAACAAAGATTGCACTGCATCAAAGAGAGATGTTGACAATCTTACACATGATTCGAAATCATATACCGGTACTTGTACTCGTCAGCTTGTGTGTAATTGTCCGACATCAAATTGACTTCACCATACACTGCATTCCGAGCCGATACCATAATTATGTATCAGCTCCTCCGGGTATTTTTTGTGAGCATCCTTGCTTCAAACACCACTAAGGCAAGATTGCCTACAAACAATATTCCTATTATGGAATGGAGAACACTACATGATATGCCTGTTTGTAATGTGTGGATATTACTTCCACCATCATTTTTAATATAATCGGTCAACAGGATTGTTTGTGTTTGTGGTGCCGCGATGGCACAAGGTATTAATAGAGGGCAGATCTCAAAGAGAGAGCTCTGTAAGTTCCATTCTTTCTGCAGAACCTGCAAAAGAACCTAATAAACATTATTTCTTTCCTTAATAAACACCTCGACAGGTCCCCCACCACCTCACATAGAGAACCTGTGGAGTAGTGAAATGTGCGGGGGGGGGGGGGCGAAGAGGTAAATAACAGATATATAATCAAAAGCTTCTACTATTGAGCTCCTGGAGACCTACCTTTTAAGATACTTATAAATTTTACAGTTTTAACCGACTTGCATTTTATTCATGATTATTATATAATACGATTCTGTTACATAAATCTGTTGTTGCTGTACTTGATAATAGATACAGAAACCGCTAGTCAACCTTACATAGTTCGCATGTTTTGATTAATCATATCTTGGTCGATCTCTTTGAAAAATGTAAAGAAAATTAAGTCACATATTGATTGATATTGGGATTGATGACCTAGTTAAATATTACCAATATTGATACACAGAACATTTTTCAAGTATCTCGTCATAGTGATTTTATGCTTAGGTCGCCGCATCCACGATCTAACTTTGCTCGATTGTTTTAACTCACGTCATAGGTACTACTTTAGGCCCGAATCAGAGTCCGAAACTGATCATTTTCATTTCAGACAATCTGGTTGGAAAACTATTGTAAACAAAGATAATATACCTACGACTAATCAATTGAATCCTTTATTCTAGATAGAAATTAGGTTAATCAGAGTAACCGATATGAGACTACACAGTCAAATAGTTTACTTATGACTGTGAGAGGTACTCCAACAATTCTAGCCCCGGCACTACCCGGTCAGCAGCAGCTTCTAAGAATTGGTGGTGGTGGTAAGATTAAATTAATCCTAACACGAAGTAATTGACGATGGGTTGGTAATACCTAATGTCAGCAACTACCACCAATCAAATATAATAATAATACGCAATTATTTAATCCTGTCAATAGAAGGAAACTTACTACTCCTTATATAAGATTCCTTACTTAGTCTATTTAAGATAACATATTAAGTTGTTCAATGTGGTAAAGATTATAAATCTAGATACCATACATACAACATTCTGTAATATTATTTTCCTAAAAATAAATTAGAATCACATTGGCGTTTCCGTCACTCACCAGGCGAAAACAAACATTTCTCATTATATAAGCTTCGAATTACGGTCAAGTACTTTTAATAGCGGCGTTTTCCCTGAAAGAAAACGCATATTAAAATACTTACCTAATTCGAAGCTTACTTTTTAAATCTGCCTGGTGAATAAAAGCCAATGAGGACAAAATGGACGCCATCTGCATTTATAAGTTCACAGGTGGCGCCACCGGCCTGCTGAGTCGACGGAAATACGTCATCAAACATGAGTAAGATAAACCTACGGGTAACGAATATGCCTATCTCATTATATAAGCTTCGAATTAGGTAAGTATTTTAATATGCGTTTTCTTTCAGGGAAAACGCCGCTAATATAGGTATAGTAAAGGACATCCTTGTCAGAATTTATCCGGGACTTCCGGCAGTAGACAAATTATAGAACACCATGTGTATCAAGAGGCATTCATAAAAATTTCTACAAAAAAATCCTGATAAAAAATTTGATTATCATTCCAATACAATGCGGAAAGTCTTGTATATTCACTCGAATGGAGCCAATTTACATATTTTCATTGTGAATGTTTGTATGGAAATCATTTATCTGAATTCTGTTAAGTACAATGAACATTTTCTCATATAAAATGGAAAAAGTGTACCTATGTGATTTTTTATGCTTGCTTGGGCAAGTGAAGGCTTAGTTCGTATTTTTGGGTGACATCCAGACCTTTCCCTCTGAGACGTCGTGGAGGTAGCCTAAGTCTGTCTAGAGTCCTGGGACCATTCTCTTCCGAGGACTCAGGACTCTCGGCTGTAGCATAGGGCCCTTGATTTCCATCCTACCTCACCTGTAGTGCTCTAACATAGAGAAGAAAAGTAGGCATAATCATCGTTTGGAGTAACGTTGGGCCCAACGGAGCTCTCACCATGCACTTTGAGGGCGTAGTGACCAGTAGCATCACAGAAAAGAAAAAACATGCATATATCGGATACGTGCAACCTCTGTCTACTCCACAAATCAAATGCCAAAATCTTTAATGTGTGTCCAGTAATATGATACTTCCACGATCAAAAAACCAGAAATTGGCAACAACGGACTTCGTTGAACTTGTCAAAAATTTTATGATAAATCCACTGGCCTCAGAATTCTACATAAGTAGTCGATGTCCTACGGTTTCACGCGCGCAGTTCCCGTCGCTGTGGAAATACGGTAATAAAATATAACCCAACAGTGTAAAATATTTTTTTATCTTGATACAGCAATTTTGAAGCCTATGCAAATATATCTCTGTTTATAATATTACCTACCTACTTTCTTCTTCTATCTTTCCTCTTTATACCTAATATTACCTACTCGTAGTATAGATAACCCGCAAGTCTATAGTAGCCATGCGCATGTTGACGATCAGAAAAGTGAGTTTAAAATTTATTTTGAACAATATAAAATCGTGCCGAGAGTAAGTGAAAGTTAAAGCAATTCGAGACGGGGCATTAATCAAATTGTTTTATTTCAAGAGACCAAGCTGTAGACTGTATTCGTAGCTTATACCGTCAGTAAACACTGTAAACGTGACTTATGCGAAATGAACCAGATAAAATTGAAATTTACATTAATTCTACGGAGGAAACTCGAGAAGTCAACACGTATATTTTCAAGGGACATTCTGTTTATTGTTTATTTTATGAATTATGAGCAAGTGGTGTATTTTCAACGCCCACTGCGATGCACAGCTCGCAACTGGTGCTAAATTTGCGGAACTTACGGAAGTGCTGCAGCTTTTCTTACAAGACAACATGATAGCTGCACGACACAAAAAGAGATGAACTTCCATGAACTGATGACTCTGATGATCCGGAGGCGGTGCTCCCCCCTCCCCCCCCCCCCAGTGCGAATTTTAAAGGTAGGCGGCACTTCGTAATAGCAATCGCTTTAAACAGGGTTCACGACAATTTTATCCGGAAATAAGTCTAATTCCCTTCCCGGGACAGCCCATCCCATTTCCTGTGGCATTAGTTAGAGAGGGCGCCCCATATCTAACTCATATTTAAGGAAAACTGTTTCGGCAACTGGTCACTTAAAAATTATAACAGGCAGACCTACTTGACTGTGGACCTTTGGGCATTTGGGTTTTTGGGCTTTTGGACTTTTGGACTTTTGGACTTTTGGACTTTTGGACTTTTGGACTTTTATCCTTCGGCCTTTGGACTTTTGAACTTTTGGAGTTTTGGACTTTTGTACTTTGGACTTTTGAACTTTTGGACTTTTAGACTTTTGGACTTTTGGGCTTTTAGACTTTTGGACCCCACCTCACCTTACTCCACCCCATCCCACTCCACCTAACCTCTTCCCACCCCACCTCACGCCAATTCACCTCACCACACCCCACCTCACCTCACCCCACCCTACACACCTCACCCTACTTCACTTCATATACATAGGTACACGTTATGCAAACGCTCACGTGTACACGTAGGTATAGGTATGAAGTGCGAGATACACGAACGTGGCCGAGCGTGGCCGAAGGCAGCCGAGTGTTAGGTTATTTTCGTGACATTTCTGGATTCGGTCTCCACGCTCAAGGCCCGCGATAGAAGCTATGCAATAGCTTAAAAACAAAAAAACATAAAAACAAATCTTTCCTCTTTATAATATTAGTATAGATTATACAGCCACATTATTAATAAGTAACTTGGTTATGTTTTATCTCAAAGTCTTATGGGAACGGGAACTATAGCGTAAAGATGCTTGACATCTGCTAGTGTAACTATATGCCTAATATATAAATCTGAAAATCACGGAACCTACTACAAATAGCAATCGCTTGTTCAATATTATTGAAATTGGATAGACCTATTTGTGAGACGCTAAGCTAATTGTGCAAAGGATAATTATTATCTTTAGCTCAGCAGCTTCCTGATTTTATAAAACCTTAGGTTTCTAGCAAAAGCTGTAATTCGACTTATTTTAATTACACAGGCCTGCAAAATGAGGGTCATAACTTCCTCTCTGGAATTTGATAGCTGATTCTAGGGTATTTTGGTGCGCTGATTACGAATATGTACTTAGTTTTTCTGCATCACCTCCAGATTTTCCAAAAAAGGAACAGAAAGAAAATAGAGAAAAAGACCCAAGTTTTCTCATAAAAAATATATATTTAAAAAAGTACATTACTTTTAACTTTAAAAACGACTAAAATATAATAACAACTTGTAACTAGTCTAAATTACATGTAAATTTTATTTGTTGAACCTGGTCCTTTTTTCCTGGAACCTTCGGTTGTGCGATTTTCGGTTAAAATTCCAGTTTGCATCGTCGCGCTTCAATAACCAACAATAGTCCGCCATCATGCTAGTATTCCATGTTCCTTGATACCAGACTTCAAGCTCTTTCAAATCTCGGTAAAATCTTTCGCCTTGTTCTTCGTCAACGGCTCCTAGATTTTCTGGGAAGTAATCAATGTGCGAATTTAGGAAATGAAGTTTAGTGCTCGTTTATGTTCCTTTTATTATTAAAATTGTATCCAGTTATGTCACAACAACAACAGTAGCAATCTTTATCATGGTTGTTAGCCTCTCTTCGTAGCATAGGCGAAACGATTTTGAAGCTATTTTTCTGTCCTTTTGACCACTGGCGAAGTTCTAATAACGAGTCGTACAAAGTTTATGAGGTGTCCAAGTTTTGTCTTTGGTTAATTAAAACGTCTCCATAATAACTTTGGTAAATATTTTTCACAAAGTCAGTAATGCTGTTTCGTTGTTTTATCACCATAAAATTCCCCCAAATATTACAAAAACAATTTGGAGAATTTAAACATCTTCGCGATGACATTTTAAATTTCATGTTGCAAGATGCGCACTTCAACTGTTAATTTTCTAAATAAGTGCGGGTACTTAATAAAAGAAAGCCTTTTGTATTATCTTTATTACACCCTTTTTTAATAATATTTACAACAATTAGGTAATATTACTACTAGGTAATATTTTTTATTATTTTATTACTAAATTAAGTCAAATTACCCGTTTTCAACATGGTTAATGCGGATTACTTTTACTTTTTATGTAGTAATCATCAAATTACTGATTTGCATTAATTTCTTTGTCCCCTTACACAAATTAAATGCAATAAAAATTAAGCTGAAGTATTTTAATGACGTTTTATAAATTTCTAAAGGTAGACGCTCAGACATTTTGGAGCTAAATCTTAAATATTCAATATCAAAAAATCCTGACGTGATGGATTTTTTTTATTATTTTTCTCGTAATCAGCACATCAGAAACTATAGAAAATGTTACTCAGATTTCAAAGAGGAAAACCATTGCAGACCTGTGTTATTTTTGAAAGCGATAGTTGTTAATGCAATAGATAAATTACATTGCACAACAAAATCTACGTGCTCATAGCGTGTTATAGTGATTTGCCCTGAATCGAAATTGAATATTCGATATCGGAGTCAAGTAGGTACTCAACTGTTAGACCAAGAAGTCGATTTTCGTAACATGTTAGAAATTCAAGGTATGTAAGTCTAGAATGCTCTGCCTCTTTCTGCGAGCAGGTCATGCTCGTGAAAGAGACGGTAGGGCGGGAACGGGAGAAAACTCTCCCACCCGACTTCTGCAGTCGGCGGCCTGGGCGCCGTCGATGTGTCTTCGCCGAGAACTATCGGCCTCCATGACCGGGGGCCTGAGGACGGTGAGAGGGCGGCGCATCGTCCTTACAGAAGCAGGCCCATGACGGCAGCGTGACGTGGGGAACGAAACCCCACAAAGACGCGGGATAGCACCCGAACCACCCCCTGGGCGAGGCCGCAGTGGCGGCCGTGGGTCTGTTGGGAGTCCTGGGACATCCTTCCGAGGGCTTACCCGGGGCTCCCAATTATAGGTTGTTGGGCGTTACGTGAGGTTTTTTAGTCGGTAGGAGTCCGGCATAACATCCATTATGATTTTCCCTCACGTTAAACAAAAAAAAATGTAAGTCTAGAATATTCTAGATGTCACAACTTTTGTTACACTTTCACGCTCTAACGACTAAACGGATCTGGCTGAAATTTGGTACAGGGATAGATTTATAGTCAGAAATAACACAAGGGCTGCTTTCATTCCGGGAATAATTTCCCATGGGAAGCGAAAGGGGAAAATATTTCACGTGTGTGGAGCTTCGGGGCCATCTATAAATATCACAAAATATTTTCGACACAAAAAATGATCCGTGATTTGTTTCATGAAAAAAAAATGCTCTTGAATTTCAAGACACAACAGAAAACTTTCTTTAATGAGATCTCATTTCCTAAGGCATGTTTGTCAGCACGTTTTTGGCAAAATAAATTGCCGGGCAAAACAATTTTCAGCTTTTATTGGTACCCTCAGGCTTGTGTAGTAATCTAACAATGTTGTTCTCCTATAATATGGCATTTACATTCTGTTAATTAATTTGTAGAGAATAATATACCTTTCAATTGTTTAAATAATTTCTTAAACTTTGTAGTGAAGAATATTACTACCAACAATTACAATTGCTCCCCAAGGAGGTCCGGTACAGACGCCCATCTTTCTCCCCTAAGGGGAACCCGGACGTGCAGGACAGCTCTTGCCGGGTCGACGTGAATAATTTCGTGATGTCCTCCGGCCCGCCTCTAGGGCGAGGAGGAATACAAGGGTTTAGTGGGTAGGATAGGTACCTTTGCGGGACCGGTGAGTCCCTGGCAGGGAAGATACGAGTATATATTCTTCCCTGCCAGCGTATATTAAGGCAGTATTTTAAAATCCGTCATGGATGCCGTTCTCTCACCGACCGTTTCCTGCCTGTATATGGATGGAAGCACCGTGTAAGCTCTCGAAAGAAAATCCCAAGTACCTAATAAGGCAGTATAAGGTTTGTTATTGAAATATAGTAATGTAAAACATTCACTATTTTTAAAGGCCCTGTCTCAAAAAGTGACAAAAAGGAGATCTAGTCTTAAATCTCTGTAGTCCTAGTAATGTACCCACCTATTAAATAACAAATTAATAAGCAGTACAATATTCATAACGGTTAAGTTTTAAGTCACAACTTGTTTCAAGGAATCCAACGTGACATCTAGTTATCCCAGAAGTTACACAAAAATATCATAAAACGCTAAGTTCCTGTCAAACTCGAAACACTGGTTACTGCAGAGAGAGTGAATTCACATTTTTGCATAATCTGTAAGGACCTGTTCAACTGAACGTTTAAATGTGTTGAGCAATAAGTGAGTTGCATAGGTCTTAGTTACTTCTGTACTCTTTTCAGTCTAGATGCAGACTTCGAGTTCCTGACTTAGGACTAAAATCTCGTGCACATACCTATATATCATGTATCATAGTACTCGTATGTTAACAATTTGAGTGGATGTGACCGCTGTATACGATAATTACCAGAATTTTATCTAGAGCGCCTCTACCACAATAGTAGAGATAAACTCAACATTATCTTCACTATTGTGGTACGGGAGCTCTAGATAAAATTCTGGTAGTTACACGAAAGCGTCAGATCAATATACGGGAGAATACCTGACATTTTGACCCCTTAAACGGGGGATCCTGAATCATTCTCTGCGACGTAGCGTGAATTTCTATATATATATGGTCGGCAGCGCGAGTGTGGCGCCTCTGGTGTTGCAAACGTTCATAGGCTGCGGTGACCACAAGTCCTCCTGGTGGGCCGTATGCTTGTCTGCCACCTTAGTGGTATAAAAAAAAAAAAAAAAATTCTAAATCGTTAGATTAAGAAATTGAGCGTTGTACATAACTAAAACGTTCCACCAGAATGCACCGATGACCTGGAGACGGCCGGGATTGGTTGAGGAAGGAGCTGGACCGTTTGTAGTGGCGTAAATTGGGAGAGGCCTACGTCCAGCTGTGGACTACCATATGCTGATTTGATTGGTTGATTGACCGACATAAAGGCTACCACTTAAAAGAGCGTAGCAGTAATAGTCGAAGTATGCCTCGGACGTAGCCGGGGCACAGCTAGTTGTAACATAAATGCTATTCCGTTGCATCTTGTTAGTACTGACAGTAAATTCTCTTGTTGCCTATAAAAACTTTAGTATACGGACCATATAAAAGTTTTTTATATTTTATGGCAATATTAATAAAGTTTGAAAATATGTTGAGTAAAATTATACACTATGAAAACAACTGTTATTATGAAGCTAATACCTATTTACAAGAATGCAAATACAACGATATACATTCTTCAAATTTTAGCTTTGGATTTGATTTCATCTCAATTATACCCAAAATGGAGAGGGACAGTAATGTGAATAATATATATGTCATCATTAAGTGTTTCATCATTAAGTGTCTCATCTTTAACCTGTAACTGGTGACGTGGGGGCCGCTCAGGCCCACCTAAAGGAAAACTATCAAATCACTTCCATCCCCCGCACGCGACGCATAATATGTGACTTCTAGATGCTTCAAATTGTGTCATCTAGTTGCGTCTACTCCCTGGCTACTTAAAATAAAAGCCACGTCATCAGCTAAAGGTTAATGTACCCGTTTTTATGACAAGATGTAACTATGCATTAAATTTGTGCTATGGGGCTGTATGTCACAAGTGAAAACGTTGCACAACTAGTATTATAATGCCAATCTGTAACAACAATTTCAAACAAATACTCAACAATTATTTTTCAGGTAAAATTCTCGTTAATAAATACCAAAGGCCAAGGAAAGGGATCACTTTTAATTACGACTGTGATCAGTATTGGCCTCTTGGGTTCTAACTTGAAAATAATGATGTAATTTTAGGCCGAATAATCATATTTATTCGTCCAAAATAAGGCTCACTAAGTTAACGAGATTCGACCAAAATAAGGCCTGCCGCGTTAATGAGATCCTTAATTAAACTGCTTAGGTGAGAGTATTAACAGCTGTTTTAATATTATAGTTAGGGTTAGACTAGTTTCTAGTATTTATTAAAATATGAAAAGGTATTGTTGCTCCTATCCAGTCTAGGGCTTTTTCATTACCTTACGATCCCTAGGGACTTCGAGTACACAGACAGAAAGAAGATACCTACTGTGTAGTAGTCGGGACAATTTCTTGTTACATAATATCCATCTCGCCGATAGCTCGCAGCTGCTCCATTGACCGATGATTCCGCTCTTTAAAAAATTATAAAACGTTTTTTCAGACAAAATCAAAGACATCGGTTTGCCAAAAGCTTTAGTAAGTTCTTCCAAAGCGGCATGAATAGGACCTTACTGGTCGATTAGGGCGCGTCAGTGTTCACTTTCACCGTCAACTTTGTTCCACCAAACATAGTTGACGATAAAGATGAGCTTGAGATGAGTACTGACGGGCCCTAAAGTGGCCCACCCAAAACCTACATACATACATACATACATATGGTCACGCCTTTATCCCCGAAGGGGTAGGCAGAGGCATATTATATGCCCACATTTCACCTTTGTATAATTAGTCCCACGTAATAGGTGGTGAGCCGTATTGCCGTGTTTAAATGGACAGGCGCAGGTTGTGACTGCCTGCTGTTGAAAATAAAGCCTTCAACTTAGCTTAACGACTGCCATTTTACTGCCAACGGGACCAACGGCTTAACGTGCCTTCCGAAGCACGGAAACGCTCAAATAAATGTCACAAAGTGATCACATGGATGGTCACCCATCCATGTGATCACTTTGTGAAAGTGAAAGTTGCTTACTGCAGTGATCGTTTACAGAACACTGAGTCCGCGGGGCCACGAGCGCTTCTACCTACATTCTGGGTCGCAAGTCCCACACACCGACATGCGACATAGTGTTCCCATCCATACCGCGCTATAAACCCGGTGCGTCTCCCACGTGGTGAATCCGTGGAATGCTGTGAATAGGTCTCTCCTATCCTAACTAGTAGTTCAGATACTGTGATTAATATAGACACGATGAAGCGCTCGTAGTCCAATCGATGCACTGTTAAACGATCACAAAGCATTAAGGTTGTGTTGTTTTGCATCTTAACGTGTAATGATAGTAATGTCCTGCGATAGATCACTGATGACGTGGCATTTCCGTTCACAAACTTTCTCGTGCTTCGATAGGCACGCTTACATATCAATATCAATGTTAGATTTTAGTCGTCACAGTTGCATTCGCAGTCCTTACTCTTAAATTTTCTCTTCACATCGTACGGTCCACAACATTCCTAGTTGTGAAACCGCCAACTTATCATCACCCTCCATCACGTCAAGCCAGCTCATCCCCGTGACACATGGCTCCGTACACGTTTCATGGCCATAAACAAGCTGAGGTCTAAAGAGGTTTTATAGACCCACTAATTCATTTTAATAGGAATTTATAGCGGTCAGAGTTACTACCCGTTACCGAACGCAGTGGAATATTTTTGGCATAATTTCATTAGTTTCAGCAGGCACCTTATTTTTATAAGTGGAAATGTTGGTCCTAAACCTATCCGCCTCGCGCCCAGCACTACAGGTTGGAAAACATTCATAGATTTACTCTAAGGAAGCAGACACGCATTTAAGAACAACGTCCTTTTAGGTAGGTATTTAAATCGAACTCTCTCGCTCCACGAGACCATGGTGCGAGCCATGATTTCCAGCGGGAGTAAGTGGGACTGCGCCGCCTCTTTCTGCGGGCAGGTCATGCTCGTGAAAGAGACGGCGGGGCAGAAACGGAAGAGAACTCTCCCACCCGAGTTCCGCAGTCGGCGGCTTGGGTGCCGCCGACGTGTCTTCGCCGAGGACTATCGGCCTTCATAACCGGGGGCCTGAGGACGGTGAGAGGGTCGCTCACCGTTCTTACAGAAGCAGGCCCATGACGGCAGCGCGACGTCAGGAATGCAAACACGCCCCCCCTTAGAAGCGGGATCACACCCGAAACCCCCCAAAAACGCGGGATAGCACCCGAACCACCCCCTTGGCGAGGCCGCGGTATCGGCCGTGGGTCTGTTGGGACTCCTGGGACATCCTTCCGAGGGCTTATCCGGGACTCTCAACCAGAGGCTTTGCCAACAGCCTATGGTTGTGAGTCCCGGGTAAGCCCTCGGAAGGAGGTCCTCACGTTACGCCCAACAGCCTGTTGGGCGCAACGTGAGGATTTTCCGTCGCGTTAAAAAAATGTATTCAAATCGAAGTCATTCGTTTTATTTATTAATAGCTTTTTGGGTTCAGCCGCAGTAGGTAAGATAAATTCTAATAAAAACGACTAGTAATTTTATTTCTACGACACAAAAAAACGATGTTGAGACCGAATTCTTTTCATTCCGTTATTTATTCTATTTCTTTTTAGACAATTTATATGGCAGAACAAAGTTTCTCGATTTAGCTAGTAATGTCACTTAACTATTATTATATTTATCTGTTTTTAATGGAACCACAATTCTTTTCACAAACAACACAAATATAAGTAGGTTCTTTTGTAGTTGTTGGTGGTTTTTCTGTAGTTGGTGCTGGTGTAGTTGGCTTCGGTTTTTCAGTCGTGTGGTACACCCAAATGTAAGGTTTCGCAGTCGGATTATACACCCAGTGGAAGTGGTGAAATGGAATCACGCGATGGGAAAAGTCACCATCCCAGTAGTCGGGTGGGAAGGCATCGGGTGTTTCTTTGTCATGCTTCCAAAATGATGAAACTGAAATAGAAGAACCAATTTCTTAATTATTGGTTAGGTTTTTGGTTTCATAACAGATGAGTCAATTAGAAAGTAGTCAAGTTGAAAGAATTACACCTGTAAGTGTTTGTTGAATAAAGAATTTATTTATTTATTTTATATTTATTTATTTATTTGTCATTGTGAATATTAAATAGCATGAAAGTCAAACATATTTCTTTTAAATTTATTATTCACATTCGTGTTGAAATGGTAAATATATTAGACTAAACTTTCTTAACAATCAAAAATCTGTTGACAAAATGTTGACAAAATCGGTGGTCTGTCATCCTTTTAGAAAAGCCTTGTTAGTAAAGTAAACAAAAAGTGGAAAACACTTTCACTTTATTTAACCCCAGGAACTACAATTTAATAGATTGTTATAGACTTGTGTGTGGGCGTATACCATGCTTCTGCCTACCTCTTCAGTGATAAAGGCGTATCTATATGTATGTATGTATGTATGTAATAGACTTGTTGGTAAGCATAACAATTGGTAGCCTTTAAATGTAGACTTAAGTAACATAGTTATTTTGATTACAATATTAGTCAAGTTACAGTAATGACCACAGTCACCTCAAGTGGTACCTGTGGTACATAGCACCTAGTAACTATTTATTAATCTGTGACATAGCTAAAGATTCTCACCTACATCGCGTCGTTGTCGATTCGAACAGTATAGTGGGCATACTTTGAAGCACAGGAATATTGTCTTGTCTGAAAGCAAAAACATGTATTAAGTACAGAAACTTATAACAATATCAAAATTATTCATAAAACAGTATATACAATATATATGGTCACGCCTTTATTCCGGAAAGGGTAGGCAGAGGCATATTATACGCCCACATTTCACCCTTTTAGAATTAGTCTCACGTAATAGGTGGTGAGCCGTATTAAGATGGACAGGCGCAGGTTGTGACTGCCCACTGCTGAATTTTTCCAGCCGCCCAGAAAGGTCTTCAACTTGGCTTAACAACTGCCATTTTACTGGCAACCGGGACCAACGGTTTTACGTGCCTTTCGAAGCACGGAAACGCTCAAATAAATATCACAAAGTGGTCACATGGATTTTCAATCATCCAAGGACACTGTAAGTATAATTATTTAGTTATAGTTTAGCGTTAGCCTTAAATCTTTGAAACCTAGAAGCTTGATACCTAGTAGCCCCCTTTTTGGACGTGTGGAATCACGTCATTTATGCTACGAGTATACCGGACTCTTGGCAATTACATCCAAATGCTGTCCTGCCACTGCTAACGGTCGGGAGTCCCAGATAAGCCCTCGGAAAGATGTACCAGGATTTCCGACAAAATTAAAACGTTCGAGTTAAATTATACTTTAAAAAACTCTCAAATATAATAATGGTTGGCGTCATAAATACGAGTAGGTACCTATTTAAACTAGTTTTAAAAGTAGGTACTCGTATAAATTCAGTAGTTACTATAAAAACAAGAGGCGTAAATGTATCACGAATTATTTATTCATTTGCAATCGTGAACGAAATCCTTTCTATAAATTGTCGTTGTCAATTTATGCTTTCGATAAATTTATAAAAGTGAAATAGCCGTCGTAAATATTAATAGTAGTGACGTGACATGTCTGGATACTATTAAATGACCAGGTTAACCCTACATAACACTTAAAGACGGTTAATCAAACTTTAAAAACGCAGTAAGTTACTTACTTACTCGATTATATTTAGTGGTTATGGAAAAAGTAAAAGTAGTTTAATAATGTATAGAAATATTTTACTTAATATTAAAAGAAAAACATGCAGCTTCAAGATCCATTCAGTAAGCTTATACTACTTCCTCGCTTTCTCGAAGAACGAGATTAATTTATTCCCTTGTACAATAAAATCTTCTCCAATACACTAAAGATAAATTAATAATACTACTGTAATTTTTCGCATATTATTATAAAAGTCAATTCAGAAAATTTCAAAGAAAAGTCAAAGATAAACGTTAAAACTGTATATACACGACACACTTTGCAAACTTCGAAATCAAAAACGATCCCTTGGGCATAAACTTTAGGGACGTAATTATTTTTCCACTTCGAATATTTACCTTTCCAGAGAAAAAGTGCTTCACTCAATGTAAAGTTTACAAAAAGGCCACAGATCAAAAAGGTTATGTACATTTTGTTTACACAAGAACACACTTGACTACAGTCACCTTTCACTACGCAGAAAACACAAGTTTTCAAGAAAACTTAGCGTTCTTTATATGAACTTCGTTAGACCGGTCTATTACGTGTTACGATGGAAATTGAATCTTAACTTTATTGTATGGGTTCTTTAAAACTTTTCTTCTAATGTCTTGAAGGTGAACGTATTTGTTTACGTAATTTGATATAATTATTTCGTATAGGTACTTAGAAAGTGTGTTTATATGAACGCGCTTTACTTGATCGCAGTTTAAAATGTAATATTATCAACGCGATTGTTTTATATTTTAATTATTTTTTTCCATCTCAAATGATGTGGCGGATATCGTGTGAATCTTTGTTTCTAAAAATTAGGAAAAACGTACTATCTAAGTATAAGTAGAGAGTTTGAAACTTCGAAGGTGGGCAGAGAATAATTTTTTTGAATCGTTATGTTCTAGAAACGAAATTATTGTCCATAATCGCGTTCTTTGTTCTGCCGAAAATATGGAAACAAAATCAAAAAATTGGCAATACCGATAAACAAATAAAACTGCCCTGTGCATGTTTATGGAAAGCGATTGATCTTTGAAGAGCGCACCACGCGGTAGACACAACATGATTGACTTAGATATTGTTATCCTACACAAACCCTATCTGGGTTTACAGGATAATTTTACTGTAACAAAAAATATTTGTATAAAATTATAAATAAATAAAAAAGAAAAAAAATCCTCAACATAGCGTATATTGGTACCTTGAGCGTCTACGACTAGGAGGCCGGCCATTCTCGACAACACACACACACAACGTGAATGCGTGGATGAAAATTTACGGATGAAATGATCTCTATTTCTCATGTTTTTTCGTTTTTAAGATTACCGATTCACCCGTAAATTTCCGTCCTTTCGTTTCTATCGTATGAACACAACTCAGCATCGTAAACACGTAATGTCTGACCCCTGCTCGGTATGCAGGTTCAGAATAACTAATAGTAGGTACTACGTAATGCCGGCTAAGCACAAACGCGTTGATATAATTATTGTTTATCAATAAGACTGCACACTTGGTATCTCCGACAGAAGGCATAAGCGCGTTGTGTGCTTTTAGGCATTTTAGTCAATGTCAGTCCGATATACTATCAGTAGTCCTGAGACTGAGTTAAGTCCAGCTTTATATCAAAATAAAATAGGTTCTATCATAATACGTACCAAGCACAAAAACTTCTTTCCCGCCAACAGCTAACAAGAAACAATCAGAACTATTACCGAAGTCGAGTGGAAAGTACGTACATGCATGATTGATGAATCAGCCTACGAAAGAAATGGCTGACAGCTGTCGTAGTTTGTGGTAAACTTTATATGTACTCGCTTGTAGTATAATTCAATCAGCGTTTATTTTATTGGCAGTAAGAGCGCGTTCACATTATGCCGTGACGATAAAGTACATATGGTGTTGGCGGAACAAGACACAGGTTCCCTTAGTTTAGGAGGCAGGGTTCGTCGTATTGTAGCATTTAAATAACTAACAGGAGTGTTTTTCATTTGTCATTTTGTAAGGATTTTTGATACATGTTTTACAGAGTATTTAAATGAAGGTTTCCCATCTAGGATGGCACAATTAATTGTCGTCTACGACTCTTTTCTTTGCGAAGACGACAAATATTATCACAGCGCGGCGCGGCGGTAGGAAAGGCATGCACGAACAGTCACATTACGATATAAATATAGTATGATAACAAACAGTCGTTATAATGGAAATAGAAAGAGACGATTTAGTCTTCCAACGATAATTATTATCCGCAACGACATTGTGGGAACGCGGCCTAAAGCTAACAATAGTACATAAAGACTTTGTTTAGTATTCAAATACATTATACAAGTATATTAACCGAACTGACATTGGAGCAAGAGAAAAAGAGAGAACTTTCTAGAGTTCTAGACATTTTCTGATATTATATTGATTTAATTGCGGAACATAGGACACAGAAAAAGGAACTGGATTCTCAAAAAAATTGGTAAAATGCATAGTTTTTAGATTCTTTAAAATTGTAAATAGAGCACAAAAAGAATAACCTAAGTTTCTTGCCAGTTCTTCTCAGGTGGGTCGCGTTGTGAACTGGTGGTAGAATTTTGTTTTATATTCTGGACGTTTTACAAGCGCATCTGTATAATGCCTAAATGAAATACATATAATTTTGAATTTTGAATAGAAATGGTTTAAGTTCTCTTAATCATTGTGACCGTCCTACCACACTAGCACTAACCTACAACAGAAACTATTTTCAAAAAATAAAGCTTGTCAGAATTATAAATAATGTAAAGTATTACAATTAATGCCAATTTTTGATCATTTTAAATCGTAAAATATGGAATAATAATATTAATATCGTAAAAATTTGCTGCTAGGTCGCCTTGAAGGTCAAAATAATATAATATTATAATGGCGTTAGCAATGAAACTATGAATGGCTATTAAAGTAATTTTAACCATAGGTACATAAAATGTAATAATTCTCATTCACTAGACTAACAAATAAATATATATACATTTTTTTTTTAAATTTATTTACTTAATAAAACATTACAATAAAATAAATATACTGCAAACCATAAGCCACTAGGGCTTGTGCTTGCTTATATATATATCAAAAGTACAATCAGCTTACAAAAAATAATATTCTTCGTTATAGACCCTTTTTTCATTCAGCGATCGGGCTTTTTAAGCGGTTCTTGGTTGCTAAAACTTTTAACCTTTAACCTTGGGTTAATATTAAAGAGAATGTTTTTCTTTTTTTAGAACATGAGTTTTTGAACAAAGTGAATACCCGTAGACTGAGACTGACTGACGGGCTCTCCCCAATGATACACACAACTATCTTCTCCTTATTATGTGAGGAGGTCATATACAGAGACGAGGTGACGGCACAGAAATGAGGCCTGTTTATTTGGACTTTTATTAAACAAGCTTGACGACGTAATAATTATTAAAGAGGCGTCTTTTTAATAGGTAACATTTGACGTCGTCTGTCAGTTCGTATATTTATTAGTGAAAGCAAAACGTAACATTACTCGTATCTGTCATTATTACAATAGATATGTAATCGTAATTGAAAAAAAGTTAAGCAATTATGCAGTTCTAACGAAACGCAAAATATATTATTTTATGCCCGCCGCCGTTACAAGGTGGCAGGCATAAAATACCTATTGAAATGACTCCACTTTAGTGACGGACACGTTTTTGCACAATAATAATTATAATCGGAAAGTGCAAGTCATATCATTCGGCTAGCATCCGAGCGTTAGATTCGAAAACTAGAATAACAGAATCTATAAACAGTAATAGGTCCTACCTAAGTAGGTATTAAAAATTGCATTTTCAAATCTATCGGATCGTGTACTGGCTTCCCGACGTCTTCTTGTTGAATATTCATCGAAAACTTTACGTACCTATATCTCTGTATATCCATCGTATTTGAAAACCCAATACAGACAGTGACTACAGTGTGAGATGATGACTAATATAACCGTGGCTACCTATATTTCTTCCAATCTCCTTCGACCAAGTATTATTATAGACAGGATCATACATACAATCGTTTTGTGTTATTGTTCTGAAAGTGTAACACGTGTGGCAAGACAACATTTTGCGCAAGATGCCTTCTTGTGCCTTTCCGAAGTGTAGAAACACTACCGTAAATTCGAAAGAAGAATCGGGAGTTTCTTTTCACTCGTAAGTAATAATTTTGCATCTAGTCTCTTAGGGGTCGTCCATTAATCACGTGAGGCTCGAAAGGGGGGGGAGGGGGTCCGACAAAAATCACGAAACATCACCAGGGGGGATGGGGGGTGTAGTGAGATATCACGTGTATTAATTTCGAACAGCAACTTTACAACCCTGAATTTGAGATCACTGTAATTTGTGCACAACAAAACCTACAATATTAAAACTTGTATGAAATAATTCATAAAGCACTTAATTCCTTTCTTACATCAGAAATTAAGTGAAATCTGAATACCTATGCGTTGATCATACAACATAAAAATCATTTTGTTTTTCATCGTGTCTCCCATAGGAACCGCGCAGAATATCGGCATCAATACGATCAATAATAATCTCAAATTATGTCAGTATCATTTAAATGGTACTATCCATAGTTTTGGCGTAATACAGAAAGACATACACAAAATACTATTTTAGCTTCAGTATCGGATGTAATGGAAGTTACATAGATAGAATGTCTAGTAAAAAAATATATCTTGGAAAATAATTACCAAATATATTCGACGTACAGATTTTAAACTCTCTATAGCTTTATTATAAGTTATATATATTAGACTAGCCGATGCACGCAGCTATGACCCCGTCCACCGATGATCATTTGGGGGAAGGCCTTTCTCCTTGTTCCGGAGATGCCTCCAGAGCCCACTCGCTCACCGTTCTCTACCCTCTCTGCTTTCAGAGAAGCGCTCGAAAGCAGTGCGATGCGGGCGAGAACCCCGAAGTGTTGGGAGCCCCCAGCCGGGCCGGGCCGACGTGAATAATCTTTGGATATCAATGCCGGCTGTAGGATGAGGAGGGACACCGCGGGGTTTAGTGGCTCCTGGTCCCTTTTCGGGACCAGGAGCCCCACTCACAGCCCCGGCTGTCCCTCGCAGCTAGGATGATAGTGCCAAACCGCATTCATCCCGTAACAAAAAAAAAGCAGCTCAGTCCACGTGAATATCGATAGTCGTGACCAAAAGCATAATGATCGCATGGAAATTCAACCTTGATTATTGTACTTTTGTTCATAACTTCGCTTCTATTTAGCCAACTGCGATCAAACTAATGTAAGAATTTAAGCTTGACAAACTGACACCTTCTTTACTAGCTCCAAAATAATCAATATTATATAGAAACACGACGGGAGTAAATGCAACGGGAAAGATATATATTAAAATATTAATACCATATCTGACTCTTTTATGTTACGGAAACGAAGTTGCGCGGATTAGCTAGAAGTATGGATAGATAATAACAATAGAGACTTCTATGTATAAATTAAAAAAAAACTTTGTAGTTACTAAAAATACACGTGATTCGACCCAGGGGGGGAGGGGTAATCTGAAACCTCACCAAATATCACCAAGGGGGAGGGGGGGTCCAAAAAACGCCCAAAAAAACCTCACGCGATTAATGGACGACCCCTTAGGGCGCAGTTGTGGCGCTGCAACGGCGCGGCGGCGCTTCTAAATATTGTATGAAAACTGATGGTGGCGCGTCTGGCGTTCCACTGTGGCGCCACTGCGGCGCTTCCTCGCGCGTCTAATATGAAGGCATCCTTAGGGGCGTCGCCGACACGAACTGGAGTCGAGGCGGCGTCGAGGCGCGGGCGGCTATGCTTCCTTTACACATTCCAATTTATTCACCATGTCGTCGTCAGAAGATGTAGACGCGCGCGGGCGGCTATGCTTCCGTTACACATTCCAATTTATTCACCATGTCGTCGTCAGAAGATGTAGACGCGCTTGCACTCATACAAGTTATTAGTTTAAATAGAAGAAGATTTTGGAAAATCTGGTACTTGCAATGTGTGTTTTGCATAATTTTATACGTATTTGTGAGGGTAGGTACTTTTTGTAAGCCTACAGTAACAAACACATTATTGTCAAATATACCAGAAAATCCTATTATAAGGTACACAAATAAAAATTTGAGAGACCATTTATGTACATACTTATGTGATCGTGCACATAGGTGCACAATACATATTTTGGGCGTGTATAGACACGCCCAAAATATGTATTGTGTTAACTAATGTTATATAAAATAAACGGATTCACTTACCTACCAGTTTCGTTTAATTGCTTTGCAATATCAGCCCACACTTTATCTTGCTTGTTCCTGTTGCTATAATCAGATCGTGTTTGATCATAAATACACGGATTCATTCGTACAATTTCAATAAAGTTTACGTTAGTTTCAAAATCGTCAAGCATTTTTGAAGAGTGTAAACACGTCTACGCACGAAACAAAATGACAAAATGGCGACGGAGTCGCGGCGCGGTCGAGCGCATCAGCTCCACCCCGCCTCCGCCTCGACTCCACATCGCCCGTGACGCGACTCTAGTGTGTGAGCGCACTCCCATGTATTGCTGAAGAAAACGTAGAAGCGGCGCGCCGCTTATGCGCCCGTGCTTCGACGCCGCCTCGACTCCAGTTCGTGTGGGCGACCCTCCTTAGTCTCGCTTTTAGAGTATGTATTGAACGACGTGGCCCCGTCTATACTATTCCTTAGTCGTAGCCAATCTCAAGCCTTTGTTGACACAAAGCTCCTAAAGATCCTATTGATTCCAAGTCTATGCTTCCGTCCCGTATTATATGATTGTAATTTCCGTATGTCACCCCCAAAATATGCTTTGTAAATTGGACGCTATTCATCATAAGTGTGTGAGCAAATTTTATTTATTCTTGTAGCTGTCCGAAACCGGAGGTTGTGAGTTCGATTCCCACTTAGGATTTACGAGTATATCTTTATGTAATGAGTACGTATGATTGTTCTGTCTGTATGTATCTATACTACGAATAATTATTATAAAGAGTAAGGACTTTATTTTTCATATTTTCACACACTAGCATTAACGAGTAACAGAGGTTATATTTTGAAGAGGTTAAACTGCGTGACGTCCACTAGTTTAAAATAGGGATATTTTTTTGGCTGTATAAAATTAGCCTAAACTATTTATTATTATTGAAGTTAATTAAAGGGCATATTATCATCAAAATTCACTGAGGAAAAGTTAAAGGCGGTATTAAAAGTGTCGACATCGACAGGTCATACTGAAAGCATTCATAATGCACTAGAAACCGGTATGAAAGTTGATCTAACGGAAATAACATGCACTCTTCGTTATCAAAGTAAGTTAGAGGTTTTTTACGTAACCCTACCGTTTAGATCACGGCTCATGATAATTGCAATAATGGCGTGATAGCATACTTATAATGAGTTGATCTTGGGGATTGATCCGTATGTCACAATACATGATCTAGATGCCCCTAATTACATCCTAACAATCAACGCATAAAACTTCTATAGAAAGACGGGACGGCATGAGCTAAGTTCTTAGCCAAAGAATAATTCTTTCACTCTTTTACTTTTCAAATGACAAGTAAAACTTTAAGACTAAGAAAAGTACCTTATGAGATATGTATAAACAAATAGTCAACCCTTCAGAAAACCAGTACACTTCAAAACAAAAATATGTTTATTAAACTTCATAGCTGATATCGAACGTCAATAACAATAATAATATGGCTTTGAACCCTCGAATCTACGTCTCACAAAACATCCAAACATTCCCTTAAGAAATGGTTTTTCAAAAGGTCCTCGTTATCTACTCCTACTTCAATTATTTGAACCCCATTTGCTACTACAATGGCCGCTGTTTATGATTATGCGACCAAGTGTAATGGTGAGGAAAATTACTGTTTTGTGTTTGAAATACGTACCTTCTTTATTTACTGAATAATCTACCATGTTTTCTAAGGTAAATGACAGTTTTCAGCGTCTTGATAATATGAACCACGCAGTATTTTTGAGAACATATTTTATTACTACTTTATAATACCTATCCTACTAATATCATAAATGTGAAAGTTTGTGAAGATGTTTGGATGTTTGTTACTCAATCACGCTCTAACGGCTGAACGGATTGAGCTGAAATTTGATACAGAGATAGCTTATAGTCTGGAATAACACATAGGATTTTCATTCCGGGAATATGTTCCCACGGGAAGCGGGAACGGGTACTAAATTTCTTTTTAATTTGAAATATGTCAGCATATACTCGTATCTCCAGATAAAACGAGAGGCAAACTAAATAATAGGATTGCGAAATGTTGTAAAGAAAACTTTTAGCACTGTAATACTTTCATCTTTTAGTATTGCTATTTCTAGTATTTAGTACTGCTATTTCGCAAATCTTATAATGTACTAGGTATATTCCTTTTGTCTAGATATTAGTCAGTGTTAAAATTAATACTTTACAACGAATAGCCTGACTGCATCCGGGTCAAAGTTTACTTAGGTCATTCAAAGAGGCTATTGGTATTGTTCAATAGATAAGGCTCTGATCGATTCTAAAAATTCAACAAAGCTGATTTTTTCTTTGGTAAGTACTTGAAACTGTAAGTTTGGCCATTTTTTATTCTTATAATTCAAAGGGGGAATGCTGCTAGTCTTTTGGACACAATGCCACGGGGGCCTTATGGTTTAGTTTAGATAGTAATAATGTTAATATAGATATGTAATAATTATGTTTCTCTGTAATTTTCAGCAATAAATGTTTCTTGTTTAAAAAAAATTCAGTATCTAACAGATAATATAAAAATCTCTACTAAAAAAATCTAAAAATCGCCCAAAATAATTAAAAAAAAAGCAGTCATGGTAACTGCTGACGGTAGTTAAAATAACATTAGGGTATTATCATACTGGGTGATGTCTGTGTTTTGTCTGTACACACGAGCCATCATTCTAGACCGCTACACGTCATTTTTTAGTCCATAGGATTTTTCCCAATAGAAATTCCCTCAACACACTGACAACACACGTAAAGAAGTTTTAATTTAAAAAGTGTGTGCGTGTATCATTTACGCGCGATTCAAGTAAAACTTCTTTGCCATTGACGGCATCAAATGTTGTATTAATATCATTCATTCGAATTTTTAATAGAGGAAACTACGTTTCTGCTATTCAAAATTCGAATAGTAAGCGTTACTTCCGTCAGAAAAAATATCTGAGTTACTGCCTGGTCGCGCCTAAAGGAGTTTTACTTCAATAACATAAAATGTGGCGTTCATTACCCGTACTGCCTGCGCACAACCTGCGCCCGGGTCGGCAGCGCGTGTGTAGCGCCTCTGGTGTTGCAAACGTCTATAGGCTACGGTTACCAACCTTCCGGTGGGCCGTAAGCTTGTCTGCCTCCTAAGTAGTATAAAAAAAAAACTGCCGAAGAATCCATTCTTCGGCAGTTCGGGTAATGAGCGCCACAATAATGTTTTTTCGAGACTATGTATGTATGTATGTATGTCCAATTCTTTGTAACGTCCTACAGCCTGAACGGCTTGACGGATTTTGACATGCGAGGTGACATTTGATTCGTCGTAATTGTGTGAGTGACTTTGCTCATATTTTAGGACGAAAATATTTTATTACTAATGTCATTGTAGCAATACAGCTATATTCCATTTTGAGTACTATGTGTATTATTTCACCGTAAAAATAATTGTGAAAATCCTTACTACTTAGCGAGATTATAAACTGTGAAGATTTCCTTTCTAGCTTTAATTAATTAAAACTATAAACAAACGAAAAGAATTATAGTATAACAATACATTGTACTAATGTTGATACTAAACGTTTTGTAAATACATTTCACACAGTTTATGCAATAAGTATTTAATACTGCTCCTGCTTCAACCTAACTTAACCATCTTTGACGGTTCAACCTTAATTGCATTTATACATATATCCAATGTATATTTACTCTACACTTTATACAAAAGAAAAGAAACTAATGATTTATGTAAATTACAAACAAAACAAAAACGAAACATTCCGATTTGGGCATAGAAAAATTTGTCCACATCGCTGTCGACCAAAACCGTGTCAATAATAAATTATCTCTACAGTTTCCATCCCGCTAGGTGAATTACAAACTAACTATTTTTATACTTTTACAGTCACATAATATACAGTACACACAGAACTATTGCACAGCTCGTGTATTTATTTAATTCAGTTTTGTAATAAAATGGTTTTCTAAATGGTTATAGTTAAGTATTAAATTAAATGGAATCGTAAAATAAAAATAACTGTAGGTACCTTTAAGTGGAGTTGGCACTTAAGGTGAACTCAATGGTTTAACAATCTTTAATTTATTCATTAGATCTTATTGCATACTAGCTGCGCTCCCCGTCTTTGCTCGAAGTATATTATGAATAGGTATCATATGTTGCGCTGGTCACCTCTAACCCGCCTTGAGGTTATCCTTCCCGGGCATAGAGAAACACAATCTATGACGTTTACCGGGAGGGGAGGCGCATACTGAGAGCTTCCCCTCTGTCAAAGTGGGTACGCTTTTACACTACTGAATTATTTTACAATACCCAATCATTAAGCTCTTTTACGAGAAAGCAAACTGGCCAGTTTAGAATGACCCTTACATTAAAAGGAACACTTGAATTATAGGTTTAGCGAAAATTGAGATGTCTCTAATTTCTGAACCACAAATCCCTCAACATTAAAACTTGGGCAGAACAATCTCTAAGGTACGAGTAGAGTATTGATAAGTGTTTTAATTAAATCTTTATAGCATCAGCTATCTGTCGGTGAAAATTCTGTTAAAATTGGCCAGATAAAGAGCGACCAGACCGAGAAAATTTTAAAAATTTAGAATTTTGGCTTATTTAAAAACCATGTAATGTGCCTATACTTTACATGAAATGCATCGATATTTTGAAATTACAAACAGACACTTCAAGAATTTTGTTAAATGTAAATATTCTATCTATAGATTTGTTGCATTAACCCATTCTTAACCGAATGCTACCTACTTCACGAGTTCTTTTCACTATTCACGTTACAGTAAGATTAATGTGAATTCAATCGTCAATTCTAATCAATCACCAAGGACTCCTCAATCACTTAAAGCACCAATGTGTGTCGTTTGCCATTATTGGTTCCTTTCAATACCCAACAATTCCGCTGTCGAATCGCTTCTCAGTACAATGTAAACAATAAGTAGGTAATCGTAAAAACGTTTTAAACGCATTTATCAAGACTAATTTTAAAATACACAAGCTGTGCCCTCGTTTTTGCTCGTGGCATATTTCGAACACCGAAGCGTTTCTATTTTGTTTTAGCGGAACCATTTTCGTAACTCATGTTTTTTTCTAGAATTACAATAGTCCAAGTTAGTTCTTATAATATCAGCTGTCTGCAAGTGAAAGTTCCGTTAAAATCATGACGTTTCAAAAATTTGTGGGACCAATACAGCAAATCGAGAGACAAGAAACAAAAAAATATTTTATTTTTATTTTAAGTAGGCACTTACGTAACTGTACTTATGTATATTTTTTAATGTAGTGGTGTAGCAAAACTTTTAATTTGGAATTACAAACAGACACTTCAGTTTCATTTATAATGTATAATATTAAATTGCTCAACAAGTTAATCTCTAAGCCAATTTTGTATTACACATAAAGTTGGTGTTCAACAAATATTTATCATTGTGGCATTGTGGAAATGTCGCTCTCATTAGAGAGAGATGAATTGAATTAATAAATGGTGTGTCCTTCAGTTTGTTTGTTTAGGAAACACAGAAATTCTACATGATAAATTACTTTTGGTGTTCATAAAGTTCAATTGAGTCGGGTTTACTCAAAGACTTCTATATAAACTGAGGTAGACGCGCCGTACTCTAACAAACGAGATTTCAAAAGCAATCCTCAAACAGACACATTGCTAAGACTACACTCACTTATAAATATTTTTTACGTAATTGTCACCACACACAATAGCAATATACGAATAGAACATGAGTAAAAGAGAAGGCGTATGGACTCCGATTGCAAGCCAAGTACCTACTTTCGAAGTTTTGACTTACACCAGTGCGAGCAACGCTGCTAATTAGCTCAGTTTATATAGAAGTCTTTGGGTTTACTATGTAATCTCTACTATTATAAAATTGTTAAAATAGCTGTGACGGTACATTCGAGATAAATTGAAAAAAATAACTATAACCGACTAATTTAGTACTACTGAGTCCAATTTTTTTTACTTCATGTCTGTTTGTTAGTTTATTTGTTCGGGGTTGGAGCAATATTCAGTAGCTTGATCATAACTGTATCTACTATAAGAATTTTGTAGGTATTTTTTCAACTTAAATAACGCTGTATGTTTCATTAAAATCGGTTCAACGGAATTGTTATTACAGGTTGACCTATGTTTAAATAGAAGACCTAATGCATAGGTCAGGTCAAAGTCGTTTGGTTATTAGTAAAAATCACCTCGCGAGCGAAGTCGCGGGCAGAAGCTAGTAGGTACTATTATATTATCTTTGGTTTTACTATGCTTTTATTTCACGCGTGGAAATCCTCATGGATGTTATACGGACTCTTATGAACTAAAACTGATTCGCAACCACTGTCCACAGCCGGGGAGCCCCCTGGTAAGCCCTCAAAAGAATTTTCCAGGATTCCCGGAAGATTACAATTTTAACTTTCTAGCTGGGAAACGGGAAAATATTATTATGTAGTTATCGAATGTGGTCTTTAATTAAGCCCTTTTATTGTATAAAAACGAATATACCTAGCTACTACTGTCTTTAAGCAACTTTAAGTTCGTTACACTTCCCGCTGGATTTGCTGCAAACTAGTAAATAGCAATTAACTGAGATTACATAGGCACTTTTAGACTATCTTAAGTGCTAGTATAATGAGGAAAACCAACTCGAAATACTGGCTGAAAACCAGCTATACTAGGGATACTAAATATCGCATAATCTGTTATCAGCAAAAGTTTCTGAGAGTGTTTAATTGATTTAGTAATTTTACAATGTACACTGTATTGGCACTTTAAAGTTTTAAACACATTATAAAAAAAGTAAAAAAATTGTAAAAGTAAAAAAAAATAAAAATAACATTATTAAGGGATCAAAGAACCCTCCCAAATGACTGTCAACCACATAATGCTGGTAACATTACCACATCGAATGACAATGCTAAGCCTCTGGTCCAAGTATGTACTTGGTCCTTGGTCCAAGTATGTACCTACTCGTACTTGGACCAGAGGAGTAGGTACTGTCTTCTGGGCACAAGTTACTTCAACTAAACGTTTGAATACTTAAATAAAGCTCTTTAAACAAGACCTAAAGTACTAGGATCCCAGAGTCCAAAATAATAAATATAGCCTTTTTTTTATTGTTTAGGGTCGTAACATCGTGTCGACAATTTTGACTATCGAGAGTATTACTTCCTGATATTAATATTTTATTTGATGATCAGTTCCTCGAAAACAATACCTCGAAGCGACAAGAACTTAATTAGATCATTTTAATTTGACGTTCTTTTGATCTCCAAAACAAAAGTTAAACGCGCTATTTGAGAAAAGTCATTCATATTTAACAACTAGCTGAGCCCGCAACTTCGTTTACGTCACATAAGGTGTATGAAAGGAAAGGTATTTCTTCATCAGAGTCATCAAGCAGCGTCTGAAACTGCCCTGTTTGCTTAATCATAAAAGAGCTTAATGATTAAGTCTATTTTAAAACAATTCACTGAATTGTTTGAAATAGTCTTAATCATTAAGCTCTTTTATGATTAAGCCAACACGCCAGTTTAGGTTCACTCACATTCAAAGAAACCCCTACAATTAAAATTTTCAAAATATCTGATTCTTAAAAGTGTTATAACTCTTTTATTTCTAAACCGATTTACATAAAACAAACGCTAAATGTTAACTGGAGCAAACCTCAACACAATAAAAAAAACCGCATTGCAATCGGTTGAGCGGTTACTGAGATTAGCGTGCACAACCGTACAGACAAACAGATATACAGACATACAGACATACAGACATACAGACAAACAGACAAACAGACAAAAATTCTAAAAATCCTTGTTTTGGGTTCTATTGCGTTCATAAAGCCCCCCTATAATATTTTTTCTTATTTATCTTCCATGTACAGACAGCGACCTGTTACGATTTTATTATATGTATTGATTGATTGATATTCAGCGAACTATTGAAATTCCTTTACGTTGGATGAATACAGCTATTACTTACAGCTTCGCTAGGGCTAATATAAATTTATCAATGCCAGTTTAATTAATAAGTGGTTTAATAAGCTTCTTCAGGGCAACAAATATTCTGACACATCTGATTTTATTTTAAAGGTGCATAATAAATAAATATTTTGGGACATTCTAACACAACAGCTATTCACAAAATTAAGCTAAAAATAAGCTTCTGGTAGAGGATTTAGACTACTGATACATACTTATGTATTTGTTAAAATATACATTTTTTCATATAAAATATCCAAAATTCGCACCGAGCATTTGTCTTTCACACATAAAAATACTAGATTGAAACCCAAGACTCTCTGCTCAGCACGACAATCTTAAAAAAATACCACTGCGACTGCGAAAAAGTAAAAATTTAAATGTCTTTAATCTTCAGTTCATAACTGTAAAAAATAGTACGATAAAGTATTGTAGGAAGTATTATTAAAGTTCAAGAATCAAGACAAATAGCATACTTTTGCATAATTTCTAGTCTTGGCTCGAAGCAGTTTAACAGGCAATTTCGTTACAAAAATGTTTGTTAACAACCATTAAGAACTGTTATGATTGTTGCCAAGTTTTAATTACTTTTTAAAAAGCTCTTGCAGTTGTGTCTGTATAGGTTCATTACAATTGCCTAATTAGATAAATTAGAATAGTAATTAAAACTCTGACCCTGAAATTTTCCGGGAGGATTCTCGGAAGGATCTCGTAAATTCACATCGTGGCCGCCACGTTTGGTTGTAAAGCCGGCCAAGTGCGAGTCGGATTCACGCACAGAGGGTTTCGCAAGAAAAAAAGCAGAAAACCACGTTTATTGTATGGGAGCCCCCCTACTACCTACCTTCTTTTTCTTGAGTCTTTCTTATTATAGCGGCAACAGAAATACATCATCTGTGAAAAAATCAGCTTTCTAGCTATCACAGTTCCTGAGATACAGCCTCGTGACGAACAGAAAAATAGTCAGACAGACAGACGGACGGACGATAGTCTCATGAATAGGGTCCCGTTTTTACCCTTTGGGTACGGAACCCTAAATATGAAAATCTCGTTTGCAAATATGTTAATTTTACCTTATTTGTAATTTATTCAGTAAGATAATTTTATAGAAATTTTCTTCCTTAGTTCCTCTAAACCACAAAAGAAAACAGTTGTCTTAATTTCATGTTTAAATCTTCAGTAAGCACTAAATTACGGCTGGGCGTCAATAATAACTTTTTATAGGTATTAAATTATGTACAACTTAATAGTTCCTATACACTTTATACAAATTAAAATAAAGAAGAGAATGAATAACGCCTCATATTAAACGAAATACTATTATACGTGTATATCAATCAACGTTGTTCATGTGCAGCCTTAACTAACGTTATTCAATTCATCAATATTCTTTTGTGCACGTTTAAACCAGTGAATAATTTAAAATACACATTTATTATACACTGAAGCTATTTTTATCAGCTTAAACATGGTAATGGGATGGAATTTTTTGAGAGTTTGGGTATCCCGCTGACTACTTGATGCAGCAACAACTTCCAGATTACAACGTCACGCGTCGTCAAAATACCATCAAAGTAGGTTGTAAGTGTTGTGGAACAGTACAAGTGGTCTTATTCAATATACCTAATGTACAGCAAGTTCCACCAAGTGGCATCAACCAACAGTGTAAATAATCAAAGTAGGATTTTTTTTTTGCGTGTAAAAGTCCTTTGCCAACTAAAACCACATGGTGCCCTACATAAATATTTGTCTAAAGCCTGGAATCCCAGGTACGCCCTCAGAAGGATTACTCTGTCAAAGTAACAGTAGTACTGCATTTCAAACCAATCGGACGTGTGAATTTTAGTGATGATCTTCAAAATTTTTAGCTTAGGGTAGGTTACTATTTCGATCACATCGACTTTCAAACAAAAATTTGCATCAAAACTGACCCATTTCTGAACGAGCTATGCTATGATACCACAAAGAAAATTATACTTAACAAAGTTTAAACTTAAAACTACCCTAATTTTTGTCGGGGTTTAAAAAAGGCTGCTTAAAACCATCAAGCACTGCACTTAAAGACTAGAAATATAGGGCGCCCCTTATTAAACTCTTTATTATCCATTGCCCACCCTTGGTGAAGCTTAGTCATTCAAACATCTTCATTATTATTAGGGTGTAAAGCAAAAATTCTTACTTTATTATGTGCTGACAGAGAATAGGTACTTAGGTACTCTGTAGAAAGGTCCCTTTGTCTTCTAGCGGGAAAATGGATCGTTGAGAGTACAATCATTGATGGAGCTCCATGAAATAATCAGCTATAAGGTTATAGAAATATGAACGAGAATAGCTTGAAGAATGACTTGTATAGATCCATAGGTACCCATTAAACAAGCGATTATGTACGTAGCGTCAATGTAACGTTGAAGATTTTAAAACTATACAGATTCAATACACTCAAAGTAGACTTTTTTTTCATAAATCAGTGCAGTATGGAAATATATCCTTTCAAAATGCAGCCGAGTGAGGTTTTGTGTAATGTTTACTATTCCTGAAAGCTGCAATATACCTACACCTAATGTCTGTATCCGTACCAATAAATGCATCATTTTGAATGTAACTTTGCCGGTTTGTTACTTTTTCACGCCTAAACTTAGCAAACCACTTTGGATGAAACTTAGAAAAGAGATGACTACATTTTAAGAAAGGATTTATGTCACCTTCTATTACAAAATAAAAACATTTGACGGGGTAAGAGCTGAGAAGAAAAAACGAGTTCGGGAAAAACTCAACACACGGGTTGAGTAGCGGGCGAAAAAGTCTGCTTTTAGAGTCTGGGTATAAATATAAATGTTTCCGTGGGTGCGGAAGTTCTTCACGCAATCCCGACCGACGTGTTCCCGAAGTAGAACTAAGTACTTTTATCTTGAACTTGTCATTTCCTTCACTCCACTTATATCGCTTGAGGAGACGCTTTAGCTTTAGGGTCCGTTCACACAGACCGGCTCGGAGAGCATCGGCGCGCACTTTTCTTTTCACACAGACCGGATCGTATACGCTCGGAGCCGGTCGGAGCGGAGCCGCCAACTATTTCACACAGACCGGCTGAAAGCGGATGCGCTCGGAGCCGGTCGGATGCGCTCGGAACCGGTCGGATACGCTCGGAGCCGGTCGGACGCGCTCGGAGCCGGTTATTATTTCACACCAAGCGCGTTCAAGCATTCTTACTGACAAAAGCAGTGCACATGCAAGAATAAACCTTACTTCAAATAATAAAAGCTCTGTTTTCAACGTGATAAGAATCTGCTCTGCTCTCCGAGCCGGTCTGTGTGAACGGACCCTTAAGAGCTGCCTGTATGTGTACTGTACACCCAATAATAATGTATTGTAAACTCATTTTACATTTTAGTCTTGTTGTTTTTGCTACAACATGGCAACGATTCTCGATAGTACGACTCATGGTGTTGGGTATAATGTCCCGTAGTTTAGAAATCTTATCTTTATAACAGTACATTTATTCTTGTGAAATTGCACAAAGAGGGATGGCGCTGATAGTCGGAAAACAGGCATTGCCTAGTTCGATTACAGAGGCTCTTATTACGTTTGTATAAAAACACACAATGTAGCCTTATCAAATTGCTGTGAACCTTATACTGTGTAATGTGTACCTAATTTTGAAAAAAAAAGAGAAACGCCTGATTGTCCATTAGTTATCTAAAAAAAAAGAAACAAAAAACGTAGACGAAAATATCTCAGAAATGTCTCTTGCTATCTTACTGTTTGCCGTTTCTAAATATGAGGTTAATGATAATTCAACTTCTGTGAAATTTCTATCTACGCAATAACGACGTGTGATCGAGAATCACCACCTGAGGCGTTACAGTATTCTCGAGCTGCCGACCTTACAGTCGTGTTGAAAAAGAGTTTTGCTGTGATTACCAGTGCGCTGTTGAAAAATTCTCAGACATAGTCATTATCTTATAGATAGGTGAACGCTATACTGTTAAATCGTATAAATAAGAACAGCGGAAATGGAATAAGTAATTGAAGCGATTATCATGGCGGTTGCACATCCTATCAACGAATTCGATGTACCGATAAATACAAATGCAAAACTGCCTTTTTCCATCCAAATTATTTCAGACTGACACCTACATAAATGTATATCGTAATGGCTTTTTTATTTATAGTGAAAGAAGAAGACAATTAGCTTTGGAAGTGACTTGAACCCCAGAGCGAGACTTTCACTCACGTCTCACGCCTTAGGAAGTGAGAAATAACCGAACAACCCCCAAAGACGCGTGATATCTAGTACCCAAACCCCCTAGGCGAGGCTGCGGTGATAGCCAAAGTCTGTCCGGAATCCTGGGATATCCTGTCGTGGGCTCACTTGAAACTCTCAACCGTATGCAGTGGTAGAGCACGTGTGGTTTTAGTCGTTAAGAGTCAATTTTTTCCCGCGACTGATAGCTCTAAGTAGACAAAATATTGCAGCGATTGGCACCTTGTAGTGATAGATCCAGAGTGCATAGGTACCTAAGTGGTCCTGTCTCTGCTCCGTTTCAGCAAGTCCTAAAGGAGAAGAAGCAGAACCGCCAACTTGGTAGTTTCCTGACGTTGCACTCTAGTACGGTACGGTGAGAGTAGACCAACCACCATGCTAAAGTAATTGGAAGAAGTCTACATGGTACGTCCAGCAGGAGATTTTGATTATCGGCCACATTCGAAACCAAGTTTCGAAACCGGTTTCGAAATAAGAACAATTTCTTCGCTGTCAAATTCTTCTTTCAAAACTGGTTTCGAAATGAGAACAATTTCTTCGCTGTTTTTTTTTGTCTTTCGAAACCAGTTTCGAAAGACAAAAAAATAACAGACTGATTTCATTCGTTGATAGACGTTGAATTAAACATCTATCTTTAGTACGTATATTTAACAATACACTACTACTACCTGTATTAAACACCAAATTACTACTCCCTGTATTAAACACCATTTTTTTTGCAAGAACACAATTTATATGTAACTAAACACGTCACCATCGTGGCATCGTGTCGACAGAGATAAATAAGGGTTGTCGGGCGAAGGAACGCTTTGAATGTGGTCAATATTGCTGCCTAAGGAAATTTGGGTTCAGCTCTAGTATTCATCAAACGAACGTAAGGCTCGGTTGAGATGACGCTGTAAAATGTTAAGTAGCTTTTGGGTCTCACCTTTGTGAGGTAGTGACTATTTCCTGCAATTTTGTCATCCTCCATTTTGTTTAATGGACGTATTCAAGGGATAAAAAATAGTCTATGTGTTATCTAAGGCAGCACTTTCGCAAAACGATAGGTACCTACATTGCCTAGAGAAGGAAAACTTGAAATGAAACTTGGTTGTCAGTAAAATGTCAATCGTTAAGCCAACTTGAAATCCTTGGCCTTCGTGGCGGCTTGAAAAATTTCAACTGCTGGTCCTCACGACCCGTGTCAACTTCAATGCGATTCATATTAAGCTCACCAGCTATAACGTGGGACATAAAACTATAAGGTGAAGTATGGGTGTATACTTTGCATCTGCCTACCCCTTCAGGGACAAAGGCGTGGCTATAAATATGTACTTATGTATGTATGTGTTATTCCTTGTGTAACAAATTTAAAATCGATTAATTTGGCCGTAAGAGTGTGATTGAGTAGTCTTCACAAACTTTTACATGTATAATATCCCTACGATATCGACATGGGCGTAAAGTTGAGTTTTTCGTCTCTCGTTAGATGCAAATATTTTCTTTTCTTTTTTTTTTAACGTGAGGGAAAATCCTCATGAATGCTATGCCGGACTCCTACCGACTAAAAACCTCACGTTACGCCCGACAGCCTATGGTTGGGAGTCCCGTATAAGCCCTCGGAAGGATATCCCAGGACTAGATGCATAGATATGTCTGCAAGTTATTGTTTAGTGCAAAGAAGGTTTACTTTAAATAGTTACGCTAAATTCTCCGAGGGGTAGGCAGACAAATCGCCCAAATCACCGGTTACTACATAGCAAAGATATAACATAACTAGCTGACGCCCGCAGCTCCACCCGCGTCAAGTTTTGTTTCCGTTTCCGGTTCCCGTGGGAACTTATTCCCGGGATAAGAAGTAGCCTATGTGTTATTCCAGACCTATATTTACCACTGTACCGGATTTCAGCCAGATCCGTTCAGTCCTTAGAGCGTGAAAGAGTAACAAACATCCACACTCACAAACTTTCACATTTATAATATTAGTAAGATTAATAGGTATGGTCCCCCCATCTCAGTATCAACTGGAGCGTAAAATGCTTAATGAAGAAATCATAATGATCGGCATGACAAAAGACGCTACGCATAGGTTCAAAACTTCAAAACCTGCACAAGACCGATAATTATGTTATGAAACTGCGAATTTTATTGTCAGTATCTATCGATTCCCCCTACTTACTTAAGTACCAAGGCTTCCCTCCTACTTACTTAATTACCAAGGCTTCCCTCCTACCTACTTCGATAATATCCAAGAGTCTTTTATGCGAACAAATTGAGCAACATAATGTATCTATTATAAACGGGATTTCGCGCGGCACTATTTTAATATTAAATAAACGTTTCGGTACCTTCTTTTTTCCCCGACGTTTCGATAGGGTTACACCTATCGTGGTCCCGAGGCGACTGATGCTTGTAGGCTGGAGATTCTGCTATGTGTCGGGAGTTTTCGAAGTACCCCCTGAGATTGTCAATCTGTGGAAACACACGGCACACAACACTGACCGTATCCGCGGACGCGTTCACTATTTTATCGCGAGACTTTAAGGCACCAATTATAGTGTAACCCTATCGAAACGTCGGGGAAAAAAGAAGGTACCGAAACCTTTATTTAATTTTAAAATAGTGCCGCGCGAAATCCCGTTTATAATACACTAGCGGACGTCACGCGGTTTCACCCGCGTAGTTCCGGTCCCCGTGGGAATACGGGAATAAAATATAGCCTATGTTACCCGCAAAGAGTGTAGCTTCCCAACAGTGAAAGAATTTTTCAAATCGGACCAGTAGTTCCGGAGCCTATTCGTTACAAACAAACAAACAAAAAAACAAATCTTTCCTCTTTATAATATTAGTATAGATTATGTGTGCAACGCGTGTTAGTTTAAAACATATTGAGCAACGTCCTACTTTCAGTGCGACCAGCTTCGTTCCTGCAGGCGTATTTACTTGGCACAGCTGAAGTTGAGATGACGTTATAATGCTGTGGCTGGATCTAACGGTGATTACTCATGCTTCTATGTTCTAAGTCAGCATCAAAACATTCTTAAAATAGAATAATTTCCAAATTCCCTATTTACTTATACTTTACATTAAGGTAACCAAACCGCAATTAAAAACGGGTGCCAACCCATTGATCTTATCGAAGGACACGGGTGAGTGAAGATGGGTCGACCTTTCACCCTCATACATATTGATGACACAAACCAATCCGCAAACTGTACCTACTAAATCGAAAAGGCTAACTCTATTTAAATATTATAAAATTTCTAGACTTTTCTTGAAAAATTAGGTACTCAATATTGATGTGGAGATTGTATCTTTATACTATTCTACGTAGAGTTTGGCGAAAAGGGTACATAGACAATAATGGAACCGCCACTGTGCTGTATATAATTATGGCAATCTGAGTCATAGGTACATATAATCACGCCTTTTATCCCTGAAAGGATAGACAGAGGCATATTATATGCCCACATTTCACCTTACTAAATTTCGTCCCACGTATTAAGTGAACAGGCACAGGCTGAGACTACCCACGATTGAAATTTTTCAAGCCGCCCATAAAGGCCTTTACCTTGGCTCAACGACTGCCATTTTATTGGCAACCAGGACCAACGGCTTAATGTGCCTTCCGAAGCACGGAAACGCTCCCAAATAAATGTCACATAGTGTTCACGTGATGGTCACCCATCCATAATCGGCCATAGTAAATTTTGCTTACTTCAGTGATCGTTTACAGAATACTGAGTCCGTGGGGCCACGAGCGCTTCCAACCTGTGTCATTGTTTTTTTTTCTCATAATTTTGAGGAGAGTTCCTGGGACATCCTGCCGAGAGCTTACCCGGGGCTCCCAACCAAAGGCTGTTGGGCATTACGTGAGGTTTTTTAGTCGGCGCCAATCCTCGCTTCATACGACATGAATGCGTGGACTGAAATTTGCGAGTTAATTCCACTGTCTCATGTTTTACCGATCCAAAAATATGTGATAAATGACGTTTTACCTGTAAATTTCCTTCCATGCATTCACGTTCAGGCGCGATTCTATAGCATTCAAACATCTTTCACAAACTTTTATAAGTGTGAAACTAATAATATTAAGCAGAACACTGTTAGATTAGGAAGAAAAACTACTCAAAAATTGCAAAAACACAGTTCAGTAACTAAACCTGATGATGATAATTTAACACTAAAGCTATTTGCTCTCACAACTGAGGAGAATAATTAATTTATTCACGCCATTTGCAAACCAAAGTTATAATCCTATTCAAAGTGCGCCCTACAATCTCTCGCAAATATGGAGGAAAATACCTAACAGTAGAGCTCAGTGTTGCATGTTTTAAGGTAATGAATTGAAGCGTGCATTGCATACCTATTCATACACTTTTGTATAAACTAAACAAGAAAGCCGTGAGATCGTCCTCACCAGACTTCCCCTCTCTAACACGTTTATTGTGAAAGTGAAAGTTCAATCCGATTGACGTTGTCATTTTTGTTTTATTTCAAACTTTGAACAGATGATCCACGTGACCTAGTGACGTAGTTTATTGCAACAGAGTCACATACTACAGACACAGGTCTCGCCATAGCCCCTCTGCAATCAATTTAATAGAGAGGGGCAAAATGTGACAGATAAGCTTACGGCCCACCTTTTGAATTCCTTGAATCGATCATGTAGATTATCATTATTACAACATTTGAATTCGACGGTCTATAAAAGGTCGCCAGGCAGGGACTGGATACGGAAGGCGCAGGACTGTGCATTGTGGGGTAAATTGAGAAAGGCCATTGCCGAAAAAGGCCAGTGAACCAGGACTGCCAGCCTATTGGCAGTCCTGGTCCTCTGCTGGACGTAGGCCTTGATTGATTAAAATTTTACAATTTAAATAAGTTAGTGAATTACTATGTGCGGTGTAATATAAAAAACTACCTACATTATTTTTGTATGTAGCCTATTTATTTAAGAAACTAGCTGACCCGCGCAACTTCGTTTACGTCACAAAAGAGAGTTTGAGAGAATGGTGTATGTATTCGTCAGGCTCAAAAGAGCGTGCGATTTATTATAAAAGAGCTTACAGCTAAATAATTAAGCAACCGCGCAGAATATGTGAATCAAGTAGTGTCATAAAACCTTTCTCGAACTATAAGTTCAAATTGTGTTTTTTTTTTTTTTTGTTGACGCGGGGAATGCCTTTACGCACCGTCATCCCAGCTATGGGGGTAGCTGGGATGGTGTGTGGGACTCCCGGCCCCGGAAAGGGTCCGTCCTACCCACTAAACCCCGCGGTAGTCCTCCTCGTCTTATAACCTGGTCGAAGGATATCCCAGATATTCAATCAGTTCAACCCAGCTAGGGGCACCTCGTAAGTTCGCAACTCCTCTAAGGAGATCCAGATAGGCGGCTCCCCCGGAGCTGACGAAAGCCCAACACGCATCGCACCGCTCTCGAGCGCCCTTCTGTAAGCAGAGAGGGTAGAGAGCGGCCGAGCGTGTGAGCGCTAGAGGCGCCTCCAGATAAGATGACGAAGCTTTGGTTTGTCATAATGTTTACAGAGCTTCTCTGTATACCACATTATGTGTTACGCCATCAGGACAATAGACGAATACATTAGATGCGTCACTCACCCTTGAAAGGGCCACATAAAGTTGTCCGTGGCTGAAGCAGCTCGTAGTAAGATCTATGCCTGCGGTGCGCAATGTCTGACCTTGTGCCTTGTTGATAGTCATAGCAAAACATAGACTCACCGGAAACTGCACGCGTTTAAATCTGAAGGGGAAGTTATTGGGAATAAGTGGTATCCGAGGAATAAAAACTTGTTCTCCAATACCACACCCAGTTAAAATTTCAGCTTCAATTACATTTTGTTGCAGTCTGACTACCCTTAACCGAGTACCGTTGCATAATTTAGGCGGACTTAAATTACGCAAGAGCATAATTGGCACACCAACTTTTAACTTTACGATGTGCGAAGGTAAACCAGGTGCGGACAGAGAATTTAAAAATTCTATTGGGTAGGTGGTCCCTTCTTCTGGCTCCACTACTCGGTTTATGGAACAATATTCTATGTTTTCACCAGGCGCACGTCTCAGTATGTTATTATTTATAGCAACTGCCTGGTCATTTCGGGTCGTAAGTATGGCACGCTCGCAAAACCAAGAGTTTTCACGATCTGTAAGTTGATTAGTATCACCATAGACGGCAGGAATTAGTTCCTCAGACGAAAGAACAGTTTGGCAAAGGTTTGAAGGAAGTCTGACTTTTCCCTCTTCCTTTTGAAATGTATCATTTCCTATACTAAGCAAGAGATCGGAAAACTCTTGGACATTGTTATTGCCGTAAGTTTGAGCTCGCATATTGGTCGTCAGGTGAAGTCGAACTATATTTGTCCAAAGACTTGAGGATTTCAGGCATGCGTTGACTTCATCAGCCCTTGTGCCCCTTGTGACGACAGGCAATGTTTGCCTAAAGTCACCACAAAACAACATTGTAATGCCTCCCATAGGTCTAACATTCCGCCTAACATCTTGCATCGTCCTATGAACTGCCTCTACTGCCTTTCGATGCGCCATGGTACACTCATCCCATACAATTAAAGAACATCCTCGCAAAACCCGTGCTCTATCACTATTGCGAGAAATGTCACACACCGGTGTTTCAGATATGTCTAATTGTAATGGAATTTTGAACATAGCATGAGCTGTTTTTCCGCCGGGTAACAAAGTGGCAGCTATGCCAGATGATGCTACTGCTAGGGCAATCTTGCCTTGACTTCGAACCTGAGCCAAAATGATTTTAGTAAGAAATGTTTTTCCTGTGCCTCCGGGCGCATCCAAGAAAAACATTTCTCCTGAATTGTTTATGGCGCTATTGCATACTTGTTGGATCACAGCTTGTTGCTCAACGGTTAGTAAGTGTAACCCATTCCTCAAGGTCTCTGCAGTCTCTGTTGGGTCGGAACCGTCTTCACTGATAGTGCCGAACAATTCCTCATTTAGATTTTGTGCAGGTTCTGGTAAACCGTAGCGTGTGAGGCAATTTCCACCAATTTGTTGAACAATGTCCTGAATTGTTTTCAAACATACATTGAGAGACGTCTCAGGATTTGCACCATTCCTCAAATAATCTTCTGTCAACGCAGTTTGATATTTCTGCCAAAGTTGTACCGCATTAGATAACCCACAGAATACCAACATAGTGGCAAATAAATGCCGCAATTGTCGTGGACTATCACTTACGCAAGCCTCGGCTAGAGTTGCATCCCAATGCTGGTCGTCATCGAGCAAATGGAGCTCTCGACACGCAGCAACATATGTAGAATGCTCTACACCGTTGACTGTTCGTAGTGCACTGAATGAATTGGGACCACGAATAGTATGCAGAAGTAACCGTAAGTAAAACAATTCAGTATTATTTGGATGAGCTGTATAAACTGCCTAAGTTATGTTCTTTGAAAATACCGGGTGTACCTTCAACTGCTGTACCTCTTCGACGACGATTAAATACTCCTTGTTGCTTGTTATAGGTATAATAGGCAGGCACCTCTTCGTACAACAATGTCTTAGCGAATTCATCAGTTTCGCATAGTCTGAAAAATGCAAGTAAAGTTGTTTGTCTTGGATTTTCTAATCTCTGTTCTACGTTGCCTTCGTCAAAGTATATACGATGTTGACCCTCCAAGTGAATATCGAGATGTGTAACAGGCGGGTACCGTTCATGTATTGGAAATCCTAGGATTCTCCATACAGCCTCCGATGAGCTAATGTAACGGCCTGATTGGTAGCGACTAACTTCGTCTCTATTATTATTACTCACTGCGGCTATTGTCGCTTGGTCGCTACCTTTATTAACGTATTTACATATATATTTTATTGACCGCACGCTGTTGCACATCTCGACATTTATATGTGCTTCAAAAGTTTTAGAAAGAACTGGAGAATAGGGCACAATCCACCTGTTGTCAAGATGTAACTGCTGACCACGTACATTAATAAGCGCCGAGAAACCTCCTTGATTGGGCAAACGGCGACGATAGGATGGATATCCATCCTCTCCAGTCACCGTCTGCTGTACTGGTATTTTTGGGAACCTCTTAGTGCAACGTCCATCTCGCATACATGGTGAGTTAGGATTAAGGGTACCGCATGGACCATGTACCATATGGGACTTTACGATGGCATACAAAGACGGATCTTGAGAGGGGTTCGGCAATTCTGCGCTAATTATGCTATCAACATCATTAGGGCGTATTTTATCTTGCAGCCATAAAAGAATATGTGCATGCGGCAATCCTCTCTTTTGCCATTCGACACTATACATAAAACAAAGTGTTGCACCAAATAAGTTTTCTTTAGTGAGAAGATTTATCATCAATTTAAGTTTCAGATGGAATACTCTACCAACAATGTCGTGCCTATCGTGGGCAGCTTGTCCTTCAAACAGCTCCTGTGCAATCTCAATCCACTTTGGATTGGTAGTAAATGTGATGAAGACATCGGGACGTCCATATTTTCTCACGTATGTGAATGCATCCTGTGTACGCTCGTGCATATAGCGTGGTCCCCCAGTAAAACTTGAAGGAAGAATTACCAATCTGCCTAAATCTTCGTTATTTCTGTCTTGGTTCATGGCGTCTCGCAGGTCTACATAGTTTTCCGCTCGCAATCTTCTCTGGTTTGTTCTTATATATACCAAACGCTCCGTTTCTATCTTCGCATAAACATCTACCAAGAACTGGTTGAATAAGCAACGAAACTTTTGCAAATGAGCAGTTCGAATCTCTCTAATCTGTATAATGTAAGCATAAAATTGCATAGCGGAAACCTTGTTACTTGGGAGAGTCTCTCCAGTAGTTGGATTTACTTGTCGAACGCCAAAGTTATAACCATCTTCACCACGGCAGTATATAAGTGGATACTGAAGGGCATCATATGCTCGATGTGTCTCACTGATACGCTGCAAGCGATTGTCTCTGGTATGTAGCACTATGTCCCGCCTGTCACACTGCTGGTCTACCAGGACTACAGCCACTTCGTTGGTGGTAGGAACATTAAGTCGACCGGGATGCTCTCCGGTGGGACGTTTGTCGGCATTGATGACAATTTTATAATTATTTTGTTGACTTTGGGGTATAGACTCTAAGGCAGCTTTGAAATCCCTAACATAGGGGTTGGTCTCATGTAGCATAGTTTGCAATCTGGAGATTAAATCCCTATTTAAATTATCAAATGTTCGACTTCTTACACCCGCCTGTTCAATCTGATCTGAAATAAAGTATACTTGAAGAAATTTAGGTTCACTGATAGGCAAAAGCGAACCTATCAAATGGTAAACCTGTCCTTGAATTTTGAATGTTGGCATAAATGCTCCGTGAACAATTTGATTTGCTCCAAAAGATGTCATCTGAAACGCACTATTAAAAGCACGAATATGCTTCAAAAAGTGCGCTGATAGCTGGTGCTCTCCATTTAAAAGTGATTTCAGTGGCTCCGGAGGTTCTTGAAAAGCATCTAAGCGAATTTTTCCACTTGCGCAACACATTCCTTTCGCCTCTTTTTTCCATTTTAATGCTGAACAGTGGGAACATATTTCACGCATAACACCAATACCTGCGTATTGCTTATAATCAATGTTTGGAGAGTAGCACAATCCACTTCTTGCTCTGTCAGTCCATGGTAAGATGACTTCAGAGGAGTCATCAGTAGAAAACATCATTCTACTTAGAGAATGTCGTACACGGTCATTGTTCAGCCGCGTTTCTCGCTGATCTTGCATTTCTGCCTCACGACTTTCAATGATTCTATTTCTTTCCGATGACAGGGCAATGGCGTGGAGTTGATGGCGGCGTTCATAGGCAGCCCTACTTGAACTCAGGCGCAATTCACGCTGTGTATCTGTCTCAGAGGCGCGAGATTCAGCATGATGCTGGCTATCAGCAGTCAAGCGCTCTTGATATTGGGTAGAGGTTTCAGACTCTCGAGACAGGGCATGGCGCAAACTGTCAGCCGTTAAACGCACTTCACGCTCTGTGAAGGTCTCAGAAGCGCGAGACTCAGCATGACGCTGACTATCTGCTGTTAAGCGCTCCTGATATTGAGCATCGGTCTCAGACTCTCGAGACAGGGCATGGCGCAGACTGTCAGCTGTCAAACGCGCTTCACGCTCTGTGAAAGTCTCAAAAGCTCGAGACTCAGCATGACGCTGACTATCTGCAGTTAAGCGCTCCTGATACTGGGTATAGGTCTCAGACTCTCGAGACAGGGCATGGCTCAGACTGTCAGCCGTCAAACGCGCTTCACGCTCTGAGTAAGTCTCAGAAGCGCGAGACTCAGCATGACGCTGACTATCTGCAGTTAAGCGTTCCTGATACTGAGTATAGGTCTCGGACTCTCGAGACAGGGCATGACTCAGACTGTCAGCCGTCAAACGCGCTTCACGCTCTGTATAGGTCTCAGAAGCGCGAGACTCAGCATGACGCTGACTATCTAAAATCAAGCGCTCTTCACGTTGAGTGTAAGTCTCGGTTATTCGCGACTGGATATGCCTCTGGGTGTCAGCAGTTAGACGGATTGACCGTCGTGAAGTAGACTCATTACGATATTCGCATGAAGCTGCACGCATAGATGCTAAACGGGAATCCCGTTGAGCTGAACCTTCTGAAGCGCTAGATTCAGCATAGCGTTGACGATCATTTGCCTGTCTAGCACTACGTTCTACCTCGGTTTCTTGTAAAACCCTCAGTCTCCGTTTTTTGGCGTTTCTCGTGGAGCGAGAAAGATTATATCTTTTTCTAGATGGCATAATGTATAAAAAACAAAAATTACGCCTAACGTATATATAATATTAATTATTGAATAGATAAATAAATTAAGTTATTTACAACACCTTTAAATATTTACAACACCTAAACCTAGAACAAATTAAAAAGATAATGATTTATTTACAGACTTTAAATATTTACAACACCTTAACCTAGAACAAATTAAAAAGATTAATGATTTATTTACAGATTACTAACGAAAAAAGCAATTTTTTTCCAACTAAAGAATAAAGTAATTTTTACAGCACTTAAACCTAGAACAAATTTAAGAAAAACACTGATTTATTTACAGGCCACCTACCTATAAAATGAAAATTGAATAGGTACTTAGGTACTGACAATTATTATAATACAGAAGTAGGTAAGAATTAAATAACAACAAAAATTGTAAAAATAAAAAGATAGGTAGTTCTGAAAAGAACTGTTTTCTGAATTGCTATATAGTTATTCTGTAAGAAATGAATAAATTTTAAATAAGATTTTGATGCGTGCGTCATTAAGGGAGCCGACCGCGCGACTGAGCCGCGCGGGTACCTATCTCGTAGATAATGTCGTTACTCGTTTGTACTACTCGCGACTAGGGCTTGAACTCCGGAATTCCGGAATTGACATAATTCCGGAATTCCGATAAAATCTAATATCGTTCTCAATTCCGGAATTGGCGAGATCAATACCGGTATTTCGATATTGAAAAAAAGATATTTTCGCTTCTTTGATTTCATTACAAACAAAAATGTAGATTATAAGCTTCTTATGCAATTTACCTTTAATTGCTACAATGTTGATAATTTAGGATTTCTCTATTAACAAATTAATTCGATTGTGTACTTAGGTGTTAATAATTTTATTTGATGATATTTCTAAAACCTACTGAGATAGTAAATCCATAAAATTAATTGTATTTGATAGAAAACATACTATTTAAATAATAATAATATTATTGATGACGTTTTTGTATTTTTTTACATTTAGACTTTAATTTATAGTGCGAACTTAGACTTGGCTCTGACTTATGCTACGAGTTAAATTTAACTTTGATAGAAACCCTGTAAGAATTTGACAGAGGTCTCGCTCAGCATAGTTCTAGTAGTTCTGACGGAACTCATGGGGCCCGTACCTTATTATTAGGGGCAAACATTGCTCCAAGGCGCTCCACTGACCCAGAGTAAGGAGGGTCCTGGGTTCCCTGTTCTTATCAAGGCGGAGGAACATATTCCTTAGCACATGGCTCCGTCTCAGGCGCCCGACGCTGATTACAGCGAGAACGACGTGCCCGAAGTCACTGAATGTAAGTTATGGGCGACTGTACTGCGGCTTAGATTTCGCAGGGACCGTGCCCCTGGACCCTACAGCATTCCAGGCCGAGCGTGGGTCCTGGCTCTTGAGGATCTCGGACCTCGAATGATGGGGCTCTTTAGTGCATGCCTCGAAAAAGGCCGGATTCCCAACGTCTGGAAGACAGGGAAACTGGTTCTGACCTGAAAGGCAAGGTGGTCGGCAGTCTACCCTTCCGGGGATCGGCCGATCGTGTTGCTCCGTTGAGCAACTCCGGCCTACCCCCGATCGTTCGATCCCCAACAATGATACGCTCAAGGAGCTTGCTTACCTCGTTAGGTATGCAAGCTCCTTGAGCGTATCATTGCACAGTGCACAGTCGGGCACCTCACACGCGTGGGGCCAGATCTGGCGGATAACCAGTTTGGTTTCCGTCAAGGGCGCTTCTCTGTGGATGCGATCATGCGCATTAGAAGACTGACGGAGGAAGTAACATCGCAGGGTGAGGTGGTGTTGAAAGCGATAGCGATGTCAAGATACACCGGCATCGCCTTCAACACCTTGCCCTGGAGCTGCGTTAGGGAGGTGCTTATTTATCATGGAGTGCCTCCCTACTAACGTCGAATTGTCGGGGCTCATCTTTCCGAGAGCGCCATATCTTACCCAAGCTGGCTAGGGGCCAGCCGGGTCAGCAAGATGCGTCGTGCGGTGTTCCGCAGAGATAAGTCTTAAGACTGCTTCTGTGGAACATCGGTTACGATTGGGTGCTGCGTGGTCCGTTGCTCAGAGGCGGCATGTCTCGAGGATTTGACAGCGAGGCAACTTGCGTCCTTGTTTAAATAAATTAATTATATTTCTAATTTATTCTTTTCTGGTGCAAGGAGGCGCTGGAGCAGGGTCATAGGCCTACGTCTCCAGAAATCTAGGTTCGGCAGTTCCAGCTCCACAAGGAAACCGTGGAGACCTGGACTTGAGCAACAAACCGAATCGCCACATCACATCACACAAAGGGGAATCGCCGCAATCAAGGCGGTCAGACCGGTCATGGGCGAGTGACTAGAGAGGAGCCACGGTGCGGGTGCTCTGTCCTACCGGTTGTCACAGATGCTTACCGGGCACGGGAGCTTCAGTAAGTATCTGTGACGAATACACCGGGAAACCACACCTGAGTACGAGGAACGCAGTGAGGACACAGTACTTCTCACATTAGTGGAGTGCACAGCGTGGACTTAACAGCGCCCGGTCCTCGTGGTAGTTCTGGACGTGGACATTCTCTCGCTGGAGACCATTGCGCGACCTATGATCTCCAGTGGGAGTAAGTGGGACGCCACTGCGTCTTTCTGTGATCGGTTAATGCGGTGGAAAGTGATCGAGAGAGTCTTTGCCCAAGACTATCGGCCTCCATAATCGGGGGTCTGAGGACGGTGGGAGGGCTAATCGCCGTCCTTACAAAAGCATGCCCAATACGAAAGCGTGACGTGAAAGTTTCACGCACGCCACACGCCCTGAGATGCGGGATAACACCTGAACAAGCCCCAAAAACGCGGGATAGCACCCGAACCTCCTAGGTGAGGCCGCAGTGACAGTCAAGATCTGTGGGAATTCCTGGGGTCATCCTTCTGAGGGCTTACCCGGGCCAACCGTAGGCAATAGTTAGGAAACGTGTGGTTTTTAGTTGGTTACGTTAAAATAAGTATTTTTACTGGGAATCAAAGTTTATCACTAATCACGTAGGACTACCGCCTCCGGTTTTTTTTTTACATATCACTATTTTGTACAAAACGAAACTTGATTGAGTTCCGGAATTCCGGAATTCCGGAATTCAAATACTGAATATCGAAACCCAATTCCGGAACTGAAAAAGCGTCCGATATTCAAGCCCTACTCGCGACGCGCGCCCTCCTACCTGCCTTCACCACTTGTGTGTACGGGCCAGTCAGTACGGAATTAATTCAAAATATTCAAATGCGTTTACGCCTGCGCCGCGTCTGTCTGTTCGCCATAAACTCAATTTGTGTGCTGATTTCACCAACGAATGGATATACTAAGCAAAATTAAGTAGGTATACCTATATCTTGTTAAGTTCTTGAAGTGCCGTCAGCGTCGGCAGCATTAAATGAAAACGCTGCCCAACCCCTTTGGTATAATCAAAATAATGAATGGTGAAATACAGAAAGGTTCCTGATGGTATATGTTAATCTCTTGGATACCATACTACTTGGCAAGCTAGGTATTTAATTTACACAAATACGGCCTATGGCAGTCCACTCCTGAACGTAGGCCTCTCCCAAATTACGCCACAATACACGGTTCTGTGCCTTCCGAACCCAGTCACTGCAACCTTTTTCTGGTCTTCGGTTTATCCGGCGGGGGTCGTCAAGAATGCGGGGTCGTCATAAAAAAAATAACGATAAGATAAGTACATTATTATTGTCTTTCATCTCCTCACTCAAAAGGAACCGCGGCGTTACAAACAGACAAACAGATAAAAAGACAAAATTTATTTAATTTAAATTTATTTAAATATGTAATGTAATGTAGCAGGTATAGCAAAACATGACAACACCTATTTATATTTATGATAAATAGTTTATTATACATAGGTATAGAATTATAGGTATAGAATAAGAATAGATAGGTAAAGATATCGATAGAAGATACCTACCAGTGTAATCTATTCAAAGGAACCCTTGAATTCTAGGTTTGGCAAAAGTTGAGATGTCTCTCATTTCTGAACCACAAAACCCTCAATATTGAAACTTGTGTGGAGCAATGCTTAAAATATTACCTTTCTAACACCAAAAAAATATTTGAAATCGGACCACGCGGTGAGAAATTACAGCTGAAAAACCATTTCATCATTCATTCCCTTCCCTGAAGGAACCACGCAAAATATCGGGATCAAAAGTATCCTAAAACCTTCCTCGGATTATAAGCTCAGATTGTGCCAAGTATCATGCAAATCGATTCAGTAGTTTCGGCGTGATACTTAGTCGGGATACAGACAGACAGACAGACAGACAGACAGACAGACAGACAGACAGACATGAAAATTTTAAATTACATTTTCGGCTTCAGTATCTATTAGAGAACACCCTCCAATTAAAATTTTCAAAATATCTTCCATGTACAGACTCTCGACCCTCTACAGTTTTATTATATGTATAGATTATCATCACGCTACTACCTAAAAGTGCTAGTTGTGGTTTATATACCCGCATCAAAGTTTTCTGATACCTATATATAAGTGAATAAAAATAAAAATAAAACGAATATATGTATAGTAAAGGACATCCTTGTCAGAATTTATCCGGGACTTCCGGCAGTAGACAAATTATAGAACACCATGTGTATCATGACATGAGGCATTCATAAAAATTTCTACAAAAAAATCCTGATAAAAAATTTGATTATCATTCCAATACAATGCGGAAAGTCTTGTATATTCACTCGAATGGAGCCAATTTACATATTTTCATTGTGAATGTATGTATGGAAATCATTTATCTGAATTCTGTTAAGTACAATGAACATTTTCTCATATAAAATGGAAAAAAAGTGTACCTATGTGATTTTTTTATGCTTGCTTCATGACATCCAGACCTTTCCCTCTGAGAGGTCGTGGAGGTAGCCTAAGTCTGTCTAGAGTCCTGGGACATTTTCTTTCGAGAAGAAATCCTCCTCGGAAGAAAATCAAGGGCCCTTGATTTCCATCCCATCTCACCTAACTCTAACATTAAGGGGGTGCTAGGTCGGGAAACCTCCTAGTGTGCTTGGTCCGGTTTTCTATCCCTTCGGGCTATATGCCCGGTGGGAGTGACAACTGGACTAAGACGGTGCACCCTGGAACATCGGCTAATGGGTGCGGTGTGCAGCCCTCATTAGTCGATGTACCGATATCCCGGCAAGCTGACCCCATGGCGAGGGGGTCGCAATTCGGTGGGTCTGCTAGGCCCACGGTGTTGCGTTGCATCTGCAGCGCAACACAGCGTGGCGGACGCCCCAGTGCTCCCGGCTTTCTGGCTGGTAGAAGCATTGGGACGGTTTTTCGGCCGTCATTTGACGGAGTTGCACGGTGGTGTGTGTTGCTGCCGGCCGCGAGTAACAGCGCGGCCGACGGCAGCAGTGCTTGGCTGGCATCGCTTCGCCACATTTGCTGACGAGGCGATGGCGGCAAAGTGAGAGGCACTGCACGGGAGGGGCGGGAGTTTGGGTAGATGCTTCCGCCCTATCGTGCAGTTCGGGGGCGCCGCGGTAACCAGTCACTGCGCGCCCCGGATTGTTTCTTGACCGTGGGTGTAAGGTCGGGGGACCCCACCCACCAACGGTCACACGGCGGTGGGCACCTTCCCCGTGTTCCGGGGGTGCCCATTAGCGCACGCCTGCGCCAGCCGCTCTCTGTCTCCTCTATTACAGAGGGGCGCTCGAGAGCGGTGCAGGCGTGGTCTTTTCAGCTCCTTAGGGAGCTTTGGGGAGCCGCCCATCTGGCTCCCCCGAGGAGAGCCCCGAATTAAGGCCGCGTGGGTCAGATTTTGAGTTTTTTGAAACAATCCTAGTCAAAAAGTAAAGGGTTTTTAAATCTGAAAAATATATATATAATAGTTAAGGATATAAGCTAAACATATTCCGAGCCCGTTACACGATCCAATAAATTTCACTAGATAGAAAAAAATCCCAAAGTTGACTCTCTCAGAAAAGTTTTTTCAATACTGTGGCTAAACTATTAACATTTTATATTTTTTTTTTGCACTCAATTAAAGGTATTAAGTTTTTATACACATTTTCCGAGCGTTTTTCTATAAACAACTATTTACATAGTTATCATGTACGAATATCTACCAAACGCAATAGAATTGCGCCGCTGACGGCCGATCAGTCTCGCCCTGGCGCTTGTGGAGGCAGGACCTGTGTCAGTTTTTTTCGCAACTATTTCGTAATTATTATGCCAAATTACGTTGAAATCGCGCCACAGTATAAAAATATCAGTAATGGGCAAAATGTAATTAGATTAACCGTTACAAATACATACGCGACTCATGGTAAAAATGTGGTGATCTTTTACTTTTTAAGTGTTTTCACGACATGGTAACTAGCTACCTAATGCATTAAAATGTCTACGAATTACATGATAATTTCGCAATCCAACATGGCGGCCACGCCGTAATCACAAAATTTCATGATGGGTATCGTTTAAGGGGTTTTTTGGTATGCTGAGTACGAAGTACGTGATAATTTTGCAATCCAATATGGCCGCCGCGCCGTAATCACAAAATTTCATGATGGGTATCGTTTAAGGGGTTTTTTGGTATGCTGAGTACGAATCACGTGATAATTTTGCAATCGAATATAGCCGCCGCGCCGTAATCACAAAATTTCATGATGGGTATCGTTTAAGGGGTTTTTTGGTATGCTGAGTACGAAGTACGTGATAATTTTGCAATCCAATATGGCCGCCGCGCCGTAATCACAAAATTTCATGATGGGTATCGTTTAAGGGGTTTTTTGGTATGCTGAGTACGAATCACGTGATAATTTTGCAATCGAATATAGCCGCCGCGCCGTAATCACAAAATTTCATGATGGGTATCGTTTAAGGGGTTTTTTGGTATGCTGAGTACGAATCGCATACTAATTTTGCAATACAAGATGGCCGCCGCGCCGTAATCATAAAAGTTCATGATGGGTATCGTTTAAGGGGTTTTTTTGGTATGCTGAGTACGAATCACGTGATAATTTTGCAATCCAATATGGCCGCCGTGCCATAATCACAAAGTTTCATGATGGGTATCGTTTAAGGGGTTTTTTGGTATGCAGAGTACGAATCATGTGATAATTTTGCAATCCAATATGCCCGCCGCGCCGTAATCACAAAATTTTATGATTGGTATCGTAAATGGTAGTATCGTAAGTATGGTAGTATCGTAAATCATACGTAGCAGACTGTATGGGTATCGTTTAAGGGGTTTTTTGGTATGCAGAGTACGAATCACGTGATAATTTTGCAATCCAATATGCCCGCCGCGCCGTAATCACAAAATTTTATGATTGGTATCGTAAATGGTAGTATCGTAAGTATGGTAGTATCGTAAATCATACGTAGCAGACTGTAGTGTAAAAGAGATAGAGACACATGTTCCATTCTTCGTTCTAACATTTGTGTGTGGTTGGATTGCATGGAACGACACAGACTAAAAAAACTTGTTCGGTTTACTGTGAGTTAGTTAACCGCGTGCCAATTTGCAACTGTGCAAGACGTGGTCAGAGTTAAGAAGTTATTTATTTAACTCAGAGCTTACTAACTCTATATTTATATATTTAACTCGACTCTCCGCGCAAGTGGGCCTAAATAGCTTAGGCGGCCAAATTGAATTCCAAAATGATCATGTTATTCGTACTCAGCATTCGAAAAAACCCATTAAACCACATTCATTACGAAATTATGTGATTACGGCGCGGTGGCCATTTTGGATTTCAAAATTATCATGTGATTCGTCCTCAGCATACCAAAAAACCCCTTAAACGATAACCATTATGAATTTTTGTGATTACACCGCGGCCGCCATTTTGGATTGCAAAATTATCACGTGATTCGTACTCAGCATACCAAGAAACCCCTTAAACGATACCCATCATGAAATTTTGTGATTACGGCGCGGTGGCCTTATTGGATTGCAAAATTAGTACGTAATTCGTACTCAGCATACCAAAAAACCCTTTAAACGATACCCATCATGAATTTTTGTGATTACACCGCGGCCGCCATTTTGGATTGCAAAATTATCACGTGATTCGTACTCAGCATACCAAGAAACCCCTTAAACGATACCCATCATGACATTTTGTGATTACGGCGCGGCGTCCATATTGGATTGCAAAATTAGTACGTGATTCGTACTCAGCATACCAAAAATCCCTTTAAACGACACCCATCATGAAATTTTGTGATTACACCGCGGCGGCCATTTTGGATTGCACAATGATCCCGTGATTCATACTTAGCATACCAACTTTAGAAAACTTTAGAAATTTTTATGACCAGCTATTATGTAATTTACATTTTTTACGCAAATGTAGCAAACGTTCGCAACGGAAACTCTCAAATGAAATGAAATATCCTAGTTGTCGAAAAATGTTTCGTTGCTGCTAAGCTCTTATTCGCCTTAGCGTGATGTTATATATTTTGGTATTTTTCAAAAATGGACATTCTGTTAAGAAACTCTTGAAATTCAACTAGCAGTCTCTTAGACTCTAGAGTTAGAACAACTAAACAAACAAACAAACTCTTTAGCTTAAAAATAATAGTATAATATACATAATTTATTTACGATTAACTCATTTATTTTTATTTACGAAACTAATAAATCACTACACTTAATAAAGTTAGATGCATTTACTACGTCAAACAAAGTTAGCGTGCTGTTTCTTTCTACTATACTGTATACTGTGGCATGAGAGTTGACTGCCGCTGCCGGCGCGCGGTGTGTCTTGCGCCCGGGGCGAGGGGAGCGCCAAATGCCTACTTGTGCGGGTTAACCGCCCCTTAACGGGGCGCCCCTAGCCGGGTCGACGTGAATAATCTTTTGATACCCCTCGGCCCGGCTAAAGGGTGAGGAGGAACACCGCGGGGTTTAGTGGGTAGGACGGTCCATTCCGGACCGGGCCGGGAGTCCCACACACCATCCCAGCTGCCCCCGCAGCTGGGATGAAGGCGCATAAATGCGTTCCCCGCGTAAACAAAAAAAAAAATAACTCTAACATTAAGAAGAAAGTATCTAGGCATAATTATCTTTTTGAGTTACGTTGAACCCGAAAATCTCATCATCTACTTTGAGGGCGTAGTGACCAGTAGCATTTATCGGATATGTGTTACCTCGGTCTACTTCGCAACTTAAAAACCAAAATCTGTAATGTGCATCCAGTAAGATGATCATTACGTCAGACAAAAAATCTGAAATTGCCAACAAAGAACCTCGTTGGACTTGTCAAAAATTTTATGATAAATTCACTGGCCTCAGAATTCTACATAAGTAGTCGATGTCCTACGGTTTCACGCGCGCAGTTCCCGTCGCTGTGGAAATACGGTAATAAAATATAACCCAACAGTGTAAAATATTTTTTTATTTTGATACAGCAATTTTGAAGCCTATGCAAACATATCTCTGTTCATAATATTATCTACTTTCTTTCTGTTTTTCCTCTTTATCATCAATCAATCAATACATAAAATAAAATCGTAACGGGTCGCTGTCTGTACATGGAAGATAAATAAGAAAAAATATTATAGGGGGGCTTTATGAACGCAATAGAACCCAAAACAATGATTTTTAGAATTTTTGTCTGTTTGTCTGTATGTCTGTATGTCTGTATATCTGTTTGTCTGTACGGTTGTGCACGCTAATCTCAGTAACCGCTCAACCGATTGCAATGCGGTTTTTTTTATTGTGTTGAAGTTTGCTCCAGTTAACATTTAGCGTTTGTTTTATGTAAATCGGTTTAGAAACAAAAGAGTTATGACACTTTTAAGAATCAGATATTTTGAAAATTTTAATTGTAGCGGTTTCTTTGAATGTGAGTGAACCTAAACTGGCGTGTTGGCTTAATCATTAAGCTCTTTTATGATTAAGCAAACAGGGCAGTTTCAGACGCTACTTGATGACTCTGATGAAGAAATACCTTTCCTTTCATACACCTTATGTGACGTAAACGAAGTTGCGGGCTAAGCTAGTACCTAATATTACTAGTACGTAGTATAGATAACCCGCAAGTCTATAGTAGCCATGCGCATGTTGACGATCAGAAAAGTGAGTATAAGTTTAAAATTTATTTTGAACAATATAAAATACAGAATAGAAATTACTTTCGTGCCGAGAGTAAGTGAAAGTTAAAGCAATTCGAGACGAGGCATTAATCAAATTGTTTTATTTCAAGAGACAAAGCTGTAGACTGTATTCGTAGCTTATACCGTCAGTAAACACTGTAAACGTGACTTATGCGAAATGAACCAGATAAAATTGAAATTTACATTAATTCTACGGAGGAAACTCGAGAAGACAACACGTATATTTTCAAGGGACATTCTGTTTATTGTTTATTTTATGAATTATGAGCTATTGGTGGAAGAAATTACACGGGAGCACTTTAAGGCTAGATTAATATTTTCAACGCCCACTGCGATGCAAAGCTCGTAACTGGTGCTAAATTTGCAGAATTTACTGAAGTGTTGCATCGTTTCTTACAAGACAACATGATAGCTGGACGACACAAAAAGAGGTAAACTTCCATGAACTGATGACTCTGATAAACCGGAGGCGGTGCCCCGGTGCGAATTTTAAAGGTAGGCGGCACTTCGTAATAGCAATCGCTATAAACAGGGGTTCACGACAATTTTATCCGGAAATAAGTCTAATTCCCTTCCCGGGACAGCCCATCCCATTTCCTGTGGTAGGTGGTAATATTCAAGGAAAACTGTTTCGGCAACTGGTCACTTAAAAATTATACATACATACATAACACCACGCCTGTCTCCCAACGGGGTAGGCAGAGACTATATCTTTCCACTTGCTACGATCCTGGCAAACAACTTTCGCTTCTTCAACTTTCATAAGTGTCTTCATACATGCTCAAAAATTATAACGGGCATAATATAACAAATATGTAAAAGAATTCGCCACCAATTATACGCAGCCTGCATGTAGACGCATCTGCTGCAGCGGGACTCTTGGATAGGTTATAGAGAAGTTAAGTGGTTACAAGGGCAGCATAGTCCAAAGAATTTTTCCATATTTAAAATTTAAAAATTTAGTCCAAAGAACATCCAGTTTAAAGTGTCCATTTCAAGACGTCAATAAGCACACCACCTATTACGTGGGACAACTATAAGGTGAAATATACCTCTGCCTACCTCTTCGGGATAAAGAAGTGACTATATCAGTCTATTTATGTATTGAAGCGGACGTCGACAAACACATTAAACAAGTATGTAGATTGAGTACAATAATCCGAATGATAATAGCATTGGCAATATCCGATCAGTGCCGATATGGAACTCATTGTCGCTCGCTTTTGAGCATTGCATACAGGCCATACAGCTGTAGACTTCCCAGCACAAATGTTTAATGTATCTTTTGGTAAATTACTCAAATATGATGTTATCTTGTAAATAAATAAAGTATTTGTTTTATTTATAATAAATAATACACGTTTTAAAGAATCAATGAAAACGATGATAAAGAGAAATGTGTGACCCCAACTTTATTGTTGAAAACAAATTATTCCTACGGAATACATGTTTTTGTGATAACTCTGAATCGGATGCAGGCTGAGTCACGGACATCCGATTATGAATTATAAATAAAATGAATAGATCCATAAGTTACGAGTAAACTGTTTGAAGGCTTATTAAGCAATATTTTTGTTAAAGACCTATGACAGCATAAGGGACAGCCGCTTTAACTCGTTTGGAACAAAAAACCTTGACTGCAAAGCATTTGTATTTCTAACATCGCCTAAACGACTTAATCTTCGACAGTCGGTCCTACTCTTAAGACCAAAATGAAGGTCTCTATATTAATATTTTTTACGCTTTTGTATTCTGTTGTCAGTGTACGATCGCCCCGTTTTAAATTGCACGCGAAATTTTCAAATGTGGTGTCTGATTGGGATAATAGTGATTGTAACTGTGAACTGTTTGATCGCCATTTTGGAAATGGATGGTTGAATTGGTTGCCAGAGGCTTTGGCTGATATCGAAAGGATCAAAATTGAAACTAATACTACAGTGAGTAATAATGGAGGAGCTGAAAGTGGTGAATTAGGACCTGGAGCTGCTTTATCTGGAGATTCCTGTCCAACAGGTAGTGTGAGAGTTAATGGGCAATGTATTGAAGAAGATTAAAATGTTTGAATACCTATTTGATTTTTTTATTTGTTACTAAATACAAACGCCTGAGATTATATTATCGCCCAAACCTATCAAATGGGTTTTTCTGGATCAAACCTAACGAGTGGCACTTTCTTCGCCCAAAACTATCCTCATTACTTTCTTAGGACATGAATTCAGATCAAAAAAAGGCCTTTCCCATTCATTTTACTAATCAAACATTTAGTAATCATACCGATATTATAAATGCGAAAGTTGTGAGCGTGAATGTTCGTTGCTCTTACACGCTTTAATGACTTAACGAATCTGAAATTTGGTACAGGGATAGATTATAGTCTGGAATAAAACACAGGCTTCTTTTTATCCTGGAAATAAAGTCCTATGGGAAACGGGGACAGGGCAAAATTCCTTTAGTAATGCATACACATACTGTCCTAGTCATACTTACCTACTTTAAGCTAATTACCTACTTAAAGCATTGCATAATGCCCTTTCCTGTAAATATCTACCACAAAGGCATAATTAACACTACTTACATATTATCAGGTAAATTTTGTCGTGAAGGTGATTAATTTAAAGGAGTCTATCGCCGAACGCTGTAGAAATAACAATTTTTGTTTTTGAAATTTTATTTTTATACTAGCTGCCCCGCAACTTCGTTTACCTCACATAATGTATGTGAAACTGCTCTGTTTGCATAATCATAAAAGAGCGTAAATATTCAGTCTATTCTAAAACAATTCAGTCCAGACTGTATTGTTTAAAATAGCCTTAATCATTAAGCTCTTTTATGATTAAGCCAACACGCCAGTATAGATTTACCCATTTTTAGATTCATATGTCTGAGTATGATTCTTTGAAGTGATATAACTTTTACGTACAGACAAACAGATATACAGACAAACGGACAAAAATTCTAAAAATCATTGTTTTGGGTTCTATTGCGTTTATAAAGCCCCCCTATTTTTTTTTTCTTATTTATCTCCCATGTACAGACAGCAACCTGTTACGATTTTATTTTATGTATTGATTGATTATGATAATATGATTTGGAATCGTTTTTGGACACTGTGGAATAATTAAGTACATACCCACATAACTTAATTAATCAATAGTGCCCAAAAACGATTTCCAAATAGAAACACTATAATTCAACAAACTAAGGCATCATCGTGTAAGATTATAAATATGTAAAAAGAAAAAGAAAATTTCTTTTAATTTTTAGAGCTGTTGTCCGCGTTTGATTTGACTGAACGCGCTGAACTAAGAATGTACTAATTCGAATGAAAAAATTACGATGGCTATAGAATCTCATCGCGTTTCTCAAAAAAAGGAGTGAAAGCAAACGGACGAAGGCTCACCCTTCTTAACCCGGAGTTCACTTCCCTGTCCATGTCATCTCAACCCGAAGCAGTGAGACCGAAACACTTACTCTTACAATAGTGACACTACCGGTAGTTCCAAACGGTAATGCCATGGGAAAGAAACTAATTAAATTGATCTCCCTGCCTCGGTTTTCCCAAACGCCTACAGTATGAGGTTCTTCAAAAGGGGTCTTAGAAGGTTTTGACAGGGTCGGCAGCGCGAGTGTGGCCCCCTCTGGTGTTGCAAACGTTCATAGGCTGCGGTGACCTCCGGTCCTTCTGGTGGGCCGTATGCTTGTCTGCCACCTTAGTGGTATAAAAAAAAAATTAAATTACTGCCGTTTTTTTTAACGTGAGGTAAAAATTCTACTTGGATGTTATACCGGACTCCTACCGATTAAGAACCACACATATCCCGCCTAACAGCCTACGGTTGGAAGCCCGGGGTATGCCCTCGGAAGGATACCCCGGACTCCCAGACAGACCTATGGCTACCACTGCGGCCTCACCTAAAGGGGGTTCGGGTGCGATCCCGCGTCTTTGGGGGGTTTTTGGGTGTTATCCTGCTTCTTAAGGGAGGAGCGCGTCACGCTGTTGTCTCGGGCAAATTAGGGATTATGTGAGTAAATGTTGAGGTCTCAATGCTTTATCAGATTCCCGCTTAGGGATAATGCAAGTGGTTACTTGTACACTTGTTCTACCCTAAGTTGGAATCGGATGCTTAAAGCAAGTATGCGGTAACAAATCAAAATCATGCGGATATTGACTCACATGACCTTGTCATTGGTTAGAAAGCAAGGTTATAATTGCCTGATGTCTGATCAGATTGTATTGTCACGACATTATTCTTGTAATCTAAACAAATAAATATCACTAAACTATGGGCTCTGCGTGGGGAGGTTTTGAGTATCCGTATTATTTTTTTTTCCTTCGAGGGCTTGTTCACGGGTTTAAAATAATACATGCCTACTTAATAATAATAATGCCTACTATTTTCGTAATATCACAGAGAACGGTGCCAAAAATTGATAAAATATTTCTCTTGAAGTGGGATAAAACCCAAACCCACAGGAGAGGCCGTAATGGCTGTCAAATTCTGTGTCGGGAGCCCTGGGGTCATCCTTCCGGGGCGCACCCGGGACTCCCGGCGACAGGCAGATAGAAGGTCACCATGTGGTTTTAGTCGATAGAAGTCCGGCAGAGCATTCATGAGAATTTCCACACACAAAAAAAGGGATTCTTGTGGTATCCCTCCTCTTTACCGGTTGGTTCGGCTGCTATCCCGCTTCTTTGGGCGTAAGGCGTGTGTGATACTCCGACGTCACACCGCGCTGTCTTGGGCCTGCTTCTGTAAAGGTGGGTCTACGCTAGACGAGCCGAGCACGAGCCGAGCCAAAATTCGTGTAGTGTGGAACTGTGGACCGACGTACAAGCCTCGGGCGACACTTGTCATCGCGAGCAGAGCGACTCTGCTCGTGCTCCGCTCGTGCTGGGCTCGTCTAGCGTAGACCCACCTTAAGAACAGCAGCCAATTCACCGTTTTCAGGCCTCTGTTCATGGAGACCGATAGTATAGGGCGAAGACAAGTCTGTAGCAATTCAGTGGGGAGAGTTTGCTGGTGGTGGTGTATTCGTAGACTTGGACGACAACCGGATGGAGAGGTTGCCATTGAAAGGTATGTGGGTTTAAGTTATGTTTAACGGACACATGTGCAAAGCCGAAGCTGTTTGCTTGTCACATCCAAATCTTTTTAAAGGCAATTAAACTTTAAGGCCTAAATGGAACAGCCTGGGCTTAGCCATTAATGGCTTGATAGGCCAATTATAAAATCTTTTATATCTGGGTAAGTATTTACTTAAATCTCCGTGAATAACCATTTATTCAACGATTCTTCTTGACCTTTCTATTGTACCACAACCTCATTCAAATTAGAGGTCACAGTTATATTTATTGACATAGTCCTAACAGGGTCATTAACATGACACATGACATCACTATTCTATATTTTATGTAGGTTGCGTAGATTGAATAGCTCTTGAATTGACCAGACTCATCACCTATTACTTACATGGTAAGTACCTACATAACAAGAAAGCCGTGAGACGGTCTCACTCGACTACCACTCTCTAAAACGTTTATTGTGAAAGTGAAAGTTCAATCCGATTGACGTTGTCATTTTTAGGGTCCCGTAGCCAAATGGCAAAAACGGAAACCCTTATAGATTCGTCATGTCTGTCTGTCTGTCCGTCCGTGTGTCACAGCCACTTTTCTCCCTAAACTATAAGGCCTAAGCTGTTGAAACTTAGTATTATAAGTAGATGTATTCTGTGAACCGCATCAAGATTTTTATATAAAACTAGAAAAAGCTGTTAATTTTGGGGGTCCCCATACTCAGAACTGAAACTCAAAAATTTTTTTTTCTTCAAATCCATACGTGTATACTGGGTGTAACAAAATTACCTCTCCAAATTTCATGAGATGACTTGGCATCGGAAATCAAATACAAATATTTAATAAAAAAAGGCGGTAAATTTTTTTATTTTTTTTTTTAAATTTTTGTCGCACATTAAGAATAATTTATTTACCGCGTCAATTCGAGGTAACATGGTCGCCGTGGCAAAACAAACACAGAGCACCCGTCTGGCTGTCGTTGTCGCTTTCTACTGCCGCTCAGTAGCAATAGAAAGGGTGAAAATGAAAATTTATAGGACCTTTAAAACGGCTTTACGGATAAAGTATTCATGTGATTTTTTTTTCTTCATTATTGAAATGTTTCTTGACTGCTGCCACGTCACGTGACGAAATTTGGAGAGTCAATTTTGTTACACCCAAAATACGTGACCTATAGATAGGTCTTTAAAAAATTCTAACATCATTTTTTTTAAAGTGAGTAGTTTGCGCAAGAGACACTTCGAAAATGGAAAAATGTGTCCCCCCCCCCCCCTCTAACTTCTAAACTAAGAGAATGATAAATCTAAAAAATATATATAATGTACATTGCCATAAAATCTACCAACGAAAATTGGTTTGAACGAAATCGAGTTGGTAGTGGTTTTTTAATACGTCGTATACCACAATTTTCGGCGAGAAAAATCACTACCACTGCGTACGTGTCAAAACATCAATGAAAGTTACAACGAACTACAAGAACTTCTATTTGTATTTATGTTACTTGCTGCTACGGAACTCTTCATGGGCGAGTTCAACTCGCACTTGGCCGGTTTTTGTTTTATTTCAAACTTTGAACAGATGATTCACGTGACCTAGTGACGTTGTTTAATGCAACAGAGTCACAGACACAAGTCTCGCCTTAGGCCCCTCTGCAATCTATTTTATAGAGAGAGGCTAAAACTAAGGTAAAATATGGGCGTTTATGCCTTTGCCTACCCATTCGGGAATAAAGTCATGACTATATGTATGTATAACTAGTGATTCCCTGCCACGCTTCGCTGTGACTTTTTTTATTGTGGTTTCATGTAGGTACCTATTAGAACTGAATAACAAAGCAAAGAATGGGTACATTTCAAAAAAGTTTAATGTTGAGCCGTGTACAACACGTGTAGGGCAGAGGTGCCACTACAGCGGAGAGAATTTTCAAAAGATCGTTCCTCCGTCGAACTATGAAAACCTGGAACGACCTGCCCGAACATGTGTTTCCCTCATTTTACAATCCTGGGTTCTACAAGCGGAGCGTGAAGAGGCACATCATAGGGCCGTCAACTTGAGGACTACTGTCAGAAGTTTGGGTGCTGTGACCGTGGCCCCTATTCGCTAGATGCGCCACGGCTTTCTATTAGTTTCCATCAGTGGCGACGTCAATTTGGATATATTTAAAAAAATCTACGAGGAATATCATTTATTGTTACTAGGGTTTAATAATAAATGAGTTTCGAGGTTTAGTATTACGTAAGAGTTGCATTTTCAGTACAATTTCAAATTCAATTGGCAAAATATATATGCAAAGTACGATGCCATAAATTACCTGTTAAAAGTGTATTTTTACCTTCACACACTGAACCAAAATTCGTAAGATCACTACAAAATTTCAAATATTATCTACGAGTTACTTATAACCCCATTTTTACTTTTTAACCGCCTTCAAAAAAAGGAGGAGGTTCTCAATTCGTCTGTATGTATTTTTTTTTATGTATGTCAAGCGATAATTCCGTCAATTATAGACGGATTTCAAAATTTTTTTGAAGTGAAACTTCTTTATCGGCGTTGGAAAAAAATTTGCGTCACGTCACGTCACGATTTTTGGTTACGCGCCATCTTTGTTCTGTTCCCCACCAAGTTGGATTCGAATTAAGAGTACTTTATCCAGGGATAGCATGTCATTTAAGGGTTTTTGGACTTTTGGGCTTTTGGACTTTTGGACTTTTGGACTTTTGGACTTTTGGACTTTTGGACTTTTGGACTTTTGGACTTTTGGACTTTTGGACTTTTGGACTTTTAGACTTTGGGACTTTGGGACTTTGGGACTTTGGGACTTTTGGACTTTTGGACTTTTGGACTTTTGGACTTTTGGACTTTTGGACTTTTGGACTTTTGGACTTTTGGACTTTTGGACTTTTGGACTTTTGGACTTTTGGACTTTTGGACTTTTGGACTTTTGGACTTGGGGACTTGGGGACTTTTGGCCTTTGGGACTTTGGGACTTTTGGACTTTTGGATGGGATCTTGGTACTTTGGGTCTTTGGGACTTTGGACCTTTGGGACTTTTGGACTTTTGGGCTTTTGGACTTTTGGATGGGACCTTGGTACTTTGGGTCTTTGGGACTTTTGGACTTTTGGGCTTTTGGACTTTTGGACTTTTGGACTTTTGGAGTTTTGAACTTTTGGAGTTTTGGACTTTTAGACTTTTAGAAAGAAAGAAAGAAAGAAAGAAAAAGCTTTTTATTCCACTTAATGAAAAAAAAATACATTATAAAACTTAAAAATAAAATAAAATTAAACAAAAAGTAGAATAACGGCCACCTCTCAGCGTAATGCTGTCCACCTGCGTTACAGGCAGACAGCGCTGGTTTTCAGAGGTGGCCGGACGCAATTAGACAGGGGCAGCCTTAATTTTATATAAGTAAATATTCTACTCATACCTAGATTTAGAATTATTTTTCGATATTAGCGAAGTAATTTCTGCTGTCACATGAACAAATGACATAACTTATTACTTACTCTTACAAAATCAATTAAACACAGAAAACAACACAAAACAAAAAAAAAATATAAAGAAAAAATAAAATACATGAAGAATTATAACTAGGGCTGGCAACATTCGCTCACTACTTCCGCTCCCAAGTAATGGGCTCCCGACACGGGTCAATATATTGAGTCAAGTCTGATAATTATGAATGGAAGTTGTTTCAGTGTGAGCGATTTCTTTGCATGGCTGTATGCATCGACGTATAATTATGTACACATGATATTGACGAGGCTTGACAATTGCCAATTGATCGTGTCGGGACCCCATATACGCCACACCAGCCAACCACCACTCCACGCGCCAGCGCAGCCATTTTGTTTTGACACTGACATATCAAATCAACATAACTTATTCCTATCATCCTATCGGTATCACACATAAATATTTTTTGCCTTCTATTCTGTTCCGAGTTCTGTGAATCATGGAAATTCCAAAAATGCTGCGTTGTAATGTGCAGCTCTGTGATACATATCGATGTGTGCATACAAATATCAAGCATGCCATTCCTCAAGATGCGTCGATCGAACATGTAATAGGTATCTGATAGCAAGAATAATAAACAACGCTGACAACAACAAACCAATTTGCCGCTGCCAATGGCAAGCACATCAATTAGATACTTTAAACAGTGTAACAATGTCCTTCTATGCGAACGTAAAAATAATGAAAAAATGTGTAAGTACATGTATGTACACTATAAGTTACAACTATTTAGATAAATTTTGTTAAAATCATAATAAATAAACACTGCAGTTAAATTTAAGGAGGTACATATAAGTTATAATTATAATACTACATATTATTAATTATTAAATATATTTCATTGTTTTAACACTTCAATGTTTAAAGCAAACAGAAAAAGTTATTTCCACAATTCCATTACCGACTATCAACTTTTACGCAAAACTTTAATTGTATCATAATAACATTCCAGGCTAGTAGTGCAGGTCTCACCTGCTCACCCACATCAATCCGGCACACTTGCTGCACATCCAGCCTCAACCCGCCCCACATGCCAGCCAATAAATGAAGGTGTGTAAGTCAAAGATCATTATTATTTAAACATCTCCCTTTGTAAATTTTATAAAAAGATATGGTATTGAATAATTTAAAAACAATTTGGACATTTATCAAACATTCACATTAATAGAAGTACTAAAAAATATATATATATAATGAGTTACAAATAGTACACATATTATTTTAATTATGTTATTTTAATAATGTAATATTGATTTATGCTGTAGAAAGAAATTATAACATCAGGTTCATCATCACGCCTTTATCCCTGAAGGGGTAGGCAGAGGCATACCACATACCCACATTTCACCTTTTCACAATTTGTCCCACGTAATACGTTGTGAGCCATATTGCCGTGTTTAAATGGACAGGCGGAGGTTGTGACTGCCTGCTGTTGAAATAAAGCCTTCAACTTGGCTTAACGACTGCCATTTTACTGGCAACTGGGACCAACGGCTTAACGTGCCTTCCAAAGCACGGAAACGCTCAAATAAATGTCACAAAGTAATCACATGGATGGTCACCCATCCATGGACCGGCCATAGTGAAAGTTGCTTACTGCAGTGATCGTTTACAGAACACTGAGTCCGCGGGGCCACGAGCGCTTCATTATTTCAACATCTTTAATTATAACATCACTTTAAAGAATTACACTGTTCCTTCATATATAAGGCCCTGAGACGACGTAAAAATGTCTGCTTTGATTTCAGGCTGCGGACTGGAGGGGATAGAACATTCCAGCAGTTCGAGGCTGAGTGCTTAAATGTGCCTCTAAAAGCGGCCGTCCTATGAGCAGGAATTGACAAAGGAGGTACTTTTGATCTTTTGCTGTAACGCTGCTTGTCATATCTCCAACTAAGCTTCTCGAAGAGATAACTTGGTCTTTGAGTTTTAACAACCCCAAACAGTAGGCCAGCTAAATGGAGCTTCCTTCTAGCTGCCATTTTGAGAATTTTCAACTTGTTTAGATAGGGAGTTACATGATTTCTCCTGGGAATATTTGTGCAGAAACGGGTGCAGGCGTTTTGAACTCGTTGTATAAGATTCTCTGTCCTCCCAAGCAGACAAGGCCCATACACTGTGTCACAGTAGTTAAACTTTGATAGCACAAGACTATCAACTACTATCTTACGTAGTGGCTCACTTAGAAACTGTCGTATTCCATATAGGACCTTTAATCTGTAGAAACAGTTGCTGATAACTTTGTTTATATAAGCTTCAAAACGCAACTCCGAGTCCAAAACCAGTCCAAGGCTGGTAGCAGTACTAACTCTCTCAATAGTCTCGCCCTTCACAGTAATAATAGGATTTAGTGCCACAATATCTTGAAGCTGTTTTCTAGACCCTAACACCATGAACTTTGATTTGGAAGGGTTCAGCATCAAAGAATTTTGCTCTGCCCATATAACCACACCTTTCAAATCATCATTGATTGCAGACACCGCAGCTGCCGTTTCAGTAGGCTTAAAGGACTTGTATAGCTGTACATCGTCTGCATATATATGATATTTGCAATTTTTTATTGACTTAACTATATCTGCACTATACAATATGTACAACAGAGGCCCCAAAATAGAACCCTGAGGTACACCCCTGGTTATTGGACTGGGAGTGGAGATAATCCTGTCACCACCTTCCCTTAAGATCTCCACACTTTGCGTCCTATTTTCCAGGTAACTATGGAACCATGCTACTGTTTCTCTAGTAAAACCATAATATGACAGCTTTGAGAGTAAGAGTGTAGTATTTATCGCATCAAATGCGCGGGAAAAATCCAGGAGTACCAGGATAGAACCCTCCCCCTCATCCCTAGCCTCGAGTATATTGCCCACTACATCCGCCAATGCAGTAGCAGTACTACGGCCCTTGCGGAAGCCTGATTGTAGCTCAGGCAACAGATTGTTCACCTCCAGGTACTCTGACAATTGTATATGTACTACTCGCTCCAGGACCTTAGACAAGCAAGGCAGAATACTTATAGGCCTCAAATCCTTGCACTGCTGAGGATTACTAACTTTCGCTATCGGGCGAACAATTGCACAGCGCCACAGTTCGGGGAACCTATGAGTCACAATTGATGTGTTTACAATATTGGCCACAGCATGCAGAGCTGACGGGAGGACCATAGATATCATTTCCTGGCTGATCCCATCCACACCCTCGGCATTTGTTTTGATACTGACAATTATTCTGCGCACCTCATCTTCACTGACTGGCCTCAAATTGAATTCAGTAGTAGTGCACCTATCAAACTCAAAGAATGTCAATTGTGAGATTGACAGTTTACACTCCCCTGGCACACTCAGGAAAGCCTTATTAACTGCTTCGGCATTGTCAAAGTGAACAGGCAGTAAAGTCTCCTTATGCTTCGCCAAGATGTCAGTCTTCAAATTTTTCCACATTAATTTTGGTTCCCTTATTTGAGAGTTTATTTTGGCTCTAAAATAAGCCGACTTTTCGCCCTGCAAAGATCTTTCAGCCAGATGTTTCAGATCTATATAGTATCTGTAGTGCTGGTCCAACCTAGTACTATGGTACCTTGCCCGTGCTCGGTCCCTGAGGCGGAACAACAAACGAATGCTGTCTGTGATCCAGGGTGTGGGAGGCATTCTAAAGGTTCTGGTTCTAATGGGTGCATGAAGGTCGAACAAATGCAATGTGTATGAATTAAATGATTTGACCATATCATTTACATCCTGGCAATCGCATGCCAACATCCCCTGGAATGCATGTCTGTCCGCCTCAAAGTGCTCCAACAAAATATCTTTCAAAGGTCTGTAAGTGACCGTTCTCGGTTTAGGCTTAGATTTTTTCAATACAGTGTCACACACAACAAACGAATGGCGGCCCAGCTCAGGGATGTGATCCACTGTTACACTACTTGCCCTGACATCTGTACATATAACATCAATGAGGGTAGCCTTACCATCCGTGAAGTGTGTAGGTTTCTGTACTACTTGAACCAAATTCATGTAAGTAAGAAAATCAGAGAGTCTCCTCACGTCACTCTCACCCACTTTTTGCATGTTTACATTAAAATCCCCCAATAAAACTAGATGGTCATATGGGGCCAAAGAAATTACACTATTAGTTATGCTACCCAAAAACACATCCAAGTCAAGCCAAGGAGGACGATAGGCAGTGCCTATGAGTAGCGTCTTTCCCATAATGCTTTGGGTGATCCACATTTGCTCAACATTTAGATTTATGGGGTGCATTCTTGTTCTAACAGTGATCCCAGTTTTAATGTAAAAAGCGATTCCACCCCCTCTACCCTTCTTTATGTCCATAGGCCTAGGTATATGTCGAAGTCTATATCCCTGCACCACAGGAGCTCTGGCTTCCTGGTCAGTCTTCAACCAAGTTTCGTTAATGGCCATTATGTCCACGTCATGATGCAGCATTGCCAGCCTAAACTCATCCTGCTTAGTCGAGAGGGAACCCGCATTCAATAGACCAAATTTTAAATATCTATTTGTGATCATTTATATAATAACATATGATATACACTAATTCCAGTCTTATATATTTAAACATTAAATTAGAGTGAGGTAGTATGTAAGAATAATATAATTCAATCTTAATTTGTGGATGATGTGGATGAATTGTTGATGTATTGGGTAATAAATTTTTATGTAACCTAGAACAGAACAAACAACTACAATAGAGACCACTATGCCTATTGTATTTCCAATTAAATGAAACAAACATGAATAACAAACATAAAAGTGCAGGACATGACAAAAAACAAAATGGATACCCATAAGAATAGTTTCTCTCCAACAAGCCTGCGCACAAGTATCCCCAGTACTGCTCTTCATGCAGATACGCGCACACAATAAAAATAGAGTAGACAGCCATTATTAAGTGTAACGTAAATACAGTATTTAAACTAAAGGCAAAATGTGTATTAAACAATAATAGTACGATCGAAAGATCACATACCAGCCACACTATCATTAAAAACTTTTGACAGATCTGCCTCCGTCCGGATGCGGTGGGTGGCTTCCCCGGGTCTCCGGCAAGCGAGAATGACTCCCCTCCGCGTCCACATAAAGCGCCAGCCGGCAGCACCGGCGGCGTCACGCGCCCGCCGAAACAACTGGCGGTTCGTCCTCGTCAGCCGCTCGTTGACGTAGAACCGGCGCGGGGCGGCGGCCGGCACGACGCCCTCCGTGGTGGCGCCGCGGTGCACGCGCGCCGCCCTCAGCAGCTCGTCGCGCACCTCGCGGCGCGCCAGGTGGGCCACCAGCACGCGCGGGCGCGCCTCACGGGGCCCCTCCGCGCTGCTGGCGTCCAGCCGGCGCCCGCCGACGCGCTCCACGCTGACGATGTCGCGCTCGTCCACCGACACCCCCAGCTTGGTGCCTATGACCTTTAGCAGGTGCACTGGGTTCTCTCCGGCCTGCTCTGGCACGTGCGTTAACTCGACATCGTTGGCCAGCAGTTCCTGGTCCCTGTCGTTCAACTCTCGCCTGAGATTCTCCACCACGCTCTCAATCGATCCCCCCGCCCCAGCATCAGATCCACGGTCGGCGCCTCGGTCCTCTAACGCGAGCAGCCTTGCCTCCATGCTGTCCATGCGAGCGTTACACGTCTGGACCGACGCCTTTATGGTAGCCATGTCAAGCTCCATACGTCGCTGAAACGACTGCACATCTGCACGTAAAGCTCTGATCTCCTCCATCAGCATTCGAAAGTCTCCACCAGAGGTCGTCTCCCCAGCACCCAGCGGCGGCGCCACCGTAGGGTCAGCCTCAGGCGACAATGTAAGACCGCAAGTACCGCTAGGATGAGGCACGCGAACCGGCGTTTCATCATTTCCGCGTCTATTTACAGCTCTACCCTTACACTCTGGACAGAGCCATTCTGGTTGTACATTCCCCCTCGAAGGTATGCCCACACAAGCCTTGTGGAAAGCACTAGCGCACTTCTTGCACTTAACTGCTTCAGCCGATGATGTGAAACGGCCACATCCCCCACATTTATTCATTTTATCGTTTAACTTTTCCACTCAACGATAGATGTCGCCACCGCTCGACGCGATGCAGGAACCTTTGTGTTATATTTTGAGGTAAATAGAAATTTAAATATGACCAGACACCCACAAATCACTCGTTATTCAAATGTTATTAATTATTTACTATTTAATATGCAATTTAATGTCAATTTATTTATTTGTATTATATGAATTGTTTGTATAAAAAAAAACTTATGTTATATTAAATGTCACTTTCACTGTCTGTTGTTTTATTTATACCACTGTCACCAACTTTGTATAAAAATAATTTAAAGTATATTTAGACCCACTCCGATTTATCGCCAACACTGGATGAATGTCACTACATGTGCGTCTACAATATTCCGGAACATTTACGCATAAACACTTGCATTTACTATTTATAAACAAACTTTTGCAAGGAGCCAATGTTCACATGACAGCCAGCGCCATCTGTCCCATCAATATTTTAGACTTTTAGACTTTGGGACTTTGGGACTTTGGGACTTTGGGACTTTGGGACTTTGGGACTTTTGGACTTGGGGACTTTTGGCCTTTGGGACTTTGGGACTTTTGGACTTTTGGATGGGATCTTGGTACTTTGGGTCTTTGTAACTTTGGGACTTTGGGACTTTTGGACTTTTGGGCTTTTGGACTTTTGGATGGGACCTTGGTACTTTGGGTCTTTGGGACTTTTGGACTTTTGGAGTTTTGGACTTTAGACTTTTAGACTTTGGGACTTTGGGACTTTGGGACTTTTGGACTTTGGAACTTTGGGACTTTGGGACTTTGGGACTTTGGGACTTTTGGACTTTTGGACTTTTGGACTTTTGGCCTTTGGGACTTTTGGACTTGGGGACTTTTGGCCTTTGGGACTTTGGGACTTTGGAACTTTGGGACTTTGGGACTTTGGGACTTTGGGACTTTGGGACTTTGGGACTTTGGGACTTTGGGACTTTGGGACTTTGGGACTTTGGGACTTTGGGACTTTGGGACTTTGGGACTTTGGGACTTTGGGACTTTGGGACTTTGGGACTTTGGGACTTTGGGACTTTGGGACTTTGGGACTTTGGGACTTTGGGACTTTGGGACTTTGGGACTTTGGGACTTTGGGACTTTGGGACTTTGGGACTTTGGGACTTTGGGACTTTGGGACTTTGGGACTTTGGGACTTTGGGACTTTGGGACTTTGGGACTTTGGGACTTTGGGACTTTGGGACTTTGGGACTTTGGGACTTTGGGACTTTGGGACTTTGGGACTTTGGGACTTTGGGACTTTGGGACTTTGGGACTTTGGGACTTTGGGACTTTGGGACTTTGGGACTTTGGGACTTTGGGACTTTGGGACTTTGGGACTTTGGGACTTTGGGACTTTGGGACTTTGGGACTTTGGGACTTTGGGACTTTGGGACTTTGGGACTTTGGGACTTTGGGACTTTGGGACTTTGGGACTTTGGGACTTTGGGACTTTGGGACTTTTGGCCTTTGGGACTTTTGGACTTTTAGATGGGACCTTGGTACTTTGGGTCTTTGGGACTTTGGAACTTTGGGACTTTGGGACTTTGGGACTTTGGGACTTTGGGACTTTGGGACTTTGGGTCTTTGGGACTTTGGGACTTTGGGACTTTGGGACTTTGGGACTTTGGTACTTTGGGACTTTGGGACTTTGGGACTTTGGGACTTTGGGACTTTGGGACTTTGGGACTTTGGGACTTTTGAACTTTTGGCCTTTGGGACTTTGGGACTTTTGGACTTTTAGATGGGACCTTGGTACTTTGGGTCTTTGGGACTTTGGAACTTTGGGACTTTGGGACTTTGGGACTTTGGGACTTTGGGACTTTGGGACTTTGGGACTTTGGGACTTTGGGACTTTGGGACTTTGGGACTTTGGGACTTTGGGACTTTGGGACTTTGGGACTTTTGGACTTTTGGCCTTTGGGCCTTTGGGACTTTGGGACTTTGGGACTTTGGAACCTTGAGACCTTGGGACTTTGGGACTTTTGGCCTTTTGGACTTTTGGACTTTGGACTTTTGACTTTTGGACTTTTGGACTTTTGGACTTTTGTACTTTTGTACTTTTTGACTTAATTTAAGGTGAGGTGAAAATTAAGTTTATGAAGAAGTTTCACTTCTTACGTGTGTACACTAAGTACACGCAATTTTTTTTTGTTGAAAAGGGGTTACTTCTGAGGTGGTCCCATTTTCACCAGGTCAAGATCTGATGAAGGGATCTAGGAGAAAACGAGGGCAACCACCGAAAATTGTAGGGACAACTAGTGTGCTTGTTAACTTTTTAATTAAGTGCTTTAAATGTTCTACACTTTAATGAAGGTATGGCGTCGATCTGATGATAGAGTCGAAAGACAGTCGAGGGCATTCCTAAACAATTTACAGCAGTTATCTTGTGTTTGGGCTTGATTGATTTGTATTGATGAGAACTTTACACCTAGATTGATAGATCCAACTTAAAAAAAAAAGAAAGGTCTCAATGTTTTATGTATGTTCACCGTCAATTATAGACGGATTTCAATTTTTTTTTGTTGAATAGGGTTTACTTCTGAGGTGGTCCCATTATAACCAGGTTAGGATCTGATGATGGGATCCTGGAGAAATCGAGGGCAACCACCGAAAATTATAGGCACAACTAGTGCGTTTGTTAACTTTTTAATTCAGTGCTTTAATGTACTACCATTAATAAAGGTCTGGAGTCGATCTGATGATGGAACCAAAAGAGATTCGAGGGAATTCCTTAACGATTTACAGCAGCTACCTTGTGTTGGGGCTTGAATCATTTGTATTGATGAGAACTTTCACCTAGATAGATATAAATAAATAAATAATAAATAAATATTCACGGACATTTCACACAACGCTATCTGATTCCAAAGTAAGCTAGGAATAACCTGCTTGTGTTATGGGTATCAGACCACGGATATTAATACTAATATACTTTTAAGTACATACATATTATACATAGACACCCAGACTCTTGAGACAAACATTTATGGGTCACACAAATATTTGTTTCCGGTGGGAATCGAACCCACGACCTCCAGCGCCGCAAGTGGTATCACTACCGACTGCGCCACAGAGGCAGTCCAGATATATTTTTCGGTTCACCCGTCGCTTAAAATAATAAAAAAAATTTTCAATAAAAAATACAACCGACTTCCAAGAAATCCTGAAAAATATTTTTTTTTAGCACAAAGTAATATGTAGTTGATTTATCAGATTTTATTCAATATAATATTGAAGTTGGTGCCATGAATAATACCTCCCTAAACCTATGAATTTACTTGGCGCCGACTTCAATATGATATTGAATAAAAAATCAGGTAAATCAAAATACATATTACTTTGTGCTAAGTAAATTTTATTTTTCAGGATTTCTTGGAAGTCGGTTGTATTTTTTATTGAAAAATTTTTTTTCATAGTCGATACATTCAAATTAACAATTTTTCCAACTTCTTGTTTTGGGGAATAATTCCCCAAAACAAGAAGTTGGAAATGAAAAATGACTTTTAAGCACAAAATACTTATTATACAGATACTTTTATCGATGTCATTGGTGTGACCCTTCGACAACACTATTTAACTAACACATAGATCTTTCATTTTTGGTCTCGTCTTCAGTTTGACACTGTTCATCTCGTACATTCTAAATCTATGCATGAAACAGACCACAACAGACGTTGCAGGCAGCCTCCGGCGTTTATAGGAGACCATAGCCTTAGAAGTTTGATTTTTTACAGCTTCAACTGACCTCGATACCTTCCCGCGGTCTTGAACGGGCAATAAAGTGATCCTATAAGGGCTCTGATTTTTCCTTTTAGATACGGAACCCTAAAAACGACTAAGTACCTACGTTGCGTGGTGGTTTTATATGATTGTTATGATTATGTAAAAGTTTGAGCAAGTGTATAATTATGTGGATATCTCGGAAATAGATTATAGTTTGGAAGTAGATGTGGCTCGCGGCTTTGCCCGCGTGTAATTCGGTACCCGCTCCCGCTATAATATAAGTAATTGATTATGAAATGATAACATATTCCTGGAATGAAAAGCCTATGTGTTATTCCAGACTATAAGCTATCTTTGTACCAAACAGCCCAATTCGTTCAGCCGTCAGAGCGTGATTAAGTAACAAACATCCAAACATCTTCACAAACTTTCACATTTATAATATTAGTAGGATAACAACAGTATCTACCCCATGAATAAGTTTCCATACGAAGCGGAAACGGATACAAAATTGCGATGTCGCGGGCGCCATCTAGTTTCTGCTAATTCTTGTAAAATTAAATAAGTAGGTACCTACTGACACTTTTCACGGCAAATTCTAAACTTATATCTATTACTAGCCGATGCCCGCAGCTTCGCCCGCGATGGCGCTGTATGTGAAATTTTGCTGAATTTTCTTTGCTATAAACCTCACGGAGCCCGAGACCTTTCCAACGAATGCAAAACCGTGGAAATCGGTTTGTGCGTTCTGGAGTTATAGCGTCAGGAAGGAAAACCCGACTTATTTTTATATAATAGATTATCTAAAAAAGTAAAATAGTACGCCATCTACAACCTTTTTCTCGAACTAAAATTATCTTTATCGCAGTACAACCAAACCAATATAGATGGCAGTGCCATCTGCACTTTAATTTTATACGACGGCAGAATGAAATTGTTTACCATAGAATTACATCTAAAATATCCAAATTAACAATAATAAATAAAGGTTCAATCAAATAAGTCAAGGCAAAAATTATATAACGCCGTTATGCCTTCCGCAGCTACAGCCTTTTAATAAACGTTCTAAACATATTCTAATAGATGTCTCTAGTAATCTTATGCAAGGTCTTAAACATCTTTGGGTACCTACCTATATATACTGACCTGGCCTAAATTTGTTGTAAAGAAGAAGCGCTCATGGCCCCACGGTCTCAGTGTTTTGTAACCCATCAATGTAATAAGCAACATTTACTGTGGCCAGTCATGGATGGGTGACCACCACATGACCACATTGTGACATTTATTTGCGAGCATTTCCATACTTCGGAAGGCACGTTAATCAGTTGGTCCCTGTTGCCGGTAAAATGGCAATCGTTAAGCCAAGTTGAAGGCCTTTTAATGGGCGGCTTGAAAATTTTTAACAGAGGTTGATGCATCAGCTGCTTTGCAATTATGTCCTGAATGATGTGATCTATGTGTCGTTATTACTGTGTGTATGAATTTACTAAAATATCAGGACATCGTTCATCGAAATCAGCAGGATGATTGAAACTCCATGTCCCTTAGATCGATAATACTTCTATCTATTTAGAACGATGAGAGGTAATCTTATATTATATGTCAAGTAACTACACTGCTGAGAATCCCAGAGGGTTTTTAAGAAAGATTACCTTACTGTCAACTCTCATACATAGATATGTGATGAAATAAAACAAGAAATATGTCCCATTTTAACCCTTTAGGTAAAACTACAGAATCCCAAAATGTAACTAAATCTTTCTAAATTCTTACAGTAATTTGCATTGGGTATGGTCCTACCATGGTGATTTTCAGTTATTCAACGTTTATACTGCATCAAGTTTTATGTAAGAATCATTGTCTATGATCAGTCCCCTCCACCAACCCATGGTCTTACCAGCCTCTTGGCTATGAAGAACGAATCGTTGGGAGCTACATGCCGTAATTGCGTTTGTGCTCTTTCCGGCGCGCACTCTGTAGACTTCCACAATTGACTTACCTATCAGAACAAACTAATCAACATTATGTGTTGGAAAAATTTAAGGCTACCTTTTACCGTACTAGTCGAAAGAGCTGAAAGCAACGGCGATATAATAAATACTAGACGATGACCGTGACTTTGCCCGCGTAGAATTGGTTACCTGTTCCCGCTTCCCATACCTACCTGCCGCGCCTATAATTACTGCAGACGATAATCTAGTCCTATACCCGATTTCAGCCAGATCTGTTTAGCCGTTAGACCGTGATTGAGTAACATCTCCATCACCCAAACATCTTCTCGAACTTTCACATTTAAAATTATCGTAGTCGTTTACATTTTGACTGCCTCTGTGGCGCAGTCGGTAGTGATACCGACTGCGGCGCTGGAGGTCGTGGGTTCGATTCCCACCGGAGACAAATATTTGTGTGACCCATAAATGTTTGTCTCAAGAGCCTGGGTGTTTCTATGTATAATATGTATGTATTTAAAAGTATATAAGTATTAATATCCGTAGTCTGATAGCCATAACACAAGCAGGATATTCCTAGCTTACTTTGGGATCAGATAGCGTTGTGAGAGATGTCCGTGAATATTTATTTATTTTATTTTATTAAGACAGTCTTTTAATAGATATAAGTAAGTAAAGTCTTGTGATATTATTACAAAAAAAAAGCTTCAAAAAGGCAATTACTTCTGAAAACTTCTGAATATTTCTTTGAAATTGGGAAATCGTGGAAACCCTACAACTCTCAGTTCAAATTCCATTTCTTTCTCTTTATTTATGAACTTGAACCTTGAAGCTCATGAAATAAGATCAGTTTTTGCTTAGTATATTACTAATAAGAATATCAAGCAAGCTCCAAATCCGACGTTTTGTATAATGAAATTCTTTAAGTTCATTGAGAGGTATGCGTAACACAATTTAATTAAATTCTAAAAATGATTCCACCAATTACATAATTTGAATACAATTGTATCTGTACAATTGCAACAAACTAATAAGGAGAATTCTATTGTGAAATCTGTTTCACAATAGAATTCTCCTTATTTTTGACTTATTTGAACTTACTTAAACAACGAATTTACATAAGTAATATTCTAAAAATATAAACTGTTTTTAACATTTAATCAATCCGTCAACGCCAAACCAAAACCCTTCGGACTTTGTATCTACTTGAAACCTTAACTGGATGGTGCCCGTTGCACTGTCTTCGTGGAAATTTGAATATGAATGTGCCTACTTAATTCCCGGGATAAAAAATACCATATGTGTTATTTCAGACTATAATTTATCCCTGTCATCCCGGTTTTAGCAACTCTCCATAAAATAGAGTGCAGAGGGGCTTATGGCGAGACTTTGTCTGTAATCTGTGACTCTGTCGCATTAACCTACGTCACTAGGTCACGTGGATCATCTGTTCAATGTTTGAAATAAAACAAAAATGACAACATCAATCGGATTGAACTTTCACGTTCACAATAAACCTTTTAGAGAGGGGCAGTCGGGTGAGACCGTCTCACGGCTTTCTTGTTTATTACAGCCAGACTCTTTCAGTTGTTAGAGAGTGAAAGAGTGAAGAGCAACATCGTGACATCAAACATCTACACCCACAAGCTTTCGCATTTATATAACACGAGTATTAGTAGGAAGTTAAAATGAGAAGACAATTTAGCATTACGAAAGGGATTTCAGAATTTCACCTTTAAGGCTTTACATATTAGACATCGACATATCCTAAGGCAATTCGAAGGATTGCAGCGTACGCTTATTTCATTCGATTCTAATAAGTTTTTATGAGGATTAAACTAATATATTTAGATGAAAAAAGTGCATTACTTGTGATGATGTTTGCAATATTTCTCATTTTTCGAGAGCGATTTCGATCGAACAAAGTTTTCCTAATCGTGTTTTGAACCGTTAAAAAGCAAAAGTATCTAATAAATCACAATAATATAGTTTTATCAGATAAAATCTTAGACCATATATCACGGGACTAGCCTTTGCGAACCACCGCATACAAAAATATTCTGCCAGTTTTCATACAAATGAAGGGGGAAACACAAAGACATATAAAATTTCATTGCATTTAAAAATGTATTAATCGACAAACGCGTAATGGCTGTTGTGTGTTAATTTTTATTGTACAGTCAACTACAATGAAATGTACTAGTTTAATCATATAAAATGATGTTCTGATGTACAGTGCTTTTATAAAGCCAAAAGACCAAAGACTTCTATATAAAGAGGTAGACCTGCCCTACGCACCAATTTTTGAAGCGTATAAACTGAGCTAGTTAGCGCGGTTGCGCGCAGTTCGCGCTGATACTATGTCACTGTCGTATCTCCCACGATTTAACAACAAAAGTGTATTTTTAACGTGGAAAAGTACATAATTATCGTCATAAAAGTGCTTAAGACTTGGTAGTTTACGAAGGAGTACAAATTTATTTGGTAAGCACGCACAATTTATGCGTAATTAATTATTTTTCATCAATTTTATGATTATTCTTAATCGTATTAACCCACCAAATTGTACAGGCCTAACTAACCTAACGCCCTCAATACTTTTGTTATACTTCGTATTTTGACAGCATAATACTTGCTGAATATGCCAAGCGAGCGTCAAGGCACGGGGATTCCTCGAATAGTTATAGTTCTACGCAAGTACGGTTTGCAAGAAAATTTAATTTATGTTTTACTTTTTGTGTAGGTACTTACAACGATTGTGATCAAATCAGTCAATATAATGCCTATCTTGTGTACTAAGATTTTGTAAAAATTACACATCAAAATGCAGTTACCTTTCACAGGTTATTTTAAGATTATTATATGAACTTTTTATGAGATTATTAAATCATTCATTGACGAATATTATTACATTTTTTCGTTCCTATTAGCTTTCCTCAAGATCAACTACGTCAGAAAAAATGGGTTGAATTTGTCAGACTGGAGCGGTCGGAAAGCGATTAGAAGCCCAATACCTATTCCAGAATATGCTATACAGGGTGTCCCACGGCTATGTCACATGGAAAGAAAGTAACTTAAATATTGTAGATGGAACATTTTACTGAAAGAAGACATTATTTTAATTTAAAAATAACTTAAACACCCCGTAGGTTTATCATACCGATCGAAAGGCTTCATCATAAGGATTTTTTTGCTAACTAACATAGTTTCAAAAATAAAAGGAAGACCATGTATTTTAAAATTTGATGTGAAATTTTGTTCAGAAAAATGAAAAGCTGGCATCGCCGGTGTTCTCAATGAAGACTTTCGTCTCTGGATCGGGACAAATACGATGGCCGCCGAGATCCACTGATCTAATAATGTTAGTTTTTTTATGGGGTTATGACATGAAATTTTTTATATACCAATAAGGTGGCAGACAAGCATACGGCCCACCAGAAGGACCGGTAGTCACCGCAGCCTAAATTAAATGTAGTTTACAAGAAATGAAAATGTCCACGAGTTACAAACAGAACTTGGACATATTATTATAAATATCCACCACAGCAAGATAAAAAGATTGACAAGGAGTAGAATAATCAAAAGTGTGCGACTTTGTATTCAACAGTATGGGACTTTTGTAATAAAAATGCTAAAATTCATGGTCTTCCTTTTATTTCTGACACTATGTTAGTTAGCAAAAAATAATCCTTATGATGTAGCCATTCGATCGGTATGATAAAGCTACGTAGTAATTATTTTTTCTCGTGTAGCGGATTCGATTCCCGGCTCAACCATGTAATTATTTAAAAATCTATGAATGCAGTTTAGGTTATTTTTTAAATTAAAATAATGTCTTCTTTCAGTAAAATGTTCCATCTACAATATTTAAGGTACTTTCCCTCCATGTGGCATTGCCGTGGGACACCCTATATAATAGTAGTAATAATTGCATTGATTTTCAAATAAACTAGGATTTGTGATTAATTTATTCCTGAATAATATAATAAGTTCTGTTGTTGAAATGACTAGTGAGAGCCGCCTTGAAAGTGGATATACAATATTACACACATTTAGTGTACATTTCTTTTTATTAGTTCCAGTCTTATTTGTGGCAGGCAGAGCCTCTCTTTCTTGTGGCCTTAATTAAATTTAAATATATATGAAGATGACTGATTACTTATTAAATTGGGTTTTTATTTAGCACTAGCTGACCCGCGCAACTTCGTCTGCGCCACATAAGAGAGAGGATTACCTGTTCCCGTCGCATTTACTCCCGTTGCGTTGCGTTTACTCCCGTAGCGTCTCGTCGTTAATATTCAATACTACGTGAGAGAGAGAGAGAGATGTTTCTCGTCGCGTGTATTCCCGTCGCATTATTTTTAAGAACAATTTCGTTTATGAAAGAGGTATCCCGTGGCATTAATGTAGAAAAAAATTGATTTCCATTAAAAATGATTATTGTGCACCAACCGAAAGATAGACACATGCTATCGCGCATTTTTTTTAGAACTTTTTTAGGAGAAACAATTTTGTAGTACCTACATATTTTTTACATAACTATAAATATTTACGCAGCACACGCAACGAAGCTCTCAAAAGGAATAACTTTTTCACGGTTTTTGCAACATTTACTATTAATGCTCCGCTCCTATTCGTTGTAGCGTGATGTTATATAGCCTATGACACTCCACAATAACGTAGCTTTCTATTGGTGAAAGAATTTTTTAAAATCGGTTCAGTAGATGCCGAGATTACCCCTTACAATTTAACAAATATACAAACACACAAACTTTACTTCTTTATAATATTATTATTATATTATTATATTATTAAGTATTAAGTAATTAAGTATAGATAAACGATGTTCCTAAAAGAGAAACGCGCCAAGTGTACGCTAGCGCTTGGACGTGTGCTCGCGTGTTCTAATAATTCATACGTTATTGTGCTTATGCGCGGCTTCGGCCGCCGCACGATTTTATTACTATGAGTTCGCCACTTATAGTAAATGAGCTGTTGGCATTCATACAACATGCCATAGACACGATGGACAAAGTTAGCATTCTGCAGATCTGCAAGTCGAGTTTCAAGGAAGATGAGATAAGCAGTAGCAAAAGGCTGATTTATGAAAAACTCGGTAAACTAGACGAGATGCCCCCTCGAAGAAGAGATGGAACAGAGAAGAGTGTACAAGACATCATCACTCTTCTAAAGCGAATTGATCCAGACGACGTGCCCACCTTCGTCGCTAAAGACCTGCACAGGCTGCCTCCCGTATCCTTCGACCACGTCGACGTCACCAGGCTGTTAAAAGATATCATTTATCTCAAGACAAGTTTGGCAGAAACGCAAGTGAGACTGGAGAAGTCCGAAAACATCATTGGTGATTTGCGTGCGGAAATGGCGTTATTACGTAGTGCGGTTTCGGTTACCAAGTCACCCGACGCCTCTAAGTTGAACGAACGGCAGGAAATGTCATCATGCGCAGTCAGCAATCTGGCGGCGCAAACAAATGCGTCACTGGCTGTTGCTATTGAGGGCGATGCATTACGATCGGCCACGGCACGTGGCCTGTCTCCGGTAGCGGTGACGGCACGTGTAAGTACTTCGTCACCTAGAAGTGCTTACGCGAAAATTGCCGCGAAGAAGACATGTCCAGAGAAGATACGTTCTCTCGAACCGTCCAATAACAATGTACGCTTAGAGCCTGTGAAACCACATACTGATTCGGAGGGCTTCATTAAAGTAGAAAGGAAGAAACGAAAGCCCTCCAGTCGCAACCACTGTGGTACCGGTGTAACGGGACCGAACATGTTGCTGCGTCCGGCTACGGCGACGACTCAGCTATACGTGTCTCGTCTGCATCATTCCACGAAGGCTGAGGAATTAGTCGAGTACATAAATATTAAGACTAATTGTGACGCGAGGGTGGAGCAGCTAGACTCGTACCGTGACGTTGATTTCCGTTCGTTTATGGTGCGGGTCCCGTCAGAACGTCTATCCACCTTCATGAGCGAGACCTTTTGGCCGAAGGGTGTAGTATACCGACGCTTCCGAGGAAGAATAAACTACACCACGCAGCGCATCACAACGGCGCCGTCGATTATTCGTGTGCATAATTAATAAGATATAGTTTAAGTTTTTCAATTATGTATTAGTATATTAAGTATTTTTATTTGTGTAATGTTATGTTATGGGCCATGTTGCCTGAAATAAATCTTTATTATTATTATTATTATAAAAGTAAATTAGGCGATGGTTTTCCTTAAAAACGTATAGATATTATGTTTGTTAACCTATGGAATTGTTAGACAAACTATTTTGAAAATAGTTATTCGTTCAGTAAAATAGTTCTGCAAACACCATTAAACAGTACATTTAATTTGATTTATTTGGTGTACATAATTAGTGTTCAAGTCAGTATTTTTAGTTTGACTTTGAAATATTTTGTTCGGAAAAGGGGAATATTCAGATATCGATTAAAATACATGCCTTAATTAAATAGGTATAAAATTAGTTTTTTAAGTTTATATTTAAATATGAACATCATTGGTAAATTTTGCATTTTATACCTTTAGCCTCAGTTCAGACACGGCGGGAACCGCGCGGAAATCGCGCGGTAACCGCGCGTTTATGTCTGAACGATTACTAACTAACTCATATAAATAAGACCCGCGCGATTTTAGAATCGCATGGAAATCGCGTGGTTCCCGCCGTGTCTGAACTGAGGCTTATACCTACCTACTTAACATTTTTCTGCAGTCTGTACGTGTGATACAGAATCGTAAAACTTCGAGAGTATTCGGTGGTACTCGGCTTGTAATTGGAGTCCATACGCCTTCTCTTTTACTTTTGTTCTATTTATGTATTGCTATTGCAGTTACAATTACGTAAATATAGTTTATTAGTGAGTGTAGTTTTAGCAATGTGTGTGTATGAGGATTGCTTTTATGCTTTCGTTTCTTATAGTAGAGCGTATCTACCTCATTTTATATAGTTATCTTTGCAAAAGACCAAATGGTCATGTGCAATGGCAGAAAACAATGCTTAAGTAAGGCGCATCCTGTGGTTAGATGATCTAAGGATAAAATTAAAGAATATTTCCTACTATAAAGTTCACCCCAAGATGAGACTCTTTCGAATATAAAGCTTTAGTCTATTTAATCGCAATACGTATCTATGTCACAGCTAGTACCTAATGATATTTCTCTATTGAAACCCAAATACAGTAGACTCACCTCAACACGTGAACAAACAAACAGGTTTACTGAACTAAACCAGAAGTAACACACTACACTAGACATTGAACCAAAGTTACAGTCACAGTACTGCCAGAATACAGTCTCCGCCGTATCAAAGCACAGGATACAGATGGAACAGTTAGACAAATATTTGCTAGCTGTACAGAATATTTGTTGCTGACTGCCGTAGGTCTTGGTGTGATTTACGCCTTGCTTGGTTCAGGTATTGTAGCTTGAGTTGTGTGCGAGAAACGGAACGTAACGTAGTAGTTCTAAGATGACAAATGTTCATTGCAGTCATCGAACTAAATGTACGTATTGCACTGTATACGTATTGTCGTTGGTCCCGGTTGCCAGTAAAACGGTAGTCGTTGAGCCAAGTTCCAAGCCAAGAGCCCTTGAAAAATTTCAACAGCAGGCAGTCACAACCTGCGCCTGTCTATCTTAACACAGCAATACGGATCACCACCTATTACGTAGGAAAATTTCTTAAGAAAAAAAGGTGAAATGTGGGCATATAATAATATGCCTCTGCCTACCCCTTCGAGGATGAGGGTGTGACCATATGTATGTATGTATGCACTGTTTAATGGGCTGCGGAGACGATCAAGCGACTAGAGTCAAGTCATGTGTACATAGACGTCGATGCACAGACACGTGCATAGAAACCACGCACACTGTATCTACTTTCATTCACATTTCCACAGACTTGACTTTCAAGTCACTTCACCGTCTACGGACTCTATACAGCCTCGACGACATGAAGCAAGTTTACAAGCTACAAGCCAGCGAGTTCGCAAGCAGCTTCTATACCTACTCGCTCGTGTCACCGACCTTGCTTTTTTACAATCTGCTATTGATTAGATATCCTATTCTAAAGTCAATACTTATCCCTTGCTAACTTTCTAACTTGCCAAGAAGCAGCGCAGCTTGTAAACTCTTTCTGTATGCCTCGATGCTGCTGTTGCTATGTGACGTGACTCCTGACAAATGCCTTCAAAGTCTAATGTTTCTGAAGAAAGGAAAGATTTACGATTTGCCACTATGCCCAATGAAAAACCTTGAATTGAGAGATTCTGAAATCAATGTTAAAAAAATTGTAATCCACGACTCATTTTTAGGATTTCATATTTTTGTTTGTTCTATTAGGCGACGTCCCGGCAGCAACTAAAGTCTGCCAGAAATTCTGGAGCATCTTTCCCAAAAGTTACGCGAATAGGCGAGTTCCGTGTATATATTTATACCAGCTGATGCTCGCGACATCACCCGCGTGAAATTTGTTTCCCTTTCCCGCTTCCCATGGGGACATTTTCCCGGGATAAAATGTCAGCCTGTGTTATTCCAGACTATAATCTACACCAGTTCCAAATTTCAACCCCATTTCAGCCGTTAGAACATGATTGATTAACAAACATCCAAATATCTAAACATCCAAACATCTTCACAAACTTTAATAAACTTTCACATTTATAATGTTAGTAGGATTTGTCGTTTGGAGTCTATCATGATATTCTAAGAAAATTTCCACAAGTACTGAAAATATTAAACCTTTTGACCTACTTTGCAGCTCCGCTAATAAACACATTTAATATCAAGTCAAACTGCCAAGACTGTCTACAATTTGCTCTCAATAATTATAATTTGAAGAGTTTCAAGGAACATGTACCCTTGACCCAATTGTAGACTAAAGTCGTCTCTAATTATATCAAAATCGATGGCATTACTAACCAATAAGGCTGTTATAACCATAGAGAGGTTTGCATAACTAAAATCGAGGATACAGTTTCAGAAATTAGTTGGAACAAACAAACAGAAATGTTAACATACCTATTTAATGTACGTTTATTTGGAATTAAACAGACACCTAAATTTTATGTAAGTATGTATAGATAGATAATTGTTACATCGTGAAAATTTAAAATTATCACAGTTAGCAATAACTCACCTCTGTTAGAAAAGTGAACCATTTATTAGGTTAATTAGATCTCACAGAGACTTTGGTCAGAAACACTCAACTCAAACTCAAAACTGGTAGACCACTTTCTTGGTAGCTCCTCCTCCTCGTTCCAAAGTTTACAATAAACTTCAAGCCTACAATACCGCCTGTCTACATAAACTTTGTAATATTTCATAACTAGCTGATGCCCGCAGCTTTGCTCGCATAAAATTTGTTCCCGTTTCCGCTTCCCGTGGGAACTTATTCCCGGGATAAAAAGTGGCCTATGTGTTATTCCAGACCATAATCTATCCCTGTACCAAGTTTCAGCCAGATCCGTTCAGCCGTTAGAGCGTGAAAGAGTATAAAACATCCATACTCACAAACTTTCGTCTTTTTTTTTTTTTTATACTACTTAGGTGGTAGACAAGCTTACGGCCCACCGGAAGGTTGGTAACCGTAGCCTATAGACGTTTGCAACACCAGAGGCGCTACACATGCGCTGCCGACCCGGGCGCAGGTTGTGACGACCCACAGTTGAAATTTTTCAAGCCGCCCGTAAGGCCTTCAACTTGGCTTAACGACTGTCATTTTACTGACAACCGGGACCAACGGCTTATCGTGCCTTCCGAAGCACGGAAACGCTCGTAAATAAATATCACAAAGTGGTACACGTGGTGGTCACCCATCCATATCCGGCCACAGTAAATGTTGCTTACTGCAGTGATCGTTTACAGAACACTGAGTCCGCGGGGCCACGAGCGCTTCAAACTTCGTCTTTGTAATATTAGTATCTAAGATAACTGAAAAGGTACTTATTTAACGTTTATTTTCCATGCTAAATATTATAGAGGAAAGACTTGTTTTTTCGTAATCCATAAACGCTGAAACTACTAAACTGAATTGAAAAATATTTTCACACCCACATAAAATGTGAATCTGAGGGAATGTGTGTGGGGTATCATAATTATTCTCTTGAAAATGTGCTCATAGGCCGGATTCGACTAAAAGTAAAGTAATTTTCCATTTTGCCAACAATTAACAATCTAATTAAATCCGGGTTTTTAATATCACAGATATAGAATATCAAGTAGGTAGGTATATAAGTTATATTTTGTATTCCCGTAAATTGCTGAAACCTTTAAATTTCAGTTTCCTATTTCTCATCTTTGTCGAAATTAAATAGGTAGCGTTATGTCGCACCTTGATTTCGAAACCGTTACTAAACGAAATTTTTACGAAATCGAGTTAATAACGCCATCTTTTTTAAATCGTCAGGAACTACCGAATGAATTTGACAGTTTATTTAATACCTCAATATTACGGTAGATAGCTCTAAACTAAAACGTTACTAAACGAAAATTTTAAACAAATGCTAATGACATAACCGTTATTAAACCAGTTGTCACTGGTCATTTGAGGAGTCGACGTACAAGTTTATAATTAAAGTGTAACAATTGATATAAGAACGGTTCACTTTCTCGTTAAGCTATATTATTTACTTATTTTTATTCTATAAAGTGTGTTTTTTGTTTAGTCACAGTTTTTAACTTAAAATCTGTATTTCATTTTTTTTCAAATTTAAAACTAAAACCGTTACCTTTTGTATAATCCTTATAATAAAGATTCTAGATAAAAGTATGACATAAATATTGAGTTTAAAATAGTGATTATTGGTTTAGTATAGTTCTTGACTAACTTTATTTTCATGTTTACGCTTAGGATTATTACAATAAGTATACAAATAAAAAGTATAAAACAAATTAAAAAAGATTTATAAATGACTGTTTAGTTTCATATTGTGTTATATTATTTTTATTTAAAATTTGATAATTATTATACAGTTGTATAGTATAAGTGTGTAATAAGAAGTCGTTTTTTTTTAAGGTGAGGGTATATCCATCATGGATGCTATGCCGGACTCCGACCGACTAAAAAACCTAACGTAACGCCTAACAGCCTATGGTTGGGTACCCCGGGTAAGCCCTCGGAAGGATGTCCCAGGACTCCCAACAGACCTACGGCCACCACTGCGGCCTCGCCCAGGGGGCGGTTCGGGTGCTATTCCGCGTCTTTGGGGAGTTTCGGGTGTGATCCCGCTTCTAAGGGGGGGTGTGCGGGAATCCCTTACGTCACGCTGCCGTCATGTGCCTACTGCTGTAAGGACGGTGAGTAGCCCTCTCACCGTCCTCAGGCCCCCGATCATAGAGGCCGATAGTCTTCGGCGAAGACACGACGACGGCGCCCAGGTTGCCGATTGAGGAACTCGAGTGGGAGAGATCTCTCGCGTTCCCGCCCCGCCGCCTCTTTCACGAGCATGACCTGCTCGCAGAAAGAGGCGGCGCAGTCCCACTTGCTCCCGCTGGAGATTACGGCTCGCACCATGGTTGCTCTCGAGCGAGAGAGTGGAGTGTCTACGTCCATACCCAGTACGAGGACCTGGTGCTGTTGCGCCCACGACGTGCACTCCACCTGCGTGTGGAGCGCTGTGTCATCGCTGCGATCCTCGCAGTGCTGACACTCGGCCGTGGTTTCCCGGTGTCTTCGTGTGATGCGGGAACTAGAAAAGATTTGCTCGGTCATCAATTATAGTATGTAATAAATATCTCGGAGACAGTACAAAATAGATTTGCAGAGCTTTGCCAAGGGCATTTCCTTCCAACAGTTGTCTTCAAGAAAGCTATCGTTCAACTCTTTGTCTACAGCCTTTTTATTCGCAGTTTACAAGGCTGAATTAAATGCGTGTTCATGCATGTAGCACTAAACGGGGAATCCATTCACCATTCCTGCATTCCGTGGTAACTTATTCCGGGGATAAAAGGTAGTATTTCATAGTATATTTCTTATTCTTTTTTTTGTTTTGAAGCGCTCGTGGCCCCGCGGACTCAGTGTTCTGTAAACGATCACTGCAGTAAGCAACATTTACTATGGCCGGATATGGATGGGTGACCACCACGTGGACCACTTTGTGACATTTATTTACGAGCGTTTCCGTGCTTCGGAAGGCACATAGATACCTACCGAAACTACCGTGTCCGGCAAGCATCTGTGACAACCAGTAGGAGAGAGCACCGTGTCTCCTCTCCAGCCACTCGTCCATGACCGGTCTGTCGGCCGCGATTGTGGCGAATTCACCCTTTGGTTGCTCAAGTCGCACCTTCCATGTCTCCACGGTTTCCTGGTGGGGCAGGGACTGCTGGGCCTTGGTTTCTCAATACGCAGGCCTATGGCTCCACTCCAGCGCCTCCTTGCGCCATCTAAATAGTGTCGCAAGGGCTTTCGCTTCCAGCCGCATGCCGCCTCACCTGAGATCGTGCAGTATCCCCTTATCACCCTGACGGCTATCGCCCTCTGCGGGCTCAGCAATCTAGCAACGTTGCTGGCCGTCAGGATCATCGGCACGATCTCCAGGTACAGTCTCCTGTAGGGAGTATAGGGTCCCCTGATGTTGGGCATCAATGCCCCCATCAGTTTTGGGACCAAACTTCGGAAGTGATGTTCGATGTTCCACCAGCCATCGAGTACGAGCCGCAGATACTTTATCGAGGACTCGATGCCGATGCTGACGCCCCCTACCTGTAGTCTGAATCCCGCAGGTGGCCCCATCCGAATAAGAAGTCGTTTTCTGTTGATTATTATTCAAAATAAGTAAATACTGTGATTGTAGGCTTCAATTAAATCATAATTATTAAAAGAAGAATAAAGAGTTATTTGCCATTTATAATTGTTCTTCTTATGTTCGTTTAATAAATAGTGATTTTAACTATTACCTTTTATTTTATCCGTGTATTTAAATATATTTTACCCTTATTATAATATATTTTACTCTGTGGCGCGGTCGGTAGTGATACCGCCTGCGGCGCTGGAGGTCGTGGGTTCGATTCCCACCGGAGACAAATATTTGTGTGACCCATAAATGTTTGTCTCAAGAGTCTGGGTGTTTCTATGTATAATATGTATGTATTTAAAAGTATACAAGTATTAATATCCGTGGTCTGATACCCATAACACAAGCAGGTTATTCCTAGCTTACTTTGGGATTAGATAGCGTTGTGTGAGATGTCCGTGAATATTTATTTATTTATTTATTTATTATTCTGTCCTTTAAAATAGCTAGAATTTTATTTTTTACATAGTAACATTCAATTCATACCAACATTACAATATTCAATGATAATTGAAAACTAAAATTATTGCAATAGTGTTACTATAAAAAATGAAATTATTATAATTCAGTAATTATTTAAATTATCTAATTATGTGCCTTTACATCTTGAAAAGGAACCAATAATTTAATAAGTAATCTTAGGCATACCTCATAAAAGTTCATAACTTTTTCATAATGAGGTATTTAATAGGCCAAAAATCTTAAATTGCTTCTCCTGTAAAATTTAGTTATTTTGTTTAGTAACGGTTTCGAAATGAAGGTGCGATGTGTTATCGTTTCTGGGATGAATTACATTTCAATATCCACAATTATGGGGAAAAAGAACATTTTAATAATCATGGCACTCAGACTGTTTCGGGAAAGGTTTATTATATCAACGCTGGAAAGGCTAATTGCATTAACGACCATTATGAATTGTTCAGGAGAAGCATTTAAAGTTTCAAATTTTGCAAAAAAAATCATAACTAATTAACCACTTGAGTTATCCCATTGAAAATCAGAATGGTAATTATAAATAACGTTTCCTATAAAATGTATATAAATAAAAAAAATTAGGTATCCTCATTCCTAATATATTGGAGATAATACAATGCACAACATAATCTTGGTAAGGTAAAAATGACTTAAGTTAGTGTAACATCCTCATTGTGGTTCGCTAAAGACGTTTAAATGATTAAATAGCTGTATAAAATGAACTAGATAAATGTTTTATATTCTGTTCAGTATAGTTCCACATCAAAGTAAAATGTTTTATCGGGCTAAATCAAGTCAAACGATGACAGCCAGATTATCTTATCTGGCATTAAACGTTAAGTCACTCCTAGACTTTTAGTATTATCTCCCAATATGAATGACTTATGGAAGTGATCGGTAAAATAATCTTCAAATTACATTATATTTTTAAATTGATTTTTCTTAAAAAATCCAGAGCGTAACTTTATGTATTAGCAAAAAAATAAAACTACACGATTCTGAAATGAATCCCTGTCATTAAAATGGAAAAGCTATATGTTATGCTTATAACCATTAGGTTGTACCCATAGACTATGTGAGTCGAGTGTGGAGTAGTGAGTTATACTCACTACACCATCTGTTTTCCCAGACTTCCCCTAAGGATGAGTATGAGTATTCCAGTAGTTTTCACGGCGTCCGGTTGAATTCTCGTTTATTTACAGAATAGTACTGTCTGACCCATCCAGATACTGGAAATTTTCTTTGTTTTTTCTTGTTGTACCCATAATCTTAGATCTGCTAATTGAAATTATTTTATACTCAGCCATAACTTGAGACTGGTCTCCAGCAGGAGCATTTCGGTCGTGGGGGTCATTCGTCACTCTTAACCAGTACTGTCAAGTACTATTCAGGCTGCAATGTCCTGTAATTATCTCGTTAACTAGCCTCATGTTTCCTCTTGTTAGCTTTGACTATCTCATTCCCGCTGAAAATCTCAATCTAAGATTAAACTTCTGTTATTATGCTCCTGCTGATAAAGCCCTTGGTGAATTTATGAGCAATGGGAAGTTCAGTTCAGTTCAGAGAGAACTAAGAGTTTCCCAACGTCAGAATATACCTATGTGTATTATTATGTGCATCCTCTTAATTTTATTATTATTCATCTTATTACGATGGTGGCACACAAGTGTCCCATCATTTGCTTTGCAATGGGCATTATGGCCAAATATAATTTGTTAGGGTTATTATACTAGTCACAATTTAACTACTAAGGAGGCAAATAAGCACTCGTTTTATTTTGAAATTTTTTTGTTTTGAATGGCTCACTAGCCTATACATTCGCCAAATATGTTACACAACACACTTCAGTTGACAACTAAGGTGGCAAAAATCCTCCCTTACTTACGTGTACCGTGCAAGTTACGGCTGCCATCAGCAATAACTGCCGTCAGCAGACTGACTCCATCAGCCGGTGTCTCAGCATTTTATGTTTCACCCATTTTTATGTCGTTGTCACTTTCTTCGCAGTTCAGGGTGGTTTCTATTAAATCCGGAGAATTAAAGATTCCTTGACGTCAAAGAAGTACCTCAACGCGAACTGCTTTCGTACTACGCGTAACAGCCTACGGTTGGAAGCCCCGGGAAAGCCCTCGAAAGGATACCCCAGGACTCCCAACAAATCTACGGCTACCACTGCGGCCTCATCAATTTCGGGTGCTATCCTGCGTCTTTAGGGGGTGTGCGTGAATCCCTTACATCACGCGGTCGTCTAGGGTCAGCTTCTGTAAGGACGGTGAGCAAGCAAAGAGGCAGCGCAGTCCCACTTACTCCCGCTGGAAATCATGGCTCGTACCATCGTCTCCAGCGAGAGAGTGTCCACGTCCAGACCTGCCACGAGGACCTGGCGCTATTGCGCCCACGCCGTGCATTCCACCAATGTGTGGAGCGCTGTGTCCTCGCTGCGCTTCTCGCAGTGCTGGCACTCGGCCGTTGTTTCCTGGTGTATTCGCCACAGATACTTACCGAAGCTCCCGTGTCCGGTAAGTATCTGTGACAACCGGTAGGAGAGAGCACCGTGGCTCCTCTCCAGCCACTCGTCCATGACCGGTCTGATCGCCGCGATTGTGGCGCATCGCCCTTTGGTTGATCAAGTAGCACCTTTTTTCGTTGAACACATCTATGGTATTTATGAACAGATTCAGTGGTCCGTATGTGATAAAGATGCACATACTAACCATGCCAAAATATCAAATAATCTCAATAACACATAAAAAATATCCCGTTAGCTGTAATACTAATAAAATACTTTTTTAATTTTATCAATTTTTGTAACGTGTGAAGTGAAGTGACGCAAATTTGGAATTCAATAAGTAGGTTTTCGCATTTGTGCAAATATCGGCTGCAGATATTCGCCTTCGCAAATGTCCAGAAATTGGCATTCGTTATAATTGTGGAAGATGACACCCGTTGTCACTGGTCAATTATGACTAGTCACAATGTGTGTAGTCTCCCAGTTTTACACCGTATAGGTGGCTGAAGTACCCACAGAACATTTGACTCTTAGCTAACAGCCGCGGTCTAACTGCAAACGACGACCTTGACGTATCGTCTAACCGCCATTGTTTGATATTTGTCTTTCTTTTTTGGTGGTTTTATCACACTAATGTAATGAAATTTGCATTAAGCACAGTAGCTTATGTGCTCAAAACACATTAAAATCATTTCAGGTAAAATTGTGCTATCGACCAATTTATTAGTAAGGGCCATCCACAAAATTGGTTTAACGTCCTAATTTTTGCAATTAGAAAGAAGGTAAAAGGGTTTATACGACAATAAACTAAAATTTATTGACCAGTAAATTGACTTATTTTGAAATTCTAAAATAATTACCAACCACTAAAATGTTTTATGCCGTGAAAATTTCAAAAAATGGAATGGCTAAATGTTTTAAAATAATGATTTCTCAAATCATATGCAGGCTAAATGACTTATCAGTATTTACCTGCTGTCATGGGCGCTTTATTAACCAAAATCAAAAAATGAGTGGATTTAGAACACAAAAATATACCAAAATATCGCAAATCACCGATGTCTTAACGACCACCAAAGTGCTCAGATTACATCGTTACCTAGACCGTTCGAAAGAGAAAAATCAGACGATTCTAACGATATATAACTCATATTCGACCAAATTGGCTGTTAATGCAGTTTGCCTTTCCAGCGTCGATATGGAAAGAAAATAGTGAAGCCGTGAAAATTTTCTTAATAAAATAATTTTCATTGGTATCTAAGTTATAATTTCATATTCACATTGTATTGAACTACTACAAAATTTCCCAGTATCCTACCTAATAAGCCTAGAGAAAATGACTCGTATTGTTACTGATAGTAAAAGAGGGACTGTGCCATAAAATGTCTTTTATTCCAGTTCCCATGTTCAGCTTCTCAGGTATTTCTAAAATTCACTTCGAATGACATTCTGTTCTACGTATGGCAGATGTCGGCTAATGGTCTTTCTCAAACTTACGAAAATAAACCTCTGTGGGGTTTAGAGCCTGGAAATCTGAGAGTCGCACTCACACCCTCCATCTGTTCAACAAAGGTTTTGGCGTAAAATAAGAAAACTCGTGTGTCTGTGTGAATTTATGAGTGTATTGTTTTAATTGTGCACGGCAATAGGCTCACCACCTATTACGTGGGACATAAAATTATAAGGAGAAATGTGGGCGTATTCTATGCTTCTGCTGACTCTTTCGGGGATAAAGACGTGACTATATCTTACTAATACACTCGAGAGCAATGAATCCGGGTCACTTAAAGAATCCTAAAAATCTCGGAAACTAAAAATGCTAGGTTAATGCAATAAATTGTATTTAATAGACAATGTAATACTCCTTAAATGAAGGTATTAAAACTTCTTAGTTATTGTAAAGTTATATCATAAAAAAATCAAATTTGAAAAAGGGCCACTTTCGAAGATGGAACTACGAAATTACAGCATTTGGTGTTGCTTTTGTTTGTAATCTGTCATTTATGTGGGTACATAAACCATGTTGATAGTGCTCTATATTCATTAATCAAGCTGAAATTATGTCGCTTACGCCTGAAGAATGCACCAGAATACTTACAATGCTGGAAACCGGCCGGAGTCAGCGCGATACAGCCAGGACTGTCGGTGTGTCGCTGTCAACAGTACAAAGAGTTCTCCGACGTTACGAAGAAACTGGTTCTAACCTACGCAGACCAGGAACGGGCAGAACCAGGTGTACCACAGCACGAGAAGACCGATACTTGGTGAACACCATGCTTCGAAATCGCTTTCTCACAGGAACTGAACTCACCAATCAGTTTCGACGCCTCGGAGGAAGTAACCCAAGTGCATGGACAGTAAGACGTCGGCTTGCTGAATCTAACTTAAAACCCCTTAGACCTGTAAACGGCCCTAAACTGGAGCGTGGGCATCGTATTTCGAGACTAAGGTATGCCCAGAGCCACGTAAATTGGAGTATTGAAGATTGGTCAAAAGTTATGTTCTCCGACGAATCAAAATTTATGCTCTACAAGCACGATGGACGACACAGAGTGTATCGAAGACCAGGGGAAAGATTCAAGCAAGCATGCATCGAAGAAAAAGTAGCCTACGGTGGTGGGTCTGTACTTGTGTGGGCCGGAATTTCTTCTGAAAGTCGCACAGAGCTGGTGATCATAGAAAACGGCTCTTTAACTAGCGTAAGATATGTGGAAGAAATCCTCAATGATCACGTTGGTCCATTTATGGTCAATTTAGGTGAGGATGCTATATTTATGCATGACAATGCCCGACCTCATACAGGTAGGATTGTGAATGACTACCTTCAAGAGATGAACATTACTCGTATGGAGTGGCCAGCGCGCAGCCCGGATATCAACCCGATCGAGCATGCTTGGGACGAGCTAGGCAGATGCGTAAAACAACGAAACCCTCCCCCAATCACGCTTCGTGAGCTCAAAATTGCTCTCACAGAGGAATGGGAGAATATTCCCCAAAATCGTATAAGGAACTTGGTGTACAGCATGCCAAACCGCGTAAACGCAGTAATGGAAGCACGAGGAGGCAATACGAAGTATTAAAATTCAAGAAAATCGTAATAAAGTTCAAAAATTTCATGTTTCCTATTTTTGTTTTAAGGAGAGATCAGCAGTTTTTTCTTTATGTAATTTTGTGTTAATAAAATGTATGGTGACTCATATTTTTTTTACTTTCATTTAAGGAGTATTACATTGTCTATTAAATACAATTTATTGCATTAACCTATCATTTTTAGTTTCCGAGATTTTTAACATTCTTTAAGTGACCCGGATTCATTGCTCTCGAGTGTATTATAAATGCGAAAGTTTGTGAGTGTGGATGTTTGTTACTCTTTCACGCTCAAACCGCTGAACGGATCGGTCTGAAATTTGGTACAGAGATACAGTATAGTCTGGAATAACACATAGGCTACTTTTTATCCCGGGAATAAGTTCCCACGGGAACAAATTTTACGCGGCCGAAGCTGCGGGCATCAGCTAGTGTATGTATATGTAGGTATATGTTTTAATTGATTTGTTTAATAGTATGTTCCATCAAAATCATCAAAAGCAATCGGCTGTAATGACAGCCGACTGCTTTTGATGAGTAAAGGTAGTGGTGTATATGAATACGTTTTCCCCCGTAACATTATGATTATGATAGACAGATAATTATATATTGAGCAAACATACTATGTCTACTACCCTTGTACTGATCACGTTGCTCTTTACTAGGGTTGTCAACCGTCCTGTTTTCCCAGGACATGTTTACGCAAGGAAGCGCTGGAGCGGGGTCATAGGTGAACATTAAGTATGCCTCACGCTTCAAGAAGCGAGATAACATCGAACCAATCCAAAGACACGGAATAGTACATACCTGAACCTATAGGTGAGACCGCGGTGGCCAAAATCTGTCGGGAAACCTGAGACATTCTTCCGTATAAAAATAATGTATGAAAACGTCTGCCCGATTTGGTGACATTGATAACTTTACTGCTTTACTTTAACTCACCCCTCCACCCCTTCCAAATTATTTTTATTATAACGTCTTGCGTCCAGTACTGTTTAAACAGAATTATCCTGGTTTTACCAACTTCAAATCTTAGGTTTTTATAATTGCTGTTGGCAACCCTACTCGATACGGCGTCAAGTGACTACGGCCAGAAGTAGCCTCGAAATAGGGAGCCTGGGATAGTTAAATTCGATCTTCCTGTCCATGCCAAATTACCAAAACGAAATACTATGCGAAGAGAAAACGTTATTATTTTGACAATCAATCATCATCAATACATATAATAAAATCGTAACAGGTCGCTGTCTGTACATAGAAGATAAATAAGAAAAAATATTATAGGGGGGCTTTATGAACGCAATATAACCCATAACTATGATTTTTAGAATTTTTGTCTGTTTGTCTGTATGTCTGTTTGTCTGTACGGTTGTGCACGCTAATCTCAGTAACCGCTTAACCGATTGCCATGCAGTTTTTTTATTGTATTGAGATTTGCTCCACTTAACATTTAGCGTTTATTTGATGTCGATCGGTTTATAAATAAAAAAGTTATAACACTTTTAAGAATCAGATATTATGAAAATTTTAATTGTCATCATTGTCGCCGAAGGCGTGGACTGAATTGTTTTAAAATAGACTTCATCTTTAAGCTCTTTTATGATTAAGCAAACAGGGCAGTTTCACACGCTGCTTGATGACACCTTATGTGACGTAAACGAAGTTGCGGGGTCAGCTAGTATCCAATATGTCGTGGTTCTTGCTATTTTGCACCTGTCGAAGTTAGACGAGAGAGGCTTGGTGATCATGTGGTTTTAACAAGATTGCACATTGTTTTATGCGAAAGGAATAGAGTTTAGTCAAAAACAAAATTGGATACGGTTGGAGCTACGAGTAGCTGACAAAGTTTGCTTGAGATTAAGGATAGCTAAAATCACCAAGTCTAGCATACGAGGGCGGGTCAATAAGTCCGTGACTTTTTCAATGAAAAATAGGTTTTTAGATAAAAAGTTATGTAATTTATCAACAGAGTCTCCTGTGAGTTCTATGCACTTAATCCAACGTTTCTCCAGCTTTTCCATACCATCCGAAAAAAAAGATTTGTCGAGGTCATGAAAATACGCATTTGTTTGAGAGATGATTTTGTCGGTAGAGTCAAATCTCTTTCCGCCAAGCAATTTCCCTTCATTCCCAGTAGTTCCGCGGCAGTAGTTCCGCGACGGAACTAGTGAGACTTTTTGTCCCAATAGTTCCGTTGCGGAACTAGTGAGACTTTTTTTTCCCAGTAGTTCCGCACCACGGAACTACTGGGACATTTTTATTCTCAGTAGTTCCGTAGCGAAACTTCTGAGACTTTTCCATTCCCAATAGTTCCGTAGCGGAACTACTGAGACTTTTCCATTCCCAATAGTTCCGTAGCGGAACTACTGAGACTTTTCCATTCCCAATAGTTCCGTAGCAGAACTAGTGAGACTATTGTATTCCCAGTAGTAAAAAAACAAAGATCGAAGATCGGTAAAACAAATGAAGATCAACGAAACAAATGAAGATCGATCAAACAAATGAAGATCGATCAAACAAATGAAGATCGATCAAACAAATGAAGATCAACAAAACAAATGCAGATCGGTAAAACAAATGAAGATCGGTGAAGATCGGCTAGCAAATGAAGATCGGCAAAATAAATGACGGTTAAATAAGCAAAAGAAGATCGAAAAAACATATGCAGATCAGCAAAACAAAGGACTATAAGCAAGTTGATAAGGTCAAAAATTACTTGCAGCCATATTTTGTGATCTAGATGAGATTAACATTCAAAAAAATAGGTGCAAGCAATTCTCGACCTTAATGACACTTCTCTAAAAATGTGTTTTTAGGCGTTTATAAACATCACTGATCACGAATATGTAAAAAATAAATAAATATTATGCATGTTCATAAGGTCGAGAATTGCTTCCACCTATTTTTTGAATGGGTATCGTATCTAGATTACAAAAAATAGGTCCAAGCAAATTTCGACCTTATGAGCATGCATAATATCAATTATTTTTTTATATATTCGTGATCAGCGATGTCTATAATCGCCTAAAAGCACATTTTTAGATAAGTGTCATTAAGGTCGAGAATTGCTTGCACCTATTTTTTTGAATGTTAATCTCATCTAGATTACAAAATATGGCTGCAAGTATTTTTTGACCTTATCAACTTGCTTATAGTTCTTTGTTTTGCTGATCTGCATATGTTTTTTCGATCTTCATTTGTTTATTCAACCGTCATTTATTTTGTCGATCTTCATTTGTTTTACCGATCTTCATTTGTTTTGTTAATTTTCATTTTTTAGATCGATCTTCATTTGTTTTACCGATCTTTATTTTTTTTGTCGATCTTCATTTGTATTCTTTTTAATTGTATTAGTTAATAGCCGTAAGACACCGTAGGGAACTAATGGGAACATAAATATTCGTATGTAAGTGATGCTTTCTCCCGCGGGACTACTGGGACTTGATTTATTAGTTTTTAATTTATGTTTTGTTCCGCGGAACTACTGGGACTTAATTTATTAGTTTTTATTTTATGCTTTGTTCCGCGGAACTATTGGGAATGAAATTATTAGTATTTCATTTATACTTTGTTCCGCGGAACTAATGGGAGCTGAATTATTGATGCTTTGTTCCGCGGAACAACTGAGAAAAAAAATCTCACTAGTTCCGCCACGGAACTACTTCAACGGAACAACTGGGAATAATCGGCAATTTCTTTAGGTTCGGGGACAAGAAATAGTCACTCGGTGCTAAATCTGCAGAATAGGGTGGGTGAGGGAGCATATCCTCTCCCAAGTCACGGATTTTTGCCATAGAAACTGCACATGTGTGCACCCTTGGTTTGTCCTCATGGAAAAGACTTTTTTCTTGGCCAAATGCGATTGTTTTTTATTCAATTCCTTATTGAATCGACCCAATAAGTTGGTGGAATATTCGCCATTGATTGTTTTCCCCTTATGAAGGTAGTCAATGTGGATTATACCGCGTGCATCCCGAAAAACGGTCGCCATGACTTTACTGACTGACAAACCCACATTTGCCTCCCTTGGCGCTGATTCCCCCCGAGAAACCCACTGTTTTGACTGCTGTTTGGTCTCTGGTGTATTGTGGTGGATACATGTTTCGTCCACGGTTACGAATTGGTGCAAAAAGTCGTCCATATTGCGGTTGAACAACGTCAAACACTCCTGCGAAATTGTTACACGGTTGCGTTAGTGGTCGATTGTGGGCAAATGCGGCACCCATCTTGCGGAAAGCTTCCTCATACCCAAGTGTTCATTCAAAATTAAAACCACTGTGCCATGTGAGATGCCTATGGCTTCCACAATCTCTCTCACTTTCAATCTCCGATCGGCTAAAACCATATCGTGGATTTTTTCTATGGTTTAGGATGTAGAGACCTCAAATGATCGTCAAAAACGTTCCGCATCTTCCGTGCTTGTACGACCACATATGAATTCGGTAAACCACTTTTTTACCATGGAAATAGATGGTGCAGAGTCCCCATAATACTTATCAAGCTTAGTCTTGGTTTGAGTGATGGTTTTTTTTCGCAAAAAATAAGGCCTAATAAGCACACGAAATTCACATTTTTCCACTTTCTTCTCAAAAAGCGCGCTAGTCTGCTATCAACAACTGTCAAACACAAACAAAATGACGTAGCTTGTCTAAATTTTGACAGAAGTCAACTGACAGGTGCCCGTTGACAGAAGCAGAGTTTCCATTTCAATAAAGTGGCGGGAAATTAAAAAAGTCACGGACTTATTGATCAGCCCTCGTATAATGCGTAATTTGATTACAGAGGCTCTATTATTACGTTTGTCTAAAAACACACAATGTAGCCAGAGTTTATCTACTATGATGTAGCCTTTTTGTAGCCTTATCAAATAGCTGTAAACCATATACTTTGTAATGCATAATTATTAAATAAATTATTATTATTAATAATACAGGACCGTCTCGATTGATTCATCATCACGCCTTTATCCCCGAAGGGGTAGGCAGAGGCATATTTTATACCCACATTTCACCTTTTTTATAATTTGTCCCACGTAATACGTTGTGAGCCGTATTGCCGTGTTTAAATGGACAGGCGCAGGTTGTGACTGCCTGCTGTTGAAATAAAGCCTTCAACTTGGCTTAACGACTGCCATTTTACTGGCAACCGGGTCCAACGGCTTACGTGCCTTCCGAAGCACGGAAACGCTCAAATAAATGTCACAAAGTGATCACATGGATGGTCACCCATCCATGGACCGGCCATAGTGAAAGTTGCTTACTGCAGTGATCGTTTACAGAACACTGAGTCCGCGGGGCCACGAGCGCTTCTCGTTCGATTGATTCAGAGTTCCGTATTTCAACGAATTGGTAAGGAATGAATCTTAATTGATCAGCTGGACACGAATGTAATTCTATTAGATTTGATGCCATTGTTTAACAGGGATAGTAATTGCTATTGCTATACAAAGTTTCCCGAATGCTCTAAGAGACACCCCAGTAAGCAAAAGCAAGCTTAGTAGTGCAAGTGCACACGGTTGGCATCCACTCAAGTTTCCATTGTGTAAGTTGCCGGTGCATCTTGCAACTTGCATGCACACACAATGTGAACTCCCCTTTATTTTGAGACGACGGAGCCGGTACGGCAGCGACTTTGAGGCGGATTATCGGAAATCTCATACGCCGTCAGTACATAGCAACCATGTACAATATGTGTGCTCAACTACATAGTAGGCTTCATAGCTGTATAACAGATATATAGGACGTGACCGTCAGCTCGTTTCCCGGTTGTACATAAGCCTGCGTATTGATTTTTACATTTTACATAGATGCCTATGTATTTACATTCGTGTATGAACTGTCCGTAAAACGATGAGCTTCGACAGCGATTCATTTTTCAGCTGCATTTTGGGTGCGTCACGGCGCTTACGGGATTTTTCAATGTTTTTGTTTGAATTAACCTTTTACTCGTATTATCTCTTTTGTTTGAAACTGTAAACGCGACATTGCGAGGTTTTAGTATACGGTATAAGGACACAAAAAGAGACAAACTTTAGAATCGATAATGTAGTTTTTGTTTACTCGGGTTACCGTGTTTACAATATACAGATAGTAAGTAAGTGCTTCACATTAACATGAATATCGAACAAGACAGGCTTAGAGAACATTGATTACGGATGTTAGGCGTATCCATTGTTTTGTTTACGTGAGAGCCGATCTGGAGCTTAATTACACGATGTCGGCACCTTGAGACGAAGCCTGTAGTGGCTCAGGTGAGCGCGGCAGATGCGTCGCAGCTGCCAGCCGGGCTGGTCCAGTCGCCCCGCGCACACCCCAACCCCGCGACCCGCGCAATCGCGGCTAACAGTTTTATTTCCTCGAATAAAGTTTATCAAACAAAGAGTGCGTGCCCCGCGCCCTGCATCTGCTCGCCCAGCTGGTCTCGCTGCAGCTGGCGTCGCCGTCCCGCTCTAACCCGCTCGCGAGCCCATAGCTAAACAAAGACGGACTCGCCGGTGTAATCGCGGGGCCCTTCAATTCCCTGTGCATAGCCCATTCGCAGTTTGCATCCCGATGCCGGCGGGTAAACCGATAATGACATCTAAACGAAAGCGCGATGATAACGGTGTACACCGCGTGAAGCGTCAACGTCTTCGCAAGCGATCGCGTAGCGAGCCATTAATGAACGATACTGAAAATGCTGAGAAAAGACAGGCGCTGAAACGTTTATTTGGACGTATTTGTTCCGTGGAGTTGGAGGAAAATCAGCGTGTTTCTGATAACGAGGAAGATCAAGATCATCGTGATTACTCTGATGAAAACGAAGATCCTCTGTTAGACTCGGTGCCAGTAGATATGGATCCCGAACAACTTGGATTCTTGGTGTGTGCTCAGGAGACGCTGCGTTTCTTGTACAGTCGCGGCGTGCCGGTGATGCACCCGGTGTTTACTCGTCTGCGCTCTCGACTGCTGCAAGGCATCGACGAAATGGGAACCGCCTGAGTGTTGCTGGGCCCGGAGCCCGCTACCACAAGGAAGTGAATGTGTCCACACCTGCTCTTCGTTTCGGACCACCTTATAAGTGTTTGTTTTAAACCCGTGAATCCGCAACGTTTCCTACTTGGTGTTGTTTTGACCTTCCCGTGATGGCTCTGGTAAGATAAGACAAAAGACTGGACTTTGAAAGCAACAAGTGGCCCTTTGTGGCAGTCTAGTCATAATTTCTAGTCAAAAGATTATTATATTTGTTAAGCAAATTATTCTATTGATGTATTAACGATGAAATAAAGTCGTCCAAACAAACAGTGTCTTTATTTTTCGTGACCTTTTTCTCTTATCTAGTGACTGATAACAATATAAGTAATTATCATCTGAGCGTTAGTCCCGTCAGTGTCCGAAGCGGCTATGACTATTGTGTGTTATCGTTATCTGATAAATATTGGGTTCAAACAAATAATGTCTTTGTTTGTTGCCGTTCAAGTGATCAGTAGGTACATAGTGACATTTTTAAGTGTAGATAACATTTTACGCGTCTAATCTCCGGATGCATACAAAGTGGTAGCACTAGTGCTAGTGTATAACTGTGTTGGTAGGATAAGGGGTTCGAATCTCGAGTTGAAACAAATACATTTGCAGTGAAAATAATTTGGTTTCGGAGTTATGTTATTATTTGGACTATAGCGCTGTGGAAAATGTTGAATTGCTTATTTGATTTTTTGACTATTTTTAGGCGCCTGATCTACTAATTCCTATAAGCACATGTCTCTTAGTTTCATTTATCGGGCGAAATGGGGTCGAGAATTTTCGTCGCTTGAGAGGCATTTGCCTCTTCAGAATTTCGTGCACCTGCTGACCTACGTCATGACAAAGAGAAAGAAGTCTCAAAACACCAACCCATCTGGCTTGCCTTACTGTACGTAACGATCCTACGTCCGGAGATGGACTTCGATTGGCTTATATGACATTATAGCACGTCTCGTGGAGCGCGAATTATTAAGGTCATACATTCTACCACAGATTATATAATATCTTACTAATATTAAAATTGCGAAAGTTTGTGAGTGTGGATGTTTGTTACTCTTTCACGCTCAAACCGCTGAACGGATCGGGCTGAAATTTGGTACAGAGATACATTATAGTCTGGAATAACACATAGGCTACTTTTTATCCCGAAAATAAGTTCCCACGGGAACAAATTTTACGCGAGCGAAGCTGCGGGCTTCAGCTAGTATTCTATATTCTACATAATATACTCGTATTATGAAAATTTAAAAATCAATTATTGTAAGTGGTATATCACGCTTGCGAGTAAAATTAAGTTCCAGTTGTCATCATTTTAGTCACTTTTTTCAGCAAGTCCTTGCATTGTCATGGGTCTCCCCAATTATATGAAGAGTAGGTTTCGCTCACAGAGCTTGCACACCTGGTCAAGCAACACGATAATCTGTAGGTATGATGATGAGAGCATGGCACCCCGGTTTTCGGATTGTTATTCTAGAAGCTGGTCCTGAATGGAACATGGGGTTACCATACAGACCATAACACGACCATACCTAACTTTCTTTCTGGATTATTAGTCAGAGCGCTATCTTCAGTTCTACCAGGGGTCTAAGTCTGCTATTTCAATTATGTCAGAATAGATTCGCAATCGTAGTCGATGCGTCGGCTACGTTACAAGTTGACAGTTTTGTAGCTATTGTGGGCTACGATTACGATTCTGTTCTGCCCCTTTAGACAAGTGGCACAAGCGTAAATCGCAAACGAAAGGAATATAATAGGTCGACCAATCACATCCAAGCACAAGTCGATATAGGTATTATATTCCTTTCATTTGCGATTTACACTTGTCACTTGTCAATGGGGGCTGACAATCAGAGAATTGTAATAGCAAACTTGGACTCTTGTCCTGGATCTTGAAATGACGACAGCGTCCTTGCTTTTCGAAAGGTTACCGATCAGTGATTAGAAGATAGCATCAATATTTCAAGTATTAACGATCCCTATTATACCCTTCAGTTAACCTTTTCCTGGCATTTAGAATTTTCTAGTTTTCTACTAACGTTTTATTCAGAAAATAACGATATTTGTGCTTATTTGTACATTCTGGTTGGGATATATTCTAGTCTCCCGGGACAGCTCATTAGTTATGCTTTGCGAACGTTCTTTTATTGGATTTTAATTATCTGTAATCTTACGCCAGAGCGAGTTTGTAGTTTTGTAGCGAATCAAAGATTATTCGTTGTAAAGGCAGAGGAAAGAAAAGAAATATTATACACGTCTGCAAGTATCAAGCTTGTGTGCAAGAAAGGTACCTTATTAAAATGTAGAGGAACAACAGTTCAAAACTTGGTGTACATTTTGTACTGTAACTTTACTTAAAACTATATTATTTTGTTTTTTTGTATGATTCTACTTCAAGTGAATTGGGTGGTCCATTCTGTCACAAAATAAAAATTCTTGCGTGGGACTGGGAATACCAAGTCCAAATTAATATTTAACTTTACATAAATAGGAGAGAGAAGATGAAAAATATGTACGAGTATGCTGACTATACCACTATATTACATGTTTCTTTTTATACTAGATACTTAGGTGGCAGACAAGATTACGGCCCACCGGAAGGTTGGTATTTTGGTAACCGTAGGCCATAGACGTTTGCAACGCAACACAAAAAGCAACATTGTCTGTTTCATGTTATGAAACATCAAATGATGTGTATGTTCTGTATGTTTGGTATTTCAATTTTTTAGGCCCGCAGAGGTGCTACACATGCGCAGGTTGTGACTACCTACAGTGGAAATTTTTCAAGCCGCCCATAAGGCTTTCAACTTGGCTTAGCGACTGTCATTTGACCGACAAACGGGAACAACGGTTTTACAAAAAAATGTTGTAAAAAATCCAAGCAGTAACGTCTACTTCATGCAAGTGCTGCTAGTAGTTGAAATACTTAACCTGCTCCGAGCGTGGTTCGATAGCTTTGCGGTCGAAATCTTACTAAGTATCTTACTAATATTATAAAGGCTGGAATAACACATTGGGTACTTTTTATCCCGGCAATAGGTTCCTACGGGAAGCGGGAACAGGAACAAATTTTACGCGTGCATCGCTTGACTTAAGGTCCTATGGCCCCTAGATGGGGCAGAGGGCGTCCACAGTGCATCGCCATCCTTGTCGGTCTTGAGCTTCGCGTTTTGTTTCGCTCCATTTCTTTCCAATACCTCGGGCATCAGCTAGTATATCTATAATGGAAACACACACTTGTACAGATTCCAAAATTAAATTTTAGTTAACTGATTCTGCTGTTAACTGATTCTGTTAAAGCTGTTCAGATACAAACTGTTCCTACACTATTACTTCCAGATTGCAGCATTATTAAAGGTGACTACCTTTTATAATGCTTTAAAGCGAAACCGTTCAGGTTGAGTTGAACGAAAATTGAAATCGAGAATATACATACAAGTGTGTATTTCCATTATATATTACAACAAGTTCCATCAAGTGTCAACAATCAAGAGTATAATATAGAGTACTGACGAATCGAGCTCTTCATGGAAAGGGATGTAGAACAAGTAGTAGATACCTTTACTCTTCAGATTGTGGTAATGAGTGGGTACACCCACGAGGTTTCCCACTGACTGCTTGGCTGCAAATAGAAGCTATTCCTTTTCACTTTAGATATATGACGAATCGAGGATATGTGGCGGGTCCGTCGCCTTCTTAATGATCCTTCTACGATGATTTTCCGTCATGCCACGTCTTTAAATTAGCTAACTACCTGACATTATATGCCATGAGCAAACACCCCGATACTTTTGTCACAAATTGTTTGCATTATTATCATAATGTACCTGAAATCTGCCGTCCTTCCGCGAAAATCTGCCACATGACATTCAAATTCAGCTGTAGACAGTGTAATATCAACATTGTTTTCCGTGATCTCTGTGTCGTAGAAACTCTATTCCTGTGACTTGGTGGCGTAGTAGTAGTGTATGCTGAGGTTTAGCGTTCGACTATGATCGAATAATGTATCTGTTTCAGCGATACGCAAATGTTTGTTTCGCAATTTGGTCTGACTAAGGCCGGATTTGACCATAATCGAAGTAAGACTATACTAGAGAATAACTTGTACTTTTTTTTAGCGTTAGGAAAAATTCATCATGGATGCTATGCCGGACTCTTACCGACTAAAAAACCTCACGTTACACCCAACAGCCTATCGGAAGGATGTCCCAGGAGAATAACTTGTACTATACTAAAAGAAGAGTGATTTTCCATTTTACCATACTGAAGTAGACGTGACTATGGTAATCATACTGAAGTAGACTCCTACAGTATTGTTACTATAGTTACGTTGTGCTTCTTAGTTGTTGGTGTTTACTTCACTTTCACTTTACTTTTAGTAGGTATACAAGTTATTCTCTAGTAAGTATAGGTAGAGTTACTCCGATTTTGGTCGAATCCGGCCTTAGTTGTCTAATCTATACTAATATTATACAGAGGAAAGATTTATTTTTTTGTTTTTTTGTTTGTTTGTTTGTAACGAATAGGCTCCAGAACTACTGGACCGATTTGAAAAATTCTTTCACTGTTGGAAAGCTACACTCTTTGCGGTGAACATAGGCTATGCTTTATTCCCGTATTCCCTCGGGAACGGGAACTACGCGGGTGAAACCGCGTGACGTCCGCTAGTACTCTATATATAATAGCACAAACTTATATTAGCCTAGTTTGCGTAAGATGAGATGAAGTAGGTACTACTTTAAAAAAATAACCTACAATATTTAAGTATTTAGCTTAAATAAGTACCTACCTAGCAAAACAACTTTTTCTGTCTGTGCTCTCATATCTTTTGAACAACTCAAAGGATTTTAACAAAGTTTTCAGCAGTAAATAGTGCCCCACTAAGTATTTAAGTAATTTTTATCATTTCTTTCTACTTTCTTAGTATTTACTGTGTACTACATAGCTACGAGTACCTATTATGTGTTATTATATTATCTGTTTTTATAATATTACGTTATGTGCGCCATCAGCCACCTTTTTTCCAGTTCTTCTTTTTCTATACCAAGGTTGTCTGGAAGAGATCGCTATTAGCGATAAGACCGCCCGTTGTACTCTCATTGTTTGTTTCTCAGTATTTTCTAAGAATACTAGGTGTAATGGTGTACAATAAAGAGTTATCTACTTATCTATATTAATCTTACTAGTATTATAAATGCGAAAGTTTGTGAGTGTGGATGTTTGTTACTCTTTCACGCTCAAACCGCTGAACGGATCGGGCTGAAGTTTGGTACAGAGATACATTATAGTCTGGAATAACACATAGGCTACCTTTTATCCCGGGAATAACTTCCCGCGGAAACAAATTTTACGCGGGCGAAGCTGCGGGCATCAGCTAGTAAATAAATAAATAAATATATACGGACATTTCACACAACGCTATCTGAATCCCAAAGTAAGCTATGAATAACCTGCTTGTGTTATGGGTATCAGATCACGGATATTAATTCTTAAATACTTTTTAAATACATACATATTATACATAGAAACACCCAGACTCTTGAGACAAACATTTATGGGTAACACAAATATTTTTCTCCGGTGGGAATCGAACCCACGACCTCCAGCACCACAGGCGGTATCACTACCGACTGCGTCACAGAGGCAGTCGGTAGTGATACCGCCGTTCTTCCATTCTACCAGTAATAGAGTAGAATGGTTCAAGAGGAAATAACGTAAGCCAAGTTGCGCATGTCAGCTAGTTTTACATAAAAAATCGAATACGAACCAATTTATTGCCATCTAAAGGAAACAGTTACTCAAGTGAAAACTAATCATACTCTTGCCTACGCTTGTGAGAGATCTCAGAGAGCTACCTTTCATATGAAGCCTTAGTTTCGTGTTCAAGAGAGCGTTCAACTAAGTTCGTACCAAGTACACTAGGACTTACTTCATTTAAACTTTTACTGTGACAGTTTAAATTAGAAAAGTTGCGTATTTACATTTATCTTGAACTTTCAGTCCTGTTATAGTTTTCAACCTATCATGCAATGAGTTTTGTGAGTTTAAGTGAATGCGAAAGTCATAATTTGCTTACCCTCGCAACTTCGTTTACTTAAGTCACTTATGAGAGGGAGAAAGGTGTATCAGGTATGTATATAATCAGGCTCATAAGAGCGTGCGAAACTGCCCTGCCCGTAGGTGAGGAATTAATTATTTTTCAATAGAATTAATCTTATGAAAAGCCAACATGGCAGAATTAAATGGGGCTCAAATTAACAGGAACACTCACTGTCACCATACTTTCTTAAAATGAATTTTAAGTACCTATAGTGAAGGTTGAGATCACAGATATCAGAAAAAAGATGTTTATGTTGAAAGAAGTTTGTGTGAAAAAAGAAGTTTGTGATAACAGATATCAGAAAAAAGAAGTTTTCTGATTTCTGTGGTTGAGATACAAATACAAAACACCAAATGTAATCCTTAAAGTACCTACTCTTTCCATAAAGTATCTACATACCTACTTAGAATGCTAAATTTCAGTCAAACTCTTTCAACAGTTTGAGTTTGATAAATTTCGACAGCCAACTTTTGTTTGATGTTTACAAGAGAGAATTTCACATCTATACACAGGCATTTAAAACTTATAAAAATCGTTTGAACATTTCATTCATTTTTAGAAGTGAGGGTTCACACAACAGTATAGATAGGTCGGATCGAGCTGCCTCGCCACATGTCGGGGTTCGTCACACAAATGGGGCCAGCCGGCTCGCACATGCACCCCTATAAAACTCACTGGTATGGAAAACTAATCCCTATTTCCTTGATCTAAGGTTTAATCTTCATAAAGCATTACACTATTGACAATTGGAAAAAAAAGTGTTCTTGAATGACTGTGTCGGTCTTTCCCCGGCATTTTGTCGATGTCGACAGTTCGGGTGCGTTTGAAAGCTCCGCGTAGTGTGTGTATTTTTTTCTTTATAATTTTAAAGGTGTAATCATAAGGTTTGCGTAAGATATCGCCGAGGGGCGCCGAGTGTAAGGTGCTTCTTTTTTCTTCCTGGAGTCATATAACAAGTGAGTCATTCAGCATGTGGTAGCTTGTACGATGAATGTGTGGTATCGACAGCTGACGTCTTTAACGATGTTTTGTTTTAAATTCGTTCTTTAGATGAAATATTAAAAAAAAAAGGTTGTTGAAACTTATATTATGGATAGTCTGAAAGTTTTAATCAATAATTTCTATACTGTATTTCAATAGCTTTGCCCAAAAATGTAAACAAACACATTTGATCCTAAATATCCATTACTTGCAATTAAGTATTCACCCTGATTATATTCCAGTATCCAGGAGTCAAACAGTGTTCTTACAGTCATTTCGACGCCAAATAACTTCTTTATGATAGTATATTTTCATTTAAAATACCTACTCAGGATAGTAATAAATTCAATGATTTGTCATACTATATTTTTCTACTCATCTGTCTTAGACAACGATTGTCAAAACATGACATGTTTACATTATAGCCAGATCGAGCAGGATTGAACTATATACATATTGCGGTTATTTCTCTCAATTAGGTACTTAACAACATGTTATGAAAAAGATGATAAGTAAATAATTTTGAAATATCAGTCTATTGGTTCAGACACATCTAGTTATTGGAATTTTAATTACTGGTTCACCTTTATTCCATCACATTTTCATTTTCAGAGTTAATTTCAATTAAAATTTACCGCTTTCAAATTTTGACTTTACTGTAGTAGTTTTTAAGTTGAAAATTCAAAACTGAAGTTGTTTTGGAATATGAAGCTTCAATGTTCCCTGTTTATAGGATACCTAACTATGTCCAGTTGTGTATTTAAGTTGGTCGGCACTGATGTGTACGAAAAATTACATTATTGCCAATATCTGATGCAAAACTGAATATTGAGCTTTATCAATGTGCGCCTCGGTTAATTAATTAATGCATTACAGTACCTGTATTGAGTTTGTTTTGTATTTACTTTCCAAATTGTAGATATTAGTTATAACCTCCTAACCCCTAAGGTATAAATTTTTTCCGAATTTTATGAAACTTAGTGTAGATGTTAGGTATGGTATGAAAGCAAGGGAAAATTATTGAAAAAAGTCGTAAACTTGGAAAAGTGGGTTTTCTTGATGTACTATACATAGTAGGTACATTCGATGTCTGTTGAGCTTAAATATTTAATTTGATGGAGCTGTTTCAATATTTTCTTCGACACCTGATAATGATAATGAACTAGAAATATTATACCTAGGTACTCTTAATATGTAGCGTCATCGTCAGAATCTTCTGAAAAATCATGCTCGGATTCGTCTTATATTGTCAAAATTAAGCTAAAACATATGAACATCAATCACACCATTGGAACCTGATGTATTATGCATAGTACATCAAAATAGTTAAAAAACAGTTTTTAGGGTTCCGTACCCAAAGGTAAAGAACGGGACCCTATTCATTAGACTTCGCTGTCCGTCTGTCTGTCTGTCCGTCAGGAGGCTGTATCTCATGAACGGTGATAGCTAGAGAGTTGAAATTTTCACAGATTATGTGTTTTTGTTGCCGCTATAACAACAAATACTGAGAACAATAACATAATAATATTTAAGGGGGGCTTCCATACAACAAACGTGTTTTTTAGCGATTTGTCTTATACTGGTAGAATTTATAGTCGTTCTGGACCCAAAAGGGGGTTACTCAGAATCAATCATGGAACAATTATGGGGGGTCAAAAGTGTTGTACAGGCTATAATAAAAAAAAAACTATTGTGTTATCATTTTCACTCGTTCGAGTTGAAACATTAGTAGCGCTTCGATTATTCATTGACATTCTTCAGTGAATGAAACGCCGGAACATGTGATTAGTTCATTGACCGAAAGCATTCGATTCGATTAATAAAGGACTCCAATTTCTCTTCATACTCAACACGGGCGGCTTAGGGCCGTCGGAAATACTTTAGTATTGTGCTGTTTTCGCGGTTAAACGATAAATTAATATGGTCTATTGTACTAATAGGTACTAATAGGTAACGAAAATAAACGCGAACAAAATAATGAACTTAAATCTAGACCTACCTATTTACAGTTTATTTACGCTACGGAGTACCCCGGCGACTGCTCAAAATGGAGTCCAGAACTTATGATACATAAACGGGCACGTTTTATGTTATTGCCTTCACTATTTCAAAGGCCAACAGTCAACAGTCCGGAAGGGTCCACTCTATCACACTGCGTAATTCGTAATTCATCACAAGTTTCCTACTTCAGGAGTACGAAACTCATGATGTGCAACAGCCGAACAACCCCCCAAAGAAGCGGGCTAGCATCCAAACCCCTACATGAAGCCGCAGTGGTAGCCAAGATTTGTTGGGAATCCTGGGAGTCATCCTTACGAGGGCTTACCCGGCGGGACTCCCAACCGTAGGCATAGGTACGGAACGTGTGGTTTTTAGTCGGTAAGTGTCCGGCATAGCATCCATGTAGGATTTTCCTCACGTTAACTACTAAACACGCACTGTTCGTTTGAATATTTCGCACTGAATGACGACGACTCATTTTCAGTGTGACCATATCAAAAATGGCGAATCTGCCACAGACTGGGCAAAAAATCTGCCAAAATCTGCCACACTTATAGCCAAAACTGCCAAAAATATACTAACGGAAAAATAGGACTTTTAATATAATAACTTAAAGTTACTATACACTAGTAACATCAATTTAAAAGAAAATGGCAATACGGAATAAGATTATGCATCATAAAACTCTTCCACATCGCTGTCAACCACAACCGTGCTCAAAATAATGGCGGCGTTGCCACGTTGTATGGTAATGGAGAGCCTCTGGCCTAAGTAAACACCAGCATTTTGGTCCTGAGAATTGTCGACCAAAAGTTTACATATAGCTCTGTAAATGAGCTTTGCACTAGGACCCCACGGTCCAAGAGTCTCGACCCTAAATGGCTCAAGTAAATAAATCCGACAATTTTTTGTATTTTCGCCGTTTGATGGTCTCCGCAGACGCGGCAGCAGCTCCCGCGCAGCTAGCAGTGCCTGGAACATGGGAAGGCGCAAGGGTATCCACACATGTAGCATCCCACACAAGCGGTGTTCCCATCTTCCAAGGCACCAATGACATTCCGTCGGGCCTCTTCCCATCGTCTCGAGCCAAGCCCTTGGGTTCAAGAATTACTGGCATGCCGGCGAGAGAAAGGGCGCGACGGATGATGTCATTTATGCTAGCATGTCGCGGAAACCGACCAGCACTTTTGTAGCAGGATAGACCGTGGTGACCTAGGCGGTCGACTGTTTAACCGCGGTGACAACGATGTGGAGCGATGCAGGATCTACCGAGGCGTAAACAAGCAGCAATGCGAAAAGTACTGTTATCTAATCGTGTGCCAATATGACTTGAAGGTAAAGCATGAAGCCATTGACCCAACTCCCACTCCCCCACAGCCAGTAAGCGCGCTCGCTCTGCTGCACTCGATGAAGTTCGGAAATAATAACTTTTTAATCAAAAAATATATGCAACAACGAGCTGACCCTCGCAACATCTTTAACGTCATATAGGTAAGAAAGGAAAAATAATGAAATAAAATCGAAAATTGATTGGAAACCAAATCAATAAAGAAGATAAGAATATGAACTATATTACAGTTCATAATCATATGATGCATTTGTTTAAAAACAGAATAAGCGGTAAATCCCTGTATATTTGGCCATGAAACAGAAGTTTCCAGTTTGATGAAATAATGTGTACCTAAGTAATCTAATTTCATAAGAAACCTGATGTGTATTTACTTAAAAACAATGAATTCATTGAAAATTCAGATTAGGTTATGTGAATTTTCTTAAAATGTTTTAAATCTGCCGAAATCTGCCATTTTAGTAAATCGTCAGCATGATCTGCCACAGACAAAATTTAGGACCAAAATCTGCCAAAATGGCAGAAATCTGCCACAATTGGTCACACTGCTCATTTTCGAAAATCGTAACGAACGATCTGTCTGCGCGGGAGTCGCGGCGTTAAGCCGGGTACTCACATACCTGCCGCAGGGGCAATCTAGGGTGCATGGCGGTCGGGGCAATATCGGGAGTGTCTCTACACATTTACCTGCCGTGCAGTATTCGAGAGTAGACAGAGCTGAGCACACGTGTTGAGAATGGTACCCGTATTATCGACAAATCAAAAGATTGGTGTAGCCTTGGCGAAAATTTTGTTTTTATTTATTTTTGTTTTTATTTGTTTCTAAAATACAAGATCCTCGTTAGGGTGCATGGTATCTACTCCCGTGCGAGATGGTGTAGTAGTCTCTTCCATAAAAGTAAAGAGATCGTAATACCATAGAGATGGCTAAGTACCTACACATCATCGCTGCCAGATCCAGTTTGTTTTGAAGAATTTATCTAAAAACGATAAAAAGTGTAATAAAATACAAATTCGTACTGTAATTACTTGTATCAATAAGGTTTTGAAAACGAGTTTAAACGTACCTTCTTAAACTCCCGCATTTAAGACGTACGTACGCATATTTTCGAATTTCTTTTTGAAACATGTCATATCGATGTTATTTTCCATTTCGCTAAATATTTCAAACATTAGGCTAAACGTTTGCTGCCTCATGTCACGGTTAAAATAATTGTTATTTTTTTTGTCCCACATGTGAGGTAGGTCTTTATATATGTCTAAAATTCGCGTACAAACTTCACGTTCGTTGTCCGCCGCCGCCATACTGAGTAAATTAAAAATTAATACGCGTGCACTCCGTATGACAGATAACAACCAACTGACAAAAATTGCCCCAATCGCGCTACACACACGGCAACGGCAGGGGTGACATAGGGACCAAGGATGGTCTCGCGCTCCTGCCGCCCTGCAGCAGGGCCAATCTAGAAAATTGCCCCTGCTTGCCTACACACATAACAACTAAGGCGGCAATTTAGGGTCAACGTCATAGATTGCCCCTGCGGCAGGTATGTGAGTAGCGGGCTTTACTGCGGCGCGCCGCCGCGCCGCCGAGCGAGCGGCCGACGGCCGAGCGCGTTACGTACCTACAAGACGTTCACGTAACTAGTCGAGTACCTACGTTACTTGGCAACGGGTCCACGTGGACTGCGGTGGGATCATGCGTGTGATTGGTCGAATTTTCCCGACGCGGCAGCTCGTCTTAGTGATTGGAACGTTAAACATTGAATGAAAAATTATAGTAGAAAATAGTAGTAGGCGTATTCCGTGAAATTTAAGGGAATAACCACAAGTTCTCATTTTGACTTCGGCAAACGATATAAATTTTGACATTTTCGTAATTTTTTTTCGTTGATTTTTAAATTGACAGTGCCGATCGGTTCTGTTATCGAAACTGTGCCTAAACCTTTTCGTTCCAGAACGACTATAAATTCAACCAGTATATTCGGTAATAAGGTATCCTTCTCAATTTAAATACGTTAGCTAATTTGAACATTTCATCAAGATCATTCATTCCCTTTACACCATGCAAATTAAATGAATACTTTAGGATGTATAGCAGAATCAAATGTTGCTCAATGAAATTAATTTCGTGTCACCATGATTGAACATTATACGGGTCACATACTAACTTATTTTTCGACTTTTATTGTAAATATTTTTTCTTTAAAAAGTGAACAACGCTTTCAGCAGATTACTTTAGGTAGGTGTAATATTTCAAAGATAGCTATTTCATAGGAAATAGTAAACAAATAGTCCATATTTTAAATTTTTCTCCAGTATAAACAATTTACGTACAAACACATTTATGTTATAGACGTAGGTATCGTGTTTATAATGTCATCATTCAAATGTCATCAATATTCTGAAAAAGAAATTAAACATAGAGTTCACAAACTCTTTTTGAAATTATACTGTACCTACCGTAGAGGATCTATACAAGGCACTGATCTGTTTTATAAACCACGCTGTTGGCCGTTACGTGGGGTTTTTTAGTCAGTGGATTTTCCATCTCGTTAAATAAAAAGAAAAAAGGGGGGCTCCCATGCAACAAATAGGTACGACTTTTTGTTGTTTTTTGGTACGGAACCCTCCGTGCGGGAGTCCGACTCGCACTTGGCCCGTTATTTGACCCCTGTTGTACTATATGTAGGACATCGAAATATTTGACCTTGTAGTGAAAAAACTATTGACACCAAAACCAAAATACATCATAAATATTATCATATACTTCATAATCAAATAGAAAACACATTGCAATCTAAAAATATTATCCTGAAGAATGAATCAATATGAATTACTTATGTTTCGAACTAAGAAGCGTACACCTGCGTTGAGAGTTTTATTAGAAAGAAATTTGTCAATCTGATGAAGGTGGTAGTATTTTATTAAAGAGACGTTAACATACCATGCTATAGCAGAAAAAAAATTGCAATATTTTAATTAGCTATCTCGTCAGATTTTTTTACTTTTGATGTACTATGTATAGTACGCCAGGGGTTAGGAGGTTAAATTTATTTTGTAAATCGATAAAAAAACAATAATGGTAAACAGAATATAATTATTCCTAATTAAATCTGCTTTTGTGCACTTACAACATAAAAAATATTAGTATTGATGTAGGTATAAGCAGTGATGGGCGTAATTAATTACAAAAGTAATTCAATTAATAATTGAATTACAATGTAATTAAGTTACAATGTAATCTAATTACTCAGTAATTAATTACTTTGTAATTTAAATACTTTGGATGTTCCGGTTAATTAGTTACTAAGTAACTAGTTGCAAAGTAATTAGATTACTTTATAACTAGTTACTTTGTAATTAATTACTTTGTAATTATCATACATTCAAGCAAATCAATACCACAGCCGGCAATCCAATATGGCCGCCGCGCCGCCGTTGTAAAAGTTCATGTTGGGTATCGTATAAGGGGAAATAAAAATAAAATAAAATAAAATAAAATTTATTCCCTTTGAAATTTTTAAAAAAATTATTTAGGTTTGTCAAAATTTTTGTGACTCTACCGGGGGTTCGGAAATACTACAGACTGAGAAGAACACCCCAAGAAACTCAGTCTGGTCCCTTCTCTTCTAGTATCTTAGTATCTAATACAGTTTTTTTTTAATGTAGAAAGGAGCAATTCGTGTCACTGCCAGGCAGCCTTGTCTTCTAGAAAGTCTTTAATGCTATAATAAGCTTTCTGGCACAATTTAAGTTTTATTAGTTTTTTAAATTTATTAACTGACAAACCTGTTATGGCTGTCGGCAATGTATTGTACATTCGAATACAATTGCCCGCAAAAGAATTGCTTATTTTATTAAGCCTAAATCTAGGTACAGCCAATTTATTCTTATTTCTTAAGTTTAGATTATGGATATCACTATTTTTAATAAATTTACTGTTATTTTTATGAGTATATAATAAGTTTTCATATATGTACTGTGAATACACAGTAAGTATGTTGATATCCTTAAACTTTTCTCTTAATGACTCCCGAATCCCCATACCATAGATAGCCCGGACAGCCCTTTTCTGCAACACAAAGATAGATTCGATGTCGGCAGCGTTACCCCATAATAGTATGCCATAGGTCATGACACTGTGGAAATAGCTAAAGTAGACAAGACGCGCTGTTCTAATGTCTGTCAGTTGTCGGATCTTTTTAACGGCATAGGCTGCAGAGCTCAGTCTGCCCGAGACTTTCCCGATATGAGGCCCCCACTGCAAGTTGGAGTCTAACTTTATGCCCAGAAAGACAGTTTCATCGACCAATTCTACTTGATCATCCCTAATCTTAATACTGGTGTTAACGAGCCTAACATTTGGCAAGGTGAATCTAATACATTTTGTTTTAGTTTCATTTAACAATAAATTATTTGCGTTAAACCAGTGGACTACCCTAGAGAGGGCATTGTTTACTTCGTCAAGATCGCGTTGTCCACGTTCAACTTTAAATATAAAAGATGTGTCATCAGCAAACAAAACTACCTCGTGATCGTCTCTTATAAGGTGAGGGAGATCATTTATGTACACTAAAAATAGAAAAGGTCCCAGAATTGAACCCTGAGGCACCCCCATTGTTACAGCAGAACCATGTGACTGTTTACCATTTATAACTACTTTCTGTACTCTATCTCTTAGGTAAGAACTAATTAAATCCAAGGCCGTCCCCTGGATCCCATAATGATCAAGTTTTTTAATTAAAGTCTGATGCTGGACGCAATCGAAGGCCTTAGATAGGTCGCAGAATACACCATAAGCATCATACGACTCCTCCCAGGCCTCATATATATACTCTAATAATTTGATTCCAGCATCCGTGGTAGACCGACCGCGCGTGAAACCGAATTGTTTAGTATGGAATAGTTTATTTGTATTAAAATGATTTTGCATTTGATTAAGCATTACCTTTTCAAAGATTTTACTAAACGTGGGTAGTACAGAAATAGGACGAAAATTGGACGGATCCGAGGTGCTACCCGATTTAAACAGAGGAGTTATTTTACTAAACTTCATTAAGTCAGGAAACACACCACTATCAACACAATTATTAAATATGATTGATAATTCAGGAGCAACCATTTCAATTAACGAATTAACTAAATGTACAGAAATTCCCCAGAGGTCAGCCGTTTTCTTAATATTTAAAGATTTAAAAGTTTTTATGATAGTGTGTAAACTAATTTTACTGAATTTGAATATTTCATTACAGCAAGGAACATTTGCTTTTAACAAGGATTCTGCTATTGGGATAGAAGAACCTAGGGCTCTGGTCAAATCTACTGGAATACGAGAAAAAAATTGTTCAAATTCGTTAGCGACTTCGGCATCTGTTGTAATTATGTCACCATTTATATGTATATATATGGGGTATTTTGGTATGCTGAGTACGAATTTTGGGTTAATTTAGCAATCCATAGTGGATTGCAAATCAATACCACAGCCGGCAATCCAATATGGCCGCCGCGCCGCCGTTGTAAAAGTTCATGTTGGGTATCGTATAAGGGGTATTTTGGTATGCTGAGTACGAATTTCGGGTTAATTTAGCAATCCAATATGGCCACCGCGCCATCGTTGTAAAAGTTCATGTTGGGTATCGTATAAGGGGTATTTTGGTATGCTGAGTACGAATTTCGGGTTAATTTAGCAATTCAATATGGTCACCGCGCCGCCGTTGTAAAAGTTCATGTTGGGTATCGTATAAGGGGTATTTTGGTATGCTGAGTACGAATTTTGGGTTAATTTAGCAATCCACTATGGCCGCCGCGCCATCGTTGTAAAAGTTCATGTTGGGTATCGTATAAGGGGTATTTTGGTATGCTGAGTACGAATTTCGGGTTAATTTTGCAATCCAATATGGTCACCGCGCCGCCGTTATAAAATTTCATGTTGGGTATCGTATAAGGGGTATTTTGGTATGCTGAGTACGAATTTCGGGTTAATTTAGCTTATTTATTTAGCTTGGCGGCCATATTAGACTGCAAAATTAGCATGTGATTCGTACTCAGCAAACCAAAATACCCCAAATACGATACCCATCATGAAATTCTATGATTACAGCGCGGCGGCAATATTGGATTGCAAAATTATCATGTGATTCGTACTCAGCACATCGAAAAACCCCTTAAACGATACCCATCATGAAATTCTGTTATTACAGCGCGGCGGCCACATTGGATTGCAAAATTATCATGTGATTCGTACTCAGCACATCGAAAAACCCCTTAAACGATACCCATCATGAAATTTTGTGACTACGGCTCGGCGGCCATATTGGATTGCAAAATTATCATGTGATTCGTACTCAGCACATCAAAAAACCTCATAAACGATACCCATCATGAAATTTTGTGACTACGGCGCGGCGGCCATATTGGATTGCAAAATTATCATGTGATTCGTACTCAGCATACCAAAAAACCCCTTAAACGATACCCATCATGAAATTTTGTGACTACGGCGCGGCGGCCATATTGGATTGCAAAATTATCATGTGATTCGCACTCAGCATACCAAAAAACCCCTTAAACGATACCCATCATGAAATTTTGTGACTACGGCGCGGCGGCCATATTGGATTGCAAAATTATCATGTGATTCGTACTCAGCATACCAAAAAACCCCTTAAACGATACCCATCATGAAATTTTGTGACTACGGCGCGGCGGCCATATTGGATTGCAAAATTATCATGTGATTCGCACTCAGCATACCAAAAAACCCCTTAAACGATACCCATCATGAAATTTTGTGACTACGGCGCGGCGGCCATATTGGATTGCAAAATTATCATGGGATTCGCACTCAGCATACCAAAAAACCCCTTAAACGATACCCATCATGAAATTTTGTGACTACGGCGCGGCGGCCATATTGGATTGCAAAATTATCATGTGATTCGCACTCAGCATACCAAAAAACCCCTTAAACGATACCCATCATGAAATTTTGTGACTGCGGCGCGGCGGTCATATTGGATTGCAAAATTATCATGTGATTCGTACTCAGCATACCAAAAAACCCCTTAAACGATACCCATCATAAAATTTTGTGACTACGGCGCGGCGGCCATATTGGATTGCAAAATTATCATGTGATTCGCACTCAGCATACCAAAAAACCCCTTAAACGATACCCATCATGAAATTTTGTGACTACGGCGCGGCGGCCATATTGGATTGCAAAATTATCATGTGATTCGCACTCACTCAGCATACCAAAAAACCCCTTAAACGATACCCATCATGAAATTTTGTGATTAGCGTATGGGAATTCTTCAAATTTTATAGCTGAGTACCAACCTGGACACATTGACTTACATCAAAAAACCGCATCAATATCGATTCACCCCTTGGTTGGGCCGCGACGAAGCCACAGCACAGGACAGAGTTGGTAATTATGAGTGTTGGTTAATTGAATTAATGAGTAACTAGTTGCAATGTAATTAGATTAACGTGTAATTCCATTACTCATTAATTAGTTACTGCTAGTACTCATTGTAATGAATTACTCAAGTAATCTGTTACAGAGTAATTGAATTAAGCATTACAAAGTAATTATAATTTGTAACGGTTAATCTAATTACATTTTGCCCATCACTGGGTATAAGTATGTATATTTCTATTAGGTTATTACTAACCAGTTTAATACGAATAACCATACGAATAACCTGCTTGATAGGACCTGTCCCAATTTTTTTGTGGTGGGAGGTGGTCCTTCTTGTTTGAACTTACTCTATCGAGCGAGTCATAAGGGTATCAAATCAACCCTTGTGACTAGCTCGATAAAGTCTCTGTATCACTCTGTATCAACAGAACTTCCGTTCGAGTTATAGGTGCTTCTCTTCACAATCACCTCAGTAGTTAGTCACTGATACTCATTGAACTAATATTACTAGTGTTACATAAAACTCTGCTGATACTCATAAAGGTATTTTCTCGAATAACTGTTAGTATCTACGTGAGCCGACGTTTTGGAAACGTTAAAGTTCCGTAGTCGCGGCTGACTCCACGTTTTTACTTAGTGCATCAGGTGCACCGCTCTTAGAGAAGAATCATAGCCTCAACTCAGCAGGTGTACCGCTCAAAGACGAGGATCTAAAGTGGATAGGTTTACAGCGATTAGGAGGTCAAACGGCAAGTTTCTCGCACGCCACACTCCCCAAGAAGCGGAATAACACCCAAACAACCATCAAGTTGCGAGACTCCTGACCATATGGGCACGTTTGGTTTTAGTCGGTAAGAGTCCGGCATAGCATTCATGAGGGATTTCCACCGCAAAAAAAAGAAGGTCCTACGGGAATTTGACCTACACCAAAACCGTGAAAGCAAATCTATTCTAAAAATATAATAAAACAGACCACGTGCGTCTACGGGGCTACCAAGCTTTCAAAAGTTTGAATACAACTGGGACAATGCTGTACGTAGAGTTACTTTGTCAACTGTAACTTTAATAAGTTAACTTCTTTATCGAGCTTATATGAAAAATTTGTGAAGATGTGTGGATATTTTCTCCACAATTACGCTGTAACATCTAAACAGATCTGGCAGAAATTTTGTACAGAAGTAGATTATGGGTAGTCTGGAAAAGCACATAGGTTATTTTTTATCCCAAGAATCGTAACAAACCGAAACGGTAAAAGATTTTCACGCGGGAGGCAAAAAATCCGTAATTAAAACAGCAATGTAATTTTTACACAAATATACTTGTAGTTCACTACCTAAACAGTTACTGTCATTGATTCCAGAATGATTCCAGACCCAGAAAGCTTCAAAACCAAAGGACACGTTCTCAGAACGCCAAAAACGTCAGCAAACGAGTACCACAATGCATTGCTGAAGCTACTACTGTACAGAGGAACCCAACTAGCTGGAACCTTCACGGAAGAACAGCTTAGAGTACTCAAGGAATACGCATTTAGAGGATGTGATCTGAAATACAGTTCAAATGAAAATAGAGCCATAGATTGACCGGACAATGTCCAAAAGTGGTTATAGTTTAATTATATCAATGAAATTTAAAGATATTAACATTTTATTTTAGCTGTAAGATCAGTGTGATCTGCAACAAATTTTATATTAGAGGAATTATTATTAGCATAGATATTTATTTAGAGAACTTATAATAAGAAATCTATAATATAAAATGTCATAAACTAAATGTTTATTATGAAAAAGTGTTGTTTTAAAACGAAATATGTCAAAAACAAAATCTGACTTTAGCCAAAATGGTACTATTTGCTAATAGTAATATTGGTAAGAACAAAAATCATTTCGAACCCGTTTGGAGCCGACTTTTCGGTGTTACCTTTGACATTAAGTACTTGAGTACCTACTGAATGTCAAAAGTAATAGGGAAAAGTCTGTTAAAAATGTCTGTTAGTATAAAAAAAAATTGCGTGTACTTAGTGTACACACGTAAGAAGTGAAACTTCTTCATAAACTTAATTTTCACCTCACCTTAAATTAAGTCAAAAAGTACAAAAGTACAAAAGTCCCAAAGTCCCAAAGTCCCAAAGTCCCAAAGTCCCAAAGTCCCAAAGTCCCAAAGTCCCAAAGTCCCAAAGTCCCAAAGTCCCAAAGTCCCAAAGTCCCAAAGTCCCAAAGTCCCAAAGTCCCAAAGTCCCAAAGTCCCAAAGTCCCAAAGTCCCAAAGTCCCAAAGTCCCAAAGTCCCAAAGTCCCAAAGTCCCAAAGTCCCAAAGTCCCAAAGTCCCAAAGTCCCAAAGTCCAAAAGTCCCAAAGTCCCAAAGTCCCAAAGTCCCAAAGTCCCAAAGTCCCAAAGTCCCAAAGTCCCAAAGTCCCAAAGTCCCAAAGTCCCAAAGTCCCAAAGTCTCAAAGTCCCAAAGTCCAGAGTCCCAAAGTCCCAAAGTCCCAAAGTCCCAAAGTCCCAAAGTCCCAAAATCCCAAAGTCCCAAAGTCCCAAAGTCCCAAAGTCCCAAAGTCCCAAAGTCCCAAAGTCCAAAAGTCTAAAAGTCCAAAAGTCTAAAAGTCCAAAAGTCCAAAAGTCCAAAAGTCAAAAAGTCCAAAAGTCCAAAAGTCCAAAAGTCCCAAAGTCCCAAAGTCCCAAAGTCCCAAAGTCCCAAAGTCCCAAAGTCCAAAGTCCCAAAGTCCCAAAGTTCCAAAAACCCGAAGACCCAAAGTACCAAGGTCCCATCCAAAAGTCCAAAAGTCCAAAAGTTCAAAAGTTCAAAAGTTCAAAAGTCCCAAAGTCTCAAAGTTCCAAAGTCCCAAAGACCCAAAGTACCAATGTCCCATCCAAAAGTCCAAAAGTTCAAAAGCCCAAAAGTCCAAAAGTCCAAAAACCCTTAAATGACATGCTATCCCTGGATAAAGTACTCTTAATTCGAATCCACCGTGGTGGGGAACAGAACAAAGATGGCGCGTAACCAAAAATCGTGACGTGACGTGACGTGACGTGACGCAAATTTTTTTCCAACGCCGATAAAGAAGTTTCACTTCAAAAAATTACTAAAGAACTTTTTCATTAGTGGCATAGACATTTTTAGTACTTACATAATTTCATTAAGGCGGGATTCGACCAAAATCGGAGTAAGACTTTAATATAGAATTACTGGTACCTCTTCTAAAAGTAATGTGATTTTCCATTTTACCAACAACTAATAAGCATAACGTAACTATGGTAACCATACTAGAGTTGAGTACCTCAGTGGTGGCAATGAATACAGACGTATACTAGACGAATAGTTTCTTAGGCTGCTCTGAAGACAAACTTTCTGTGACACAAACTGCCGCTTGGCGGCGTTGCAGTCGCAGCGCGGCAGCCATTTTTAATTTTTCGTAACAAAAGAGTAAAATCAATCATTGTAAATATCTATAAATACTTAATATAAATATATAATGTTTTGATTTAAAAGATGTGAAATATTTTTTTATAAATAATCCCTGAATTTAGTCGATAATAAACGTAAAAATTGTGCCTACTAGTTTTTGACTAACTGAGACAGTGAAATGCGACGACAGCGCCGCCAAATGGGAACTACACGAGCTGGGGACATGCCCCCAACAAAATTGGCACAAAAAATCCTTAAGAACTGTTCTTCTAGTATACGTCTGTATTCATTGGTGGTGGTTACGGTTACCATAGTTACGTTGTGCATATTAGTTGTTGGTGGTAACTTCACTTTCACTTTACCTTTAGTATAAGTACGAGTTATTCTCTGGTATAGCCTTACTATATTGGTCAAATCGTATTTTAGTCGAATCGAGCCAAAGTACATCTAGTGAAAATTTAACATAATGCATTTGAAAGTGCTGATATTGTAGAGATTTTTAAGTTTATATAAAGACTTCTTAACTTATTCAAATTCGTTCCAGATCTCGATGCCTTTGATATAATTCTGTAAGAGTATTTAATTTCCAATAAAATCTGGAGTTTATACTCTACCAGCGTCTAAACTTCACCGTATCGCAATTGAGTTAGCAATTTCCCTTAGGTATGCACTACGCATGTAATCACAGTTTGTGCCATTCGAGCGAACTTTTCATATTAATTTATTTACTTCGAATAGATATTCTTTAAAGAAAAAAAAATAAGCATAAAGATACTTAATCTTTATGCTTAATTTTTTTTCTTTTTGAAATACCAAAGCGATGTCTCTTGCAAATCAGACGATGTTGTGATATTGTTGCTTGACTGAACTTTGACTGAAGTTAGTCAACCAGAATAGACGAGGACAACTTACCTATCAATATTAAAATAATAAGAATAAAATTATACTTCAAAACCTGCCTAATATAATGCGAAATTTTAAACAGTTATAGGTTTGGGAGTTCTAAGCGTAAATAAGTACCTACTTGCCTACAACTTAAAACTGAAAATAGGCTAAGATTTAATCTGCTGGTGAAATGCTTGTTTACCACTTTAGTGCTTTAAACTGATACGAAATCATGTTTCTGTAACCAAATCATGGAATGATGATGACAATAAATCTTTAAATCATTTCTTCGAAAAGCAGGAATGTCGTTTGCTAGATCAATAAATTAGGATTACCAAATAGCAGTAATAACACATCACCGATACGATACGTAATCAGTGAAGCGTAACTACCTAGTAGGTAATCTCATAAGACAACCGATAGCTAAGTAGCTTCTACCATGATGTAGGTAATGGCATTCCTAAGAGATAAAACTCGATAGATAATGTTCAGTAAGTGCCAAATAACTTGTAAATTTGGCCCAACATCTTTCACTAGTGTCAAAAATTACCCTGTAATTTTATTACTAGGTATAGGTTAATAGCCTTTATTGACATTGATACATCTAAAGTGGGGTCATATTTTAATAGGTAACATTTGACAAATCAATTTCATAACCATTTGACAGTCAAAGTATGTAGGTACTTGTCATTAAACTCCTTAATTTTTAAAATTTACATATATCTTTCGAGTCCGTATCAATTCATTCACTTTCTCATTCATCATTCTCATTATGAAGATAAAACTGACAGACGTCAAATGTTACCTAATGACGCCACTTTAGTTACAGATTCCCTGTCTCCTCCGCTAGTGTGAACTGTGTTGCAGGAGTCAGTAATATTAATGATAGCAAAGTCATTATGTCAACTTGAAGGCCTTGTTGCTAATAGTACGAATGATAATATAATATAATTCTGGGTTAGTATAATGTCTAAAAATCACATTATCACGCTGTATTCAACAAACAGTGTGTCAGTCAAAGTTAGCAAGCAACGTGATTCGTTCCCATTCACGAACTTATTCCTGAAACATAAAATTGTCTATGTTCTTTTCTAAGTTCTATTCAACCTTTGTACCTACAAAACTTCATCAGAATAGCTTTAGAGGTTGGGGTGGAAAAGCGTAACAGTCAAACATCGTTATTTTCACATTTATAGAGGTAGTCATTAGGTACTCATTAGTCAAATAAGTTATTTATAAGATGTTTATCCAAAGTGTCAATTATATTATGAGTATTCTAGTAAGTGCAATCATGACATTGAAAGTACACCAAATAATTCGTTTTAAATTAGATTAGTCAAATTTAGTAAATTTATTAGAAAATTAAGGATTAGTCGGATTGTATGAATCTAAATATTAACAGATTAAGTATCATAGATATCATTATACGTTGATCTAGTCTAAGCAATTGTCTAAACTGAAATGACATTCCCCAGTAACACTACTGTCTCGAGAAATTATGACATAACCTGAGGACGACTGTCAGAAGTCGTATGAACTGCGAGAGTGGTCCCCAATCTATCCTAATATTATAAAGAGCAAAGATTTGTTTTTTTGTTTGTTTGTAACAAATAGGCTCCGGAACTACTGGACCGATTTGAAAAATTCTTTCACTGTTGGAAAGCTACACTCTTTGCGGTAAACATAGGCTATATTTTATTCCAGTATTCCCACGGGAACGGGAACTACGCGTGTGAAACCGCGTGACCTCCGCTAGTCGCTAGATATAGCCATGGCTTTCCATCAGGCGGCTGCGTCAACTTGATGAGCTTAATAATACGACTACAAGGGCAACATCCAATCCAACCTTACCTTGCTTACCTATTTCATATTTGTTACAATCTTTTTGAACAGGATGATCGTCTTTATTTCTAATTGATGATGACTGTACGTACTTACTGCCATATGTGTAAATAGTATTTTATTTACACTATGGTACTGTGCTCACAAAATGTAAGATGCTTGTAGCATTGTAGTGAGAGTAAATTTATTCAGTAGTAGGGCGCGTTATTTTAATTTAGACAAGCTCATGCCTTGAATTTAATGTAATAAAGTCCTCTTTAATATCTTGCCCAATGAAAGCACATACCATTCTTTGTGACACATAATTTGCTTTTTATGTCTCTGTACTGGTATCGCTCTTCATTGCTTCGCAATATTAAAATTTAATGAGACTTAATTTGTAAATAGGTACTCAACTGTACTGCCACATTGAGTAGGTATTAATGATGACTTATTCCTTGAAGAAATTATAGAATAAATATTATTTTTATCCTATGTGTGGCATTTTTTATGATTCCCAAACATACAATGGTTTTTTCTGTGATTATATATAATCAAAGGGTTTGTACAACTGTTGACTTTTCATTAACGATTGGTTTCGTGCTTTGGAAGACACGTGATGTGATCGTTGGTCTCGGTGTAGTGACTATTATTTTAATCTGTGGTCCCAGCTATCAGCATAGTAAAATGTTACGCTACTAATATTGTAGTAAAATAGTTCTACCTTGCTACCAGTAACATAGGTACTTAGTAGTTGCTAAACGAAGTTGTAGGCCTTGTAAATTTTCAACTGCAGTTGCCAAGTAGCCTGCGCCTGACCGTTTGAACACGGCAATACGACTCAATATTTGTTACGTTGGATAAACGTAGTGTGGTAGTACTTCTCTGCCTACCGCTTTGAGGTAAACGTCGTGGTATATATGTATATTTGTACTATCTTCACACTGTGGCTCACTTCTGTTATAAATTTATGTGACGACGGTGAACATAAAACTGACGTACATTTTTATGACCTGGTAATACTATGGGTTATCTAAAGAAAGTAAGGAGGAAATTCAAGACTTCTCACATAGTAATTAAGTTGTAGGTACCTTTATGTTAAATTAAATGTTTCGAATAAATTTTGTAACTTTGTAAGCTTTAAAGTAAAAATATTTCGCTCGTAGCTGAATTGCCAAATGTATTTGTGACTATACATTGGCAAATTAGCTATTCGTTTCAAGTAACCAAATTTGGTACAAAAAATCAAAATTAAGATCAACACCTGGAGGTGAGGACAAAAGACTTAGTAATGGCATCACCTAGGTTACTAATATTATAAATGCGAAAGTTTGTGAGTGTGGATGTTTGTTACTCTTTCACGCTCTAACGGCTGAACGGATCTGGCTGAAATTTAGTACAGGGATACATTATAGTCTGGAATAATACATGGGCTTTTTAACCCGGGAATAAGTTCCTACAGGAAGCGAGAATGCTAACAAATTTTACGCGGGCGAAGCTGTGGGCATCAGCTAGTTAATACTATACAAATATCTCTATCTCACTATTGTTCAGAAAAGTAATCTTTGGTAAATAGTGGTATGAGCAATCTTACTGCCGCCATGCCGTACTTCGGCATAGCATCCATGATGGATTTTCAACAGGTTAAAAAAAGACCTTAGGTTTGAGTCCCGCGTCAGAAAAATAATAAAAATTGTGTCGTACCAAATGTTTGTTTTTGTGTTTAGGTGCAATCTAGATCCCATGACACAAGTGCATTTCATATAGCTTAGCCTAGGCCAGATGATATTGTGAGTAAATACATACATACATACATAAATAGTCACGCCTTTATCCCCGAAGGGGTAGACAGAGGCATAGTATACGCCTACATTTCACCTTATAGTTTAATGTCCCACGTAATAGGTGGACCCCGCAGTTGATTTTTTTTAAGCCGCCCATAAGGCCCTCAGCTTGGCTTAACGATTGTCTTTTTACTGACAACCGGATTTCATTTCGAGTTTTCCTTCTCTACGCAATGGATCTTTTTGCGAAAGAGTTCACTTAGTCGCCTCTTACGACACCCTCGGGATGTATTCGGGTGGCGACATTTTGTACGGGGCACTTTGAGTTAATGTCCTTAGAATATTCACTTACTTAGCTTTACTTATTTATAATCTTAGTAATGTACATAGACATTGTTATTTGCTTTCAAGCAGTCTCGTATTGTAAAAACGAGCACCTTTTGCACCAGGGGCTTAATCCTCAGTTGCTAGGTAACTACAGAATGGTATATTACTGGAGTAGTCTGAGCGCCAATTCTCGACCTCACGGCGTAAATGCGCGAACAGTTTACGTGTGAAACGCCATCTAATCTGTTTTTTTAACGTAAAAAGACATCCGGTAACGCCCAGCAGTCTACGGTTGGGAGCCCCGGGTAAGCCCTCGTAAGCATTTCCCAGGAATCCCAACTGACGTTACACCAGTAAATTTTCGTCTACGCATTCAAGACGCATGAATCGAGAATTGGAGCCCCTGCCCTGTTTATCGGATATTTCCAGGAACAACCTACTTACTTTTGAACTGAGCGATGTTTGCGAGCGATGCTACACAGAAACATGGAAATGAAATATGACATAAGTAGTTAGGTATAATGTACGTTCCTTTGATTTTCAGGAAGCTTAGTCTGTACCTAATTACTTTTTTGTAGGTTGTTTTCTTTTTGTTGGTGGGTTTTCTCGGCTTGAGTATTTTACCCGAGTAAAGTAATTTGTAGCTGTTGTTCTTACTAGATGACGCTCGCGGCTTTAGGAGCGGGAAATTGTCATGGGAACATATTCTCGGGATAAAAAGTTGTCCCCCCCAGGTTATTTATTTTTGATCTATCTCTGTGCCAAATTTCAGCAATTTTCATCCGTTCATCCTTTAGAGCGTGACGAAAAAATACATTAGCTGCATGGGAGTCTGCAGAGGTGGAAGAATTTGTTGTTATAGCGGCATCAGAAAAATATAATCTGAGAATTTTTTAGGAGTTTAACTATTACGGTTTCTAAGATAAAGCCTGAAGTATATAGTTAATCGAAGCTGCGAAAACATGAAATATTTAATGTGAATGTGAAAATTCGTATCACCGTTTCTGCTTTGTTAATATAAACTGCCTCTGTGGCGCAGTCGGTAGTGATACCGCCTGCGGCGCTGGAGGTCGTGGGTTCGATTCCCACCGGAGACAAATATTTGTGTGACCCATAAATGTTTGTCTCAAGAGTCTGGGTGTTTCTATGCATAATATGTATGTATTTAAAAGTATATAGGTATTAATATCTGTGGTCTGATACCCATAACACAAGCAGGTTATTCCTAGCTTACTTTGGGATCAGATAGCGTTGTGTGAGATGTCCGTGAATATTTATTTATTTATAAAGTCTTTATACTGAAACTCTCACGGCGAGTGTTCTGAAGAGCTCTTCGTCCTGATCCCGCGACTCTCCAGTGACTCTACCTCTACCTCTACCTCGACCTCTACCTCTACCTCTACCTCTACCTCCACCTCTACCTCTACCTCTACGTCTACCTCTACCTCTACCTCTACCTCTACGTCTACGTCTATTTTTACTTTTACTTACACTAATTAATTGAAAGGAACTTCGTTCCATCCGAGTGTCCTTTGACACCTATCAAGTTTTTATTATCTTTATTTGGGCTAGATGATATTGTGTAAAACTGAAGAAATACCTCATTTATCAGTCAACGCCAAGCGTCCAGCCTAAAGCTTTATAGGTACTTAGAAGCCTGAAATGCCAGTGTAAGCTATAATAATGGAAACGCTAAGAAAAGACTTTTCTATATTCCTCCCCAAAAGGGATAGGATAAATACGAGGTTAAATTTTATTAATGTATATCACAGGCGACGCCAAAGGACACGGCTAGTATGAATACAATAACATTCTAATCTTAGCAGACAATGTAGTCTGAAACTAAACTGTGTGAACTCGAGAGCAAATTTGCTCAAAAGTGTGCACCAACCATGTGACACTGATAGTATGTAAAGTATGATTTACAGGGTAAATATAACGTCAGCACAAAGTTGATAGCAGTTATGATAATTTTCTATATCTGAATGCCTCATAGCCTCGTCAGCTCATTGTTCTGTAAATGATGACTGTAGTAAGCAAGACGCTTTTTCCCTCTACTCCCACCTGTTCTGTTGGCAGAACTACTAGGAATTTTATTACCATTAGTTCTGTGAAATATATGACTATGCTTTACACCTGACTTACATAAACTATTCCGATCACCTGTACTGTTGAGTAGTTCTGTTGGCAGGACTACTGATAATTTTATTCCCGTTAGTTCTGTGACTCATAGGACTATGCTTTTACCCCCGACTTATCTTTCAACTATTCCCACTTGTTCTGTTACTTAGCAAGGGTATGATTGGGCCACGGTTTCACAAAGTCAATAGAAGTAGAAATCAAAACAAATGAAGATCGACGAAACAATGACAGTCGGATAAACAAATGAAGATCGACAAAACAAATGAAGATCGATAAAACAAAGTCAAAAATTACTTGCAGCCATATTTGGTAAGCTAGATGCGATTACCATTCAAAAAATAGGTGCATGCAATTCTCGACCTTATGAACAAGCATAATATTTATTAATTTTTTACATATTCGTGATCTGTGATGTCTATAAACGCCTATAAGCACATTTTTAGAAAAGTGTCATTAAGGTCGAGAATTGTTTGCACCTATTTTTTTGAATGGTAATCGCATCCAGATTACCAAATCAACTTGCGTAGTCTTTGTTTTATTGATCTGCATATGTTTTATCGATCTTCATTTGTTTTTTCGGTCGTCATTTGTTTTGTCGATCTTCATTTGTTTTGATGATCTTTATTTGTTTAGTAGATATTCATTTGTTTTGCCATGTATTACCATGGACAGAACTAATGGGACATAAAATACCAGTAGTTCTGCCAACAGAACTACTCAACGAAACAGGTGGTAATTTAAATACCATTTGTTCTGTGAACAGAACTAATAGGAAAAAATAATTACCTGTAGTTCTGCCAACAGAACAGGTGGGAATAGCATTACCATTTGTTCTGTGAACAGGACTAATGGGAAAAAAATTACCAGTAGTTCTGTTAACAGAACTACTCAACAGAACAGGTGGGAGTAGACGACTTTTTCTATGACTGATCCTTGGATGAGTGACAACTGACAACCGCCTGACCACTCTCTGATATTTCCGTGCTTCGGAAGACACGTTAAGCAATTGATCCCACTTGTCAGTAAAATAATAGTCTTAAAGTCAAGATGAAAGCCTTATGGGCTTGGTCGGCTTAAAAATTTTAACAGTTGGTCTGCTACTGTCGGTGCCTGATGACTTCAACACGGCAATAAGCGTATCACCTATTTATGCTATTACCGACGTAAAAATAAAACTACTGAAAAATGGATACACACAACCTATATCTCTGTCTATCCCTAAGGCATGACAAATGTACGTATATACTCGTATGTACAAAGTATATTGTACACAGAATCTCATAACAAAAACTGCATACTTAAATATTTTGTAGGTCCTACTCAAACCCATAAAATTAGTAGTGAACTTTTTTGATCCTTCCCTTACAAATACCCGCGAGCTATGTTCGAGGGTGGTACGCGCTGACAACCATTAAATTCCTGCCACCTAATTGTGGAAAACGTGATTACGTGACTCAGCGGTGACCAGAGGGATAAATCGTTCAACTCGGCTAAACCATTTACACCACAAAAGGTACGCGCCTGTCTACCCTTTGTGGTGTATACGGTAAAGCTAATTATAATCCTTGTCCAAGAATTATTGTTTAAAAGAACCTTCTTTAGAAACAGAGATTGTTATACGAGAATTTTAAGGAGCTATTATAGTTGAAAGTTTAATTATCTGTCAAGCTCGCCTGTCAGTTTTTTTTTTTGTGTTAGCAGAGTTTATATTTCTACTATTATGTTCAAAGTTTATATATTTTCAAGTATGGTGTTAATAAATACACTAGGAATGCAAAAAACAAAGAGTAGAAGGAAGCATAGTTACAAAATGGTACTACTATAAATCTGGGTGTAGTGGGGCCCTACCAACACCTCCGGGCCCAAGTCAACCTCACGTGCAAGCTCGTGCACCTGCTGAACAAAGGACGAGGCTCTGACGGCGGCGGTCCACTTCAACACGGCGATGGGCTCACCACCTGTTACGTGGGACCGAATTGTACACGGTGAAATGTGGGCCGGTATAGGCCTCTGCCTACCCCTTCGGGGATAAAGGCGTGAGTATATGTATGTATGTATGTATGTACTATAAATCTTAATATATAAAACAAAGACGTGTTAGTTACTTCACTTATAACTCAAGAACGGCTGAACCGATTTAGCTGAAAATTGGCAGGGAGGTAGTTTAGAGCCAGGAGAAGGACATAGGATACTTTTTATCCCGTTTGACATCTCTTTTTTTTTTTTTCGCTTTTTTTGGTCGATTCACTATTCTGCTGGCGACGTACACCGGTAGTCCACGTCCTATGCATGAATATGCGCAATTTCTACAATAATGTGACGGGAAACATCTATAACTATAACGAAATTATTCTGACGGGAGTAAATGCGACGGGAACGGGTGATTTACTCTCTTATGTGACGCATACGAAGTTGCGCGGGTCAGCTAGTAAATAAATAAATAAATAAACAAATTTTCCCGGACATTTCACACAACGCTATCTGATCCCAAAGTAAGCTAGGAATAACCTGCTTGTGTTATGGGTATCAGAACACGGATATTAATACTTATATACTTTTAAATACATACAATATTATCATAGAAAACACCCAAACTCCGAAACAAACATTTGTGGATCACACAAATATTTGGAACGACCCAGGAATCGAACCCAGGACCTCCAGCGCCGCAGGCGGTATCAGTACCGACTACGCCACAGAGGCAGTCAAATAACAAAGAGTAGAAGGGAGGATAGTTACAAAATGGTACTACGTGTTTCTAAAAGAAATATCTAGCTTTTAAATAATAGCACAGATCATAGGTTTTTTCTCTTTATACTGTGATATTAGCTATAAAAGCACTCATGGCGGGGCCATGAGCGCTTTGTTCACTGGTTGGGGCCATGAGCGCTTTGTTCACTGATGGTTTATAGAACACTCTGTGTTCTGTAAACCATCACTGCAGTAAGCAACTTTCGTTGTGGCTGGTCTTTATATGGGTAACCAGCACGTGATCACTTTGTGACATTTCATAAAAGCGTAAAAGCAGTTGGTCCCCGTTGGCTGTGACACGACATTTCACGACAGTCATTAAACCAAGTTGAAGGCCTGCTTGGAAAACAGAGGGATTTCAACACGGCAAAATACACGTGAAAAGTTTCATAAATACAAGGGATTAGTAGATCAGAAGTAAGTAGATCGTGTTGAGAAAATGAAATCAATTATTTCTTTTTTTAAGATACCTCTAGGGTGGCAGACAAGCACACGGCCCACCTGAAGGTCTGGTGGTCACCGCACTACCGCAGCCTATGAACGTTTGCCACACCAGAGGCGCCACTCTCGCACTGCCGACCCTGTAAAAACCGTCTTATGCCCCTTTTGAAGAACCCCATACTGTAGACTTTTGGGAAAACCGAGGCAGGGAGATCATTCCACAACCTAAGCGTGCGCGAAAGAAAAACCCTATCGGATTCAACCGTGCTCGAACGCTCCGAACCTAAAGTGTGAGGATGAACTTCCTGTCTGTGGCGAGCGGTGCGATGATAGAACTTAGCCGTGGGCATCATATCAAACAATTCCTCAGTGCACATACCATTGTACAGGCGGAAGAACACGCATACCTAAGGAGGCAAAGTCTCTCCTGTCGCGAAGAGGTTCTACACCACCTGTGATTATAGGATCGTTGACAACTCTCACAGCTCGCCTTTGCACCGAGTCAAATCGACTAAGCTGATATTCAGGTGCCCGCTCAGAGGTGACAGCAGTACTCCATGTGCGGCCGCACTTGTGACTGATAAAGAAGCAGTGTTTTTATTCTGTTGTACTGGCGGCGCATGAAACGACACATTTTCATACCTCTCAGTTTCGGCTGGGCCTTTGAAAAATCCTGAAACAATGTTCATTTATTTTTATTGAGAAGCAGGCTAAACAAACAAAATTTGAAGTAGTTGTGTTTGAAAATGAAGATGTTCTTAACGTACATTCCCTGTTTTACTCCTATATTGCTTATTTTTCAAAGCCCTGATAAACGGGTAGATTGTTTTGTATCTTACTAATATTATAAATTGTTGTGAGTGTGGATGTTTGTTACTCTTTCATGCTCAAACCGCTGAACAAATCGGGCTGAAATTTGGTACAGAGATACATTATAGTCTGGAATAACACATAGGCTACTTTTTGTCCCGGGAATAAATTCCCACGGGAACGAATTTTACGCGGGCGAAGCTGCGGGCATCAGGTAGTTAAAAAAAAATATAATTACATGCTGCTAACTTAAAAATGGTGAAGTTCCATACAACCTTTTATACTTTATTTTGGGTCACAATCACAAATTTCATAATTCCGAATTTCATAAGAATATAGAAAGACAAAAATCCGATGTTTCATAAATCCTTTTTATTAAAAGTTATAATTTTAAAATTCCGAATGTTTACAATTCCGACTGTCTGAATGCCGAATTTCAAGAAACCGAACCGTTGAATTCCGAATCATTAAAAATCCGCCATATTATAAATACGAACTCCGATTATCAAAAATCCGAAATATTATAAATACGAAGGGTGATCCACCCGTTCCTGTTTTAACCCGAAAACTTATCATTAAAGACGATTATTTATGTTCCCGATTCCACCCGTTTTTTTAATAAAGTATAGTCAAGTCTAACTACCGAAAACATTATTTCCAAGTGAGTGGAAGGCAAACGACAAAACAAAAAAAATAACCACGAAGGCTAAAGCGGGAGCTCCGCTCCGCTTCGGCCTTCTAACCTAACCTATCCGAGTCGGGGTACTCTGAGTCGGAGTGTTAACCATTCACTTATAATGGTTAACACCTCGATTCGGATAGGTTAGGTTAGAAGGCTAAGGCGAAAGCGAAGCGGAGCGGAGCTCCGGCCTTAGCCATCGTGGTTATTTTTTTTGTTTTGTCGTTTGCCTTCCACTCACTTGGAAATAATATCTTCGGTAGTTAGACTTGACCGTACTTTATTAAAAAAACTTAAACAGTGAATTTTCGGATATTTGAAATTCTGAATAATGTTTTTCGGGAAAATAACAGTCCGGTCTTTTGATTATTCGTACTAATGAAATTAGGAAAAATAAAAATTCGTACTTATGACTTTCGGATAAATGAATATCGTCCTTTTGAATATTCGGAGCTTTGTTTCTTAGGAATTATAATCTTCGGAATTTTGAACATCGGAATATTGAAATTCGGAAAAACATATTTCGGAATTTTTGGGTGTTCCCCTTTATTTTGCTACCTTATTGGTGGAATTTCTAAAAATCCTTTCTTATCGGTAGCCTACGATATAAGGGTAGCTTACCCTAAAAATGTCAAGTTTCGAGGTCTAAGGGTTTTCGCTAGGCGCTGATAGACGATGTACGATTACCCTGTAATTTTATTAATTTAGATAGAAGATTAGTTACAGGCTGACGTACTACAGATTCTACAGAATAACCTTTATTTTTACCACTAAGGTGGCAGACAAGCATACCTACGGCCCACCAGATGTACTGGTGGTCACCAACGTTACGCGGGTGGAACCGCAGGCATCGGCAAGTTGAACACACAATTTATTGTACCACTTGATATTTTGCATGTTATTGTAGTACATAAGATTCAGGTTATTTACCTTTATTTAATAGAAGATAGTAATATATAAGATTCAGACATAGATAACATTGTAAACTAGATTGTATCTACCGGCGCGGCGTGATGATAAGTATTTATTGTTTCTCTCCCAAAATTGTTTTTATTAGGGTTTTCATACATTACACAGTGCCATCTAGTTCAAATTAATCTCTGTAAAACTACTAATAGTATCTAGTATTCTAGTCCAAATTAATCTATGCAATCCTACTTCCTACTAATAAAATAAATGTGAAAGTTTGTGAAGATGTTTGAATGTTTAGATGTTTGGATGTTTGTTACTCAATCACGCTCTAACGGCTGAACGGATTGGGCTGAAATTTGGTACTAAGATAGCCTATAGTCTGGAATAACACAAAGGCTACTTTTCATCCCGAGAATATGTTCCCACGGGAAGCGGGAACCGGTATTAAATTTCACGCGGGCGAATTTAAAGGGAACCCTGGGACATCCCTCGGAGGGCTTATCCGGAACTCTCGAGTCGCCCGACCGTAGACAGTTGTAAGGCATCATGTGGTTAGGGCTTACCTGGGGCTCCCAACCGTAGGCTGTTAGGCGTTACGTGAGGTTTTTTAGTCGGTAGGAGTCCGGCATAACATCCATGAGGATTTTCCCTCACGTTAATCAAGAAAAAAAGCATCTGTGTAGGATTTCCACATGTAAAAAGTGTGATTATGATATTGAGAGAAGAGTTTTGGCAGGTAATCAAGTGAATGGGGCGATGTACACCTTCATGAGCAGTCAAAACGTGTCTAAGAAGGCAAGAGTGGCTGTGCATAGAGGTGTGCTTATCCCTACACTTATGTATGGTAGTGAAAGTTGGGTGTGGCAGAAGAAGCATGAAAGTAAAATTAATGCAGTGGAAATGAGAAGTCTGCGAAGTGAAATTGATGGACAAAGAAAGGAATAGCGTGATTAGAAAACAATGTGGTATAACTGAAGATGTGGCGAAGATTGAAAAAGGAATGCTTAGATGGTTCGGACATTTCGAGAGGATGGATGAAAGTAGACTGACTAAACAGATTTATAAGGCGAGAATGAATGGGCAAACTGGTAGGGGTCGACCTCGGCGTACACATGATGACCAGATCAAAGACCTGTTGGAAAAACGCCAGGTGAAGAGTACCCTTAACCGACGAGCATGTATGAAAGCACTTATGAAAGTAGAAGAAGCGAAAGTGGTATCCAGCTTTCAGGATAAAAGCCATAGTCTCTGCCTACCCCGATGGGAGACAGGCGTGATGATATGTATGTATGTATATATAAAAAAACCACTTCCGTACTAACAAACGTCAAAAAAATACTTTTGTTGTATGGGAGATCCCCCTGAATCCACCATTTATTCTGATTTTGGTATTTATTGTTGTAGCGGCAACAGAAATACATCATCTGTGAAAATTTCAACCCTCTAGCTATCACAGTTCCTGAGATACAGCCTCGTGACGGACAGACAGACAGACAGACAGACAGACGGACAGCGAAGTCTCATGAATAGGGTACCGTTTTTACCATTTGGGTACGGAACTCTAAAATGGCAGGTATATCTGATATAGCTAAACAACGGATAAACACCTATTTCTGAATACTACATACATAAATTATCTTACTAATATTATAAATGCGAATGTTTGTGAGTGTGGATGTGTGTTATTCTTTCACGCTCGAACGGCTGAACAGATCTTTCTGAAATTTGTTTCGGGGATACATTATAGTCTGGAATAATACATAGGCTACTTTTTACCCCGAGAATAAGTTCCCACGGGAAGTCAGAACGGGAACGAGTTATTCGCAGGCGAAGCTGCGGGCATCGGCTAATACTAGGTACATACATATTAAACCTTACATAGACTTCAATCAAACGCTGAAACAAACAAATAAATATTTCTTCTGAAATGAGTAAAAATAAAGCTTAGTCTCCGTTTATTTACCCATATTATGATAGATACTGCTACTTTGTAACAGACATGGTATTTACATGATAACCTGGAACTTGCTGTTGCATTAATTAGCCTGCGTATACCCAACTCCTCAGAAAATTGTTGCATACATAGGGAAAGTTACATAACTAAAGGCAGGGGGGAGTGGGGGGGAGGGGGGGAGGGGGGAAGCGGGGGGAGGGCTGAAGGGGGGAAGGGTGGAAAGGGGGGATAATAAAATGGGGGTTAATAAGAAGGGGGGAAGGGGGACGGGGGACGGGGGGAGTGGGGGAAAGGGAGGGGGAAGGGGGAGGGGGGGTAATAAAATGGGGGTTAATAATAAAAAATATTATTATTAATTTTAAAAAAAAGTTATTAATTCCTTCACTAATTAATCGAAAGGAACTTCGTTCCATCCGGGTGTCCCTTGACACCTCTCAAGTTTTTTTTCTTTATTTTCGGCTGTTCTATATTTTCGGCTTCGGTATCTTATGTTGAACACCAAGCGAGTATTTATTTTTAAATATTTGTAATGTAAAGTTTTGACTTTTCTATCATTTTATTATATGAAAATAGAATAGATTAGAAGAGATGCAAAGGAACTTCCGATTTGCCATGTTGGTCAGATCCATTAGAAATGTGCGATGGCGGTCGACTGGAAGTCACCGAAATGTCTGGGGACTATCACAAGATGTTTTGTTTACAAAACAGAGTGACTAGTGTGAGTTTTACATTAGGAACTCCGTCAATGCTCAACCTTCGATCAAATATAGGTTGGTACTTACATTTATTCCTCAGATAGTTAATTTTGCGACTATTCAACTTTATAGTATTAAATAAAGTTACACAGATAATTATAATCAATGGATGTTCTATTTACTAATTTTCTAGCTTTTTTTTTGTTTAACGTGAGGGAAAATCCTCATGGATGTTATGCCGGACTCCTACCGACTAAAAAACCTCACGTCACGCCCAACAGCCTATGGTTGGGAGCCCCGGGTAAGCCCTCGGAAGGATGTCCCAGGACTCCCAACAGACCCACGGCCGCTACTGCGGCCTCGCCCAGGGGGTGGTTCGGGTGCTATCCCGCGTCTTTGGGTTGCTCACGTCACGCTGCCGTCATGGGCCTGCTTCTGTAAGGACGGTGAGCCGCCCTGTCACCGTCCTCAGGCCCCCGTAATTTTCTAGCTACCAAATTAATTGTTTTTGGTGGCTTTTTTTGAACGTGAGGTAAATCCTACAGGGATGGTATGCCAGACTCCTACCGACTAAAAACTACACGTATCCTACCTAACAGCTTACGGTCGGGAGCCCCGGGTAAGCCCTCGGAAGGATGTCTCCAGGACTCCCAACAGACCTACGACTACCACTGCAGCCTCTCCTAGTGAGGGGTGCTATCCCGCGTTAAAACCTGTCGGAAACCCTTTGACATCCTTCCCAGTGCTTGTACGGGACTATCGGCCGTAGCCAGTTTGTAAGGCACCGTGTGGTTTTATTCTGTAAGAGCTCAGTACAGCATTCAGTGGATTCCACACTTAAAAAAACAACCATATACAAATACCCTGCCGCAATTGACTCATTCAAATATAAGTCTAATAAAACAATACAGCTCGATTAAAAACGTTATCTAACGCCTCGGTTCCCAAAGTGGGTTCCGCGGAACCTAGGGGTTCCGTGGACCAGTCATCAGGGTTCCGCGAAAATTACGACCCACTGCTGTTGAAATAATACGTTTAGGATATCACACAATTTTCCAAAATTAAAGCTGTAGCTGACAATAAAGATGACTCATGAGAATACTGATGACTGATCAGTATTCTCATGAGTCATGACAGCATGTAGGCCCATGACTCATGACAATAGTGTGTTGTAGTTGTAGCTGGGTGTAGGTACGGCAAGGTTAAGTCCACCCCAATTGGACACTTGTGTGAGCGTAGCCTCGATTTCAGACAAATTTGTTCACGACTTTCTTCCACTACGCACCGAGGGATCTTGGGTCCGGCCTACTTTAGGAGCATAAGGTCAAAAGCACAAAATGACAAACGATCGCAAATTGTCAAAATCGCACATAGTCAAAGGCGTAGATTGTCAAAAGCGCACATAGTCAAAAGCGCAGAATGTCAAAGGCGCACAATGTCTAAAACCTTACTTAAACAGGCTAATTTTGTTATAAATAGTGTATTCTTCTAACATAAAAATTTAGTTAAAACCCGTCTCGCTGTGGTCCTTACCCGCAGGAACAAGAGTAAAAGAAGATTCAATGAGGTTAGGTTAAGTTAGAGCTGTGACCCCCATGTGCACAAGCCAAGCGAGCGATACAAAAATAGAGTGGGCGACAACACCGAGCCTCGTGGGACTCCAGCATTTAGGACTCCAGTCAGAACAGTTACTGCTTGCTGATGCTTCTACCGAGCAGAAAGCTAGACACCCATCCACAAAACCCCTCGGGCAGTCCATAGGAGGACAATTTGGTAAGAAGACCACGGTGCCAGACCCGGTCAAAGGCCTTAGAAATATCGAGGCTCACTGCTAGAACCTCGCCTTAACTTTCGATAGCCGTCGCCCAGCGGTATGTAGGGCACACAAGAAGACCGCCAGTCGAACGATTTGGGTACAGGATGCACGTGCGCAGTCTTCCACTAAGCCGGGAAGCCTTGTTTAATGGAATATAAAAGCGTGAAAACGCGTGTAAGTACCGGACACAACCCAGGACCACACTGATTTAGTACCACCGCGGGAATGCCGTCTGGTCCACTCGACTTATGAACGTCAAGGGATTGAAGCTCCCGCCTAACGTCGCACTGCCGGAAGCTGCTCGGTTGCATACCAGGGGGTGCCAGGCGGCGAAGAACCTCCATCGTTTACATCTTCTTCCGTCGTTCGTAACATTGACGTTCATAGTCGAGTTGGAGGCAAAGAGAGAACCCAGAAGGTCGGCTTTCTCCTTGGCACTCTGAGCCAGGCTACCATCCGGTTTAAGTAGGGGTGGCAAACCCGACCAACAAAAGTTTCCCTCGGCAACTTTGGCAGGCAACCAGAATTCAAGACACCCAGAACGGTTGCCTGCCAATCTGTGTCACCGCTGTGAGACTTGTACAAACACGCGTAGATCTCAATGTGGCCCCGCAATCCACGCGTGCCCACAAAGTAGACAATTCTCTTTGTTCAAGACTCCTGAGACAGCGACAACAGATATCATCCCGGACGTGCTCCAGCTTGTAGCCAGGGAACATTAAGTCAGATGTATCGTCCTGACAGTAGATTTGCGTCTCCATCAAGAAAAATAGGGTCAGCTGCTCATTTTTCAGATGGTGGTGGACTGCGTTGACGTTCTCTGATGTTACGAAAGTCCATCTGAAGTGTGGACGATGATGCCACTGTAAAACGTTCCTTATTTTTCTTTTTCCTTCCCATTGTGTTTCGAAAAGGGGAATTTAAGAAGGTTAAGTGGTACCTGTGACCGGTGGCGCAAGAGACAAAGAGAGGTTCCAGTAGTTCAAAAGCCAGCACGGATTGCGGTAGATTGTCACGGTGTACGGAAGGGCCCCCGGACCCCTAATGCTGTGGCCACGTCTACTCCTGTATCCTTCTCCGGCACAATCACAGCACAAAGGACAAGGACACAGGCTGCTGGTTCATCCCCAGGTTTGGCTGACGTAAAGCCTGCGGGCGGCTAGTTTTTCTTAATTTTTATTAATAACGGAGTACTGTTATGCCTTCCCTCTTAATGAGGGCTTTTTCGTTAATTCCAAATATATTTGATCTTAAGGAGCTAATTGAAAAAGCCAAATGTACTGTGCCCAAAACGTGCTGCGTTATCTCCATGAAGAAGTAACGCTTATCCCTAGATCCCCGAGGGTACAGGTATAGATCATGGTCTGCTTAGCCTAGCTCTTAGTAGAGCTCTTCAACCTAATCCTACACTCTCGTTTTCGATCCCGAATAAAAAAAGCCGGCCAGACGTACCGCTCCTACATTGGAGAGTACTTCGCCAGAACTGAGCAATTCAAAAGATCGTTCCTCTGTCGAACTATAAAAAATTAGAACGACCTGCTTGCGCACGTAGGTATTTCTTACCTCTTATAACCCCGTGTTCTTCAAGCGAAGCGTGAAGAGGCAAATAACAGGTCGCCATCTTGAGGACCACTGTCAGAAGTCTTACACTGAGAGAGTGGCCCCCAATCGCTAAATGCCGCTATGGCTTTCCGTTAGGCGGGCGACGTCATTTTGGTTAGTATAATAAAAAGAAAGCTTTATGTATTCCGGGAAAACGCTCCAATTGGAAGCAGGAACGGCAACAGGATTTCACGCAGGCGGAACGGCCGGCATTATCTAGCTAGTTTGTTATAATCTTATATGGGGTTCCGTAGAATAAAACATATTTGTTTGGTGTTCCGTTGCCTTAAAAGTTTAGGAAGCCCTGATCTAACGCATTATAAACTCGTCTGTAAATAGTAATGTAAAAATACATTGCGCCATTTTGACCGATAACACTTTTGCAGACGGGTTATAACAGCTTGTTTTTCCGCCAATTGTGTAACACGTTTTGTTTATTGCCGCGAAACGGAGTAAAAGAATAATAGTGCCTGTTTAAGGCGGTACAACCTTGAGTTAAGGACGATATTGGCGTGAGATGTTTTGATAAGGTGTCGCTGGCAAACTTTAGTTGACGTCTGTACTCGACCATAGTCACACGGTTCGCTAAGCAAGATATACAGTTTACAAACTAGCAAGGCGATAGTCGCATACGCATTCGGTTTTCACAACGCAAATTTTTGTGATATGTTTACTTCTAATTGTGTATAAATGGACGAAAGGAATGAAGTTTTATTGTAGTGATTTGGATTTCTAATAAATGTAAGTAAAACTAGATATTTAACTATAAATAAACGTTTGCACTTACAACAGTAGAATGTAATTGAAATCTCGATTAGTAATTTTACGGTATTTAACCTATAATAGGTAAACGAGCGTATTTTATACAGTAAATGCACGTTGTAAATATGTAGAAATAGTTACAATCAGAATGTCGAGTTGCAATGAGAATATTAAATAGTAGAATTGTGACATTATGCATACCATTTTTCATACCTTTTTGTGAAAGGACCTCCCTGTTCTTAAAACTTCAAAGCCTGAGAGCTGGAAATTTTTCCATATAATGTAGGTAGGTTTTGCGGTCAAATAAGCGTACTATAAATCTCTGCAGCTATTACGACTATCAGATAATTACAAAGATCCAATTCCTAAACCGGTTTCGATAGACGATACACTTGTACATTGAATTGCCAGAGTAGCAATTATATTAGTGCAGTGGTATCACAGATATTATAATGTATTCTATAGTTGTTTGTAGTTCTTGTACCATGCGGCCTGTCTAAACCAATTGCTCGATCAGAATGATATTTGGTATTCTTCGTAGGGTTGAATCAAAGATGTAGTGACTTACGGTTCCAAAATTCAAACTGGAAGTAAGTTTTGTACGACCCTACTACTTGAATAGTAGTGTACTCGATGCAAAGTGTCAACAGAAATATTCCTCGTCAAAAATACTGCATAAAGGTTAAGTATCACTTCTGATCGGAAGTTAAACAAGCGGAAGTAGATCATCATACTGGATACAAACAGTAGGTACACAATTTACATAAATTTTACATGTGTAGCGAAATTGGTCCTCGTCAAAAATTACTGAAAATTCTGTTTGGCATTTGGACAACCTAAAGAGGAGGAGTATGTACCTATCCAGTAACATCATATTGTTTTTTGATTTGCTTTTTATATTTGTGTTTCACTCATATTTAGTTTTCAGTCGTAAGTTTTGTCTTTTAGGTTCTGGATTTCGTTTTATTAGGCCAGTAAATACTGCATGATTTCTTGCGAAACGAACAGTCTTCTATACGGGATATCTTTATCTGAAAGACAAGGCGTTTTGCAGTACCTACGTACGGTACAAGGAAACACTGGAAGTCTAACGAAATTCCTACGCTGGAGACATTCCAAAGTGGGTAGAACAACGACACAACCTTGGATTATCACTACATTGCATAGAAGCAATCAGTCTCTTGCTGCAAACTATGGTTTGGCATATTTTGGCAGTGATGATGAAACAGGAAAAGAATAGCACTATCTCGTGTAGGATTATAAACTAGGGACTAGAAATCCCAGAACTAACTGGCGACAGTCTGAGCAACGAGAAGCTGTCACTGTCGCCGTATTGGAAGCAGGCTCAAATGGCGGCGTGATATCACCCCGCATGTAACTCTTTATGGAATTCAGGAAGATTGACCTGCCAAATATGAGCAGGGTTCAAACAAAGGGGGCAATCCCAAGGAATTCATTTCGGTATATCTCGGCACCTGGCGACATACAGTTGTGGTTTTGGTCGCTTGGATTCCGAAATGCCAAATAATCACACAGTCAAACCCGATGGATCAATAGGTACATAAAAAAGTCACTTATCACAAAACGTACATAGGTAGATGCATACATACTTATAGTCACACCTTAATTCCCGAAGGAGTAGGCAGAAACATTATATACCCGTATTGCTGTGTTGATATGGACAGGCGCAGGCTGTAACTGCATGCTGTTGAAATTTTTCAAGCCGCCCAAAAGGCCTTCAATTCGGCCTAACGACCGCCATTTTACTGGCAACCTCGACCAACGGCTTAACGTGCCTTCCGAAGCACGGAAACGCTCGAAAATAAATGTCACAAAGTGGTCACGTGATGGTCACCTAACCATGACTGGCCATAGTAAACGTTGCTTACTATACTACAGTGATCGTTTACAGAACACTGAGTCTGCGGGGCCAAGAGTGCTTCCGCTTCGTCCCCAGTGAATGTTCTCCTGCACGAGACAATGCTATTCTTTTCCTGTTTCATCATCACTGCTGAAATTTTCAGCACCACAGCTTGCAACGTGAGACTGATCGCTTCAAATACCGTCTCAAGGTTTCTTCGTTGTTCGACCCACGACGGAATGTCTTGATTACAAAACAATTCGCAAAATTCGAGTTTGTAATTCACTGCCTCCGAGGATAGGCGTGATTATAATAAATAAAAAATGTTCAATTATTCATCGAGAACTGACAATTACATAACAGAAGTGAAAAGTTTCAGAAAGGTCAGTTCACCAGCTCGATTGATTGATTAATCAAATTATTTTCCTTTAGTTACCAAATGACGTTTCGTATCGCGTACACGTACACGTGGCCACGTGGCAAGGCTGCTGCTACGTTCCTTTTGTTGCAAAATTAGACTGTAAGTAATAACGTTTCAGTATAAAAAACCGGCCAAGTGCGAGTTGGACTCCCCCATGAAGGGTTTCGTAGCAGCAAGTAACATAATATAAAAGTTCTTATAGTTCGTTGTAACTTTGATTGATGTTTTAACACGTTCGCAGTGGTAGTGATATTTCTAACCGAAAATTGCGGTTTATGACGTATTAAAAAAAACAACCAGCTCTATCTCGTTCAAACTAATTTTCGTTAGTAGTTTTTATGGCAATGTACATCATATAATTTTTTTAGATTTATCATACTCTTAGTTTAGAAGTTAGAGGGGAGGGGACACTCATTTTTCCACTTTCGAAGTGTCTCTTGCGCAGACTATTCATTTTAGAAAAAAATGATTTTAGGAACCTCAATAGCATTATTGAAGACCTATCTATAGATACCCCACACGTATGGGTTTGATGAAAAAAAAATTTAGAGTTTCAGTTCCGAGTATGGGGACCCCCAAAATTTACTACTTTTTTTTTAGTTTTATATAAGAATTTTAATGCGGTTCACAGAATACATCTAGTTACCAAGTTTCAATAGCATAGGCCTTATAGTTTCGGAGAAAAATGGCTGTGACACACGGACGGAGAGACAGACAGACATGACGAATCTATAAGGGTTCCGTTTTTGCCATTTGGCTACGAAACCCTAAAAATTATGAAAAAATGTATGTGCAACATTTTTGACAGTTTTTTTTTCATTTTCCGCTCTAAAATTGCTGTTAACCTCTTTTGCATTTTGATCCTTACATAGCATTTTTTTTTTTTTGGTTATTAACTTATTTATTATTATTTATATTAACAAAATGAAAACTTTAAAATTACTTATATTCTACAGTTTTATACAGAAAAAAAACATAGAAAATAAACAACGAAAAAAAAAAACATAAAAACATAGCATATTGCAAAACATAAACACAAAAATAATTTGGTTAAATTTAACGCCCTACCGACTAAACCGATTCTGACTAAATTTTGATACCGCGATAAAATTTTCAGCTTGCGCCCGGCGCGGTCTCGACGGCTCTGTAACATACCTCCGACAGACGTTTCTCTGCCGGATGAACCGCCGACAGAACGTTTGATTATGAGTTGTTCATCGATAGAACCTTTCAACTATGAACGTTTCGCCGACAGAACGATTAATTCAATCATAATAAGTTTATGGTTAACACCCCGACTCGGAAAGCCTTCGTGGTTTTTTTTTTCTTTTGTCAACGAGTTCTTATTTGGTGAACGATTCTATCGTCGAATTAATCGTTCTGTCAGCGAAACGTTCGTAGTTGAAAGGTTCTGTCGGTGAACAACTCATAATCAAAACGTTCTGTCGGCGGCTCATCCAGCAAAAAAACGTCTGTCGAAGGTATGTTACAAAATCGGTCTCGACGCGGGTAGTCTTTGCTACCTAGTAAGTTAAGAAATGTATAAGACGCATAACTCTGTATGTATGGATATTTGTCACTCTTATACTCTTTAACGGCTGGAAAGATCTCATTGAAATTTTGTAGGTAAAGGAATGGATTATGGTCTAGCTAGAATAACACATCGGCTACATTTTATTCCTAGAATATGTTCACAGAACAGAATGCCATCATCACATCTCGGTTAATATGTCACTACATTGCAATTGAAATGAAAATAAATCAATTGAAAACTGACAATAAAATTCCATCTGTTACGTGACAGCACACATACCGGACAATGGTCGTGTGTCCATTGAATAAACAGTAGTAAATGACGTTCATTCATTATGATAATATTGGGGACTTTTTTTACATTCCTCGAATCTATCAATACTATTTCAACAAGTAAGCTTACATACAGAATAGTCACGCTCATACACGCCATTACACCAAAAAGAAGTATGATAAAACCCTGTGAAGAGTCTGCGTTGGTAGACAAAAACTCACCTGAGAAGAACTGGCAGGAAACTCATTATTATTTTGTTGTTCTTCTTTTTAGTGCTCCAATTACCTTATTATTTACTCTATTTACCTTTTTAGTGTTGTATTTAAAAATTTAACTATTAAGCTTAGCTTACGTGCAAACATATAGATCACTCCTTTACCCCGAACCTTAGAGTATATAGGTATTAGAAGGTATAATACTATCTATCTAGATCAGTGGTTCCCAAACTTATTTTGTCTACTGCCCACTTTGAGAATAAATATTTTTTTAGCGCCCCCATTTTTTCACCTATTTATAAACCACTATAACTTTAAATTAAATTAATTGTTGTGACCTAATTATATGTGATGTTGTGTAAAAAAAAAATGTATATTATGTATATTAACAGAGAATTCTAAACGAAACTTTTCCTATAACCCGCAACTTGAAACCTGAGCGCAGTAGGTAACATACAACGGTGCTTAGGTCTCAAGTTAACTCTTACGGGCTCCACCTGCCAATAAGAATGATTATTGAAACGAAACTTTATAGTATTAAAACAGAGTATCTTTTATTAAAAATATAACTAAAATAATCAATCCTTATATAAAAACTAATGTGAAGGATGAATCTGATGCTGTTTAATAAGTTTGTTGATATCAGGTTCCAATTTACTCAAGAACAGTCGCAAGTCGCCACGTTCGGTAACAAGCAAACGATTTCTCTTTTTAGTAAGCAGTGTTGTCACAGCACTAAATCCACGTTCACACAAATATGACGATGGGAATATGCTATCAGGAATCGTTGAACGATTGACAATCCAGGGTACAATTGAGGGATCGGTTTTTGAAGCCAAAATTCTTGGTAACCATTTTTGAACTTGATTTTTATTTCCTCGTTTGTTGTCAATTCTATAAGTTCTTCTTCCAGCTGAGGTGACATTGCTGTGTTGACATTTGAAAACGGATCCAACACCCAGTCTGGTATTTCCAAGTTCAAAATGTCCTGGTATCGTTCGGTGAAGTCAATGTGGAGGTTTTTCAAATGTTGGCAGTAGGCAAACAATTCGTCGTTACTGCATGATACTGATAAATTAGGAAAATTGTGAAACTCACGTCTGCCCAGATTCTTTTTGTGTAGAAGCAGTTTGGCTGCGAAAGCAGCAACGACGTTTTTTGTTTTAATTAAATTTAGTTTATCGCCTTGCAGTTGGAGATTCATGTCGTTGAACAATTTATACAGGTCTGTCATGTAAGCTATATCATTCTTTGATGTTATGAGCTTGTCGTGCAATTCTGTATCTTTAGTTTCCAAGAACTCTAAAACAGAGTCAAACAGGTCGTAAAATCGAGTCAGACAATTGCCTCTTGATAGCCAACGAACTTCAGTATGAAACAACAAACGGTTGAAATCCTCGTCATTAGTAACACAAAGCTGATGAAATAATCTATCATTCAAAGAGCTGTTGCGGATTTTATTGACTGCTTTGATGACATATTGCAGTGATTGAAACAGTTTTTCACTTAAGTTTCTAGCAACTAAATGTTGTCTATGAATAACGCAATGTACACCAAGGACATCTGGAATTTTATTTTTTAAGTACGCTATGAAGCCTTTATGGCACCCTGTCATAGCCGGAGCGCCATCCGTAGCAACTGAAATAATATTTTTCAAAGGAATCTCTTTCTCATCGCAAAACTTTTCCAATGTATTGAATATGGTTTCACCTTTTGTATCGGTCTCTAAATTTCTAGCAAATAATAGTTCTTCACATATTTTCTCATCTTTAATAAACCTCACGTAAGACAACAACAATGCTTCATTAGTTGGTAAAGTGGACTCATCGAGCTGAATTGAGAATTGACTTGTCCTCAGGTGATCGCACAATGATTCTTCAATGTTTTCAGCCATTTCATCAATTCGTCTTTGCACAGAATTATTACTCAAAGGAATTTTTCGGATAATATCTGCGGCCGGTTTATGAAGCACAGTAGTTATTACTTCATTTATTGCTGGCAATATTAACTCTTCTCCGATGTTATGTGGTTTGCCTTTTGAGCAATTAACAAAGATATATTGTACGAATCTCATCGTCATCATCTTGCTTAGCAGCCGCCGAAAATAGTTTTACTACACTTGGCTGAGTATTACGCTTCTTCTCTAGGTCTTGAAAATATGCTACATTCTTGTCTTTCTTATCTGTATGCATTTTATTCAAATGATCTTGCAGCCTTGAAGGCTTCATTGCTTCATTCGAAAATGTTTTTAGACATAGAAGACACAAAGGCGACGATCGGTTTGTGGGATTTTCAATAAATCCGAATTTAATATATTCCGCAGAGTATTGCCGTCTCTTCTTTTTTACTTCCGACATTGTTTTGCTTTGAGAAATACGTTCAACTTCGCGAGTTGAGGAGGCGTAAGTACTGCTCATCTATTGCGCGCGAGACCACAATTGCAAATAAAATAAATATTACATTGTTAATATAGGAATGCTTAAGCAGCACGCACCGACAGGAATAAAACAAACATGCATAAACTCGTTTATCTCATTCGACGCTCAATCGTACTCAACAAGTCCGAACAAGCATTCAATGAACCAGCCGACTGATACAGGAATGCACAATTCGGGTTATTTAACAAAAACTTGTTAAAACATGATAGATATCTACGAATACTAATATCTATTAATTTTTTAAACTACGCGAAGAGAAATATAGAACCGAGTTTGAGCAATCTTTTAATTCATATTAGTTGATGTTCACAAGTTGTTGTTGAGAGTCGAGAGCTCTCACCCTCCGCCCGCCCGCCTCTACTCAACGCCCCCATTTTCTTCTGGGTCTCTTACCGCCCCCCTTGAGACCTGCAGCGCCCACAAGGGGGCGTTATCGCCCACTTTGGGAAAGACTGATCTAGATAGTATAGTATAGTAGGTATAATAAATACTCTAAGCCCCCAACCCTCCAAGAAATATGATAAAACCCACACGCGGGGAGATTCTGCGATTGTAGACTAAGTCTATCGTAAGCCCTGGGGTCCATCCTTCCAAACGGACCCGGACTTACAGCCATTAGCCAAAGGGTAGCACCTTTTGGTTTTGGACGGTACGCGTCCGGCATAACAACCATGAGGATTTCCCACGTGGGGTGGCAGAGGCATACTATGCGCACAAATTCGTATTTATGTCACCCGTGTAGTTTTTTTTTTTTTTTTTTTTTTTTTTTTTAATATTCAGCTCGCCAAATTGACGTCGCCACGATGGATAGCCGTGGCGCATCTTGCGATTGGGGGCCACTTCTTACAGCGGTCCTCAAGTTGGCGGCCCTGTGATGTGCCTCTTCACGCTCCTCTTAAAGAACCCGGGGTTGTAAGATGAGGGACACACGTGTGCGGGCAGGTCGTTCCAAGTTTTTATAGTTCGACAGAGGAACGATCTTTTGAAACGCTCGGTTCTGGCGAAGATTCTCTCCACTGTGTATGAGTGGCATCTCTGCCCGGCACGCGTTGTTCGGGATCGGAAAGGTGATGGTGGGATCAGATTGAAGAGCTCTTCAGAACATTCGCCGTGATACATTCGGTAGAAGGCAGCCAAGGACGCTACGGTTCTTCGCTGCGCCAACGGTTCGAGGCCTCCCGTCACCTCAGGACAACCAATTATTCGGACAGCACGTCTCTGTATAGCGTCAAGTGCGTCCAACAAGTACCTCGCGGAGTCATCCCAGAGGTGAGAACAGTACTCGACGCAGGGACGAATCTGCGTCTTGTACAGCAAACATCTCTGATGTGGCGTGAAGTACCGTCTCACCTTATTTAGGACTCCGAGTTTCCGCGAGGCCAGCCCAATACAACTCTCTATGTAGTTTTTGTGATTGAGCTCACGCCGGACGTCTATACCGAGAATCTCCAGGTTGTCCTTTAGTGGAACCGTAATGTTCTGAAGAGAGGGTAGGGGTAGGAATGGAGACTTCTTAGCTGTAAACGCACACGCCTGCGTTTTTCTGGCATTGAACTCGACCAGGTTGTCTGAACCCCATTGGGCAATGCGACCCAGGTCCCGGTCGAGATCCGCCACGAGTTGCCGTCTCTTTTCGTCCACGTCACAACGCCCCTCCGCTGGGCGGCCGGAATAGCTCCCATGCAGAGTACTGTCATCCGCATAACAATGAATGCACCCAAGGGACAGCATGTCATTGATATGCAGAAGAAAGAGAGTTGGGGACAATACCGATCCCTGTGGTACCCCGGCATTTACCTGCAAAAAGCAGGAAGCCTAAGTAGTATCCGTTCATATAGAAATACGGAGTTAGAATACAGCCTATGTTACCGGGGGCCTGAGGACGGTGAGAGGGTTGCTCTCCGTCCTTACAGAAGCAGGTCCATGACGGCAGCGTGACGTGAGGAATTCACGCACGCCCCCCCTTAGAACCGGGATCACACCCGAAACCCCTCAAAGAAGCGGGATGGCTCCCGAACCACCCCCTAGGCGAGGCCGCAGTGGCGGCCGTGGCTGGGTCTGTTGGGAGTCCTGGGACATCCTTCCGAGGGCTTACCCGGGGCTCCCAACCATAGGCTGTTGTGCGTTACCTACGTGAAGTGTTTTTAGTCGGTAGGAGTCCGGCATAGCATCCATGAGAATTTTCCCTCACGTTAAAAAAAAAAAAAAAAACAGCCTATGTTACGCATTGATTAGGTAGATTATTGATAGCAATAGAACTTTTTAAATCGGTTGAGTAGTTTTTGAGTTTATTCCTTACACACAAAACTTTAGTACCTACCTATTTCGTAGATTTTTAAACTAATAAGATAACCGAATATGCTATAAAAATACTTATATCATACAAACTCCGAACAAACACCAGTACTACGGCACGGATATTGATTATAATTTTCTTTTTCAGGTTAGCAGAACTCAGAAATGTGGACATATTCAAGTGTAGACGGCGTCCCCGGCAATCGCATAAGCCGCACAGATAGGATAAAAATATACATGTCAGAGTGCGTCGTGTGTTTCTGTATAGTGTTCTTTATACTCTGTGTCGGTTTACTTCTATACTTATTCTTCCATTTGTATAGCACTGTGACTACAGCTGGAAAACTGGCCGGGACACTGGCTGAAAGTTGAATGTGGAAGTGATCTCAGTATGATAATATGGAATAATTGGTATAAGATTCATAATGTATGTATAAGACAAAGTGTTAATACCTACATGGAAAACGGATCACACACACACACAGCGATCGTAGACTAAAAGGTTATTGAACTAGTCACCTGAATAACATGGCCTTAATTATGATAATAAGGCAGAAATGTAGGCCTTAATTATGTTAAAAGACTTGTTTGGGAAATGTAAATATATCGTAGGTTTTATAACTGGATATACTGGTGAAACGCCATACGATGCTATTTTATTAGTCTTTTTTAGTATGTTTAAGTATGAAGCTTAGAAATTGTTTGACTTGGTTATCATGCCCAAAGACATTGCCTGTATCGCATTGGCAGTTACGTAACTTAATGACTGAAAATATTCCATATTATAAAATAAGACATTCCATTAGTCAGTAACGAGCTGTTATAACAGTTAATTGACATTATCATGTCAAATATTTTTATAGACTTGATCGTCAGCAAAGATAGTTATAAAAAAATTGTAAGACAGAGTGATGATTTTTTAATTGACATAACATTAAGAATGATGCACTTTTTAATTTACTCCAATTACGTGACTTGACATTGACCTGTCAATATTTTTCTAATAGCATAAAATAGAGTATATTATATAATCTGTGGCATAAAGGCGATATTCATAATTAAATAATATAATTGTACCGTTTCAATTATAAATACCTATAATCAAAAAATATATAAACGGTCGAATCGAGCAACCTCCTCCTTTTTTGAAGTCTATTAAAAATGTAGTGTACACTGTACAATTGTACATATTTTGCTCAAAATAAAATAAATAAGAGCGTTGCGGCATCAATGGAAAACAGTAAGATAAATCCATAATTAATTATAATAGTCGTGTTTAGTGTAAACTAAGTTCAGATGTTCTTATACAATACCATTCGCCAAACCTTTTCTATAAGTTTGACCTATTTGAAAATGTGATTCAAGGATACTGTGGAACGAGTATGAAAAACTGTCTTTTAGGCGAGACCGCAGTGGTAGCTAAAGTCTGCCGGGCACGGGACCCTGGGACATCCTTCCGAGGGGTTCCCCTGGACGCTCGGAACTATGCGGAAAGATATTGACCGTGTGGTTTTAGTCGATTCGAATCCGACATGACATCCGGATTTCTACAAGTCAATAAATAAAAAAGTTCTGTGAATGGATATAAACCTAGGCTCTGTGGAGCACGTTTTCGAATGGTTTGGACGTATTGCTGAATGTTTGTCAGTAAATTTACTAATGGTCATGTAACAGAACGGGCAATTACTCACTTCAGGACTCTGTTTATCACTTTATTTTTCGTATAGACTTTGGCATACACCTTTTATTAGTACAGAATTTGGGCAGAGCTTCGACTAGTCCCAGTATACAGTACAGAAAATGACCGACAAACATGCTCGCACTGACTTTATATAGATATATACTAGGAAATTACGTCACTTCTTATGTAAACTGTCATAGTGATTTAAGGGCGGCGTCAGTTACGTTAAATGAAAGAGGCCTGATCTACCTAAACAGATTATATATTATTTCATCGTAATGTATACTTAATTATAGTTTATGAATCATATTTGACTAGCGGTAGTGCTTAGTTTTCTGTTAGTACCGTCTCTGTCATTAGAATTATTGTTACTTTTTGATACTTATAGTTTAATGTGAAATAATTATGTCTGTACATAACTCGAATAAAATGTTCAATAAAAATGTTGTGAGAATCTCCGTTATTTTATTACCTTTGAAACATGTGTGGCATGTCATAGACTGAATATTTACATAACAAAGACTTGGTAGAATACTTCAACATAGGCCTTATTTTCTCATTCGAATAGAATCTGTTTTACAATTTTAGTATGTATTGTATTTGCCTGAACAATGGGTGCGGGAGGGAGATAGGTGTACCCGTATGGACACAATGTAATCTAAACTGTACTTTTTCTTGCTGTATTCAATCAAAAAAGGTGAAAACAGTAAAATTACAGCAAGTTTCAGGTAACCGTGCAGTGGAAATATCGTCAAAGTACCATTAATACCAAATTTCTGATCAAATGAACCTGTCGATTATAGGACCTAGGAAGTGAGCCGAAGTCGATGATTTTCGAAATGTATAGCTAAGGAGGACCATCTCAATAATGTGATTAAATATGTTACGTAGATTAATATTTTGATGAGGATTTTTGTTCGAACGTCGATGTCGGCTTTTGAACAAAATTCCGCATCAAAATTGGTCCATCCGTTCGAGAGATAGCTATCGAACGGATGGACTAATTTTGATGTCACAAGTCAAACTTATTGTAGGTATTGCTTTCTGTGGCTCCGGTCCGGCTCACTAGTGCATTAGTGAGCCGGACCGGTTTCGCACCGGTATAATGTAAATATTATGTGGTTCTATAGTGAAGTGAGTATTATTATGCCTGCGTATCCTTGAAGTGGCAGGCAGAAACTTATTGTACATTCTGATTTCACAGCTTGCATTTTGTCCCAGTATTGAAGTGGACAGGCGCAGACCGACCATGAGAAAAATTAAGAAATCATACCATAAACCAAACCTAGTAAATCCACGTGCCATTATGGGTGGCTACGGAACTCTATTCTACTACCCGTTCGCTCTAAGTTTGCCGCCGGCGTAGAGGCGTATACCCGAATTTTTAATTAGACGAAGTAAATTGACAGTAGCCAGTGTCACTTCGTCATAGAAAATAAGCAACATTGTATGAAGAATTGACATTAGTTGCTGTCAATTTACTTCGTCTGATTAAAAACTCGACTTTAGTATGGAGCCGAGCGGCAAACTTAGAGCGAACGAGCAGTATGCGTGGTTTGACAAGCAACAAGCAAGTATTAAATTTATTTTTTCAGACTATTATCTATCTTGGTAGGTGCCAAATTTCAGCCAGAGCCATTCAACTGTTAGAGAGTAAAAAAACAATAGACACTTTCCATATTTTCAATTATTATATGTATAGATTATCCTACTAATATTATAAATGTGAAAGTTTGTGAAGATGTTTGGATGTTTAGATGTTTGGATGTTTGTTACCCAATCACGCTCTAACGGCTGAATGAATCTGGCTGAAATTTGATATAGGGATATAGTATAGTCCGGAATAACACATAGGCTACTTTTTATCCCGGGAAAATGTTCCCACGGGAAGTGGGAACGGGAACCACATTTCACGCGGGCGAAGCCGCGCGCATTAGCTAGTATAGTAATAAGAACTGATGTCATTCAAATAAGTGCTTGCATATTATAATAATTGTTGCGTTATTTTTTTACGAGTATACTTTAAAATGTTGAAATTCTGTAAATTTTGTTTAAATTATAGGCTGCATGAATATAACACCTGGGTCTACAATTACTATGATAACCTGTTTCAAACAGATATATACTTCTCTGCCACTACAAATAGTATAAAATAATTAAGACTTCAAAGACTTTAGCAAACATTTTTTATGACAGACGTAAAGATATAAGTACGTTAAATTCAACGATACACGAATTTTTTGATAACTTTAAAAGATAAAGTAATACCATTTCACCGTAAACAATTTAGTATGTACAAAAAACCCTATTGTTATGTAACTACTAGCTGATGCCCGCAGCTTCGCCCGCCTGAAATTCGTTCCCGTTCCCGCTTCCCGTGGGAACTTATTCCCGGGATAAAAGTGGCCTAAGTTACTCCTTATTACATAAGCTATCTGCCTGTGAAAGTCCAGTCCAAATCGGTCCAGTCGTTAAAGAGATTAGCCGGAACAAACAGACAGACAGACAGACAGACAAAAATTTTAAAAATATATATTTTGGTATGTGTACCGTATATACATTCATATGCATGTAGCAGAAAGCGGTTATTTTAATATTACAAACAGACACTCCAATTTTATTTATTTGTATGTATGTATAGATGATAGCTTCAGTCCTCAAGGTTGTCTTATCATCGTGAATTCATTATCATCCTAATCCTACCAGCTCAAGGTCAGATGGATTTGGATCAGCTTCAATCAATCAATCTATACTGTTGTAGTATTACTGGTGGACGTAGGCCTCTATCAATCATTATAGAAAGGTGATTAACTGTGGTTAAGTGTGGGTCAGTAAGCATCATCATCTAGCCCAAATTAAGCCAAAGACTATCGGCCTCTATGACCGGGGGCCTGAGGGCGGTGAGTGGGCTGCTCACCGTCCTTACAGAAGCAGGCCCATGACGGCAGCGTGACGTGAGGAATTCACGGACGCCCCACTAAGAAGTGGGATCACACCCGAAAACCCCCCAAAGACGCGGGATATCACCCGATCCACCCCCTAGGCGAGGTCGCAGTGATAGCCGTAGATCTGTTAGGAGTCCTGGGACATCCTTCCGAGGGCTTACCCGGGGCTCCCGACCGTAGGCTGTTAGGCGTTACGTGAGGTTTTTTAGTCAGTAGGAGTCCGGCATAGCATCCATGAAGTTTTTCGTCTCGTTAAAAAAACCCAAATTAAGCTAATGTAAGCTTGTGCTATGAGTAGATCTCACTTGACGACTTGTAAACCTACTTATATGTATCTAAATACATACATATTACTAGAGGACGTCACGCGGTTTCACCCGCGTAGTTCCCGTTCCCGTGGGAATACGGGAATAAAATATAGCCTATGTTCACCGCAAAGAGTGTAGCTTTCCAACAGTGAAAGAATTTTTTAAATCGGTCTAGTAGTTCCGGAGCCTATTCGTTACAATCGCTCCGGAACTACTGGACCGATTTGAAAAATTCTTTCACTGTTGGAAAGCTACACTTTTTGCAGTACCAAAATATAACCAAACTATAAATACCAAACATAGGCTATATTTTATTCCCGTATTCCCACGGGAACGGGAACTACGCGGGTGAAACCACGTGACGTCCACTAGTAAGCCATAAAGGCCGAGAAACGTACATAGGGAGGGCTTCGTCCGGTTGCCTTGACGTTTAAGAAGGACCTGATTTACGCCCGAAACTAGTCATGATACTCCGAAGTAGACACTTGACAAATAGGTATAATTTGAATAGTAGTTTCTGTGTATTTCATTATGTTAATAAGAGCCACTCACCAGTCTTAGCTTAAGTTAAGCTTAGAGAATATAATAATATTAGATATAGATACTCTACTCTAATATATACTCTAAGATAAAGTATATGGAAGATGGCGTAAGCGTTTGTGTAAGGGTCGAAAAGTCAGATGGCAATCGAAAACTGGGAATAGGAAAAGACGAAAAGAGAAAACATAGTTATGCACTTATGCAGTGATCTTGGACGTTCAGCCATGCTGTTAAGTAGGTACATTGATTGCATTACTATCTATCTATCTATCTATCTATAATAAAACTGTTTAGAGTCGAGAGTCTGTACATGGAAGATATTTTGAAAATTTTAATTGTATGGCATTCTCTAATCGATACTGAAGCCGAAAATGTACTTTAAATTTTTCATGTCTGTCTATCTGTCTGTCTGTCTGTATCCCGAATAAGTATCACGCCGAAACTACTAAATTTGGTTCTAGGACTGGTTCTAGGATACTTTTGATCCCGATTTTTTGCGCGGTTCCTTTGGGAGAAGGGATGAAAGACAAAATGGTTTTTTAGTTATAACTTCTCGATGCGTGGTCCGATTCCAAAATTTTTTTCGGTGTCATAAAATGAGTACTTTAAGAATTTTTTCACACAAGTTTCATTGTTGAGGATTTTGTACACTCGAGAGCAATGAATCCGGGTCACTTAAAGAATCCTAAAAATCTCGGAAACTAAAAATGCTAGGTTAATGCAATAAATTGTATTTAATAGACAATGTAATACTCCTTAATTGAAGGTATTAAAACTTCTTAGTTATTGTAAAGTTATATCATAAAAAAATCAAATTTGAAAAAGGGCCACTTTCGAAGATGGAACTACGAAATTACAGCATTTGGTGTTGCTTTTGTTTGTAATCTGTCATTTATGTGGGTACATAAACCATGTTGATAGTGCTCTATATTCATTAATCAAGCTGAAATTATGTCGCTTACGCCTGAAGAATGCACCAGAATACTTACAATGCTGGAAACCGGCCGGAGTCAGCGCGATACAGCCAGGACTGTCGGTGTGTCGCTGTCAACAGTACAAAGAGTTCTCCGACGTTACGAAGAAACTGGTTCTAACCTACGCAGACCAGGAACGGGCAGAACCAGGTGTACCACAGCACGAGAAGACCGATACTTGGTGAACACCATGCTTCGAAATCGCTTTCTCACAGGAACTGAACTCACCAATCAGTTTCGACGCCTCGGAGGAAGTAACCCAAGTGCATGGACAGTAAGACGTCGGCTTGCTGAATCTAACTTAAAACCCCTTAGACCTGCAAACGGCCCTAAACTGGAGCGTGGGCATCGTATTTCGAGACTAAGGTATGCCCAGAGCCACGTAAATTGGTGTATTGAAGATTGGTCAAAAGTTATGTTCTCCGACGAATCAAAATTTATGCTCTACAAGCACGATGGAAGACACAGAGTGTATCGAAGACCAGGGGAAAGATTCAAGCAAGCATGCATCGAAGAAAAAGTAGCCTACGGTGGTGGGTCTGTACTTGTGTGGGCCGGAATTTCTTCTGAAAGTCGCACAGAGCTGGTGATCATAGAAAACGGCTCTTTAACTAGCGTAAGATATGTGGAAGAAATCCTCAATGATCACGTTGGTCCATTTATGGTCAATTTAGGTGAGGATGCTATATTTATGCATGACAATGCCCGACCTCATACAGGTAGGATTGTGAATGACTACCTTCAAGAGATGAACATTACTCGTATGGAGTGGCCAGCGCGCAGCCCGGATATCAACCCGATCGAGCATGCTTGGGACGAGCTAGGCAGATGCGTAAAACAACGAAACCCTCCCCCAATCACGCTTCGTGAGCTCAAAATTGCTCTCACAGAGGAATGGGAGAATATTCCCCAAAATCGTATAAGGAACTTGGTGTACAGCATGCCAAACCGCGTAAACGCAGTAATGGAAGCACGAGGAGGCAATACGAAGTATTAAAATTCAAGAAAATCGTAATAAAGTTCAAAAATTTCATGTTTCCTATTTTTGTTTTAAGGAGAGATCGGCAGTTTTTTCTTTATGTAATTTTGTGTTAATAAAATGTATGGTGACTCATATTTTTTTTACTTTCATTTAAGGAGTATTACATTGTCTATTAAATACAATTTATTGCATTAACCTATCATTTTTAGTTTCCGAGATTTTTAACATTCTTTAAGTGACCCGGATTCATTGCTCTCGAGTGTAGTTAAAGAATAAAAAACATCTCAACTTTCGCAAATCCTAGAATTCAAGGGTTTCTTTGAATGTGAGGGTAAATTGGAGGTGGCTGGTGAGGCTTAATGATTAAGGCTATTGTAAAATAATTCAGTCCATTGAACTTTTTTGAATTGAATTGTTATAAATGGACAAAGTTGCGAGGGTCAGCTAGTAAGTAAATATAATAACTAAAATTTATGAAGCAAAAACACGTAGGTTTGATGTCAGCGAATAAGTGGTATCTACCTATTGCAGAACTTATTTTCTGCAATTAAATTGTCTTAGAATTACGTAACGTCGTGCAATTTATATTTGCATGGAAGTGGTTATTAAAGTGTTTTAAGGTTATTTAAGGTTATATTACATTTAATGAGTACCTACTGATTATTATCTTTAGAACTCGTTCAAGAATGACATGTGATTCTAAACTAAATACAAAGTTCATCTTCAAGCGGGTTGTTTTCATACATTTATTTTATTTGTCTACTAGATGAAGCTCGCGGCTTCGCCTGCGTAAAATTTGATAACCGTTCCCGCTTCCCGGGGGAACATCTTGAAAAGTTAGCCTATGTGTTATTCCAGACTATAAGATATCTCTGTATCAAATTTCAGCCCAATCTGTTCAGCTGTTAGAGCGTGATTGAGTAACAAACATCCAAACATCTTCACAAACTTTCATATTTAGAATAATAGTAGGATGAATATTTATATTTAGTGATACTGACAGTTAGAATTGAAGGTTCTAACATAGATAGAATATAAACTCTGATGGTTCTAATCTCTATTCCTATATTATCTAGATGTTGATGAATCAAGCTGTGGGCCCATCACCATACATTTGGGAGCGATAATAAAGGAGGGAGAAGGAAGAACCCACCACAAGCCTTCAAACAACAAACTCAAGAGCATACATACATACATATGGTCACGCCTTTATCCCCGAAAGGGTTAGGCAGAAGCATATTATATGCCTACATTTCACCTTTGTATAATTTGTCACACGTAATAGGTAGTGAGCCGTATTGCCGTGTTTAAATGGACAGGCGCAGGTTGTGACTGCCTGCTGTTGAAATAAGGCCTTCAACTAAGCTTAACGACTGCCATTTTACTGGCAACCGGGACCAACGGCTTAACGTGCCTTCCGAAGCACGGAAACGCTCAAATAAATGTCACAAAGTGGTCACATGGATGGTCACCCATCTGACCATCCATCGACCAGCCATAGTGAAAGTTGCTTACTGCAGTGATCGTTTACAGAACACTGAGTCCGCGGGGCCACGAGCGCTTCTCTCGCAAGAGCAATCTCAACTAATTTTATCGCAGGAACGACTAAAAACTCTTTAAAGAAAAGGATGTAGAACAGGTAATAGGTACCCTTATTTTTTAACGTGAGGGAAAATCCTCATGGCTGTTATGCCGGACTCCTACCGACTAAAAAACCTCACGTAACGCCCAACAGCCTATGGTTGGGAACCCCGGGAAGCCCTCGGAAGGAAGTCCCAGGACAATAGGTACACTTACCCTTCAGATTGCCCGGAATGAGTAAAGTTCGCTTTACAACATACTACCCGTTCGCTCTAACTTTGCCGCTGGCGTAGAGGCGTATACCCGAATTGTTAATTAGACGAAGTAAATTGACAGTAGCTAATGTCACTTCGTCATAGAAAATAAGCAACATTGTATGAAGAAGTGACATTAGTTGCTGTCAATTTACTTCGTCTAATTAAAAATTCGACTTTAGTATGGAGCCGAGCGGCAAAGTTAGAGCGAACGAGCAGTAACTATTTAATTTTGACACTTGTTTCACCTACACGAGGCATACTTAAGTCTGCTTGGCAGCAAATACGTCCAGCAGCGGACTATTATGATGTTGATTCGATTGTTTCATATTTAATTGAAAGCCGTGAGACGGTCCGACTGCCCCTCTCTAAACGTTTATTGTGAAAAGAAAATTTAATCCGATTGACGTTGTCATTTTTGTTTTATTTCAAACTTTGAACAGATGATATCCGCGTGGCCTAGTGATGTTGTTTAATGCAACAGAGTCACAGACTACAGACACAAGTCTCGCCATAAGCCCCTCTGCAATCAATTTTATAGAGAGGGGATATAATGAAAATACCAAATCCAGTCTACATAGCTTCTTGAGGACCAGCATCTTATACTGTACATAGATTGACAAGTAGCAGGCACACACTAGGTATTACTACAATGCCCTACATCTTCAGTATGGCTGACCTAAATATGAAGATATAATCGGAAATGGCACTGCGGAGTATAAAACAGGACGTCTCGGAAATAGGCATCTGCAACTGAACTTGACCCAACAGTGCACGCCTCCCGGAGGCATCTACTTACTTAGTCTCATCTATTTACGACTGCAAATGGAGGACGGTTATTTCAGGTAAAATTTATGTCACGGACTTCAGAGATACTTCCGATTTAATTAACTTCTTTATTTTATTCTTATTTTAAACTTTCTGCACAAATCAATTTGTACAAAGGCGGACTTAATGCCAAAGGCATTTTCTACCAGTCAACCTTTGGGTGATGCAGATGCAGAGATAAGTTAAAGTAGGTGCTTAAAGTATACCGACGAAAGTTAAAAGTATAAAATGGTACAAATTACAAGTTTCATAAAGAAAAAACAAATATTGAGAACTTACAGTTACTAAGTACAAACGTACATAATTATGTATCATGTTATAAAGTTGAAATATATATCTACATCATGTATAAAATAAAAAATAAAGATAAATACCTTACATGTATAAAAAAAACATTATTATTGCTTTTCTGTTTTATATTCACGTAACTATTTAAACTTACAAACATTATATGGTCACATTTTATCGCCGAAGGCTACGCAACATATTATATATACTGTGGCTACGCTCCGCTTCAGTGAAAACACTGACCACTTTTCACTATTCTTCACCGCTCCTCTCCGCGTCAGAGGAAACGCCTATTACGATGACCCGCTGCTATGAGATTTCAAGCCGCCCATAAAATCTTCAACTTGGTTTACCGACTACCGTATTACTGATAACAGTCCCGTTCCTGGCAACGGCTCATCGGTTCCCGAAGCACGGAAATCCTCGCCATGTCACAAAGTAGTCACATGTTTTCGGCGGTCATTAAAACGAAGTTTTTTTATAATTTTTAACTATATTTATTTCAAGATTTGGATAAACTAAATATTATAACTAAACTAATAATAATAAAAAAATTAAGCTAAAACTACCATTAAAATAAACGAAAAACTAAAATGCGTCATAAAATTTCTCGCATCGCAGTCCTCATGTAGCATCGTCCCCAGAAGACTGGTAGCATTGCCACGTTGAATGGCAAATTTTAACAGCGCTTGCTGCACCTGTCCATTTTAACACGGCAATAGATAGACTCTCTTAAAAGTTTCATTTTTTTGAAGTAAAACTTCTTTAGGCGCGACTATAGGGTGTGACTCAGATTTTTTTTCTTACGGAAACTGAATGATTTAATATAACATTTGATGCCGTCAATGGCAAAGAAGTTTTACTTCAATTGCGCGTAAAGGTTACACGCACACACTTTTTTTCAGCTTCTAGAGATTTTAGACCTTGATATAAGGTGTTAACTTATACCTCCACGCGATCACGAGTGGTAATGGCTCTTGATAGACAGACGGAAATTCACGATCCAGAAAACAAAGTGATGCTATAAGGGCCCCGTTTTTTTTTTCTATTGAGGTGCAGAAGCCTAAAAAATCTCCAAGAAGTATTCCGACAGTATTCAGATATATCTATACATATAATAAAATGATAGAAAAGTCAAAACTGTACATCATTGGAAATCTATATACTTATAATAAATCTGTAGAAGTGAAAATTCTGTACATTAAAAATATTAAAAAAAAAATAGAAGGGGGTGTTACTAGACCGACACCGAACCCAAAAATGTGATTAAAAAAATTTTTGTCTGTCTGTCTGTCTGTCTGTCTGTTTGTTCAGGCATCACGCAAAAACTACCGGTTCGATTACGATGAAACTTGGTATAATTATTCTTTTATATCCTGGGCACCACACTGGGTACTTTTCATCCCGGAAAAGTATGCTTATTATAAAATAAAAAAGGAACTTAAGTCGTATAAAGTTATTATCAATTATTGCTGAAACGGTTAATGGTGCGATGATGAAATTCAGCGTAAGCGTTGTTTGTTACAATTTGAAAAAAGTAATTTTACCATTTTTGCAAATTCCACCTCCAAAGGTATAAAAAAGGAGGGTCAAGTTTGTATTGGACAGCGCGATTCCTTGGTCCAATCTACTTAAAATTTGGCATATAGCATTATTAACATAATTGATGGAAGACGTGTTACTTATTTTATTTAAATTTATACGTTATCGACCTAAAGAGGGAATGTAAATTATTTTGGAGCTGATTTTCTCCGGAGTTGATATCAATACTCCTTAAATACTCTTATTTTTGATTTAAATTACTTTTTATTTTGACACATTTGTGGAAGTTCAGTCGGATTGACATTGTCATTTTCATGACTTTGCTATATAGTACTATCGGAAATATTATTGTTAATTATTTTAAATTTTGTATAACAAAAAATAAATATGTGAAAGAAGAAGAAAATTCGAAGATGGCTTGCCAGGAATAATGAAAGACCACGCTTCAGGTAGTGTCCACTGTGCATTAGAATGAAAGATTGTCAGCGACTGGTCATGGAAGGTATGAACTTTATTCTATAGTGCTGGCTGCATTCGGTGCAGGACACAGACTCACTAAGTCTTTGTAAAATACGGGAATAGCCTTTACGAAGATTACATTTGAGAAGTAAAAAGAGCCATTAAAATGAACATGAACGCTTAGAAGATGAAATTTACATGGTTATTAAGTTAACAGGTCTTGGTTGGACCATCTGTATTATGAGGACAAAGTCTACCGTAGTTCGGTTTTCCCATACGTCGTTGGCTTACAGTATGACTGGGACTACCTGAAGAAGGAACTAAGTTACGATGTCAATTGCTTAGAAGAGAAGTTAAGTCAAGTAGTAGTCTAGCCAATGAATTAAGAAATGTATTTAATCAATAAATTTACATAACTCATATAATATGTATTATGAATTTGTTAATCAGAAATCTATCTATCTAACTTTTATTACGAACACGAATGTTTGTGAGTGTGGATGTTTGTTACTCTTTCACGCTGTAACGGCTGAACGGATCTGGCTGAAATTTGGTACCTACAGAGATAGGTTAGAGACAGTGTAGGAACCAAATTTCACGCAGGCGAAGCTGCGGGCATCAGCTAGTATAAAATAAAATTTTTAGCCGAAAATATAGTTAGAAAAATTATTGTCTGTTTGACTGTTTGCTTTGCTTTGTCTGGAAGGATCTCGAAAAGTACTCAATAGATTTCATTCAAATTTCGCACAAAATTATTAACTAGGGGTAGGGTCTTCAAATAGGCTATATATTATCACGCTACATATCCTAGGGGTTAAGCAGAGAGCAATCAAATTGGCATTATAACACAATTTTCACGCGTACGAAGTCGCAGGCAACAGCTAGTAATTAATAAACTGTTTGGAGCATATTAAAATTATCATCTTACCTTTATTTAGCTACATTTATATGTTGAAATACCAGAAAACAGAATGCCACACACATGTTTTGGTATACCTTTAGCCACTGTTCAAATACAAGACGCCTAGTTTACACAATGCTGCAATGCAGTATCTAAACAATTTGAAATTATGACAGTAATAGCTGATGCCCGCAGCTTCGCCCGCGAAAAATTTGTTCCCGTTCCCGCTTCCGGTGGGAACTTATTCCCGGAATAAAAACATGTGTTATTCCAGGCCATAATCTATCCCTGTACCAAGTTTCAGCCAGATCCGTTTAGCCGTTAGAGCTCAAAGAGTTACAAACATCCACACTCACAAACTTTCTCCTTTAGTATATTATTAAGATTGTAACTGTTTTTTTTTTAATATTACCATAATATAAGGTATAGCCCGTCTGCTCTTAGTTTGTTGCCGGCGTACGGACTGGTGTAGGTGTAGTGTGGGAGGCAATCGTCAAACTTAGAGCGAACGGGTAGCACCTATGTACAAAATTTTACATCTCACCGCAACTGAGATGGCAAAGCGCAAAAAATGGCGGTAGTGAGTAAAAGTAATTAAATTATTTCTCACTAAGTCGATTAGGTAAAAGACTAGTCCAAGCCAAGTTCTAAAAGGGGTCTTAGAAGCTTTTTACAGGGTCGGCAGCACGAGTGTAGAGCCTCTGATGTTGCAAACGTCCATAGGCTGCGGTGACCACAGGTACAACTGGTGGGCCGTATGCTTGTCTGCCACCTTAGTGATATACAAAAAAATAGAAGACCTTTTTAGTGGTCTGGCGTGTAGCTTCAAAATTCTTACAGCACTTGCTGCGCCTGTCCATTTTAATACGGCAATAGACTCTATTACATATCACTCGAGACAAAAATACAAAACGATGAATATTGTAGAGAAATTGCGGCGACGCGACCTGCGCTTGTCTATTTATACACGGCAATGGGCTCACCACCTTCTACGTGTGACTTCAAACTATAAGGTGATATGTGGGCGTATACTATGCCACTGCCTGACCCTTCGGGGATAAAGGTGTGACCATGTGTATGTATGTATGTATGTATTTTTAAAAAAAATAAAAAGATTGTCTCACCCGGGCATCGAACCAACTAAACTAAATAACGAATAATAAGAAAACTAAATAACGTTGTTCAAGAATGTCCAAAAATATAAATAACTACAGCCTTAAAACGTGCCTACGTGGGATGCTTAGCGAGGCTTTGACGTCAAATGAAACTTCCAGGGATATTTTGGTGACGCAAGGAACGATTGACTTTCGACTGAAATACGACAGAATTTTCCAGATTAGTACAATATTATATGAGTTCTACACTAAGTGTTATGAACAATGAATTGTTTTTCAATACATTAATAATGTATTAATACCTACTACATTATAGCTAATAGCTAATTGTCACATTCTTTAACAATACTGCCTCATTATATCACGATAGAAAAAGTATCTACTGTGACGATAGTTTGTTTTAACCTACGACGTCTCAATAAATAATAGGTAGTTAAAAAAAAACTAAAATAAATACATATAAAATAATAAATCTGATCGTACAAAGTAGGGCAAAATCGAGCCCTAAAGAGTCGTTACAAACAAGCAAACAAGCAAGTAAGCAAACTTACAGGTGAAACTAATAAAAGCGCTATAAAAAGAGAGGTAGGTATTACCATAGATATCAGACTGTTTTCGTATTTCCGTAGGTATTACCACAGATTATATAGGTATTACCGTAATATGAAATGTTTATGTCACCGTAAAATTATTGTTAGAACCGTTACATTGTAATCCAACTTGCAAGATTATAATTAGGTCGCGATTTAACGGATTATTATTCATTAGATTGTAAAGATGACATTTTGTACAATTCACCTTGAAATGACTTGGTGGCGACATTTTGTAAGAAAAATTCGCCACCCCAATTCATTTCAAGGATGTCGTAAGAGGCGACTAAGGGAACACTTTCGCAAAACGATCTATTGCGTAGAGAAGGAAAACTCGAAACGAAACCCGGTTGTCAGTAAAATGACCATTGTTAAGCCAAGTTAAAGGCCTTATCGCCTGCTGCAGGCCGACCTGCGCCTGTCCATTTCAACATGGCAATAGGCTCACCACCTATTAGGCGTGGGACATAAAACTATAAGGCGAAATGTGGGCATATACTACTGCTTACCCATTCAGGGATAAAGGCGTGACTATATGTATGTATGAAGATTGTAAAGTAATGAAAGGAATAAATACTAAAAATAATAAGAATGTATAATAAGAATGTGTGTTTAAACCGACAAATTTCGTTTTTTTTTAACGTGAAGGAAAATCCTGCATGGATGCTATGCCGGACTCCTACCGACTAAAATACCTCACGTATTTCGCCTAACAGCCTACTACCCGTTCGCTCTAACTTTGCCGTTGGCGTAGAGGCAAATACCCGAATTTTTAATTAGACGAAGTAAATTGACAGTAGCTAATGTCACTTCGTCATAGAAAATGTTGCGTACATTGTATGAAGAAGTGACATTAGTTGCTATCAATTTACTTCGTCTAATTAAAAATTCGACTTTAGTATGGAGCCGAGCGGCAAAGTTAGAGCGAACGAGCAGTACGGTTATACGGTTGGTATACTTCAAAATACGCAACTCGATAGATATACTGTTAGTATTTCAAACGTTTAATTGTTTTCCTATATTAGAGGAAAGGAAGCATATTTGGAATACCACTTTGTTTAAGGGCTCTTCAAACTTTTGTGTGACAGCTAGATTCGTGAGACAATCTTAAAATGGTAGCAAAACTATAGTGGAATTCAACAGACTTAAAAAATATAGTAAACAAAGAAATTGGATCTCGACTACTCCATAATTACTTACATTTAATTATCAATCCTGATCATAGTCGTTTCAAGGAACTCTAGTTAGATTTATGCGGACATTTCGACACTAATAAACCTTTAGATTATAGAATAATTTCATGAAAAATACTCGGATGGTAAAAATTTAAGACTGTCATTTTTGCTTGTCATTAAATTATTTTTTCTCAGACTTGTTTGTCTTTGCCATAGTGTTGTAAAACTGTTGTACTGGCCAATTGATTTTAAAAGGAGGTCATTGTTTTATCAATCCGTCAGTTCGAAAAAATGTACTTCCTTTATATAATATAACTTATTGACCCAGAGAGCGAAGAGTGCTAGTCCACAGAGTATATTGAATATATGGAGATGCGAGTCTTTGCCCCTTTTCACAAGTACCGGTTGCCGGGTGCCGGGTAGGGTGGGTATATGGCCGTGTACTATAGCTTTCACACGTACCGGAGTGATTTGCCCGCCAACCGCTTGCATTCACCGCCGCCGCCGCGCCGGTTACCCGGCACCGGCTACCCGGCAACCGGTACGTGTGAAAAGGCACTTTGAGTTTGGGTCTTCGATTCCACAGTATAGACGATTTTGCTTTCGTCCGTATGTGTGTGTACATGTCAGTTTCGGTCTAGAAGACGCATTTGTTAACCAATTATCTCCAAACTTGGCACACATGTTCTTTGATTTAAAATCATTGATCTACGAAAAGATAAAAATACAACTTTTGTCGAAAGTTTTTTTAATAGGGCGGAAAATAAGGGAGAAAAAGGTCCCCATTATATATGATGGGATCATAAGGGATATAATTCCTCACAAGTTGTTTTTTCCTGGGCGCTCGCGAGGCCTACTCTTCGCAGAAGTACTTTTAAAAAATTGGGACTAAATAAGTATTTGTGCGACCCAGAAATCGTCAGAAGGATCCGGTTAGGCTTAGTACCGTGTGGAGGAGTAAATTTAAAGAGGCTTACGTTCATCAGCGAGCTGCCAAAAAGATAATCTAATGTTTCGAACGCCATAAACATTTAAATATGAATAAAAAGAAAAAAAAATGATTCTTTAGGGTAGACTGGGTACGGTTGACGGTGGATGGTTAAAATATTCAGTCCTAAAGTAATATATTATTGTAAATAAATGATTATATGTACTATTAAATTTTCTAAAAGTTTCTTTTTTTAAAGATCCTTTAATTAAATTAATATAAAAAAATTATTGCACATAATATATATTGATATACCGAATTTCATGATTTGATGAATTTGGCGATTGATATACCGAAGTAAATGAATGTACGGTGAACTAGATATAACTCAATGATTATTTACATACATAGAATCAGTATAGTTACAACACTATGATCATAGACAACTTCTGTCAACACATGACATGTTTACATGATTGCTGAGCTGTCCAGAAAAAGACTATAGCTGTTTATCAGTCTTGAATGTATTAAAACAATTGAACATCATGAGTGGTACCCACTCATGATGTTCAATTGTTTTAATACAAAATGTCTGAAATCTTGTTTGGAGATCTGGTGCAGATATTTTGGTATAGGGGTATTCCAATTTGTATTCATCATGCTTAGATAAGAAATGTGACGCATGATACCAAACTATCTTAGAAGAACATGTAAGTATTTTGAAAAGTAGTCTTATCATGTAAACAAACTAACTCAAATCAGTGTCTACTCTGAGTTAGGAATTCCAATCTACCTGCACTAGACGATTGGGGTATTCCAACTTACCTTCACCATTATGAAATACGGAATATTCCAATTTGTCTTCACTTATACAAAATTCTATTAAGTAAGTTCTGAAATCAATCAATCAATCTGAAATTTTGTGGAATGACGTATTTTGACCTCCTAGTCACGAATATCATAACGGAAATTCACGAAAACACACACACACACCCATATACACCCACTCACACACACCCACACACACACACACACACACACACACACACACACACACACACACACACACACCTTTTTGCCAATTTTCGTTATGATATTCGTGATTAGGAGGTCAAAATACGTCATTACACAAAATTTCAGATTGATCGGCGGTTTGCGCTTTTCAGAAGTTTACCCACAAAAAAATAACCCTTTAACCAATAAAAAAAAACATACATACAAATTATGGAATAAAAGAAACACATAAAATATTAATTTGGAATAGCAATGGTGAACATTAATTGGAATACCGAATTCCGAATAACCATCACCTCATATATTCCAATATAGCAACACGGCGTGATCCGACAGAAACTGAATTTGTAGGTTAATAAACGCGTATAACAACAAAATCTCATATAATTTATGCAATTCAATTGTTATCTAACAGATTAATTACAGTCGAAAAGAATAAAACACAGGATTACTCAAAAAAAAAACAGATTTAATCACATACCTTATTTTTTTCTAAAATGCGGCTTTCGGTTTCGTGTGTCTGGACGCCATATAAGAACAATGGCTGGCGCGCGGTCAAAACCTAACTATAAGTGACAGTGTGGGCTAAGAGTTAACGTTAATATAATGAAGATGGCACTGTTGGTTTTTATAATACCTTACTATTCCAAATTGCCAACAGTATTCCACATATGCTTCCTTTCCTCTAATTAATATTATAAAAAATAAAATGGCAAAAAAATACGTTTGTTGTATGAGAGCACCCCAATTTTTTTAATTGTAGTATATTAGCAGCTACCACTGTTCATGAGATACAGCCTCGTGACAGACAGACAGACAGACGGCGAAGTCTCATGAATAGGGTGTGTCTAGTGTAACCTACCGTTTTTCATCCTTTGGGTACGGAACCCTAAAAATACGTCCAGCAAGTATGATTATAATTCATTAATGCGCCTACTAAAATGTCGTCGAATAAAATACTGTACAAGAATTTGCTATTCATGTCTACCAGGTACCTTTTTGACTATTAAACATTTTCCTTGTCATAAAATTGTTGCATGGAATTTCCGCTCTCAACTGCATAACTATTATCCTGGTAAAGTTTGTGCTTTTGATGCACAAAACTTGTTCTCGAATTAAGACACATTAGAGGATAAGGAAATATTGTAGGTAACTCAGTAAAATTTAAATTACTATCATATAGGTAGGTATTTCAACTGCGGGTCGACTTGCGCCTGTCCATTTCAACACGACAATGGGCTCACCGTGGGACATAAAACTGTAGGGTGAAATGTGGGCGTATATTATGCCTCTGCCTACCCCTTCGGGGATAAAGGCGTGACTATATGTATGTATGTATATAGGTAGATGAAGGTGACTCAATGTTTTCCTTGCTTTGTAATGTGATTGACTAATAATTGATATTATGTGATTGATATTAAATATTTAAAACAACAAAATATCAACAAATTATATTTTATTAGTATCGTATTGTAGGAAACTTCGATTACATACAGATGTACAGCGAATATTCTCAGTAATATTGTTCCGTGTTTACCCTTTGAACTCTAACCACCAGTCGTGTGTTCCAATATATGTTCTACTATTTTTGTTCAACTAATAGAACAAATTGGAATATTTTTCTCCTTTGTTCTACTAAAAAACATAGTAGAACAAAATGGATTTTAAATTCCTTATTGTTCTACTATTGATTGTATTAATAGAACAAACTGGATTATTCATTCCACAATGTTCTATTGTTTTCATCAGTAGAACAAATTGGAGTTAAATTCTATAATGTTCTATGATTTTGTTCTACTCTTAACGACGACATGAAGAAGTGTGTATTTAACACAAAGATATAAGTAAATTTTCAGTGGAAAAATTTAAATGAGATTTTAACCCATATATGCATTTTGGGTCGTTTTCGTGCCTCTGGTTCTAACTTACTTAAAATACGACTTGCTCGTGAGCACTTGTTCTATTATGTGTTTTAGAGCCATGTATTGTGAGTTTAAAGAACTAAGTTAACATACGAAACAGCACAATTATTACTTTAGCGCCATTTCCACTCCTAATTCATAAAACAATTTTAGACAAGTTTATTGTTCGAAAAAAAATCCAGCTGCGCGCACTGAAATGTAAGTATTTCGAGTGTTTATTGTTTTTTTATAGTCAAAATTGATTTATAGTAAGTTGAATGTGTGTATAAGAGAATATTGAGTACAGATTAGAGATAATATTTAATTTTTTTATCGAAATCGATTGAAATTTTTTCGTGGGTCGCAAACGACCCCTTGCCCATATATCATGCTTGAAGTTTTGGGAATTTCTTTTTCAGTTCTCGGCAAGTGCTCAATGTAAATGAAATAATTAAAGTCCTGGAGAGCTTAGACACTGATGAAGATGTCCAGGGCATTGATGTTTACATTGATGACCAGAGAAGAAGACTGATTTGATATAAATAGGCTGGATTGAAGCCAATTACTTGCTTCTGCGGAAATGGTTATGCTTCAACGTGATAGTAATGATGACGATATAACCATCAATGAAGTCAGTCCTACTACTTCTTCATCAACTTGGGCACATGCTCCTACAACATCTGAACTCAGATCACGAACCCAGTTACGGAGTCGTCGTCCTGACTAAGACTCTCAGCTGAAACATCTGCTCGAGATGTTTCAGCTGAGAGTCTTATTGACGATTTGCCTATGCAACCAATGCGTCGTGGAAGACAGAAAAACGTTAGACCACTATGTAAGTGGGTAAAATTCCCATCGTGTCGATTGGTCTCCACCACGCCCACGAGTGGCGCTTACCCTCAACAAACAAAGTGAACCAATAGAGTTCTTCGAGCTGTGTTTTCAACGAAGACGTTTTAAGACATTTTGTTAGACATACTGTAATGTACGCAGTTGAAAAACATAACACCAGTTTCAGTCTTTCAGGGGATGAAAATGCATTGGTTTCTGGGTATTTTAATTCAAAGCGGCTTCGCGCCCTTACCAAGACGCGCGTGTATTGGGCGGCCAATGAAGATACCCAAAATGTTTTAGTGTCTCAATCAATGCGATCAAAACGTTATGAAGAAATTTTTAGGTAACTGATCAGGAAAAGATGTGCCTTGTGTAAAAATAAAATTATCAGAATGTGCAGCAAGTGTGATGTAAATATACATGAGAAAATATGTTTAGCAGAATTCCAGTTGTAAGCATGATCATTATTATGGTATTAATTTTATTGTTAGTTAAATTGTGATTTCAAAGATCCTAATTACGTCTGAGACTGGTAAAATCTATTAAGTTAATAATAAAGACTGATTTGCAATAAATGATGTTTAATTTTAATTATTCACTCTCTCTATAGTACTGTATGATATGATCATATAATATATGCGCAAGGGGTAGATTTCGACCCACTGAAAAAAACATACTTTCAGATCTAAAAATTAAAAATCAACACTACGGCTGTTGTCTTGAGTTACTAATGAACGCCATATGTCAAAATCATAAAAATCGGTGCCAAAAAAAGTTCCGCGCATACTTATATCGGTTAATTTTAAGAAATTTAAAAAAGGGTGCGAATTAAAGGACCTTCTTTTTCATAAAAATAAATAAGAGATTTTAAATAAATTTATTATTATTATTCCCTTTATTTACATTTATAAACTTATTAATTTAAATTTTTAAATTCATTCTAAAAAATATATATAATTATATTTAAAAATATTTAAAAAATAGCGTCCCACCGGTATCGGGTACAGGGACCAAGCTACCGGTGGTTAGGACTGCAGAGACAGGAACCGTCTCATGATACGTGCCGTGTCTAGAAGTACCGCCTTTTGCCTCTTGAGATGTTGATCGAGGCTCTTGGCAATTAGACCATGTGCTGATACGACTATCGGAACAACAATCGCTGAATCCACATCCCAAATGTCGACAACCTCGTGAGCCAAATACAAATAATAATAATAATTATTATTATTATTATAGCATATTGGCCTCCGAAAAAATACTTTGCCTCCAAAATAAATAGGTCAGCCACAATTAATGATCCTCAGAATTTATTAAATACAGCCACCAGTTAACTTCTTTATTAGCGACTGTTAATATATAATTCAGCATCGTGATGATTTTTTAACATCAAATTTTGTAACATGCATTCAAACAGTAAACTTCTAAAATACTAAAAAATGGCATCAAAATAGACACAATTTATTAATATTGTAGCTTCTAATTTCGTAATTCAGCATGTATAAAATGTAACTTGTCCCACATTAATGGATCGTCAAAGTTAAGTAAAATTGCAATCAAAAAGTAAATTATGGCCACTAATATTACCAAAATAGCTAGAACTACTTGTAGCCACTGACTCAGTCTTTCATAAACGATCACTGCAGTAAGCAACTACCGCTATTGCTGGTGCTCGGATGGGTGACCACTTTGTAACATTTGATCTGCGAGAGTTTACGTGCTTTTCAAGGTACGTTAAGCCCACTGTGTGGGGTGTCACAATCTGGTGGAATCGGACAAGCGAGTCCATTTCAAGACGGGAGCGTGGGACAGACCTTTGAGCATATTAAATGCTTTTATTACCCACATATTCACTTAATGTATATGTATATACTAAACTCAAAAGTGTATAATGTATACACTTTTGAGTTTAGTATTTGCTTTCTTGACCTCACTTTCTTGTTCGGTAAGCGTAATCTGTCTTTAGTTACGCAATGATATCAAATAGCGGTGTCTGATTAATTCAATTGGCCGGTCGCTGTCGTCCTGTGCACTCGCGTCAAGCCTTGCTGTGGCTATTTTCCCGAAAAAAGAATATGATATATTTGTTTTACACGCTAAATTATAAAAACTGATGTTGTCTGTGGAGGCTTAAATTATATTTTTTGAGGCCCTAGTTTTGAAGCTGTAAAATATAAAATGGTGATTACATGTAAAATCTGTGTCTCAATAAATAAATTAGGTGTTAATATATTTATATGCAGGACAAGTTGAAATAATTGTAGATCTTTATTTGATGCTTATAATGAGATGTTTAGGTGACGTTGTAAAGAAGACGAATTAGCATATTAGAGGCTATTTCATTTCCACAAACTTTTGAAAAGTCTAGAATTCCCAAAACGGTGTTCCCAAAAATGGTGAGTTATAGTAGAAAATATTCTCTTTAACTTTAGATTCTTTACACTGTCCTTTATACTTAACCAAAATTTCCTGTAATAGGCTGATTTGACAAGAATCGCTTAGATTGTTGCTTGCGCATTCACTACCCCCTTTTGAGTCAAACCTTGATTGGACTAAAAATATAATTCCAGTTTGTTCTAACGATAGGAACAGTAGAACATTGTGGATTAAAAAGTTTACTTTGTTCTATTGATACAATCAGTTATAGAACAATAAGGAATTTTAATTCCACGTTGTTCTATAATTTTTTTTAGTAGAACAATGGAGAAAAATATTCCAATTTGTTCTATTAGTTGAACAAAAATAGTAGAACATATTGGAACACAGGGTCAGGTAGAACACATGTCATACACACACATACTAGTAGTAGTAATCGTACTGCTTGAATAGTAGTAATCATTTTTTATTACCGGGTAAGTATCGGGAAATCTCACCACACTGGCGGAGCCTAGCCAATAAGTATATCATATAGGCAATGATATAAAAACTATAGATACGTTATAGACTTGAAAATGGCAACACGTAAAGTAGGAAAACCTGAAAATCTGTGACGCGGCTGTAGGGTTAGCGAAAGTTCTATTAGCACTGTTTAAAATTCTGATAATAAAGAAAACTCGAAAAAAACATGCCTTAATGTATCTTCAGATGATGCACAAGCTACACAGCAACTGTTCAATATAAAAACGTGTCATTTCATGCGTAAGTACAATAGAAATATGTAATAATATTATTTCATTTTCTCGGATCGATAAAATGGCGGCAAGCATAATGAATGCACAAGGAAAATGTACTCTATAGTCTGTGGTTTGGCGCCCGCGACACGTAAGGGGATGTCGGGGAAATTTTGTACTTATGTTTTATTTTGCTATTTGAATATTTTTTTTATTTAGGTAATTATATTTCTTTAAAGTATAATTATATTATATTTCTTAAAAAAAAATAATGAAACATAGATTATTAAAATGATTTAAATTACAAATATTTGGATTACATACTAGGTACTAAATTATTACTTATTAAATAAATGTTTCTGTATGATATTGTTATAATTTTATTTTATGACTTCAATTACGCTATTAATTACTAATCCAATAAACTACATTAACATTTTATAAATTTAAATATTACGTACTTTACCCGTAAATACATTAACCATATTATGTCTCAGTAAGTGAAATTCAAGTTTCCCTTTTTCCCCACATTCCTCTGATATTGACTTCATGCATGCTACCACAGATAATTAATAGAATTCTTTTTTCAAATTTATAAAAGTCGAACTGTTTTTGAAAGCCGCAATGTTCGTGTATAACGTGTTTATATATATGATACGTCTTTGCTTATAGGTACCTAAATGGGCCAGTGATTCACAATGCGTTCGTTGGCAAAGTTCACTAAACACTATTACGTGGAACGTGCCACGAGTACATCATTCAGTTTTTTTTGCCATCTGCCCGATCGTTCACCCGGACGTTAGAAGATTGACGCACCTGAAATAGTAACTAGTCTACGAGACTGCGTCGGAGCCGGGCAAAAGTTGTTTCGAACAATGGCGGCGATTCTGTCATACGTTTCAACGAACACAAACTAGTTTTCAAACTCGAGCAGTTTCAAATTTAGAACTCGAAGACTGTTCGTAATTAGTAATTTCGAATTCTAAATTTGGAACTGGGATTTTCATGGATTTTTTGACGTGTGCAATTGTGGTGATTTCCCACAGTTTTCATGCTGGACAACCAACTATATAACTGGGCGTCCCGCGCAACACCTCGGAAAGATGCCACGAAAAACAACTGAAAGCTTACCTAATGCTGAGAGGCTTTTAAATCTTTCCACAATAATGGAAAGATTTAATAAGCCTCTCAACGAACTATCGCTCTCGTATTTGCAGATTTGACTGCCTCTGTGGCGCGGTCGGTAGTGATACCGCCTGCGGCGCTGGTGGTCCTGGGTTCGATTCCTGGGTCGGTCCAAATATTTGTGTGATCCACAAGGGTTTGTTTCGGAGTTTGGGTGTTTTCGATGTATAATATGTACCTATATGTATGTATTTAGAAAAATAGAAATATATGTTTAAGTATATAAGTACATATGTATATCAGTCGTCTAGATCCCAGAGCACAAGCTTAATAGCTTAGCTTGGGCTAGATGATGTGTGAGAATGTCAAAAAAAAAAGATGATGGAAGATGTATAGGCTATGACCCTAGAAGTATACCGGTTTTCTGTTCCTCTCACTCGCTCTTCAGAAGATTCAGACAATTACCATGAAGCTACCGTCACTTCTTTTAATAATACCTAATATTGTATTTTATCTAAATAGGTACCTATGTAAGTACAAAACGGATCCTAACTACCTAACGTGGGAATTTTTGCATCAATATTGAACTTTAGTTAAAAGTTAAGACCCACAGTAAACATTTTTCAAGCCGCCCACAAGACCCCCAACCTGACCCAACGATTGTCATTTTACTAACAACCGTGTTTCATTCTAGTTTTCCTTCTCTACGCAATGGATCGTTTCTCATACGCCACCCTCGGGATGTATTGGTGTGGCGTCATTTTGTACTCTTTCTCGTCGCCACACGGGGTTGCTGTGTCATAGATAGATTTATTATAGAATATAGATAGAATTTTAGAAATCTGTTAAATAAATTTTGATGTTACGTGCTACCAGAATCGACCCCTTAGTAACATAAATATCTTTTGCACATTCCAAACCTTTCAAAGCTTCCTAGCGAAGCTGATTTAATTAGTCGACAGCTGTTTGAACAAGTCAAAGGCTTATAGCTGTACTTATATAATGTAGCTGTACTTATAAATTGCTATCTTTGGTGCTTTGAATATTAGCATCAAGATTTTCAGTAACTAAATCAATTTTTTTGACGAAAATATCATGATATTCTTGCAAAACTTGAGTCTAAAATGAATGCGTTTAACAATACATAGATAGGTGATCCATATTCAGTTTAGAACTAATCCGTCAAAGTGGTAGGAAGATCCTAGCACGATGGATGTGATGCGATGCCTGACATATTAAACAGACAAGAACAGGCTTCTTCGCCGAAGATTATTGGCCTCCATGACCGGGACCTGAGGACGGTGAGAGGGTCGCTCACCGTCCTTCATCTTTCCGAGGGCTTACCCGGGGCTCCCAACCATAGGCTTTACGTGAGGTTTATTAGTCGGTAGGAGTCCGGCATGGCATCCATGAGGATTTTCCCTCACGTTAAAAAAAGACAAGAACAGGCATACGAAAGGAAACCCTCCCCCTGTAAATATACAACCTACTTAAAGTAAAGAGCCTTGTCTAAACTAACTACAGAATTTAGATGTCACCAATATTGATGTGGATGTCAGCTGGCAGTCGTTTCACGAAAAAATATCGAAGTTCAGCCCGGAAATATTGGTTGATGACTCAACCAATATTTCCGGGTCAAAGGCAAATTTTACTGGCTTTTTTTTAATTTGAGGGAAAATCCTTCATAGATGTTAATGCCGGACTCCTACCGACTAAAAAACCTCACGTAACGCCCAACAGCCTACGGTTGTTAGCCCCGGGTAAGCCCTCGGAAGGATGTCCCAGGACTCCCAACAGACCTATGGCTACCACTGCGGCCTCGCTTACGGGGTGGTTCACAAAAATCACGTTTGTTATATGGGAGCCCCCCTAATCCCCCTTTTTCTGATTCTGGTATCTATTTATTGTTTTTTTGTTATAGCGTCAGCAGAAATACAATGTCTGTAAAATTTCAGCTCTGTAGCTATAACCTATAACGGTTCATGAGATACAGCCTCGCGACGGACGGTACGGAACCCTAAAAGGGATCCTCCTAGGAAAGCCTGAAAGTTCAAAGCCTAAAGAAAATCACATGTTGGGGTGTGATGTTAAAAATTTGAATTTTCACCGTGGCCTAGTGTAATTGAAGTAAAACTTCTTTAGGCGCGACTAGGCAGTAACTCAGACTTTTTTCGGACGGAAGTAACGCTATTTGAATTTCGAATAGCGGAAACGTAATTTCCGCTATTCAAAATTCAAATGAATGATATTAATATAACATTTTCACTTCTTATGCTCGTAAAGTTCTTGTTTATGCTGGGTGTATGCGGACTAAAACAACATTTTATGCTCTAGTGCATAAAGTTCTTTTTCTTCTTCTAAAACAATATGGCCATACTAGACCGTAGAGACGGTACCATGAAGATCGTGTTACTCTATGAACCAAACATAATAAAACGCTATTAAATAACTTGTTTTTTTTTTTGTTACATTTAATTTGTACTTTCTGTGTTCTATATAAATTATAAACATTAAAAATCAGATAGTATTATGAGTGAAAAAATATTATAAAATGAACTTATGATTAGGCAGTATAGGTCTCGTTACCCATGCCTAATGCTTCATGTAGAATGATTTAAAAAAACTTGAAAAAAGACATTGGCGGGAAAGAAACTTTTTTTTTTCTTCTTGTTCTTGGGCTTTCTCGGTTTGAGAGTATGCCAAAGTCAAGTAAATTACATTGTAAAAATATTAATCATTTTCATATTATGATTCTTCTTATGAGCAGCGTATTCATGTATGTCCAAGTTTGGACTAAGTTCTACTCTAGTAAGGCGGTGGTACCTTACTAGGGCTTGCTGTGGAATTCGTCGACAAACCTAAAAACTCGCGTTTCACTGCGCTTTATCGCTTTCCAACACTTTTGCACGTTGTCGAACCTTTATGTTTAATAATCCACCATAAATCACACATAAACACTCAAAATTACACTAGTTTTGAAAAATTATTAAAACACAATGTAATGCTTGTCTGAAAGTTTCCCGCCGAATCCCGGAAAGAAACTTAGAAAGTTAGCAGTATTTAGACATTTTGCGTAAGTAATTAAATTTGCTTTATTACTGACTTTTATTTACAACTAGCTGACCCGCGCAACTTCGTTTGCGCCACATAAGAGAGAGTATTACCTGTTTCCGTCGTCCCCCGTTTTTGAAACATTTACTATTACTGCTCCGCTTCTATTAGTTGTAACGTGATGCTATATAGCCTATGACACTCTACAATAACGTAGCTTTCTATCGGTGAAAGAATTTTTAAAATCGGTTCAGTAGATCCCGAGATTACCCCTTACAATTTAACAAACACACAAACTTTACTTCTTTATAATATTAGTATAGAAGTATAGATATCACTGTTTCATTTCCTTGCAATCGAAGTGAAAAGCAGAGTGTATAACTCGATCATAAAACCCACTTTATCCTCGACTTAATATCCACGCTCGCCTTTGGCTCGGGCGGATAAACGTCTCGTATAAAATGGCTTCTTTTATGCACTTGTAGTACAATCTACTATTGATGCCGTCAATGGCAAAGAAGTTTTACTTCAATCGCGCGTAAAGGTTACATGCACACACTTTTTTTATTTTTTATTTGTACCTTGCACGTAATTGCAGTAGAGTGAGAGAACTATTTCCATCGGCGGCCTGTATTAGGCCAATTAGACTAATGGACAATCAGCGGTGGTATATATAGAATTATAGGAACTTTTGAACCTTAAAACACTTAGTTTTAAAGAGTTGACTCTATGCCAACACTATTGAACAGGACTTTTGAAAACGACATTGAAAAAGAGTATAAATGTATCATCATGTTATTTAAGAGGAAAACATTAAGTAATTATTTTACTATACTAAACATTTTTATCGTCATCGTTTTCAAAAAAACTTGGTACTCAATTTTGGATTTCCTTGCAAATCAACTTGGCCTTCAGCCAAAAATAGATTTCTACTCTAATTATAGACAATCTATAAGTAATAAATGCAACTTAAAGTTATCTAAGAGGAAAATATAATTCAGTATCGTACTGCTAAACATTTTCCTTCCAATCCTTATAAAAACTTAAGTGATCCATTTTGTATTTTCTTGTAAATCAACTTTGCCTTCGCCCAACATTCCTAAACATTTTTAGTTTTGCTATTTATAATGTCTAAAATACAAATTATAGCAGTCCATAAGAGTAAGAATGCAATTAATTGGTCATAAAATAGAAAATACACACTTATACCGATATAAGCGCGCATAAATTGCTTGCATTTAGTAGCCAAAAAAGATAATGATTTATCATTTAACCAAAAATCTCCATTCTTAGAAGGAAAAGAAAACATTATTTTACTTTTAAACGAACCTCTGTAGTTAGAAGTACCGATGTACTGAAATATTTCAACCAGCCGTTTATATCTGCGAGGTGACTACTAAGATTTCTGAGTAATATGACCTCGGACGCATCTCTGACTAGTTTCCTTATCATTGTCAATCAATATAATCTGTTCTTTGTTAGTTGTGATAATAAAGTCAAGATGATTTTAGAGAAATACGTAGTTTGTTGAAAAATTAAATGTACTGGCATAACTTTGTTAATCCGACACTTGTCTTCACGTAATTTTATTTATAATGACAAAATAAGAAACTTAACACTTTCAAATACATATAACCATAGGGCGGAAACTCCAGCTTGAATGTGTGCGTGTGATCAATAAAATGTAAGCAAATTGACCGTCAACGCGCACGTCAACTCTACTGACAGCTGTGGCGCGACAGGGAGTTGCCGCTGTATGTAATACTATTTTATTATCTTTGATATAACATCACGCTCTGTCAGTACAAAAAAACCAATCATTTATAAGTATTCGTTTTCTGTGCTCAGTTACAAACAATGCAGTCAGATGTCATTAGTATTTTCAGTAGCATTATGATTATCACATTCTTCAAGACACCATACTTTACCTACATAATACTTAACTCCATCTAGCAACGAAGTAAAATAACTCGCAGAGTTTACAAAATATTCAAACATAGAAGCACAAAATATTTCTAGATCATACAAAGTTGTGTTTTCTACACGTGTAATGTACGTAAACAATGATAAGTACCTTCTTACGTATATTACAATCATTAGAAATTATCTTGTAACACATGAAATAATGGAAAACCTTGTTCGAGCACACGACATGGCGTGTCATAAAACAAATAGAACATACATCATCTAATTGTGTTGTCATAGTAACTGTCCTACTAACATTTGCTTCTGTGGAGACCCATGAAAGGCAAACATACTCGAAACTTACAGGTATATAATCTCTAGTAATGTAAGTTTAGAGAGTGTAGAGGCTTTTGGGATGAGATCCCATGGCTTTATAGGGCCTGAGTACCTAATGGCAATCTCTCAGAAGAATATTTTTTTTTTCGTTCAAACGTTATTGTCATACAGCTTGGTAATGCCAATGAATACAGACATATATAGAAGAACGGTTCTTAAGGATTTTTGTGCCAATTTTGTTGGGGGCATGCCCCCAGCTCATGTAGTTCCCATTTGGCGTCGCTGTCGTCGCATTTCACTGTCGCAGTTAATAATTAAAAACTAGTAGGCACATTTTTACGTTTTTAATCGACTAAATTCAGGGATTATTTATAAAAAAATATTTCACGTCTTTTAAATCAAAAAAAATTAAAATGGCTGCCCCGCTGCGACTGCAACGCCGCCAAGCGGCAGTTTGTGTCACAGAAAGTTTGTCTTTAGAGCAACCTAAGAAACTGTTCTTCTATATACGTCTGCATTCATTGGTAATGCTGCCAGTCTTCTGAGGACGCTACACCAAATAAAAAAGAACTTTTTCGCAAACTTTCACACTTATCTATTACTAGCTGACCCGCGCAACTTCGTTTGCGTCACAAGAGAGAGTAAATCAGCCGTTCCTGTAATCCTGTCGCATTTACTCCCGTCGTCGTGCTGCGTTTACTCCCGTAGTTTAGTTAAAAGTATGTTTGTGAACTATTCAATTATTAAAAGGTATTTGTAATCTAACGTGTGACTGTAAATCAGCGTGTATGTTACCTATTTCATTACAAGGGCCCTATTTCATTTTAAACTATCACGCTTTAAAACTTGAACCAAATTGCCGAATTGAAAAGTGTGTATGTATGTTTGTATAAGATAGCTGATACCTCAGACTAATAAAAAACTAGCTTATTGATGAGGTTGATACGCTGCTTTTTATGCTCAGAATCCTAAGATCAAGTTTTATTTTCGAAACGAGTACGAAATAACTTTACTGTGCCGGGAGAACCACAGGCATTAGCTAGATACAAAGACCACTTACGGTTATAAATTGTAATACAGTAAGAATGTATTTTATTGCAAAATCGTAACTTAAAATGTATGCAAGTCGTGCAACCTTAGAGAATATAATCACTACATTACGTGCAACATTCATAAAAAAATGTCGCGGTATCCCGTCGAGAGTAGCGAAAAATCCTATCAGTATCTATGTTCCCGTCCATAGAGTTATTCTAACTTCTATCATATTTTCTGTGATGTGATATGATAAGTATATTAAACAAAGACTCTTTCTGTGGAAAGTCTAATGGGTGTTCCACTTTCTCGTCGAGAATCTCGCGAGAATGCGAGAAAAGCACGAGAAAAGACAATGTGGATATAATCTCAAGTTCTCGCCGTGTTCTCGCCTTGTTCTCTGAATGCGGATTCAATAGAAGTTTTCGCTGAGATTCGCATTTACATTCTCACGAGAATCTCGAGGAGAATTTTCGACGAGATTCTCGTGTGAATACCTACCCTCGTAGTAGTACCTATAGCATTGGCACGCCCTACCAGCGCATGTTATAACTTTCTCTTTCAACTCTGGTTCTTCAAGCGGCTCCTGACGAGGCACTCATTGAGCCAACCACTTGATGATTGCTATCAATAATCTTGTGGACTGTAAGAGTAGCTCTCAATTTGCAAGATGTCACCATGACTTTCTTCAGGAAGGAAGGGTCATATTTTGGCAAGCGAAATTTTAAAATACTGAATCTCTACCATACATACATACATAAATATCACGCCTGTTTCCCAACGGGGCAGAGACTACTTGCTACCATCGCGTCGTTTCAAACAACTTTCGCTTCTTAAACTATCATATGTGTCTTCATACATGCTCTTCGGTTAAGGGTACTCTTGACCTGGCCTTTTCTCAAAAGATTATCGATTTAATCGACATGAGTGCGCCGAGGTCGACCCCTACCAGTCTGCCCATTTACTCTTGAATCTCTACACTCCAATAAAAGTTTTAACTTGAATAATATAATATTACCTCTCTGTAACCTCGACTGAAATCCTTAACCATTTAAATTCCTTAAACGAAGTAGGTATACTTGTTATTTGCGCCAGTTTCTACGCAATTATTTAGTAATTTAGCAACAACTCGTCTAACCAACAACATCGTGCAAACGAATTAGAACAGAAGTCAATATTTATAAAACCGTTTTTACGTGTCGAAATCCTCATAAATTTTGACACGTAAGGGTTCCCTTCCATCTGCCTATGACCAGAAGTCCCGGGTACACCCTCAAAAAATGTTTATACCTTATCTACCATACACGCATACCTATAACTAATTACACGTTTACCTCAAAAAATTTAAGGAGAGGCATAATATGCTTACATTTGTGTATTCACTGCAAAGAAAACCCCATTTACTGTGGCGCCACAATTTCAGGGCAGGTCACTCATCATCTCCGAAAGTATAGGGATCCTTGGTGTTGAGATCTCCAATGTCGTTCAGTTCCGAAGTTATTTGGAGGACAAGGCCAAGCTGGCGTCCAAGAAGCTCGGAGTGCTCAGTAGGGCGCGGCGGTGCTTTACTGCGGCTCAAACACTGCTTCTCTATAAGTCGCAAGTGCGGCCGCACATGGAGTACTGCTGTCACCTCTGGGCGGGGGCACCTGAATACCAGCTTCGTCCTTTTGACTCGGTACAAAGGCGTGCTATGAGAGTTGTCGGCGATCCCATACTTGCAGGTTATGTGGAACCTCTTAGTGACAGGAGAGACTTTGCTTCTCTGTGTGTATTCTACCGGCTGTATAACGGTTTGTGCTCTGAGGAATTGTTTGACATGATGCCTACGGCTACATTCTATCATCGCACCGCTCGCCACGGACAGGGTGTTCATCCTCACATGTTGCATCCGGAGCGCTCAAGCACGGTTAGATCCGATAGGGGCTTTCTACCGCGCACGCTTAGGTTGTGGAATGATCTCCCTGCCTCGGTTTTCCCAAACGCCTACAGTATGGGGTTCTTCAAGAGGGGTCTTAGAAGGTTTTTACAGGGGCGGCAGCGCGAGTGTGGCGCCTCTGGTGTTGCAAACGTCCATAGGCTGCGGTGACCACCGGGTACATCTGGTGGGCCGTATGCTTGTCTGCCACCTTAGTGGTATAAAAAAAAAACATATTTTATCTACTACTCGTAGTTGTACTAAAATAATGTGAGCATATTATGCCTCTCTTTCACTATCTCTAAGTAGTGATGAACTTCTTGCCATTTTAAAACAAGCAGTAAGGCTTTCTTTCGCGTACGCTTGGATTGTGGAATGATCTTCCTGCCTCGGTTTTCCCAAACGCCTACAGTATGGGATTCTTCAAAAGGGGACTTAAAAGGTTTTTACAGGGTCGGTAGCGCGATTTTGGTGCCTCTAATGCTGCAAGTGTCCATAGGCGGCAGTGACCACCGGTACATCTGGTGGGGCCGTATGCTTGTCTGCCACTATAGTGGCATAAAAAAAGTAAGAATTTGATATTCGGGAGCCTTCCGAAGCACGAAAATACTCGGAAATGCTACAAATGATAACCCATCTCATCTCCCAGTGATCTTCTACACCCAACACTGATGAAACGGGGCTAATAGTGTTCCTTCGTAACGGCAAACGATTGAATAGATACTTAAGTTATTAATGAAAAATAATGAAATCGATATCAATCAAGGACATTCTTGTCAAACAGGGACTGCAAGTTAATCCGTTTTGCGATATGACAATAATTGTGTTAGCAAAATCTATTCAAATTAATGTTGTTTATTTGATAATACAAAATGGTACTTGTTAAACAATCTTGTATAGAATTGTCCACGTTTAAGCCGATAATCTTAGGCATTAAATCGTGACGCAAGGCACTAATAATGATACTTTGTAAGCGCTATTATTTCTAATTTATGACATTTAAACTGTCGTGTTTAAGAAACCTTATTATTACCTGAAAATACGGACTATATAGACGTAAGAACAAATACGTCAAACCATTATGAGATGAATTTGCAACTGTGTCACAATGCACTCATTACATTAGACTTGCACAAACAACAAAATCTTATTGATCGAACGAGTGAAGCGAACGGGAGTCGCCGATTCGACAGTATGGACGATTTTGCTTTCGTCCGTATGTCTCTGTGTATGTCAGTTACGGTCTAGAGGAAGCATTTCCTAACCGACTTTCATCAAACTTGCCACACGTGTTCTTTGATTTAAAATACAACTTTTGTAAAGAGCCTTTTTGATAGCGAGGAAAATGGGGAAGAAAAGGGATGAAGATTGTTGTGGCGTTATTTATGAATAGATTTGATAATTTTTAGCTGAAACTTATACGATATAATTCCTCGCAGGTTTTTATTCCTGTGTGCTCGCGAGGTCTACTCTGCACAGAAGTACCTACTAGTATTAGATTTTTTAATCTATACTTAATATTATAAAGAGGAAAGATTTGTTTTTTTGTTTGTTTGTTTGTTTGTAACGAATAGGCTCCGGAACTACTGGACCGATTTGAAAAATTCTTTCACTATTGGGAAGCTACACTCTTTGCGGTGAACATAGGGAGGAACATATTTTTTCCCCTATTTCCACGGGAACGGGAACTACGCGGGTGAAACCGCGTGACGTCCAGTAGTAAATAAATAAAGAAATAAATATTCACTGATCAATCATATTCAAAGAAGTATAACTATTATTAGTCGATGCTACTTCTGTAAGTACTTTTTAGATCGGTACCTGAAGCTGAAAATAACTACATGTACACGACAATTTAAATTACTTGCAAATTTATGGGAAATGATAGGAAACCGTTTCCCTTGGTTAAGCATGTGAAGATATTTATGGAAAAAGCGATGAATTTGAATGTTAGCTAGAGGAAGGCCAAACAAAAAGAATGATGAAAATAATAATATGAATGTTAAGGGGGTGGATGATGAGAGGGCTAGTAATAGAGGGAAATGAAAAAGAAAATAATACTGCTTCGACCCTAAATTAATTGGGACAAGGGCAAGAATGATGATGATGCAGGTTTTTCGACAACGTTGTAATAAGTATTTTTGTTTTGAATGTCGACAGGTAACGTAAGTAACGTAAAATTCCAAGTTGTGTCTGCGACATTGACATTGGCCACCATGTTCATAATATTACGCAACTCAAAACATTGAAAAGTAAAAAAGGAAAAATAGTTTCAAACCAACATTTTGAAGGTGCTAATTTTTAAGGTTTGTTTAGATTTTAAAGATTTTGTTTTAAGTCCGCGACGTCAATGTAGCGCTTTGGCACGATTCTGTATAGAGTAGTCTAGTGTTAACTATGTAAGTAAGCCTTTCATACAAATTGGTTCAGTAGTTAGAGCGTGATTGAATAACAAACATCCAAACATTGTTACAACCTTTCACACTCATAGTATTGAAAACCGGTCAAGTGCGACTCAGCTCGCGCGTGATTGATTCTGTACTGAAAATCGCAGCAAATCAGGGGAGCCCCCTTAAATTAATATTCTAAAATTAAAACCTGGAGAGAGGCGAACCGACATCAATGTGAAGTAAGATTGTGTGATGTGTGTGAGTCTGTCCCAGTAATTATTGTTTTACCCTTTTTGTTTTTACCCTTTGGGTACAGAACCCAAATTAGTATGATAATAATTGACAAGCATAACACTGTCAAGTATGCCATGCAAATTATATATTTTTATCTGCAATTTAATTAGGTATTTGTTATCAGTTAACAAATTTTATGTACCAAATATCCTTGTAATCAAATTACTTACTTCCCAGTTCACAAGTTCAGCAATGATTGCTATTCATTTGACACGTTATCATTTATTATCATTCACTGCAATCATTTTTATCAATGAATTACGCGCGCGCAATTGGACGTTATTTTTTTAAAGCATGCGACTGGGAATTAAAGAAGTATTTTCGGTGTTCATGTCGTGTAGGAATTTTTCCGAAATGTCTCAACCGATTTAATGTAATTTGTAAAGATTTTTGATACTTATTATGGTAGAACAAGGTTCGTAAGTAAGCTATGTACATAGCTATGTCTACATACAACATGCCTATTACGAGTATTAAAACAATTTTTGGTATGGAATAATGTTGATAATCATGCCTTTGAGGCTGCAAAAGAATGTTAAACAGTTAAGAATATGGTCATTTGTTCAAAATTGTGGCATAATGTCAATAAGAACAGGTAGAGTAGTAAAAAGCAAAAACTCTACCCTTACCCTAACCCCTATACGATATTATTATTTTAATTGTCAATTGTTACTGGCCAAATACAGTTATAACCAGGTACTGGTAGCAAACACAGGGGGTAGTCAAAAAGTGAAAGCATGTTAAGCATCCCTGTATACCGTTGTGATCGATGCGCCTGCACAGAATTTCCAGACTGAGGATGGAATGAAGCTAGTTGAAAGCTGAAATCTGGACCATTGAGTATCGTTAAGATTGACAGTAAGTCTAGATTACCTTGTACCGCAAACTTTAAATCTATTCCGACATTACAGCTACAGCACTACTCTTCTTCCTTTTACACTCGAGTATAATTATCTATCTATAATCTACATACAGTCGCGCTGTAATCGCCGTGCGAGACGCACGTCGCGCCATCTCGTTGTTCGGAATAAACGTGTATCGACCGCGTGCTAAACTAAATCATGGTGAGTGATCGATGTAGACGCAAAGTGACACATTCGCAAAAATACGTTTTGCAATTTTGAAAAATTATGCATTCTAAAACCTCGCATAATGCCAAATTCTCAAAAATGTATATTGTGTATTTACTTGGTTATGTTTATAAATGTGTGCTTGACTTGCATAGTTTGTGACGTTTTTAAAAGGTGTTAAATGTAAAAATAAATAATAATATGAATATATAAGTTTATGTAGTGTTTAATATGTTTCAAAACTATTCAATGGATATTTCTGTTCGTGAATTGTTAATTTTAATTATAATGCAATAATTTTCGAAAATTAAACAGAAATCCTTGTAAAACTGTTGGTAAGGTGCTATATTTAATTCATTGATTTAATATCATCAATCGATCTTATCGTAATTATAATGTGTGATACCTATTCGAATTTATATGTATTATCAAAAATAGTTCAGCAAAAGTAAGCATTATAAAAGTTACAAAAATTAAACACACCATGGTTGAACTAGATTACACAACTATATCAGTATAATTTTATTAGGGCCTTTTAAGAAAAGACATTTGGTTGCTTTAATACGTCTATTATTTATTTATGATAGATATTGGTGTCATAAATCTTTTCCTGCGGTTTAAAATAAACTGTTGCAAATTTTAAATATGAGCAGGATTTTTTGGGTTATTCCGATCTGTCCCCCCGATCTGTCCCCCCAGGGTGACAGATAGGAAAAATTAGTTCGATCTGTCCCCATTTTACTAAGAAGGGGACAGATCAAACTCTATGCACTCCTCAGCGGTTTCATCTGTCCCCCTGCCACTAATATGGGGACAGATCAAACTCTTTTTGTCCTGTTTGTCCCCATATAAAATATAATTATTAATTAAAAGAAATTTAACATTATATTAAATTAAAGGCCCCGTTTGGCGACGGCATCCCGGGTTGCAACGGGTTAGTCAAAATGTCATGACCCCAATACATCCCGAGGGTGTCGTAAGAGGCGACTAAGGGAATTTTTTGCAAAAAGATCCATTGCGTAGAGAAGGAAAACTCGAAATGAAACCCGGTTGTCAGCAAAATGACAATCGTTAAGCGAGGGTGAAGGCCTTATAGGCAGCTTGAAAAATCTTAACTGCGGGTCGCGGTGACCTGCGCCTGTCCATTTCAACACGGCAATTGTGCGTGTGGTGCTCATTTTGCGTTTTGTACATTCTGCTCCGGAGGAAACAGGCTCACCATCTATTACGTGTGTGATAAACCTATAAGGTGAAATGTGGGTGTATACTATGCCTCTGCCTACCCCTTCGAGGATAAAGGCATGACTAATCATCTGTATTTAAATTAACTATTAATTTAGCCTCTATTAGTATAGTCACATTCACATAAATTACAGTAGGTGTTAATATAATAACAACCAGTATTCTATTTTGTCATAATTCCTAAAAATATAACATACATACATACATAACATCACGCCTGTCTCCCAACAGGGTAGGCAGAGACGACTATGACTTTCCACTTGCTACGATTCTGGCAAACAACTTTCGCTTTAACTTTCATAAGTGTCTTCATACATGCTCTTCGGTTAAGGGTAGGTACTCTTGACCTGGCCTTTTCTCAGAAGATTATCGATTTGATCGACATGAGTATGCCGAGGTCGACCCCTACCAGTTTGCTCATTCACTCTCGCCTCATAAATCTGTTTCGTCAGCCTATTTCCATCCATTCTCTCCACATGTCCAAACCATCCGAGCATCCCTTTCTCTATCTTAGTTACTACATCTTCTGTCATGCCGCAATGTTCTCTTATCACACTATTCTTTACTTTATCCATCAATGTCACTTCAGCTATACTTCGCAAACTTCTCATTTCCACTGCATTAATTTTACTTTCATGCTTCTCCTGCCACACCCAACTTTCATTACCATGCATAAGTGTAGGGACAAGCACTTTCCTATGTACAGCCATTCTTGCCTTTTTAGAGACGTAAAAATACAAACAATAACAATATTATCTCTATCAGCAAAACAAGGTTCTAGAACTATACTTATTAAAAAACTACTAATACTTATTAATAAACTTAATAATAAACTACTAATAATAAAATTTATAATATTTACTAATAAACTACTAATAAACTTTATGCCTATGGTGTTAGAGGTAATCTTTCGAAATTACTAGAGTCATACCTTACAAATTGCAAACAAATCACAGTAATTAATCAAATATGCAATAGAACAAATACAGAAGTTTTGTACAAGTCTGACACCAGAATGATAAAGTTCGGCGTACCCCAGGGAAGCATACTTGGTCCACTCTTATTCATCATTTACATTAACGACTTCCCATCAGCTACCAAATTTCCCATGATTATGTATGCTGATGACAGCACTGTGGTATTTAATAATAATCATTTTGACATCAACACTATTAACAATACTATTACCTCTCTGATTGTATGACTGCAGGCACATAATCTTAATGTAAATTTAGAAAAAACAAATATGATGATCTTCTGTCAAAGGGGAAGCACAAAGAAATTTGAATTGAAGCATAATGACAAAGAAATTAAATATGTCTCACGAGAAGTTTTTGGGTCTTCAGATTGAGAGTACATTACAATGGAATCATCAAATTGAGTTGGTGTGTAACAGGGTAAACCAGTATGCATATGCCCTGTACAATCTGTACATGTTGGGTAAAACTGTCAATAGGGAAACTATCACAGCATATCACGCGCTGGTTGCATCCACTTACATATGTGGAATTATATTTTGGGGAAATGCAACTGGCAGGGATTCTGTTCTTAAAGCACAAAAACGTTGCATTCGCTCCATCTGTAATATCGCCAGCACAGTTTCTTGTAAGCCGTATTTTATAACATTGGGAATACTTCCTGTACTATGCATGTATATATTGGAGACAGTAACGTTTGTAAGGCGAAACTGGGATAAATTCTCAGTAGTAACGAGCAGTCGTAGAGCTGATAACCTATACCTGCTCACAGCTAAAACAGCCCTGCTACGCAAGAGTATATTTGCAATGGCTCCTAAACTATAAAACAAGCTGCCGAAAGATATTAAGTCTCTGAAAAGTTATGAAATATTTAAAAATAAACTTAAATTGTTCTTATTAAGTAAGGCCTATTACTCTGTTGAAGAATATTTAGTGGATAAAATAACATAACTTATTGACATCTTAAACCATTGATAACATAATTTTTATATTTTAATTTTTGTTTTTTGACCTTTTGAGATTTTTAATTATTGACAACTGTCTGTGATGGTGACTAGTTCTGACTTGTGATTTTCAGACTTTTTCTTTTAATATTAATATCTTGCAGATTGTGTTGGCTGGATATATGAAATGATTGTATTTAATGCTAATGAATTTAAATGATTAGCGATTCTATGTATGTATTTTGTATAATTTTGTTTTAAAATGCATAAGTAGTAATTGACATTTTACGTTGTTGACAACTGTCTGTAATAATATTATTTTGTATAACTGTGTTTAATTGCACTATTTGTACACCACGCTGTGTGGTAGGACATAGAGAACTTAACAATTATTTTTAAGACCTGTGAAGTACCTATGTTTCACAAATAAATGAATGATTATGATTATGAGAATAGATTATAGTCTGAAATAATACATATTTTGTTTTCAATCTATTCAGAAATCCATCGAAATATACATAAAAAATATTCTAATTATTCAGCCGTTTGGGTGGAGTAAGGTGACAAACATACGTACAGAACAATTACATTAGTATGTTGAAGATTTATTTAGAAGTAATCAAATGATTATAAACCCGAATCAGTATTTAATAATAACAATAATGAATACTTTATTGTACACCATTAATCATCAAATTACAGACATTAAGTATCAACTAATGTACAATGGGCGGCCTTATCGCTAACAGCAATACCTATACTTAATGGGTGGCAAAACTTAAAAATTACTTTATTTTATTTTATTTTATTGGGGACAAACAGGAAAAAAGTAGTTTCATCTGTCCCCCTTCCGCTAATAGGGGGAAAGATGAAACCGTTGATTAGTGAATAAGGTTCGAGCTGTCCCCTCCTTGCTCAAAGGGGGACAGATCGAACTTTTTTGTCCTATCTGTCCCCCCGAGGGGACAGACCGGGGGGACAGATCGGAATAACCCGATTTTTTGAGTATTTGACATTTTGCTTACATACGTAATTTTTCATGCCACAAGTGAGGAATGTCAGAAAAATATTTGGCAAAAACGTCATTTTGCGAATGTGCCATTATCAAGTGATCATGATCAGTTTTTGACTTAATACCCGTGCAATTGCAATCAAAAGATGTGATCAGTAAACGTCACGGAAATTTTATTGTATTATGTGTCTTAAAAATAGATATCCTTTAAATAAAAACACAATTGATGGTGAATAATATACAGCGGCAAGTCGTAAGTAATAACATAGTAATAAAAATACAATCAATAGAGATTTAATGAGCATTTAGCATAATTATCATTTGGCAAATTGTATCGTGTGATCGAATGCGAAAATAATAGGTAATAATCACTAACTGATTTGCGTTACATTTTGATTAGATACGGTCTACAACCTTAAATTAAAGACTATTAGTCAGTTTATGCTAATTACAACAAAATTTGCTCAAGGATTCTCATTACTGAAAAGTAATTCACATTTTTGGAGGTAAACCCTGTACGATAATAAAAGAGGGGAGAGAGGACATTCCTGTGTTACAATTAGTTTAGGTTATCCTTGACTTTTGGCTGATGTCTTTTTTTTTGTTAAGCTTCCAAAGTAACAAAATCAGATTCTATAAAAGCTCTAAGAACGTGTTGTGAGTGGTAATGATTAGCTTGTCATAATGGTGCGGCTTGCTTGATGGAAAGCCATAATGACATCTAGAGAATGGGGGCCACTCTGACAGTCTGCAGGGCTATAAACAGTGATCTTCAAGTTAACAGTTTGCGCTAGAATTAACGAATCTATGCAGTATAGTGGGTTCTTAATCCATCTATTTTTTATTATCGTTCTATGATGGATTTCTAACATGTAACTATACCAGCTCAAATGTAATATAACGCCTAATTCCCTTAGTTATAGCGTGAGTGTGTATCCCCCCAAAATGACAGACGTGGTCTAGGGTTGCTTGAGGAGTTTCTCCATCGATTGTAGCTAATATGAACAACTCAGCTCTCCATTCGAAGACCGCTGAAGTAGTATCCCTCAAGGATAGCGAGGTCGTTGGAGTAGTCACACTTTATACCGATATGACATCCATACTTCAAATTACCGTTGACACCTTAGGCCTTAGATTATAGACTCTCCTTATAGACCTAAGATTATAGAGTCATAGATAGAGACCTGACAGACATTAGACCTTAGATTATAACCTTATAGACCTTAGACTATAGACTCTCTATTAGAAAGACTCTCTATTAGAGAGTCTATAATCTAAGTTAACACGTTATGATTACTGCTTCCTTGGGTAATTGCGTGATGTTAAACCTTAAAGATAGATGTTGAGATTTTTTTATTTTTTTTTTCAAATCGGGATTACAGTTTTTGTTATTAACCTTTTAAAGATCAAACTCACAAACTTTATCTGTATATTATTATTATTAGTATATAGATGTAGCTGTTCCTATTATCAATAATAATGACCTGATAAAGATATTACTTACTTACAATAAAGTAAATTATTATTACTTCATTTCAACTTCATTAAATTGCGAAATTTGTGAATTTTTATGTCTTCCGCTATTACTGCTAATTAGTGACTGGTCGATTTAGTGTTCTGTCTTAGTAACAGCCGTATGTAAAAGAATTTTCATGAACAACAACAAGACTGAGAAAATTATCTTCCATTATAACACGAGTATAACTAAAACTAACGACCTTGAGAATAAAAAACATACGTCCTTCAATCAAAGAAATGAATTATTTCGCAACCTATTTTAGCTGTTAGTAATAAGTAAATACTCATACTTATTCAAAATTTAAAAATCAAATTATTGGTTCTTCAGTAAATGCATCAATCTGAAATTTTGGGGCTGATTCCATGACGTATAAAGATCATGGGATCATTATACACATTTTGTACATTGAATAATATATATAACAAAACCATTATATTGATACACATTCTTGTAGATTAAAAATCAGTTTTGGCTATAATTTCTCGTCTGCTGACAAAATAATTTTCATTAGAACTTTTTCTTTTTCTAAGACAGGCCCCTTAAATACTTATGGGGAAAACTTTACACTTACTCCTTATCAAGAAAATTGCACAAACCTGAAATTTAACACAGATATACCAAGATTATATGGAAAATAAGTGTGCATGTGTATGACACAGTTAAATTTATCAATGTTGAAGAAGTGCATACAGCAGAATTAATTAAATTGTGACCTGAAGAGTCGACAACTAACGGATCGACTAGGTGATAATAATATTGTATATATTGTCTATGTAGTACATAATATGTATCCAAATGTATTTCTAATCTATTGTAGAGTTCTTTGACATTTATAAATTGTATACTATTCAATGTTTGCGACTATATTCAAATGAAATTTTCACGCCAGCTTCATAATATTTGCGTAAATGATTTAGTCTATGATCTACCACCTCAATCTCTACCTTACCCCTAACGAAGTTCAACTCAGGATTCACGCTCAACCTTCAATGAAAAGTAAAAACCAAAAGTTCGGTGGTAGGTTACTGTTACTTAATTTCTAAGTAGGTATGGCAGATATTAGAAACATTAAATTGTTAGAAACAAAGTAGATAAGTGCTTTTTTTAATGTGAGGTAAAATCATCAGGTATGCTATGCCGTACTTCTACCGACTAAAAGACCCCGGGTTAGCCCTCGTAAGGATAACCGAGGATCAGGACCCTTGGAAGGAAATTTGCGAGAGTAGGTACTGATTGTGTGCAAAATATAACATTTTCACGCAGAAAACTATTGTGGAACAGGGGAATTTCCAAACAAAAACAATATGTAAGATTACTTTTGGAAATTCCTACTGAAACATAATATTGTAACAAAGACAGTGTCTATGAAATAAAACATTCGAAATTATGAACAACATTGCCATTATGAAAAAGTTAGCATACTAATTGCTTTAAATATTAAAAATCTATAAAACATTCGAATTTTTTTAATAGTTTATTAATCATATTTCTAAATTTCAAAGTAACATTTTACTTATTAATGAAAATCAATAAAGCAATCATAAAGTTTATTATAATGTCTTAAATAAAGAAGTCATAAAAAATGGTCCGTTCTTTCTCAGTTGATCCATTACATCTATTATTGACTTAGCCCAATTTTTTTTAATTTAAAATAGCCTAAGTTACTCCCTGTAACAGTATACCTACGTTAAACTCTATCGAATATACTTATTACTTACATTATCTGTGGTTCAACTAAACTGCTTACGTATGTTCTACTTTATTGTTATAATCTATCTATAACAATAGTATATTTTTAAAAGTAAGTCAGCCAATGGTATACCGTCACAATACCAGAAATCATAATGCCTTTACTTAAAATGCCCGAGCCCAAAATACCCGAATTCGAAATATCAATATTCAAAAGGCAAATATTTATAATATAAATAATTTAAAATGCCTTACGGTCGAATAACCGAAACCCAAAAAATAAATTTATCAAATACCTTATCCTAAAATGTTCAAACACAAAATACCTTTTTTTTAACATGATTTAAATCCTACATGGATGCTATATATCTGTGAATGGTTAACACCCCGACTCGGATAGGTTAGGTTAGAAGACTAAGGCGGGAGCGAAGCGAAGCGGAGCTCCCGCCTTAGCCTTCGTGGTTTTTTTTTTTATTTTTCGTTAGCCCACTGTAGTACTTTTGTAACTCTGAATCAAAGTGTTTTAACATGAGGTAAATCCTACATGGATACTATGCCGGACTCCTGCCGACTAAAAACCACTTCACTTAGGGGGGGGGGGGGATGTAAATAAGTTAAAGCCATATAACAAAACGTGTGAGTGACAGTGACACATTGTATTCTATTTTCGGTATTTTAAATTAAGGGTATTTGAAAATTTGTATTTTGAATTCTGATATAATAATTATTTGCATTTTAAATTTAGACATTTTACGGTAAGGTGTACTGAAATAAGGTATTTTGAATGTTAAGGTATTTCGAATTCGGGTATTTTGGTCTAATGCATTTTAAGTAAAGGCATTTTGATTTCTGGTATTTTAATATATAACCCAGCCAATGTATTCTTGGCATTTTCCAATGTTCGTAACACCACTGACCTTCTAAAACTGACTATTCTTCTATGCTAATAAGGTTATTTTAGTTCCTTAGTAAATAAGAACTCTGTTATCAGTCTAAAACAAAAATGTTTTTACGTTTTGTACCTATCAAAGTTCATCATCCAAGCTCTAGCCCCGGTTGCATCCGATGGTCATGATGTATTTTTAACCGACTTCCAAAAAAGGAGGAGGTTCTCAATTCGTCTGTATTTTTTTTTATGTTTGTTACAGGCAAATCGCTTGAAAGAGTTAACCGATTTTGATGATTCTTTTTTTATTTGAAAGCTGGTGCTTCCTATGTGGTCCCATATACAGGAAGTCAGAATCTGATGCTGGGATCCTGGAAAAATCGAAGAAATCCAAACGAATCGAGGGAATTCCTTAACGATTTACAGCAGTTACCTTATGTTTGGGCTTGATTAATTTGTATTGGGGAGGACCTTACACCTAGACTGATATAATTTCAGTCTACCTGTCAATAAAAACAATGAAAAAAAAAAATTAACAAAAAAAACCGACTTTAAACAAAAACTAAAAATTGAAAAAAAATACAGACGAATTGAGAACCTCCTCCTTTTTTGGAAGTCGGTTAAAAATAAAATTAACTTAGCACAAAGTAATGTTTAGTAAATTTAGATAATTATCAGATATTATTGACTGTAATACTGAAGTCGGTGCCAATATTTCTATGAGAGATTAATAATACCCACCTATACCTATAGTTTTACTTGGCGCCAATTTCAGTATTACATTCAATAATATCTGATAAATCTAAATTTACTAAACATTACTTTGTGCTAAGTTAATTTTATTTTTTAATTTTTAGTTTTTGTTTAAAGTCGGTTTTTTTTTACATTATTCGCAGCTTCTCGCAATATCTAAGTCATCGAGTTGTACAAAAACGTTTTGAACGTTAGTGAGTCCCGTGGTCGCAACTGGACGTCCTTTAAACGTACCTATAATACATTTCTAACATTGTACATTACTTTTTGGATAAATATGTATGAGTTTACACGTTCTTTCCACAAGAGAAACAGACAGAACTTTATAGCAACCTCGCCCAGATACTGTTGTGTGTGATAGAGTCAGGATTTAGTTATGCGAGGAACTCTACCCAACTTACCGAAGTCTCTACACTTGAGACCGGATCAACTCGCATAACCCCCTAAAGTGCATCTTCTAAAAACATTCGTTAATTCAACGCAACAGTCCCCGATACAGTTGAAGAAAAAAATATGATTAACAAAAACATCTAAAACTGAGGTAGAGCTCTACGTATTAGGTACTCGTGACAATGCACGGTCCGTGAGGCATGAAAGAAAACTTTAATACGTAGATTAATTTTCTGTAAAAAATAGCACTTTAAAGTGACAAAAGATTTCATATTTTCATTTGCCACTGATAATCTTATCGTGATACTGTATTGAAGTACACAGAAGGCAATTGTTGATTATTTTTAATGACGCCTATGATTATGATTAGCTACATACTGTTTTCACTATCCGACATTTAGTACCGATACAGTAATAGTATATTATATGTATTCTTAAATGCGTATGTATGTATATATATGTATATATTTATTTATGTATAGGTATGTATGTATGTATATGTTTGTATTTATTTATGTATTTAGGCTGAATATTCATGAGACATTAATTTAAATTATATTTTTCGTAAATTGTACTATGTAGGTATCTTATAGTACCTAATGGGTACCTTCTTTCTCATAAGACACCAATAAAATAACTACCCAATCATGAACATTATCTCTAACACTTATATCCATCCAAAGATTGCCTGGAAGAAATTGCATTTAGCGATAAGGCCGCCCGTTGTACATTTTTAAAACATGTTTTCCGTATGTCATGTAATTCTAAATTGGTGTACAAAAAAGAATATTTCTATTCTATTCTATTCTAATGTTTTGGTACTAAGATGATTTGTCACGAAAATGTTGCTTACACCTGAATGACAAAAAGGGGTCACTCAAGCATTATCCAAATCGGTAACAACTTAGTTGCTTCAAAAAACTAAAAGAGTAAGTGAAACGAAAATTGCCTACAATTTCAATTCAAAACAATTTGGTAAATTACTATCTATTAAATACTGAAACGGAAACCGTTTCCTCAGCATTCCATAGATTCACCGTGCGAGCCATAGTGTGGTCCAGAGCAAGACGCTGTAAGGGTATCTGGGACTTGCGAACGCATCAGCGCTCTTCCTCCCTGCACAATGTCCCACTTCTGCCTAATTAGATTTGGTAAGATCCTATAAATGCCGCTTTGGATATTCATTTTAGTAAGGAGCTTACTGAAGCTCTTGGCAATCTAGGTCTTTAAATCTATACTAATATTATAAAGAGGAAAGATTTGTTTTTTGTTTGTTTGTAACGAATAGGCTCCGGAACTACTGAACCGATTTGAAAAATTCTTTCACTGTTGGGAAGTTACACTCTTTGCGGTGAACATAGGCTATATTTTGTTCCCGTATTCCCACGGGAATGGGAACTACGCGGGTGAAACCACGTGACGTCCGCTAGTATGTTATATAGAGATTTAGTTGATTCCTCTTACTCCTACTTCTACGGCATATAGTTTAACCACATAGCCATTCTTGTACAAGTGTGAGTTTGAATAATAAATTACATCAAGTGCCAATAATCCAGAGTATAGAATTGCCCACAATTTCCCTGGAGTTCCATCCCTGTCTTTGCAATAACAACAAAATCATTAAATTCCTACCTACTAACTAAACACTATTTGACAAGTCTCGCCATTTTTAACCGACTTCAAAAAAAGGAGGAGGTTCTCAATTCGTCTGTATGTATTTTTTTTTATGTATGTCAAGCGATATTTCCGTCAATTATAGACGGATTTCAAAATTTAATTTTTTGTTGAATAGGGTTTACTTCTGAGGTGGTCCCATTTTCACCAGGTCAGGATCTGATGATGGGATCCAGGAGAAAATGAGGGCAACCACCGAAAATTGTAGGGATAACTAGTGCACTTGTTAACTTTTCCATTAAGTGCTTTAATGTTCTACACTTTAATGAAGGTCTGGAGTCGACCTGATGATAGAGTCGAAAGACAGTCGAGGGCATTCCTTAACAATTTACAGCAGTTACCTTGTGTTTGGGCTTGATTGATTTGTATTAATGAGAACTTTGCAACTAGATTGATAGACCCGCCTTCAAAAAAAAAAGGAAGTTCTCAATGTTTTATGTATGTTAACCGATATTTCCGTCAATTATAAACGGATTTAAATTGTTTTCTTTCTTGAATAGGGTTTACTTCTGAGGTGGTCCTATTTTAATCAGATCAGGATCTGATGATGGGATCCAGGAGAAATCGAGGGCAACCACCGAAAATTGTAGGGACAACCAGTGCATTTGTTAACTTTTTAATTCAGTGCTTTCATGTACTACAATTTAATGAATATCTGGAGTCGATCTGATTATGGAACCGAAAGACAGTCGAGGGAAATCCTTAACGATTTACAGCAGCTACCTTGTGTTTGGGCTTGATTGATTTGTATTGATGAAAACTTTTATCTAGATAGATATATTTTTCGGTTCACCCGTCACTTAAAATAATGAAAAAAAATTTTTCAATAAAAAATAAAACCGACTTCCAACAGATCCTGAAAAATAAAATTTACTTAGCACAAAGTAAAATGTATTTTGAATTATCAGATTTTATTCAATATAGTATTGAAGTTGGTGCCATGAATAATACCTACTATGGGTTTACTTGGCGCCGACTTCAATATGATATTGAATAAAATCAGATAGATCAAAATACATTTTACTTTGTGCTAAGTAAATTTTATTTTTCAGGATCTGTTGGAAGTCGGTTTTATTTTTTATTGAAAAATTTTTTTTAGTAGTAGATACTACAACAAAAAAATTCTTTGTTGCATCTACAATTATCTCTCAGAGAAAAACCGGTAGATATTCTGATGTATCTCATGGCCATACGTTATCAGATGTGTGTCTTAGACAAACTGTGCCTGACAGGTGTATGTTTTTCACGCGTTTATAATCAAATCAACAATCATAGCATTCGTAACCCTGAATAGTGCTATCAGATCAGGCTTTTTTCTTAAAGTGAGGGAAAATCCTCATGGATGATATGCCGGACTCCTACCGACTAAAAAACCTCACGTAAAGCCCAACAGCCTACGGTTAGGAGCCCCGGGTAAGCCCTCGGTAGGATGTCCCAGGACTCCCAACAGACCCACGGCCGCCACTGCGGCCTCGCATAGGGGGTGGAATCCCTCACGTCACGCCGCCGTCATGGGCCTGCTTCTATAAGGACGGTGAGCAACCCACTCACCGTCCTCAGGCCCCCGGTCATGAAGCCGGTAGTCCTGCTATCAGATCAGCCTATAGCAGTTCTCTGCTGTACGTAGGCCTCTCCCAATGTTATATTGAGAGTTTCAAGGTACAGTGTTTTATTTCCCGTTGCCGTGTTCGACGGGGTCCCTTGTTACGACGGGTAAGAGTACAAAATGTCGCCACCCCTATACATCCCGAGGGTGTCGTAAGAGGCAACTAAGGGAACACTTCCGCAAAAAGATCCATTGCGTAGAGAAGGAAAACTCGAAATGAAACCCGGTTGACAGTAAAATGACAGTCGTTAAGCCAAGTTGAAGGCGTCAACTGCAGGTCACGGGACCTGCGCCTGTCCATTTTAATACGGCGATAGGCTCACCACCTATTGCGTGGAACATAAAACTATAAGGTGATATATGGGCGTATACTAAGTCATTTATTTGATAATTTGACCTTGTTGGGATGTGATGCGAGTGTTGCGGTTTGGTAGACGTTTATCATTGAGTTGAATGGATTGAGGAATTGTGTGGTTGCTAGGTATTTAGTTGTTCATTGTGTTGTTGTTATTTTTGGTGTTTGTATTGTTTTGGGTATTATTATTGTTGTTGTTTTTTGGTTATCTATATATATATAAATGTTGTGTGCGTTTGTGTATCTATTAAAAACTCAAAATTTACTGAATCGATTGAGCTCAAAATTGGACACGATATACAATATGATTCAGAGATGGTTTTAGGCTACTTTATACACTTTTATCATAACAGCAATAACAATAAAATAGCTTTAAAAAGTGATATTACCAATAGATGGCGTTGGTCGTTGTTTTTAGGGTTTCGTAGCCAAATGGCAAAAACGGAACCCTTATAGATTCGTCATGTCTGTCTGTCTGTCTGTCTGTCTGTCCGTCCGTGTGTCACAGCCACTTTTCTCCGAAACTATAAGGCCTACGCTATTGAAACTTGGTAACTAGATGTATTCTGTGAACCGCATTAAGATTCTTATATAAAACTAGAAAAAAAAGCAGTAAATTTTGGGGGTCCCCATACTCAGAACTGAAACTCAAAATTTTTTTTTTCATTCTACCCATACGTGTGGCATATCAATAGATAGGTCTTCAAAAATGCTATTGAGGTTTCTGACATCATTTTTTTCTAAAGTGAATAGTTTGCGCAAGAGATACTTCCAAAGTGGAAAAATGTGTGTCCCCCCCCCCCTCTAACTTCTAAACTAAGAGAATGATAAATCTAGAAAGAATATATGATGTACATTGCCATAAAAACTACCAACGAAAATTGGTTTGAACGAGATAGAGCTGGTAGTTTTTTTTTAATACGTCATAATCCGCAATTTTCGGTTAGAAACGTGTTAAAACATCAATCAAAGTTACAACGCACTATAAGAACTTTTATATTATGTTAATTGCTGCTACGAAACCCTTCATGGGCGAGTCCAACTCGCACTTGGCCGGTTTATTTTATATTATATTCTGCCAGCTTCAGAACAAAATTATTCTAAACAACCTATTTAGAAGGTACCTACCAGATTGATGTTTTTTAAGAGAAGTTTGATTGCGGCCTCCTTGCATTCAGAATAATAAAAGAGAGTATGCACCTAATAAAGAGGTCAGATATGTTTTGCATGTTATTTTTGAACGTTTTGGACATTCGAAATTTTGGAGTTTTGGACTTTAGACTTTTGGAATTTTGGAGTTTTGGAGTATTGGAGTGTTGGAGTTATGGAGTTTTGGACTTTTAGAATTTGGAGTTTTGGACTTTTAGAATTTTAGACTTTTAGACTTTGTAGTTTTGGCCTTTTGGACTTTGGACTTTTGAACTATTGAACTTTTGGACTTTTGGACTTTTGGACTTTTGTACTTTTGTACTTTTGGACTTTTCGAGTTTTGGAGTTTTGGAGTTTTGGAGTTTTGGAGTTTTGGAGTTTTGAAGTTTTGGAGTTTTGGAGTTTTGGAGTTTCGGAGTTTCGGAGTTTTAGAGTTTTAGACATTTAGAGTTTTAGATTTTTAGAGTTTTAGAGTTTTAGAGTTTTAGAGTTTTAGAGTTTTGGAGTTTTGGAGTTTTGGAGTTTTGGAGTTTTGGAGTTTTGGAGTTTTGGAGTTTCGGAGTTTTGGAGTTTTGGAGTTTTGGAGTTTTGGAGTTTTGGAGTTTTGGAGTTTTGGAGTTTTGGAGTTTTGGAGTTTCGGAGTTTTGGAGTTTTGGAGTTTTGGAGTCTTGTAGTTTTGGAGTTTTGGAGTTTTGGAGTTTTGGAGTTTTGGAGTTTTGGAGTTTTGTAGTTTTGGAGTTTTGGAGTTTTGAAGTTTTGGAGTTTTGTAGTTTTGGAGTTTTGGAGTTTTGGAGTTTTGGAGTTTTGGAGTTTTGGAGTTTTGGAGTTTTGGAGTTTTGGAGTTATGGAGCTATGGAGTTATGGAGTTATGGAGTTTTGGAGTTTTGGAGTTTTGGAGTTTTTGAGTTTTGGAGTTTTGGAGTTTTAGAGTTTTAGAGTTTTGGAGTTTTGGAGTTTTGGAGTTTTGGAGTTTTGGAGTTTTGGAGTTTTGGAGTTTTGGAGTTTTGGAGCTTTGGAGCTTTGGAGTTTTGGAGTTTTGGAGTTTTGGAGTTTTAGACTTTGGACTTTGGAATTTTGAACTTTGGAATTTTGAACTTTTGTACTTTGGACTTCAGAACTTTTATACTTTTGGAGTTTTGGAATTTTGGAGTTTTGGACTTTTGGACTTTTGGACTTTTGGAATTTTGGAGTTTTGGAGTTTTGGAGTTTTGGTGTTTTGGAGTTTTGGACTTTTTGACTTTTTGACTTTTTGACTTTAGACTTTTGAACTTTTGGACTACTAACTCCTATGTATATTTCATGATATTTCTTTCGAAAAATAAGGTCATGAAGAAGTTTCACTTCTTACGTGTGTACTGTGTACAATAGTACACGCACACATTTTTTTTTAAATGTACCCATCATTTAGTTTGTTACTTATTTCTCATAGATACATAAAACCACCATAAAAAAGTCACAGCGAAGCGTGGCAGGGTACCGCTAGTCTATATATATAAAAATCAATGCCACTTTTCGTTGTAATTTTATAACTCAAGAACGGGCTCACCTAATGCCAAACCAAATGTTGTGGCTTTGTTTGGGCTATTCAGTAGATGGTTTATGTGAAGTTTGCACAAAATCGGTCCAGCGGTTCTTCATTAATCAAGAAGTTGCGTGGGTCAGCTAGTAATATATAAAAATCAATGCCACTTTTCGTTGTAATTTTATAACTCAAGAACGGGCTCACCTATCCAAACCAAATGTTTAGGCTTTGTTCGGACTATTTAGTAGATGGTTTATGTGAAGTTTGCACAAAATCGGTCGAGCCGTTCTTCACTAATCACGCAAACGAAGTTGCGCGGGTCAGCTAGTTATTTATATGTATATGTGCAAAAACTGATAGATGACCGTTGGACTGATTGGCATCCGTGAGAGGGGGACATCATAAGGGTCTGGTTGAAAACCAGCGCTTGGCAGTAGCCTTGCACATGCTGAACCAAGCCCTATTTGGCATGCTTATATTAAAAACCATTTATTTCTTTTATTTAGTTTTTTTAATGTGAAGGCTATGTACCGAATAAACATTATTTATTTCTTTCTTTCTTTCTTTCTTTCTTTCTTTCTTTCTTTCTTTCTTTCTTTCTTACTATGCCGCTGCCTTTCCCCATCGGGGATAAAGTCGTGACGTATATGATTATGTATATTTATGTATGTATGGTTGGTACAGAGTTTAATTTCCAGCTTTCCAGTGTTTCGTGGTGGCTGGCAGCAATTTTTTTTTTCTTGTGGAAATCTCTTATGGGTTATGTACTTGACTATAATCCTATAATTACAGTCTGCTGTTGGGAGTCCTGAGACATCCTTCCGAGGGCTTACCCGGGGCTCCCGACCGTAGGCTGTTGGGCGTTAAGTGAGGTTTTTTAGTCGGTAGGAGTCCGGCATAGCATCTATGACGGATTTTTCTTCACGTAAAAAAAAAGACTGTTACAGACTATAACCGCAAGGTGCTTTACCACTGCCTAAGCCATGGCCGGGATTAAGCCCTCGGAAGGATGTCCCAGAATTCCCGACAGGCTTGACTACCACCGCGACCTCACCTAGGGGTTCGGGTTCTATTCCGCGTCTTTAGGGGTTGTTTCGAGTGTTTTCCCGCTTCTAGGGGCGGGGGCGTGCGTGAAACTCTCCCGTCACGTGCTCCGCCGTCGTGTGCATGCGAATATGGTTCGAATACCGTTTGTATACCATTAAATTTTACAAAATCGAGGCAGAACCGACCTCTTTACGTCGTATCGTGATGATATAGTTATATTAATTTACTAGCTGCTGTTCCCCGCGGCTTCGACCCCGTAGAAGTCGTTTTCGCGTAAAAGTCGTTATCGCGTAAAATCTTAACCCTCCTTTTGGTAATTCCCAGGGCCTCGAACTATCCCTATACCAAATTTCATCTCAATCGCTCCAGCCGTTAAGACGTGAAAGCGTAACAGACAGACAGACAGACAGAGTTACTTTCGCATTTATAATATTAGTAGGGATTTACTATAATAACTTATTCTAAGAGTACAATTCGTTTGAATCTGTAATTTCTGCGATTAGCAAGTTCATAGCAAGTATATAAACAAACAAAACCCAGGTATAGATATCAATGCAAAAGACATATAATTATTTCTTTCATATGTACAAACAATACAAATAAATAAATGGACATCCGTTTATAGTCTGTACTTAGGGACTTCTACGTAACAGCATATCGTTATTGACATGTGTTTTATTAGGTCCATATGTTTATTATAATATTATATTATAATATTTATAATAAAACCAACAATGAAGTACTCCAGGGGTGAGGACATTAAAAGTGTCTGAAAAACTTGGTTATTGTATGTGCATAGCATAATAATTATGTGCAAATTTTGATTCCTTTTGAGTGGATTATTTCAATATAGACCTTAATATTATCACGCTCCCACGCTACATGTCACCTGACAATTAGAGGATGATGACAGGTGGCACTGCAGGAGATATTATCGTGTAACGAAATCAGATGCCATCAAATAAAATGAAAGCCAAGTTGGTCGTTGTCGACTTCACCGGCAAAAAGAATTGAGTTGTGATGGTGCCACGTTGTATTTTGAAAATTCTAAAATTTTAGGTTCTAAATTCGAAAATTGTATTAATAAGAACATTATAGCGTTATAGAATTTCATGGTTCTTAGTGCACTTCCACAATATTGTCTACTTAAATAATTATAGGTATATAGGTACTTAAATAATTATATCAATCAAATAAGCCTATGACGGGCCACTGCAGAACGTAGAGTCGTAGACCTCTCTCAGCTTACGCCACAACTCACAGCCGTTCAACATCAGCATGCAATCCCTGTTGATTCTTATGCTTCCTCCACATTATTCGCGAAGTTGAACGAAGTTGGACGAGTACGAGAGTGTAGAGGGGCACCTCGGCTTACTTCGTCAAAAATTTTCTTTGCCTCGGGCAACTTCGCCGACGAACTTCGTTCAACTTCGCGAGTAATGTAGAGCAAGCATAAAATTTTAAGGGACACTTATGTACGTTATCCAAAATTGAGTATCATGGGGTTATCCTATCGAGGGCTTACTCGACTCCCTACCGTAGGCGACGTGTGGGAGGCAGTGGTTTTTAGTCGATAGGAGTCCGGCATAGCATCTAGATACATAGAATTTTCCTAACGTTAAAAAAATCCAATTGCTGAGACAATTATGTACATTATCCAATTAGTATAACTTGGCAAATAATTCAAGCTCAAGATTTTATTTTAGATACCTATAGACATTTATAGTATAACGCTGCCGCTCTACATATCATCTGACAATTTAGGGATGATGACAGGTCTGCAGGAGATATTATCGTGTAACGGATATATGGATCTATTTGCGGTTGCTGATAATTTAGATTAGACAGTAAAGAACATTTCCTCATCTCAGCTGACGTAAGATGTCAGCCATGTTGAGGTTCTAAATTTGAAGAGATAGGTAACTTCATTATGCAACTTCACAAACATTAATGATAGAGTATAGTCCAATCCTGCCCGATCTGGCTGGATAATGTAAACATGTCATGTTTTGACAATCGTTGTCTAAGACTGTTGACTTCAGAGGAGTAGAAAAATATAGTATGACAAATCATTGATTTTTTTACTATCCTGAGTAGGTATTTTAAATGAAAATAAACTGTCATAAAGAAGTTATTTGGTGTCGAAAAGATTGTAAGAACACTGTATGACTCCTGGCCTGGATACTGGAATATAATCAGGGTGAATACTCATTGCAAGTAACTATGGATATATAGGATCAAATGTGTTTGTTTACATTTTTGCGCAAAGCTATTGAAATACAGTGTAACGGAATAACAGTGTTTTTGCAAAAGTCGATGTTTCTGCAAATACGTTTGTCTCGGTGGTGCAGTCATAAGTTTAGCTAGTGTAGGCGACTGCCGTGCGGTGAGCCCAGGTTCGAATCCAGGATGAAACATTTGTGTGAACTACAAATGTTTGTTTTGTGAGTTCGATGCTCAGTGGCATGCTTTACGCATGTTGAAGGTAGAGATTTTAACATTCCGTTTTATCTAGATAGATAGGTTATTTAAATCGGTAAATAAAGGTTTCACCACAGATGAGCATATTTCGCTAACTCAGTTTAACACCTTAAAAAATATCAAAGGCAAATTGTGTGAAGTAAATTAAACGTTTTCTCGGAAGTGCTTCAAGTCGTTTGATAAATGCCGCTTGCAGAATGCTTTCCCGATTCCGCAAAGTGTGGGCTGTCTCGATCATGCGATCAGCTAAAGGCAATCTAAATTGTCATCAAGTTTTTTTCAAAAAGGAACATAAATTCTTTTCAAATTGTAGTCGTAAGGACCGGCCAAGTGCGAGTCGAACTAGCGCACGGAGAATTCGAAAACGACAAAAAAAGACGTTTGTTGTATGAGAGCCTCCCTTAAAGGTCCATTTAATTCTCATAAAATTATATTATGTTTAATTAAAATATAAGTAGGGGACACCGGGGCAAGACGAAGCTCGGGGCAGGACGGGAAGTATGCTTGTGTGCGTGAATGGTGAACATAATAGATCCTATCTCAACGCCATTCGGTCGATATTCAGTCGCGTCACACGAGTCCGAGCGGCGTGCGCGTGTTACTTCGTGTTTTGGCTTCACAGCAAATAAAAACTGTTTGTATGGGAATTTTTACGAAGTTTTCTGTTCTGGATCGATGGGCACTAAGGTAAGCGTCAATGCTATTGTAACATTATGCCGCACACTTATTGTAGTAGTGGAAAACTAACAAATTGATATTACTTTTCTCGGAATATTTTGTAGTTTAAAATTTGTTGTTATATTTGCAAAATATGTCTGTTGGGGCAAAAAGGTCGGGGCATAACGGGATACTATCCCGTTTTGCCCCAAATGTGTTGGAAAATGTTTCATTCGAAGTTTTTTTTGTTTTCAGTTAAAAAGGAACGTCGTGTGAGAAAGGCTCGATGTAATGAACATGCTGATTCTGGTACAGGTAATGATTACGGCAAACAAAAAAATCAGGACGCCTATAAAACAGGATTTGGGAAATGTGGTATATGGCCACTTGACGAAATGTATTCACAGATGCAGACTTCATAGCTGCTGAAACAACAAACACCGAGACTTTGACTTCTGACTATTTAAATCTAGCATCCACATCTCAGGTCACAATAACTTCGACCGCAACTTTTTTAGAGGCAACCCAAGAAACATCGTACACTGTTATAGCTCACAATGATATTTTTCGGGAACCTACACCCCCTGGATCGATTCTCTACCATCTGAAAATCAAAATATAGAATCTATAATTTTTTTTTTATACTACTTAGGTGGCAGACAAGCTTACGGCCCACCGGATGGTTGGTAACCGTAGCCTATAGACGTTTGCAACACCAGAGGCGCTACACACGCGCTGCCGACCCGGGCGCAGGTTGTGATGACCCACAGTTGAAATTTTTCAAGCCGCCCGTAAGGCCTTCAACTTGGCTTAACGACTGTCATTTTACTGACAACCGGGACCAACGGCTTATCGTGCCTTCCGAAGCACGGAAACGCTCGTAAATAAATGTCACAAAGTGGTCCACGTGGTGGTCACCCATCCATATCCGGCCATAGTAAATGTTGCTTACTGCAGTGATCGTTTACAGAACACTGAGTCCGCGGGGCTACGAGCGCTTCATGCATATTGCAGCCCACGCTGTCCACGTCAGCATTATCAGAAGTGATCCAAGCTGAAGCATCCATTTCAGAACAAAAAGGTATTTCTGATGATCCTGCAGTTGCAGAACTCATGAACAATGAGATTGATTGATGATGAAAATGATTGCCCTTGCATTTATTGTGGTACATATTTATAGCATATGCAAGGGCTAGGCTCATAACTCCTGCGCAGGTGTGGACAAGGATGATGAAGTTGCGCATATAATAATATGTGAACGCTGCCAACCAGATTGACATAATACTCATTATGCCCCATATCGTTTCCCATTTTGCCCCGATCATGGGGCAAGACGGAATATTTGACATGTGCCATTTAATTACTACTTGCCAAAAAAATATGTGATTTAGCTCCTTAAAATTACATAATTATGTTAGTTAAACCTTTAAGTGTTGGGTTTGTTGTAAGGGAAGTTTAATAAACAGTCTGATTTTCATTTTATGTCGTTTTTTCTCTTAACTATCTCATCTTGCCCCGGTCTCCCCTACAGCTCGATGTTCTAGGAGCCTTCAAGCGTCTACTTCTTGCCGTTAATAATATAAAAAATTAAATGACAAAAAAAAATACGTTTGTTGTATGGGAGTCCCCCTTAATTTTTTTTTCTGTTTTTAGTATTATACATCCTCGTAACGGAGACAGACAGACAGACAGCGACGTCTCACGAATAGGGTCGCGTTTTTTACCCTTTGGGACGAAACAGCTCACCCAAAAGCTTTACACAAAATATTAAAGACTAATAAAAAAGGAAATTCAAAGTTACAAAAATAAAACGATCACATCTCAAAATAGCTAACAATTTACAAACTCATTACGTACAGTACGAAGCGTAGATCAACATACCTATTCCATCAACAAAGGGAGTTGCCTCCCACCTCCCAACTTCCATCTCCAGCCTCAAACACCCTTCCCCACTGACCGTCTCCTGGTAACCGTCGCCGTTGCCTAGCAACCAGTTAAAGGATGTCAAAACCACTCTTCGGTAATCTCGTGGACGTTTACGTGAGACTGTTTCCATTTTCCTGGAAGCCTAGTACTAATGTACTTGTTATTGCCCTTTTTTACAAGAATTCGCTGAAATTCGAAGTTATCAGTTTTCATGTCGTTTTCTGTTATCTGTGGTTATAATTAGAAGACTTTCTCATTTTGGTTATTCACGGAAATTGGTAGGATTCTCGACTTTCGATAGAGCTACATGATCTATGACTGGTCGTATTGCTCTATCTGTTAATGACCTCCAACCAACCAACAAAACAATTAAAACTTAATGAGTTTCAATTATAAAATGTCAATTGATCAGTAATGACAATTTATGTCCCAACGTCACACACACCTCGACACAAATATTTTAATCCTATTTTGCATAACGCCGCTTACTGTTTTAGCCCCTCTTTCCTCTCTATAAAATAGAGAGCAGAGGGGCTTATGGTGAGATTTGTCTTTAGTTTGTGACTCTGTTGCATTAAATTACGTCACTAGGTCACGTGGATCATCTGTACAAAGTTTGAAATAAAACAAAAATGACAACGTCTATTGGATTGAACTTTAACTTTCACAATGAACGTGTTAGAGAGGGACAGTCTGGTGAGAACGATCTCACGGCTTTCTTGTTTTAATCGTTTACAAAAGTACTGATCCGCAAAACACACACTTGACATTTTCCTTGACTTTGTCCGCTATGTATGTGGTAGCTGCTGTGTGCAGGTCAAATTTACAGACAACCCATTAAATGGTACCTACTTGTACTGGAACTCCAGGGAGGCAACAAGTAGTTTTAAGAAAAGTTGACCACTCGAATAGTCTCGAGCGAGAGAGTGTCCACGTCCAGACCCACTACGAGGACCTGGCGCTGTTGTGCCCACGCCGTGCACTCCACCAGCGTGTGGAGCGCCGTGTCATCGCTGCGGTCCTCGCAGTGCTGATACTCGGCCGTGGTTTCTCATCTATGATCGAGTCTAAGTAAATTTCCCCACGGCAAATTAATACCCAGTAGTGGACTGCCATAAACCGATTTGATTGATTGAAAGTAAGCCTGTCGAAGTAGACGCGATCGTATGTTGTAAGAAAGCGGAATTGCTCAGTCAATCTGTGTCCTTCCATGACGGGAGAATTTCGTAGAGCACGTGATAGAATTACATTCCATGGAAGGCATTCGACACCGCACGGCGTAACTTGACGTCGAGTGTCAACGAATATAGTCGTGTTTGAGTTTCCATTACCTAATATGTTATAGTAGGATGTGCACGTGTTTCCCTCCTTTTACAAGCCTTCCCTTCCTTCAAGTGGAGCAGAAAGCGTAAATGATAGAACTTCCACATTGACAAGAGCACTCTCAGAAATTTTATACTAAGACTAAGAGTGACCCTCGATCGCTAAGTGTCATCATGTCTTTCCATCAGGCATGCGACGTCAATTTGGTACAAAAATAAAACAGAAACTTCCTCAGTTTATACAACTTTAATCTTACCTGGTACTAAAACCACATACCTAAATGGTCCCTAGAGATGTATTTTTCTTGAGGAACTTAATAGAGAGGTTGTATTCTAAGTAACACCAGAGAGTACCATGCGTCTCTGTTCTTTTCGCCACCGGTCCTGAAGATGGCTTCGGCTTGCTTACAATTTTAATGCTTTTGGGTTTATTTAGCTGAATTTCTTTCTATTTAGGACATAGATTTCATTTCAATTTATGATCTTTTTTTATGATGTCGTGCTGAAGATAGGATGTATTTTACTGACGCAATCGCGTTGTACGTGTCAACTAGTATATTATAACCCTGGATATTTCAAAAATTGTCCCGATCATACTCGTACACGTACAAGCGCCATAATTATAGCCCAATGCAATAACTATTAATGAAGGTAATTACTTACCGATGCCAATAGCAGTGCAATTTAATGTATTTTACTTTAATGTCCAGTTCGACCAGTACAGAGTACAGGCATAATGATCATTAGCCGTGTGTAAGAACCAGTGGCTCGTGACGTCACTGATCGATGCATCTTGCCTAGCTCACCGGGTGACCCACTTACTATACTTGTCACCCCGTATTTTCTAAGACTGTCGTTGAAGCTGTCGTTCGTCTAATGTAGATTGGAAGTTGAAACTCTGGATGACAAATTGGAACGACAAACTTTTGCATTATTTGTTACTTAATCTAAATATATATAACTCAAAGGTGACTGACTGGCTGACATAGTGATCTACGAGCACAGCCCAAACCACTGGACGGATCGGGCTGAAATTTGGCATGCACGTAGATGGTATGACGTAGGCATCCGCTAAGAAAGCTATATATATTTTGATAAATTCTACCCCCAAGGGGATAAAATGCGGGAAGCGGGAACGGAAACAAATTTTACGCGGGCGAAGCTGCGGGCATCCGCTAGTTGCAATATATTAGCCATTCTAAGTTCGTAGTTCATGTAATTCTAATGTGAAGACACTAACATAAAATACTATCACGCTGATACTCCCGATTAGATAGGCAGAGATGAGGCTTACCCACTCTTTGACAGTAGTTTTGTTGCTCGCACGCAAGCCTATTGCCCTTACGTAGCACATATCACCTACCTTTACCTACAGTAGAAAATCTATACGTAATGTAAATCAAAATTCCAACTCTAGACAAATAAAGTGACCTGCCAGAAGAAGAGTAAAGCTAATTACTCTCACAAAATGAATGGTAGAGGCCTACTTCCAGCAATGGCCTATGAGAGGCAAATTTCTTTCATTGATTGAAGAAGAATAAAGTCGATATTGATTTTTTTCTTTAACTTTGATCTTCAAGGAGTGGCAATCTGACTATCGGCCTCCATGACCGGGGGTCTGAGGACGGAGAGAAGGCGGCTCACCGTCCTTACAGAAGCAGGCCCATGACGGCAGCGTGACGTGAAGAATTCACGCTCGCCCCCCCTTTGAAGCGGGATCACACCCAAAACCCCCAAAGACGCGGGATAGCACCCGAACCACCCCCTGGGCGCGGCCGCAGTGGCGGCCGTGGGTCTGTTGGGAGTCCTGGGACATCCTTCCGAGGGCTTACCCGGGGCTCCCAACCATAGGCTGTTGGGCGTTACGTGAGGTTTTTTAGTCGGTAGGAGTCCGGCATAACATCCAGGAGGATTTTCCCTCAAGTTAAACAAAAAAAAAAGGGGGTGGCAATCTTCCAACGTCGTTAATTAGACGCAAATATAAAGGCTTCTCTCTCTCTCCCGCAGCAGAGCAGGTTTGTGCTTCTTGGCAAAGGACTTCCACTAGGTCCGAATCTAGTCAGGGTATCACAATACGAGCCATTTAGTTAGTTATGAGGTACTTATTCTACTTCTATACGTAGGTATACGCAGATTGTAGACAAATATTTGTCTCAAGAGTCTGGGTGTTTCTATGTATAATATGCATGTATTTAAAAGTATATAAGTATTAATCCGTGGTCTGATACCCATAACACAAGCAGGTTATTCCTAGCTTACTTTGGGATCAGATGGTGTTGTGTGAAATGTCGGTGAATATTTATTTATTTATTTATTTAAACCTAACTGTAAAATGCTTTATAGTGCCAATCACTGACAAGAAAACTATGCGACACATCTCACGATACTCTCATTTTCTTTACTTATTGTAATATGTTGTATTGAACAACTATTTTTAATACAGTTGCGAAAATAATAAGCAATTTTATAAAATAATAAAAACACAATAAACCTGAATATCCAAAATGGCGCCAACCGTAAAAGAATATATACCTTCCTAAGCAGAGACTATGGCAGTGCACTTCATACAGCCAACTTTTTAAATATTTATAAATTTAATTTGGCCGATACTTATATTAATTTATGCTTAAATTTTAATTAAAATTACTTTTAATCTGATATTGAAACAAGTTAGTGTCTTTTTGTAGAAATATTTGCATGAATCACAGACATTATTTTGACAATTGGGAAAGTAAACGCACGAGTGCAGGAATGGTAAAGAAAAAGCACGAGTGTGTAATAGCCCACATCCCGAACGCTATACGTCCCTGTAATACGCCACTTTTTAAGCAACTGTATTAAAAATATATTATTTCATCGCTAAGATCCTTCTGAAGTTTATAAGTTATAGCGGTGCGACGAAATAGTGCGGTTGAATGAACGCTTGCAAGTAGTATAACATTTAGCAGAAATGCAGAAAGGTCTTCTAAACAAATTAAAAGCTGTGACTGTGTCTTTATGTGATCTCCAATCTTAAATGTAAGCTGTAAGGCCTCCATAAGTCAAATAAATAGTGAACGATACACGTCATAACTATGTGAGATTAATTTCGTATTTTTTTAGGTGTAAGTACTTATTTGTAAATTAATCGCCATATATTTATGACAAGGCCTCACCTAAATGCCCTACTATTGCTGACATAAACCCACTCAGATGATTTTCAACATTACTGTTCAGATGACTAACACGTCGTGGATCTATTGCAAAATTGATAACATTTCTTCTAGATATGGGAATGAAGGATAAAATCGGTCAAGACAATATCGAACGAACAATGTAGAGTTCGTACCCGCTAATTGTACGTACATCTATACTAATATTATAAAGAGGAAAGATTTGTTTTTTTGTTTGTTTGTTTGTAACGAATAGGTTCCGGAACTACATACTGGCCGGATTTGAAAAATTCTTTCACTGTTGGGAAGTTACACTCTTCGCGGTGAACATAGGCTTTATTTTATTCCCGTATTCCCACGGGAACGGGAACTACGCGGGTGAAACCGCGTGACGTCCGCTAGTATTACATAATCTGTGGAAATACATTTGGTTACATGTAGAGATTGAACGTCCCCGAATTAATACTTCGATATAATCTTACGAATCTAGCCTACTATGCGACGAATATGTAGGGTACCTATTTATCCAAACCAATGTACTAGCAAACTTTTTAGCACTATAATTTTAGTGAAAATGATACTGCGGACAGACAGACGGACGAGCGGAAATTTATAGGGATTTCTTGATTCCTATGAAACCCGAAATACTTATACTTACTCAAAAGCTTTACAAGAGCTACCCATCAAAATAACATGATATTGCGTACTATTGGTTATTCTGTGATATTGCGAAGCCTCGTCTGTTCATTACGCGCAAAGCACTTTTCTGCGAATCCAATAAAACGATATTCGATATCAGATACTTCAATGTATTCTCATGGTAATGAATTTTTATTCATTGCGAGCGCTGTATTTTTATCCCAACAGCAAAGCCATAGGGTTCATATTTCTGTATACTATAGTTCATTTATTATATATATATATAATAAATGAACTATAGTATACAGAAATATGAACCCTATGGCTTTGCTGTTGGGATAAAAATACAGCGCTCGCAATGAATAAAAATTCATTACCATGAGAATACATTGAAGTATCTGATATCGAATATCGTTTGTACTTCTATACTTAAATTATAAAGAGGAAAGATTTGATTGTATGTTTGTTTGCATCGAATAGGCTCCGGAACTAATGAACCAATTTTTAAAAATCTTTCACTGTTGGGAAGCTACACTCTTTGCGGTGAACATAGGCTATATTTTATTCCCATATTCCCACGGGAATGGGAACTACGCGGGTAAAACCGCGTGACGTCTACTTTAATATAAATTGTTTACATAAATTTAATGCAATGTAGGTATAATGCAGCCTGTATGACGAACACGGGTGGCTGCTTCGACGCTTTTTTGCATAGTAATACGTATTTTTATCACTAACGAACGTTAACCTCGCTGTTTTTATTACTATTTTATTGCAATTCAAAAGTATTACTTGCTTGTGTTGAAGGTTTGAGCATGACCATCACGCTGTTCGCTCACTAGACAGTCTTTAACTAACTTCGAGACTGAGTATAGTCTGATTATGCAAAAAAAATACTGAAGAGGTATACCTAATTAAACTGTTGGGAATCCTGGGGTATCCTTCCGAGGGCTTACCCGGGGCTCCTAACCGTACGCAGTTGGCGTGTGGTTTTTAGTCGGTAAGAGTCCGGCATAGCATCAATGCAGGATGTTCCTCACGTTAAACTTAACTTTATACTTTTATAAGGGGAGACTTGAGCTAGAGAGATACCAGCTATGATTTTTGTATCAGTTTATGCCGCTTGACCTAATAGCTTAAAATAGGTTCAGCTGTTAGCAGCTAAAATAAGTTTAGTCATTTTCCACTTTAGCCCTATCCCTACTAATATTATAAATGCAAAAGTAATTCTGTCTGTTACGTTTTCACGACTAAACCTCTGAACTGATTTTGATGAAATTTGGTACAGAGATAGTTTGAGTTCCAGGGAAGGACATAGGCTACTTTTAACAGACTGTGCAAAAGGAGGGTAATGATTTTACGCGGGGAACAGCTAGTAGATTATAAACTAGTAATTTCCACACATATTATTGGTACAGTATCTTTGCCTATTACCCTATTTACCCCTAGTTAATATTTGTGTAAAATTTGAATCAAACCTATTGAGTAGTTTTCGAGATCCTTCCGGGCAAAGCAAACATAGAAACAAACAAACCGACAAACAGAAAAACAGACAAAAATATTTTTAACTATATTTTCGGCTTCGGTATCTTATGTTGAACACCCAGCGAGTACTTTTTTTTTAAAATATTATCATTGTACAGTTTTGGCTTTTCTATCTTTTTATTATATATTTATATATATATATATATATATATATATATATATATATATATATATATATATATATATATATATATAGTTCATTTATTATATATATATATATATATATATATATATATGTATATATATAATAAATGAACTATAGTATACAGAAATATGAACCCTATGGCTTTGCTGTTGGGATAAAAATACAGCGCTCGCAATGAATAAAAATTCATTACCTATATATATATATATATATATATATATATATATATATATAAATATATAATAAAAAGATAGAAAAGCCAAAACTGTACAATGATAATATTTTAAAAAAAAAGTACTCGCTGGGTGTTCAACATAAGATACCGAAGCCGAAAATATAGTTAAAAATATTTTTGTCTGTTTTTCTGTTTGTCGGTTTGTTTGTTTCTATGTTTGCTTTGCCCGGAAGGATCTCGAAAACTACTCAATAGGTTTGATTCAAATTTTACACAAATATTAACTAGGGGTAAATAGGGTAATAGGCAAAGATACTGTACCAATAATATGTGTGGAAATTACTAGTTTATAATCTACTAGCTGTTCCCCGCGTAAAATCATTACCCTCCTTTTGCACAGTCTGTTAAAAGTAGCCTATGTCCTTCCCTGGAACTCAAACTATCTCTGTACCAAATTTCATCAAAATCAGTTCAGAGGTTTAGTCGTGAAAACGTAACAGACAGAATTACTTTTGCATTTATAATATTAGTAGGGATAGGGCTAAAGTGGAAAATGACTAAACTTATTTTAGCTGCTAACAGCTGAACCTATTTTAAGCTATTAGGTCAAGCGGCATAAACTGATACAAAAATCATAGCTGGTATCTCTCTAGCTCAAGTCTCCCCTTATAAAAGTATAAAGTTAAGTTTAACGTGAGGAACATCCTGCATTGATGCTATGCCGGACTCTTACCGACTAAAAACCACACGCCAACTGCGTACGGTTAGGAGCCCCGGGTAAGCCCTCGGAAGGATACCCCAGGATTCCCAACAGTTTAATTAGGTATACCTCTTCAGTATTTTTTTTGCATAATCAGACTATACTCAGTCTCGAAGTTAGTTAAAGACTGTCTAGTGAGCGAACAGCGTGATGGTCATGCTCAAACCTTCAACACAAGCAAGTAATACTTTTAAATTGCAATAAAATAGTAATAAAAACAGCGAGGTTAACGTTCGTTAGTGATAAAAATACGTATTACTATGCAAAAAAGCGTCGAAGCAGCCACCCGTGTTCGTCATACAGGCTGCATTATACCTACATTGCATTAAATTTATGTAAACAATTTATATTAAAGTAGACGTCACGCGGTTTTACCCGCGTAGTTCCCATTCCCGTGGGAATATGGGAATAAAATATAGCCTATGTTCACCGCAAAGAGTGTAGCTTCCCAACAGTGAAAGATTTTTAAAAATTGGTTCATTAGTTCCGGAGCCTATTCGATGCAAACAAACATACAATCAAATCTTTCCTCTTTATAATTTAAGTATAGAAGTACAGACTAGCTGTGTTTAGCCTTTTAGGATACCGGTTACATTATGACATTTATTATTACTGCTCAACTCCTTTTGAACTGTTGTCGACTCATATATCGGACTCTCAATATTTATGTCAGAGATGTTTGGGCATAACTGTACCCGTACCCTCATCAATCAAATCAGCCTATGACAGTCCACTCCTGGACGTAGGCCTCTCCCAATTTACGCCACAACACACGGTCCTGCTCACGATGACATTTACCCTATATGTGTCACACTCTTTCTGCGAGTAGGTCATGCTCGTGAAAGAGGCGGCGGGGCAGGAACGAGAGAGAAGTCTCCCACCCGAGTTCCGCAGTCGGCGGTTTGGGCGCCGCCGACGTGTCTTCGCTGAGGACTACCGGCCTCCATGACCGGGGGCCTGAGGACGGTGAGAGGGCTGCTCACCGTCCTTACAGAAGCAGGCCCATGACGGCAGTGTGACGTGAGGAATTCACCCCCCCCCCCCCCTTAAAAGCGGGATCACACCCGAAACCCCCCAAAGACTCGAAATAGCACCCGAAACACCCCTTAGGCGAGACCGCAGTGGCGGCCGTGGGTCTGTTGGGAGTCCTGGGACATCCTTCCGAGGGCTTACCCGGGGCTCCCAACCAAAGGCTGTTGGGCGTTGCGTGAGGTTTTTAAGTCGGTATGAGTCGGGCATAGCATCCATGATGAATTTTCCCTCACGTAAAATAAACCCTAAAATGTGGCAAATAAAGAATTTGAAATACCTACGTACATTTGAGGTACCTTATCTGTTACTCAAATATCTGTTACCCAAATACATTTCCATAATAACGCAAACTTGAAACAGTTGTACAAATTGATTCTTGAATATTTGTTCAACTGTATCTGTATCAATTCATTATTAAAAATGTGCTGGCAGTATAGTGATGTGGTGTTTGTTCTTTGCTGCATACTATTGCAGCATATAATAATAATAATGAGGTTCCTTCTTTAATCAACCTGATGCCCCAGCCGACTGTTGCTGACTTCGCCGAGGTTGTTTTGCCTAGAGGGAAAAAGTACTGTAGCCCTTCTACACAATTTCGAACCATAACTGACTCGAACTGTTCGAGGAAATAGTTTCTATTGCGATTTTCGAATCTCGAAGTTGGGAGCCGAGAACAGGGAACCGGGAACTCAGAACCTGAAACCGGGAACAGGGAATCAAGAACCGGAAAGGGATTCACAAACCGAGAACCAGGGACCGGCAAATCGTAACAGGGAAAAGAGGGTCGGGATCAGGAAACCGAGGACATGGAACCGGGAACTCGAATCTCGATTTTGAAAATAATTGACTAGGTACCCAAAAATATACAACTCACTCTTCAGTCGATGCTCGTAGAGGGCTACCCGGATTATGTTATCAAACAGTGCGCACAAAACAATCCAAGGTAGATAAAGATCTTCTAGAATAAAATTGTCACTTAACGTTTTTTTTAATTATACCGATTTCAATATTCATAGTTACGGCAGTACTACGTCCTTCGGGTCAGCTATTAAGTATGTGAATAACATTCAAGTACTTACCTAATAATTCATAATACTTTGATGTGCAATAAAGAATTATTCAAATACCTCTTATCAAATTATATCCGCCTATTTGATAAAACAACGGCATATCTCAAAACGTTTGTGTAAGTAGGATGTGTAGGTAAATCATTTTGCATTAATAAATAAATAATAATAAAAGAATTTTTTTTCAGCGCTTATTAGTCCCAAAATATTTTTTTACTATTCCTAACCTGCTGCTTGTTTAGCACAACCAGGTTTTATTGAAATAGAGATTCGGATGCGCGGACGACGCATTATCACAGATTATATAATATATTGTTATGTCCGTTAATAATAGCTACGTTTAATGGGAGGTTATTAATAGGTTTTAAGGTATTTATTTATGAAAAGTATAAGTATTAACTTGTACTTTTTTTGTACTTTACATACTTACTTATAGTAACGCTCTCGAAACAAATATTTAGATATGAATTAAATCGAGGTGGACCACGGGAAATAAAGGAATAAATTTTGTCCTATAATAGAAACCGAATCCTATGTGCTGACGCACTACAAGACTACTAGACCAAGGCAGTCAAAACATTGCCTTACATTGTAATTATTCGTTAAACATTTACAACTTGTGCTATTAGAGGACATTCTAGTTTAATAATATTTGATCGCTATTCTTTTGTTCTTAACATATAGGTGTATGTATTTGCTACATTTAATTTATAGAGAGTAGTATTGTATAATAACCTTGTGATCGTTGAATCAGTTGAACTTAGCTTAATATATCTTTACACTAAATAATAAAAAAATTAAGACGACCTGCCGGCGCACGTGCTTATAACCCTGAGTTCTTCAAGTGGAACATGAAATGTAGATAGATAGAGAATTAAAGAATAGCAGTCATTTAGACTGGCTCTCAATTGCTAGATTTCACATTGGCTCTCCATCAGGCAGAACGCGACAACTCGGAGAGCTTGCTATAAAACTACAATGCAAAATAAAATAAAATAAAATTTATTCGGGTATACTACGCTAAATCGAATGCCAAATAATCGAACGTTCAAAATATCGAAGATTACAATATCAATGTTCGATATATTAAACGTTCGATATTTTGAACGTTCGAGTATTTGGATGTTCGATTATTTGGCTTTCGATTTGGCGTAGTATACCCAATTTATTCCCTTTGAAATTTAAAAAAAAATATTTAGGTTTGTCAAAATTTTTGTGACTTTACCGGGGGTTCGGAAATGCTACAGACTGAGAAGGACACCCCAAGAAACTCAGTCCGGCATTAGTTATGTTGAACTTTTTAGTTTATAACATTTATTGTTAAAAATTACAGTGAAACATAATGACTTTTTAATTTACATTATTAATATCTAAAGTTTCTAAACTAAACCTAAATAAATCCCCCGTTGCATTATGCCGAAAAGACTAGCAGCATGCATGCCCCCTTTGAATAGCAATGCCTATTCGCTAATAGAGTATAACATTACTGTCTTATTCATTAAAAGTTAACAGAAGTATAATAAGCCGTTATTAAAGACTTGACAAAACGTGTTATTCATAATCGCTTAAATGTCGTAGGCATATTCTTGCTTATTTATTTTTAAAACTCCACATTTAACAATTCAGATTCAGAATCATTATTTATGTGTCAATATTCAATTACCTATTGAATACGTTACATCAAAATGGGCGCATTATTATAATGCAAACTTATTGACGTGAGTAGAAACTGCATTTTTTTTAAATTTAACGTTTTTGTTAAACTTTTCTCCTGGACGTAGTTGACTTACTCCTTTTACTACGCCTGGACTGACACAAACATATCTAACCCAAAATTATCTAAATTGGTAGAATGGCTCTTGAATTTTATTGAGACTAACAAAGCACTACGACGTACTTTGTTCGTCTGAATAAAATTCGAGATCGACTATCTTTATTATTATAACAACAAGATAGTCTAGTCTGGTCTTAAGCCCACTTCTATATTATATCCGAACATTACAAAACTCGTGAATGAAATATTATAAACTGAAAACTTTTCCAAATGAAATTCCAAAAACGTATTTGATAAGATATAAAGTACCTATAAAATCAGTAACCGGAAATTCAACAATAACCGGAGGTGTGCGCAGAACCAAATTTTGCTATCACAAGATCTGTCGAAAACGTTCAATTTTTCTATTTGCATAATAATAAGTATATTATTTCATCACTTACTCATTATAAATTCAATAAGCGTCAGAAGATGATAAAAGCACTGAACAAGATTTTGAAATATGATAAACTTAAAATTAGTATTCTTATGAACGTAGTCAGAGCCAATAAAATACCCGTAGCTGAAGGTCGCATCACTTTGGCAAAACCTGAATTTTCAAACCATATATTTTAGTAATTTGTACCTAAGTGCCATTGGTACAGATTTTATAATTATTTGACTGATCCGCGCATTTTCGTTTACGTTACACTTTGACTTTTATATACTTTTGAAACTTGCATAAATTAGGTAGATACTTACCTAATTTTATTCTTGAATTATTATATCTACAATAGATACTAAAAACTGCATTAAAACCTGCATTACATTGGGTAAAACGCCGTAATTATCTAAACGACAATCTGTAATATTTGTTTTAACCTGAGGGTGAGGACGGTGAAAAAGGGAAAAGGTGAAAAAAGTACTTGGCTATCTATCTAACCACTTCAAAGATCGCTGTGCAAAAATATAATAAGTAGATATGTCAATACTACCTACATTCAAAAAGGACATAACACAAAATATAAATTTGTTTAGACAGGGAAAGTATTCAACACATAAAAACAATCAATAAATGTTAGAATTATAAAAATAATACAGGCCATACAGGGAATAAGGTGATACAAGGGTTAAAGTGACTATTTCCATTCCGTGTAGTAATGGAGATGTTTAGGTTTAGTAATATTATTTTATATCACAATACAAGTACTATAATTACCTAATTAATTTTAATGTTTCTCTTATCGTCATTGAACTTAAAAGTGAACTAAGTTAAAATATAACCAAAAATGAGACAGCTTTAGCTGCTTTAGAGCTTCATTGTATAAAAGCGCCATCTATCTATCGTATTTAAAACTTACTTAACTATTGTCGTCACTAGATGTCTCTCTTCGATTTAAATTCAAGGTAGCGTTAGCTTCAACGATATCGTACTAGTCGCAAATTATGTAGTGCGAAAGTTAACATACATACATATATACGATTTTTTGGGAGTCCCACAACAAATTGTTGGGATTTGTTAACTTTTATTGTTTACTATTTACAAGCGAAAGCTAATTACTGTTATTACAGTGCAAAATAGTCTAAGATCCCTCTTTAAGAACGACCTTCACCGAGCTGGTTATTGGATGAAAAGTGTTTTATATTCACCTAAATATGTCAAAAATTAAAATGCATTAGGGTTGCCTAAAAAAATTCAGTCCGGAAAATGATTAACTAAGAATTTAAAAAAAAAATTTTTTTACTATTTACCTACTGGTTTGCTTATTAGATACATTCCACACCAATTGGAAGTTTAACGCCCATAGAATATGCAAATTTTACTTAATTTATTAACCAGGGCGTTGCATTACTAGTATCGATTTACCTGTTTATACCTGCGTAACAAAAGTTGTGACGAGAAAAAAATCGTAATGTATCTAACCTAACATTTGCATATTCCATGGGCGTTATACTTTCAATTGGTATGGAATGTATCTATTAAGCAAACCAGTAAATAGTATTTTTTTTTTATTCTTAATTTATCATATTCTGGACTGAAAATTTGTAGGCAACCCTATTGCAAATTAATTAGTGACATATTTAGTTTAATATAAAACACTTTTCATCCAATAACCAGCTCGGTGAAGATTGTTCTTAAAGGGATCCTAATATGGTAACACTTGTTTCCCGTTGCGGTAGGCAGTAGGCACAGGCACTCGGGTCTCATAATGTAAAAATGTACCTACTCTGTAGGCACAGGCATAATGAAATGTCTACTTATCACCTTTTTTTAGTACACATTCTTCCTACGTAATAGCTGGTGAGCCGTATTACATAGTATACGTACATACATTATGATCACGCCTTTTATCCCCGAAGGGATAGGCAGAGGCATATTATATGTCCACAATTCACCTTTTAGATTTTGTCCCACGTAATAGGTGGTGAGCCGTATTGCCGTGTTAATATGGACAGGCGCAGGTTGTGACTGCCTGCTGTTCAATATTTTTTCAAGCCGCCTATAAAGACCTTCAACTTGACTTAATGACGGCCATTTTACGAGCAACCGGGACCAACGGCTTAGCGTGCCTTCCGAAGCACGGAAACGCTCGCAAATAAATGTCACAAAGAGGTCAGGTGCTGGTCACCCATCCATAACTGGCCATAGTAAATATTGATAATTTTCAGCTCTCCATAAGCCCTTCTACTACTTAGCATAAAAAGAGCTGCTATTTTACTGGCAGCCGGGACCAAAGGCTTAAAGCGCCTTCCGTTCCGAAGCACAGAAACACTTACAAGGGAAATGTAACAAAGTGGTCACCCATCCAAGGACTGGCCATAGTGAAAGCGCCTTGAGAAAAATTTAATTAATTTGGTTGATTGAATGGAAATGATAAACATTCTAATTACTAACTCGAGACACTTGAATTTTCATTCAGTATTCATGGATAATTCTACCCCTATAATTTACGTAAATTATAAGATTGGAGGATCAAATATATCAAAGTATGTCATGGGCGTAGCCGGGACCACAGTTAATTTACACTGATCTAAACTTGAATGTACCTACGAAATCAGCTTCGCTTCGTCACTAGGTAATAAAATCCATTAGGTACATAAGCGTAGGTACATAAATAATATTAAAAAGCTCTATCTTAGGACGGACGGTGAGTGGGCTGCCCATCGTCCTTACAGAAGCAGGCCCTAGGTAGGTACTGTAAGAATTATGTACGTATTACGTTATCTGTGCTACTACTTCCTACGGCCGACAGCCCCGGCTAAGCCTTTTGAAGGATGTCACAAATTCTTGAGGCCGCACTTGCGGTTACCGCGGCGGTTTCTAACCTCAAAATGTCAAACCATTGACATGATTTCATTGTTTCTGACAGTTTGAAGTTGGCATTTGACATTTTGAGGTTAGAAACCGCCGCGGTAACCGCAATTGCGGCCTCAGGCTCCTAACTTATCTGTGGCAAAACGATGCCAAGATAAAATGTAGGTAATGCAGCCGTAGACATCATTTCAGACCTCATACAAGCACTAAATGAAGGAAATCATAAAAAATCTATTTTATCACAATATTATATTTGCTATTAAAATATATTGCCGCAGAATGAATAACTGAAGTAAATTGTACATTGTTATAGTAATTCCAATAGGTTATATAAAATAGAGGAAATAACGAATCAACATTTGGCGAGGTCACACAACATATTCAACATAATAACATAATGAAAATAACAGTTTTGTAAATTGTTATTCATCATTTTGTTTTTTTTTCATCTACATTTAACCCCCATTATGTAAATTACGAATCAAAAATAAACGAAACAGACTAACAGGTTACCTACACCAAATCTACTGATTTTTATTTGATTTGTCATACAAAACTTAAACCCCGCTCATGACCAACTTATTCTTTAAAGTTCTTTCAAATCTAGAAACTATACGAAACTATACTAGCCATGAATACTGCTCTCAAATTCGTCACATAATTTAATGCATTTTACCTAATTAAATGTGTTAATTTACTTTTATCCTAATGTCTTCTTTCCAGTCTTTTACTTCGTTTTTTCCTACTTCTTCACGTTCTCCAATCGCAGGTCTTCTGGTATTTTTTTACAGAAATAAGCAGTACACCAATTTATCTATTTTTATTCGGGCATAACGATTATTATGTGTCCATAGAAACGTATAACAAAATTTTTAAGTATCTGTTTGTAATTCAAAATTAACAGCATTTTTAAACAACAACTACCTAATCCATTTTTAAATCTATCAATCTGTTTGTTCCTGCTTATCTCTGAACCTTCAGGATCGATTTTAGCGGGATTTCCAATTGCATATAACTGATTTTTGGAGTAACTTAATAGGATACTTGTATTTTTGTAAAAGTAATAGGTTGAAAAGTACTTAATTAGTCCGCAGTCGAAAACGAGGGGGTTCAGCTAGTTTTTACCCCTCGGGGTTTCGGGGACATGCGTTACTTCTCATGGAGTTAACGTTACACCCTGAGGGTACAGTAGTGGCTTCTTCAATCAGATCCCTAAGATCCAATATCTTAGGGATTAACGAAAAAGCCCACATTAGGAGGAAGGGCCTAACGGTACTCCGTTCGTTGAGCAGCCCGCCTGGGGCAGTACCTCCGCCCTGCAGAAGACCGCGGTAATAGTAACCTGACTCCGGTCGGGTTATGTTCTCCGTCGGTTAGCAGGGATCCAGAGCTCATTGGGGTGACATTGTGCCGGTGACGGTGAGACCAGAGGCTTATCTGTCTCCATTGGCAGATCGAGGCGCGGAATATTGGTACGGCGATCAGGGAGACCCGGTGAAACGGTTGACCGCTGACCGCCCGCAGGCTGTACGGGACCCGAACCTGGGGATTACTTAATCTCCGCCCCAGGAGGCTGAACCAGCAGCCTGTGTAAAGTCCCTGGTGCTGTGGTCGTGCCGGAGGAGGATACCGGAGTGGACGCGGCTACTGCATCGGGGGGGGACCGGGGGCCCTTCCGTACGCCGTGCCAATCTACCGCACTACCTCTGTTTGCCTTCGGTGAGTTCGAGCCTCGCCTAGTCTCCTGCGCCACCGGCACAAAAGCGCCCCCTTCACCTTCTTAATTCCCCATATTTTTAAGAACTATGGCTAAGTCAAAGAGAAAGAAAAGGGTTTCCACAGCGGCATCGTCGTCCACACTTCAAGTGGACTTTTGCAACATCAGAGGTATGCGCACGAACATCAACGTAGTCCACCACCATCTTGAAACTGCGAAGCCGACCCTTTTTTTCTTAACGGAGACGCAGATCTTACGTCCGGGCGATACATCTTGCTTAATGTACCCTGGCTACAAGCTTGAGTACCACTTTAGGCAGAAAGCCGGGGTATGTATGTACGTCCGGGATGATGTCTGCTGTCGTCGTCTTTCAAGCCTCGAAGACAGGGACCTGTCTACGTTATGGGCACGCTTGGATCACGGGGGCCACACTCGGATCTACGCGTGCGTGTATAGGTCTCACAGCGGTGGTAACACGGACACAGTTCGCCTTTTTGACCACCTGCAACAAGCGACTGACAAGGTGATTGAGCAGTATCCCTCCGCGGAGATAGTGATTCTGGGGGATTTCAACGGACATCATGTTGACTGGTTAGGCTCCCGGACCACCGACTTTGCGGGGAAAGCTGCTCACGAATTTGCCCTGACCTATGGGTTCTCTCAACTGGTTAAATCCCACACAAGGATACCAGACAAGAAGAACGAGCATAGTGCATTGCTGGATCTCCTGCTGACAACGCGTCCGGACGGATACAGTGTTTCAGTGGATGCTCCACTCGGATCGTCGGACCACTGTGTCGTTCGGGCGCATGTGCCTCTCGCAAGGCCTGAACCACCTCGGCCCAAGGAGTGGCGACATGTATGGCACTATAAGTCAGCAGACTGGGATGGACTGCGAGAGTTTTTCGCGTCGTACCCATGGAGGCGGCTTTGTTTTGCCTCAGAGGATCTGGATTCTTGCGCTGCAGCAGTCGCTGCGGGGATCTTGGAGGGCATGGAATGTTACATTCCTAACCGTTGGATCCCTGTAGGAGCAAAAAAGCGACCGTGGTTCAATCGGCTCTGCAGAGAAACTTTGATGTTGAAAGAATCTGCTTACAGGGCTTGGACCACGGCTCGTGCAAATTCAGATCCAAACATCTCTGAGGTGAAACGCAAATTAAATGCCGCCTCGAGAGCCAGCAAAAGAGCAATTGTCAGGGCTAAGTTCGATTTCGTCGGCAGAATTGGTGAACGGCTAGCAGGCTACCCTTCAGGGAGTCGCGAATTCTGGTCGCTTGCCAAAGCTGCCGAGGGAAATTTCTGTCGGTCAGGTTTACCACCTTTACTTAAACCCGACGGTAATTTGGCCCAGAGCGCTAAGGAGAAAGCCGACCTTTTGGGTTTTCTCTTTGCCTCTAACTCGACCATGAGCGACGGGGGTGCTTTGCCGCCGGATATTCCGTGGTGTGGAACTTCCATGCCGGAAGTAAAATTTACACAGCGGAATGTCCGACGTGAGCTTCGATCCCTGGACGTTCATAAGTCGAGTGGGCCGGATGGTATACCCGCGGTGGTACTGAAGCAGTGTGGTCCTGAGTTGTGTCCGGTACTTACACGTCTTTTCACGCTTTCATATTCCAAGCAACAAGTCCCGGCGTCGTGGAAGATCGCGTATGTGCATCCTGTGCCCAAGAAGGGTGACAGGACCGACCCGGCCAACTATAGGCCTATAGCCGTCACCTCCCTTTTATCTAAGGTGATGGAGCGTGTAATTAATACACAGCTCCTGAGGTACCTAGAGGAACACGACCTGCTTAGTGACCGGCAGTACGGTTTCCGTCACGGTCGCTCGACGGGCGATCTTCTGGTGTGCCTCACACACCGATGGGCGACGGCTATCGAGAGTAAGGGCGAGGCTCTAGCAGTAAGCCTTGACATCTCTAAGGCCTTTGACCGGGTCTGGCACCGTGGTCTTCTTACGAAATTGCCCTCATATGGACTGCCCGAGAGATTATGCGGATGGGTATCTAGCTTCCTGGCCGGTAGAAGCATCAAGGCCGTCGTTGACGGCAGCTGTTCAGACTGCATGGCCATAAACGCTGGAGTACCGCAAGGCTCAGTGTTGTCCCCTACTCTGTTTCTGCTGCATATCAATGACATGTTGTCTATTGACGGCATTCATTGTTATGCGGACGACAGTACGGGGGACACTTGTTACACGGGCCGCCCCGGTATCTCTCGGGACACAGTGAAGGAAAATCGTGAACAGCTTGTGTCTGAAATCGAGGCTACTCTTACTAGAGTGTCCGATTGGGGTGGACAAAATCTTGTCCAGTTCAACCCTTCCAAGACACAAGCGTGTTTTTTCACCGCTAAGCAAACCCCAATTACTGTAGCGCCGCAATTTCAGGGCACATCTCTTTCCATCTCCAAAAGTATAGGGATCCTTGGCGTTGACATCTCCAGTGACGTTCAGTTCCGTAGTCATTTGGAAGACAAGGCTAAGCTGGCGTCCAAGAAGCTAGGTGTGCTCAACAGGGCGCGGAGGTACTTCACTGCTGCGCAAACACTGCTTCTGTATAAGTCGCAAGTGCGGCCGCACATGGAGTACTGCTGTCACCTTTGGGCGGGGGCACCTGAATATCAGCTTCGTCCATTTGACTCGGTGCAAAGACGTGCTATAAGAGTTGTCAACGATCCTATACTTACAAGTGGTGTGGAACCTCTTCGCGACAGGAGAGACTTTGCCTCCTTATGCGTGTTCTACCGACTGTACAATGGTGTGTGCTCTGAGGAATTGTTTGATATGATGCCCACGGCTACGTTCTATCACCGCACCGCTCGCCACAGACAGGGAGTTCATCCTCACACTCTGCGTCCGGAGCGTTCCAGCACGGTTAGATCCGATAGGGGTTTTCTTCCGCGCACGCTTAGGTTGTGGAATGATCTCCCTGCCTCGGTTTTCCCAAACGCCTACAGTATGGGGTTCTTCAAAAGGGGTCTTAGAAGGTTTTTGCAGGGTCGGCAGCGCGAGTGTGGCGCCTCTGGTGTTGCAAACGTTCATAGGCTGCGGTGACCACCGGTTCTTCTGGTGGGCCGTATGCTTGTCTGCCACCTTAGTGGTATAAAAAAAAAAAAAAAAAAAAAAAAAGTCAATAATCTATGTGAGAGGGGAGCAACAGTAGTAGCTGTGGTATTTATGTCTATAGACGACACAAGTAGAACCGGATGGCGTAAATTACGAGACGATGGCCGCCTAACACAATAACGTGATCTAGATCACTTGGTGCCCTAGGTTTACGTAGTACCTATCTTGTATCGGTAGACCACGGCTTAATATTATTAAAGCAATACCACTCTGCTAGGGATTATCGTTGGAAATGCTCTGAATTTGGTGAAAACGCTCTGAATAATTAATATCTACTGAGCGCTAAATCTAAACTTTTTGCATTTCTACAGAATGCTATGTTGTGGGGTGCGTAGGTCGTGACTCGTGAGTAGTTCGCGCCACCACTGTAACTCCCAAACGGCTTAAAAGATCCGATGATATATTATTGTTTGGACATGTCTGAGGAAAGTTCTTAGCCACTTCCTATTAGTCCAGTACATGTGTAAATTGCTAAACATATAAATGGCAGAAATGCAGGGTTACGAACGACTTCATGCCAATCTCCGACCGAAGTTTATTCGATTCAATTCTTTATTTCATTATTTTTATCGAATCCTACGCTACGTCTTCCATTAAGCATTAAATAGTAATAGGTAAGTCCCAAATGAAAGTGACTTATTACTCAGTTAAGGAAATTTTCCTAAAATAACGAATACCTAACTACTTCACATTACACTAACTGGAACGAACTACCGCCGTAGAATACGGTCACAAAATTATACTAAAGAGTCTGTAAGAAAGATCTCAGTCATGCTGAGTAACGTTTTTCAGTGTATTTGTTATATTTCTTCTAAACTTACTTTGCAGTAATAGAGCAACACATTTTGCATCTAGGACATTTCGCGTCTAGGACATTTTGCGTCTAGGACATTTTGCGTCTAGGACATTTTGCGTCTAGGACATTTTGCGTCTAGGACATTTTGCGTCTAGGACATTTTGCGTCTAGGACATTTTGCGTCTAGGACATTTTGCGTCTAGGACATTTTGCGTCTAGGACATTTTGCGTCTAGGACATTTTTCGTCTAGGACATTTCGCGTTTGTAAAATAAGTCATTATGCGTCGAGGGGGACCTATGACTTTTATTGGTCGCGTTGCTCTATGTTCGTAGCACACTGCTCTAGGTTTGTAACACACTGCATTTTGTTGTTACAATAATATCATTTTTATTGGGTGACTTCGATTCATAATTGGAAACAATAATTTAGGTACAGGTATTATCGTGAGTTTTCTTCACAAATTATTTTTGCAAATGACGTGATTTATGCCCCGTATGGCAACGGAGTCCCGTGTTGCGACGGGTAAGAGTACAAAATGTCGCCACCCCAATACATCCCGAGGGTGTCGTAAGAGGCGACTAAGGGAACACTTTCGCAAAACGATGCATTGCGTAGAGAAGGAAAACTCGAAATGAAACCCGCCCGGTTGTCAGTAAAATGACAATCGTTAAGCCAAGTTGAATAAAGGCCTTATAAAAAGGCTTGAATAATTTCGACTGCGAATCGCGGCGACCCGCGCCTGTCTATTTATAACTATAAAAAATTCTAAATATTTATATATTCTTAATACCTAGATATCATTTAACTAAGCCGGGCTTATTATTATCAGTTTTATCTCTTATCCTTATCATTATTACCAATACATTATGATATTTACACTTTACGGCATTATTCTAATCCCAGAACGATTTTTTACTACTTTTCCGATAAAAATTGAGCCTTTTTATTTTTTTTTAACATGAGGGAAAATGCTTCATGTATTCTATGCCGGACTCCTACCGACTAAAAACCTCACGTTACGCCCAACCGCCTACGGTTGAGAGCCCCGTGTAAGCCTTCGGATGTCCCAGGAAATTTGAGCCCATGTCAATTTACGACCAAAAATTGTATACAAAAGTTGCTGCTGTTCAAGAATACTCTTAAGGGGCGGTTAACCCGCACAAGTAGGCATTTGGCGCTCCCCTCGCCCCGGGCGCAAGACACACCGCGCGCCGGCAGCGGCAGTCAACTCTCATGCCACAGTATACAGTATAGTAGAAAGAAACAGCATGCTAACTTTGTCTGACGTAGTAAATGCATCTAACTTTATTAAGTGTAGTGAGTTATTAGTTTCGTAAATAAAAATAAATGAGTTAATCGTAAATAAATTATGTATATTATACTATTATTTTTAAGCTAAAGAGTTTGTTTGTTTGTTTAGTTGTTCTAACTCTAGAGTCTAAGAGACTGCTAGTTGAATTTCAAGAGTTTCTTAACAGAATGTCCATTTTTGAAAAATACCAAAATATATAACATCACGCTAAGGCGAATAAGAGCTTAGCAGCAACGAAACATTTTTCGACAACTAGGATATTTCATTTCTTTTGAGAGTTTCCGTTGCGTACGTTTGCTACAGTTGCGTAAAAAATGTAAATTACATAATAGCTGGTCATAAAAATTTATAAAGTTTTCTAAAGTTGGTATGCTAAGTATGAATCACGGGATCATAGTGCAATCCAAAATGGCCGCCGCGGTGTAATCACAAAATTTCATGATGGGTGTCGTTTAAAGGGTTTTTTGGTATGCTGAGTACGAATCACGTACTAATTTTGCAATCCAATATGGACGCCGCGCCCTAATCACAAAATGTCATGATGGGTATCGTTTAAGGGGTTTCTTGGTATGCTGAGTACGAATCACGTGATAATTTTGCAATCCAATATGGGCGCCGCACCGTAATCACAAAATTTCATGATGGGTATCGTTTAAGGGGTCCTTTCTACATTTAAAAAAAAAACTGTATTAGATACTAAGATGAATAAGAGGGACCGGACTGAGTTTCTTGGGGTGTTCTTCTCAGTCTGTAGCATTTCCGAACCCCCGGTAGAGTCACAAAAATTTTGACAAACCTAAATATGTTTTTAAAAATTTCAAAGGGAATAAATTTTATTTTATTTTATTTTTTATTTTGGGTTTCTTGGTATGCTGAGTACGAATCACGTGATAATTTTGCAATCCAAAATGGCGGCCGCGGTGTAATCACAAAAATTCATGATGGGTATCGTTTAAAGGGTTTTTTGGTATGCTGAGTACGAATTACGTACTAATTTTGCAATCCAATATGGCCACCGCGCCATAATCACAAAATTTCATGATGAGTATCGTTTAAGGGGTTTTTTGGTATGCTGAGTACGAATCACATAATAATTTTGCAATCCAATATGGGCGCAGCGCCGTAATCACAAATTTCATGATGGGTATCCCATCATGAAATTTGTTTGTTTAAAGGGTTTTTGGTATGCTGAGTAGGTACGAATTACGTGATAATTTTGCAATACAATATGGCCGCCGCGCCGTAATCACAAAATATCATGATGGGTATCGTTTAAGGGGTGTATTGGTATGCTGAGTACGAATCCTGTGATAATTTTGAAATGCAATATGGCCGCCGCGCCGTAATCGCAAAAATCCATGATGGTTATCGTTTAAGGGGTTTTTTGGTATGCTGAGGACGAATCACATGATAATTTTGCAATCCAAAATGGCCAACGCGCCATAATCACATAATTTCGTAATGAATATAGTTTAATGGGTTTTTTCGAATGCTGAGTACGAATAACATGATCATTTTGGAATTCAATTTGGCCGCCAAAGCTATTTAGGCCCACTTGCGCGGAGAGTCGAGTTAAATATATAAATATAGAGTTAGTAAGCTCTGAGTTAAATAAATAACTTCTTAACTCTGACCACGTCTTGCACAGTTGCAAATTGGCACGCGGTTAACTAACTCACAGTAAACCGAACAAGTTTTTTTAGTCTGTGTCGTTCCATGCAATCCAACCACCAGTGATGGGCGTAACTAATTACAAAAGTAATTCAATTAATAATTGAATTACAATGTAATTAAGTTACATACATACATACATACATATGGTCACGCCTTTATCCCCGAGGGGGTAGGCAGAGGCACATCATATGCCCACATTTCACCTTTTTATAATTTGTCCCACGTAATAGGTGGTGAGCCGTATTGCCGTGTTTAAATGGACAGGCGCAGGTTGTGACTGCCTGCTGTTGAAATAAAGTCTTCAACTTAACTTAACGACTGCCATTTTACTGGCAACCGGGACCAACGGCTTAACGTGCCTTCCGAAGCACGGAAACGCTCAAATAAATGCTACAAAGTGATCACATGAATGGTCACCCATCCATGGACCGGCCATAGTGAAAGTTGCTTACTGCAGTGATCGTTTACAGAACACTGAGTCCGCGGGGCCACGAGCGCTTCATTGTATATATTGTAATTAAGTTACAATGTAATCTAATTACTCAGTAATTAATTACTTTGTAATTTAAATACTTTGGATGTTCCGGTTAATTAGTTACTAAGTAAGTAGTTAAAAAGTAATTAGATTACTTTATAACTAGTTACTTTGTAATTCATTACTTTGTAATTATCATACATTCAAGCAAATCAATACCACAGCCGGCAGATCATACAGTCGGCCGACGAAGCCGTCTAGTCAGGTCAATCGTGAGGGGGACAAGGGACAAGACGCGGAACGGAATGTCCCGAACATGTTCGGGATACATTTTAGGGCTGCCGCGTTTGCGATAGCTTCCTATAATTTATTAATATGAATTAAAATGGTGCACACTAATTTAATACTCTTGCACTCCAATATGGCCGCCGCGCCACCGTTGTAAAAGTTCATGTTGGGTATCGTATAAGGGGTATTTTGGTATGCTGAGTACGAATTTCGGGTTAATTTAGCAATCCAATATGGCCGCCGCGCCACCGTTGTAAAGGATCATGTTGGGTATCGTATAAGGGGTATTTTGTTATTCTGAGTACGAATTTCGGGTTAATTTAGCAATCCAATATGGCCGCCGCGCCACCGTTGTAAAAGATCATGTTGGGTATCGTATAAGGGGTATTTTGTTATTCTGAGTACGAATTTCGGGTTAATTTTGCAATCCAATATGGCCGCCGCACCACCGTTGTAAAATTTCAAGTTGGGCATCGTATAAGGGTACTAATTTTGCAATCCAATATGGTCGTCGCGCCGTAATCACAAAATTTTATGACGGGTATCGTTTAAAGGGTTTTTACGAATCACGTACTAATTTTGCAATCCAATATGGCCAATATGCAATACAATATCCAATATCATTTTGGATTGCAAAATTAGTACGTGATACTCAGCATACCAAAAAACCCCTTAAACGATACCCGTCATGAAATTTTGTGATTACGGCGCGGAGGCCATGTTGGATTGCAAAATTATCACGTGATTCGTACTCAGCATACCAAAAAACCCCTTAAACGATACCCATCATGAAATTTTGTGATTAAGGCGCGACGACCATATTGGATTGCAAAATTAGTACGTGATTCGTACTCAGCATACCAAAAAACCCCTTAAATGATACCCATCATGAAATTTTGTGATTAAGGCGCGGCGGCCATGTTAGATTGCAAAATTAGTACGTGATTCGTACTCAGCATACCAAAAAACCCCTTAAACGATACCCATCACGAAATTTTGTGATTATGGCACGGCGGCAATATTGGATTGCAAAATTATCACGTGATTCGTACTCAGCATACCAAAAAACCCCTTAAACGATACCCATCATGAAATTTTGTGATTACGGCGCGGTGGCCATCTTGTATTGCAAAATTAGTACGCGATTCGTACTCAGCATACCAAAAAACCCCTTAAACGATACCCATCATGAAATTTTGTGATTACGGCGCGGCGGCCATATTCGATTGCAAAATTATCACGTGATTCGTACTCAGCATACCAAAAAACCCCTTAAACGATACCCATCATGAAATTTTGTGATTACGGCGCGGCGGCCATATTGGATTGCAAAATTATCACGTACTTCGTACTCAGCATACCAAAAAACCCCTTAAACGATACCCATCATGAAATTTTGTGATTACGGCGTGGCCGCCATGTTGGATTGCGAAATTATCATGTAATTCGTAGACATTTTAATGTATTAGGTAGCTGGTTACCATGTCGTGAAAACACTTAAAAGTAAAAGATCACCACATTTTTACCATGAGTCGCGTATGTATTTGTAACGGTTAATCTAATTACATTTTGCCCATTACTGATATTTTTATACTGTGGCGCGATTTCAACGTAATTTGGCATAATAATTACGAAATAGTTGCGAAAAAAACTGACACAGGTCCTGCCTCCACAAGCGCCAGGGCGAGACTGATCGGCCGTCAGCGGCGCAATTCTATTGCGTTTGGTAGATATTCGTACATGATAACTATGTAAATAGTTGTTTATAGAAAAACGCTCGGAAAATGTGTATAAAAACTTAATACCTTTAATTGAGTGCAAAAAAAAAAAAAAAAATGTTAATAGTTTAGCCACAGTATTGAAAAAACTTTTCTGAGAGAGTCAACTTTGGGATTTTTTTCTATCTAGTGAAATTTATTGGATCGTGTAACGGGCTCGGAATATGTTTAGCTTATATCCTTAACTATTATATATATATTTTTCAGATTTAAAAGCCCTTTACTTTTTGACTAGGATTGTTTCAAAAAACTCAAAATCTGACCCACGCGGCCTTAACTACCCTGTCGGGAATTGGGACAGCCTTCCGACGACTTACCCAGAACTCCCCAGAAGTCAGTAAGGGTACAGTCAGTAAGGTTACAGTCAGTATGGGTATAGTCAGTAAGATTTGGAAGTCATTTTCACACGTAAAGTAATAAGTACGCTACTCGGTAAGGTAATGTTCAGTTTAATAAAATGGCGACTGGCATAACCCCACACCCCCCACCCAGAGTACTGGGGCATGCCTTCCAGTTCAGTGACTCAGCCAGTTTTCTATACCTAACGGGACTCGAACTTATCTGTATACGAAATTCAGCCTTTTGGTTCAGGGGTCAGGGGGTAAGTAATTGAGTGACAAACATCTTCACAAACTTTCATTTTTATAGAAATTGTCATTCTCCAAACTTCATCAAATAATTGACGTTTTGTCTTAATATTAAAAGAATAACATAAATAGTCTGAGGTTTTGTCCATTAGCTTACAAAGTTATTAGTTCCATTTAAGACTCTTTCGAATCTAAGATTGACTTAAAAATCTTACAGCTAATTCATTTCTCGATTAAAACGATCTTCTAAACAGCATTGCATTTAAAGATGGTCTGCAGCGAGAGACCGCTACCAAGGTAATTTCCAACGTCAAATATAATTATTGTGACTGTTGGTCACGTGACGTCACGTCACGCCTGAAGGTCTACTTTAAACCTTATTTCTCGAGTGACTTTAATTTCTTGTTTATTTTCCTCGAGTTGAGCTCCTCCAAACAGATAAATTGCTCGAAAAAGTCGTTCAAGTGCGAGTAGGACTCGCGCACAAATGGTTTCGTACCGAAAAATGGCAAAAAATCACGCTTGCAGTGTAGGAGTTCAGAGACTAATATTACAAAGAAAAAAAAAAATATTGTTTGTTTGTTTATTTGTATCGAATAGGCTCCGGAACTACTGGACCGATTTGAAAATTCTTTCAGTGTTGGAAAGCTACACTCTTCCCTGTGAACATTGGCTTTATTTTATCCCCGTATTCCCACGGGAACGGGAGTTATGCGGGAGAAACCGCTTGACGTCCGCCACTTTTTTACACATCATCTGTGACAATATCAGCTCTCTATACCTACGATACAACCTCATGAAAGACGGACAACGAAGTCTCAGTAACTAAGTCCCGTTTTAGCTTCTTGGTTACGGAACCCTAAAACAACTAGTTATTGTCGTTGTTTTTTATCCTCGTGGGCTTTCTCGGTTTGAGAATTTTGCCAAAGTCACGTAATTTGAATTTTCCTTGTTATTGTATTATACTTGTAGATAACAGCGTATTCATGTACAAATTTGGTCGAAGCCCCAGAGTCTTAAGAAATGACGTTGTGCAAATTTTATAACGTTTTAGGCATGTTTAAGAATTTTTTTTTTCACCTAAACGTAGGTACATGGCCTTCCGAAGCACGATAATGGTCGTCAATGGAAATGCCACAAAATGGTCGCCCATCCGAGTATAAACCATAGCGCAAAATGCATCGTTTACAGAACTGTTGATCTTGAATTAGCAGAGTTACAAACGCTTCATTTACTTTATCTTGTGATTAATACAACAAATATAAATATATTTTGTTCAACACGCCAATAAACACTCACCATAGGACAAAACTGATGAAACATAATCATTTAATGTATCTCTGCCTACCCCTGAAAATCGGAGAAAGATATGATGTGTGTGTGTATGAAAAAAGTAATTTTATCCAGAAAAAATATCTCGCGGAGAAATACACGTATCACATCGACTACTCATTAATTAATTGTGTGAAGAATACAACGATCCAAGTGCGTTGTTGTGGCAGCATTTTCAATTAAAATATTTTTAATGCAAACGAGTTTCATGTTTCATACACTCTGTTGACACTTTATTAATTAAGTAATTCAATTTTGCTTGTATATTTACGTACTTTTATACAATTTGTAGGCTATTGAAATTGATAGATTTCCTCAAACGTCCATCAGAGGGCTTACCTATATGGGAGTCCTGGCCGCCAGACAGTTGTAGGGAATTGTGTGGTTTTAGGTTGTAGCAAAGGTAATAAAATTAAAATAGTATTACCTACATACAGATCGGCAACTCCCTGTCGCGCCACAGCTGTCAGTAGAGTTAACGTGCGCGTTGACGGACAATTTGCTTACGTTTTATTGATCACACGCACACATTGAAGCTGAAGTTTCCACCCTGTGGTTGTAGTAGTCCGTATAGCATCCATGTAGGATATTCATACGGATAAAGAAATTATTGATAGATTCACTGAAAATGTACAATTTTTAGCCCGGGTTCGGTAGGGAATGATAGAATATAGGATAGCGATTGAAGTGAAGAGATTGGATAGGTACCTCTCTTGGAAACACGATTACGGCACGTTAGTAAATATTTATTTTTGGCTAAACAATATATGCCTTACAACAATAATTGTTTTATTATACTAGCTGTAAGACAATTCAGAATCCGTGATAGAACACGGTTTGTAGAGATAGCGAGGTTATTTATATTTTTGCTCAGATTTTCTCAGACAATAATATTTTACGATACACCATGATGATTGCATGTTGTACCCATTTTACGTACTTGTCTATGGTTTTTTGAAGTTTAGTTCGCACGAGCAAGAGAAAAACGTGCAGTGATAGGTGTTGGGAACTATAAAAAGATCAAAAATTTCAGTATGATCTACCTATACATATAAGTACGTACAGTTTCCATAACACAAGTAGGTATTATGACTTATGACAGTGTGTGAATGTATTCGTAATTCGTCAAAGGTGCGTTATTTGTAACTAAGGCACTATCTAAGTTACAAATACCTTTACCCAGCCATTTTAAAGTATTCGGGAACAAGACAAAAAAAAAACATGTTACGCGTTAGTAGTTTACGTAATTTTACAAGAACTGCACTTGCACAGATAACAAAATTGTGTCAAATTTCCGCCATTGTACTTCGGAAAATGCCAGTAACCTTTTTTTAAAATTACCGCCATTTTCATGATAAGTCGAGGATCCTTACTTTTCTTAACTTCGTAGTACTTATATTACTGTTTATGTATAACAAAACTACTATAAGGAAAGCAAACTCCAGTGTTGTATTTCGTCCGCCGCTTTCAAAAGCCAATTTAGAGTTTTTATTGAATACAAAGTTCGCCGAAACTCAGGTAGAGAGCATGATGGCATCCCTAGCAATTAACTACGGCACGAGTATCGATAGCCGACACTTCGACAGTTCATTGAACTTAGATCAACTAAAGTTTTTGTGGAGACGGCACAGCCTGAGGCTCTCGCCATCCTGAGTGACTTCATAATGAACGGGGTTTTGATGAAACTTTTTCGTATATAATGTGTTCTTCTTGATTTAATTTACAATGCGTAATGGCGACCGATAATTTTATACGCAAATAAGCAACATAATAATTATATACTTACATGAAGTTCGGTTTATAGAGCAATACATTAGTCGTGTTGCTCTATGGTAGGTTACAATTACAGGTGTCTTGAAATTTCATTTCATATGGTTTCTTCTCCTGATTTGATTAGCAGGAATCACAAAATAGTTGTGGAAATCTTTATGGTTGTCATGCCTAACTTGAAGCGGCTAAAACCTCATCGGATACCCCTAGGAACTCCTCAGAAGGTCCCTGGGTTCCTGGTGGACGTTGGTTTGTACAGCGATTCGGCAATGAGTGCTATTCATCCTTCTTGGGGAATGAGGCGTTCGTAAAACTTTTAAGTCACTTCGAGTCGTTTGCCTGCTTCTGTCAGGACAGTGAGCTCAAAATTGTGGCCATATGAATAGTAATGAATTGAAAAGAGTGGCAGTGAGTTTTATTGCCAGTTTCTTGCCTCAAAAGCTCTACCTATTACCTTGCGAATCTGGCAGCAAATGTTAGAATCAAAAATCTTGATCTTCATAAGTGTAAGGTACTTACCTACTTTGTGACTTGAATAAAGCTATAGTCATTTTCTTCGACTTTTCGATCTTTTCCCCTATACACGAATTTTTCTTGGTCGTGACTCTATCTAGCGATCGAACTTATTATTTCTTATTCCGATACGAGCCTAAAATATTCCTAACAGATCATTGCTTCTGCAGTGATAGCCAAAGGAAACATAATTTCCGTTATCATAGACTAGAGGATATTGCTTAATTGACGCTGGCTGGGTACGTAAGCAGAAATAATGAACTTAGGGCTCTTCGTTGAACTGAGGGTTCGTTGAACTAAGTTACTTAAAATATGTCTTACAAACCTACTAATAATATAAATGTGAAAGTTTATGAAGAACTAGCGGACGTCACACGGTATCACGCGCGTAGTTCCCGTTCCCGTGGGAATACAGGAATAAAATATAGCCTCACCGCAAAGAGTGAAAGAAATTTTCAAATCGGTTTAGTAGTTCCGGAGCCTATTCGATGCAAACAATCAAATCTTTCCTCTTTATAATATTAGTATAGATAACGCTCTGTACAACTATAAAGCCTAAAACAAATACAGATAGCTTTTTATCCGTTAACAAGTTGTAGTGGAAAATACGTTTAAAAAAATCAGTTTACTGACGATGGTTGAACGTGACAACGTCATAAGAAAATAAAAAAAAAATAAAAAAAAAGATAAACAAACATAAAATTAACATTATACAAAATAAAAATAAATATAAAAACACATCAATTGATTATAGTGCCATCTGTTGAAAACATTACTAGTATAAATGGAACGCCTCAGAGCGAGGTAACGACGCGGCGACGTATTGCGTAATCATTTTTCGTTCGTGCAGCCGGCTCCATCGAATTACAAGACGTTGTCACGTCAAAACACTCTTCACTCAGAAGTCTTGGCATCAGCTACAATATAAACCGATGAGGCACTTTCCTACTTTCACTCCTGGACATAGTGTCTCCTAATTTATTTGGGTTACGTACCCCAAGGGCGAAGATGGGCCCTATTAAATTACTCCGCTGTTCGTTTGTATGTTATCTGGCTGTATCCCAAAAAAGATGTTCTATTTGTGTTGCCGTTACAACAACAAAAACTAAAAACATTAAGCCATATTAGGCTGCAGTGACCACCAGTACATATACAATAGGACCAGGACTCCACTGAAATGAATGACAAATTGCCACCTAGGATTAGTGGCAATTCTGCGGATCAATGACAAGAGACAGGACACTCATTTCCAACTTACACCAGGAAAAGTTTCCCAACTCTACTCCCCTTTTATTCCACCTTAGTGGTGCAAAAACAAATAAGCCATATTCGAGTTTTTTCTAAAATGAATTTTGAGGGGGTTTTTTCTTTTTCGTGAGGAAAATCCTACATGGATGCTATGCCAGACTCTTACCGACTAAAAACCACACGTTGTCTACCTAATGCCTACGGTTTGGAGTCCAGGATAAGCCCTCGGAAGGTTGACCCCAGGATTTACAACAGACCTTGGCTACCAATGCGGCCTCACCCTAGGGGTTTCGGGTGATATTCCGTGCCTTCGGGGGGTTGTTCGGGTGTTATCGCTACTGCGGAGGTGGTAGAGTTATAAGAATTATATTATACTCTTTGTGGTAGAGCGGCTCTGTGTGCCACAGACAGGATGTTCATCCTCACACATTTACGTCCGGAGCGTTGGAGCACGGTAAGATTCGATAGAAGCTTTCTCCCGCGCACGCTTTGATTGTGGAATGACCTCCCTGCCTCGGTTTTCCCAGACGCCTACAGTCTGGGGTTCTTTAAAAGGGGTCCTAGAAGGTTTTTACAGGGTCGATAGCGCGAGTGAAGCGCCTCCAGTATTGCGAACGTCCTTAGTTAGGCTCCGGGTACATCTGGTTGAAGCTATGGAGAAGGACCAGACTACCCACTAAATTACGCCTCGCCTCCACTGAAATGAATGACAAATTTCCACCTAGGATAATAGCAATTCTGCCGATCAATGACAAGAGATACTTATTCCCAAGGTACACGAGGAAGAGTTTCCCAACTCTACACCCCCTTTTATTCCACCTTAGTGGTGCAAAAACAAATAACAATATTTTACCCAGAACAAACTATCAGCCGGCGAACGCATCGTTTCAACATGAATAATTAATTTTCCGGCCGAATGTTTAATTAGCCGCCGAGAATTTTATTTATTTCTGCAATGTAGGTAGTTTCATAATTATGTTCAGTATTGATTTTCCGGTAAAGCCCGCTGCACTCGGAACGACAGGATTCATTCAGAGTTGGGTTTAATGAAACTCAATTTTATTTTCACCTTTGTATCAACCTTTGGAGTTTATTTGTTTTTTACCCTATGTAGTTTATTTTAATTGTAAGGAATTCGAGGGTTCCTTTGAATGTAAGGATCATTCTAAGCTAGTTTCGAAAGACCCTTTTTTGTGTGAAAATCCTCATGAATGCTATACCGAACTTCTACCGACTAAAACTACGACCTCTCCAGGGCCTTCGATTTAGTGTCATACGACACTCTTTGGAGGAAGCTGGAGGGGAGGGGGGTGCCTACAGAGGTGTTACGTATACTGCAGTTTTGGTATGGTAACCAGTCTAACTGTGTGAAGTGGGGTCAGACCATGTCGCGGGCATACAGGATGGAGTGCGGAGTAAGGCAGGGGGGGTTAAGCTCACCTAGGCTCTTCAACCTGTATATCAATGACCTTGTCGCTGGGCTCAGCAGTATGCGAGTCGGCTGTCACGTACGGGATATTTGTATAAACAACATCAGTTACGCTGACGATATGGTACTGCTGAGCCCAACGATAGGAGCTCTCAGAGACTTATTGCAGGTGTGTAATAAGTATGCTGGGGAGCATGGGCTGGTCTATAACACGCAGAAAAGTGTCTATATGGTCTTTAAAGCTGCCGGTAAAGTTCCCAAACATATACCTCCAATTACGCTAAATGGAGAGATGCTCAAGAGGGTAAATCAATTTAAATACCTGGGTCATTGGGTTACCGACACACTTGAGGACGATATAGACATAGACCGAGAGCGTAGGGCAATGGCTGTTAGGGGCAATATGTTGGCCCGCAGATTTTCCAGATGTAGTGAACAAGTTAAAATTACACTTTTCAAAGCTTACTGTCAAAACCTATATTCTGGGGGTTTGTGGGCTGACTACACGCAGCGGTCATTGAATGCATTACGTGTGCAATATAATAACGGGTTCAGAATGTTGTTGGGATTGCCGCGTTATTGCAGTGCATCAGGAATGTTCGCCAATTCTTACACTGCGGACTTTTTTGCCATGCTCCGCAAAAAGACTGTATCATTGCTGAACAACCTGCGAGGCAGTGGCAACAGCATTCTGAGGACAATAGACAAAAGTTACGAATCAGTCATGTATTGTCATCTTCTGAGGCGGGCGAGTGGAGCGGTCACTTGAGCGAACACGCGATGTAATAATTGATATTGTTAAATTCAATATTGTATTTAAAAGATGACATTAAGGTATATACTAATTAAACTAACATACTTATAAGATTATTTTTGTAACTAACAATACTAACAAAATTATGGATTTTATTATCTGAAATAAATTTAATTCAATTAAAATCACACGTTGATATTCCATGTGATTACGGCAGGGAGTGCTGGGGATGCCTTCGGAAGAAAGGAACCCTCAAAAGTCGAGTGTTTGCTTTATAATAATAATGAAAGAGCTTAAAGATTAATTTAATGGTAAAATAATTCAGTCAACCCAAAAGTAAACTGTCCCCAGCTGTCTCTAATGTCTGAACTACAAAACTTACAATATTTAAACCTGTGTGGGACAATTGCTTTTCTAAAATCAAACACTTTTTTAAAAAATCGATCCACGCGTTGAGGAGTAACACATGACAACATTAAATTTGTCTTTCATTCCCAACCGCGCAGAATATGGGATATGGGGATCATAAAATATGCCTAGCAATCATTGTGCTCAATTATGCCGAGTATTATTTCTATTGCTTCAGTAGTTTCGGAAAGATGCCGTTTACGGATACATACAGACAGAGAGATAGGTTGCACTACATGGAAAATTCAAAATTTAATCAATAAAACTGTAGAGGGTCGAATGCCTGTAATTTTCGACCCTCACAGCCACAGTTTTACTGTCTATAAATTTGAATTCCTTTTGTTACACACTTCAAAACCAATCATATATTTTACGTACATACTCCATTAAGTACTTACGTTAAATCAGGCAGTGTCTACTGGATTAGAGCGGATGGTCATCAAAACGTGACCGCACCACGTGACATACGGTTAATTTATTTCATTCAAATAAATAAACGCTTTTGAAGGTACACCGTGACGAACACACATTATTTCAGATTTTACAGTGGGTTCACTTGAAAATGTGTCTTTGAAATTACACACAATTATAGTCATTTGTTTTGTAGTCGTTATGAACAAACCCCTTTACAAAATGAGAACAAAATGCTTTCGTGTTTCTTTTAAATACGAGTATGGATACTGAAATTTTACGGTTATTGAATTAGATATTTTCAATTTTTAGATACTATACAAAACGTGCGTAGAATATTCTTTAGAAATTTTGCAATTTACAGTTTTATCGATATAGAAATAGGTCATGAGAGTCATGTGTCTTTCTGGCGAGTGGTCTACCTAGATCAAAACTAAAGTTAGACCTTCACTCAAATCCTCAAGTTGGTATGTGACGTCACATATTACATAGCTAGTTATTAACTTTATTATTAAAACACATACTTCAAAAGCTCTCGATCACACTTCAAGGATCGATAGAATCATATGATAGGTAGGTATGTTTTAAGTTTCAACAACTAACCACTAGCAAGCCATTGATGAGAAAATATGAGGAGTTTATTGTGTCTAACAAAAAGTGGATTAGATTTAAAACGTTTGACAGCTACACTTTCCCCGGAATAACAAACTTTTACATTTTGATATAGCATATTATAAAAAAACCGGCCAAGTGCGAGTTAAACTCGCCCTTTAAGGGTTCTGTAGCAGCAAGTAACATAATATAAAAGTTCTTGTAGTTCGTTGTAACTTTCATTAATGTTTTAACACGTTCGCAGTGGTAGTGATTTTTCTCGGCGAAAATTGCGGTTTATGACGTATTAAAAAAAACTACCTACTCGATTTCGTTCAAACTAATTTTCGTTGGTAGATTTTATAGCAATGTACATTATATAGTTTTTTTTAATTTATCATTCTCTTAGTTTAGAAGTTAGAGGGGGGGGACACACATTTTTCCACTTTGGAAGTGTCTCTTGCGCAAACTATTCACTTTAGAAAAAAATGATCTTAGAAACCTCAATAGCATTTTTCAAGACCTATCTATTGATACCCCACACGTATGGGTTTGATAAAAAAGGAAGTTTTGAGATTCAGTTCTGAGTATGGGGACCCCCAAAATTAACTGCTTTTTTTCTAGTTTTATACGAAAATCTTGACGGGGTTCACAGAATACATCTACTTACCAAGTTTCAACAGCATAGGCCTTATAGTTTCGGAGAAAAGTGGCTGTGACACACGGACGGACAGACAGATAGACATGACGAATCTATACGGGTTCCGTTTTTGCCATTTGGCTACGGAACCCTAAAAAGCCGCATTAAGGTTGTATTGTACGTTATGTATAAAAATATGTGATTAGTCCTATATACAGGTCCGAATGTTGTGATTATGTAGTTTGCCACATCAAAGCAAGATTATGTAGGTAAATATACGGATGCCATAATTATATCGATAAATAGAAAACCGGCATAATATTGATTACCTATCATATAATTCTATCAATCCATTTACTCAAGAACTAAGTAGAACTTTCAAAGTGTGACGCAGAATTGAAAAAAATATTTACTGGATACCTATCTACTGATCATCGCTAGATAGCATTATACGGATGTAATTTTCGGATTACAACAGCATTAAACCACGGTCAACCTATTCTACTGTGTATACACAAGGTATGGACAGATAAATAATACAATCTTATATCAATTTCCAGAAAGCCCTACTAGCATTCCTACTGACGGCTGCGGCAATCACGTCAGGCAACGTGGTCAAGCCTTCAGGGGAGAACTTTGAACTGCTCATCCTGCACAACAATGACATGCACGCAAGGTTCGAGCAGACATCACAGCTCAGCGGCGCATGCACCACGGCAGATAGGGAAGCTGGGAAATGTTACGGAGGATTCGCGAGAGTAGCTCATGTGTAAGTAATTGCAATGGAAATAATGTAATGTGTGATTTATATTTCCTATATATTTAAGAAACAAATCCGTCTTATCTGCTACCAAAGATAATAATATAGTATTACATACAGATCGGCAACTCCCTGTCGCGCCACAGCTGTCAGTAGAGTTGACGTGCGCGTTGACGGACAATTTGCTTACATTTTATTGATCACACGCACACATTCAAGCTGGAGTTTCCGCCCTGTGCTGCTACTGATCGATATGATGTCAGATCTCCTGTCATAGAGTTTAGGTGACGTAGGCTGAGCGAGCCAATCAGTTCAGCAAGAAGTCTAATCACAACTGCCCTTACTGCAACTTCTCAAAATTAGCTTTTGGCAATATTCCCATTCGAAAAAAGCGGGGTGATTCTATTGTAACCAGTATCAGAAAGAATGTTACTGCTAGTCAGCACTGAGACCAGTGGTTCAACGTGTTTTTGGTGCTTCCAAAGGCACGTCAAACCCAATGGTTTGACATGACTTTGGAAGCAAATTTGAAAGAACAAAACAATTTTTTTTTGACAAATTACTATAAACGATCACTCGTCGTGGATGGAACTAACTGTAGAGTAGCTAAAGATTAGACACAGATAAATTATAACCACTAATTTGTAAACGATTTCAGAGTGAAGGAAGCTCGAAGGAAAGCTCAAACCGGTGAGGGTCCTCCAGTACTGTACCTCAATGCCGGCGACACATATACAGGCACGGCTTGGTTCACCATCTATAAATGGAAGATAGCAGCAGAATTCATCAACGCACTCCAACCTGATGCCGTGGTGAGTTTACAATGACCCTACTATACAATCTAAACTTTTTGCTACGATACGCGTTTTTGTCCGTCTGCCTGTTTCGTTGTGTTTGTTACATCATCGATGGGCTTGTATTATTGTCTTCATTTGTGAGTGTCTGAGTCAACCAATTTGTGATTCGTTCTTGAAGATCATTGACATCTAAATAATAAAACAGCAACCTTTCGAGGATTAAACTATGAAGAATTTAATGCAACAAAAAGAGAGATCAAAATAAAGAATAAGAAGTAGTATACAGAGTCTGTTTCAAAGACGAAGGGTGGAATGAATGTAACTGATAAAATATATCCTGACGACTATGGGTTTAATACTTTAAATAGAAAGATTCAGGCTAGAAAAAGACGAAGCATGCTATTAATTAACAAGTTTCCTATTGGAATTCACTTTTTTTTTAAATAATCTTCATAATACAGTTCCCTACTTTGTTATATTTGTTTGTCAAGTAACCTTGTCCCGAAGCCGCCATTTTATAAAAAGGGATACAAAGGGTGGTCACGTCGACCAACTACTTGACCTAAAATTATATTGATTCTGCAACTCTTGTTGTATTATCAAAATTGTTAACATAGTATGTCTTCTATTAAGTGTATTCTACGGCAGTAAATGTATGTTTATATATACGTACTTTTTTGCCTGACATCTAGCAACAAAAATGTATGAACAGAACATGTAGCCACCTCTATTATGTTCTGATCTGTAGAGCCGCATACCTGCCTACAGTGTCACAATGCGAACGACTGAACGTGCTGAACACACGTATCAACCCACAAAGCACATGCACGGTCGTGTGAACACTGTTGATATAGATAAATGTAACTACATATAGAATGGAAAGCTATAGCATAAGAAAATATTTTTAGTAGCAAGTACTCTACTAAATTAAACTTAAGCTGGCTGTTAGGGGAACTTTTAAAAGTTCTTAATAGGGCGACTAAAAGGAAATTTGATCCCATAAAATTTTGTCTATTTTCGGTGAAAAAATTATTGGCTTATATAATGTTAGGCTTTTGTGATTTATTTCTGCTCCTGTGATTGTGTAGGTTTATGAATATTGCAATTTTAATAAGATTATGGGCCTTTTACTCTTGAAAAAACCCACATACAAAATAGAGAATAAAATATTATGTACGGAAAAACAAATAATGTTTTGATAAGTTCAGCCACCTTGAAACGTTTCCTTACGCACGCTATTAAGTATTTGTCTATCTTTGCGTGCTAATCTTTAATTGTTTTATTATTTGATTAATATACCAAGTAAATGAGATAACGTCATACATTCTGTGAAGATTATTTTATTCATGAATATTACGTATTCTCAAAGCGCTAGGACTAAATGACTTGTTTTGTGAATCCAAGAATCAGGAATCTGCAGATTCAATATTGCTTATTAAGTACTTTATTATTGGATGCAACTTTATAGTCTGACTAAAGGTATAGTCTAATCTCCAATTTTTTATGCCCGCCTCGCCTCATTCTTGTCATGCATTAACTGGCACAGGATAATGTCTATGGTCCATGTGATTTGGAAAAACTGAATAAATATTATACGATAAAAAATATATCTATACTTCTATACCAATATTATGAAGAGGAAAGATTTGATTGTATGTTTGTTTGCGTCGAATAGGCTCCGAAACTACTGGACCGATTTTCTCTTCGGACTCTTCCCGGTGAACATAGGCTATATTTTATTCCCGTATTCCCACAAAAACGGGAGCTACGCGGGTGGAACCGCATGACGTCGTCTAGTGTATACAAAATCACGATGGTGTTCCCGAGGCAGAGTTAAAAAACGTCATTAGTCTTTATTATATCACACTGGTTAACGTTGTTCTTATTATTGTAAAAAATCTACGCACTTCGATGTGATAGGTTTCCTTTGGTGTGAGGAGTCACAAACTTCACGACTTCGACCAAAAAGCATCAGTTAACATCGTTTATTTCAACAGAGTAAAATCGGGCTATCCCGAAATAAAAAAGTGAGTACGACCTTTCGTTTAGTAAATAAATTTTACTAACAGACTAACCCCTTGTATACATGAATGTTCCACTAAAAAACTAATAGTTACTTAGTACCTAATATAACGATTATAATAATTTTATTAATGCAATGGTGATTAACCACGCAAATTATTTTTTTAATCGACTTCAAAAAAGGTGGAGGTTACCCAATTCAACCGTATAGGTACCTGTATGTTTTTTGTGTATTGTATACATTGTCGATAGGTGACTTCTAAAGTTTTTGTAACATATCTTGGTATATTTGGTGATGGTGTAATTTGGTGTATTGTATGGTATGATGGTGTGGTACGTTTATGGTGCAGTGGTGTTGGATATTTATTATAAGAGGCTAGTAGAGGAAAGTATAACTTTAACGAAATAATCTCTTAAATTTATTTACTTGGACTTATTATTTTATTATGTAAATAATTGACAGTCTTTGTAACTGTAGTTATAAATAAATATTCAATTCATATGCCTTGCAGATCAAAAGAAAGGTTCTTGGATTAATATATTTGTAAATAGAAGTCAGACTATCAAATATTTCCATAATATCGTTATAAGTTTTACAGAATAGTGGATTCTGTACAATAAAAATAATTGTGATACATATTCTGTAAAAAATATTAAGTACCTACAGTTCATTATATTGAATCTTTGTTAACAACTCACTGTATTTATTTACAATTATCACTAACAAATTTCTTTATAGTCAATATGCGTCGATGTATTAACATTGTAGTTTTTTTACATTTCAGTCGCTTGGAAACAATGAAGTTAACCAGGCTGGAGAAGAAAGCAAGACAATGTTCCTAGATAACATCAACACTCCCATAATAGCTACCAATGTGAGAATAAAATCCGCGGAAAATACAGCAAATATACAAAAGTCAGTCATATTCAACATTAACGATATCAAAGTTGGAGTTGTAGGTTACTTAACACCCGATAATGACATGTTGGACGATATTGGCAATGTAGAATACGTCGATGAAATTCTAGCTCTCACAGAAGAAGTAGGAAAACTTCAAGCTTTAGATGTTAACATAATAATTGCTTTAGGACATTCTACTTTTAACAAAGACCAAGAAATAGCCCGAGAAGTTGCTGGTTTAGACATGATTGTTGCTGGTAATAAAAACACATTCTATTGGAATGGTACTACTTTTGATAAACCAGATCCATTACTATACGAAAAGCAGGAATCTGGAAAACTCGTACCGATCATACTTTCAACAGCTTATGATAAATACCTCGGCAGTGTTAAAATTACATTTAATACTGACGGAGAAATTGTTGGATACGACAATGCACCCATCCTTCTTGATTCATCTGTCCCACAAGATTTGTTATCCGTAGATGTCAGGAAAAAATACGATGCTGAATTTACTTCAAGATCTCAAGAAGTGCTTGGAAGTACATCCGTCGTGCTTGATGCCGAATCATGCTTAATAGAAGAATGCAATTTCGGTAACTTAGTAACTGATGCGATTAATTATTATTATGCTACCAAATATACCGGAGAAAGATGGACGGATGCCCCAATCACCATCATTCATAGCGCTGCCTTTGGAAAATCAATCGCTCCTGGCAATAGACCTGCGACTGTAACTGTAGCGGATGTACTGTCGGCTCTACCATTGGAAAGCAGTCTGACTACTGTCACCATGAACGGACTCGTACTGAAGGCAATTTTGGAGCACTCTGTCGCTGACTACAACCTGAACAACCCTAGTGGAAGATTTTTACAGTTTTCTGGCATCCGTGCTGAGTATGAGTATGATAATGAACCTGGTTCCAAATTGATTAACGCAGTGGCTCGGTGTTGGGAGTGTGGGGTACCAGAATATTACCCCATTGAAGATGGCCGGAACTACAAAGTGCTTATGCCAGCGGCGTTGGCAAATGGCCAATACGGTTATAGTAGGCTGGTTGGTCTCCCAACAACGGCTCTTGCTTATGACGAGGTTACTTGCATATATGAATATATCAAGACCAAAACTCCTGTATACCCAGAAGTAGCTGGACGTATTATCGGAAGAGGATCTGGTTCTACCGTATTCCTTAGCTCTTCAGTGCTTCTTTTTACTTTCGTGACAATTTTTACTAATATATACAACTAAAAAATTATGATTATAGAAAATAAATTATATTTTGTAAAATAACTTATCTAAAATCTGGCCTTTTTTATTGTTTGATGACTGACTTACTAACTTCTTATATACTGACTGCCGGACTGCGATTTGGTTCAGTATAAAATCATAGTAAACTTCTTATATTATGCAGGATGGAGGTCATGCTAATTTGACACAGAATGAACGTAATATAGTTTTACAATAAATATTTATAGAAAAGTATACCATTTATGACACCTGTAGTTTCCCTTCTTACTTAGGTACTACTAAACTAGTTTGAATGGTGTATGGTCGCCGTTGCACCTATCCAAGTAATAAAAAATAAACTAAGCACAGAATTCAAGAAACAGGAATGGGGTCCATTCCATTATGTCCAACTAAGAAACAAATATTGTACTGTAATTTCGTTAAGCATGACCTAGGTAATTTAACATGGTAAAAAGCGTATTAATAAAAACTTTTCTATCCCAACACACAAATCTCGGTGGTTTGATTAAATATTCGGACTCTTTAGAAAAGGCAGGGAACAGGAAGAGATTAGAGCAGACAGGAATAGCTAACTAGACTGGTTTTTTCTGAACTGGACTGCTGGATTCTTACTTAACAGCCGTGAAAGTAGTAAGTATTATGTAGTTTGGTCAATTCGAGTCCAACATCCCAATTGCGCCATTAACCCGATGGTAACTAGAAGAAAGTGTATTTATTTTACTAGTTTAGTTAGGATACAATTTGGTGTCCTGGGACGTCTGTTGGGCGTTACGTGAGGTTTTTTAGTCGGTAGGAGTCCGGCATAACATCCATGAGGATTTTCCCTCACGTAAAAAAAAGGATACAATTTGGAAATCTACAACCCAATCTTGTGCCGTTTTAGAACATTTACATATTACAAAATTTACAATAAAAATCTAGTCAAAGTAAATAAAAACCTTTATTAACATAGAATATTATTTGGTATAGTGTCTGTAGGATTCAAGGAACTTATGTAGGATTATACTCGTACTTGGCGCGTTGCAGGAATAAAGCACACGATAGTTATATATGGATATTCACGACCTTTTTCAAAGGGTAGTCAGAGGGTTAGTGGACATCCCCATTCACCAGATGATTTAGTCTCACGTTATAGATAGTGGCCCTATTGCTATTGCTTATACAGGGCGTCCCACGGCTATGCCACATGGAGGGAAAGTACCTTAAATATTGTAGATGGAACAATTTACAGAAAGAAGACATTATTTTAATATAAAAAACAATTTAAACTGTATTCATAGATTTTTAAATAAATAAATATTCACGGACATTTCACACAACGCTATCTGATCCCAAAGTAAGCTAGAAATAACCTGCTTGTGTTATGGGTATCAGACCACGGATATTAATACTTATATACTTTTAAATTTAAACACATACATATTATACATAGAAACACCCAGACTCTTGAGACAAACATTTATGGGTCACACAAATATTTGTCTCCGGTGGGAATCGAACCCACGACCTCCATCCAGCGCCGCAGGCGGTATCACTACCGACCGCGCCACAGAGGCAGTCACTGTCCGGCGGCCATCTTATTTGTCCCGATCCAGGGACGAAAGTCTTCATTGAGATCACCGGCGATGCCAGTTTTTCATTTTTCTGAACAAAATTTCACATGAAATGTTAAAATACATGGTCTTCCTTTTATTTCTGACACTATGTTACTTAGCAAAAAATAATCCTTATGATGAAGCCCTTCGATCGGTATGATAAAGCGACGGGGTAATTATTTTTTCTCGTGTAGCGGGTACGATTCCCAGCTCAACCATGTAATTATTTAAAAATCTATGGATGCAGTTTAAGTTGTTTTTTAAATTAAAATAATGTCTTCTTTCTGTAAAATGTTCCATCTACAATATTTAAGGTACTTTCCCTCCATGTGGCATATTAGCCGTGGGACCTCCTGTATATCAGATTAATCGAACAGAGGCAGGTTGTGGCTACTTACCGGCTGTTGAAAATTTTCTAGTTTCACATAATGACCTAAGTTTGGCTTGATAACCGAAATTATTAGTTGGTAAATACGGGTAAATGAATGGGAAGCGTTGTACGCGGTAGACCATTACATAAAAAAAAGCAATGTGTTACATTGTGACGACGCGACACGTAGGTATTGAAGTACTACAACAATTATATAACTAATGAACACAACAACAAAAAATATGATTCAATGTTGGGGAATATACATTTCGAATAATCAGTTCTATTTAAGTATATACCAAAAGATAATGCAGTCATCTATGACTACAGTAAGTTTTTACTAGCAATACTTCATGCATAGTTGTCTCTGAACACATTTTTGTTTCAGTCTCTTGGAAACCACGAGTTTGATTTGGGAGTTTCTGGACTAAAACAATTTATAAAAGAGCTAAAGTGCCCCGTCGTTGCCGCTAATCTTAATCTGTCTAAAGTACCCGAGTTAGAAGCTGAAGAAAATTTAGTAAATTCTGTGATATTGAACATTAATGAAATCAAAATCGGCGTGGTTGGTTACCTCACACCAGAAACCAAATGGAATGCTAAAAAAAATGATGTTGAGTATGTTGAGGAAGTGACAGCATTAACAGCTGAAATAGCAAATCTCAAAAAGCAAGGTGTTAAAATATTCATAGCTCTTGGACACTCTGGCCATTCTAAAGATTTGGAAATAGCCAAGAACGTAAATGATGTCGATGTGGTGATTGGAGGACATTCGCATACGTTTTTGTGGAATGGTGCTAGTCCTGATATTGAAAAACCCTCAGGGCCTTATCCGGTAATAGTTGAACAAAAGTTTGGCAGAATAGTCCCTATAGTACAAGCTTACACTAATACAAAATATATGGGTAGACTTCATTTAGTCTTTGATTCTAATGGTGAAGTTTTAAATGCTTATGGTAATCCTATACTTTTAAATAGCTCAATTCCTGAAGAACCGAGTGTTCTAAAGTTGATCAACAAATATCAGGAAAAATTCCAAGGAATTACTGAAAGTATTTTTGGCGCTACTGCCGTGAATTTAGATGGACAATCATGTCGTTTGAGAGAATGTAATTTCGGTAATTTAATAGCTGATGCTATGATCTACAAGTACGCTTCAGAATATAAGGGAAATGGTTGGACTGATACTCCTATTGCTGTAATTAACGGTGGGGACATAAGGGTATCCATTGAGAGTGAAAATTTGCCAATTAATATCACAGAGACAGATCTTAGACAAGTACTACCTTTCAATGGGCGCATAGTGAGAGTACTAATAAATGGCAGTGACATAAATAAGATGCTGGAAAATTCGGTATCAAAGTACGATATTTCAAACCCGCCAGGAGGGTTTCTACAAGTATCAGGAATAAAAGTGGAATATGATCTTGAGCAGCCATCAGGAAAAAGAGTAAAGAAAGTGCTTCTACGATGTGGTGAATGCGTCACTCAAGAATATGACGACTTAGATGAGACGAAAATGTACGCTGTAATTGTGTCCGAGTTTTTAGCACTTGGAGGTGACGGCTACACTGTTTTTGATGGCGAGGAAACAACCGAAATAAAATTTCTAACATTACCATCTACTGCAGAGTATATTTCACTCCACAGCCCTGTAAACCCTACAGTTGAGGGGCGTATCATTATAAAAGACATGAAAAGTAAAAAGTAAAAGTCAATTAAATTTATAGTGTTAACTCAAAATTACTGAAAAGATACGCATTGAAATCACATTACACGTATTATAGTTATGTTAGCTCTCATCTCATATTCGTTTAAGTTAAATTAATTTAGTCATAATGCCAGGAATCGATTTTACGAGTAGGTAATATCGAACTAGGAAAACGTAGAGATTTTTTGTCTTCGTTGATGATCGACGGTGCTCTCTAAAAAAAATATTTTAATTTATACTTATTTTATACATTTATACTTTTATAAATAAATACTGTAAAATACAATTAGTACTTTATTTATCGACTGAATTATTTATACTAATTAATAACAATTACGTATGCAAATTTTTACACATTTAAAATTTCTAGCATAGATATAACCTGGTATTATTGACCAAGCTTCTGTATTATGCGAAAAAAGAATCAGAAATCTAAGTAGCCAACTATTTAAAGATGATATTATACGTTACCACGATATTCCTCTGGTAAATGATACTAATAATAGGTATACACGTATAGTGCCTATATCTCAACCTACCCCCTCACAGAAAAGGCAATGCTATAGTTATAATTAAATAAAATCTATGAATACTTTTTTTACCACAGTAAATATAGACCCAACTATTGGAAAATATCTTACTGTGTATACCAATATCATATGTTGACCAATATCACAGTAGAGAAAACCTACTTTGGGCTATGCCAATAGAAACAAGAATACTGGCTAGCGCCTCAAACATAAATTTTCAGCTATAATACTAATAATAGGTATACGTATAGTGCCTATATCTCAACCTACCCCCTCACAGAAAAGGCAATGCTATAGTTATAATTAAATAAAATCTATGAATACTTTTTTTACCACAGTAAATATAGACCCAACTATTGGAAAATATCTTACTGTGTATACCAATATCATATGTTGACCAATATCACAGTAGAGAAAACCTACTTTGGGCTATGCCAATAGAAACAAGAATACTGGCTAGCGCCTCAAACATAAATTTTCAGCTATAAATTTCTATTTTCGAAGATTATCTTTGTTAACAATATTTTTAAAAACAGGCAAAATATTTTATCTGTTATTCGTACATAATTTTATTATATTTTGTTTCAATGTCTTTAAATTAGGAGAAATAAAAATGTAAGTACTGTAATAGACGGGTAATTTGGTTTTGAATATGAAAATGCGCATGACTTCAATAGCTTTTTTTTTTCAATTTCTCTATTTCAATAATTTCTATTCACATATCTTAATTTGGACTAAATGACGCTGTGTAAATATCCCGCAATATTGTGTTCTCAGTTCGTATTGTAAAAATATATTGTTTTCAAATACTAACACTCATGTACCTAATATCATTTTCGCTTTACTATCTTTTTTGTTTTGTATGATATAATTAATATAATAAAAGTATAAAGAGCAGTGAAACTGATAGTCAAACGAGTCTGAGGATTTGTGGCATAAAGACTGCGTCCGTCATTACGGCTTCTATTCAATGTCACGCTGTAAAAAAACATTCTCAAGTCATAAATTGCATGATGTATGTAGTCTGCATGAATGTGTGTGTATTGAAATAAATTCTGAATCAATTTCTTTTTTGTTGCAGTCCTTGGGAAATCATGAATTTGACAACGGAGTCTCTGGACTCACACCATTTATTGAGGCTCTTACGTGCCCTGTTTTAGCAGCCAACCTTAACCTCGCAAGAGAACCAGAGTTATTAACCGAACCTAACCTAATGGACTCAGTAATATTCGACGTAAATGGTACACGTATTGGAGTCATAGGATATCTTACACCAGACACAAAATTCTTAGCTATAAAAAATAACGTGGATTACATAGAAGAAGTCACAGCAGTGAAGAAAGAAGCAACAAAACTTAAACTCCTGGGTGTTAATATTCTTATTGCGCTTGGTCATTCTGGATTTACTAAAGATTTAGAAATAGCGGAAAGGGTTGAAGATATAGATTTAGTTATAGGCGGCCATACCAATACATTTTTGTGGAACGGTACCAGTCCTGACGCAGAGACACCTGAAGGACCATATCCAACCTTAGTCAAACAAAAATCTGGTAGATTAGTTCCCGCGGTACAGGCTTATGCATATACCAAATATCTGGGAAAGTTACACCTTATCTTTGATTCAGACGGTGAACTCATAAACGCAAATGGAAATCCCATTCTTTTGGATAAATCTGTTCTTCAAGATCCTTCAGTTTTAGAAATAGTGGCCCATTATCGTACAAATATGCTTAATATAACTGAAAGCGTTATTGGAATTACGTCCGTGATATTAGATGGTATGACGTGTCGCTTGAGAGAATGTAATATGGGGAACTTGATAACCGATGCTATGGTTGAAAAATACGCAAGAAATTATAAAGGAAAAGGTTGGACTGATGCTCCAGTAGCTGTTATTCAAGGTGGTGGTATAAGAGCGTCAATAGCACCAATAGTATTACCAGCTAACATTACGAAGGGAGATCTCTTAAGAGTAATGCCTTTTGATGGAAATCTAGTAAAATTAAGGATTAACGGTAGTGTAGTTTTAGATATGTTAGAACATTCTGTAGAACTATACAACTCTCTTCGTCCTCCCGGACCATTTCTGCAAATGTCAGGAATGCATGTAGAATATGATTTTCATAGGTCTCCGGGTTCCAGAGTTCGAAAAGTTTACATTCGTTGCGGCGAATGTCTGAATCCTCAATTTTCTATTTTAAATGCTAGTGAATGGTATAATGTTTTAATGCCCGCTTTTTTGTCTATGGGAGGCGATGGATACTTAATATTCGAAGGGTTGTCAGCAACTGCATTACCTTACAATGAACTAGAATCTACAATAGAGTACATAAGTAGTCGAGGCTCTATATATCCGTCTGTTGAAGAACGTATCATTCTAACCCACCTTGAACAGATACAAAATAATCAAGGAACATGTTCAAAATTCTCTATACTTATAATGATAATGTCTCTTTTTACGTTACTATTATTACAACTACGTTAGTTTTACTTTACGCATGTGCTGCTCTACATTTAAACCTGGATGTTACTACCAGCGCACGTGTTTCCCTCCACTTTCAAATTCAGGGTGTTGAAGTGGAGCATGAAGAGGTACTTACTGGTGAGCCGTCTAACTTCAGAGTCATTATTATAGACCTTTCTTTATAGCAGGCAAACATAGCAACAAACGACCGGCGATGTTCGAGAAATCGAATTGTATAAAAGACTTAAAAATATTTTATATTCTTTTATAACTCGTAATTGGAAGTACATAAATTAAACATACGAAATATGTATGTAGATACCGTTAAAAGCCTTTAAACATACATTTGGAGAATAAAACTTTTCAAAAATATTTAGAATACCAAAATCAAGTTCAGTGCAGACATTATTAACTGTAACAGTAGCGACCCAATAATCTAAACTCACAACATTATAAATAAATAAATAAATATTGGGGCTAGATGATGTTGTGTGAGAATGTCCACAATAATTTATTTATATCCAGTATGGGTCTAGAGTAGCCAAACTAGCCAACTGTCCTGTTTTCTCAGGAAATGTCCTGGTTTTGTAGTGTCCTGGGATGTCCTGGGTATTAACCACCACCTCCCACGTAAATTACAATATTATTGTAATTTACCATAAATCAATTAATTGTGTAGACTTAATATTGTCTGAACTTAACTTTGATTTTCATATTTTCATTTAATTCTTTGCGCATTCGGATTCCTTTTTTTAGTTTCTACAATATGTTCAGAAATTAGGGAATGCCGCGTTTAACTGTTGGATTTGTTACGAACTCCGTAGATTCAACGAAGATTTCTAATTAAATTTACTCATTATACATACCTACCGAGCCTTTAAAATTCTCATGACGAGCCCTTTAATTAGATATTCATATTTTATTTGGAAAACCAGTAACAAAGGAGTGTTTTTTAGGGTTTCGTAGCCAAATGGCAAAAACGGAACCCTTATAGATTCGTCATGTCTGTCTGTCTGTCTGTCCGTCTGTCTGTCCGTCCGTGTGTCACAGCCACTTTTCTCCGAAACTATAAGGTCTATGCTATTGAAACTTGGTAGCTAGATGTATTCTGTGAACCGCATTAAGATTCTTATATAAAACTAGAAAAAAAGCAGTAAATTTTGGGGGTCCCCATACTCAGAACTGAAACTCTAAATTTTTTTTTATCAAACCCAGGTCTTCAAAAATGCTATGGAGGTTTCTAACATCATGTTTTTCTAAAGTGAATAGTTTGCGCAAGAGACACTTCCAAAGTGGAAAAATGTGTGTCCCCCCCCCCCCTCTAACTTCTAAACTAAGAGAATGATAAATCTAAAAAAATATATGATGGACATTGCCATAAAAACTACCAACGAAAATTAGTTTAAACGAGATAGAGCTGGTAGTTTTTTTTTAATACGCCATAAACCGCAATTTTCGGTTAGTGAAATCACTACCACTGCGAACGTGTTAAAACATCAGTCAATGTTACAATGAACTGTAAGAACTTTTATATTATGTAACTTGCTGCTACGAAACCCTTCATGGGTGAGTCCAACTCGCACTTGGCCGGTTTATTTCGCGACACCTACCTAAGAACATTAGGTAACAAGACAAATAATATTCAAAAAATCCGTGCAGCAGATAACGAAGAAATTTGCAGACTTGTAAAAGGCAGGGCTCATTTTCTAAATGATAAAATGCTGCATTTTTTATTCGTCAGATCATAGAAATTTAAATATTTTATGTGATTCGAGGTCGTGTCAAAAGAAATAATACGTATATTAAATGAATACCAGTTCAGTATTATAATTATGTAAATATAAAACAGACATATTAATTTATTTCAAGGTAGTTGGAACAATAGATATTTTTGCGAATAATACTAATCTGTTTTTGTCTCGTTGAAATAGTTAGTGTAGATTTTATTATTAAGCAAATGTGTTGACTATTTCAATCAAATGTTGTACATACGTTTTACTATAAGATATATGGTTTTATTATTTTTGATATTATATTTTTATTATAATAAATACCAACTATTTTTATGTCTGAGTATCATTTAGTTTTACCTTATTAAATAATCCCATTAGTAATGACTTCATTGCTATTAATGATTTCATTTCGAATAGTATTATTAGATGCTCCATTTATAGTGCGTTTAGCCACATCATTACGCACTGAGGATTCTTTTGTAGCCGTAGACAGGCCACTGTATTCAGCCCCGCCCGCTGCTTTTGCCGAGCACTAGGCCACTTTTTACTATCTATGTTTATTAACGACTCGTTCGTCATTACTCAGGGGCAAGTGCGAGTTTCGGCGAGCGCTTGTCGACATTCACGGGTGAGCGCGTTATGGCCGACTTGTCGAATCGAGACAAGTTCCCGCGTTTACAGCTAGGTGGCGGGGTCTCGATTTCATGCGAATTGGCGCGCCGTGAATGTCGACAAGCTTACGTAAAAACTCGCACTTGCCCCTCAGATCTGAAGTGAAAGAATACACATGTATTAACTTAGAACGAACACCTTGTGAGAATGTTTTCTTTCATCTTTTCCTTCTTAACCTGTAATCGGCAACACGCGAGTCATATTCAATATTGGGATCGTTCATTGACTATGATCATCAATTGCAATCAATGAAATTGTGTGTTTGTGCTGTGACTACAACTTATCTTCTACTTCAATAATATTTTCATCTTCACTAATGCCCATAACTACGCCTTATAAGAATAACGGGTCTCCCTGGACAGAGTAAGCCGTGATCACCATTTCAAATTGAGTTAACATTAACTAATCTGTTATAAGATTACCACTTTATTTTCAGTGTCTCGGCAACCATGAATTCGACGAGGCAGTGGATGGAGTAACACCATTCATTAGAAACCTCAGTTCACCAGTACTAGCCGCTAACCTCATTTTAGACAAAGTGCCAGAACTACAAAACGAAAAGAACTTATATGCCTCCATAATAATAGTCAAAAATAATATTAAAATCGGAATTATAGGATATCTTACACCAGAGACCAAATATTTGGCGCCCGATAATAAAGTGGAATATGAAGATGAGGTTATAGCTGTAAGAAGAGAAGTGAATAAATTGAAAAGCAAAAATGTTAACATTTTAATAGCTTTAGGCCATTCAGGATTTGTTAAGGACTTGATAATTGCCAAGGAAGTGGAAGACTTAGATTTAGTTATAGGTGGACATTCAAATACCTTTCTATGGAATAGCGAAAGCACTTCAGAAAACCCTGAAACACCTGAAGGTCCATATCCTACAGAAGTTAAGCAATCAAGTGGCAGAATAGTAAGAGTAGTTCAAGCTTATGCTTACACTAAATACTTAGGCAAATTACACTTAATATTTGATACTGAAGGTGAAATAATTGGAAGTGATGGAATTCCGATACTACTTAATCAACAAATACCAAGAGATCCGGACCTGCTACAAATAATAAATAAATATCGGAAAGATGTAGATCGAGTAAATAATGAAGTTGTAGGCCAGTCTTATGTTTTCCTGAATGGATTATGTCGACTCAGAGAATGTAACATGGGGGACTTAATAACTGATGCTATATTAAACTATACCAGTGATAATTATGGTGAACAATATCCTGATGTGAATATAGCATTGGTGCAAGGAGGACGTATACGTACCTCAATAGTTCATACTGGACATCCTTTTTCAATGACCAGAGGAGATTGGATTACAGTATTACCATTTTCTGATACCTTATCAATACTTACAATGAATGGCACTTTGCTCAAGCAAAGTCTAGAACATTCTGTATCAACTTGGAGAACGATTGATAGCACAGGTCAATTTCAACAGTTATCTGGTTTGGAAGTAACTTATGATTTATCTAAACCTGTTGGATTTAGAGTAGTTAAGGCCAGAGCAGTCTGCTCAAATTGTAGTAAAAATATAAAACTGGATATAAAGGACAATTATGAGTATAAATTAATCATGCCTACATTCATAGCCGACGGTGGTGATGGCTATACAATATTTAAAAATCTTCCGAGAGAAACACTTGCTTATAATGAGTTGGATTGTGTATTGTACTATCTGAAAAAATATAGTCCTATAGAAGAGCCGGGAACGGGACGAATCAAAATATTGAACGAAGATAAAGTTGATAGTTATGTTAGTTCCAAAACATCAGGAGCCGTAACCTTAATGAGTAGTAAATATTGTTATACTCTAGGGTTATTATTATTACTATTTAAGTTATTATTTATTTAGTGTTTGGTAAAGTTAGTGAGAAATGGCTTATAGATGCTATAGAAGACTTTAACAGTATCAAAACCATCGAAACAGTATTTTACCGAGTAGTATTATATATTTGGTTAAATAATTTGTCAAATACTGTTTAAAATGTTTGTATTATATTAGCTCTCTATACATTTAATTTTGTAAAATTTAAATTATTTTTTGTTAAGCATTGTTAATAAGACTGCACAAATAAGCAACATAGTTATTAAGCCAATTAGAATACTTTTCGGGAAAGCTTGAAAATTTTAACAGTACCTAGGTAGCCACAACCTAACCCTATCTGTTTTAACAGAGCTTTAGGTTGGCAATGTGAGTAAAACGCATTCGTCCATTGGCTACAGGAGTCCCATTGGTCGTTCTAGTACAGTACAGTTATATACTAAGTACATAAATAAAATAGAAATATTTGTTTGTAAATATTATGAAATCTTTTATTTATTCCATTGGTAGATTTTTTATGTTGAAGTACTTGTAGCCCTGCTGACTCGATGTTTTATAAACCATCACTTTAGTCATCAACTTTCGTTAGCTGGTTCTCGGATGGGTCATCCCTTTGTTACATTTCATTTGCAGGCGTTTCTGTGCTTCAGAAGGCATTTTTAGCCGTTGATCCCGGTTTTCAGTAACATGGCAGTCGTTAAGCCAAGTTCAAGGACTTAAGGGCGGCTTGATAAAAAATAATAGCCATCACAAACTGCACCTGTCAATTTCAACATGACAATATGCTTACTAAAAACTGTAAATGAGTTGAAATTTGGGAAAACACCATGTCTTTGACCCATTTAGGGATTGAGGCATGACCATATGTAATTTACAAACAATGGGTGCCGGAGACCCCCCCCCCCCCCCTTACAACGATCATCGTTCTTAATAGGAGTGAGCCTAAGGCTAAGAACCAGGGTTATTTATCGCTCAAGCCGAGAAAAATTCAAGCAGGTTTCCACTAGAGATGGGCGGAGGGAAAAAACCCAACGGGAAAAAACCCGGGTTTTTTCCCGTTTGGGAAAAAACCCGGTATTTATGCGGGAAAAAACCCAATAGACGGGAATTTTCATTATTTGACGATCCGAAAAATATAAACATTCTTTTATTATCTTTAGGACAAATGCAACGAAAAATAGGTACTTTGCGATGCGCACATACTTTGCGCCGATGCATCTAGGGCACTAGATGTTGCCTGTTGTTCGAAATGTCAAAATGTGTAGCAGTATTCAGGAACTAAAATAAAACCAAACTGTTATTATAAAAGACGATTTGTTGTTTATATCAAAGATTCTTTCTGCGTATCGTGGCTGAATGTTACTTCATTGCAGATTAAACTTATATCGAAAATTTCAAGAATCTTTGACCAAAAAAAAACGAGCTATACTAATAATTATTTAGTACACTTTACAAAAGTGCCCGCAGCGGCCGTCAGGGTGATGAGGGGTTTACGCACTATCTCAGATGATGCGGCATGTCTCCTAGCCGGCTGGATGAGTGGCTGGAAAGGAGACACGGTGCTCTCTCCTACAGGTTGTCACAGATACTTCCAGTCCCTTCGGCCGCGTATGTAACCAGTATTCCCGTATCCCACGGGAGCTACGGTAAGTATCTGTGGCAAATACAACGGGAAACCATGGCCGAGTGCCAGCACTGCGGGGAGCGCGGGAAACACACTACATAGCGTGGGCGCAATAGCGCCAGGGCCCCGATCGTGGCAGGTCTGGACTTGGACACTCTCGCTGGAGACCAGAGGGAGTAAGTAGGACTGCGCCGCCTTTTTCTGCCCCCCCCCCCCCCCCCCAAAGATGCGGGATAGCATTTTGGATCTTATCCCTCAGAAAGATTCCAAGCTTAGCTTGTTCCATCGCTCGTTGCGCATCCTTAAGGGCGTGAACTAGCCCCACTCCGAGTGTCCACGTTTTGGCAACGTAGGTCATAATTGGTAGAACGCACTGGTTGAAGACTTTCGTCTTCATTCATTGCGGTATCGGCGAGTAGAAAATCCGGCGCAGTTTGCTGAATACTGCCCAGCCCAAGCGAATCCTTCTGGCTATTTCCTTATCCAGTTTACTCGTTTTTCAAATGTGGCTACCTGCCCAAGGTAGGTGTATTCATGGACAACCTCGAGCCTCGATCGCTCAACGTATATTGGTCCCGGCACGACATGCTCATTGAACATGACCTTGGTTTGGTCCACGTTCATGCTGAGGCCAACACGTCGAGACTTTTCACTAAGACTATGCAGCATACCGCTTACCTGTTTCAGCGCTATTAAAACGATGTCGTCAGCAAACTGAAGGTGTAGATACATTAACCGGTCATATTCACGCCCCATCCATTCCAGTCCAACGACTTGAAGACGTTTTCAAGCGCATTAGTGAAGAGCTTAGGAGATGTAGCATCTCCCTGTCCCACACCTCTGAGTAGGGCTATGAGATTGGTCTTCTTAGCGGTATCATACAAGCACCTCATCACCTCGATATATCGCCAATCATTACGACACCGCTGCAAAGCTTATAGAATTGCCCAGGTTCCTATTATACGATATAAAAGCTATTTTGCTGCCATGTCTGTAGTGTAGTCAAACTATTTCGTTTGTGACTATGTATATGAGCATTCGTGCTAAGTAAATGATCGTTCAGTGGCTGCTGAGGTATAGAGAGTAGTAAGAATACGTACTCACTGCAACCCTACTCAGCATTTTGGAGTTGCAGAGTCGTTTCCACCAAACTACCGGGTGCATTTCGGATAAAATTTTCTATATATCCATATAATCTCTATGACATTAATGGTTGGCCAGCTTCCTGAGCGGGCGACGTATATGGGTTCTCTGTGATGGTCAGGCTTCCTGATTTTTGCAGGTAAATGCAGGAGTACCACAGGGATCGGTATTGTCCCCAACTCTCTTTCTTCCTCATATCCATGACATGCTGTCCCTTGCTTGGATACATTCATTGTTATGCGGATGATAGTACTCTGCATGGGAGCTATTCTGGCCGTCCAGCCGATGGGTGACGCGATGTGGAGGAAAAGAGACGGCAACTCGTGGCCGATCTCGACCGGGACCTGGGCCGCATTGCCCATTGGGCTCATACAACTTGGTCGAGTACAATGCCAGAAAATCACAGGCGAGCGCGTTTATAGCATTTCTACCCCTACCCTCTCTTCAGAACATTACTACACTAAAGGACAACCTGGAGATCTTCGGTAGGTATAGACGTCCGGTGTGAGCTCAATCACAAAAACTACATAGAGAGTTGTGTTGGGCTGGCCTCGCGGAAACTAGGAGTCCTAAATAAGGTGAGGCGGTACTTCACGCCACATCAGAGATGTTAGCAGTACAAGACGCAGATTCGCCCCTGCGTCGAATACTGTTCTCATCATTGGGATGACTCCACGATGTACTTAGTTGACGCGCTTGACGCTATGCAGAGGGGCAGAGCCGTGCTATCCGAATTATTGTTTGTCCTCAGATGGTGGAGGTTGGCGTTCGCGTTCGTAGTTTCGGGTTACTTGTCGCTAAGAGCGAATGAATACACAGAGACAGGCTTTTTATTTAATTTCATTATATTTGATTAGATAGCACAGAATATTAAAACGTAACTATTTATTGAATTATTAACAAGAAGCCCTGAGACGGTTTCACCCAACTGCCCCTCTGTGAAAGTGAAAGTTCACTCCGATTGACGTTGTTATTTTTGTTTTATTTCAAACTTTGAACAGATGATCCACGTGACCTAGTGACGTAATATTATGCAAAAGAGTCACAGACTTCATACAAAGTCTCGCCATATAAGCGCCTCTGCAATATATTTTATAGAGAGGGGCTAAAATAAAGAAAGTTAGATTATCTCTAACTAGTTAGTAATACTGAAATAGAGCGTACTAAATGATATATACATGTAACTATACATTACCTAGATGTTACATATGCTAAATATGAAAAAACCCGAATAAATTCCCAATCGGGTTTTTTCCCTGGGTTTTTTCCCGGTTTTTTCCCACATTTGGGTTTTTTCCGGGCAAATTCCCATCTCTAGTTTCCACGTGCCACATAAGGCAACACAACGGGCTGTGTTGCCAAGTTATTAATTTATTTAACAATTAACCTACCCACATTATTTAAAACAAGGAGACGTAGTTAGGAAAAAAGAGTAGGTACAATGGCACTGCTTATTTCTATAAGAATTCTCTTCCAGCAGGCCAGCGAGAGGGAAATCTTACTAATATTATAAATGCGAAAGTTTGTGAGTGTGGATGTTTGTTACTTTTTCACGCTTAAACCGCTCAACGGATCGAGTTGAAATTTAGTACAGAGATACATTATAGTCTGGAATAACACATAGGCTACTTTTTGTCCCGGGAATAAGCTCCCGCGGGAAAAAAATTTTCGCGGGAGAAGCTGCGGGCGTCAGCTAGTATTAAATAATTCTGATTGCTGACCAAGATGTTCAGATCGGTGTTCGGCGTTCGGATCAGAACCCTCATCATTGACATCAATAATCATGTATCAGTTCTAGCCTACGTAACAAAAATCATCTAAGCCCAACATCAAGAAGTTACTTATTGACTGTAGGTTACTATAGACTATTTATAGTCTTTTGTTTACTCATTTACAACATTTTTTCCGCTTGTCTTAGGGAGAATAAATTGAACTAGAAACAATTTGCAGTTGAATTTGACCAGATTATTAGATACAAGTTATTCACAACACTTTTGGTAGACATTATTTACCAGCATGAGTAAGTTGTATAGTATCAAATTATCTTTGATAGTATCCAGGTTTGTACCTTAAAGTTCCATACAGTCTCAGTCGGTAAATCTAACAAATATAGTAACTACAATATTCCTCCTTTGTCTATCCATTTACTAAAATTCTAGACTTCCATTACCTACCTACTACTTACTTATTGCAGTCCGCACAAGTAATCTTTTCTTTCTTTGGACTGAATTAATGTTTCGGGTGTAGAAGAATTTATCTATCATAATATTTTGTAGACTTTGGCTACGCTTTTTATTACTTGTGTATTCCAAATTTCATTATTTAAAAATAAAGAATTTAATTCATAATATTGTTTGTTACAGTCTCTCGGGAATCACGAATTTGACAATGGTGTCAACGGACTTACTCCCTTCATTAAAAACCTAACATGCCCAGTTTTATGCGCTAACATTGATTTGAAGAAAGTGCCGGAGCTATCTAGCTTAACTAATCTTAAGAAATCGATTGTACTCGAAGTTGCTGGAAAAAAAATCGGTATAGTTGGCTATTTAACACCAGATACTAAAAACATAATATCAGTGCCCAATGATGTCGAATATATTAATGAAATCGACGCCTTAACAAAGGAAGTTAACGTTTTAAAAGATCAAGGCATAGGAATTATTATTGCTTTAGGACATTCTGGCTACGAAAAGGATTTAGAAATAGCCAAATATGTGGACGGTGTAGATTTAGTAATAGGTGGGCATTCACACACATTTCTGTGGAATGGAACTGTCCCAGATTCAGAACAGTCTCGAGGCCCTTATCCCACCTATGTGCTTCAAGCATCTGGTAAAAGTATACCCGTTGTTCAAGCATATGCTTACTCTAAATATCTAGGCAAAATCCACATATTATTTAATTTGGATGGTGAGGTAATCAGTGTTAAAGGAAGTCCCATTTTATTGGATAACACGATCCCACAAGACCCAATTACAATGGAACTAACAAACGAATACCGCAAACGTTTGGAAAATATAACAGAAGAAGTTATAGGAAGCACTTTAGTTAAATTAGAAGGAAAGGGTTGTATGTATCACGAATGTAATGTTGGAAACTTAATCACTGATGCTATGGTTTTTCGATATGCCGTAGACTATAAAGGTAAACATTGGACTGATGCACCAATTGCTATTATTCAAGCGGGTGGCATAAGAGCATCCTTGGCACACACAAATATGCCTGCAAATATAACGAAGGGTGAGCTGCTAATGATAATGCCCTTTAGTGACATATTGGTTACAGTTACAATGAATGGCACAGTTCTAATGGAAATGATTGAATTCTCTATAAGTAAATATAATAATATAGGGCCATTTTTACAGTTTTCTGGTATTAAAGTTGTATATGATGTTAAAAACCTTGCAGGGTCTAAGGTGCTTGAAGCGAAAGCCAGATGTTCGGCTTGTGACGTACCGACTTACTCTAAAATTACCGATAAAGGCATATATAAAATTATAATGTCTAGTTTTCTCGGTATAGGGGGTGACGGTTTTGTAATGATCAAAGATTTACCCAAAGAAATTTTAAATTATACTCAAGAGTTGAGTTCTGAGTATTACATATCTAGGCATAGTCCAATATACCCTGAAGTTGAAGGACGAATCACATTTCAATCATACCATGAGCATCATGCGAAAATAAATGCTAATAGTTCCTCATCTGCATTATCATTATCACCATTGCTTGTTTTAATTGTGTTATTTAATTTATAGTCTTTGATAAAGTTGTTTCTTAAAATATTAAGAATGAATTCTTTGTTTAAGATTTTAGTTTAAAGGCAACCATCGCTAAAATTCGTAAGTTTGGTGATCAAGCTATGAAATACAAAAGTAATAAAAAGAAAAATTGTTTTATTCAAAATTTACTTTGCTTCATTGTGCCCTTTATCAAGCCCTCAAAATTTTATATTAGCAGGATTTATTAAGAAACAATTTGAGATGAAGATTAAATCTATAGTCTGGAACAAATACCTAAATTGAATAAATTTAATTACCTTCAAGGTAACTTAAAATTTATTTAACTTCGATATTTGTTTTTTTAAATATCATCCATCACCAAGTTACACGATTTTTTCCCGAGGGGCAGGCAGGAGCATGCACATACTTCATCTGATAATGTCGAACGATATGGCGGTAAGCTTATTGGCGTTTTGAATAAGACAGAGACAGCATGTGACTACCTTATATTGACCTTGGCTGTGGTTGAACGGCTTATCGTACTCTCCGAAGCATGAAACGTCAGTAAATATCACAAACGGGAACCAATTTCAGGACTGAGTTTAGCTTATTCAAACCTAAGGAGGTTACAATCGGTGATAGTCCAATTTTCAGTGAATGGGCCAGTGAGGATACATAAAAGTGGACAATTGAAAAAATAAAAAGTAAAAAAAAAATACAAAAACTGTATGTATATAACTATACTCAGAAAGACAGATGAAGTTCAGAGAACAAGTGTATATGCCCGTATGTACTCCGTAGCTTCCCAACAGTGAAAGAATTTTTCAAATTGTACCAGTAGTTCCAGAGCCTATTCGATGCAAACAAACAATCACATCTTTACAATTTATAATATTAGTGAAGATAAACTATTCCATACTAAACAATTCGGTTTCACGCGCGGTCGGTCCACCACTGATGCTGGAGTCAAATTATAAGAGTATATATGTAGGCCTGGAAGGAGTCATTGATGCTTAAGGTGTATTCTGTGACTAATCTAAGGCCTTCCATTGCGTCCAGCCTTAGACTTTAATTAAAAAACGAGTAGTTATAAATGGTAACAGTACATAAATGATCTCCCTCACCTTATAAGCGACGATCACGAGGTAGTTTTGTTTGCTGATGACACATCTTTAATATTTAAAGTTAAACGTGGACAGCACAAACTTGACGAAGTAAACACTGCCCTCTAGAGTAGTCCACTGGTTTAATGCTAATAATTTATTGTTAAATGAAACTGAAACAAAATGTATTAGATTAACCTTGCCAAATGTAAAGCTCGTAAACAGAAATACACTCATTTGCAAAAAAAACGGGCGGTTTTGATTTTCATTCATCTTTAAAAAGATACAATACCAAAAAGGTTTCAATCGTTTGTACACGTTACTGGCCGGTTTTAAAAATGCCGTGGTATTTAAAAAAGTACCTACGTTCTAAATTCAAATTTTCATTTGATGCTCATTTTTACAGAAAACCCCCCTTTATCCTACATTTTTGGCGCGAAGTTCCAGGAGTTAACATCGACTTTCACAACTTTTATTCAATTTTTATCGATTAATTTCATATCCTTGACTGTCAAAGCTTTATTTATTGCTGTTTGGCTGTATCAAAAATGGTAGATAAAGTGGTAAAAGCTACCAAAATTATCACGCTGCTTGAAGAGGGTTGCAGCCAATGTTTCGTGGCTAGGAGGCTAAATGTTAGTCGCTCGACGGTCCAAAGGACCTGGCAGCGATATCAGGAGACTGGTTCCGTCGAGAGAAGGCCTGGTTCTGGAAGAAAACCACGGGATGATCGTTTTCTTGTGAGTCGCACATTGAGAAATCGCAAATCTTCGTATGTGGATCTTAAGAACAACCTCCAAGAAGTAAGAAATGTGCATATTAGTCTATGGACGGTCAGGAGGAGGCTTCTCGCTGCCAATATACGCAGTCACCGCCCGGCCCGCGGCCCCAAATTACTCCGTGAGCACAGAGTTCACAGGCTTGGGTTCGCTAGAAATTGTGAATCATGGACTAAAGAAGATTGGAATAGGGTTTTGTTCTCTGATGAAGCCAGGATATCTCTGTTCGGTGAAGATCGACGTCGGCGAGTGCTAAGAAGACAAGGAGAACGCTTTGCAGAGGCATGTTTCGAAGAAATCACACCTTATGGTGGGGGCTCTGTTATGTTTTGGGCAGGAATAAATTCAATGGAACGTACAGAGTTAGTCTTCATTGAAAACGGCTCACTGACTGGACATCGATACATAACGGAAGTTCTAATTCCTCATGCATAACCCGCATTGGCCGCTCTAGGTTAAGACTCGATTTTTATGGACGACAATGCTCGCGCCCACCGATCCCGCGATGTTAATGCGTATGTGCAAGAGGTCGGCATTCGTCGTTTGGATTGGCCAGCTCGAAGTCCCGACCTCAATCCCATAGAGCATGTCTGGGACGTTCTAAAACGGCGTGTGAGATCAGTACACCCGGCTTCGCAGACCATCAGAGAGCTGAAGAATGTGATTACTGCGGAGTGGGAACGTATTCCGCAAGCAAGTATCCGGGATATACTCGCTAGCATGCCCAGACGAATTCAAGCTGTGATTTTAGCTAGAGGGGGTCACACTCGATACTAAACATTTATCTGCTTTTACTTTATTAAAGAAAAACAAACAAAAAAACCTTTTTATTTTTACTTCATGAGCATAATGCACTACTAGCGAACATACACTACTAGCGACGTTTAGCATTATGTCCCATGAATTGTAACAAAATTTTATGAAATACTGATGAAAACGATTATTTTCTTATTAATTTACCAAATTGTGAGGATAAAATTACCTATAATTATCAAACAAAGCAATATTAACATTTGAAATGGTTCATTGCTTAGGTGCCCGTTTTTTTTTGCAAATGAGTGTATTAGGATTAGGGATAATCAAATAGAATTGGTCGATGAAACTGTCTTTCTGGGCATAAAGTTAGACTTCAACTTGCAGTGGGGGTCTCAAATCTAGAGTCTCGGGCAGACTGAACTCGTCAGCCTATGCCGTTAAAAAGATCCGACAACTGACAGACATTAGAACAGCGCGTCTTGTCTACTTTAGCTATTTCCACAGTGTCATGACCTATGGCATATTATTGTGGGGTAACGCTGCCGACATCGAATGTATCTTTGTGTTGCAGAAAAGGGCTGTTCGGTCTATCTATGATATGGGGTTTCGGGAGTCATTAAGAGAAAAGTTTAGGGATATCAACATCCTTACTGCGTATTCACAGTAGGTACATATGTATATGAAAATTTATTATTAGTCATAAACATAACAGTAAATTTATAAAAAATAGAGATATACATAACCTAAACTTAAGAAATAAGAGTAAATTGGCTATCTCTAGATATAGGCTTCATAAAATAAGCAATTCTTTTGCGGGCAGTTGTATTCGAATGTACAATACATTGCCGACAGCCATAACAGGTTTGTCAGTGAATTAATTTAAAAAACTCATGAAATCTAAATTGTGCAAGAAAGCTTATAATACTCAGCATTAAAAAGTTTCTAGAGGACAAAGCTGCCTGGCAATGACACGAATTGCTCCTTTCGTCATAAAAAACTGTATTAGATTGTAAGATGAATTTTGGGAGCGTCCAGACTGAGTTTCTTGGGGTGTTCTTCTCAGTCTGTAGCATTTCCGAACCCCTAGTAAATTTTTAATTTCAAAGGGAGTTTATTTTTTTTTTATTTTGCTTATTTCCGTGATCGTTTATCTAAAGTCTCTACTTTAATATCGGATAGTTAGCAGTTTAAAATTAGCCTTAAAACATTTTAGTACCAATAACTGATGATGAAGAATACCGGTAAGCAGGTCAGGTAAGCAATTTTGCAGAATTTTTAAGCAGTAAAATTAACGTGGCTTGGATGAAATCAATAGTGGTGGTGGTGGTGGTTGCTTTTTGGTTTTGTTATTTATTTATGTCGCAAACACATTATTTATAATAAAAACATGAAACACACACGTACTACACAAACGCACGCCGTCCATGCGCACTCCACTCTCAACTTCAACTGTTCGATTTTTGTAAACAATATCGGACAATAGATGTCATTCAAATAACAAGGAAATGTTTCATAGAACACATACAATCAAACAGTGGCGGCGTAAGGCGTGGGCGACGTGGGCCACCGCCCACGGCCTCGCGGTACAAGGGGCCTCGCGCCTCAAAACTTTTATGCATTGCTTCATAGCGAGAATAAAATAAAAAAAAAGATATATAATAATTTTGCTGTGAAAATTATGTATCGATTCATACAAATCGGCGGACATAAGAATCTTGAAAAAGTTTTTACTGATTTTACAAAAACTAATGATGCCAGCCAATGTGTTTATCTTAATAATTGTGGTCAAAATCATTGAAACACAAATTTGTATAGATTCCATTTTAAAAAATATTCAACAAAAACCGATTTCAATGTATGGAAAAGAAGTACATTAAAAAAGGGATAGTTTGCGATTTTCTCGTGTTTTCTTATTTTAACGCTTAGAGTGACTTTTAATGGGTTGTTAGCAAAATATCTGCCAAAAATTTTAGGTATCACTAGGCACCCCTCTGGGAGCTATATGACAAAATATAATTTTTCTTATTTTGTTTAAGAAAATTACATCTAATTCGTTTTTTCCAGTTATAATTGTTACTTATAATTGTTTCAGTTATAACTACAGTTTAGCTTAGTAATGTCCTACCCACATCAAAAATAATATGACTAGCATACGGGATCGGGAGTTTTTGAGAGATAATTTTAAGCAGACAACTATAATTTTTTCCTACTTTTTTAGCAACATTTTTGTATTGTATAGTGATTTTTCATTTAGATTTGAAGAAAATAATGTATTAATCAAATAAAACAATAACACGTTTTATAAAACATATATATCATAGTTATATAAATACAAAAACTTACTTATAAAAACAAAAGTGGTAATAAAAAAAGAAAAAAATAGAACCGACGTCATACAAATACTTAAAAATAAAATTTACTTAGCACAAAGTAATAGGTATGTATTTTGATTTATCAGATTTTATTCAATATAATATTGAAGTCAGCGCCAAGTAAACCCATAGGCTTAGGTAGGTATTATTAATGGCACCAACTTCAATATTATCTATCTATCTATACTTATAATAAAACTGTTGAGGGTCGAGAGTCTGTACATGGGAGATATTTAGAAAATTTTAATTGGAGGGTGTTCTCTAATCGATACAGAAGCCGAAAATGTAATTCAAAATTTTCATGTCTGTCTGTCTGTCTGTCTATCTGTCTGTCTGTCTGTCTGTCTGTCTGTATCCCGAATAAGTATCACGCCGAAACTACTGAACCGAATTGAATAATACTTGGTACATTCCGAGCTTATAGTCCGAGTAAGGTTCTAGGATACTTTTGATCCCGATATTTTGCGTGGTTCCTGCGGGAGAGGGGATCACAGACAAAATGATTTTTCAGTTGTAATTTCTCAACGCGTGGTCCGATTTCAAATATTGTTTTAATGTTGGAAAGGGAGTACTTAAAGGATCATTCCACACAAGTTTCGATATTGAGGGTTATGTAGTTCAGAAATTAGAGACATTTCAACTTTTGCTAAACCTATAATTCAAGGGTTTCTTTGAATGTAAGGCTCATTCTAAACTGGCGTGTTGGCTTAATCATAAAAGTGATTAAGAAAGATTAAGTCCATTCTAAAACATTTCAGTCCACGCCTTCGGCGCGGACTGAATTATTTTACAATAGCCTTAATCATTAAGCTCTTTTATGATTAAGCAAACAGGGCAGTTACATACGTTTCCATGAGTTTGTTGAAAAAATACCTGACCTTTTAAACACCTTTTATGGCGTAAACGAAGGTGCGCGGGTCAGCTAGTATTGAATAAAATCTGATAAATCAAAAAACATATTACTTTGTGCTAAGTAAATTTTATTTTTAAGGATTTGTATGAAGTCGGTTCTATTTTTTTTTTTATTATTACCACTTTTGCTTTTATAAGTAAGTTTTTGTATTTATTTTATTATTTTAAGTGACTTGTGGACCGAAAAGTATATCTATCTAGGTGTAAAGTTCTCATCAACACAAATCAATATAGCCGAAACACAGGGTAACTGCTGTAAATCGTTAAGGAATTCCCTTGACTGTCTTTCGGTTCCATCATCAGAGACCTTCATTAAATTGTAGTACATTAAAGCACTTAATCAAAAAGTTAACAAAAGCACTAGTGGTCCCCACAATTTTCGGTGGTTGCCCTCGATTTCTCCTGGATCCCAGAATCAGATCCTGATACCCTGGATATGGGACCACCTCAGAAGTAGCCTCTTTCAAACAAAAAAAAATTACGAAGTCCATGCATTGGCGCCGCCGCCGCTATCGCGTAACATACATACAAAACAAAAACATAGCGTACGAATTGAGAGCCTCCTTTTTTTAAAGTCGGTTAAAAATAATAGCTTAAAATAAATAAAAATATAGAACAGAAACGATTCAATTAACATATACCTACCTATGTACAGTACCTACATCAAATAATCAAACAAAGTTAGAATTATATAAACTTAAAAAAAAATTGCGTAAATTAAACATAGACAATTAAATTAAAATAATGTACATTCAATAATCGAACAAAATTAGAAATAATGTAGACAAACCATTAGCATTAAAATAAGAAAACACGAGAAAATCGCATGCTATCCCTTTTGTAATGTACTTTTCCATACATTGAAATCAGTTTTTGTCGAATAATTTTTAAAATTGAAGTCTAATCAAAATTATGTTTCTATGTTTTCGTCTCGACTATTTCAGATAAACACATTGGCATCATCAGTTTTTGTAAAAACAGTAAAAAGTTTTTCCAAATTCTTATGTCCGCCGATTTCTATGAATCGATCCACTGTACGCCGCCGACCAGTGCGGGGAATCCCTTGTTTTATTCCTTCCGGACTGTTGGTACCACTGCTAAGTTCCACCAAGGGGTCCAACAGGATTTACAAATACTCCTGGACCCATTTAGGTAGTGGAACCAACATATATGTTCTATCCTGGATTTTTTTGGGACGAGTGACCCCACATTTGACGTAAACCTCTGTGGTTTAATTTTCTTTTTCCTTATGGCGATACTATTAATATTGGCGCCACAGAACAGGGCCTCGCGAAATCTGTCTTGCCCACACCAAATTTAGGTCTTGCCCCGCCACTGCAATCAAACTTGTTCATAGAAAAGTAGAACGTAAGCACGCTAAATTTAAGTTTAAAGTCGCCTGGGGAGGTGCGGTGCAATTGCACCGCTTGGGTGTTGACGGAATGGCGCGAAACAATGCGCGGTGCAATTGCACCGCTTTGGGGAAATAAGAGTTAAACAATAAATAGTTGTAGAGTCGTCATAAATTAATGTTGTACCTAGTAATATAGGTAGGTATACACAGTTTATAACTGACAAATACAAATGCATCTGTCCCAGAAAACCCTTTGAAATCGGTGACTCAAAGTTTGTCAAGGTTATCTTCGTACACAATAACTATACATCTCCCTTCATATCATATCATAATCATAATCTTTATTTGCCTTAAATGGGGTAAGTACATAAAAGGATGTTGAGTAGTTACATAGAACAAGCCCATTCAGCTATATTATACAGCATGCAAATTTAAAAATAAATTAAATGGTACCAACACAATATTACTTCATGGTTTACATAATTTATATTCGATTGTTATGAGATCTCTTAATAAGTACGTTCTTTTAATATGCGGTCCTTTTCTTATACTAATTTTATACATAATTAATCATTATTCACAATTTACTAGTCAGAAAATCATTTACAGAATAAAATGTCTCAGATATCAGCCACTCCTTGAATGCTGGAATAAACTTATTGACCTTAAGTGCCTTAATATTTTCTGGAATCTTATTGTAGATTTTAATGCACATCGAGTAACAATTTTTCCGATATCGTGCCGTTTTAGGTACAACTTTCAATACAAGTCTATTAGGATTTCTGATGTTTACCCTATTGGTGACATCTTTGGCTTGTGTAAATACTTCAGGGTGATGTTTCACAAATTTAGCTACCTCTAGAATGTATAGAGAAGGCAAGGTTAGAATGTTTAATTCTTGAAAATATGGCGAACATGATACATCGGGGCGATATTACATATTGACCTTATGCAGCGTTTTTGTGCAATAAAAGCTTTATCAATGTTTGTACCGTTGCCCCACACAAGTAATCCATACCGTAGCACAGACTCAACGTATGCAAAGTAAGCTGTGCATGCCGTGCTTCGGCTGGAAATCCTTGCCAGTTTGTAAAGAGCAAATGAAAATCCATTTACTTTATTTGCCACTCTATCTATATGTTCATTCCAGTTAAGTTTATCATTTATCATTATGCCTAGAAATGTCGCATTTTTAGCCATTTGTAAATTTTGTCTATTGTGATTAATACTCATATTTATATTTTTGAAATGCCATGCCATTAAAATATGCTTTATGGATCCGTCTATTTCCTTTCCCTACCAAAGTCCTATACCTATCAGATTTTGGGTAGGGGACAAAACTGTATTCATTTCCGTGTATAAGCATAGCATGTCTTCCAATGAAATTAGATAATTTATTTAAGTGTTGATGAGAGCGCCAATTCTACTAGGTACAACTGAATTGTACTCGTACTATGTTATTACAATTGGTTTCTATGCAATTTAAGTTCTAGGTTCTAGTGCTTGATTTTCATTTCGGTGTGTTGATGTTTTGTCATTTCGGTTGACAAACTGTCAACAGAAATGATAAAAAATTTCATTGCGGTTAATGTTTTTCATTTCTGTATAGTTATAGTAACGGCTTATTGGTTCATTTTGGTTTCATTGTTTCATCTCGGTGCATCATTATTTAATCTCGGTGTCTCATTATTTCATTTCTGTGGAAATTCGTGTCATGCTGGCTATAATTTTTGCAAAATTGTCTCTCTTGTCCGTGTAAATAATTCTCATAAAAAAATGTATTTGCAATATTTAATGCGGTGGTCTAAACAATTGAAATTATTTTGTCTCTGTGATCGAAATATTTTTTCTTGACTATAATCGCAAAAGTTCACTTTGATTATGTTAAAATTACATACAAACTATTCACAACACTGTCGGTGGACATTACTTACTAGTACTTCCATGATTCAACATAGTATCCAGGTTTGTACAGGAGTTCCATACAGTTACGAGTAAAACTAACAAATATCTCTGTGTAGGTGTTTCCAACTAATATCATTTTCTTTGGTATGTGGTATCTATTTCTGTTTGTTGTTGACTAATATTTTTTTCTTATTTTGTGTTTATATCTTATTTAAGTTAAATGTGTGTTAGTTTTGTTTGTACTTTGTTTGTTTGTGCTGTGCCTATCTTGCGTAAAATAAATGTTTTTTTCCTTCCTTCCTTTCTAATATATATGTATAGATATATAATATATATTTGCAATTACCCCTCATCTCCCTATCCTCTTGCTAAAACTCTAGACTGCTATTACTGCGTATCGCTGTCTTTATCAGAAATGAATTGTGATTCAGTTTTCTTATCCTTTCTTTGGAGTGGTTTGATGTAATGGGTGTACTTGATATTAAGCATATTTTTGGCAAAGTTTTCAATTTTTTGTTACTAGTGCTAACTATAAATACTACATTGTCTTTGGTTGCGGTTCAATTACTTGTATATGCCAAGTGTCAATATACCATAATACAATTATTTAATCCTTAATATTATTTGTTACAGTCTCTCGGGAATCACGAATTTGACAATGGTGTCAACGGACTTACTCCCTACATTAAAAACCTAACATGCCCAGTTTTGTGCGCTAATGTTGATTTGAAGAAAGTGCCGGAACTAGCCAGCTTAACTAATGTTAAGAAATCGGTTGTACTCGAAGTTGCTGGAAAAAAAATCGGTATAGTTGGCTACTTAACACCAAATACTAAAAACATTATAGCAGTGCCCAATGATGTCGAATTTATTGATGAAATCGAAGCCTTAACAAAGAAAGTTAACGCTTTAAAAGATCAAGGCATAGGAATTATCATTGCTTTAGGACATTCTGGCTACGAAAAGGATTTAGAAATAGCCAAAGAAGTGAACGGTATAGATTTAGTAATAGGTGGACATTCACATACATTTTTGTGGAATGGAACTGCCCCAGATTTAGATCAGTCTCGAGGCCCTTATCCCACCTACGTGCTTCAAGCATCTGGTAAAAGTGTACCCGTTGTTCAAGCATTTTCTTTCACGAAATATCTAGGCAAAATCCACTTGTTATTCGATTTGGATGGTGAAATAATCAGACTTAAAGGGAGTCCCATTTTATTGGACAACACGATCCCACAAGACCCAATTACAATGGAACTAACAAACAAATACCGCAAACGTTTAGAGAATATAACAGAAAAAGTTGTAGGAAGCACTTTAGTTCAATTAGATGGAAAGGGATGCATAAATCACGAATGTAATCTTGGAAACTTAATCACTGATGCAATGGTATTTCGATATGCCGTAGACTACAAAGGTAGCCATTGGACTGATGCACCAATTGCTATTATTCAAGCGGGTGGTATAAGAGCGTCCTTGGCACACTCAAAAATGCCTGCAAATATAACGAAGGGTGAGCTGCTAATGATAATGCCCTTTGGTGACATATTGGTTACAGTTACAATGAATGGTACAGTTCTAACAGACATGATTGAGTTCTCTATAAGTAAATTTGATAAGAAAGTGTCATTTTTACAATTTTCTGGTATTAAAGTTGTATATGATGTTAAAAGACCTGCAGGATCTAGGTTGGTTGAAGTTAAAGTCAGATGTTCAGCTTGTGACATACCAAGTTATTCAAAAATTATCGATAAAGGCATATATAAAGTTATAATGTCTCGTTTTCTGGCTATGGGTGGTAGCGGTTTTGCAATGTTCAAAGATTTACCAAAAGAAACTTTGAATTATACTCAAGACCTGAGCTCTGAATATTACATATCTAGACATAGTCCAGTATACCCTGAAGTTGAAGGACGAATCACTTTTCAATCAGACCATCAGCATCCTGCTAAAATAAATGCTTATAGTTCCTCATCTACAATAAAATTATCGTTACTGCTTATTTTTATTGTGTCATTTCATTTATAGTCTTAGATAAAGTTAGTTCTTCAATAATTTGTATGACTTAATTTTATTCCCTTTGTCTACTAAAATCCATAACAAAGATCCATCAAAGATTTTAAGTGTAAGGCAAACTTCAAAAATTCAGAAGTTTGGTGATATTTCAGAAAGCGATTAAATACATATTATGAACAAAAAATAAAATACATATTGAGTACTAACATTGTTTTATTCAATATCTTGGGGGCTTGTTATCGAATAAGGCATCAAACCCCTTAATATTTCTTATTGCCAGTCTAAAGCCTTAAAAAGACTTGAAAATGAAGTCTAGCTTACGTAGAACAAATAATTACCTAAATTAATTAAAAAAACCGCACAAGAGCGAGTCGGACTCGCCCACAGAGGGTTCCGTACATGTATCCGTCCATTCCACCTTCCGTCCGCCCGTCCGTCCCTCCGTTTGTCTGTCAAGAGTCAAGACCCTTTAAATCCTAAATGCGTAAAGATTCGAGTTGAAGTTAATAACTTACGTACTTTAAAGACCGTTTTTTTATGATTTCGTCTCAAAAGTACAATTTTTAGAATTTTTCCTATATTTGTGGTAGGTATATGAGGATATTACTTGCCAAATTTCATGGTTCTAGGTTAACGGGAACGAAATACACCTTTTTGACGACCTATGCGGCCGTAACTTTTTTCTGCGTTAACTTAGAAGTTTATTTTTTTATTGCTGCAAAGGACTTCAAACCTTAACATATTGGTATTAATTACCAATATGTTATACCTTCACGCGTTCACGCGATAAAGGGTCTTGACAGACAGACGGACGGACGGACAACAAAGTTATCCCATAAGGGTTCTGTTTTATCCCTTGAGGTACGTAACCCTAAAATTCATGAAATTTTTTGGTAGATATTTCTTCTAACGTCTTCTCAAAGTTGGCTCTGAAGTCCTTTTTTCGGTTACATTTATTTTTGCCCCAGGGGTAGGCAGAAATATATAGGTGCTGCACACTTTGACAGATAAATGTCTGGTGAAGTCGTGCAGTGACCCTATTCAATCAATCAAATCAGCCTATGACATCACAAGCCAGATGCTCTATTTATTCTTTTTTTTTTTACTTTCTTTTTATCATGATGAGCAAGCTTTTGACGGCTAAGTGACGTCTTTATAGTCAGCTTTTATCATTATTGTCCGAATTGTCGACCCCAAATGTGTTAAAAATGAAATTGACTTTTTGGACAAAGTTTCCCAACTTTTGGGCTCCGAAACGTCACTTAGCCGAGACATATTAAAATAATATAAGGACAGCTTGGAGCTACCTGATGACCCTTTTTCAAGTCTACTTCAACTTCACCTTTCGACGACCTTGGCAATCGGGACCAACGGCTTATCGTATTCTTTAAAGCACGAAAACTCTAGTAAATATTACAAACAAAGCTTACCCGGGGTTCCCAACCGTAGGCAGTTGGGCAGGATAGGTGTGGGTTTTAGTCGGTAGGAGTCCGGCATAGCATCCATGTAGGATTTTCGTCACGTTAATAAAAGCCCCGTGTGGCGTCGACGGAGACGGGGCCCCAATATATCCATAGGGTGTCTTAAGAGGCGACTAAGGGAACACTTTCGCAAAAAGATCTATTGCGTAGAGGAGGAAAACTCAAAATGATAACCATGTCACTAAAATGACAATCGTTAAGCCAAGTTGAAGGCATGAAAAATGTCAACATCGCGGCGACCTGCGCCTGTCCATTTCAACACGTCAATAGGCTCACCACCTATTACGTGGGACATAAAACTATGAGGTGAAATGTGGGCGTATACTATGCTTCTGCCTACCCCTTCGGGGATAAAGGCCTAACTATGTATGTATGTATGTTAAAAAAATATTAAAAATGGTCTACCATCTCAGGACAGAGCTTAGCGTACAATTCTTACTGCAGTGATCGATTCCATAACATCTCTACTTTTTTTTATACCACTAAGGTGGCAGATTAGCATACGGCCCACCAGAAGGACTGGTGGTCACCGCAGCCTATGAACGTTTGCAACACCAGAGGGGCCACTCTCGCGCTGCCGACCCTGTAGGAATTAACATCGGACAGTTAGCAGTCCAAAAGTTACTAGGTACCTAGGTACCTACTGATGATGAAGCTATAATTTTTCCACTAAGTAGTAGGTATAGGTACTGTACCTATAACTGCTGGTGAAGAATAACGGCAAGGTAACACAGGTGATTATGATGACACCGAGGACGCCCAACCAGCTGGGTAAGATCATTTATGGGCTCCGGACACGGCCAAGCGACTTGAGTCAATATCATGTGTCGATGCACAAGAAATCACGCACACTGAAGCTACTTTCATTCACATTTTGCCAGACTTGAGTCAAGTCTTGACCGTCTCCTGAGCCCGTTGTAATAATATTATAATAATAATATATCTAATATATTTCATTTCAAGTCACAAAACTCATTTTGTTAGTAACAATATTTTGCTTAGCCTATGTTAGTAACTAAAAACTAGTGTCCGACCGAAACTGGTTTTCCGGCCGAAACCGAAACCGAAACCGAACTTTCGGCCCCAGGGTCAGTTTCGGCCAAAACCGAAACCGAAACCGAAACTCACGTGTTCATATTGAAAAAAAAAAAAACAGCCAAGTGCGAGTCGGATTACCGCACAGAGGGTTCCGTTACAAAAATTGGGCAAAAAAATTACGTTGTATGGATACTTTTTTCTTATTTTAGTAGGTATTTTTTGTTATACTGGCAACAGAATAGGGTGGCAGTGTCTCTTGACATCGCCAACGCTTTCAACGCCTTGCCCTGGAGCTGCATTTTGGAGACTGTTCTTTACCATGGAATGCCTCCATACCTACGTCGAATTGTCGGGGCCTATATTTCCGAGAGGGCCATAACTTACCCGAGCTGGCTAGGGCTGGGTCGGACAGATGTGTCGTTCGGTGTTCCTGTGGAACATCGGTTACGATTGGGTGCTGCGTGGACCGTTGCTCAGAGGTGTTACGACGACACCCTCATTACAGCGCTAGGAGCAACGCACCGAGACGCAGCCCTAAAGGCCACCTGCGGGATCCAGCTTACATATAAGGGGCGTCAGCGTCGGCATCGAGCTCTCGATGACATATCTGGGACTCGTACTCGATAGCCGGTGGAACTTCGAATACCACTTCCGAAGTTTGGGCCCACAACTGAGGGAGGGGGGCATCAGCCTCACTCTTATGGTTGTTGCCCAATATCAGGAGACCCATCGCTCCCTGCAGGAGACAGTACCTTGGGATCGTGCGGAGCATGGCCCTATACGGGGCCCCCGTATGGGCGTAGATCCTGATGACAGAAGGGTCGCCTTCTGTCATCAGGATCTACGCCCATACGGGGGCTGTCAGGGTGATAAGGGGATACCGCACGATCTTAGCTGAGGCGGCATGTCTTCAAGCCAGGGCCCGTCTATAGGACCTGGAAGCGCTACTTGCATCATTATTTAATGGCGCAAAGAGGCGCTGGAGCAGGGCCATAGGCCTCTTTATGTGTACAGGTCATGCTCGAAGTCATGCTAGAACCATTATACTTCTGTGTATTGAAATTGTCTGTCTGTCTTGTCCCTGAAAAAATCGCATTAAATAAATGTTGGTAATCTAAAGCAATTTTACCGAATTCGAAAACAAAAAATTGCAAATCGTCTATGATGATTTAGACATCATACTCTTTAAGGGTAAATCTATCATCGTTCCAGTTCCCAACATTAAATTTAGAATCTGGATGTTGAATGAATTGCTAGCTGAAAATAACCGGCATAGGCGAGTTGCCTTGCTGGCATCCAAGCCAACACCAGATTTTTTTTCTATTTTTTGCGTCTGCAAATCTCTCATGGATAGCATCCATGCGGGACTTTTAGCAACTAAAACCACAAGGTGACCCAATGCCTTCGGTCGGGACTTCGGGAGCCACGGATAGCCTTCGGAAGGAAGCCAACAGCTGAATCGAGAAGTTTGTCAATATATCTATACTAATATTATAAAGAGGAAAGATTTGTTTCTTTGTTTTTTTGTTTTTTCGTTTTTTTGTTTGTTTGTTTGTAACGAATAGGCTCCGGAACTACTGGACCGATTTGAAAAACTCTTTCACTGTTGGAAAGCTACACTCTTTGCGGTGAACATAGGCTATACTTTATTTCCGTATTCCCACGAGAACGGGAACTACGCGGGTGAAACCGCGTGACGTCCGCTAGTATATCAATAATTTGGTTAACATCTCATCTAAATTTTCCATTCTGTGTATACAGACTGGAAATTTTTTAGAAGTGTAACTGCATTTAAAGATTTTCGATAAATCATTAACTTCAGCCAGGAATCGAACTTGTGAGATGTGAAAAAAAGAACTTTCTGTATAGCCTCAAAATACCTCAAAAATAACACCTCTATATCCTACCAAGTAAGTCTTTCTTATGGAACAATTTCAAATAAACAACACAAAGAAAGATCAAATTGTGAAGATCCTACGGGTCAGTATGGGAATTGAAAACCGAAGTTCAAAATATTATTTCAAGTATTCATCGTAATATCTCGATACACAAGACGTGTAGAATCCCTATTAATATTATAAATGCGAAAGTAACTCTGTCTGTCTGCCTATCCGTCTGTCTGTCTGTTAGCTTTCACGCCTAAACAGCTGGAGTGATTGAGATGAAATTTGGTATAGGGATAGTTCGAGGCCCTGGGAAGGACATAGGCTACTTTTTAACCGACTGCGGAGAAGGAGGGTTATGATTTTATGCGATAACGACTTCCACGCGGTCGAAGCTGCGGGGAACAGCTAGTTTTCAATAAATCAGGTTTAGGTAAGTATTACAGAACATTATGAGAGTTACCTACCCAGTTATCAAAGTAGGCACCTGCAGTATCTTTAACTTGCGGACTTATACTAGAACTATTAGTTCTAGTGTTAAGAAACCTTGTAAAGTATGTAGAGTACCTCGTCTTTGAAAAGAAAGTAGAGGAAGAGAACAGGAACCGACAAATCATCGATATCAGTGCTACTTGCTGTTTTCCTAAAGTAACTTCTAATACTACCAACTGTATAGCAATGTAGGTACGTATTACATAGAATATATTATATAATCTGTGGTATTACCAAGCTAACATGACATACTATGCACAAGTAAGGAAGTAGGCGTAAAAAGGAACGCTCTGCAGCTGATGTACATTTATCTAGCTAGTGAAATCACCGCTATAGATGTTCGCAAATTCACCGCCAAAATGTCGAGTGGCCCGTAATTTTTATACGTCGAGCGACCGTATCACATTTTTACAGGTATTGTATTTCCTCAACTTGCGATGATGGGAATGACAACTACGAATTATTGTAAAAAAATATATTGACCAACTTTCCCCAGCTACAGCAGACGCACAATGAAACCTTTTCTGCAAAGTGAGATGGGTGCAAACACAACTTGCGGAGATTCTCCCAGTAAGCAATCACAATAAAAAAATCTTGCTACATTTATTTTGTCAAAAACATTATCATTGTTTCCGTAGAAAAAAATATTGGTACCTATACCATTAAAACTATCAATATCCAGTAAAGATTTGTAGGTTTTTATTTTCTGCATATTTTATACGTACGTAACTATGTAGGTATTTCAATATTTACCCAAAATTTTTGTTTGTTACAGTCTCTTGGAAATCACGAGTTCGACAATGGCGTCAAAGGACTTACTCCCTTCATTAAAAACGTAACATGCCCAGTTTTGTGCGCCAATCTGGATCTTAGGGACGTACCAGAACTATCCAAATTGACCAACCTTAAGAAATCTGTCGTTTTAAAGGTTGTAGGCAAGACAATCGGTATAGTGGGCTACTTAACACCGGAGACCAAAAAATTAGCAGTGCCTAATGATGTTGAATATCTCGATGAAATCGAAGCAATAAGAGAGGAAGTAAACATTTTGAAAAACCAAGGTGTAAGAATTATTATTGCTTTGGGACACTCTGGTTTTGACAAGGATTTAGAAATAGCCAAAAAAGTGGAAAGTGTAGATTTAGTAATTGGAGGACATACAAATACGTTTCTGTGGAATGGGACCAGCCCAGATTCAGAAAAGCCCCAAGGCTCTTATCCTACATACATAGTACAAGCTTCTGGTAAAAGAGTACCGGTTCTTCAAGCATATGCCTATACCAAATATCTTGGGAAAATTCACTTATTATTTGATGTGGATGGCGATATAATCAGTGCTGATGGGACACCCATTTTATTAGATAACGCGATTCCACAAGATCCAATTGTTATGGAACTAACTAACAAATACCGCAAGAGGTTATTGAATATAACAGAAGAAGTTGTAGGATACACTTCCATTGTTTTAGATAGCAAAAGTTGTGCCTATAAAGAATGTAATCTTGGAAACCTAATCGCTGATGGAATGGTGTTTCGATATGCCGTAGACTATAGTGGTAGGCATTGGACAGATGCACCAATTGCTATAATTCAAGCGGGTAGTATACGAGCATCCTTGGCACACACACAAAATCCTGCAAATATAACTAAAGGAGAATTACTAACAATATTGCCTTTTGGTGGCACATTAGTTTCAGTTTCAATGAATGGTACTGTTCTAATAAAAATAATGGAACATTCTGCGAGTAAATATAATGCGTCAGCAGTAGCAGGACCATTTTTACAATATTCAGGTATTAAAGTAGTATATGACGTCAAAAAACCTGTAGGAGCTAGGGTGGTGGAAGCTGAAGCTAGGTGTGGGCAATGTGAGATTCCTCGTTACTCCAAAATTGAGAATGACGAGATTTATAAAGTGTTAATGCCAAGTTTTCTCGCTTTGGGTGGTGACGGGTATTCGATGTTCAAAGGTTTACCAACAGAAACATTAGATTATAATGAAGAATTAAGCACGGAGTATTACGTCACTAGACATAGTCCAATTTATCCTGAAGTTGAAGGAAGAATCTCTTTTTCTTCAGATAATAGAATAAAAGCCAATGGTACCTCATCAACTATAAGGTTATCGTCAATTCTGTGTTTATTAGTATTAATTTATTTATTTTGAGTTTTAAGTATTTCTTCAATGTTACTGACTGAATTCTATTTTTAAGTAACTCTTTGCTCCGCTAATTTCTGTACCTCAGTGATAATGTACCTAATAGGAAAGTAAATATTTTACAATGTCTATTGTTTAGGATGTGATAGCATTTTAGTACCTAAGCCTGCTGACACTCTGATAGTAGAAGCGTTGATTAGTGGTATCAACGATTCTGCTACGATAGCAGAAACGTTGATTAGTATCACCGCAAGAGTGTGTAGTAGTAGTAATGTTGTTTAGGATCTGATAGTATTTTAGTAAGCCTGTTAACACTCTGATAGCAGAAGCGTTGATAATCAACGCTTCTGGCTGGTAACCTTGATTGGATTCGCTTCCATCTTGGAAGCGAATCTTACTACGGTTAAATGGTTAGTAAGTCCGTCATATTGCTCTATGGGTTGAATATAAGTCAGAATGTAGCTTTAAATGCAAATTCTACAAATTGGATTCATTATAGGTACCTATCTACGTATCGATACGCTTTGCGCTTACATGTACCTATAGAGGGAGAGGGTACCCATTGTACCTAACCTATTATCTGTGCTGGTACCTACCTAATATAAATAAAATACACAAACAGTATTAAATAATAACAAAAAGTACTATTCTAAATTACACAAGCCTCAGAAGCTTTGCTTTAGAGGTATATTTATGCAAAGATTTTGTTTGTATGTGATTCAATAATTATAATAAAAAGAAAACTAAAAATAACCACCACCTACTTATACAAAATATCAAAAATACTAAAAGTTCAATTTATGAAAACAATAAAAAAATGTAATAATTAATATCAACAGGAGATACCTACCACATGAACGGTCCTGTGCACCTCAAAAAGGTGACACAGGACCCTCTCTCAGCGTAATCACAATCACAAAATATGTACCTACCTACCTTTTAATTATTTTGTGGCTGTCAAAAAGGCATTGACAGCGCTGATTTTCGAGTCTGCCGAAGAATGTTTAAATTCTGAAATTTTTCTTTCGCGTTTTCAAGCGCTTTATTAGATAAGTACAACTCACAGTTGTTAGGTAAAATATATCTAAGGTTTTTAGAAAATGACATATTTTACGGGTCCCTAATTATTAAGGAATCCTTGTCATGTGCGTCCTGCCTTATTAGGTAGGCTTAGGCACCATGGACGGAGACCTATTGGTTATTCTGTCATCACGGTGAAATAAAATGAAAATAATAACATTAGGTAAGTAAGTAGGGATCTAGTTAGTTAGTAAAAATTATAGAGATGTAACTATCACAATTTATTTAGGTTTTACACGAGTGATAATAGTTAAAGTAAAAGTATAGAAGTATAATAGGTGCTTAGTGCTTAATATACTTTTACTTTAAAAGATATTATAAAGAGTAAAGATTTATAATTTGTTTGTTTGCATTGAATAGGACATTTGATAAATTCTTTCAGTTGGGATGTTACACTCTCCCCGGCTGACATAGGCTATATTTTATTCCTATATTCCCACGGGAACAGAACCTATATCGTGAGTAATATAAAGTATTTTTTTGTACAATTTAAAGCCGCTCGACGTGCTTTTAAGTCATTTTAAAAAAAAGAACTCGGTTTGTTTTTTAAAACCATAAAACTTCGCTTACAGAATGTTTTTTAATGGAACCGTATTTCACGTATTTGTATGTCATAATATTAATGTCCGTTTTCTTATGTCTCCTATGGTTGTTCCCTAGTCCCACTTTAAAATCTTCTATACAGTAGCTCTATTAAGTTCCTTTTATGTAAGTTAACCATCTTCTATTTTGTTAATATTAAGATAGTTAAATTTTACAACTACAGTTTAGTTATGTATGTCACAAATTAGAGATAGTACAGATGGAAAACTCATGTATGTACCTACTTTTTTTTCACACCCACCCTCTGCTACAAACTCTCGCGCACTAATCAGTATCGAAAATTCGGTTGAGACCTGACCTCGTGTCTGTGAATGAGTTGTCTATATGTGACCTCGTGTCTGTGAATGAGTTGTCTATATGTGACCTCGTGTCTGTGAATGAGTTGTCTATATGTGACCTCGTGTTTGTGAATGAGTTGTCTATGTGTGCGTAGCCTCAGCGAATTAAGTATGTAGGTTTCCATCTGTACTATCTCTAATTTGTGGTTATGTTTTGCCACCAACTGCATCGCATAATCTTATACAGTATTATTGTTTTTATACAAATTAATGTAAGTAGTACTTAACAAACAATCCGATGCCACTTTGCTAGATGGTGTTGTAGTCTGTATCTTTGTGGTGAACTAAAGCCATCTGATATCTCATAGGTATACCTACGGTACACGATATAAATGCTTATTTGAATTTATTAATAGTGGTTTTATTTCATGTCAAACCTATACCTCGACCTGTTAGTGACTGCTAATCTAAATGCTTAAATAAGAAACACTAGGTACAAGGTTACTACGAGCCTAAAGCGCTTGCTAGACTGTTTACATGACTGAAATTACTGAATGTTCTGTTTGCAAACAATGGTCTGCAGTAAGAGCAACTTAGTAAAAGGCAGTAGGTACCTACCTAAGTATGGATACTTGCATAGGTTTTAAATATCTTACTTCTTACTAATATTGCAGTACCTACATGTGCCCCGTGTGGCGACGGAAAAAGGTAAAAATTGTCACCACCCCGAGGGTGTCATATATGAGGCGACTAGGGAACACTTTCGCAAAACGATCCACTGTGAAGAGACAGAAAACTCGAAATGAAACCCGGTTGTCAGTCAAATAGGCCTTATGGGCGGCTTGAAAATCTTTCAACAAATATATGTACCTAAGATAAGCCTATCTACGGTTTCAACTGTGGGTCGTCACAACCTGCGCCCATCCATTTCAACACGGCAATAGGCTCACCACCACCTATTGGGGGGTGGGACATAAAACTATGAGGTGAAATGTCGCCGTGGGCATATACTATGCCGCTGCCTACCCCTTCGGGGATAAAGGCGTAAATGTATGTAGGTATGTATAGTATATATTATGTATGTATTTTTCTAATTCATAATTATAAATGCGAAAGTTTTTGAGTTTGGATGAGTGTGGAGGTTTTCAGCTGTCTGTTACGGCTGAACGGATTTGGTACCTACAGAATGAGATTATGTATCATCATCATCATATAGTCACGCCTTTTTCCCCGAAGATGTAGGCAGAGGCGCATTATATGCCCATATTTCACCTTATTTAGAAATTGTCCCAAGTGTCCAAGTGGTGAGCCGTATTGCCGTGTTGATTTAGACAGGCGCAGGTCGTGGTCTTCAACTTAACGACTAGAGGAAAGGAAGCATATGTGGAATACTGTTGGCAATTTGGAATAGTAAGGCATTATAAAAACCAACAGTGCCATCTTCATTATATTAACGTTAACTCTTAGCCCACACTGTCACTTATAGTTAGGTTTTGACAGCGAGCCAGCCATTGTTCTTATATGGCGTCCAGACACACGAAACCGAAAGCAGCATTTTAGAAAAAAATGAGGTATGTGATTAAATCTGTTTTTTTGAGTAATCCTGTGTTTTATTCTTTTCGACTGTAATTAATCTGTTAGATAACAATTGAATTGCATAAATTATATGAGATTTTGTTGTTATCGCGTTTATTAACCTACAAATTCAGTTTCTGTCGGATCACGCCGTGTTGCTAAATTGTAATATATGAGGTGATGGTTATTGGGAATTCGGTATTCCAATTAATGTTCACCATTGCTATTCATTGATTGATTGATTTCAGAACTTAATTAATATAATTTTGTATAAGTGAAGACAAATTGGAATATTCCGTATTTCATAATGGTGAATGTAAGTTGGAATACCCCAATCGTCTAGTGCAGGTTGATTGGAATACCTAACTCAGAGGAGGCACTGATTTAAGTTAGTTTGTTTACATGATAAGACTACTTTTCAAAATGGTTATATATTAAAATACCAGAAATCAAAATGCCTTTACTTAAAATGCATTAGACCAAAATACCCGAATTCGAAATACCTTAATATTCAAAATACCTTATTTCAGTTCACCTTACCTTATAATGTCTAAACTTAAAATACAAATAATTATTATATCAGAATTCAAAATACAAATTTTCAAATATCCTTAATTTAAAATACCGAAAATAGAATACAATGTGAATATAAAAAAAAACCATAACCTACCCAGTTTATCGCTATAATCTACTGGGTATTATTAGGTATATATTATGCTATACCAGTTCATTATAATAGCGCATAGTTAATAAATGAATGATTTAAGAAATAAAGATTTATTGCCACTCACACGTTTTGTTATTTGACTTTACCTTATTTTGCAGAAACCCCCCCCACCCCCACCCCACCCCCCCACCTAAGTGAAGCCGCAGTTGTAGCCGTAGGTCTGTTGGTCCTTGGGTATCCGTCTGAGGGCTTACCCGGGGCTCCCAACTGTAGCCTGTAATGTAGGATACGTGTGGTTTTTAGTCGGTAGGAGTCCGGCATAGTATCCATGTAGGATTTACCTCATGTTAAAACACTTTGATTCAGAGTTACAAAAGTACTACAGTGGGCTAACGAAAAATAAAAAAAAAATAACCACGAAGGTCGGGGTGTTAACCATTCACAGATATATAGCATCCATGTAGGATTTAAATCATGTTAAAAAAAAGGTATTTTGTGTTTGAACATTTTAGGATAAGGTATTTGATAAATTTGTTTTTTGGGTTTCGGTTATTCGACCGTAAGGCATTTTAAATTATTTATATTATAAATATTTGCCTTTTGAATATTGATATTTTGATTTCGGGTATTTTGGGCTCAGGCATTTTAAGTAAAGGCATTATGATTTCTGGTATTATGACGGTATACCTTTCAAAATACTTACATGGTCTTCTAAGATAGTTTGGTATCATGCGTCACATTTCTTATCTAAGCATGATGAATACAAATTGGAATACCCCTATACCAAAATACCTGCACCAGATCTCCAAACAAGATTTCAGACATTTTGTGTTAAATTTGAAATTGTACCCACTCATGATGTTCAATTGTTTTAATACATTCAAGACTGATAAACAGCTAGTTTTGCTACCATTTTAAGATTGTCTCACGAATCTAGTTGTCACACAAAAGTTTGAAGAGCCCTCAAACAAAGTGGTATTCCAAATATGCTTCCTTTCCTCTACCGTTCTACTGGCAACCGGGACCAACGGCATAACGTGCCTTCTGAAGCTCGAAAATAAATTTCTCAAAGTGGTCATGTGATGGTCACCCATCCATAACCGGCCAAAGTAAATGTTGCTTACTGCAGTGATAGTTTAGATTTACCTAGAGAACGCTGAGTCCGCGGGGCCACGAGCGCTTCTATAGATTATGTTAAGTATAGCCTGGAATACATACCTACATATCTAGGTATTAATATTTCACGTACAGTCGATCTGTATTTTGTCATACACAGCCGTTATAGTAAGTAGACAGGTATTCGCTTCAATCAATAAAACATTGCAATTGAGTGCCCGGTTCAAATTTTGTCGAACAAAGTATTCGTGATGCGAATGCCGTGTACAATGATGTACACAACTATACGTAGCTGTGTATATGGATATCATCGGCAGTTTATTCAGGTACGTATGCGTGTTGGTTTTTAAACTCCAAATGCTTACAACCAGTTTCAAATAAAGGAAGTTCTTTGTTTTGACGATTCACTGCTTGACATAGGCTTCTTCCTACTTTCGCTATAACACTAAATAAAGGGCCCTCTCCCGAGACCGTTTAAAGGTTCTCGGTCCGTATCATCTCGGAATAGATAAATGTTCACTACTAGCAAGGATAAAATAATAGTATTAAATGCAGATGGCAACGCCTTGCCCCCCCCCCCCCCCCCCGCTCACAGCTGTCATTATAGTTGGCATGTGTTTTGAGGGAAAATAATGCTAAGCCTTATTGGTCACACAACATTACACATACCTACCTACACATTCAAGCTCTTGTATGAACATAGCGTGTTTTAGTGTATAATAGGTAGGTGACAGAATTGAAAACGAACCATTTGTACATATGGCGTTATCGCCCTGTGCTACCAGGCAAAAATCTCAAGGATCACACAATCCTTAGTGGATCGTGTGATCCTTGAGATTTGTGCCTGTGGTGAAGTTTACAAATTTCTAAGTAGGTATCAACAAAGATAATATACCTACGTCATACATACAGATAGGCAACTCCCTACCCCACACTGACCAAGCTTCCCCACCCCTGCCTGTCCCGCGCCACAGCTGTCATTATAGTTGGCGGGACTCGTGAGGGAACATTTGCTTAGCCTTATTTGGTCACACGCACACATTCAAGATCTGTACGATGACAGAATTAAAAACGAATCATTTGTATGGAGTTTCCGCCCTGTGGTATCAATCAATCACATCAGCCTATTGAAGTCCACTGCTGGACGAAGGTCTCGCCCAAATTACGCCACAATACAGGGTCCTTGCGCCTACCGCATTCAGTCACTCCCTGCGTTCTTTTTCACATTGCCCTCGGTCCAATAAAAATAAGTGGCTACAATCTATTATTATACACGATATGTACGATATATCAGCCCCGTGTGGCGACAAGGTCCCGTGTTGCGACAGGTAAGAGTACAAAATGTCGCCACCCCAATACATCCTGAGGCAAAAAGATCCATTGCGTAGAGAAGGAAAACTCGAAATGAAACCCGGTTGTCAGTAAAATGACAATCGTTAAGCCAAGTTGAAAGCCTTATGGGCGGCTTGAAAAATTTCAACGGCGGGCTTAAGCCTCGGGGCGGAATGGCAGGACTCAGTAAGGTCGATAAGCTCGGAGTCCCGAGCCTAGCCAAGCCGCGTCTTTTATGAGCCATGCCTCGAGCCTTCAAAAGAGCTCGAGCCTTCAAAAACTCGAGTCTTCAAAAGAGCTTAAGCCTGCAAAAAAGAACTCGAGTCTTTAATAAAAGCTCAAATTAATGTTGTACTAAGTAATAAATTAATATCTTTAATAATTAGGACTTCAAAACTCAATATCTTGACAGGAATTAATTATTAAAGAAAAGTCACATTATAGTTGGACTTAAGTTTAAGTTTGATGGCAAACTGATAGTATATTGAATGAGATGCTACGTTGATCGGTACGGTACTAGGTGTTCTTTTCTTCGTTATTAATGAATACAAAAAAAGACTTCACTTGGCACACTTGTAACCAGTACCTATCTATACTCAAAATATGGAACGCTAATTTTTGGAGTTCCATCAGCTACCTATCGAGTATGAGCCCCAGAAACTTCATCGAGGGGTTCGATGCCAATGCTTACTTTCCCTACTTGTATGCTGGATTGGAACCTTCAATAGAGCTCGAGCCTTCAAAAGGGCTCGAGCCTTCAATAGAGCTCGAGCCTTCAAAAGGGCTCGAGCCTTCAATAGAGCTCGAGCCTTCAAAAGGGCTCGAGCCTGAAATAGAGCTCGAGCCTTCAAAAAGGGCTCGAGCCTTCAAAAGGGCTCGAGCCTTCAATAGAGCTCGAGCCTTCAAAAGGGCTCAAGCCTTCAAAAGAGCTCGAGCCTTCAAAAAGGGCTAGAGCCTTCAAAAAGGACTCGAGGCTTCAAAAAAGCTCGAGCTCTGAAAAAGACTCCAGAGTCATCGATCGCCAAACAAACGAGGCGAGTCCTGTAAACGACACCGAGTTCTAGGCAAAGGGACTCGGACGCCTCGAGGCTTGTACATCACTAGTTGCGGCGGCCTGCGCCTGTCCATTTCAACACGGCAATAGGCTCGCAATACGCTCGCCTTTTACGTGGGACATAAAACTATAAGGTTCGGGTATAGAGGCGTGACTATGTATGTAAATGTAAATATACATTACCTATAGAATAATATTTTACCTACCTACACGATTATTTTCATAAAATAAAGATAAAAGATAAATATTCACAGACATGTCACACAACGCTATCTGATCCCAAAGTAAGCTAGGAATAACCTGCTTGTGTTATGGGTATCAGACCACGGATATGAATACTAATATACTTTCTAAATACGTACATATTATATCGCTTGCTTATTGCAAGAATGTCATAACAAAAAAAATGAAGTTTTACAGGAGAGCGGTTTTAAAGTATCGATTTGATTTATTCGTCTATATTACTAATAAAATACTGGGAAACCATATGTCATGTGTTAGTGTTTTACTGTACTTTGAAAATCGTATATTAAAAAGTAAATAAATATTACCTATTATAAGTAGTTTTAAAACATAGTAATATAGTCCTCACATGTGTCATTGTTGCAGAAAAACGCTAAATATTAAAAGTATTTTCTCAAAATAAGTCGTTATTACACCACAAAATACGCAAGAATTCGCGATCTAAAACAAATAATGACGGTATTGCAAAAAAAGGTTGAATTCGTTACCTTGAAATAAGACAGCCTCTGCAGGTTTAAACTTTTATTTTCAAATACAAAAATAACGAAATTAAATCAACTTTCAATAAAACTTCTTTACTTACTAACTACTTATTGCAAATACCTTAGGCACATTCTTTGTAATATTTAAAAACATTATAAAATCAGCATAATCAAATCTTTAAAATATAAAAAATATTCGAAAAAGAAAGTAACATAGACACTTTAAGCTTAAACTTAAAAACACAATTCTTAATACAAATGTGAACCATATCTCAGGTACTCATTATTAACAGTCTCGTAATTTCAGTCTATAATCAGTTAGAGACCTTATTCTTATCATTTCATGGATTCTCATTGCGGGCGCCGGGTCCATAGCGTGGCACAGGGGGGTCAGGGGGGAACACCCCGACGGCGTCTGGAACTTGCGACCCAGCAGAGTAGGTTTAGGGTAGTCACCTTACTAATCCCTCCCCTGCCCAACCAGATTTGGTAAGACCCTATCAATGCCGCTTTGGATATTCGTTTTAGTAAAGAGCTTACTGAAGCTCTTTGCAATCCAAGGTCTTAAAATAAATTATACAGGGCTTTGGCTGGAATTCCATTTGCTCCTACTTCTATGGAATAGAGTTTAACCGCATAGCCATTTTTGTTAACTCATTGGTCAAGTCAAAGTATTTATTTATCTTAATGGCGTTGTCCTTCGGTATGTTGGTCTCCCACGGCACCGTGAGCTTTACGAGCACTGCTCGCTTATGTATCCTTGAAAACAAGAATATGTCGGGTCTGGATGGCGAGGTACATACATCCTCCGGGATTTTACTTTCTTTGAACAGCCTTCCTTTACAAACGCAATTTTATTTCTTATGTTTGTGGCTCTAGCTACCGCCAAACTGACAGCCTCACGTATGATTTCCAATACCCTTTTTTGGCGTGAGTAATAACCCATGTCTAATAGCGTCCTTCAACCCACCAGCAGGTGCCTAGCAGTTCCAATTGCTTCTCAAGTTTTATCTATGGCTTTCCCCCACCTGACCAGATTACTTTGGTTAGAGAGGGTCAACTGAAACGCGTTCAGATAGAATCTAAGCAAACCCGGCGACCAGTCGTAGAACAAGGTACGCCACTGCAAGGCCATGGGAATACAAAACTCGCCTAGAGTAAGCCACTCGTTCTGCATCTCTAGGTTCATCGCGTGCACCTTATAGGCGTCATTCGCATCCTGCTCCAGAAAGGATTTTGTAACGACTTTATCTGTTTGTCCCCGGATACTACTCAAACCCACTCTACCAGTCTGCGAACCCATCATGAATTTCTTGTATAATTGGAGGCGTGACTCAAGTTCTGCTATATTTTTATCCTTTAGAAGAGTTTAAACGATTTCGTGTCTTGATTTTGCCAGACGTGCATTTTAGTAACTCTTAGATGATTTTAGAATTCCGACGGCTTCTTAAACGTCATTCCGAAGTTATTAGAGGCTCTGTATAGTGCCAACGGGTCGGCTGATTGAGCTAGCCCTAGCCACGACTTCAACGTCTTCGTAACATTCGCATCCAATCTTAAACAGTTTTGAAAACAAATGAAAGAATTTTATATATTTCTGACTTTTGTCAATATATTTTGCCTCCATTGATCCTCTCTCCTCTCGCGCTTCCTTACCTTCTTTTCAGGACTAATAGAAATTGTCGTTGGTAGTGTAGTGTTGAGAACTGTAGTTGTTTGCGAGACGCCTAGAATGAAAAAAGAGCAATAAGAAACTGAAAGAACACTTTTCGTTTCTTGCTACAGTAACATATTTTTACATAATACTTATAAAATCTGAATATTTTCTGCTAGGACGGTTTAATTTTAAATGTGACACTTCGCTTTAAATTACAAAATGCAATGTCATAGTTACAATAATGACTTAACATAAAATATTACAAACACATCCTTAGTTTTACAAGCAATAACGTCAGATTGTTTAATAATACAAACATTTAAACTTATTTCTTTATTGTAATAACGTCATAACCCAAAATAATTATATATTGTACTAAAGGATTAATCGGAAAATAGTTCTTACTATTTGTTGCAAGAACATTTTAACTCCAAATATGACATCCTTGAAGAACAAGACGCGTGCGCCCGCGTCGACCACTTTGGCGTAACTGAGATAGCACTATATTGAAACAAGCCGATGCCGCCACCAACAGCGTGCAAAAACGACATTTGTCGCCACCTAGCGGCATCGAGTAAAATTATCTTTCTGACGTTCTAGTACTGAAAAATATGCTAATAAAAGACTTCTTTTTTATTGTAATCTGAAAATCTTGTGATTTTGAGATATGTCGGACTTGCAGTAAGCAAGCGATATATAGAAACACCCAGACTCTTAAGACAAACATTTATGGGTCACACAAATATTTGTCTACGGTGGGAATCGAACCCACGACCTCCAGCGCCGCAGGCGGTATCACTACCGACTGCGCCACAGAGGCAGTCAAAATAAAACTAACTTTTTTTCTACAACACACATTTATTACACAACATTAACAAAATTTAGAGATGTTACATACTCCTAAGATTCCTTACACGATATTTTAATAGAAAATTAATACGCAAAAACCTGATTACTAAACAAAAATCAAAACTGAGTTACATTAAAAATGTCTACAAAAGTAAATTTAGCATCGTTTACTAATACATAATTAGAATAATCAATATAAATCGAACCATAATATAATAACTCAGTATCACTCAAATATCAACTTTGCCACCGTACTACTCCTTGGACAAATCAAAATAGGGCAGACTTTCTCGATTTTCGGTAGGTACTATTTGTCCTTTACGAAACAACTCCCACACATTGGAAGACGCAGGGACGAAAAATGTTATATTAATCATTAAAAATTCCAAATAAAATGCATGAACGTAATTTCAATACTTCATCACAATGCTACCGCTATTTAATATTAACATTTAGACTAAAAAACATTTAAGCCCAGTATCCACTGCAAACTGAGCGGGGCCATTAACGAATCCTCATAACTTGCAAATCTTCTGGTATTGCCATCGGACAGCACTTGGACATCGCCGTACAGCTCGCGCCACATAACTTTGCGTCTATGAAGTTCATTCGTTCGCGCCGCAATTATACAGTTTTAGGTATTATGCAATAAACTACTTCTTTCATCTTAAGTGAATTCATTAATGGGTCAGCTCAGCTCGCAGTGGAAACCGGTCTATAGACATTACAGAAAAACTACTCACCTACATCAATATATTTGACCCTAAGGGCTTAACAACACTCTTAACATCTATTTATAAATAATTCGGTAACTTTGCAAGAACTATAAATAAGGTCCTTCCAAAATAGCTGTTCAAATTATTAAGATGTTATGATGGTCGCTATCAAGTTCTTCAATGACGATTTGTTTATTATAATTATTATAAATATAATGGTTTTCAATGAGACGCAGCACAAAATGATATTCAGGTCGTCAATTTTCGAACATGTTGCTTGAAAGCTTTGACTAATACTAAATCGAGAAATGACTTTTCGTCCCTTGTTTACCATTTTTAAATATCATGCGAATAATACTTCACCAGAAAACATTAGTGTTACGTTCAGTTTTCACCGCGAGCTCAGCAGACCCATTAATTTAAACTGTAGGTATACTTCTCTTCTTGTCTTTCCACCACCTCGCCACAGTTGTCTACAGTTTACATTAGTGGGCCGCTCCGCTCGCAGTGGATACCGGGCCGTATGGCTGAGTATTTTCGGTTTAACAAATAAAAACATTCATTCAATTCAAAATCATTCGATCGTTTATCTGTTTTGCAAACAAAAGTTAACCCATAACCAGTTATTTTAGAAGGGCCTTAAACATATAGTTTGTGCATAATTCATATAAAAATAACAAAATATAGTTAAAGATTTGAGAATACATTAGATTGACTTATAAAATATGTTAGTTTTTATGGCACTGATAATTCTTAAAATTTACCCATACCTACTTATTTTTGTGCGGACTGCATTCATAAACAGCAATTTTAGGATTCCGTACCTCTCAATCGAAAAACGAAACAATAGCATTGGTTGTTTGTACGTCCGTCAAGGTCATTCTTCTCAGGATAGGGTGAACGTTTTGAGTTTAAATTAATAACGTGCTTCAAGTCAAAGGGACTTATAATAAGCAATACTTCGAATATTGCATATTATACGAGTATCGGACTTGAAGCCCAGCAAATAAGGAATCTGGTCATTTGATTCAATAAAAAAAACCAACATTTATAGTTTTACAATTTTCAAATAAGTATGTTGACTAAATCAAAACCTGTGGATGTCTGAATGTTTGTCCTCTTCACGATCTAACGACTGAACGGATTGGGCTGAAATTTGTTACAGGCATAGATTATAGTCTGGAGTAACACATAGGCTTTTATACCAGGAATAAATTCTCATGAGAGTTCAGAGTTGTTCAGAGTGGTAGACAAAACATATACATTTTACAAGATTGTACGGAACCCTTTGCGTCCTTCTCGAACATGTCCAGTTTTTATATACTTGCTCCCAAATTCCCTGCATTACTTTAGCTCGTAACCTTGAATGATAATCAGATATTCTATCTCCCTTCCTCTCTACTTTCAACCATATTTCCCCAACGCGAATCTTGTGTAAATAATAATAATAACACAAAGATGCCGTACGCCGACGAATAGTCTTGTTTTCAAAAAGAAATGGGCAATAAGAAAACTAAAATAAATTATTATAAATAATGTTAAACTTAAAAATAACTACAGTTCGTTTACATTACGAATGCAATGAGTATCTATAAACTTTTAATTATGTATTTCACGCAGAAAGCATAAAACTTTAGACTCAAAAATCTGTCTTTTTGATTAGTCACTGTAAACTAACTTTTTAATTTTGGGTGAATGAAATACCATTGTTCTGTGGACAGAACTAATGTGAAAAAAAATACCTGTAGTTCTGCCAACAGAACAGGTATTGCATTACCATTTGTTCTATGAACAGGACTAATGGGAAAAAAATTACCAGTAGTTCTGTTAACAGAACTACTCAACAGGTGGGAGTAGAGGGAATTGATTGCATAATTATGGAGCTTAGCTATGTCAAGGGTTTTCGACCAGTCACTACATTCTTAACGTGATCGAACTATAGTATAACTACAGATACACAATACTTACAAAGACTAGACTTCATAATATAGGTACTTTACTTCTGAGAGCAAATTGCTAATCATTTTAACTTACAAGACTAAAGTAGGTACTTAATTTAAGCAAAGTTACTGTGTAATATAAAGTATTTATATTCATAACAATAATACAATGAATCAAAAGTAGCTTGAGTTTTGGGTTGGAAAAATCAACACCTATCACATCTATTACAAACGACACGAGGAACAAAAAAAGCAGTTTGAATTTCAAACTCAATAAATAACATTTTGGACAACAATGTTAAACAAACATACTTACGTTATTTTATTATGGGATATTTTTAAATGCAGATCTGTTTAATTTTTCGCACACTAGGTAACTCCACTAATTTACTGAACGCAAACCAGAAAATTAAATGCAGTGCAAAAAACCAATTGATAAACTAAACATGTCCTGTGTGTCGAGATGGACTTTTTAATCGAATTCACACCAAAAATGAGGTTCGTACATCGAATTTATGATTTGTAAAACAGAAATACGAATTGTATATCAAAAATACTAACTTGCACTCTAAATTGTACAATCTTATAACGGAATAGGTTAGGTTAGGTTAGACTTTTATTTATTTGATCAAGAAAATTTAATTTAGGTGACTGATTAATTTGGGAATTTACTTAAAATAAACGATGTTCCTAAAAGTAAATTAGACGATGGTTTTCCTTTAAAAAGTTTAAATTTTTGTTGAACTAAGGAATTGTTAGATATACTATTTTGATAATAGTTATTCGTTCAGTAAAACAGTTATGCAAATACCATTAATCAGTATAATGAATTTGATTTATTTAGTGTGCAAGTCAGTATTTTTGGTATAACTTTGAAATATTTAGTTCGGAAAGAGGGAATATACAGATATCGATTTAAATACATGCCTTTTATTATTATACTAGCGGACGTCACGCGGTTTCACCCGCATAGTTCCCGTTCCCGTGGGAATACGGGAATAAAATAATAGAGACCCTATGTTCACCGCAAAGAGTGTAGCTTTCCAACAGTGAGAGAATTTTTTAAATCGGTCCAGTAGTTCCGGAGCCTATTCGTTACAAACAAACAAACAAACAAACAAACAAAAAAATCAAAAAAACAAATCTTTTCTCTTTATAATATTAGTATAGATAAGTAAAAAGGTGTGCTTAGGGACCGTACACACGAGCGGGAGCATCGCATTTTATAGTGTTGCCACGTATATTCATATATCCCGTTCGCTCTAAGTTTTCCGCTGGCGTAGAAGCTGCCGTAGAGGCGTAGTAAGGGAGGCGACCGGCAAACTTAGAGCGAACGCGTACTACATTCTCTGATCAAGGTAATATCAACGCGATTTTCTCGGTCGTGGAGACGGCCCCTTAGATATTTATTTTTTATTGAGTTGGCAATGCCGCTTTCGGAGGTCTGAATTTTTAAAATCCTTTCAGTTTGATAAATTAGGCCATAAATATCATAAAACATATCATTCGTCATCCCTATTGTTCAAATGCGTCTTGTAATAAGTAAAATCAACTTTCCGACTTATATGTTAAATTATTTCTACTTACAAATAGTAACATAATTTACAAGTGAAGCTTGTGACACTGAGCAAACGAAAGCAACAACGTTACGACACACACAATAAACATTTTTATTATAATCTAGCCTCCTTTATATGGCAACTAACGTCAATATTATCAATCGCAGAAAAAGTAGATTGGCAAAAAAAAGTAACAAAATCTAAAACATGATTAAGCCTGGGGCCGCATTTGAGGTTTACCGCGGCGGTTTCTAACCTCAAAATGTCATCAAACTGTCAAAATCAATGAAATCAAGTCAATGAGGCTTGACGTTTCGCGTTGATGATCGCGCTATTACCCGTTTTTATAATTATTAATATCATGCAACGCGAAAGTTTAAAAGTTAGTATCAAGTCAATGGTTTGACATTTTGAGGTTAGAAACCGCCGCGGTAACCGTAAGTGCGGCCTCAGCCCGTGAGATAGATCTGAAAACATATTGAATAACGGCACTTGTACTGTTCCACAACATTTATTTACTTTACACCTGACCGGTTTCGCCTTTCGGCATCTTCAAAGGCAAATGAACACTGTATAATGACCACTACATCACTTAACTATTCGAAAACAACAAATCAATAACATATCAATTACCACTACATCATTCTACTAACGTAAACTATAAAATATCAGGGGGGGAATAACTATAAAATATCAGGATTGATATTTTATAGTTTACGTTAGTAGAATGATGTAGTGGTAATTGATATGTTATTGATTTGTTGTTTTCGAATAGTTAAGTGATGTAGTGGTCATTATACAGTGTTCATTTGCCTTTGAAGATGCCGAAAGGCGAAACCGGTCAGGTGTAAAGTAAATAAATGTTGTGGAACAGTACAAGTGCCGTTATTCAATATGTGCAGCAGGTTCCACCAAGTGCCATCAATCAACAGTATAAATAATAGATCTGAAAACGCTGACATTGAAGGATAATCTTGTCTGGATGGATACTGAACTGTAAATGTAGCAAACTAGTCTGTAGGAATATTGAACTGAACGAACTGAAATTGACTGGGACCTGTCAGGTGATTCACTTATTGACAAGCATTTTATTAAAGTAGCTGTCAATTTGACAGATAACGTATTAAATTATAAATCTTTTGATGCTGTTGGTCTCACTACAAGTGACGTGCGAAGGGAGGGGGGCGGGGGGGAGTAAGAAAGCAGACCCTAGATTCTGAAATGAAGGTTTTTTGTGGTGATATGCACATTTCAGAAACTGTATTTACAGTGATGGACCAGTTACAAAGGTAGTCACGTGCGGAGGTCCTCCCAATGCTTCACAGGATGGCAATGGCTTCCACGCAAGCACCTTACTCTGTTCATATGGTACAACACCAAAGAATATGGTCAAGCACTGTTTCAAAGATTCCTGACATTCAGCCCATTCTTTGCAAGGGGCGTAAGGTTCCAAAAGTTGGATCAGCTCGCACAATGGCTTATAGCAGTTGACTGCTGTTTCTTTATCTCCAATCATGAGCAGCTCAATAACAAAAGGGGTTAAGAACTCGTCTTTCTTTTGAAGAATAGATACTGGAATACCTGTGATTTCTCTTAGCTTTCCATGCAAGGGCCAGTCGTCAAGACAAGCTTTACATTTGCAAATAAATTTGTATTGGAACTCGAGGTTCTCCTGGCGTTGCTTGAGATTATGTATTGCGTAGTGGTATCTGTAAAGCAATTATATTATTGTAATATCTATCTATATATATACCTAATAAAATGATAGAAAAGTCAAAACTGGACATTGGAAATATTAAAAAAAAACTCGCTGGGGCAATATAAGATACCGAAGCCGAAAATATAGTTAGAAAAATTTTTGTCTGTTTGCTTTGCTTTGTCCGGAAGGATCTCAATAGATTTGATTCAAATTTTGCACAAATATTAACTAAGGGTGGGGTCTTCAAATAGACTATATATTATCACGCTACATATCCTACGGGCTAAGCAGAGAGCAATCGAATTGGCATTATAACACAATTTTCACGCGTACGAAATCGCGGGCAACAGCTAGTATTATACATAAAAAAGCCTGCAAGCTAAAAAATTAATACGTGTGATTTTTACATTTTCACACAGTTCACCTAAACTACATTTCAGATAATTTATTATCATGCATTATTATAATTCTAAATACATACATTCTTACTTAATAATTAGTATAATTGCAAAATTTTGCGAGTGTGGATGTTTGTTACGCTTTCACACTCAAACAGCTTAACATATCTGGCTGAAACTTGGCACAGGGATAGACTGGAATGTCTGGAATAACGTAAAGCAACTTTTTATTCTCGGATGAAGTTCCAATGGGATGCGGAAATTAAGAAATTTAATTTCCGCAGAAAGAAATTAAGAAAATTTAAGGTTACTTTGGGATCTAGACGAATGATATACATAAAAGTACTTATATATTTCTAATACATACATACATAAAAAACAACCAAACTTCGAAACAAGCATTTGTGAATCACAAAAATATTTGGTCCAACCCAGTAATCAAACCCAGGTTCTCAGCGTGCCAGTTGGTTACACTACCTAATGACCTACAAAGGCAGTCAAATATTTGTTTTCACCTGTGATTCAAAGTATTAAAAACATTCTGCACTGTGGCACTGCAGCAGGTGTGTAGATTGGTATAGGTAAATGGGCAATTTAGCAACAATTGGTATAAATGAGGAATTTAGCAGTGCTGCTAAAACCCTAATTAATGGTATAGAATGGTATAAATGAGGAGTTTTGCAGCAGTATTACAAAAACCCTAATTTGGTATAAATGAGGAATTTTCGTCTATTCCTGTTGTCCCCATTGACACTGTCCATAAAAATAATTAAAATTTATTCCTGTTGTACCCATTGGCGGCCTCCCGGTCAATGAGGACAACGGAACTCAATAAAATATTTAAAATTTGTTCCTGTTGTCCCCACTCGAGGTCTCCCGGTCAAGAGTAAAAGATTATTCAATTAGGTTAAGTTAGAACTGTGACCCCCCGCTCTGAGATACCAGTTGAAAGCGGGTTTAATGATTTGGTTTCTTGAAATTCGGCATTTTGATAGTACCTCAAAGCAGAGTCACAGTTCTAATCTAACCTAATTGAATAATCTTTTACTCTCTCATTTGTATGATTACAAACATCAGTCATCATGAAGGGGGACAATGGGAAGGATTTTTGTGCCTTCCCAATGTCCCCATAATAAGAAAGCGTCAATGGGGACAGTGGGAAGGATTTTTATTAACTTCCTGTTGTCCCCATGATGGGGACAGCGACAATGGGGACAACAGGAATAGACTGGAATTTTGTAGTATCTATTACAAAAACCCAAATGAATGGTATGTTGATTAGATTGGTGTAAATGTGGAATTTAGAAATATTGCAAAAACCCTAATTATTCTAAATAATGATATGTAGATTGGTATAAATGAGAAATTAAGCAGTATTTTTTAAAAAAGAAAAGCTTCAGAAAATAGTCTGACAAAAAATAAGCTTACCCATAGTTGTCATACAATTGCATTCCTTTCTTGATGGGTCTGATAGCAATCAAAGACATCTCAGATGTACCCAACTTAGAGTACCTTACGACATTTGGACAGCATGAATGATTTAGTAAACTCAAAAAAGCATATGCACCACTTGCTACTTGATACTCATCAACATATTTCTGCTCCCCATTTCGTATATTAGTACTAATACTGTGCATATTGGTCGGACTTGTCATATTATGCAGGAACAGTGCTCCAGTCACATGCCTTACAGCTGCGTCCCCAAATGGCGCCTTTCTCTTTACAAATTCGGTCACAGCTAAAAAGTGAGTAGTTACCGCAGCAGTTATACACTTTCTGAATATATCAGAGATAGTTCTCTTGTCTTCATTAGTCGCCAATGTATGAATTGAAGTATAATATTTGGAATCATAGATGAAATCCTTGCCGACTTTTACACATCCCCACTTGTTGGTATTAATGTTTGCTTCAGCTGCATCTGCTACATCTCTAGTCTTTAACCAACTGTCTTCGTCAGTTCTTGACCTTATACAGGCTCGTAAAGCTAACATTTCCAGTTTAGTGAATCCCATCGATAGAACTGTTGCTAACAATCCACATTCTACGAAGTGATATTTCTTCATGGCAGCCTCACGGCATTCTATTGAGCAATACAATGTGTATGTACATGACATGCACGGGTAAAGATTCATATTTCTGGACAAGCAATAGGCACAACTGAAAAGGAACTCAGACTGTAGAAGTACTGTTAGGTAAGGATCTTCCTGAAGTATCGCTTCACCAACAGCAATATCCTCATTTGCTACTACGTGCCTACCCATTTCCTTAGTATAAACCACTCTCACTTTAGTGCTTGCACATACATATTTCTCATCTCTCGGCCCTTTTACTTCCAGTAATTTCTTTATTTTATTGTCTAAACTCTCTGTTCTGTTACTCTCAGATCCCCGTTCTTCTAACTTTTTCAAACACTGAGATTTCCTATCCGAAAGCTTCTTCTTTATATTTTCTGGATATTTTGTATTGAATACAAATTTTATATCTTGTAAACATTCCTCATATTTTCCCATAGCAAAAAATACAGCTGACCTATTGGAGACAGCATAAATGAAATTTTCTGATGTGGTAACAGCGTATAGTAAAGACATGTTATAAGATTGCCACGCTTCAAAATCTTTCCTATGTTTGAAATACTCGTTGCCTTGACTACGAAAGTACACAGACACCTTGTCATCTTTTGGATTGGTTCTTACTCTAGGTAGAAGTTTATACTCCCTCAGAATATTATAGACATATAGCACTTTGTCATAATTATGAGTTATAGATAACAAGTGTGCAGATATTTCTTTAATTCTTCCATCCCTAGTTAATATTTCTACTGTTTGGCTGAATACATCGTCAATACTTTTCTGTGGTGTCTTGCAATAATCACAAGATGTACTGGATGTGCGCTCCATAATTTTATTGATTAATTATTCAAGTTCTAAATCTGAGTTGGATAACAATGTCTCACTTTGCAACACCCTTTATAGTCGTCAATTTAGGCTGTGAAATGGTTTTCGTGGTCGACCAAAGGCTAAAAGCTCAACATATCACAGTAGAAAAATCTGAAAGAGGTTAGTTTCAATGAAAAAGAGCTCTAAGAAGAGAATACATTTTTAATGTGCTTTTAAATATTACATTACAGTACTCACCGATGTAGTGACCGTTCTACTCCATCGCAAACTCCTGGACGAGCTGTTTCTGCCCCAGCCGGTGGCTACACATACGGTTATAAAACAATTACTTCAAGATATATCTTCGAGTTCAATAATGAAACTGGATGATTACTCTATGAACAAAATATGGGATCTAATGACAATGATCTTCAAATGGCAAATATCCGCCGCTACGAATCAAAATATTTTTGACATTAGCCGCCGACATCTGAGAAGTGTTGCCATGCTGATGCCACAATTTTTCCCCAAATGTATAATTGAACAAGCAATGAAAAGAATCGAAAATATTTCAAATAAATTTACAGACTCTGATTATAAATGTTTAAGCAATACACTAACTCAATGGTTTTCAGAATATCACACAAAAATATCTGTGTTAATGAGATTAGGTCTGCAAAAGAAAGATGGAAGTTTTAGTTCACCATCCACGGTAAGCACAAATGTTTTAAATAATTTGGGAGAGAATATTTATAAATATGATAATAAAAGGAATCCTATAGAAGATTATGAAAATAAATGTGCTGACACAAGTGAAATAAACTGTCTTCTAGCTTCAATTGAAAATCTCCACTCTAAGAATAAAGTTGAATTAAAATTACCTTTAGAGCTTGGAGATAAAACTTGTAACAAAAACGTTATTGAAATAACAACGGATTTCCAATATGAAACTATTGACACCAGTGTTAAAATTAAAAATTCTGATCTCACTTTCTGTGCTGACATTCCAAATACTCCTCAAGAGGATCTCCTAAAAATGTTAGGAGACGAAACTGATTCCATTTAGAATTTTAGAGGACCTAGTCATCTAGTCATATTAATAGTGCAAACGCAGTGGAAAGGAGGGCAGTTTTGCACAGATTTTGATTGGTAAATATGCACCTACTTGCGTAATGATCGAACAAACTATTTCCTGGTAAGTTAGCTGTTTTTTTTAAAACTTATTGTATATGTTCCGTAATTAAATCAATTGAATCCGGTCAATTTAGACGTTCGAAGTTACATAAAGGCCATGGCATCATCCTGTAACAAGATAAAAAAAACGGAATTATATGATATGAAATTGCCCTAGCAAAGCACACAGACCAAAAGTTTGGCATCACCTGTAACAAGATGAAAAAAAAACGGAATTATATTATATGAAATTGCCCTAGCAAAACACACAGACCAAAAGTTTTTACTACCTAGTGAGTTTAGTCAAAACTTTAGTCAGTCTCGTAATTTGACTCATTACTCCCAAGTTCCCAACTGGCAATAAATATCAAGATGCTTACACTAATAAAATTGAAAATGAAAAGCAATGGGGGCCTCGTCACGCCTGGTGAAGTTTTTAGGAGTCTAAATACAATGAAGCATAAATGATGAATGATAAATGATACAGTGTTTAAAGATAACCATTCTACGGGTACATCACCATCACTCGGCATCAATCGCCTTGCGATTCTGGGGTCATCCTTACGAGGCCCAGGGCCACCAACCGTAGGAACGTGTGGATGAAGTCGGTGATAGTCTGGCCACAGTATATATATGTTTAACATACATATTTATACAGTGGTCTGGCATAGCATCCATGCAGGATTTTCTTCATGTAAAAGAAAAAAAAACTGTCCCCTTGCGACTATTCGACTTTTATTCGTAAAAATAATGCCATACAAAATTTTGTGGAATGACAAGTAATTTGCGATAAACAAAAATTCGAATGCCTACTGCCAAATCCGATTTTTCAAGAACCACAAACCTCCCTTTATAATTTTCCCCGTTACAAAGATTTAACTTAGCTGTTGATAACACTAAATTTCCTACACGTGGAAACCCACTCAGGCTCGGGTCGAGTCGACCTTGTGCCTACGCCCGTACCACTTTTCACCCACCGCCTACACTCCTATACCACCCTACTAATACACCCTGTACCAAGGAATTTTCTTTTCAGTGGTTTTTCCGTTGATCCTTGTCGCTATCCTTGTTGTCAATACATATAGATCGATGGTTGTTAATTAATCTGGTATAAAAGTTGTGTAGGTAACAAAAATGATAGGTAGCTATATAGATACCTACCTACATAGGACTAAAGAAAAGCTTGAGCGTAGTGTTCGTGAAACTACGCTCTAGCATTTTATGAGAATTACTTAAATAAGTAAGTATCATTTTCTAATACGGCCTTAAGAATACACCCACCAGAATCGGGTAAATATAGCTTTAGGTAGGTACCTAGGTTACCACCTATTGGGTAAAGAAAGGTGCGGGTAGACGGCAGCCACTGGCATCTTATATTTTAATGAAGCTACTTTCTGTATAGGTAAGTGCGTTCGCTGTTGTGTCCATCCATGATACTTTTTAGATATTAATTCGTAGTAGGTACCTAGTTGCCATATAATGTATTGCTTCTAAATGATGTAGCTAAGTAACATTTAACAATAAATTAACAAGAATGACATTATTAGATTTCTTTAATTTCCTCAGACTCACCAACATATGATACGGGAGAAAAGGTTTGTTTGGCCTGGTAAGTGAAATCCTAATTTATTCTTACAGTAATTCTGTTAACAGATTTTTTGTAACCGCGCGGACAGGTTATTCCAAGTTTTATAGTAGAGACGAGACAAGTCCAATGAGCTTACGCTGGATGTCTATGCCTAGGATGTCCAAATGTCCAAGCTGTCCTTTAATGGAAACGTAACGTTCTGAAGAGAGGGTAGGAAAGGGATTTTTCATTTCTCATACTCGGAAAGTAGTGTTGTTTTGATCTGATTATTACTCGTATCCCCTTGGTCCACACCCTGGGGAAGATATCTGGAGTTCTCCAGAAGGTAGACGGCGAGAGGTTTCCAAGCCGCCCACAAGGCCTTCAACCTGGCTTACAACTAGGTCCATCAGCTTAGCGTGGCTTGCGAAGCACGAAAACTCTCGCAAATGGAAATGGTGGCACAAAGTTGCATCTGAGGGCCAACCATAGCGAAAGTTGCTTACTGCAGTAATACCACAGGGCGCCGATTCTCGACCACACGACGTGAATGCGTGGACGCAAATTTACTCATGTTAAGTCTCATGTTCGCCGTTCCTAAATATGATACAGGCGACGCGTCACCCGCCGATTTCCGTCCACGCATTCATGTCGTGTGAAGCGAGAATCGGTGCCCAGGGCGGAAACTCCATACAAATGATTCGTTTTCAATTCTGTCATCTATACTAAAAAAACACGTTATGTTTGTACAGAGCTTGAATGTGTGTTGGTCACACTAAGCTAAACGTTCCGTCATATATAAATAATGACATCTGTGGCGGGGTTGAGGAATCTTACCCAGTGAGGGGCAGGGAGTTGCCTATCTGTATGAAATACTATTATATTATCTTTGGTACCAATACACTGAAACCGCAGGTTTACCAACGCTTCAATCTTCTGTCTCTCTTGACAACAAAAGAGTCCTTAATACCATGACTGTTAGTACCGTCCAGTTTGTACTGGACGGTACTAACAGTCATGGTATTAAAGACTCTTTTGTTGTATCCTGGGACGTCTTTCCCAGGTTCTCTACTCTACTCGGGGTTCCCGTCCATAGGCAATGGTACGGCACGTGTGGTTTTAGTCGGTAAGAGTCCGGCATAGCAGTCATGGGGGATTTTACATGTAACAAATCATTTGGTACAGGCATTATAAGAAAATATTTTAAAAAAAACATTAACATTGTATTCAAAAAGTTTATTTCACACATCACATTATGAAACGCCAATACCCAGTATAGGCCCGCACCGTAACACCACAAAATAATTATGTACAGAAGGAAACCTACAATAAAATTGTATTACATACAATTTATACAATTGATTATTAATTGGAGTACATGCAAAGTGCGCTCGAGCTACGCACACATACAACACGGCCGAATTATCTGCGAACCTGGCTTATGACGTCATGTAAACTGTACGGCATAATCCGCGCGCAACGAGAATGTGCGGAATCTTGTCAAATATCATACTTTTCAATCGCGTGCGGGTTTTAATAAATAGACGAAAACGGGGTCAGGTGCGGGGAAGCGCGAGGGGAAGTCAGGTTCGCAGATATTGCCGCCGTGTTGTAGACACCGCTCACTGGATTTCACGGACATGAGGTCAAACGATTTTTATAATAATTTCGATACTGTGCTTGTGCGCAAATGTGCGTAGCCATGGCTAGGTATGAAAAAAATTACATACTACCCGTTCGCTCTAACTTTGCCGCTGGCGTAGAGGCGTATACCCGAATTGTTAATTAGACGAAGTAAATTGACAGTAGCTAATGTCACTTCGTCATAGAAAATACGCAAAATTGTATGAAGAAGTGACATTAGTTGCTGTCAATTTACTTCGTCTAATAAAAACATCGACTTTAGTATGAAGCCGAGCGGCAAAGTTAGAGCGAACGAGCAGTACATCAAGTACATGAGATTGCGCTCTATACCTTATTTTATTATTTTGTGGTAACACACTCGATTTAAATTTAGCAAAGTTCTAAAACAATGACTTAGCTCATGTCATACATTTATCACAACTTATTAGAAATGAAAATACAATATTTAAAAAACAACTAGCTCCTTTGAGATCTTATTTACAATTGTATTTACATTTTTTGTTTCTTACAACAAATTACAACTATACAAATATTATACTAGTAAGTAAATTATGAGCAAAAAAACGCAAAGTTTCCTTATACATAACTTTATTAATACGTGAAGCAAAAACAGTGAACCCTTTTTAACGAAAATTACGCGAACTGATGAAAGTGAAATTTGACTGCCCCTTTGGTCTAGAGGTTGAAATCTGCGAATGCGGATCACGAAATCGTGAGTTCGATTCCCACCGGATACAAACATTTGTGCGATCCAGAAATGTTTGTCTCGAGAGTCTGGGTGTTTCTATCTATATTAATAAAATTACAGGGTAATCTAGTGTATATATTTTATACATATTAATATCCGTGGTCTGATAACCATACCACAAGCAGGTTATTCCTAGCTTACTATGGGATCAGATAGTGTTGTGTGAAACTGTCCGTACATATTTATTACATTTATTAATATTATTTATTTGGCACAGTTAATTATTATGGAGAAGAACTGCATAAAGCCAATGATATATAAAAACCATTATGATACGTCATTGCAAAAAGCTATGTTTTATTTCAATGGCCAACGGGTTACTTTACAGTTGAAAAGAACAATAAAGTGAAACTTTCCTCTTGTAGGAGGTTTTGTCACAAAATAATAAGGTACAGATGGAAATCCACAGACAAAGTGCGCTTGGGCTACGCACACATACACACCCGCTCACAGCATTTCACAGAGACGAGATCAAAGGATTTTCATAGTAATTTCGATACTGGTTTGTGAAAGTGTGTGTTGCCGAGGGTAGGTTTAGAAAAAAAATGTACATACATGAGATTGCGTTCTGTATCTTATTATTTTGTGGCTCTGTGCTACGATACTGAGTTCCGTGACCCTCTACGAGACTCCCATTTTATGGGTCCATGGATTCTTAAAATTTAGGGCCATTGATTACTAGCTGATACTCGATACTAAAAAAAAAGGTTGATGTTAGTAAAAGGCGTGGCCATTTTTATTTTCACTTAAGTCCACCCTCACCCAAGAAAATCTGTAAACTAAAAATTTAGTATACATATCACCTATTTGAAGAATGAACACAACCAAAAATATATTTAATCGAAGAGAAATGTCAATATTTGTAACAAATTGTATTTTATTAAATAACATTACATTACTAAGGCACTTATAAGTTCCTTATATTATGGCAACACTAAACGTCATAGCGGTCATTATAATTTTTTTATGTGAAATTTTAATTAAGGCTCAAGCGGTTCCGCGTTTATTCCTAGTTCAGGTGAACCACACTATACCACTGAGCTATCGAGCCACGCTCGGATCTGTTGAAATAGTACCTATGCATAACTACCTATGTTGGAATAGTTTACATAATTAAGTATACATTATACAAAAAAGCTTGAAATTTATCCACATTAAATTTTTGTATAGTTAGCATGCGGGTTTGACACATACCGTCCCATTCGCATTTCGTCACAAATTCAAAAATGGTCCTATTCGCATTCGGTCCCAATCGCATTCGGTCCCATTCGCATTAGGTCCTATTCGCATATTGTCCCATTCGCAAAATGGTCACACTCAGATTTACCATGGCTATAAAAAAAATAACCACGAAGGCTAATGTGGGAACTCCGCTCCCGCATTAGCCTTCTAACCTAGCCTATCCATCATCATCATTGTCATTGACTGAATAGAAATGGCAAATCTTCGTGTGACCATTTTGCGAATAGGACAAAATGCGAATGGGACCTAATGCTAATGGGACCGAATTTGAATGGGACTGAATGCGAATGGGACCGAATGCGAACAGGACCATTTTTGAATTCGTGACGAAATGCGAATGGGACCGTATGCGTCAAACCCCTTTTTTTATACTAATTAAGGTGGCAGACAAACTTGCGGCCCACCGGATGGTTGGTTACCGTAGTCTATGGACGTTTTCAACACCAGAGGCGCTACACACGCGCTACCGTTATATTATACTAGCGGACGTAACGCGGTTCCACCCGCGTAGCTCCCGTTCCCGTGGGAATATGGGAAAAAATATAGCCTATGTTATCCGGAGATAGTGTAGCTTCCCAACAGTGCAAGAATTTTTCAAATTGGTTCAGTAGTTTCGAAGCCTATTCGATGCAAACAAACAATCTAATCCTTCCTCTTTATAATATTAGTATAGACTAGATGATGCTCGCGGCTTCGCCCGCGTTAAATTCGGGAGCCGTTCCCGCTTCCCGTGGGAACATATTCCCGGGATGAAAAGTGGCCTATGTGTTATACCAGAATATAAGCTATCTTTGTGCCAAATTTCAGCCCAATCCGTTCAGCTGTTAGAGCGTGATTGAGTACCAAACATCCAAACATCTTCACAAACTTCACATTTATAATATTAGTAGAAAGTAGGATATTAGTAGGATAGGATACAAAAATCTACCTGTACCACACCATATTCATCAAATATCCTATTTAGATCATCATTTTGTGCCTGAGGGACATCTTATCCTAGTTTTCTTTTAATTACTTACGTGATAGTTATTGTTGATAAACCAGTATCACACATTACGCTTTTTAATGTTAGTCTTAGTAAAAGTATTAAAAATGAATGTATTATGAAGTACATACAAAGATAAAAAAATACATTTTACGACAAAAAATTACGTAACGTACAGTCGGCAAAGAACATAGGCTATTTGCATGAAATTTGCTTTGGTTATTAAGTGTACCTTACCTTACAGAAATATATAAAAGATTTCTCTAAGTAAAAAATAAAAATCCGTATAGTCCTGTTCCAGGTTTTGAGCTTATTTCCTTTGCCTCCTGTACTATGCAACTAAATTAAATATAATTAGTAAATGGTTTGTGGCCCGTGGAATACCTACTAACCTAGGTGTTCCACAGAGAAAACCAAGATTAACAAAAATAAGAAAAATCACACAGAAGTGCCTTTTATCACCAAAATGCCTATACATACTCCGTCTTAAATGGAATTTCTTTAGACAGTTTTCATTAACTGAGGGCAGTAACCGTGATTATTGCACTATACAAAATTATTTTTCTATATTTGAGAAATTAAATATACTTGAAATTTATGCAGCATTCCTAAAAGGCAATTTGAGCCGTATGATCTTTTTCTAAACACATAGTTTCTTAATGAATTCTAAACACCCCTTTTTATATAGATTATCACCAAGTTAAATAATTGAAACGTAGAAAAAATAGGTAGGTACTTACTTACATAATATACCTAAGAACATAAGTTTGAGGTAGTTTGGAAAACGAGACGAGCTGAGGGCCTAAAAAGGCAACATTGTATGTTTCATATTATGAAACATAAAATAATTTGTTAGCTTTGTACGTTTTATATTTCAAACTAGCTGTTGCCCGCGGCTTCGACCGCGCCGATGTCGTTATCGCGTCATCATCCATAACCCTCCTTTTGCACAGTCGGTTAAAAAGTAGCCTATGTCCTTCCCAGGGTCTCGAACTATCTCTATACCTAATTTCATCTCAATCGGTCCAGCCGTTCAGTCGTGAAAGCGTAACAGACGGACAGACAGACAGAGTTACTTTCGAATTTATAATATTAGTAGGGATTATATATGATTCGCATGTTTCATATTATGAAACATACAATGTTGCCTTTTTAAGCCCGCTGAATTTATAAGTATAGTCTTTCCGATCATGTGTCTGTAAAATTCTGAGTCATCAAAAAATGAAAAAATGCACAGTATCATATCATCGATCTAAAAAAGTTAAGATTTTTTTCTAATTAACATAAGATAAATGAAATTTTAACCAGTCAACTTTATTGAAACGTGTAAAGGAAATTATTATTTTACATGACTAGGTCTCAGCATTTTAAGATCCTATTATTTATAGCATACAAATTATTACCTACATTAATACAAGGTAATGACTAAGCCAGGGATTCCCAAATTTTGCGTCGTGAAAATATCGTAAAAAAACATGGCCAAGTTCCAATTGCGTCACAGTACAAATAAGTTTGGGAAGCCCTGGACTAAAGGCCTACTCACACTTATTCGGCTCCATTACAAACAGCAATGAGCATTCGCCGGCGCGGAAACAAAAGAAAGCATTCTCTATTCGCTGTGTATCTCGCTCTGATTACAGATGTGTGTAAGTGTAAGAAAAAGATAGAAATACTGCATTAGCTGAATAGATGCGAGTAGTTCCTAATCCGATAACAAATTTGTGCACTTTGCAAAACAGTGCTAAGTACATACTACCTTTACACAAACAGTCTCATCAGACTTTAACAAAAATGTACGTACTTACAGTGGCGGCTGGTGGGTCCTCGATCTGGTGGTGCACTTTACCTGCTTTCTTGTTTTAAATTTAGTAAGCGTTAATTTTATACCTATCAACTTTATTTTGAAAAGGTTTGTATTTGTATAGTTTTAAGTCCTAAGTACTTAAAACTACTTAGGTATTGTTTCTGCTCATTTTCACACACTCCACACACTTTGCGCGATATAGAATAGAACTAAAAACAAAATAAAACAAGTAACAATTTTAAAATCAAAACAATCAATAATATTTAACGCGTCACAGATACAGCGAAACAATATCGGGAGAATTCGAATTTCGTCATCAACAAAACTTCGAGGACTCTCGGTAATCTTCGGATTGCCCGAGCGCGTGCGGCGCACGAAAAGCGACTCATTGCCCGGTACATTTTCTATGAACGATATTTTGTCTCACGCGCCAGGCGTATTAGCTCGTATCTAGTACAAGTTGTATGAGCAGCCCTCGTGCACTCGGGAAAGCGCACGCCGATTTTTGTTTACAGGGAATCTAGGCTTTAGTAGTGTAGCAAAGAGCTTAAATTGTTTCGTCATAATTAGACATGTTATTAGTTTTGAGTTTTTGTATGTTTAAAGAATTAGTGTGAGGTAAATACCTAATTGTAAGTAATTTATAAATAAATTTTGATATTTTTAAATCCTTTGAGCTGGTGGTTCACTGCACGAGCGCACTTAAGGTACAGCCGCCACTGCGTACTTATACCATATTTTCATCTACTTAATACGATTTAGCGGTATAAAAATATAGTTATAGAGAATATGCATGTTGAAAAACATACAAATACCTATTGACAACACAAGAGAGTTACAAAAACAGGCTTTAACTATATGTTTTTGAATTTTTAGAGATAATATTTTATTGTTTGCAAGTTTGATATCATCACCGTGCCCATAAAGAAAGAAAATTTGTATCTACTCTGTAATCGAAACAAAAATTCCAACAATCAGTATAAATGTTACACAACCACAAATTCAATATTAATAATAATACAAAGGTCGAGTGTGAGCTGGACTCGCGCACGGAGAGTTCCGTATCAAAAAATTGCCTAAAACCACAGGGCGGAAACTCCAGCTTGAATGTGTGCATGTGATCAATAAAATGTAAGCAAATTGTCCGTCAACGCGCACGTCAACTCTACTGACAGATGTGGCGCGACAGGGAGTTGCCGATCTGTATGTAATACTATTATATTATCTTTGCTAAAACATCACCTTTAGTGTATGGGAGCCGTATTTATTGTTACAGCGGCAACAGAAATACATCTTCTATGAAAATTTACAGGTAAACATATGGTATGTACCACTAAAAATTATAACATTTTTCATGCATATTCGCCACTAATACGATCAGTCTATAAACTATTCAACAACAACGTTTCAACACCTTTCTAAATACACTACAAAAACATAGAATTTCTACTACCATTAGCTGAAAAACTCTGATCAGGTAACATACTAGTGTCACCATATACCGGAGCGGCCGGTCCGTTCGATGCGTAAGGACTTCTCGACCAAGTGCGGGAACGATTTAGTATAGGGGGGGATTCGGGGGGGAGAACTGTTTGAACGGGTTCTGTAGGCATGCGGATTGAGGATTTTCTTGTTTGGCGTGATTGAACTGTAAAGGAAAAATGTTATAAATAATTAATCAAAAATAAAACTAGTTAAAAACAATATCGTAGTAGGCACTTAAATTGTTATAATAATTTAAGATTTGTTTAGAACTACACATCGATATGCGAGATAATTTGTAATATACAATGAATTTCCTTTTCACATCAAGTAAGAGCACGAGTTATATACTAGACTCTGCTTTCAAATCCTGGTTCCTCAAGCACAGCGTGACTGAATCTCAGGATGTCTCTGTAACTTTCCATCCAGATTTTGATATTTCGAGTCAATTTGACGAACTAAATATAAGAAGAGAACAGCTTACGAAAGTGCGTTTGTATTGGCGAATCGCAGTTCAGTCGGTCAATCCATAAAAAAATTAGGAGTCACAATCAAACCAAAGTACTAAAACATCACTTCAGGTCAGGCGAATGAAAATACGATATGTTTTATAACATTCTGAAAAACTCACGTAGGTTGTACCTAAACTGGAAGTCGGTTAACACTAAATCTATACTAATATTATAAAGAGGAAAGATTTGATTTTTTTTATTGTTTGTTTGTAACGAATAGGCTCCGGAACTACTGGACCGATTTGAAAAATTCTTTCACTGTTGGAAAGCTACACTCTTTGCGGTGAACATAGGCTATATTTTATTCCCGTATTCCCACGGGAACGGGAACTACGCGGGTGAAACCGCGTGACGTACGCTAGTACTTTCTAAAAGGTCAAAACATAAATACTTACTATACAAATAGGCGAACAAGACTCCTGCAGCAGTAAAAATACTTCCCAAATATGGCGCCACGAGTGAAAATAATGCTCCCAGTAGAGTTCCACAAGCTTCTTCACATTCACGTTGAACGTCTACGCGAATTTCTTGGGAAGTTAGCCGGGAACTTACGGAGACCCAGCCGTGGCCGCATGTCTCTGCTGTGTCGCTTACTAGCACGCGGGTGTCTCCTGCGAATGATATCATTTATGTATAGTATGTACAGCTTGGCAAATTAGAGAAGAAAATAATGGAGGAGCCACTGTGCTGTTCATATCGCAACCCGTTAAAAGAACCACCAATCAGTATCCAGTTGTCGACAACTGTCAATAAAACCCACCAATCAAATTGTATACCGTCATTGACTGACAGACATATGTGACGTTAGTGACAGCTTTTTGACAAGCCTGCAAAATATTAGTTCCGTTTCTAGACTTTTTTGCCAAGCTGTAAGTAGGTATAGTGGAATTCAACAGACCTAAATAATATAGTAAACAAAGAAATTGGATCTCGACTACTCCATAATTACTTACATTTAATTATCAATCCTGATCATAGACGTTTCAAGGAACTCTAGTTAGATTTATGCGGACATTTCGACACTAATAAACCTTTAGATTATAGAATAATTTTATGAAAAATACTCGGATGGTAAAAATTTAAGACTGTCATTTTTGCTTGTCATTAAATTATTTTTTCTCAGACTTGTTTGTCTTTGCCATAGTGTTGTAAAACTGTTGTACTGGCCAATTGATTTTAAAAGGAGGTCATTGTTTTATCAATCTGTCAGTTCGAAAAAATGTACTTACTTTAATAATACAACTTATTGACCCAGAGAGCGAAGAGTGCTAGTCCACAGAGTATATTGAATATATGGAGATACGAGTCTTTGCCCCTTTTCACAAGTACCGGTTGCCGGGTGCCGGGTAGGGTGGGTATATGGCCGTGTACTATAGCTTTCACACGTACCGGCGTGATTTGCCCGGCAACCGCTTGCATTCACCGCCGGTTACCCGGCACCGGCTACCCGGCAACCGGTAAGTGTAAAAAGGCACTTTGAGTTTGGGTCTTCGATTCCACAGTATAGACGATTTTGCTTTCGTCCGTATGTGTGTGTACATGTCAGTTTCGGTCTAGAAGACGCATTTGTTAACCAATTTTCTCCAAACTTGGCACACATGTTCTTTTATTTAAAATCATTGATCTACGAAAAGATAAAAATACAACTTTTGTCGAAAGTTTTTTTAATAGGGCGGAAAATAAGGGAGAAAAAGGTCCCCGTTATATATGATGGGATCATAAGGGATATAATTCCTCACAGGTTGTTTTTTCCTGGGCGCTCGCGAGGCCTACTCTTCGCAGAAGTACTTTTAAAAAATTGGGACTAAATAAGTATTTGTGCGACCCAGAAATAGTCAGAAGGATCCGGTTAGGCTTAGTACCGTGTGGAGGAGTAAATTTAAAGAGGCTAACGTTCATCAGCGAGCTGCCAAAAAGATAATGTAATGTTTCGAACGCCATAAACATTTAAATATGAATAAAAAGAAAAAAAAATATTCTTTAGGGTAGACTGGGTACGGTTGACGGTGGATGGTTAAAATATTCAGTCCTAAAGTAATATATTATTGTAAATAAATGATTATATGTACTATAAAATTTTCTAAAAGTTTCTTTTTTTTAAAGATCCTTTAATTAAATTAATATAAAAAAATTATTGCACATAATATATATTGATATACCGAATTTCATGATTTAATGAATTTGGCGATTGATATACCGAAGTAAATGAATGTACGGTGAACTAGATATAACTCAATGATTATTTACATACATAGAATCAGTATAGTTACAACACTATGATCATAGACAACTTCTGTCAACACATGACATGTTTACATGATTGCTGAGCTGTCCAGGAAAAGACTATAGGTAAATGATTTATCTGATTCAAAAGGAGAACAAATAATTGACTATGGTTCAATATAGGGAGATAACGCCACGAGTGGCCCGGCATTGCTGTCTTGCTCGGAATTAACGTGGCAGGCAGCACATCAGTAACAGCACTGCAGCGGCTGCTGCCGCTGCAGTGCTGTTACTTGCTACTTGCTGCTTGAGCAGAAAATAAAACAATGTATGAACACAACTTACCATTTTCAGTATTAGTATCCAACTTCAACCCCGGCGAGGTGACAAACCGCACAAGTTTGAGCGCGTGCGGGTGACCACTGACCGTGAACACCGCGGGCGGGGCGAGCAGAGACACTTTAGCGGTCGACACTCGTATTTGTGGTAATAGAAGCACTTTGGTACAAGCCCGGTACACTGTCCATTCGGCGCACAGTTCTACTTCTGAGGCCTCAATTATAGAACTTGCTGGGATTATTTTGCAGCCCATTTGACCTGGAAAAAATATCGTTTGAATATGATGTCGTTGTAATAAGGAACAGCATAGACTTGTTATCGAGATCCTGGTATTCTGATCTCAAACTTATCTTAAAATGAATATTCAGGGCACACCACATCCCTAGGTGAGGTCGGGGTGCTAGCCAAATGGTTTTGGGAATTCTGGGACATCCTTCCGCTTCCGAGGGCTTACCCGGGGCTCCCGATCGTAGCCAGTAGGCTACGATCGGGAGCCCCGGTAGCGATAGGTAGCAGGTAGGGCACCGTGTGTTTTTAGTCAGTCAGAGTCCGGCATAGCATCCATGACAGATTTCCACACGTAAAAAAATAACAAACAGGTAAAATGAAAAAAGAGCAATGTTAAGAGGACAACTATTAGATGCCCTCGGTTTCAACCGCGGTGAGAGTTTCTATGTTTCAATTAGTAAAAACTGCATTAAAGTGGTTGAACTGACTGCCTCAGTGGCGCATTCGGTAGTGTAACCGTCTGCCGCGCTGAGGTACTGGGTTCGATTCCCGGGTCTGTCCAAATATTTGTGTGATTCACAAATGTTTGTTTCGGACTTTGGGTGTTTTCTATGTACAATATGTATGTATTTAGAAATATTTAAGTATGCCTTTCAGTAGTCTAGATCCCATAGCACAAGCTTATGTTAGCTTAATTCGGGTTAGATGATTATTACTTATGAACAACAGCGGGATTAAAGAAACTAGTATAGATGAAAATTCCTCACCATTGACGATATCTAACACAGGCTCAGCAGTATGCGGCGCTTTGGTGCGACACGTGTAAGGCAGGTCTACAGCAGCGCCCTCCAGCGCGTACCGTTGTTCGTCTGAGCAGACAAAGGGGCCAGAAGTCAGCCCGCCCGCTTTGAACGACAGCGGGACTAGGGAGAACGGCCATTCGCCGGCCAGGAATTCCATCTGTGGAGAATATAAGGCTGATTATTCAAAGTATCGAATTTACTCATAATATACAGTACATGCGTCGCGGGCGCGTCCTTCACTAGCAGTGCCAGAGACACGCCGCTGTCACTACACAGTATAGATAGATAGATAAGTGACGCACCTTGTCTACCGGCATCTGGTACAGAGTGTACACGTTGTGCGGTCTGTCGAGCCGCAGTACATGCGTCGCGGGCGCGTCCTTCACTAGCAGTGCCAGAGACACGCCGCTGTCACTACACAGTATAGATAGATAGATAAGTGACGCACCTTGTCTACCGGCATCTGGTACAGAGTGTACACGTTGTGCGGTCTGTCGAGCCGCAGTACATGCGTCGCGGGCGCGTCCTTCACTAGCAGTGCCAGAGACACGCCGCTGTCACTACACAGTATAGATAGATAGATAAGTGACGCACCTTGTCTACCGGCATCTGGTACAGAGTGTACACGTTGTGCGGTCTGTCGAGCCGCAGTACATGCGTCGCGGGCGCGTCCTTCACTAGCAGTGCCAGAGACACGCCGCTGTCACTACACAGTATAGATAGATAGATAAGTGACGCACCTTGTCTACCGGCATCTGGTACAGAGTGTACACGTTGTGCGGTCTGTCGAGCCGCAGTACATGCGTCGCGGGCGCGTCCTTCACTAGCAGTGCCAGAGACACGCCGCTGTCACTACACAGTATAGATAGATAGATAAGTGACGCACCTTGTCTACCGGCATCTGGTACAGAGTGTACACGTTGTGCGGTCTGTCGAGCCGCAGTACATGCGTCGCGGGCGCGTCCTTCACTAGCAGTGCCAGAGACACGCCGCTGTCACTACACAGTATAGATAGATAGATAAGTGACGCACCTTGTCTACCGGCATCTGGTACAGAGTGTACACGTTGTGCGGTCTGTCGAGCCGCAGTACATGCGTCGCGGGCGCGTCCTTCACTAGCAGAGCCAGAGACACGCCGCTGTCACTACACAGTATAGATAGATAGATAAGTGACGCACCTTGTCTACCGGCATCTGGTACAGAGTGTACACGTTGTGCGGTCTGTCGAGCCGCAGTACATGCGTCGCGGGCGCGTCCTTCACTAGCAGTGCCAGAGACACGCCGCTGTCACTACACAGTATAGATAGATAGATAAGTGACGCACCTTGTCTACCGGCATCTGGTACAGAGTGTACACGTTGTGCGGTCTGTCGAGCCGCAGTACATGCGTCGCGGGCGCGTCCTTCACTAGCAGTGCCAGAGACACGCCGCTGTCACTACACAGTATAGATAGATAGATAAGTGACGCACCTTGTCTACCGGCATCTGGTACAGAGTGTACACGTTGTGCGGTCTGTCGAGCCGCAGTACATGCGTCGCGGGCGCGTCCTTCACTAGCAGTGCCAGAGACACGCCGCTGCCTGCAAACACGGCTACTGCGCCTGGGACCCTCCATCCCACGCCATCCAAGCATACGCCCCAGCCGCCGGTCACTAGATAGACATCAAACTTATAACAATGATTGATTCGAATCAAAATAAGTACAAAAATGTGTGATAGAAACTAAAATAAAGTCACACACTCATCGGCGCTGTTCGCCACGGGCTGCCCGGCGCGGAGGCGAATTGCGCGGCGAAATGTGACTAAAAATTCTTCACTGACATTGTCAAGCCCACCATTGCGCTCTATTATATTATTCTTCTTACTTATTTTATACAAATTATAACAGATTTTACTGTCGACTGTCTGTGGGGGTCCTGAAACATCCTTACCGGGGCTCCCGACCGTAGGCAGTGTTATAGCTTGTGTGGTTTTAGTCGGTAAGAGTCTATCAGAGCATTCATGACAGATATCCACACGAAAAAAAAACCATGTAGTGTGATTCCACTGAAGATGGTGTAAAATACGGATAGCCCAGCAAGCCTGCTAGTCCTTATAGACTATCCCAGGACAAAACATTGAAAGGGCGCGGCGCGGCGGGCCTATGGCCTATTTACTCGCCTTGTTTGTTTAGTTTGTAAGATAGAAATATTGTACCACGTGTTTTTTAAATCAAAATAAATTGAAATTGAATTGAATGGCTGCTTCAGAAATCAAGTGGGTGGCGTCATTGTGGCGAAATAAAATAAACTTAGAACATCTGGTAAATCCATCCTATCTCAACTCAGCATAATGATATCTTTGACAATCGCTTTAACGTAAACAAACTATGGGACTTTATTTCAAAAGCCTGCTTAGTTTATATTCACACGCGATATTCATACGAAAAACATAACACTTCTTCTGCATCAGTAGGGCAAAAATATCGTTTCCCTGTCGAACCATAAACATTGTAACACTGCCAACGCATTTTTTCCTGGGCTGCTATATTTGAGCATCAATAATTGTCTTAAGAATGACGCTCAATTCGCTAGATATCGCCACGACTTTTTATCAAGCAAGCGGAGTCATTTCAGCGAAGCTTGGTATAAAAAGAAGCAATAAAATGACTCACCAGTGAGCCTGTCAGCTCGCAGATCTGAACCGGTGACCCAAACTTCATCCTTGACTGTGACCCCGCTCACAGCTCCTTGGAATGTCATGAACGTGCCAACTGTATCTAAGCCGGATATGATGAGATCCTTTCCTAGCGCACTGGGAATAAAATGAACTATATGAGTAATAAGTATTCATCAAATCAATAATAATAATCTCCTGCTGGACGTAAGATTCTCTCAATTAGGTGCAGTTCCACTTAGGGTCTTAGGCGGAGCCGAAAGGAACTGTGCCGCGATTGCACGCGATCACGGTGCGGAGTGGAGAAGAGATGTGGATTTTAAACCATGTGATTGGTGAATCGCGGCACAGCTCCTCTCCGCTCCGCCTAGGTGGAACCGCACCTTTACTGTACCATGCTAGCCAAACAGGTTGCTATAGAATTAGACTGCCTCTATGGCGTCGTCGCTCGGTAGTGTAACCGCCTGCCGCCCTGGAGGTCCTGGGTCGGTCCAAATATTTGTGCGATCTACAAAATATTTTATTTCGGAGTTAAGGTATTTTCTATGTATAATATGTACAGTCACCTCCAATATTGCATGGGCCCCTTAAGATCTATAATCCCATGCACATTTGAGTCCAAACTACAAAATCTCCACCACATGGCGCAACTTTACTCAAATATAATATTGCATAGACACCTTAGAATCACAAAAAATGTACTAGATGACATATTTACATTACTCGAAAGATTAATGAGTTGCTATTTTGACAATAATCGCGTTCCTGTGTAAGGTATTAAAAAAATCGGCAACGCTAGATACTTGACTTCCAATGTTATCCGAGAGATGGCGTCAATCTCAGTGCAAAGCAATTTCGTTTCGAATTGACCATGCATTCTCAAATTCGTCTGTACCTATATCTTTACAAATATATAAGTATGTCTATCAGTCGCGTAAACCCATGGCACAAGCTTATATTAGCTTAATTTGGGCTAGCTAGATGATGTTGTGACAGATTGTAAAAAAAAATAAGAATTTTGTTTTGAGATTCCCTTCTATTCGACATGACCTAGTTCGTTAATCAGCAGGGTGCATCCCTTGCAAGTTAGACTGACTAGACCCTGAGGATTTTATTAGGGTCTCATCGCACCCGCCATCTTACTTAACATTATAAATGCGAATGTTTGTGAGTGTGGATGTTTGTTACTCTTTCACGCTCGAACGGCTGAACGGATCTGACTGAAATTAAATACAGGGATACATTATAGTCTGGAATAACACATAGGCTACTTTTTATCCCGGGAATAAGTTCCTAAGGGAAGCGGGAACAGGAACAAATTTTAAGCGGGCGAAGCTGCGGGCATCAGCTAGTGCTAATATATAAATTTTACAATCATTTTTACAATAATTTTCACAAAAATCTTAAATACGATTCTTTAATAAGATGTTTCAACTAATCGCTTTTAAATATAAATGACAAACACTTTAAATTATAAGTAAAAACAGCATAGCTCAAAAAAAGAACTGCCAATTTTCAGTATAGTTCCTCTGCGGAACTATGAAAACCTGGAACGACCTGCCCGCACACGTGTTTCCCTCATCTTACAATCCCGGGTTCTTCAAGAGGAGTGTGAAGAGGCACATCACAGGGCCGCCAACTTGAGGACCACTGTTATAGACAGTGGTCCGCAAGTGTTATAGACAGTCTTATTGACTGTGAGAGTGACCCCCAAGCGCTAGATGCGCCAGTCGCCAGATTTCCATTAGTGGCGACGTCAATTTGGTAAACTAAATTTTGAAAAAAATCGGTCAAAAAAGACAAACCTATCAGCAGAGGGTCTTGAGATGGCAGCTAGCGGAGCGACAGCAGACACGTTGGCGAGCGGAGCGAGAAGCGGACGGCCCACTCCGTTCCTCATTACTAGCCGTACCGCGCTCTCGTAAGGCTCTCCCGCTGGTTCCACAGTACAGTAGGCTGGTATCGCTACTTCTACGTGAATGGCCTGTGAGGGCATAATAATATAATATTTGTGAACAATTGAACCACACACAACATCATCTAGCCAAAATTAAGCTAATATAAGCTTATGCTATGGGATCTAGGCGACTGATATACGTACTTATATCTTTCAAAATACATACATATCTATTATATAAAAATAAGTCGGGTTTTCCTTCCTGACGCTATAACTTTAGAACGCACGAACCGATTTCCACGGTTTTGCATTCGTTGGAAAGGTCTCGGGCTCCGTGAGGTTTATAGCAAAGAAAATTCAGCAAAATTTCACATACAGCGCCATCGCGGGCGAAGCTGCGGGCATCAGCTAGTCTATATACAACGTGAACTTTTGTATAGCGCAAAGCTCAGACACCCCAACTAGAGTTTCGCTTCAAAATACCGTATAAAAAAATAAAAAAAAAAAACTACCGAAAACTGACCAAGTTATAAGCCTTTGTTTATAATTGCACTATTTTTTCCGCGAACAGCGTAGGTGTAGGTATTATACGCAAGGCTGTTAGTCACTATTCGTGTGGTATTGATAATAACATTAACAAACCATTTTCATAAGTGGTAATTATGGAACTGTTTTTAAGACAAAAACCGGCCAAGTGCGAGTCGGACTCGCGCATGTAAGGTTCTGTACCAAAATATGGCAAAAATCACGTTTATTGTATGGGAGCCCACTTAAATGTTATTTTGATCTGTTTTTAGGGTTCTGTACCCAAAGGGTAAAAACAGAACCCTGTTCATAAGACTTCGTTGTCCGTCTGTCTGTCCATAACAAGACTCTATCGGAACCGCGATAGTTAGAGCTAGTTACAGATACTAAAATCAGATAAAAGGGGGCGATTAAACGGGATTCCCATACGACGCGACACACGCGATTTTTAGTACGGAACCGTCGGTGCATGAGTCCGTTTCGCATTTGGCCGGTATTTATATATATAGCGGCAACAGAAATACACTGGCTGTGAAATTTTCAACTGTCCAGCTATAATAATGGTTAGTGAGATACAGTTAGGTGACAGAGGGACAGTGGAGTCTTAGTAATAAGGTCCCATTTTTACCCTCTCCGATGCCGCGATGGTAAGGTTCACTAGCATTAGAGTCTTAGTAAAAGGATCAAGCTGTAAAGCCTATGAAAGTAGGTACCTATGTGTTCAAGGGCTGAATAAAAAATCTTTCTTTCTAGCTGTTACCTATTGATTACGGAGCCCTAGAACTGCAAGTATGTACATACTGGCATTTACGTGTAGTAGTCAATACGATTACGTGACTATTCATAATGCCTGCACACACATTAATGGACAAGCGGTGTCGGAAGGAGTTCAGACGGGGTAAATGAGGATTAGTATGGCGCCAATAGGCTGCATTATCAGTATCATGTAATCCTCTACGCTAAAAGTACACAAAACACTTACACTGTTATTTTTTTAGCCACCACTCACTAAAGTTCACCCGTCGCACTTTGTCACCTTCGGTAGTTCCTTCTACCTTTCGATATTGGTATCGCAGCCCGTGTGTCGTGCCTCTGGTGTTCCAAACGTCCATAGGCTAAGGTTAGCAACGATCACGTATGCTGTAAGCTTTTCAGTCACCTTAGTAGTATAAAAAAGTATTTTAAAAGACATGTTGTTACACGATCGCGTATTTTGCACAGCGACACGGGATGCGGAACGGCGACACGTATGACGTCGCGCTCGTGTTATCGGTCACTGACTGGTGGCTGGTGGCCAGACGGGTGGCGCGGGCGCAGGGGCGCGGCCGGGGGTGTCTGGTCGAGGGCATGGGATCGGCTGGTGGCGGATCGCTTTTGATCACGCGTAGTGATGTTATTTTATGATACATCTGTATACACTTTACGATATTAGAGTGATCAATGCGTTAAATTTTTTCGTGAAGTTTTAAAAAAAAATTAACATATGTTGAAACCGGGTCCATTGGATAATGTTACTGATTCTGATCAAAGTGTTTTCAGGTTTGCGCTATACAAAATTTCATGTTGTATATATAAATCAAAGCCACTTTTCGTTGTAATTTTATAACTCAAGAACAGGCTCACCTATCCAAAACCAAATGTTTAGGCTTTGTTCGGACTATTAGTAGATAGTTTATGAGAAAAGTTTGGACAAAATCGGTCGAGCGGTTCTTCATTTATCACGCAAACGAAGTTGCGCGGGTCAGCTAGTTATACACAGAAAACACCCAAACTCCGAAACAAACATATCGGATAGGTATAAGTTTTGCACGTTTGGTGACGAGATGATGACAGATGACATTAAGTTTCCCGTGGGTACCTTATAAGGCGACTGAGTGTCACTTTCGCAAAGCAAATTACTCGAAATGAAAGACTATTAACGCGTTAAGTAAGGCCATGATGCCCCTTAAAATGGATTTTTTTTTTTATAAATATTCACGGACATTTCACACAACGCTATCTGATCCCAAAGTAAGCTAGGAATAACCTGCTTGTGTTATGGGTATCAGACCACGGATATTAATACTTATATACTGTTAAATACAAAGATATTATACATAGAAACACCCAGACTCTTGAGACAAACATTTATGGGTCACACAAATATTTGTCTCAGGTGGGAATCGAACCCACGACCTCCAACGCCGCAAGCGGTATCACTACCGACTGCGCCACAGAGGCAGTCGCCGATTGAGACAGTCTTTGAGAAAACCAGCAATGAAGTTCCATCGGCTCAGATGAGATGATACGCTTTGTATGTATGTTTAAAATCTTGGCTTGAAAGAGTAATTTAGGAGTAATCGAGAGAGTTCGGTTTACGTTTCCACCCCAATAAGAACAATGGGCTAGTACCCCTAGATAACATACTTTTTCGAATGCAAATGCATGTGACAAGATACATTGAATTATTTTAACATAGACATCCTAGTGTAGAAGCCAAATGCCTTGAATAGCATTATTATTATTATTATTAAAAAATATTGTAAAAAATACTTACAGTCTCCCTATAAATATTATTCCTCTCATCCCTATGCTGAGCCACGACCACTCCATAACCAGGCCTTATAGCATTCAGCTCTCCAAGGGAATTCAAAGAAAACGCTCCATCTTCATAAGCCTTCCACGTGTCTCGGGGTAAAGACTTCAGTTTTATGATAGAACTGACGGCTACGGAGAGACGGTCGCTTGAAGTCAGTTCTTTGGATAGGCCTTCGACGGATGTGCGGACGTCGGATATGCCTAGGATTTCTATTGTGCTGTCCCATGACCGGGTTTCTGCTACCTGGATAATAGAAAAATGAATTGTTGAAAAGTGTTTTAATTCTCTCGTTTATCATTAGGAAACTTTAGACCAGTGGTGGGCAAACTTTTTTAACGGGGGGCCAGAAAAATGAAGAAATATCAGGTGAGGGCCAGAATAATAGAAAACTGGCCAAGTGCAAGTCGGACTCATGCTCAGAAAATTCCGTACAAAAGAAACGAAAAAAAAACCATTTTTTTGTATGTGAGCCCCCCTTAATTTTCTCTTTTTCTGTTTTTGCTATTTGTTGTTATAGCGGCAACAAAAATACATCATCTATGCTCTCTAGCTACCACAGTTCTAGAAAAACAGCCCCGTGACGGACAGACGAACAGTTAGATGGAAGGCGAAGTCTCAGGAATAGGGCCGTTTTTAGCCTTCGGGTACCGAACCCTAAAAATGTATTTTGTGTTGAACTTTAATCATAAGATATTAAAAAATTTCGGTAAACTTACACACGTTAATTAGAATTTTACTGGTATTTGCAAGGCCCTGCCATGCCATGGTAGGCGTGTAGGACGTAGGAATCGCTTCTTATGTGCCATATTTCAAATGCAAGTTCGTGTTGTGACGAAGTAACTTTAGCAGCGCTAAAAGGTGTTCAACATTAAGTCGGTTTGTGATTAAGTTGTTCAGCAATTTCATGTTCGAACACTTTACCGTCTTCATACATGTGTTTATTGCTCTACAAAGTAGAATCTACATAATATTTCTGGACCGTCAAAATATAATTATCGCGGGTCATATACCAGGAGCTGAAGGACCGTCGGCGGGCCGGATTAAATGCTTCCGCGGGCCGGAGCTGGCACGCGGGCCGTACTTTGCCCATCACTGCTTTAGACCTACGAAGTATGCGCGAGAAGTTGAGATCGCACGAGTGTATTAGGTAATATAGGGTCAATGACCAGAGGTCCGAGTTCAAGGCACGTTTGACTATTTGTGACTAACGAATGGTGCCTTAACTCAACCTCTCCTGTTCGATTTTGAATATTACGTGCCGGACCTCTAAAAATTCGTTTTTCAGCGGTCACATAGAAAATTGAAACATTCGACTACACGTTACTTCTATGTTTGTACAAAGTTTCAGACAGATCCAACCAGCATTTTCATATAAGTCATCTAGTGAAAATTGTATGTTTTAAATTCCATAATATGTATTCTCTAAAAACAGTCATACTAGATTCTACGTACCTGTCCCATATTCCGCACCCTGACGTCCATAGTAATAACTCCAGGTTTCAAAGGCACCACTCGCACCGACAAGCCTTCAGCCACCGATCTTTCCAGCATATCTGCAACATTACAACTAGCTTAGATTTCATATTAGCAAGATCATCACTGCGGGTAGTGTAGTTTTCGGACAGTCACAACCAATGGTGATCTATATTTCGTTCAGATAACTATTTATAACTATAACAGCAATCTGTGGTAGGCCATACAGCTATAGTGGTGGTAATTTGATAGTATTTCGATTTTCTTTCATTATTAAATTGAAATGTATGCAGCTTTCTTTAGTTGAGTTCGTATAAATATAAATATTCACGGACATTTTACACAACGCTATCTGATCCCAAAGTAAGCTAGGAATAACCTGCTAGTGTTATGGGTATCAGACCACGGATATTAATACTTACCTATATACTTTTAAATACATACATATTATACATAGAAACACCCAGACTCTATAATATCTATATCTGTGTATACTTGCGATATTTTGTAAAATGTAATTACTACCCGTTCGCTCTAACTCTGCCGCTTGCGTAGAGGCGTATACCCGAATTGTTAATTATACGAAGTAAATTGACAGTAGCTAATGTCACTTCGTCATAGAAAATACGCAACACTACAAGAAGAAGTGACATTAGTTGCTGTCAATTAACTTCGTCTAATCAAAAATTCGACTTTAGTATGGAGCCGAACGGCAAAGTTAGAGCGAACGAGCAGTAGTTTCATGGACGCACATACAGCCAACAGCGCCAAAACGGCAAAAACCAACTTCTTCAGTTTATCATCAGTGGTAAAACCAGTGTATCTGTTTGTAATTTAATATCGAGGTCAGTGATCACTTACCATCAACATGCGTGGTATAAAGTCTCGCAGCGGCCGGGTCCCTTAGCGTCCACGTGACTCTCGGTGCCGGCTGCAAAGCGCCCAGTGCGGCTGCACTTAAGCCCCCTGCCTCTATCCACACGGGGCTTGGAGAACCCACTAGAAGGGTTTGTGTTGCCGCTCGAACCCGGACGCCTGATATTGGTATGACCTGAGAAAAGTGATTAGTTATAATGAAAAATTCTGACAGTTCAATACAAAACGTTGTTGTCTATGAAAATGGTAAAGCATAAAATGTTAAGTGCTTATTGCAACAAAGACGACACATTAGTACAGTAACCGACTATAAAAATAAGCTTTGGAGAATACCAATCTCCGATAACAAACCGATCCCAGTGTCGGTTGGGTATCTCGTCATCTCTCTTTTAACGTAAGACTGACTATGAGCGTTTCGTGAGAAGGAGATGACGCTCTATCAAATCGAAACCAGATCTTTTTCCAAGTTTGCAAACAAAATTGCACCATAATCGTTCTCAGTCGATTGAAGTCTACTGGCGGGCATGGACATGTGGCAAAGATCACCACAATTTTGTCTTGTGCCGTCTACATCCAGCAGGCACAGCATCTTTAATTGGACCTAGCATAAATACTTATTTTATTTTTCACAAATACTGCAGAATTAAACTCAAATAATTAAAGTTGTACGTTTCTCTAACTACACAGTACGTATATGTATAAATTGTTTACCTCCACTTCAGACTCGGCGCTAGCCATCTCCACATTAGCGACGTCAACTGCAACGAGCTTGATCCGCGCGGTACCCGTCGACAAGCCGTGAACAGAACCCGCAGCAGAAACCTATTGATAAACAGAAAATATTAGTTTTAAGCGAAATTATTATCACTATTATAGTGAAGAACTCGCACAGCTAACACTACTGATGAATGGAGGAGCGTCAAAGCTGTTTGCCAGGATCATAGCAAGGGGAATATCATTATTCTCTGCCTACCCTGATGGGAAACATACGTAATGTTATGTTACATGATAGATACACATAACAATATAAATGATCCTGAATTGAATTTTCGTTGGTGGCATTTCCATGTTTCTGTATTTCCAAACGTATGTTAAGCCGTTGATCCTGAGTGCTAGTAACATGGCAATCGTTAGGTTGAATGACTTCAACAGTTAGTTTCACCAGCACATAGCCTGCCTCTGTTGGTGTTTATACACCAATAGGTTCACTACCTGTGTGGGTATATAGTATACCTCCTCTGTATCTACTGGGCTCTACAATAACATATCGCGTCTCACCTCAACATGCGACAGTCCGGAGACCGCCCTGTAGTGTACAGTAGCGAGGTGGGTCGGGGGTCCGCCTCTGTGACGTAGCTGTAGGCGGGCACTAGGGGGCACCCGGGCTTTACTCGGCACTATTTCTAATGGCGGGAACACTAACACCTGAAACATTTTATATTTAGATTAGTTTCGTATGGCGCTGGCAAGTTATCCCTAGAAATATTTTACAAATATGCGAATTAAAATCAGACTATCACATTCCACTGCTGGATAATTTAGAGACCTACGTCGCATCTTATCATTTTGAAAGGGTGATTTACCTTACTATTACACATAGCCAGATGGGTTTGTATAGGATTTTATTCGAGTTAGTCAGTAGGTGACCACCACTCCAGGTGAAACTGGCTTGGGTTTCGAAGATCTCCATGGAGCCTTTTATAGGGGTGATACAACTAGAATATTTAAAAACATATTCATGAGGTTCTCTTTACATATCTCACTCACCTCAACTTCAGGGCTCCAAACACCTCCAAAAACAGCCCTAACCGTACCAGTCCCCTCTTGAACTCCACAAAGAACACCATCTTTTATGGTGACATAGCCCGAAGTCCTATAGTCCGGGGCTCTGCCAGTGGAAAGGTAGCGATGTGATACACCTTGCACGAGTGATGTGATTGGTACGCAGGCATTGACTCCGACTGCCCGGGATGTTATTACTTCTATGTTTAGGACCTCTTCTATGTGGACCTGGGAAAGAAAAAGTTTATAAGGTCAAGTTTTATGCAAAGATACATAACTAAAGTCACTGCTTTTTCCCTGAAGGGGTAGGCAGCAGCATATTTAACGTCCATATTTCACAGTTATTTTGTTGACAAATATTTTTTTATGGTAGTGAACAAAGCGGAGTGGAACGGAGCTGACAGTGAGTTGGTCAATTCTCGAAATTTCATTCCGAGCACTTTCGAGCATTGTGATTGGTCGATTCGAGCATTGTAACCGATTGTGTCAGTAAAGTAAACTAACACTTAAGGTGCCCTTCCACTGACGCAGAGCTGGTTGGAGTGGAGCTTAGCCATCCATCTCTGCAGTCAGTGTTAGTTTACTTTGACAAAAGTGGACATATAAAATGCTACCTTTCCGTTCGGGTAGTCAACCTTAATAATATGTTTGTATTTTCCGTTTGAAACACTTAAAATTTTATGACACAATCGGTTCTCAAGTTAAAGATTCGTTTGTAAGGTTTTATGCGATTATTTTCTTGTGAGGACGTCTGTACCGCTGTGCTGATGATCCGACCGCCTGTTCAGCAGCGCAGTTCATCTTTATCCATTTTCCCAGACGTCGAGTTTTTGTATGATATCTTTATCCCTTTCCCTTTGTCTATTTCTTTCGTTACGACGTTCTTTCCCCGCTTCTTATAATCATAGTGTTGGTTACAAAGAAGGCCATTAACTCCAATATCGCGGACACGCCTTTAGGACACTCCACTGATGTAATGGCACACAGAACGCTATAGACACACTCTCACTCACCTCTACGGCCAGCCTCTCGCCGTACACACACTGGTCAGTGAGCCACAAGTCGTAGGAGCCGGGCCCGGGCACTGTAGCGGCCAGTGCGCCGCCCTCCACTGTCGCGGACACGCCTTTAGGACACTCCACTGATGTAATGGCACACAGAACGCTATAGACACACTCTCACTCACCTCTACGGCCAGCCTCTCGCCGTACACACACTGGTCAGTGAGCCACAAGTGGTAGGAGCCGGGCCCGGGCACTGTAGCGGCCAGTGCGCCGCCCTCCACTGTCGCGGACACGCCTTTAGGACACTCCACTGATGTAATGGCACACAGAACGCTATAGACACACTCTCACTCACCTCTACGGCCAGCCTCTCGCCGTACACACACTGGTCAGTGAGCCACAAGTCGTAGGAGCCGGGCCCGGGCACTGTAGCGGCCAGTGCGCCGCCCTCCACTGTCGCGGACACGCCTTTAGGACACTCCACTGATGTAATGGCACACAGAACGCTATAGACACACTCTCACTCACCTCTACGGCCAGCCTCTCGCCGTACACACACTGGTCAGTGAGCCACAAGTCGTAGAAGCCGGGCCCGGGCACTGTAGCGGCCAGTGCGCCGCCCTCCACTGTCGCGGACACGCCTTTAGGACACTCCACTGATGTAATGGCACACAGAACGCTATAGACACACTCTCACTCACCTCTACGGCCAGCCTCTCGCCGTACACACACTGGTCAGTGAGCCACAAGTGGTAGGAGCCGGGCCCGGGCACTGTAGCGGCCAGTGCGCCGCCCTCCACTGTCGCGGACACGCCTTTAGGACACTCCACTGATGTAATGGCACACAGAACGCTATAGACACACTCTCACTCACCTCTACGGCCAGCCTCTCGCCGTACACACACTGGTCAGTGAGCCACAAGTCGTAGGAGCCGGGCCCGGGCACTGTAGCGGCCAGTGCGCCGCCCTCCACTGTCGCGGACACGCCTTTAGGACACTCCACTGATGTAATGGCACACAGAACGCTATAGACACACTCTCACTCACCTCTACGGCCAGCCTCTCGCCGTACACACACTGGTCAGTGAGCCACAAGTCGTAGGAGCCGGGCCCGGGCACTGTAGCGGCCAGTGCGCCGCCCTCCACTGTCGCGGACACGCCTTTAGGACACTCCACTGATGTAATGGCACACAGAACGCTATAGACACACTCTCACTCACCTCTACGGCCAGCCTCTCGCCGTACACACACTGGTCAGTGAGCCACAAGTCGTAGGAGCCGGGCCCGGGCACTGTAGCGGCCAGTGCGCCGCCCTCCACTGTCGCGGACACGCCTTTAGGACACTCCACTGATGTAATGGCACACAGAACGCTATAGACACACTCTCACTCACCTCTACGGCCAGCCTCTCGCCGTACACACACTGGTCAGTGAGCCACAAGTCGTAGAAGCCGGGCCCGGGCACTGTAGCGGCCAGTGCGCCGCCCTCCACTGTCGCGGACACGCCTTTAGGACACTCCACTGATGTAATGGCACACAGAACGCTATAGACACACTCTCACTCACCTCTACGGCCAGCCTCTCGCCGTACACACACTGGTCAGTGAGCCACAAGTGGTAGGAGCCGGGCCCGGGCACTGTAGCGGCCAGTGCGCCGCCCTCCACTGTCGCGGACACGCCTTTAGGACACTCCACTGAGTAGCGACCACTGCCGCCTGATACAGTTGCGATGTTCGTTACTGTTTCGCCTTCCCAGGCTATGTTTACCTGAAGTTGAAAATAAAACAATCAATAATAACATGAAAGATGGACGCGCTCGTGGTCCCACGGACTCAGTGTTTTGTAAATGACAACATTTACTTGGGTGATTACCACGTGACCACTTTATAACATTTATTTCCGGGCGTTTCCGAGCCTCTGAAGGCATGTCCAGCCGTTGGTCCTAGTTGTTAGCAATATAACTGCCGTTATGTTCAGTTGAAGGCCTGATGGGCTGCTAGAAAAATTTCGACTGTGGGTCGTCACAACCAGCACCCGGGTCGGCAGCGCGTGTGTAGCGCTACTGGTGCCGCAAACGTCCATAGGCTACGGTAACCAATCATTAACCTTTCGTACGTGGAAGGGGCAACAAACTTGTACCCGTCGTCTGTGGCAAGTTTGACAGGCCGCTGGGAGCGCGCGACTGCTCTTCGAATTTCTCAAAATTCAAGAAAAATTTATATGAATCATAATATGAACAATGACTGTTTTAGGAAGATAAATAAGTGAAGAATGTTATTCATGAACATTTATTTATAAAATCATGTTTTTTATAATATTACCGAACATTACCTGTTGCAAAACATTAACGATTTTGTCAATAAATTAGTTCACAGAATTTGGTTATTTTTATTTTTACACATTTCTAGATAGTTTTCCAATCAATTGATAAGTAAACTATCTGGATTCCAACAATAAATCACTCCTAAAAACAGATTTCAAATATTGCAAATCGGCGTTTGTCGAATTGTTTGACTGATATATATATATTTTTTAACGATGGCACTACTGAATGGTAAAATTGATGATCATAGATACAATATCAAGCAATAAAAGAACCTATTTTCAAGAGCATTAGCGTTTTATTTGCGTAAATTTAGAGCCGGTATTCTTGGGACGGATACGGGACAACACAAATGGTGGGGTATGGACGGATACGGCACAACACGGTTGAGAGGTTAAGTGGGCCGTAAGCTTGTCTGCCACCTCAGTAGTACAAAAAAGATCAGGTTCTCTCTATAACTATGTATGCAGAATAATTATTCGTAATACAAAATAACCTGCTATATGCCACTTCTGAATGACGAACTAGTTTCACGATATTTAACATCTGTGACGTGATTTTTCTCATATAAAAATACCCTGTACAAAAATTTATCATTCTACGACCAAGTCTATGATAGTATTTTCATACAAAAATTTACAATAAATATAATAAATATTCACGGATTTCGGCAGCACAACTAGTTAGAATAAAATAAATGGTCGTATACTGTATTTCAACAGCTTTGCGCAAAAATTAAAACAAACACATTTGATCCTATATATCCATAATTACTTGCAAATTCCCTGATTATATTCCAGTATCCAGGAGTCATACAGTGTTCTTACAATCGACACCAAATAACTTTTTTTTTTTTATACCACTAAGGTGGCAGACAAGCATACGGCCCACCAGAAGGACCGGTGGTCACCGCAGCCTATAAACGTTTGCAACACCAGAGGTGCCACACTCGCGCTGCCGACCCTGCAAAAACCTTCTAAGACCCCTTTTGAACTTCTTTATGATAGTTTATTTTCATTTAAAATACCTACTCAGGATAGTAAAAAATTCAATGATTTGTCATACTATATTTTTCTACTCATCTGTCATAGACAACGATTGTCAAAACATGACATGTTTACATTATTGCCGGTTCGGGCAGGATTGGACTTATAAGTAGGTACTTACTTTTAGCGGATCACATTTCAACGGAGCAACCACTCTTGCTTGAATAGACGCAGTCGCATCAGATATACTCGATTTCAATGCGCCAGTCCAACCGATCGCCAGATCATCGGTGTCAACTACCTGAAAAAATACAAAGCAATAATTCTTACAATTTTGTCATTATCATTTAAACTAAACGAAACGAATAAAGCTGAAGAACACTGCATAGTGGCAAAGATAAAATAATAGTATTACATACAGATCAGCAACTCCCTGGTTCCCACTGAGTAAGCTTCCCCATCCCCCCGCAAAAGTTAACGTATCTATTGCCGTAACAGTACTTGAGAGAGTGCCTTGTACCTTGCTACGTACTTTGTGCTATTGCTTTGGTTTAATTTGTGCTTAGACGAGGGTAGGTTTGAAAAAAAAGTACCAACATACATTAGATTGCGTTCTGTTCCTTATTATGTTGTTTCCATAGCTAGTGACCCTAGTATACTCACACACACATTCAAGCTTGATTCAAGCATTCACATTACGTGTATATTAGTGTGAGTAAAAACGAACATTTTTGTATGGAGTTTCCGCCCTGTGATAGTGGAGAGAATCTTCACCACCTTCAAAATCCATTCAAACACCTTCACCAAAACCGAGCAACAACAAACAACAAGAAAGTTTACCTGACTACAACCCCGAGTTTTTCAAGAGATCTTCGCCTTACTGTAGTATAGATATAAGTGTGTATGTACTCCATAGCTCGTAAGACTATATATTTGATGTTCCTTTAATAAATAATCAGTAATATTCCGTCACTCGTTGTGTCTTATTACTCACAACCCTACATGGCGACCGTGCTTAAATGGGCATGCAGGCCAATATGCGTCGCGTTTGAATAGTCACGCGAAATTCTATTTTGTATTCCGGTTATTGTTCGATTGAGTTTTTCAAATAGAGAAAATCGCGATGTGTCAGTCCCAACAACAACAGAAGGAAATAGTTCTCGCCCAGAACGCTGCTGGTGCTGGAAACAATGCCAACTTGCAGGATGAGCTAGGGTCTCACTTAAGTACCCAAACCGCTATCTCCATTGTAATTGTCATTTTACTGGGAGTCGTGTTCCTAGTCATGGCGTACAAGGCATATAAGAAGTGCCATACGCGCTGGATGCGCCAAGAAATGAACGCCCAAGTGTTTCGAGGCTTGAGGTGGTCCGGACATCGTCAGAGTACTGTACAACCTAAAGCAGCTGAGTGCGCGTTATAAAAGTTACAGAAGGGAGTTATAGTAATTTATGTAACCTTATGATATATATAAATCGCGTATGTATGTGTGCGTGTGTCAAGTGCAGAAAAGTTATTTCAAAATATTTGTGGGTGATTTTATGAACTAATAAAAGCGAATGGCTGAAAAACTGAACAATATATACAGTGAACTGTGTGCAATACGGAAATATTTAATAAAAGTAGGCCCTACCCGTAGACGTGACTCTAAGGTATGTAGTACAAAATTAAGAGAATCGAACACTTTATTTTTATCTTTTGAAAAATTACTGAAGAACGTAGACAATAATATTAGAGATTTTAAATATGAGGAAATAGATTTAATTAATAATTATAAGATTAAAATAAATGAAATTTATTTACAAATAAGAGATTTATGTGAAAAGAATAGTGACAGCTCTGACTCTGAAAGGGCAAGTCAAGAGGAAAATTGTATTCAAGGGAAAAATATTAATTATACATCAAAAATGGCTAAATTTGAATGAATTAAAAGTTGCTCTAAACTTGATACCTATTATAACAAATAGTGATGAAGCTAGCCTTAAACAGATAATCGATAGCATAGAGTATTATAGTTCTTTATTGGATGAGCAATCGAAAAAACAGCTTATTACTTTTGTATTAAAAAGTCGGTTGTCTCAAGCAGCTAAATTAAGATTATGTACGGACTATGACTCAGTTGAAGACTTACTGAAAGATATGAAGTTCAATTTGCTTCCTAAAAAGTCTTCTACAGCTTTGCAAAGCAGATTACATTCTTTTTGCCAAAATAATTTATCTATAGATGACTATGGAAAGGCTATTTCTGAGATGTTTGTGGATTTAACTATTTCGCAATCTGAAGGCAAGTCTGAAAATTACAAAGTTTTACGGCCACTGAATGAGAAACAAGCTATTAAGCGATTTTCGGACGGTTTACGAAATCGTCGTTTGAGTACCATTATTTCAGCCCGTAATTTCGATTCGTTAAAGGACGCCATACAGGCAGCAATCGAAGAGGAAGCTTCGATGCCTCCTCCAAACTCGGGTGAAATTAGGGCATTTAGTCAAAATTATCCTAGGCAAGGTTCAGGTAATTATTTTAGAGGACATTATAGTCGTACCTTTAGAGGACAATCTAACAGAGGCCAGGATCGTGGTAGACAACAGAACAACCACCAGGCTGCCGGCCGAGGGCAGTTTACACGAGGTTCGTGGAAAAACATGTCGCGACAACCGAACAGAGGTAAGTATTCTTTTAACTCTAATCGAAACAAGTGGACACAAAATTCTGAATCTATGCAGGTTATGACTGATCTATGTGAAAAAGATGGATCGGAAAACTCGAAGCAGTTTTTCGTGAGTAAAAAATATATCTTTTCATGTCATAACAACTCGACTATTGAACTTTCCATAAATGGTTACCCGTATCGATGGTTAATTGATTCAGGTGCTTCAATCTCAGCCATAAAACATAAACATCTTATCGAGAATCAGATTCCATTTCATTATAAGAATACGGAGATCAATGGACTCGGGGGCACAGTCCAGTCAATAGGTTACGTTTATTTAAATTTAGTGACTAATAATGTTTCATTTACGCATATGTTCTATGTTTTTAAAACATTGCCATGTTCGGCGCAGGGAATCATCGGTGATGACTTCTTAAGAAAACATAAATCATTATTAGATTACAGTAATAGAATTTTAACGTTACAAATGGGTACAAATAAAATAACATTGCCTATTATAGCGGATAATTATAATAAGAGTTCATTTAGGCGTAAAACAGACGACGGGGCGGGCCGGGCCGGTCAATTTCGCCGCGAACGATAGCGCTAAAGGAATCCTATACTACCAACGCACACGAAGGGCAAAAAGACCGCGCCGCCGCTGTCCGCCGGGCACTGGCGGCGCGGCATGTCCGTGGCTCGCCGCCATGAATCACACAAACCAGTTTGTATGAAGTAACGCAGACGGGGCGGCGCGGGCCGGCCAGGCTCAGTCCTCGCCGCACGTTTTCTAGTGATGGACGCCTTCGACGTCGAAAATTTAATTTCTAAAGTCGAAAAAAGATCGCCGATTTATAATACGGCATTAAAAGAATATTACGATGTAAATGAAAAGATGAAGCTATGGAACCAAATATGCCAGGCAATATATATACGCCTGCAGTATGGGATGAGTTGTCATCGAGTACCCAGTAGGTACTCCCTATTAGTCCATTGAAATGTTACAATTTTAGGACCGAATATTACATTTGTTAGAGGACGCAATTTTATTTTTGGGACATGTGTGGGGGGTCAATAGAAGCTTAAACTCATGTTTGTGGGGTTGCCACCCTTGTCCCCCGGCCGCAATCTTAAAAAGGGGTGAAAACACTTTTTCCTCAATATCTCGGAAACTATGAGTCTTACAAAAAAATTGTGAAAACTTAATTTGAAGCAAATTGTTTTGCCTAAAAATATGTCAAACAAATTTTTGTCCTAAATTAAAAATTATAAACAAAAAATTGAAAATAAAATTATAAAAATTTTCTTTTTTGCTCTGTGGCATTTTTTTTTTAATTTCTCTTTAAAGATCATCTACAAGATTAGTCTGAGGTATTATTTTTGTAAAATGTATAAAAAAGTTAAAGAGCAAAAAAGAAAATTTTTATAAAAAAATTCAAAATTTTTTGTTAAGTTATATACACATTTGTAGGCAACACAATATGCTACAAATTATGCTTCTACAATTTTTTTGTAAGACTCATAGTTTCCGACATGTTGCGAAAAAAGTGTTTTTTTCCCCACTCTTTTCAAGATGGCGGCCGGGGGACAAGGGTGGCGACCCCACAAACTTGAGGTTAAGCTTCTATTGACCCCCCACATATGTCCCGAAAATAAAATTGCGTCCTCTAATAAATGCAAAGCTCATGTAACATTTCAATGGACTAAATTACGATTGCGTCTCTTTCTTTTTTTGTACATTAAATAAGCAACTACTCGAATTCTCTGGGTATCCATTTTCACTGACGCGCTCTTCACTAGAACGAACGTAGTGAACTAACTGCCCGCCCGTCGCCGTCGTGTGCGTTGCGTTCGCGGGGCGGGCAGTCGCGGACATCGGCGGACAGACGCGGTCTTTATTACGTCGCGGGCAAAAAGCCCGGCCCGCCCCGTCGTCTGTCTAGCGCCTTATCATACCTCCTAGGTCGGAGTCAATTCATTTTATACAAACAAATGAATATAAGGAGTGTGTTGTATGTTGTTCCGAATTAGGCGAAGGGGTATTTATAGCTTGTGCGTTAGTAAAACCAATTGATGGAAAGATTCCTTTACAAATTTTAAATACCACGGGAAATGAGTTAGTTTTAGATAAATTGCAACCGATTATACATAGTGCTTCGGATTACAATGTTTGTAGTTTTGATAAGTGTGACAAGAGTGCAGACCGGGTTAAAAGAATTTTTGACAAGGACGATATAAAAGTAATAACGACTTTCATCTATTACCCACCAGTGGCCACGCGGGTATTAGGCGAATGCTAAATAATATTAAAAAATATTATTATTGGCCCAATATGGAGCGAGATGTAACGGATTTTGTCAAAAAGTGTCATAAGTGTCAGACACAAAAATATTCAACATATACGCAGGAGCCAATGGTAATAACTACTACGGCTCATACGGGCTTCGAAAAAATATACTTAGATATAGTAGGACCGTTAGATAAGGACATATATAATTATTCTTATATATTAAGTATGCAGTGCAAGTTATCAAAATATGTAGTAGCATGTCCACTCGTTTCGAAAAATTCAAATGACGTTGCAAAAGCATTTGTTGAACATTTTATTTTAAAATATGGTGTTCCTAGTACGATAGCAACCGACAGGGGTTCCGAATTTATGAGTAGTATAATGTCAGAAGTTTGTAAATTATTAAATACTAGCTGACCCGCGCAACTTCGTTTGCGCCACATAAGAGAGAGTATTACCTGTTTCCGTCGCATTTACTCCTGTAGCGTCTCGTCGTTAATATTCAATACTACGTGAGAGAGAGAGAGAGAGAGAGAGAGAGAGAGAGAGAGAGAGAGAGAGAGAGAGAAAGAGAGAGAGAGAGAGATGCCAGAGAAAAAAGTTTCTCGTTGCGTGTATTCATGTCGCCTTATTTTTAAGAACAATTTCGTTTATGAAGCTCTCAAAAGGAATAACTTTTCCCCCGTTTTTGAAACATTTACTATTACTGTTCCGCTCCTATTCGTTGTAGCGTGATGCAATATAGCCTATGACACTCCACAATAACGTAGCTTTCTATTGGTGAAAGAATTTTTAAAATCGGTGTAGTAGATCCCGAGATTACCCCTTACAATTTAACAAACACACAAACTTTACTTCTTTATAATATTAGTATAGATAAATAAATTAAATTCTACAGCCTATAGGCACCAAAGTATCGGGTCCTTAGAAGTCACTCACAAACATTTAGGTGCCTATTTAAGAATACAATCCAACAATTATCCTGAGAGCTGGAGCACATGGTTACCCTACTGGTGCTTCTCATATAACACCTCAGTACATAGTACTACTAATTATACTCCATTTGAATTGGTATTCGGAAAGAAATGTAATCTGCCTAGTAATTTATCAACAACCATTGCACCGCTTTATAATCACGATAATTATCCTCTCGAACTGAAATATAGGTTACAAGTTGCGCAGAATGATGCACGTAAAAATATAATACAGAAAAAAGAGTTACGAAAACAGCAATTTGATTTGAAAATGAAACCTGTTCATTATGCACCTAACGATCAAATATTATTGAAAGAAGAAACAGGCAACAAATTTACTTGCATTTATTCTGGACCATACGTAGTAGTAAAAGATGTATCACCTAATGTAGAAATTATTAAGAATGGTAAGGTGGATGTAGTCCATAAAAATAGGACAAAATTATATAACACTTAGTCTTTAAAAATTATTTTGTTTTTCTTCATGATAACATTTTATTATTTTATAGGTATAGATAACATAGATACTTACTGTTTTAATTTTAATTAGTAATAAAAAATTATGTGTAATTTAATAATTTTTTTTATGTGGGAGATGTAGTATAGATATAAGTGTGTATGTACTCCATAGCTCGTAAGACTATATATTTGATGTTCCTTTAATAAATAATCAGTAATATTCCGTCACTCGTTGTGTCTTATTACTCACAACCCTACATTACAATGTGACATCATCGAAGACGATACCTACCTTGTGTTCAATTTCCGCCATACAACGCCTAACAATTTAGAAACAGGGATTCCATCAAATCAGCATATGACAGTCCATTGCTAAACGTAGGCCTGTCCCAATTTACGCCACAACACACGGCCTAAGCTTTATTAAATTTAAAATGGCATGAAATACCTGATTCAGGCTGTACTGGATGCGGAACAGCGCCTTCCGCATCCAGTACCACCCTGCGACTCAGGTTTATCATGACATTTCAAATTTAATAAAGCTTAGAAAATGTACTTTGTCCTTACCTGATAATATTTATATGGCACTGGTACAGGCGTATAATCCGGATGGTGTTCTATAAACAGCCTGCTAGTCGTTTGGTACCGTATTCCCGGGTGGTTAGGTTCAATATCCCATGACATCTTGGGTCCGTTCTCATCGAGCAGTTCTCGTCCGATAGCGTCCATTAGAGTCACTTTTATTACCACTTCTTGACCGGGACGGAGCCATACTCTGTAACAGAAATAATAAATTTAATTAGGGTTTGACCTATCGTGGTATTTTTTGACACCACTACGGTGGCAGACATAATAAGGTCGCCCTTATGGAAAGTGGTCATCGTAGCCTCTAGACGTTTGTACCACCATCAAAGATAAAATGTATAATAATATTACATACAGATCGGCAACTCCCTGCTTCCCACTGAGTAAGCTTCCCCAACCACCCCCACAAGTTGACGTTTCTATTGCCGTAACAGTACTTGAGAGAGCGTCACTGCGTTGCATTACGAATTACTACCTACGTACTTTATGCTATTGCTTTGGTTTAATTTGTGCTTAGCCGAGGGTAGGTTTGAAATAAAAGTACCTACATACATGAGATTGCGTTCTGTTCCTTATTATTTCGTTTCCATAGCTAGTGACCCTAGTATACTCACACACACATTCAAGCTTGATTCAAGCATTCACATTACGTGTTTATTAGTGTGGGTGAAAACGAACATTTTTGTATGGAGTTTCCGCCCTGTGCCACCATGCACCATAGGTGCTCTTCTGAGTTTGCATATACATACATATCATAAAGCCTTTATACCCAAAGGGATAGGCAGAGGCATATTAATGCACACATTTCACAATTCGTATTTTGCCGCGCGTAATAAGTGGTGAGTTTATTGCCAAGAACACCGATTTGAAATTTCTTGCATTGTTGGGACGTTTAATTATCCCCAGGTGACATAGCACATTTTATTTACGGGGTGAAACAGCGTGCCATCGACTATAATACATACTTAAGTCTACCGGAGCATTTGCCGGGCGCCTCAGTCAGGCTCCTCGTCCGTCTGTGACATCCTTAGACCATATAACACGGGACTAGCCTTTGCGAACCACCGCATACAAAAATATTCTGCCAGTTTTCATACAAATGAAGGGGGAAACACAAAGACATATAAAATTTCATTGCATTTAAAAATGTATTTATCGACAAACGCGTAATGGCTGTTGTGTGTTAATTGTTATTGTACAGTCAACTACAATGTAATGTACTAGTTTAATCATATAAAATGATGTACTGATGTACAGGCTTTTCATAAAGCCAAAAGACCAAATGGTCATGTGCAATGGCAGAAAACAATGCTTAAGTAAGGCGCATCCTGTGGTTAGATGATCTAAGGTGACATCACTTCCTGGACTAGCATTTCTGAACACTGAGTCACTACAGCTACGAGGCTACTTCTACTAAGTCTATGTCATAACTAATACATACTTAGGTCCACCGGAGCAGTTCCCGGGCGTCTCAGACGGCTCCAATCTGACGCGCGACACGTGCGACGCGCACGACGCCTCCAACGCGACTGACTCGCGCTCCTCGTCCGTCTGTGACATCACTTCCTGTCGCGACTCGCCTTTCTAGAACAAAGTACCCGAAATAATATTAACGAGATTCTCCTTTCTCTCTCTCTCTACAATACGCGGTACAGTTTTTTATTCAAATTAGGTAGTTTTATTACCTTACCGAGTCTGAATACTGATGATGATGATGATGATGGAGATGTTTGATTCAATAAAACTAGTAAAAGCCTTACAACAAAACCATATTTTTGCATTCTTGATATCTAGTTATAACATTGCAAAGATGTCACTCACATTGTATCGCTTAAATAAATGAAGTATAACGAGTCATTATACTTCATTTATATACATACTTTATTTTTATAACGACATGGATTTTAATATATTTTTATAGAATCTACTAGATTATCATGTGAACAGCACAGTACCTCCCGTCAAGCTAACCAAGTTATACGGACATGTTAAAATTCTAAACACGAGCATCGCTCAACTTGAAGCCAGTATGAATAAAAGACAAACTCGTGACTGTTCTGTGATAGACACAGATTACAAGTTTCACACACACTATATTATTAACTATACACTACAGATTACAACAAAAGCAATACAACACAACATACCCTTCTACACTTCAAAGTGAACAGCTGTACATCTGGATAGCGGTGAGGAGGTGGACCGTCGCGATATACTAGTTCTGATATCCTCGTATCAGTTCCCACTGGAGCTAAGCTTTCACCTTCTGCTAATACCTGGAAAAAAACGTGTTATTTGTTTTAGGCTCGTGGTGTAACTTTTTACAGTTACACCACGAGCTTAAGGTCAAAACAGTTAAAGAAGAGATTAAACACTATAAAATCGTACAGGATCAGACTGGAGAACCATCCAAATACGCTAACCGCGCACCTGATGAGCAATAGTCCTAAGTTCAAAAGGCTGAAAAGAAAGTCCCCTAGATACCTGTGAGGAATGGCACACGTGTTGGGCGCACGTCACTGGACTGATTGCCCTCCAAGACATTTTATTATAAACTCCTAACCATTTGCTGAATGTTCATAGAAACAGCTTGCAAAAAAAGTACAAAAAAAAATGTTTTAAATCCCTACTACTAATGTAGGTTTGTCTGTCTGTTTCGTTTTCACGCCGTAACCGCAGTACCGATTTTGATGTAATTTGGTATAGAGATAGTTGGAGTCACCTGGAAACACATAGATTTCGATAACTAATTTATTAGTTTTTCAAGGGGGACAGCGCGTACGCAGTCCCCACTACCAAAAATTACGCATCCGAGTTACCCACATTAGGGGTAATCGCAAGGGTCAACCTAACCGCAGTGCAATGGAAAGGCCTCGCCCTGGGGGAACCGCCTTCATGATCACGGTATCCCCTATGCCAGGTAAGTATGAATTCGCTAGAGTTGTATGAGGTAGTCATTCGCTTACGGAGAATCTCTACACCGACTTTTAAAATTATGCGTGGCGCCATCTATGGAAGCTTACCAACACTACTACGTAGAACTTTTTTTTATATCTCTGGCGGGCAGTCAAATGTGACGCATGTGTGTGAAATCAGTTCCATAGTGACGTCATCAGTCTTTAACGCGAGGCGGGTGTTTACGATTACGATTGTGATACGTTAAGATGATAAAAAACTGTCTACTAAAATTAAAACTTTAAACCTTATGGTTTTCTTTTTTTTACGTGAGGGAAAATCCTCATGGATGTTATGCCGGACTCCTACCGACTAAAAAACCTCACGTAAGGCCGGCAGCCTACGGTTGTGAGCCCCGGGTAAGCCCTCGGAAGGATGTCCCAGGACAGGAAAACGGAGGAGGGTAATGATTATACGCGATAGCGACTTCTACGCGGACGAAGCCGCGGGGAACAGCTAGTTTCTAATGAATACTCACCGGTATAGCAGCCCCAGTAAGCATGGCAGCGTGTTGGGGCCACAGTATAGTAGGTGCAGCGCGGACCGCTACTCGTGTGGTGTCACCAATGCGGCCACGAGACACGCGGACTGTTGACACGCCTCGGGAGCTCCAAGTGCATTCTATGACGCAGCATGCGCCTTCTGTGAACGAACAAATTGGGATTATTTTACTGTTCATGTAGAGCAGTGGTAAGGTCTCAAATGATGAGAAGGGCTACAGCGACAGCGACTGCGCGATCTAACGTCTGAAGTCCTATAATTATTGAAGTGAACTAGATGGGAGCATTGGTGCCCGAGTGACGCTTATCACTCGTCGGTGACGTGATTTATGAGTAGGCATAGCGTCGTCCCTGGGACATCCTTCCGAAGGCTTACCCGGGACTTCCGGCCATAGACTATTGTAAGGCATTGTGTGGTTTTAGTCGGTAGGAGTCCGGAATAGCATCCATGTAGGATTTCCACACTTAAAAAAAAAGGCATAGCGTCGTTCCTTATTGTATTTTGTTTTTAATTCACGTCGTATTTGTAGGTAGATTCTAAATTTAACTTTATAGTTCCTAAAATAAATCAAAAGTATCCACAACCGACATTAAACACTACACTTCGAGCGATTTATAGTTCCTAAAATATAATCAAAAGTATCCACAATCGATATTAAACACTACACTTCGGGACACGAGCGATCTGGCACAGTTTGAGGCGTAACTTTAAATCACTTTGGTATAAAAAGAGTTGAGACTAACCTACGGGTTGCATCCACCTAGCAGCTGTGACGTTATGCGGCTCGGGACCTTCCAGCAGAGACACTGCGAATGAGTCGCAGTTACACCTGTAAACATACCACAGATATTTATTACAATTCAGTGCGGTTAGACAGAAGATGAGACAGGAAACGTTTCAACAGTAAACTTTTATAAGCACTAGATTGATAAAACTATTTTATTTATGAACCGATTGACATGAAACAAACACTAAATGCTAAGTTGAGCAAACCGCAACACAATAAAGAAAACCGAATTGCAATCGGTTGAGCGGTTGCTGAGATTAGCGTGCACAAACGTGCAGACAAACAGACAGGTAGGATTTTATTATATGTATTGATGATTGATTAATTGATTTTGACAATCAAAGCAACTTGGCTGGCAGTCATCACCAATGGCCCTAACATTTAGGAGTAGCAAAATATTTTTTAAATTTGGACACAGAGCTTTTGTGATGTAGATATTCGCTATCCGCGCACATTCGTGCACAGAATCACAGAGTATATAATAAACACTGTGTGGTTTGGTCAGTTCGGTACAGATATACCTTATCTAACATTAGATATATCTACATCAAAAACACAGTCTGAATACTTACAAGTGAAAATTATACAGCTCGCCGGTGTCCGGGTGCGTGGCAGTGAGCGCTATGTGCAAGTAATGCGGTTTGCCCACACGCGCGTATCCCGTGCTTGATACTTGAACCATTTCTGCTGGAACTGACCACACTCTGTAGATAAATAAAGAATAAAATAAAGAATAAGTCATTTAAGCCCGCCAAGCGTACCAGCCTTAGTCCAGCTTAGCCTACCAGTGGGCAAAAGTAAAAAGTTAAAATACAAATTATCTCCTCCTTGGCTGCATTTGCCAAGCAGAGCTCATAATCTATACCGAAAGTTATCACAAAAAAAGAAGTCCGTTTTGACATTTAAGAATTGGTTCACTGGGAGCATCTCATTGGTGGATTCGGCAACCCGCCAATGAGGGTGGCGCTTTCTGAAATGTCAGAACGGACTTCTTATTTTTTGATAACTTTAGCAAGATATGCGCAGTCTGGCAATACATTCTATCGCCCATTAGAAAACTTGCGCTGCTCTTACCCCAGGATAGTTGAATCAGAGAAATGCTACTATTCGTCAAACCAGCTATGATTGTGGACAGTAAGAAATACTACTATTCGTCAAACCAGCTATGATTGTGGACAATAGTTAACGAGCAGTTAGGCAAAGGTTTCTTCTGTTAAACATAGGCCTCAAATAGCGTCACAACGAAGTGAGACTTCGGTCAACGACTACTATTCATGGTAGAGTTGGGCGCATATACGGTTCCATTAAACGTCTTTTCCATTAGCAACTGCTAATGGAAAAGACGGTCAATCGAACCGTAAGATTCTAGAACTGTACTGTGGTTCCAGAAATCATCAACATCATTTTTGGAGAAAGATAACAGGAAACAACTGCATAGACAGGCTTCAACCATTAACAATATTACCTGCCCACAGCTCCAATATGCGGATAGTTCTTCAGGTGAACTCTGACGCCGACGTCTCCGACGCCCCGTATGGTGACGACGCCTGACGACGCGAGCGAGAGCGGCCCGTGGGCGTCACTCTCTGCGTGAGACCATAGCACCGGCTCGTCACCGCCGCCGGCGTGTTGGAGCTGGATTTCCCTGAAATTTACATTATTTTTGTTTTATACTGGAGTATGTCTACATAGGCGGGGATTCTCGAAGTTTACTGGTTAAATGACAGGTTTCTCTTAATTAGAAACGGCAGAAGATGAGATACGACATCACAACAGTCAACTTTCATGTATGCTTTCAAGTCTTAGAACAATAGAAGAGAATAAACTTTATTTGTACACCATTTTATTTTATTTTATTTATTTAAGGGATAACAAACGGCTACAGTATAAACATTACATGCATTACATATTATTTGATAATAATGTTAAGATATTAAATAAATAATCCTAACATTGTATAATGCTGCCGCCCACTGCATTATCCACGGATTAACACAAATTATAGAAAACAGTGGTTGCCACAAGAGTTGCAATACAACTAATTACTTTACATACTTAACAATAATAAATAACTACACAGATTACATATTATAATAAATTACATATTATAATATTTAAAACTCTAAAAATTAAAAAAAAAAAATTAAAAAACCACCATGTTAAAACTAATTAGCTAGCTGTTCCTTAGTTGACTGACTGGGTCTTAACCCATTCGCACAACATCAAATTATTATTTTTTTAACACGCTTTTATTAGCTTCACTTGTAACTATGTATGTAAGAAAATCTTGGAATGTTAATTTGACCCACTTCCCGTCCTTCGATCTGGCTGAAATTTTGCACACGCTCTGAGTTCTGATGACAATACATGACTAGCTAAAAAACGTCATTACAAATCCAATATGGCGGCCTTCCCAAAATGGCGGACTGGCTGTTTGAAATCCACCCCCATGATATGGATATCGAATGAAAGGGTTTGCTGACAGGAATACGAAAAAAATAGTCACGTGACTTAAATCCAACATGGCGGACAGGCTATTTGAAATGCAGCTCCATGATATGGGTACCAAGTGAAAGGGTTTGCTGTCAGGAATACGAAAAAAAAGTCACGTGACTTAAATCCAAGCGTGTTTTTTAAACTATTATATTATTTTATTTATCATTTATACTCTCATTTGTCGGCACTTGATGTTAAATGCGGCACTTGATGTTAAATTATGAGTTGGTGTTAAAGCAAATTAAATTGTGGAATGTAAGTGCAAGTGTGTGTTTCAATAATGTATTACATCAAATTAATACAAACAGTCCCTCATTGTCCATTGGTCTTTGCTAAACTAAACTGATTCATATCACCTTCGTTTATTAAGAGCATAAGTGAAATGTAGTGATAAACTTACTGCATAGTGTCTGTCCAGGCGACATACAACTGTGGAGGTACCATTTCTACAGGGTCCACTGCCACAGCTGACACTTGTCCTTCAACCTTCAAATAAATAATCATAATAATTAGATTTTTCAATCCCGGGTTCTCAAGAGGAGCGTGAAGAGGCACATCACAGGGCCGCCAACTTGAGGAACACTGTCAGAAGTGGCCCCCAATCGCTACACGCGCCACGGCTTTCCATCAGGCTGGTGGCGATGTCAATTTGGCGAGCTAAATATTTTTAAAAAAATTGCCAATAAAGAGGCCAATCCTGCAATCCCCAAGATGGCCTCTTTACGCTCCGATTGACGCACATGGGGTTGCAAGAGGAGGTAAATACTTCCCCGGGGTTCAAAGTTTCTTTGATTGGGACTGATAAACGATCTTTTGTAGTATTTGGTTCTGTCGAAGATTTTCTACGTTGTGTGACTGTGGCAATACTGCACAGGACGAGTGGTTCGGGATCGAAAAGGAGAGTTTCTGATGAGCAATGGTTGCTTTTAATGATGCCCAAAATAGAAAGCCAAACCATAGGTTCTCCCAGCATTCAATAAAAACAGATCCCAGGCTCCAATGACAGGTAGGGTTTGCAAGAAACTGGAAATACGCTAAAGGGGTCGTGCAATGGCGAGGCGAACTGTTGGCACTTTGGTCCGTCGGCTTCCGTTGGTGATCTAATAGTGTACAAAACAGATCCACTGGCGTATTTTTGCACCGCGAACTACGAATTTCAATATTAGCTCGCGTGTTTAGATTGTTAGCGTATCAGTAATTTTGATCGCCACTGGACCACCCTTCGAAAATGAAGAATTGTGCTGGGATGTAATGGCTTCGCCAATAACTCGTATGGGTTTAAATGTGAATTACAGTAAGATTATTTTTGAAAAGCAATTAGTATGCTAACTGATCATAAATTTTAAATATGGAAAAAGAATTGGTTTCAAGCAGGATTCGAACCTGCGTCTTCGGCGAACCGTGCCGACGCGTTAACCACCCTGTCACTGAAACCTACTCGGAACCAACCAAATTTTCCACCTTATTATACGTCTTATTTTACGTATACTTATCGTTTTCGTTATGGTTATCGTACGTATAATTTTCCGTATAAGATACGTATACGTATACGTATTAAGATACGTATACGTATACGTAAGCGTATACGTATATGTATCTTACGTATACGTATATTATACGTATATTTAAAAAAAATTGTGAATTACAGTAGTAGCTTCAGAAAATAATACTTACCGTACGCGACATTGTCTTCCCAGCTATAGAATGCAGTCTTGCGGTAACCGTGAATGGCCCCGCATTCAGCGCTACAGCATCTGTCAGTGTCCCATTTTCCGTAGATTTCAACAAATCAACATTAGCATCCCCTTCTACTAATAATCTTATTAATATTTCATCTCCAGCAAACAAGGCATGACCATCTCTATCCAGTAGAATGCTATGTATGATGAAAGGTTGTCCTCGTATTAGCAAATTTGACGGTCTGATTGTAACTCGTATGTTATATGGATCAGCAACTGTAAGGACTGCAGAAGCAACTTCAGTGGCTCCAGATAGTAGGTAAACGCTGGTGTAGCCTAATTTTGTTCCTCGCACTAAGCTCACAGAGTCTTCTAGCAAAGCTGTGCTGGAGTCGGGCACTTTGAGATAGTACAGAGTGTCTGATATATCTTGGATGGTGAGGCGACCTGCACGGGCTCGGACGACTCTGAAATTAAATTCAGAAGTGTTGTAGATGTCAGAAATGTATAGCAGACCACATCCATTTCTATACAAATATTATAAAGAGCAAAGATTTGTTTTTCTGTTTGTTTGTTTGTTTGTAACGAATAGGCTTCCAGAACCACTGGATCGATTTGAAAAATTCTTTCATTGTTGGAAAGCTACACTCTTTGCAGTGAACATAGGTTATATGTTATTCCCGTATTCCCACGGGAACGGGAACTACGCGGGTGAAACCGCGTGACGTCCGGTGTAATGGATATTTTCTTTCGAGCAAAATTTTATTCAATAAAGTAAACACAGTTCAACACAAGGCTGACAATTATGTTACCTTTCAGAGGTATATACAAAATTCCTACATACCTACATACACATGGTCACGCCTTTATCCTCGAAGGGGTAGGCAGAAGCATATTATATGCCTACATTTCACCTTTTTAGAATTTGTCCTATGTAACAGGTGGTGAGTCGCATTGCCATGTTAAAATGGACAGGCGCAGGTTGTGACTGCCTGCTATTGAAAATTTTCAAGCCACCCATAAGGCCTTCAAATTCGAATAATTATTCGTATTATACCTGTCACTTCAATTATGTATAAGTTTCACTTACTTATAGCGCAACGTATCTCCAGGCGCAATGATTGCCGTAGCGGGCGTCAGTACAACGCTAGCCACCACTTGTAAGTTGAAATCCGTGCAGATATCTTCAAGGCACACCGTCACCTTAGACTCGCCTATAGCTTGCCCATACAGTAGTGTGGAGTGGGAATGTAGCCCTTGAGCTTCAACCGCTGAGACGCCAGGTGGAGCTTCATAATCAGTGTCACACCATCTTACTAACCTGTGGAATGATAATAAAATTTACAAACCCTGAAAAGAGTGTTGGGCAACAGATTAAGCACACTTTTACTACTGCAGCTTGTATGAGGATCTCACAGTAAATGATTATGATGTACCAAAAAGATGCTCGAGACTAACTGGTTCCACATTTGGCCTGATATCAGTTTGTTAACTATACTAGTCCTGTCCTAGATGATGGACTAGTGATTGTTATATTTTTTAAATATAAACTAGTAAATACATTTAGGTAGATATATTTTAAGTACACAAGTGAAATTGTAAAATTGACTTTTATTTTCACCCTACTTTAACATGGAACATGTCAGATAAAACTCAATACAAGTCTTAAATTATACAGTACATACTGTATTCATTGCAGAAAAATATAAGCTGAAATTGAAATACATCTTACTTGACAAGTAAATCTTCATCCACATTGCTGCCAAGATTTTCTATGCTCCATGTAAAGCTTACACCTTCTAAGGTAGAAAACTTGTTGCCTGCAAAAATAAATTTAAATTTGAATAATAAAGTAAAATATGTCTGGACATGTGATAGTGATGGCAGAAGCATCTTCATTGCAGTGTAGCCTAATATCTGTTCTAATGAAATCCATATAGGTATGCCTCTACTCCAGCGGCAAACTAACTGCCTGGCTACGGTGCATGGCGGTGCGTTCGCGTTCACCGCCTCAACCAGTAATTTCATCACTGGCCTAGTCGCCGCGACTGCCGCCCGACGCCGAAGCCCGCGCCGTACTGCTTTATGTATTTGTTCCACTCGCACGCCGCACCACCATCGCCCGTGCCGTTCGCTCGGTACATTTCGCAATGGAGGCTAGGCGAGCCTGATAATTATAACTTGCAACTTCCGTAGACACAACTTACATACTGCAATAAGTTCTGACTCTTTAGTTAGAGTCTTTCCTCCTGTGTAATTCAAGGTGAATTGCATAAAGATGCAATTCACCTTGAATTACACAGGAGGACTTATCCATTACTTAAATGCAATACTTATCATAAAAGATATTAAAAACTGTAGGTAGTAAATCTTATAATATTTCATAGGAGTAGTGAAGGCTACCTTGATCATCATAGGCAACAACTTCAAATGCCTCAGGAGCTTCCTCAAGGTATAGCTTCCATGTTGTGCTCACCACTTTTATATTGCTGATTCTGTCTATGTCTACATCTCCACGAAGTATCTGAAAATAAATATTTAATCCCATTAATGCAAAATTAGACATCAAGATTTTTCAATAAGTTGGAATAATGTAAATAATCAAATTCCCGCCATAATAATAACACTCTTACCTCGCCAGTGCTAGCTTCTTCAGCAAGAATAATGACGGAGCCTGGTGGTACACATGCTTTGGAGACGGAAACACGAGCCGCACGCGAACAGTGGCCCCAAGAATCATCGTATATTGGCTCCAAATCTATGATGTCATCGCGAGACAAACTCCTACAAAAAAAAGCGATATTATAAATCGTTCTCTAGCTTGCTAAATATAAAAATATTAACCAATAATACAAGCAATACTCACCAAGTATAACAACCGCCTTCAATAATCTCAAAGGTAAAATTTACATTCAAATTCTCGAACCATGGCAATTGGACCCTTGGAGTGTTAATTTTACCACAGTCACACGTATGCACATATAAGTAAAGGAATGACAAAATTGCCGTTATCTTGGCGGTTTTCATGTTATTAGTTGTGTAACATCAATAAAAACAGAATAATTTTAAATTTAAAATTATAACCTAGAACACACCAGTCGGTCGTCGGTCGGTAAACTAAATAATAGCGCAAAGCACCAAATTGAATTTGACAAATGACAGTTGACTTGACAGTCAAGTGAGCTAGGCCGGCCGCGGCCCGGCCGCGCCGCGCCACACGGACCGTAGCTGGAACTAAAAAAATCGCGAAAAAAGAAATTCTAATGGGCTCCCGACACGGGTCAATATATTGAGTCAAGTCTGATATTTATGAATGGAAGTTGTTTCAGTGTGAGTGATTTCTTTGCATGTGTTTGTGCATCGACGAATATGTACACATGATATTGGCGAGGCATGACAATTGCCAATTGACCGTGTCGGGACCCTTTTTTTTTGAAGTGAAACTTCTTTATCGGCGTTGGAAAAAAATTTGCGTCACGTCACGTCACGTCACGTCACGATTTTTGGTTACGCGCCATCTTTGTTCTGTTCCCCACCACGGTGGATTCGAATTAAGAGTACTTTATCCAGGGATAGCATGTCGTTCGTAGATTTTTGGACTTTTGTACTTTGGGACTTTGGGCTTTTGGACTTTTGGGCTTTTGGGATTTAGGGCTTTTCGGCTTTTGAGCTTTTCGGCTTTTCGGCTTTTGGGCTTTTCGGCTTTTCGGCTTTCGGGCTTTTCGGATTTTCGGCTTTTCGGCTTTTCGGCTTTTCGGCTTTTCGGCTTTTCGGCTTTTCGGCTTTCGGGCTTTTCGGCTTTTCGGCTTTTCGGCTTTTCGGCTTTTCGGCTTTTGGGCTTTTCGGATTTTCGGCTTTTCGGCTTTCGGGCTTTTCGGCTTTTCGGCTTTTCGGCTTTTGGGCTCTTGGGCTTTTCGGCTTTTCGGCTTTTGGGTTTTTGGGCTTTTGGGCTTTTGGACTTTTGGACTTTTGGGCTTATGGACTTTTGGACTTTTGGGCTTTTGGGCTTGAAAAATAAGGTTATGAAGAAGTTTCACTTCTTACGTGTGTACACTAGTACACGCACACATTTTTTTTTTTTTTTTATAAGTAGTCCGAATTCGGCAACTTTATCGAACACCAACGCAAATAGCCAATGCAGACAATACATATAGTCACACTTTTAGCTTCGAAGAGGTAGTCAGAGCCATAGATTAAGCCCACCATTTCACTTACCTATATCATTTAGCTTCGAAGAGGTAGTCAGAGCCATAGATTAAGCCCACCATTTCACTTACCTATATCATTTTTACATTAAGATTTTGTCCCAGAAGGTGGTGTTAGAATCCTGTTGCCTAATGAAATGAACAAGCACCACAGGTTGTGACGACACCTAACTGTTCATATTTTCAAGCCGCTCCTAAGGATTTCAGCATCGCTTTTTAACGACTGAAATGGCATTGACAACCGAGACCAGATGCTTAACGCACGTTAAGCAGTTTCTAGTGTTACATTTTCTTTAATGCTTTCCGAAGCAATATTACAAAGAGGTCACGTGTTGGTCATCCATTGGACGAAGTAAGTGTTCAATAATATTTAACATTTCAATACTGTTAAATATTATTCAACACTTACTTCGTCTTAAAATATTCATCAATATTATTGTACGTGTATGGGGCCCGTAATACTCGGTAGTCTAGTTAAGAGTTTGAATGCGTATGAAGAACGAAACAAAAGCGTACATACAAAATAAAAGTATTTGTATTTGTAATTATCGGGTCTGAATCGTATGACTGATATTGGTTGCAATTTTATATCCATCAATAAACATCGTGTTGATTCGAGATTGCCAATCTTTTATTATTAGTAATAAGTGTAGGAAGGAACATTTCTATCATAAATAATAAAGTAATTGCTGGATTCGATCCTGGATTCGTTCCGCTGGCTATGTTGCGTATTTTGCGTAATGGCAACTGTGGTAATGGTTACGCTTTTTTCCGCTTACGCTCTTGGTCTGCATATTCTAATAAGGTTGTTTTGTCGATCTTCATTTGTTTTGTAGATTTTCATTTGTTTTGTCGATTTTCATTTGTTTTGTCGACTTTCAGTTGTTTTATCTTACTTTCATTATTTGTTTAGTGATCTTCATTTGTTTTGTCGATCTTCATTTGTTTTGTCGATCTTCATTTGTTTTGTAGATCTTCATTTGTTTTGTCGATTTTCATTTGTTTTGTAGATCTTCATTTGTTTTGTCGATCTTCATTTGTTTTGTAGATCTTCATTTGTTTTGTCGATCTTCATTTGTTTTGCCATATAGACATGTGGGTATATTGATAAAGTAGACAATAAGGACATTATTTATTTTTTACAGTCGCAGGTGGGTGGTTAGGAACTTTTATTCCTAACTGACCAACCAGGTGCACAAGGTGGGTGGTTAGGAACTTTTATTCCTAACTGACCAACCAGGTGGATAACTCAGGTGGTCGGTTGGGAATGGAGGAATTCTACGTGCTTGACAATTGCCAATTGATCATGTCTCGGGACCCCTTTATAAGTCTGTGGTTTTTGGCGCGAAATTGGAGACAAGCAGCCGCATCCGTTGTACAATTTTCCAAGATTAATTTATTTTATAATGCAATGTGCCGTGACTCTTTCGTTTTTCGACAAACTATAAAGGCACTTCTAGTAACGTCCGGTGTCCGGTCCCACCGCATTACTAGAGTTGAACTTGTCCATTATTGGATATTTTTATACATGAATACGCTGCAATTTACAAGAATTTCTTAAACATTGTTTGGAAAATTACATGACTTTGGCATACTCTCAAGCCGAGAAAGTCAAGAAGTGGAGATGGAAAAAAAAAGCTACGAAAAAAAGTTCAAATGTCATGTGAATTGTGAATGTCACAAACACGTCAAAATGTTGAAAATGGCTGCTTTGTATTCGTCATGTTTTGTGTCGTATTTTACTTGAAATTAATTAAATAAGAATAATGGTTACTGTTAATAATTAATGTCTGCCAATAAATAACGCTATTTGTCGATGTATATTTATTTAAACAGCGTTTGAATGTCTGTAATCATCATGTCTACAGAGAAGGCTACCGAAATAAAAGGCTCCGAGATCGATAAAAGCAAACGTCGTCATAAATCTGATGACACTGTTGTTGCAACAGCGGGAACAAACCTCGTTGAAGATACTGTGCTGTTCGCTAAGATGGAAATCGCGGACGTAAGCGCAGGCAAGCCCACAGAGCTATGCCTTCAAGGCAACACTCACTTGATTTCTAGTACAACGAGTAGTTTGGCCGATACGCCTGGTGATTCTGGTGTTTTGTGTTTAGATAGTGAAGCCTCAGAGGCTACGAGTCAAGCGTTGATGTCGCACAGTTTGATAGGTGCCGAGGAGTTAGCTTGTGATAGTGTATATGACGCGCCTCCGTCGTGTTCCCAAGATATGATCAGGAGTACCACTAGTAGTATAATGACTCGGAGTGATATTGATAATCAAAATCTCGGTGCCCTTGATGATATTGTGCCAGAGCTATTAATTGAAACACACAAGAAGCCAAATGCATATGAAAACTTGCCAGACTTAGTTTTGAAGGCATTAGAAAGTGAAAAAGACACTGAAGAAAAGAGAAAGCCTGCATTGAGAAGCGAGCCAAAGAAATCTTTATCTGAGGATATTGTTTACAGGCGAAGATGTAGGAAAAAGTCACAAAGTGGACCAAGCTCTCAAAAGAAAAGGGTTTCATTCCATGAAGATATTTTAAATAATACTAAAACTGATAATATTCATATAGAAAGAGGTTTCGTATCATACGGCCCAGATAGTTCTCATTGTGATAAGTTTAGACAAAAGAACAATGCTAGTGACAGATTTTCTTGGTGTGCGTCAGGTGACCGTACACCAAAGTATGCTGCTGATGTTGTTCAGCAAACTATGTCTGACATTCTTACATATGGTGACTCTAAAGATGATAGGAGTGGTATATTTGAGTACTGTCAAGATTATAAAGGACTCAATAAAGAAAGTAATAATGACAAGGATAATAATAATGATCCTAGGCCTAGTGGCAAATTGTATGGATGTGATTCTAACAGCTCGGACTCCAATTTTAGTTGTGACTCGGAAACTTCATCAAGTGATTCATCGTCTTCACATTCAAATAAAACGGAATCAACACTACTGCAAAGGAAATGTGACAAGGCTCAAAAATCTTATTCCTGTGATGCATTTGAGAGCAATGGCCATGTAGCATTTATGAGAAAAACATATTTCTCTGAAGCTGACATTGATCAGTCAACAGATCGAATGAAAAAGCCTCTAGAAGTTATAACACAGAGCCCAAATACAGTCAAATCAGTTTTAAAAAAGAAACGCTACATAACAACAAATATTGTAGAGGAAAGAAAACAGCATAGCAAGGTACTAAATCTACTGGACGCTAATAACATCCTAGTGTCTCTAAAGAATTTTTACAAAAATTTCAACTTCAATTTTACTGCAGAAAAAGGTCTGCCTGAAAATAGTATAGAGTTGAATAATGTAGTAGAAGCACTACCATGTGATGTTAACCAGAATAAAAAACTATTATCAAAAAGCTTAGACTCTGGTTTCCAAGTAGATGATGAAGATGATTTTGTGGAAATCAATCTCAATGGACAGCCTTTAGAGACTGGAAAGCCCAAAGAAGTCTTTCCACCAAACAAGACCAATGTTACAGGAGACAGAACTCCTAAAGAAGGATCTCCTAGGCATAAACTTACCTTAAATATGAAAGTACCAAATGACAAAAAACCTAACAAAGCTGAACTTCCACCGCTAACTAAATATGTTGTGAACTGTGAGAGTACTGTCTACGAACACAAAGGGGTATCCTACAGTTATGTTCATGATACATTCCAAACTGCCTTTGATGCACCAAGAGAGACTTTTGTTCCAATCCCTGAGCCAGCAGTAAATGAATCAGTTACAAGCACAAGTAAAGTAGATAATAATAAAACTGTTGATAATGAATCTCCTAGCAAAACTTCAACACCCAAGAGACCTTTTAACAAAAATGTCCAAGATGAAACTGAAAGCAAAAATGGTGTATCTAAACATTTGTCTTCACCCAAGAAGCAAAATGTTAATAGATACAGTAGAAAATTGACAACAGGCGTGCAAAAAACGAGTGAAGTGCCGCCACCTCCGCCGCCGCCGCCGCAAGCGAATAGCGACAATTGCTCAAACACAGACAATTCAACCTTGAAAGGGGCCGAAGATTTCAATGACGAATTTTTCGACAGTCCATCGAACCATAAATTACAATCGAATAAATCGGCGCTATTGAATAGATATTTGAAAACTGTATGCCAGAGAAAAGACCTTGAACTCAAAATAAAGAACAATAAGTTCTTTCAATTTAAACTTAGAATGGAGAAACATTTTCCTAGTATAATATATCCTTTTAAACTGATATCAGACACATTTCATATATCAGCAGAACGAATGTCTCGTCTCATTGATAAGGAAGTAATAGAAAATAAAAGGTTGTCGGTGCGACTACTTACGGCAGATGAGCCATCCTATTTTGACAGCTTTGAAGATAATGTCGCTATTGAATGTAATGAAAAGCTAAGACTACAAATATTTTCATATCCCAATGAAACCTTGAACAGGGTAATTATACTGCTTTGTTATACTTTTCTTTTCTACCGCTTAGGTGGCAGACAAGCATGTGATCCACCAGATGTACTGCAGATGTTTGCAACACCAGAGGCGCAACACTCGCGCTGCCGACCCTGTAAAAACCTTCTACGACCCCTTTTGAAGAACCCGATACTATACTATCATTATCATAATGATGTGAAACAATCACAGGGTCATTTCTGATATTTTTTTTATTTTACTATCACCTTGTGACCATGACTTGTATTTTATAGCATAGATCTCGAAAGTGCCACCCCTAATTTATCTCTTTCTTTTTTTGTCAATCATCAATCATAAGGCTGAAATTCGTAAGGCACATAGCTAGTCATTAAATATAAGTTCAATCCATTTGTAACATTATTTACTACATTATAAATGGAATCTGACCTCGGTACTGCAATCAATGGCCCTTAACGCTAGAATAGGATAATTATACCTACCAGTTACCCTGACATAGACTATGTTACCAAATATGTACTGCTATGTATATTCTAAAATATACTACAGCGACCCAAGATATGTAAGGTAGACTTACATATCTAGGTTTGACTGCCTCTGTGGCGCAGTCGGTAGTGTAACCGATTGCTGCGCTGGAGGTCCTGGCCCTGGGTTGGTCCAAATATATGTGTGATCCACAAATGTTTGTGTGTATTCTATTTAGGTACCTATAATATGTATAAATATATGTGTGATCCACGACATAATGTTTGTGTGTATTCTATTTAAGTATAATATGTATGTATTTACAAATATATAAGTATGTTTATCAGTTCTCTAGATCCCATAGCACAAGCTTATATTAGCTTAATTTTGGCTAAATGATGTTGTGCGAGATTTTCCACAAATAAAAAATTTAAAATCTTGTTTGAGCTTAAATTTTTTCCAATGCTATAAATTCAATTTCCTTTCTCAGATGATGAAAGTCAAATCTCCTTACAACATGGAAGATGGTTCATGGACACCTTTGTTGGTATTCATCACAGATTATGCGCTGTATGTAGCGAGTGTGAGACCTGGAGGCACCGCATATGAAATGTTATGTAGATTGCCACACAATGAACTGGATGCTATAGTGGTAAGTGGTTTTTACATGAACAACTTAGAACAGATACATAATAGTAGCTCAATAGTGTCAAAAACTGTCAATCTGTCGTAGCTTTTCGACCCAGGCGCTAACCAGCGGGTATACTACCCGTTCGCTCAAGTTGGCCGGTCACCTCCCCTACTTCGGGATGTATTCATTTTATTAATGGCTGTCTGATTTTCGACCTCTTAATGTGGTTTCTGTGAATGTTAGTTGCAAAAACATTAACAGCGTTCGTAGTAGCACACCGCCGCCATTAGTACATGTATTTAACGGTCGACGATAGAGTAAGTCTTTTAAAATTTATTGATAGTATTAATAATACAAACCTAGTGTTGATATCAATCTTTTGAAGTGTCTTCAATAATGATTGATGGGCGATAGTTCCACGCTTTGACCAAGGTGATGTTATCAGACTGATACTCTACTCAATGTTGTATTTGATACATATCATGAAAAAAATATGCGAAAAGGCGCGGAACTTCGCTTAACAAGAACGCGAAATCGCAAAAAAGTTTTTGATATAAGACGCATTTCAAAATAGAAAACTTTCTAAGAGACGAACCATTATAATGACCAGAGTAGTTAATATGCTAACGGTTCTTTTAATTACTTTTCAGTAAAATAAACAAAATAACAAATATCTGAGTATTTCACCAGTGTAGATCTTCATGAAGATTTTGAATTTCTGATTCCACTAATGCACGCGGCACCACTCGCGTTCACCCTTTTTCCACAGGAACTAGTTCGCGTTAACGTATGGATGGGCTTGTCCAAAGATATCTGTACTATCTGTGGTAAGGTAGTAATTATACCAAATTTCAGCCAAATTGGTTTACGGGTTCGGAATGACTAACAAACATTGAAATAATCTTCACAAACTTGCACACTCATAATATTACTGGCTGTGGAATGCTGTGCACATTACCGCATTCCATGTGAAGGTGTTTCAGGGATAAAAGTAGCCAATGTGTTATCCCAGACTATAATTATATCCCTGTACCAAATTTCAGCGCGATTCATTCAACCGTTAGAGGAGCATAATTGAGTAATAAACATCTAAACATCTTTACAAACTTGCACACTTATAATATTATTATATTAGGGTTATTGAATTTAATAACAAAATAATAACCTTTCTGAATGTTTACCAATTTAAATGTCACCGTATACTCTGATTGCAATTTTATTAATCTTAACTACCTAGCTTCAGATGTGCTCGTAAGGGCATTCTTTATTTGATAGAGCTATTATCTTAATCACTTTGAAAGTTAAAAAACTAGTAAAACGCCAGCCAAGCCAGAGCTGTGCCATGCGCCGTGTAGGATGCCGTAGCTGCTATATTTTTTAGGAAATTTAACTAACATTTTCTTAGTGTGTTAATATTAAACGTAAAAGGTATCTCTCCCTTTTTATTATTTTGAGGGAGTAATTGCCCTAATTTGACCACGCGGTTGGTAAAGTAGTAGTAAAGTTTTGACATTTCCTTCTTTTCACCATTTAATTATCTTAGGCGTTTCTCAGAACTAGCCAGAAGTTGGGGCCCCAAAGACCTCGGGTAAGGTCCAGTTGCACCCTTGTGTCTACGGAACCCTAAAATGACTTTCAATGTCTCCATGATTATTGAACTTTAAGATTACACCAATATTACATTATAATAATAATGATTATATCTGTTATGTTCCTATGACGAGACAGTTCATAAGCAGTAATAATAACATATTCAATCAATCGTATTTACATATCAATGCCCTTCGTCAACAATAAGTATAGTTATAATTATAATGGACGAGTTGTTTGAAAATAATATATCTTCGCATATTTACAGTCCGTAAAGCAGGTTATGCAATTTGAATGCTTTATGAATATACAACGATTCACACTGGTGCTTTCTAACCATAACATCACATAACCATAGCGTAATTTCACAACACTGACAGAAAAACAACATTTTTGCTATAGAATAAAACAAGAAAGCCGTGAGATCGTTCTCACCAGACGACCCCTCTCTAACACGTTTATTGTGAAAGTGAAAGTTCAATCCGATTGACGTTGTCATTTTTGTTTTATTTCAAACTTTGAACAGATGATCCACGTGACCTTGTGACGTAGTTTAATGCGACAGAGTCACAGCTACAGACAAAGTCTCGCCATAAGCCCCTCTGCACTTTATTTTATAGAGAGGGGCTAAAACTAATATTATAAATGCGAAAGTTTGTGAGTAGATGTGTTGATAGCATGATGTTTGTTACTGTTTCAAGCTCTAACGGCTGAACGGATCGGACTGGAATTTGGCACAGGGATAGCTAAAGTCTGTAATAGCACAGGTTACTTTTTATTCCGGGAATAAGTTCCCATGGGAAGCGGAAACAGAAAAAAGCCCACTCGTGCAGAGCAGCGAGCACCATCTATTATTAGAATAAGTAAACGGCTGTAGTTGTTGGTTATCGGGTCACGCAAAATGCAAATGTTGAAATGAGGGCGTATAATACTTATGCCTTAGTTTTTTTTTTTTTTTTATACTACTTAGGTGGCAGACAAGCTTACGGCCCACCGGAAGGTTGGTAACCGTAGCCTATAGACGTTTGCAACACCAGAGGCGCTACACACGCGCTGCCGACCCGGGCGCAGGTTGTGACGACCCACAGTTGAAATTTTTCAAGCCGCCCGTAAGGCCTTCAACTTGGCTTAACGACTGTCATTTTACTGACAACCGGGACCAACGGCTTATCGTGCCTTCCGAAGCACGGAAACGCTCGTAAATAAATGTCACAAAGTGGTCCACGTGGTGGTCACCCATCCATATCCGGCCATAGTAAATGTTGCTTACTGCAGTGATCGTTTACAGAACACTGAGTCCGCGGGGCCACGAGCGCTTCGACCCCCTACAGAGCAAAAAGTAAATTAAAAATGTATCTATATCTATATATATAAAAATGTTGTGTGCGTTTGTGTATCTATTAAAAACTCTAAATTTACTGAATCGATTGAGTTCAAAATTGGACACGATATACAATAGGATTCAGAGATGGTTTTAGGCTACTTTATACACTTTTATCATAACAGCAATAAGAATAAAATAGCTTTAAAAAGTGATTTTACCAATAGATGGCGTTGGTCGTTTTTCTTTTTAATTATATTCTGCCAGCTTCAGAACAAAATATTATAAACAACCTATTTAGAAGGTACCTACCAGATTGATGTTTTTTAAGAGAAGTTTGATTGCGGCCTCCTTGCATTCAGAATAATAAAAGAGAGTACTTACCTAATAAAGAGGTCAGATTTGTTTTGCATGTTATTTTTGAACTTTTTGGACATTCGAAATTTTGGAGTTTTGGAGTTTTGGAGTTTTGGAGTTATGGAGTTTTTGGACTTTTAGAATTTTAGACTTTGGAGTTATGGCCTTTTGGACTTTGAACTTTTGGCCTTTTGGACTATTGGACTTTTGGACTTTTGTACTTTTGGACTTTTCGAGTTTTGGGCGTTTGACATTTTGGACTTTTGGAGTTGGAGTTTTGGAGTTTTAGAGTTTTAGAGTTTTAGAGTTTTAGAGTTTTGGAGTTTTGGAGTTTGAGATTTTTAGAGTTTTAGAGTTTTAGAGTTTTAGAGTTTTAGAGTTTTAGAGTTTTAGAGTTTTAGAGTTTTAGAGTTTTAGAGTTTTAGAGTTTTAGAGTTTTAGAGTTTTAGAGTTTTAGAGTTTTAGAGTTTTAGAGATTTAGAGTTTTAGAGTTTTAGAGTTTTAGAGTTTTATAGTTTTAGAGTTTTAGAGTTTTAGAGTTTTAGAGTTTGGGAGTTTGGGAGTTTGGGAGTTTCGGAGTTTCGGAGTTTCGGAGTTTGGGAGTTTGGGAGTTTTGGAGTTTTGGAGTTTTGGAGTTTTGGAGTTTTGGAGTTTCGGAGTTTCGGAGTTTCGGAGTTTCGGAGTTTCGGAGTTTCGGAGTTTCGGAGTTTCGGAGTTTCGGAGTTTCGGAGTTTCGGAGTTTCGGAGTTTTGGAGTTTTGGAGTTTTGGAGTTTTGAAGTTTTGGAGTTTTGGAGTTTTGAAGTTTTGAAGTTTTGGAGTTTTGAAGTTTTGGAGTTTTGGAGTTTTGGAGTTTTGGAGTTTTGGAGTTTCGGAGTTTTGGAGTTTTGGACTTTGGACTTTGGAATTTTGAACTTTTGTACTTTGGACTTTTGAACTTTTATACTTTTGAAGTTTTGGAGTTTTGGACTTTTGGAGTTTTGGAGTTATGGAGTTTTGGAGTTTTGGAGTTTTGGAGTTTTGGAGTTTTGGACTTTTAGAATTTTAGACTTTTAGACTTTGTAGTTTTGGACTTTTGGACTATTGGACTTTTAGACTTTTAGACTTTTTGACTTTGGACTTTTGAACTTTTGGACTACTACTAACTATTTCATGATATTTCTTTCGAAAAATAAGGTCATGAAGAAGTTTCACTTCTTACGTGTGTACAATAGTACAGTTTGTCTATAAAGTCGTGAAATTAAATGAGGGCGCTGCTGAATGCATGTATGCAACCCTATATAGTACGACCAAAATGATTTTGATACGAGGAGTTCGTTCCGAGTAAAATCTTACTAATATTATAAATGCGACAGTTTGTGAGTGTGGATGTTTATTACTCTTACACGCTCGAACGGTTAAAGGGATCTGGCTGAAATTTGGTACAGGGATACATTATAATCTGGAATAACCATGGCTACTTTTTATTCCGGGAATAAGTTCTTACGGGAAGCGGGAACGGGAACAATACAAATATTATAAATGCGAAAGCTTATGAGTGTGGATGTGAGACTCTTTCACGCTCGAACAGTTGAACTGATCTGGCTGAAATTTGGTACAGGGATACATTATAGTCTGGAATAACACATAGGCTACTTTTCATCCCGGGAATAAGTTCCTAACGAGAACAAATTCGACACGGGCGAAGCTGCGGGCATCAGCTAGTGAGTTAATAAATAAAACACAATATACATTTTTAATTTTGTTTCTGTTTTATTGAATCAGATCCAGAATAAAGTTATTGAACCAGATCCAGAAGCCCCGGTCTAATAGCGTCTTACAACCCACCAGCAGGTGCCTAGCAGTCCCAATTGCTTTGCCACAATCATGTAATTACATGTTTTATCTGTAACTTTCCCCCATCTGACAAGGATTTTTTTGGCGCAGTGCTCAAATATTAAAATCGTCTATTTCTTTCTTTGCCGACCTTTTCTGTGTTTACCAGGAGTTTCAAACTTTCCTTCATTATTAAAACCTTCGTTAACTATTCGCCTAACTGTACTCTCTGATTTTCCTGAAAAGAGTAAAAAAAGAAAATTAATTACATATTGGAAACCAACTATTGCCATAAAGCAATTAATTCAAAATAAAAATTGGTAGAAAACCAGATTGAACTGAGTATCAAAAATGTAGGTCGTACTATAAAATAACCATGTTGTTCTAACCACTGACTTACATTATAGGTAGATTGTAAGTTTAAGATTCTAACCTAAAAATATGTAAACAATGCCTTTTTTTTGTCTCCAAATCGTAAATTCAGTGAATTTGTAACTTCAGACAGATTCAAAACAAACAATAACACGATTACATACCCACCAAAGATGCTTTTCGCTCATATACATCCTCAAAATCGCACAACAATTGTCCAGCTTAGTACTCCGCGAAACATCACTGGAAAACTTTAAAAATCACTTCCTGCGCACCACTCCGATTTTCTTTACTCATTTCTCAAACCTTTATGCGTAGTTTGATCTCAATTTGTTGCAGTTTAATCCAAACATTAAAGTTACGTAAGAGAGTAAACGAAATTCGACGATAGCATTGACAACTGACGTACATATGTTTCGTGTTGCCAGTGTTGCCACACACATAACTATTTTTAGTTCCTCAAACATTCATGTCACGACTTTATAGACAAACTGTACACGCACACATTTTTTTTTAAATGTACCCATCATTTAGTTTGTTACTCATTTCTCATAGGTACATAAAACCACCATAAAAAAGTCACAGCGAAGCGTGGCAGGGTACCGCTAGTAAATATATAAAAACAGTTTAAAATTTATGAATATTACGATTCAATTTTAGGATATGTACCTACTTACCTATTAGTTTAATTTCTGACTTCCGATTAATAAAAAATCGAATAATTGCAAAAATATTGTTTGACTAACAAAGTTTGACGAGTAAAGGATGTATTATGCGCATTTGTAATTACTATATTCATTGAAAATAGAATGTGGGTCACACTGACGTTGCTGCTTCTAAGAAACTGTATGAAAATAACATTTATTGAAAGTAGAACATTGATGTTTGAAAGTAGGTAAGGTCTTGGAGTGAAAAAGTAGTAATATGGTCCTTCGAGACAATTCAAATCCGGAATCAAAACAACAATTCAATCAATCAATCAATTTAGCTTATAGCTAGACTGCTATAGGCTAAATTGATTGATTGATTGCTGGACATAGGCCTCTCCCGAATTTCGCCACAATACACGGTTCTGCGCTTTGCGAATCCAGTCAATCCCTGCAACCTACAACGACTAAGTAATATACATATGTTTTTATTTTTAAATTCAGTTCCTTGACAGTCGTACAAAGCATAACAGGCTATCCTCTGAATTGCACAAAAATATTTCTACTGGACCAGAGTCAAAATTCAGATTATGTAATCTTGAACTAAATAAGTGTATGTTTCCTCAGGTTGGTCCTGAAGCTCAATATATTCAAGTCTTGGATATAGCTGGAAATATCGCCTGTTCTATGGTGACCAGTGAATCCTCGCTTGGAGCCCGACTGGCATCGTCCCTCGAGTGGAGCGCCCGGACTTCGCCTTTACGTATTCAGCGACCACCGGCAATGATACCGCTGGGGTGTCGAGAAGTAGCTGTGGCGGTTACAAGGCAAAGACATGAGAGCCGGGTAAGTTTCATAATCGTACCTTTTACGCAGCTCACGTAATGAAAGCTTTGAAAAGTAATAAATTTCCCCGTATTTATAACATTTTTATGTTCTGCTTCTATTTGAAGTAACGTGATGTTATACAGCCTGTGCATACATACATATAGTCACGCCTTTATCCCCGAAGGGGTAGGCAGAGGCATAGTACACGCTCACATTTCACCTTATAGCTTCATGTCCCACGTAATAGGTGGTGAGCCTATTGCCGTGTTGAAAGGGCCAGGTGCAGGGCACGACGACCCGCAGTTGAAATTTTTCAAGCCGCCCATAAGGCCTCCAACTGGGCTTAACGATTGTCATTTTACTGATAACCGGATTTCATTTCGAGTTTTCCTTCTCTACCCAATGGATCTTTTTGCGAAAGTGCTTCCTTAGTCGCCTCTTACGACACCCTCGGGATATATTGGGGTGGCGACATTTTGTACTCTTACCCGTCACAACATGGGACCCCGTCGCCACACGGGCCTGTAGCCTACTTCAATGTATGTACTACTACTATGGAACTCTAAAATTAATATTGAATTACAAGCCGTACATAGTTCCTGAAATCATTGCGTTCAAACAAACAAACTCTTCAGCTTTATAATATTAGTATAGATGTAAACTGTCTGCAATTTCTTACATAGTAAGTGTGAGTCACCATCAGTGACTTTCCGGACAACTACCGTGCGTGCCTTCGTTGGGCGCGTTCCCATTGTATCGTGACGATCAATTTGTCGCAGAATCTTCTATTCCCATGATACCAACTGTTATTCGTCTCTGTACCGTCGAAAGTTTTCTCGTTGAAAGACTGCCATAGCTGTTCCTATTGGATTGTGACGACATTTTTACTCACTAAATGATATACTATACTAGGTGCTACGTCTTTTAGTCTTGATGTTTTTTGTTTAGGCTAGATGTGAATTGTATCGTCCTATAAGTCTCCTTTTAAGTACACAAGGCACGACGGTTTATACGCCACAATAATCTGTCGTCTCGGAATAATGGGAACCCGCTCTTATTAGCAAAACTCACTCGAAATTAGCATAATGTTAGCAGTAGTTGAACGATCAATGATGTTGCGCAATAAACAAATCAATAACTTGAGGCCTTTGTGGTAAAGATAAGGGTAAGGCTATCAATAATATCTCCAAAAGATATAAAAGCGTCGAGTATCGTCATCATAGTCCTCAATTCCGCCTTTTACATTTCTCGACCTTGAGCATTTCCGATGGCTAAAACAATAATATGTCACGTGGTATTGGTTTTCCAACATAATAGCACTAAAGAGGTGCTCGTTAACGTACGATAATGAGCAAGCTCTAACCCATTGAACTTGGCATAAACACAAGACATGACTTACTTTCGTGGTACATTGCCATGTTATGTCCTGAGCCATTCACGGGTAAGCGCGTTATCGCCGATTTGTATGAAACCGAGACAAGTTCCCGCGTTTACAGCTAGGTGGTAGGGTCTCATCTCCTTACGAATTGACGCGCCGTGAATGTCGACAGGCTCACGCAAAAACTCGCACTTGCCCCTCTGACGCAATGACGTAACACGAAATTCATCAAATATCCACGACGCGACGACCTTTTATGAATATTCATAGCAGATTTTCTTCCTTAATTTTCTTCAAACGTCCTAAGTTGTCATGACGCTACATCGCATCGCTACGATCCAAATTCCTACATTGTATTTGCGAATGGCCCTTACAAAATCTCATGCATTACGTCGAAAGATAATTTGCAGTCCAATTTCATAGCGGTAGATTCAGAGGCTTGAACAGTCTAACAAGCGTAATGCTTTCACATTTATTCCAATGAGTGTATAATAATGAATCATTACGCGACGCCGTGTGTGATGCCACATACAACCAGCTGTTGGAGTTCTTGCCGTCTGCGTGATGTCCTTGAGTGACCTTAAACGTATTGCGACAGTTGTACACCCAAGGTCGAATGTACAACCTGTTGTTTGTTTTGATTTCTTAATCTTATTTATTCCATTTGTATAAAAACAATGAGTTAATTTTGTAGTAGCAAATTAATATGTTGAGTATGTAACAGTTTTCTGTTCATTTGAATGAGTTGTTATCGAATCACCGACTTCAAGAAGGCAGGTTGTACCTCTTTGCTGAAATGATGACCAATGGTATACCGCTTATTAAAATTTGACTATAACGGGTCGACCTGTAAGTAGTAAATTCTGGCGCATGTCCAATTCAGTATTCAAATACACGCTCTCTTTCTCGTTATAATCAGGACAAAAAGGGATAGGACCGCTTGAGAGACCCGTTGGTCGTCGAAATTCAACAGTAATTTATTTATTTTCGCATAACGATCCATTGCGTAGAGAAGGAAAACTCGAAATGAAACTCGATTCGTTAAAATGACAATCGTTAAGCCAAGTTGAAGGCCTTTTGGGCGGCTTGAATAATTTCATCATGGCAATAGGCTCACCACCACCTCACCACCTATTACATGTGACATAAAACTATGAGGTGAAATGTGGGCGTATACTATGCCTCTGCCTACCCCTACGGGGATAATGACGTGACTGTTATGTATGTATGTAATTTATTTATGAAATACCTTTATTGCTCCTCCATTCACACGCACGTTCGTTCATTCATCGGCCCAATTTTTTTTAAAAGCGCTTTACGTATTAATATTTAGGTATGTCCTAAGGAGGCGTTATAAATTGAATCTTCATTTTCTTTCTCTATTTTCAGATACCACAAATCCTGTTCTACGGTCAAGTATGTTCTGGTGATGCGGGTGATAGACTGATAGACGCTCCGGGAGCGTTCGCCCCGCCTCTTGAAGGGTACCTTATGTGCAGAACCGATAGGAGTCGGAGATTTGAACCCAGCTATTTCTTACTCAGGTAAAACAACAGATTATATTCTCGCAATTACTACATATTTCAAAATATTCACGCTTCAATGGCTGGTCAATTTTTTACCAGTCAGTAAGGTAAGTGTTAAAAACAAAAACTTAGTTTATTTATACTGATGCCAAAATTTAAGTAACAAATTTCCGAATTCCAAATTCCTTAATCCGAATTCCGGTTTCGATACGTATTAGTTCTTAGCGTGGCGATATCGCTACGTCAAGAATCAGTCTACCCCTCGACTATAGATGTTTTACATCAAAAATCTTATTTATTTCCAGAGCTGGTGTCCTCCACTGGGGCCCACACTCCCCAGACGGTACATCGCCCCTCCCCAACAACATTCCTCTCCGTTCTGTGGTCGGAGTACGGAGACACCTGGACTCATCTCGCAGGCCGCACTGCTTCGAGATAGCGCTGGGAGACAACAGCAGGCTGTTGATGGCGGCGCCTGACGACGCTACTGCCTCGTCTTGGCTGCAGTCCTTGTTGCTGCATGCTGCCCAGGTAATTTATAGCTAGCGCTACATTACCGCTCAGTAGTGGGAGTACGGAGACACCTGGACTCGTCTCGCAGGCCGCACTGCTTCGAGATAGCGCTGGGAGATAACAGCAGGCTGTTGATGGCGGCGCCTGACGACGCTACTGCCTCGTCTTGGCTGCAGTCCTTGTTGCTGCATGCCGCCCAGGTAATTTTAGAGCATACACACACTGTCCTTATAAAATAAGTCTATTGGGACTTTATCAGACGAAGATTCCACCCTCGTAACATGTTTATAGATTTTCTCCTATACTTTTAGTATAAGAGGATATTACTTGCCATATTTTATAGATATAGGTCAACGGGAATTTACCCTCTTAATTTTAATTCTCTTGTGTGTGTTGAATAAGACGTTTCTTGGCGACAGAAACGGCCGTAACTTTTTTCCCGTTAACTTAGGCGTATGGTTTTTCTTACAGCTTCAAAGGACTGTAGAATTAAATAAATATGTATATGGTTTTAATTTCAATTCGATACCTCCGCGTTACGCGCGTTTACAAGATATAGGGTCTGTTGTTGTATGTCTGTCTAAAAACAGACGTACACCAACATGACTCTGTAAGGTCTCATTTTTCCTTTTGAGGTCCGGATCCCTTAATAGTGGATTGAATTTGTGGTAACCAAATATTTTTTATTTTCCAGGCTCTAGAAGAAAAAGACGGCGCCAAGACGTCAGCCGTGCGCAAAGGTCCGCCGCCGGCGTGCACGCTGCTGGTGACGGCACATGAAGTAGTCAGTGTGCGGGACACGCTTGACCTCGCCTTTGTGACCGGCGCCGCGGCCTACCTCAAGGATAGAGGCTCCGATGCTTTGCTCAAAGGTACATTACACTTATTCTATGCTGTATTTCAATAGCATTGCGCAAAAATTAACATAAACACATTTCGTACAGATATTTCCATTATTACCTGCATTTGAATATTCGCCCTAATTATATTCACATACTAGCTGAGCCCGCAACTTCGTTTACGTCACATAAGGTGTATGAAAGGAAAGGTATTTCTTCATCAGAGTCATCAAGCAGCGTCTGAAACTGCCCTGTTTGCTTAATCATAAAAGAGCTTAATGATTAAGTCTATTTAAAAATAGTCTTAATCATTAAGCTCTTTTATGATTAAGCCAACACGCCAGTTTAGGTTCACTCACATTCAAAGAAACCCCTACAATTAAAATTTTCAAAATATCTGATTCTTAAAAGTGTTATAACTCTTTTATTTCTAAACCGATTTACATAAAACAAACGCTAAATGTTAACTGGAGCAAACCTCAACACAATAAAAAAAACCGCACTGCAATCGGTTGAGCGGTTACTGAGATTAGCGTGCACAACCGTACAGACAAACAGATATACAGACATACAGAAATACAGACATACAGACAAACAGACAAAAATTCTAAAAATCATTGTTTTGGGTTCTATTGCGTTCATAAAGCCCCCCTATAATATTTTTTCTTATTTATCTTCCATGTACAGACAGCGACCTGTTACGATTTTATTATATGTATTGATCAAGAAGCCATAAAGTGTTCTTACGATCATTTGGACACCAAATAGCTTCTTTATGATAAACTAGAGAACGTCACGCAGTTTAACCGCGTAGCTTCCGTTCCCGTGGAAATACGGGAATAAAATGTAGCATAGGACATAGGACACTCCACAATAACGTAGCTTTCTATTGATGAAATAATTTTGAAGATCGGTTCAGTAGATCCAGAGATTACCCCTTAGGTACAGCGTCACAAACTCACAAACGTTACCTCTTTATAATATTAGTATAGATTATTTTCATTTAAAATACTCAAGATGGTAAAAATTTCAATGATTTGTTAAACATTCTATTTTTTACTCGATTTATTTATCGAACCTTGGGTCGCGCAGCAACCGCACACAAACCGACTGACTTGGCTACGAGTTTTCAAAGACCGAGACAGATCGTTCCGAGACATTGTAATGGGCTCCGGAGACGACCAATGCTACTTGACAAGTCTCACGTCACGCCAATGCACACACACCGGTGCAAACAAACCACGCACACTTTAATCTACTTTTATTTACATTTTAGCAGACTTCTCAAATCGCATTGCTCGTCTCTAGAGCTCATAACAGTCGTGTCATATTCCTTTCTGACCTGATTATACATTGGCTATCCTTATCGTTTGTCGAGCGACAGAAAGGGATAGGGTAGGATATGTATCAGAATTTACTTATTACAAAATAGGTCTCTATAGCAGCCTTATGCGAGTGCTGTAGTATGTAGATTCTTTTTTACAAAAGCAACAGTTATAAAAGTGCGAGTGGGAATAGTCTCAATATACGAGTAAAATAAAAAATATTGATATGTTTATTCCAGAATACATCGAGGAAATGAGGACAGACGTCGAGATACTGGCGTGTGGCTCCATCAAGAATTTAACCGCCTTCAAAATACCCGACACTGATGAGAATTGGTGTTGTTTGGTGAGTTCATCGCTAAAACTTTCATTTTTAGGGTTCCACACGCAGACAGTAAAAACGGAATCCTATTACTGAGACTTCGCTGTCTATCTGTCTGTCATCATCTTGTGAATGGCTATATCTTACGAATCGTGATACGACAGTTGAAAATTTTACCACATGATGTTTCTGTTGCCGCTATAACAACAAATACTGAAATGGTTCAAAAATGTTTAAAGTGGGCTTCCTAACGTGATTTATTTTTGCCATTTTTTGGTAAGCAACCTTCCGTGCGCGATTCCAACTCGCACTTGGCCGGTTTTATTTTCATTAAATTTTAAAAAAAATATAACCGATCATCATCATTGCTTACAACACTGATTATTACTCATGATTGTATGTATTTTTATACAAAACGGGATTTCGCGTGGCACTATTTCATTATTAGGGTTTCGTAGCCAAATGGCAAAAACGGAACCCTTATAGATTCGTCATGTCTGTCTGTCTGTCTGTCCGTCTGTCTGTCCGTCCGTGTGTCACAGCCACTTTTCTCCGAAACTATAAGGTCTATGCTACTGAAACTTGGTAGCCAAATGTATTCTGTGGACCGCATTAAGATTCTTATAAAAAACTAGAAAAAAAGCAGTAAATTTTGGGGTTCCCCATACTCAGAACTGAAACTCTAAATTTTTTTTTTCATGAAACCCATACGAGGGTTATCAATAGATAGGTCTTCAAAAATGCTATGGAGGTTTCTAACATCATTTTTTTCTAAAGTGAATAGTTTGCGCAAGAGACACTTCCAAAGTGGAAATATGTGTGTGTCCCCCCCCCTCTAACTTCTAAACTAAGAGAATGATAAATCTAAAAAAAAAATATGATGTACATTGCCATAAAAACTACCAACGAAAATTAGTTTGAACGAGATAGAGCTGGTAGTTTTTTTTAATACGTCATAAACCGCAATTTCCGGTTAGTGAAATCACTACCACTGCGAACGTGTTAAAACATCAGTCAAAGTTAACACGAACTATAAGAACTTTTATATTATGTTACTTGCTGCTACGAAACCCTTCATGGGCGAGTCCAACTCGCACTTGGCCGGTTTTTAATTAAAGGTTTCGGTACCTTCACTTTCCTCGACGTTTCGACAGGGTTACACCTATCGTGGTCCCGAGGCGACTGGTGCATGTAGGCTGGAGATTCTGCTATGCGACGGGAGTTTTCGAAGTACCCCCGAGATCGTCAATTTGTGGAAACACACGGTACACAACACTGACCGTATCCGCCGACGCGTTCACTATTTTATATAATAAAATAGTGCCACGCGAAATCCCGTTTTGTATAAAAATATGTGTTCAACGCGTGTTAGTTTAAAACACATGATTGTATGGTTATCTCCTGGCCTACAACCAGAGCTTTAGCCGACATAAATGGCTTTTGTAACTCGGCAAAGGAACACCCCCAACCCAAGTGAGGGCTCTCTTCGGAGGCTGTCCCCGATATGATGGATCCGTCGGAAAAAAATCACGATAAACTCTTAATTCTAGAAAACATGGCTTATGGAATTGACTATTTGAATGTGATTATATGGTTATGTCCAGGAGTGGAGCGTATGCGAAGCGCGGGAGCGAGGAGCGGGCTTAGCTCTAGTGCTGGGCAGCAGTGCGGAGTTGGAGCGGTTCATAGCCGCCGTGGAAACCGCATACGCCGCGCTCTCGGTGAGTTACACTACACTACGATACAAAGGTGCAAGCGACAGACAGAGTTGCTTGCACATTTATATAGTGAAATTATAGTCAATAAGCGTCATCTGCCTTTAGTCAATCTGCGATTTTAGTGCTATTGTTCAAAGTACGTTAAGTTTTATATAATTGTAATGACAAGTTGCATACAAATATGTCTCAAATGTGAGCTCCAGAAAGTCCTGGGCTTACTAACACCAAGCTACACTAAACTACGTTACACTACACTGTGCTACGTGACCCTTTCACTGACATTACGCTACACTACTGATACTACGCTACACTATTAACACTACACTTTTTTTTTCTTACATGAGGGAAAATCCTCATGAATGTTATGCCGTACTCCTACCGACTAAAAAAACCTCACGTAACGCCCATCAGCCTACACTACTAGGACTACGCTACACTACCAAAGGCTTGGGCACTCTGACTGCGTTCTGTGGGCATCGGTCTGGGGCTTAGATCATCTAACCACAGGATGCGCCTTACTTAAGCATTGTTTTCTGCCATTGCACATGACCATTTGGTCTTTTGGCTTTATAAAATCACTGTACATCAGTACATCATTTTATATGATTAAACTAGTACATTTCATTGTAGTTGACTGTACAATAAAAATTAACACACAACAGCCATTACGCGTTTGTCGATTAATACATTTTTAAATGCAATGAAATTTTATGTCTTTGTGTTTCCCCCTTCACTTGTATGAAAACTGAAAAGCTGATAGCTTTCAGGAAGAAAAAAGAGAGAATAAATAAGAAGTTGAGATTAAATTTTAAAATGATAGTTGAAAAGCTGATAGCTTTCAGGAAGAAAAAAGAGAGAATAAATAAGAAGTTGAGATTAAATTTTAAAATGATAGTTTATTGCAAATTAGATATAACTCGGGGTCGTGGGTATTTTCAGGCAGAAAGTGCGGTTTCCGAAGGCCTTCACAGGGTTCCGACTTATCTTAGTTTTTGCCTTCCTTGAGAATGCTGCAGTTGTTGATGTAGCCGTGCCGTCCACAACTTCGGCTGGCACGGTGTTTTCAACCCGGAGAGTAAGATATCTCCTGTAGCCCGTAGGGTAAAAGGTTCTCGTCGAACTCGAAGGGTGGATCTCTGGATCCCGTAGGTTGGACGTTCCTGCTTGGAACCCGCAGGGTGGATCTTGACAACCCGTATGGTGGACCCTGGAATGTTCCAGATGACGGGTTAGCTGGAACCCTTTTTCCCGCCCATTGCTAAGACAGCCGGTCCCTGTTAAACCTGTCAGGAGTCGGCTGCCTTACAATGTTTGGTTATATACTAAGTTTACAGAGACCTTTTTTTTTCACACCCCTGTAATCTACCCTCCCATACAGGGTTGACCAACAGCCGTTAATTTTCACTGTTTTAAAAATCTAGATTCATTATAATTAATTTGACTCACCCAATGATGGGGTTATTGACGCTCGCAGCTAAATCGCTGATCACTTTGGGAGCACCTGGCTCCTAACAATATTTCTTCACTTTGAAATTATACTCTGATGCACCTACGCACAGTGTCTTATATTTAGATTATTTGAGTAATGGGGCTTTGAAATTTGCGCGCGGTTGTTTTTATATTTTTGTACAGCGCCTCTAGCGGCACCACTCGAAACTACTCAATCGTCAAGACCGCTTTTTAAATACGAAATAAGGCTTCCGCCGTTGCGACACTTACTCGGTAGATGGCGCTTTCATTTATTAATCTACGTTTTCATTTTAAAACCCCTAATGTTGAACCCCTAATTGCACCCGTTGTTCCACAACGTTACATACTCCCCCTCCCCGGTGAGCGTTTGACGTACCCTAACGCGTCAAATGCTGCGTTCGTCCTCGAACGCCCCTAACATAATACCTAATACTCGTCTATGTGTGTGTGTATGTTAGTGTGTTGTGTGAATGAGATGATGCTGGGTGTAGCGAAGAGTCGGCCTTAACTTTAATGAAACCAACTCGCAGGATGTATTAAGGTGATTCTGAAGGATCTTATAGGACAGAAAGAGAAAAGACGTATTTGAGGCTTTGGGTTGAAGGTTCAGGTAATACGCACCGCCTGAAAGTGGGGTGTGTATAATAAGGCTTTTTGCTGAAGGCTGGGATTTATACAACCGTCCCAGAGAAGAACATCCTACTAGGGCTCGTGTAACACTTCCGACTCATAGGATGGACTATCCCCCAGGGCAAGCCTCTAGCTTCCGAGTGGTAGGATTAGCCATATGACGAAAATAAACATAACGGTGATCTACACCTACGACTGTTAGGGCAAGACAAATGCTGCCAAATAACAGTACCATAATTCTGTTCGGGTAAGCCTCATGCTTCCTCGTAACAGTAACAAACCTACACCATAATTCTGTTAGGGCAAGACCATGCTGCCAACTAACAGTAAACGACGAACTCTGTTAGGGATAGACTCATGCTTCCAACTAACAGAAAACTCCCAACCAAACCAAGAAACAGAAAAGTGATAGAAAATAATTTACTTGCAGAATCCTTCGTGTTGCTAATTAACCCTTATGTCCCCATGACGAACACGGCATGTGTTTGTCACGTTGTTCTGTGTACTTATTTGAAAGTCGTGTGTAGTGTGTAGTGTGTAGTGTCCCTAACTAATTACTAGGCTATTTAGCCCTTTAACCAAATAAAATAAAAAACCAAGTGCATATTCGCAATCTTAGTATCAATAACAAAAGACAAATGCTTATTCTCAACTTTAGTAGAAGAATGTTGACTATGACTATTATGTCAACCTTAATAAATGACGAAGATCATTGATCTTTGGCCATTCTGCCAAATATCTAAACAAAATATGGTGCCCTTGTTTGCCACCATGTCAGTGTAAAATGTATTTAAATAAATAATGTGTATGTATGTACGTATGAAATCTCCCCTGTGCAAGTTTTATTTTGTTTGCGCGTAAGCTGCTGACGTAATCGTGTTGATGCAAACGTGTTATTCATCGTTGCATCTAAGGCCAGTGTCACACTATGTAAACAAACAAAAAAAAAACTGCTTGTTGAGTGTTTGGAATTTTGTGTGAAGATAATTGTGATGAATATGTAATGACTATATCTTACTTAATTATTATGTAAGTGTAAATGTGAAACTTCCGTATGATCATATGTATGCGTGTAACCTGACACGAGATGTGGTACCTATATGTGCCACCTATGTACTAAAGTTATATGACGGTGTGCTAACACCCTTATATTTTCCAAAAAAATAATTATCAAAACCTATTGTGTAACTGTACTGATGTACTATATAAACTATTAGTGAATGCATCTTAATGCAGTGTAATTGCCTGAGGGCTGCCACCGTTGAACCAGGTTCCTCTCCCCGGATCTTAACTTCATATGCAAGTTCCGCTTTTGGAAGCGATGTGAAATTTGATTTGAATGCCATTGTACTGACTATTTCAATTACTATAGCCGGGAATCTTTAGTGATGATGATTATTTACCAATGTATAGTGTATTTATCTGCTACTTATTTTGTATGAAAAGTTAATTTTATGTAAACAACGAATGTTCGCTATATTCGCTAACGAATTCTGTTGTAGTGAACGACGGCCCTTATCGTTGTCTGTTTACGTCTTGTTGAATGTTAAGGAATGTGAATATTTTTCGATCCACCCGCCGAATAACGAAAAATAAATTCTACTTTTTAGGGTTCGTTGAACCGAATTATAAATTGAACCTTTATAAAACTTAGTATTTGCTTTAGTAAATACTTAAGTTTGGAAATAGTACCTTTTAGGGTTCCTTCACTCAATTAATAGATTGGACCCTTCTAGAAATTAATTGTCTGTCTGTCTGTCTGTCTGTGTTTAAATGTAATCTAATCCTAAGCAGTGAGTAGTGAAAGTGAAGTGTGTGATGATGGGTTGATGAAATTAACCAAGTGTTTTACAGCTTTACTCGAATAATGCAATTTTCGACGCTGCTATTATTTTTATTGAAATGTAACTATTCACACGAACGTACTACGAGTTAATTGTATTTTAACTCGTACCACTAATTTTTTCTTTAAATCGTTCCTTACTACTACGGAACCCTTAATTATTCTGAACTGTGTCAAAGACGATTCGCACTTGGACGGTTCTTGAAATAAACTATATGGTAGTAACCAACCTTTTATGTAAATTGTTCCTCACCACTACGGAACCCTTGAATATTTCGAATTGTTTGAAAACCGATTCGTACTTGGACGATTCTGGAAATGTTTTGTATGAGACTGTTGGTGCCCGGAGTGTATTATATTCACTTCCACCCACAGTTTATATGGAAAAAAAAATTTCTTCTACTATCGAGCTAGTAATTCAACTTACTCGTAAACGTTATGAAAGCAACATCTGCCGTTGTTTATTCGGAACACGAATCAAAGTTAATAGTTTATAATTGTTTTTTGGCAAGAATGTATTCACTGCGTGATCTACGTTTGGAATGTTTTTTCTTACAGTTGTACTTCAGTGTATCAGAATTCGACGTAATTCGAAAAGTGAAACAATTATGAATCTTTTAAAATTTACGTGAAGTGAAATTTGTAAAATCTTTGTTCTACCGTTTTACTAGAGTGAAATTTCAATAGGGATTGTCACCCAGAAGTGTGATTATCGGCTGTTGGTCTCGCTGTAAATTCACATATGGGAAATACAACAAAATAATACACAAATTGAGGCGGTTTGACGCCGTAAAAAAATAAAAATTGTGGTGGTGATATCCTTTGACTACTTTTTACGATGAATATAGGCAATTAATTCACTTACTAAAATTAATGTAAGCGTTTCAAATGAGAAGTTTTACTTCAGACTTTAACGAAGTACTATTTAAAATTGGAACAAAACAAAAAAAACTTTTACTTTAAATTTACTTAAAATTTTTCCACCATAAAATAACTATTTGAGGGTGTGAAAAATAAATTGGGGACCGTTAAAATTTGGAAAAATTACAATTCACGTTGAGAAAAAATTCAAATTTTGCCTTGTTCTTGTTTATGCCGAAATCTGTCTAAAATCACTAAAAAAAACACACAAAATAAGCCGGAAAGAACAAGTTGGCAGCAGAGGTCAGGAGAGCCAAATTCCTGGGTAGTTATGTTAATTTTGAGGGAAACTACCCCGCTAACGGGCACTCTTAAGACTATTTTACACAAATTGAATAATCTTATAATTATGACCTCCGACTCCCGTCGGAAACCGCTTTCTCGCTACCCGAAACCACGATGTGGGCGCCACTGAAAAGCTGATAGCTTTCAGGAAGAAAAAAGAGAGAATAAATAAGAAGTTGAGATTAAATTTTAAAATGATAGTTTATTGGAAATTAGATATAACTCGGGGTCGTGGGTGTTTTCAGGCAGAAAGTGCGGTTTCCGAAGGCCTTCACAGGGTTCCGACTTATCTTAGTTTTTGCCTTCCTTGAGAATGCTGCAGTTGTTGATGTAGCCGTGCCGTCCACAACTTCGGCTGGCACGGTGTTTTCAACCCGGAGAGTAAGATATCTCCTGTAGCCCGTAGGGTAAAAGGTTCTCGTCGAACTCGAAGGGTGGATCTCTGGATCCCGTAGGTTGGACGTTCCTGCTTGGAACCCGCAGGGTGGATCTTGACAACCCGTATGGTGGACCCTGGAATGTTCCAGATGACGGGTTAGCTGGAACCCTTTTTCCCGCCCATTGCTAAGACAGCCGGTCCCTGTTAAACCTGTCAGGAGTCGGCTGCCTTACAATGTTTGGTTATATACTAAGTTTACAGAGACCTTTTTTTTTCACACCCCTGTAATCTACCCTCCCATACAGGGTTGACCAACAGCCGTTAATTTTCACTGTTTTAAAAATCTAGATTCATTATAATTAATTTGACTCACCCAATGATGGGGTTATTGACGCTCGCAGCTAAATCGCTGATCACTTTGGGAGCACCTGGCTCCTAACAATATTTCTTCACTTTGAAATTATACTCTGATGCACCTACGCACAGTGTCTTATATTTAGATTATTTGAGTAATGGGGCTTTGAAATTTGCGCGCGGTTGTTTTTATATTTTTGTACAGCGCCTCTAGCGGCACCACTCGAAACTACTCAATCGTCAAGACCGCTTTTTAAATACGAAATAAGGCTTCCGCCGTTGCGACACTTACTCGGTAGATGGCGCTTTCATTTATTAATCTACGTTTTCATTTTAAAACCCCTAATGTTGAACCCCTAATTGCACCCGTTGTTCCACAACGTTACAACTGGCAGTATATTTTTGTATGCGGTGGTTCGCAAAGGCTAGTCCCGTGATATATGGTCTAAGGTCTGGGGAAATGGAACGCAGCCCGCATTAATTATGTATTAACTTCATTGTCGGTCCGGGCAACCGTTCAGCGGTTCAGGCGATGCGGGCAACTGTCAAACTGTCACATTTTGCTTGCCGTGACAGCGCTGTCAAATCGCATATCTATACAAAGTATAACGACCGTCAATGTTAGCCCAAACCAAACTAATAGCTTAGTTTGGGCTAGATGATGTTGTGTGAGAATGTCCGACAATATTTATTTATTTAGCAAATGGCAAGCTGTTGTCTCTGCCTTCCCCGGAGGTAAAAAGGCGTGACTATATGTATGTATGTATGTACAAACATATACAGCAATTGCATTGCATTGGCAACACTACATCGCTATAGACAGATCTCTCATGTTCCCCGATGACAGAGAACAACCTTTCATATCACTATCAGCCGTTCAATTGACATTTAAATCATAACCGCGCTTGTGAGTCTATTATCTCATACCTTACGATACAAATGCGTAATACCATTATATAATGCGCGCACATTATAATACATTACCTGAGTGTAGTGTAATATATTCGTTACGTCACTCGAGTTCATTCACTAGTAGTAAATGTCTATAACGGTATGCCTACCGTCTATCTATTTAAAAGTAGTGGTCCTGGCAAACGTTGTATTGCCTTAGAATTGTTTAAAATATTTCCTTTCTAGGTATCCGCATCCTACATAAAACGGGATTACTGAGATTTCGCAGTCCGTCTGTCTGTCTGTCAGGAGACTGTCTCTCAGCAACCGTCATAGCGAGAGTGCTGATTTTTTTACAGATGATGTATTTCTGTTGCCCCTATAAGAACAAATCAGAAAAAAGGGAGGATTAAGGGGAGCTCCCACACAACAAACCTGTTTTTTTGGAGTTTTTTTTTTTGGAATACTCCATCTGCGAATCCGACTCGCCCTTGGCCGGTTTAGTACATATTCTGCTATTCTATAGAGACAAGAAACCCACTCAAAAAATAAAACCCACGGCAATTATTGGCAAAACACTGCTGGAGATAGGCTTCCCAACCCACTATCTCTAATGCTTCACGCCACAACAACGAACATGCGCCATCGACCAGTCCCGCGGTTTCCAGGTCGTCGGTGTATCTGTGGACGTCCTTACCTCCTTACGTACGTTTGTCAAGTCGCGGTCTTCACTCTACAACTCATGAGCTCCAAAAGTCATCTGATCGCCAACGAGTCTACAGATATGGTCAACCCACTCTCACTTAACCCGACACATCATAACACCCTCTTTGCTTTAAAATAGCAATAAATCAGAGCAGTGTGAGTGAGGTGCAGAAATACTATTTGCTATACACAGCAAATAGTATTTCTGCATCTCACTCACTGAAAGAAACTTTGGTAGCTAGCTGTTCAGCATAAAATTTTTGTAGTACCTATTTATTCCTTAAATACTTTCACAAGAAAAAGTAGTCATCAAAAGTGCTTTTAAACTAAAACTTTATAAAACTCTCTTTCACAGAACGAGCCATTCCCCCTAAGCGTAGTAGACGCGACAACCTCAGCCTGCAGTTCCGCTCACAGTAAATACGAAGCCGCCTGGTCACATATGTTGCCCCAACAATAAGGAAACCATATTTCTCTACAAGCGGCAACATTGCATTCACACGAACATTTGAACTATAGAAAAAGTGATGAAATTCCCAGCATATGTAATATTACTGCTGAAAACTATTTAGAATATTATAGAAAAAGAAACCAGTGATTATTAGGTAAGTGCTTCTTTGCCTTAAATTCTTATAGAAGATGTAGAATGAGCGTATACTTAGATAAATTGTGTATCAGTGAGTTCGAATCTTCAATACTCAGTTATAGTTTAAGAAAGCTCATGTTTCCTTTGTGAGACATGGAATGGTGTTCGAGCACAATTTAGTTTCAATTTTAACACGTAATATTGTTGCTTCCATGTTGATATTTCTTGTATATTGCGATTTCTACTGAATCTTTAAACAACAAATTGTTTTATTCGTAGTCGGGTTATTGAATAGAATGTTGATTGGAAATTGTGTTTTGTTATAGTTTATGTTATATTGAAGGTATTTTGGAGTGTGTTGTCTTTACTCAATAATGAACATAGGTAACGAGATTATAACACAGTGATGATCGGTGTTACTCACCAACTAGCGCGAGGTAGCTATGCAGAGAACTCTTTCCCAGGGCGCCTTACTACAGAGATTCCAGTGTGCGTGCAAGGGTAGGCCAGGGCTCTGACGAAAACAGTCAGGTAGGGTGTACACACATATATTTATATAACACAGAGATACACAGAGACACACAGAGAGCTTATTCACTGATAGACACAAATATCACATGTACACAGAAGTATAGTCAGAGTTTAGGTACTAAAGCTACTAAATAGACCACTGCCGCGTGAGCAGGTAACACGGGTAAGCAGCTAACTACACTGTAATAGGGTGACAATTACAGGCCTTGAGTAAGCGGAGAGCAGCACAGCCCGAGAATGCCACGTGGAGGCGGCTGGTCCCTCTTAAAACACCTCGCTCATGTAGTCCACGTGTCATTGGGTGTGGTTTTTGCTAACCGCGGACGGGCCGCTTTTCCCCGTAGTAAAAAACCCTGTTATGACAAGTAAACGACAAATTAAGATGCTGATTATGTGTATAGACAGACAAAAATCAACCCGCTTTGCAACAATAAAGAACAACTCACCAGTTTTCTGGGTAAAATGTAGTAAGATGCAATGCAGCAACCCAATCACAGCCCGCTAGGCCATGCGAGGCAACAAATAATCGCGCTTGAGCGAAAAACTGATTTGCGGCACAGTCTCAGAGCCAAAAGCCAAAGGACCTCCAACTACCCCAAAGCAGGTCTCGGTCAAAGTCCTGTCTTTCACCAAAAATCTTAACAAAACCTGTTCCTTTAAATGCGAAAACGATTCGTCCTCGAATCTATGACATCCTGTCATTCTGACAGCAGAAATGTCACCACTGACAACCGATTAAAAAAAGATAACTCGATTAAGCTGCTTTCACATCCTGAATACTGCATCTATAGAAAATAAATGCTACAACCACCCCCCCTTTAATAGTATTTCCTGCGGATATGACACGCTGGAAATACACAATAAAGAAAACAGAAAAGTACTGACTAATAACTAAGACAACCAGCTAGGTAATTCAAACACCAGCTGACTACAACCATTACACTACCAAAGAGAGATCCTCCCATACACCTAACTAGACACTGACTCGTGTACCGGTTAGGCTAAGTAACTAGAGTCTAATGCCCTTCATAGAAAACGAATGCTCCCTTTACTCACTGCCGATACCCTAACACTACCCAAGCTCTCAGGATAATGTAGAGTACTAAGAAGCGAATGAGAGAAAAACGCTCGGTGCGGTGCATAGAAGAAACTACAACGTGACAATTTAAAGTCACGTACACATATAGAAATACAAACAAAAGATTAAAATAGTCTTACATAATGATCACATAGCACTGGTTTAATAAACTAGAGAAACAGTGCTATGTAGTTACGTTAGGTATTGGAGACTGCTCCTCCCGATACTTCAGGATGTCCTTGATATGGTACTCCCCAAGATCCTTACCGTCCAGATCTGACAGCCTATATACTAAAGGGGATCGTTTAGCAGTCACCACACATTTAAGGAACTTAGGGGCTAGCTTAGAAGTAAAATTCTTGGCCTTGTTGGACAGGTAGAACGTGCGTTTGTAAACTATCTGTCCCACTTTCAGCTCTACATGCCTTTTTCTGAGATTGTAATACTTTTCATTACGCTGGTGGGCAACGTTCAAATGTTTCCTCACCTGGTCGTAAATGCGTTGTATTTCTCTCAGCTTGACACCGAAGGCTGATGGATCGTCTACAGAGACTGAAGTAGGATGGCACGCGATATCTGTCTGCCTGTATAACACTCCATCCCCAATAAATTCCCTACCATGTACCAAAAAGTAAGGGGTGAAACGAGTTGCTTCGTTAACTGCAGTGTTTAAAGCACACTGTATCTCAACCAAGAACTGATCCCAAGACTTGTGTTGTGACTTCACATAGCATGAGATCGCTTGAACCACATTGCGAATAGCTCGTTCCGCCTGATTAGTTTGGGCATGATACCTAGGGTTATAATATATATTAGGTACATTATATTTAGCCAACAGATCCTTAAATGGCTTACTCACAAACTGAGGGCCATTATCCATGTAAATAGTCTTGCAGACTCCGTGCACGAGAAACACACTCTTCTCTATGAACCTCGCGACTACAGCGCCTGTGGCAACCCGAACAGGGCACAACATGACGTATTTGCTAAAGTAGTCGGAGACCACGATCAGGTGTACGTTTCTATTGCTCGAAGTGGGAAAGGGACCAAGCAGATCGACAGAGATAGCTTCGAATGGCTTCGAAACCCGCTTCGGGCTACCCATTAGGCCGGGACGAGACGTATTTACGGGTTTGTACTGCTTGCATGTTTCGCAATTCCCAACATATTCTTTGACGTCCTCGTACATCTTGGGCCAGTAATAATTTAGGGCTAACCTTTTATGCGTCTTCCAAACGCCACCATGGGCACTAAGTGTGTCATCGTGGTACTTAGAGAGCAGGGGCAAGCGATCCTCCTGAGGTACCACCAGCTTCCAGTCAAAGTCTGAAGTCAAAGAATATTTATTTTTAGTTAACCTATATAGAAGGTTGTCACGAATGTCATAATTTGGTGACTTCCTAGGGTTCTTCCGAACACTATTCATGGTGTGGTCATACCACGGGTCTTTAGTGGGTACTGCATCGAGGGAATCAATTTTGATACGAGACAGAGCATCAGGTACAACGTGGTCTTTACCTTTTCGATGCTCTATGTCAAAATCGAATTGACTGAGCCTCATGCTCCAACGTGCTAGACGACCCGTGGGATTTTTTAGCTTATGGAACCACAGAAGAGATGAATGATCCGTGACGACCGTACATTTTTGGCCTTCGACGTACTGTCGAAATTGTTCCAAAGCGAAAATCACGGCCAGAAGTTCTCGCTCAGTTGTGCTGTAGTTCACCTCATTCTTGTTAAGAGAACGGCTACAGTAGGCGATAGGGTGCTCAACACCATCGTGAGTTTGTGTCAGTACAGCAGCAACTGAGTAAGCTGACGCGTCACTAAGAATGCGGAAGGGCATCTCAAAGTTAGGCATTTTTAATATAGGGGCAGAAACCAAGGCTGACTTTAGCAGGTTAAAGGACTGTTCAGCCTCAGGGGTCCATTCGAACTTAAGGTTCGTAGAAGTCAGTTTGCACAGAGGTTTACTAATCTTCGAGAAGTTGTTAACAAAGCGACGATACCAGCCGGCCATTCCCAGAAATCTCTTAACCTCCTTAGGGTTAGAAGGGGTGGGATAGTTGAGGATAACCTCAACTTTACCCGGGTCTGTCCGTAGGCCATGTTTGTCCACATAATACCCCAGGTATTTGAGTTCACTCCGACAAAAGTGGGATTTTTTCATGTTAATAGTTAGGCCAGCATCCTTGAGTTGCTGATAGACTCTATGTAAGAGCTCTACATGCTCCTCAAAGGTGCTGGACACACAGACTATGTCATCCTGAAACGCAAATACCTTGTTGTCGAACTCGGGACCAAACAGACGGTCCATGAGGCGTTGCATCGTGGCACTGGCCCCGACAAGACCGAAGCACATCGAATTGTAGTGGAATAATCCTCTCCGGGGAACCGTAAAAGCAGTCTTCTCAGCAGACTGGGGTGAGTCAAATGGAATCTGCCAGTAAGCCGCACTCAAATCTACAGAAGTTAAATACTTAGCGTTATTAAGGTGGTCCAAGATTTGATTGATATAGGGTAAGGGGTAGGCGTCACTCTTTGACACAGAGTTCAGCTTGCGAGAGTCCAAGCACAATCTGAGGTCGCCGTTCGCCTTCTCCACCATGACCACTGGAGAGTTCCAGGCGGATTGAGACGGGGACACTACTCCCATCTCCAGCATTCGGTCCAGCTCGGCTTCCAGGGCCTTCTGCTTAAGGGGAGAGAGCGGATAATAACGCTGCTTGATCGGCTTGCTGTCACCAGTGTCAATGACATGGTGCACAAGTGAGGTCCGACCTAAACCCACCTTATCAGTGTTCAACGAGTCGAACTTTTCAATGACCTCGTTGATTACACACCTTTGTTTAGTTGTCAGGTTGTCGTAATCCTCGAGGCCACCGTTAAGGGACACAGACTCTATAGGATTATTATCACTAAAACTATCAAGGCTAATATTTTGTAAAATTAATTTATCACTTAACTTAAATTGTTGCCAGAAATCCACACCAAATATCATGGAGGTGGTTATACCTGGGACAACATAGAACTTGACAACTCGGATAACCGAATTGTACTCAATTGGCAAAGAGATACAACCCAGACATTGCAAGTGAGTGCTGTCTGCAGTTGTAACACGAAAAGTAGGATTGATACTCACAAGATCAAAACCCAGTTCCAAGAAGATGCGGTGCGCTCCCTTACCTAGTATAGAGCAGGAGGCACCGGAATCTAGAAGGCCTAAGACATTTAAATTTAAAACCTTAACAACTAGATACGGTCTAATGTCACTATCCCGTTTAGGAAACAGGACCTTATCAGAAATAGACTCAGATACAGAGTAATGCACAGAGTTCCTAATAAGGCCCTGGCTTACGCGTTTTTTGACTTGCTAGTACAGTGTGAGCAGTCTGGGGTCTTGACTCCTTTGAGACCACACCGGAAACACACCAGCTCCCTTGACTGTGTGCAGCTGTATGCAGTGTGACCGCCCCCGCCGCAACGAAAGCATTTGCGATCGTGGGGGGTAACCGGCGTCTCCACTGCAGACACCTGCTTAGCGGGCTTTTGTACACCTTTGTTCTTAAGCTGGTGTAAGTCAGATGTAATCTCAAACTTGTCAAGAGCAGGCTCATGGAAAGCGTCTGCCCTAGTACGCGCAAGCTCCAAGCGCTTACCCAAACGTCTCAAGTCATCTACAGAGTTGACATCATGCAAGGCCAGTTCCTTCATGTAGTCAGGTCTAATGTTGTGCATGAGAATGTCCAGCTGTTCCTCACTGGGCATCTTACATGACAACCTTGAGAACATGGCTTGCATTGTACATATATAGTTAACCAAGGACTCAGAGCGGGCTTGTGTACGCTGTCTTATCTCGTTCCTGAGGCGGTAATCATAATCAGGAATATCGAAGGTATCTCTAAGCTCACTAATAAGATCCTCATATGAGATGAAGTTAGCTTTGTTTGTACGGAACCAAGACAAAGCCGGTCCATCCAACAGGTCGGAGAAAGCCATAAGGAGTCTAGGCTTAGTAACCTCCCGAGCACATCTAAGTTCCTCTAATCTCTCTAAAAACACACGTACACAAGTAGAACCATCATATTTTAAGTTAAATGAACATAAGTTAAGGGGACGTTCTTTATACACTATGTTACATGTAGAACTATTCCTACTTGAACTAGCTCGCACCGAGCGGTCCTCTCTCACTACTGGTGAAGTATATTCCACCTGGTCACGACCCGAAGGATCATCACCATCATCATCCGAACCTTCGGATTCAGAATCACTACTGGGTTCAGCCCTAGCGATGATCTTCACTAGCCTACCACGAATATCCACCAGGTCGGGGCAATCCAGACCACAACGAGCTAACCTACTCAATAAGTAGTTGGCCCTGAGGGACACCCTAAGACGACTACCCTTATTAATGAAGATGTCACCTGACTGAATAGCCTTCTCCAGCTCGGACACCTTCGGGAGGCAGATCGAGAGCTCAGCCGATGCATCAGCGGGTACCGGAGCACTCGCTTTGATGCTACCTCGACGGACGAGTCGGTGTGCCGCTCTTAGCTCACTCCGAAGGCCAGACACTGTCGTTTCCGGTTCCACTGAAATACCCATGTGGGACAGCTCGTTAGCAAGTTCATCCTTTCTTAAATAATTAATATATTTTTTCATCTGTGCCATTATGTAAAAATTTACTTACAACAATTATAAAGATAAAATGGCACAGATAGGGATCAATTACAAAGTAAAAATGTAAATTGAGTTACAACAAAGTGTACTAAGTTAGGTAATTATGTTTCAAATTGACTTTTAGAATTTAACAAAGATTAAGGGTATATTAAGAGAGAAAAGTTTCTAAATTTTCTGATAACACAGTTCAGGTTAACATTCAAAATTACAAGGTATGTACACACCTTATAAAAAAGTTTTAAGTTACACAGAGAAATTCACTAAGTTAACACAGAGAGATTCACTAAGTTTACCTTACAAGGTGAAGCTATAGGATAATATATATTATATATTAATCTACACTAATAATATAATAAATATATGTGTGCACCATAAAAAAAGAAAAAAAAACACAATAAGAAAAAGAAGTGGGTATGCCAAATAAAATCAAAAAGTTTTTCCAAAATCACAGCTATTTTAAATTTTTGAATTTAGAATTTTGTGTCTTTTCCAGCCAAAGATGTAGGGAGCTGGAAGAAGACGAAAGGGAAGGTTTTGTGCTTAGCTGCTAGCACCACCAATTAACGTCCTGGAGCGTCTCGGACGATATTACAGGATGGTTTCGCCAGAGATAACCACCTATGCACACACACCAGACTGAGACTACCGCAGAGTAGACCCAGAGATTTGCCCCACGTTGGGCGCCAATTTATAACACAGTGATGATCGGTGTTACTCACCAACTAGCGCGAGGTAGCTATGCAGAGAACTCTTTCCCAGGGCGCCTTACTACAGAGATTCCAGTGTGCGTGCAAGGGTAGGCCAGGGCTCTGACGAAAACAGTCAGGTAGGGTGTACACACATATATTTATATAACACAGAGATACACAGAGACACACAGAGAGCTTATTCACTGATAGACACAAATATCACATGTACACAGAAGTATAGTCAGAGTTTAGGTACTAAAGCTACTAAATAGACCACTGCCGCGTGAGCAGGTAACACGGGTAAGCAGCTAACTACACTGTAATAGGGTGACAATTACAGGCCTTGAGTAAGCGGAGAGCAGCACAGCCCGAGAATGCCACGTGGAGGCGGCTGGTCCCTCTTAAAACACCTCGCTCATGTAGTCCACGTGTCATTGGGTGTGGTTTTTGCTAACCGCGGACGGGCCGCTTTTCCCCGTAGTAAAAAACCCTGTTATGACAAGTAAACGACAAATTAAGATGCTGATTATGTGTATAGACAGACAAAAATCAACCCGCTTTGCAACAATAAAGAACAACTCACCAGTTTTCTGGGTAAAATGTAGTAAGATGCAATGCAGCAACCCAATCACAGCCCGCTAGGCCATGCGAGGCAACAAATAATCGCGCTTGAGCGAAAAATTGATTTGCGGCACAGTCTCAGAGCCAAAAGCCAAAGGACCTCCAACTACCCCAAAGCAGGTCTCGGTCAAAGTCCTGTCTTTCACCAAAAATCTTAACAAAACCTGTTCCTTTAAATGCGAAAACGATTCGTCCTCGAATCTATGACATCCTGTCATTCTGACAGCAGAAATGTCACCACTGACAACCGATTAAAAAAAGATAACTCGATTAAGCTGCTTTCACATCCTGAATACTGCATCTATAGAAAATAAATGCTACAAGATTTGTTATTCTAATGGAATAATCTACCTCTAGAAACGTAATGCCACCTATTTTGTCCAAAATATAATTTGCAAAGGTATGTCCAACCTGACTGCACTGCGATTGGATAAAATACCTACTCATACACGCGTCGTGTTTGTGGCCATTGCATAAAATATTTCTATTAGCTCGATTCTCTTATTATAAGAGTCTTACAAACTCGGATGTGAACGATGTTCTTCAGAATTATGTGCGAGATTTTTCTTGCACCAATTCTAGTAATAAAGAAAATAAGTATAATATCGTAAATAAACGTGATCAAAACTTTCGGAATCCATGAAGGTTAATAACCATAATAAAGTATCCAAATTCATTTCTTGTTTAAAGATTCGGTAGTTGTTTTAGGTATAAATTATTTAGTATTTAATTAGTGTATGTATGTCTTATTTATAACTTGTTTGACTACTGTTATGTACTAGAGATTCATGCGTTTCATAGCATCTAATCAACAACACTCCCCTGTACCGTTATGGATGCAAAAATATGTTAAATGTATTAAAATTCTGAAACAAATCAATTTTTTTCGACTGATTGTACTTATTGATATAATTTTTTTTGCTCTTAAAAAATCTTCAAAATGTCCAACTTTGAAGTGAGAATGAAATTTATAAAAGATTTATATATTTCTGGTCACATTGCCCAAATTACCTACATATATTATATTAATATTTTATTTTATGAATGGACACAATTGATAAAATATGCTACTAGTTTGTATTAAAAGGGGGGAACAGATGCAAGCTTAATTGCGTGTGCTGTGAAATGCATTATTCTGAAGCTTGAAATCAAAATATATCCCAGAAACACTCGATTATCGATATCTCGAATAATCGTTTAGGGCGCAATCGATTTCCAAGTTTACAGAATGAGAATGCTTCGTGTGATGGCTTAGCGAATTTGTTGATTTAAAAATAAAAACATTTTTTTACAACAAACCTTTTTTAGCTTTACTTTTTTAAAGCTAATTTTAACGGTTTTGTTTTGAAATTGTTATTTTTTTTTGTAAATTGGAATGTTCCGGGGCTGAAGATTGAGATATTAGAAGCTTTAATATTCCTTTGATAAAATGGTCTCAAAATTATTTATACTAGAATAATAAAAAGTGCTCTGCTTGTTACCAAATATATCAATCGTATATCATTTCGTATGTGTATTAGGCCACTGTATGGCCGTGTGATATTAATATATGTTTAGATTAGAGATTAGTGCATCTTTAATGGAAAAAGGAACGCATATTACTTATCTGTATAACTGATACATATGTACTCGAGTGATCATACTCGTTTTATATCCAATATTATTACAAAATTTGGGGAAAAATGAAAAAAAATGCATTTATTTTATTTAGGCAATGAAAATAATATATCATTTATACAGATAAGTAAGTTGCACACTCAAATATTAGATCTTTAATAAAGTGTGCAACGTTAACATACGTTTGAATAAAAGAATAACAGTTATATGTATTTTTAAATACTTATGTATGAACTCCTAAAACATATTTATCATAATCATTATGTATATTGGACACCACTGTAATTCGCTGGCATGTAATTATTTTAATTTGTAACGAATTATATGAAGTTTGTTTTTTGAACATTAATAACTGTTGTGAATCGCTTAATTATTTTATTTATTATAATAAAGATGGCTATTTTCTGATAATTCTTTGTGTATGTGATGTGCGCTTATGCAGATGGTTATTTTTACATAAATCAAGAGGCATTACATACAATTTTCACAGAAAAAATATTTTTGATAAGACGGAAAAATGCTATTTCTGTAAACAAAAATGTGAAACTCTTACCCCCTTATTCATAATCGTTTATTAAACCTATTTTAGTTAAAACACATTTTAAGTCTATTGCTGTCTCTAACCATACTCTGTCAGTGGCTAGAGACAGCAATAGACTTAAAGTGTGTTTTAACTAAAATAGGTTTAATAAACGATTATGAATAAGGGGGTTAATATTTACGTGAAAATACCCATTAAACTGTTACTTAACTGTGATTTGTGTTATTTACCATTAAGTTTGTTGTTAATGCATAATATTAGATAAATGTTTTCTAGCTTTTAGATACTGATTATAAAATATATTATTTCAATGTAAAAATGAACATGAACAATAGAATTTGATACATATTGCACATAGAATAAAGTTTATTATTATTTACTTCTATTCACAATGACGAAATGGATGTAGCTGACTTTGAACATGATTTCTTGAAACGATTTCTATATAGATAAACAATCACATACTTTTAAACGATAGCTTTACATTTCCTATGAGAGATTTTTCAAATCTTCTGTAAGTACTATTTTTTATTAAAAATGTGTGTATTTGCATCAAAATCTCGTCTGTTATACCTGTTTGATTCTTACTATGAAGCTACAACAGTGATTTTTATCGAAACCTAAGATTTTGAATAAAAACTCCCAAAGATCAAAGATGTCATATTTCAGATAAAATTACAATCAAATCGAGTCCTCATTAATTCTACACTTGTTTGATATTAACTTGTTGGCTATTATCTGTTGAGGCTGTTTTTTTATTTGTATACAAATATTGTTAATGACCAACACTTTTGTATTATTGTCGGCATTTGGTGATACTTTCATGAAATATTCTCGAATTGTGTGGACATATCGACTTTTGTTCGATGACTTATAAATTCTCTTGTTACTGTGTACTTACGAATAATATCGATGTTTTCCTATCAAACTTATTTAAAAAATAATTCTTTCCTCATAATACAATCCTATACGAGTCAGTATCATTAGAACCCCGTCCAATTACTTATTCTTCAAATATCATCAATTATAGCTATGAATTGTATCACCAACAATTAATTTCTTCCCTTCGGTAGCTATACTAAGTATTAATAAGAACAATAATAATTGTATTAACGCTGTATAATGTAGATGCTATTTTGAACTATCCAGTAATGTAATTTGTATGACCTACCCTCCATTTTATTGTAAAACGCGAGTGTCTGTTTCAAAGAACGATAAATCAATAAGATAAGTGTCTTGAATAGTGTTCATTTTATCGTTCTGGATTACCAAAACGATAAAATGAACATGATTACAGTAATGGGCACCGGAGACGGTCAAGCGACTTGACAGTCTCTCTCCTGTTTTCATAATCACGCGGACTGCAGTAGCTGGTATAGATTTTTACGATATTCATTATTCATTCATTACATATTTTAAATATTAAAAGCCTAGTTTGAAAAAACGGTTAATTCTATATAAAAGGGAAGCGACTGATTTATCAACGCACAAACACAAAAAGCTACAGATCAATTCAAATTAGCATGTAGATAGTAGTTAGGACGCACCCGCTAACAATGATACAGTGTGTCATCATTTTACCCACGTACCCGCTCCCGTTCCCATGGGAATACGGGAATAAAATATAGCCTATGTTATTCAGGTTGAATGTAGCTTTCCAATGGTGAAAGAATTTTTGATATCGGTACAGTAGTTTCTGAGTTTATTAATTAGAAACATACTAAAGTATAAGCTTTCCTCTTTATAATATTAGTGTAGAGGACGTCAGTCTGTGTCCTTGCATTTAAATAATAATATTTTATGAAATCTTATAAGATTTCTCAGATATTATTGTCAGCGTAGTTACAGCTTGGCAAAAAAGAGAGGAAATAATGGAGGAGCCACTGTGCTGTTCATATGGCAACCCGTTAAAAAGAACCACAATCAGTATCCAGTTGCCAACAACCGTAAATAAAACCACCAAATAAATTGTCTAACGTCATTGACTGACAGACATATGTGACGTTATTGGCAGCTTTTTGATAATGTAGCCAGCCTGCAAAATATTAGTTCCGTTTCTAGACTTTTTTGCCAAGCTGTAATTTGGGTTAGAATAGTGCTGTGTAAAGCGTCCAAAATATCGATTTGTTATTATTATCTATATTGCCAATCTCTAACATACTACCGACCATCATTGTTCTCTACTAAAGTTCGCAGAAAAACTAATTTTTGACGCTTTGAAAAGTATTGATAAGATCTTTGAATAAAAACGCTAAGTACCTGTTTGTTTAAGTAATTTGTTTAAATAAATTTTACTGACAGTCTTATAAACTTGACAATAAATATTTAGTAATATTTCCTGTCAGTTTTCGCTTCTCTAAAAGTCCGTTGATAATGATATACATATGTTGAGTGCAAGTTTTGAGTATTTTAATTTCATACATATATTTACAAGTACTTAACAATAAAACATTAAACCAATCAAATCAAGATATTTAAATTAAAGTGGCGTCATTTTAATAGAGTCGTCTGTCATTTGACGTCTGTCAGTTTTATCTTCATAATTCGAATGATGAATGTAAAGGTGAATGAATCGATACGGACTTAAAAAAAAATGTGATTTTAAAAATTAACAGGCGAATCCCTGTCCCATTATTATTTTTTTCTTTTGTAAATTAGTAGCAATAAGACAAGTACAGCTTGGCAAAAAAGTCTAGAAACGGAACTAATACTTTGCAGGCTGTCTACATTGTCACAAAGCTGCCAATAACGTCACATAATATGTCTGTCAGTCAATGACGTTATACAATTTGATTGGTGAGTTTTATTAACGGTTGTTGACAACTGGATACTGATTGGTGGTTCTTTTAACGGGTTGCGATATGAACAGCAGAGTGGCTCCTCTATTATTTTCTTCTCTTTTTTGCCAAGCTGTACATAATTTGATTGTCAAATGATTATGAAATTGAATTGTTAAATGTTACCCATTAAAATGAGTCCACTTTAAATCAAAATATTAATATAAAAATAAATAGTTTTGAGTTATGTGCACTAAGATTACTACGTAGGCAATGAATATCATTTTAAACAGACACTCGCATCATAAAATTGTAGTATAACTGCGTTGTAATGTAACAGGCAAATGAATAAACAAGGCAATTCCAATTTAATCGCTTGACATTATTGTTCATATAAACAACGTAATAAATATTTACGAAAATAATTTGTTGCTTTTATTGATCACTAGCGGACGTCACTCGGTTTTACCCACATAGTCCCCGTGGGAATACGGAAATAAAATATACCCTATGCTCACCGGGGATAGTGTACCCAACAGTAAAAGAATTTTTCAAATCGGTTCTGTAGTTTCGCTACCCACTCGATGCAAACACACAAACAATAAAATCTTTCCTGTATCAAGTTCATCAAGACGAATTGATCCGCTGGCTGGCGTGGAATTCTGTCCCTGTTCCTGTATCCTATGAAAATGTTTTCCAGGGATAAAATGTAGCATAATGTGTTTTTCCAGACCTTATTCTATTCTTGTACCAAATTTCAGCCCGACCCGTTCAGCTGTTGGAGTGTGATCGAGTACTCATCGGATGCGATCACCCTTCTAGGGAAGGGTGATCCAGCGTCACTCAGCTAACACTGGGCATACGCTTATGAAATACTTTAACGGCGGGGGCACTAGGTATCCCCGTCGTGGACTGATGTTTAGGGAGCGAATGATGGCTCGGATTGTCTGACTTGGGTGGGGACCAGATTCCTGTGCTGCACGAAGGCTTGACAGGTCGCTGGTTAGCCTATTTGGGGGATCGGAAATGAGGCGTGGTTGGGAGAATTTGACGCGGTTCGTAGTCCGCTGCTTCTTTAATAAGAGAGTTTGTGTGCTGCTGTGCGTTGGCGAAAAAGCGGGTCGAACTCGCTTTTTAAGGTACTCCTGCATAGTAGGGAGGTCAAGATCTCTATGTGGATCTGCGTTACGAGCATAGGTACCATGGGGCGTTAGCCGCCCTGCGACAAAAGTTATTTTGAACTACTTGCAATTTGTGAATGTAACTGGGTTTGATATGTGCGTACCAAACACCTCACAAACTTTCCCATTTATACTACTACATGATGGCGCCCGCAGCTCCGCCTTTTTGTTCCGGTTTCCGCTTCCCATGGGAACTTATTCCTGGGCTAAACCTAACTAACCTATTTCGGGTTCGGGTGCTATCCCGTTTCTGGGCTTGGGCGTTCGTGAACCTCTCACGCCACGCTGTCGTCTCTAGGGCCTGCTTCTGTAAGGACGGTGAGCAGCCCCCTCATCGTCCTCAGGCCCCCGACGTACTTACCACTTGGTAATAAAACATTTAGCTTTGGTGCTCCTTCATCTCTTGTGATTTTAAAAACAAAATTGTGATGTTGACTCATGTTATAATAAATCTAAATCTAAAAAACATCTCATGATTTAGGTAAGGCTTTTTCTTATAGAGATACCTACTGTTTTCCGCCAAAGACTTAGTGTGGATTTGGTAAGTGTTTATGCGATCCAATCACTGGTCCACTCCACACATATTAAAAGGATCAAAGTTTTGTGAGTGTACAAGGCAAAAAAAGAGGAAGTAGGCAACTAATTGTCCAAGATCCAAGATTCGTGTTGAAGTACATGGAACAATAAAAAACGGCAACATTAAAGCACAGAGAATAGGTACATACCTATGTTAGTAATTCAGCAGAGGCACACAATGTTCTAAAGGTTAATGATATTGGAGTCAATGTTATCACATACAAACAACGTATATGTGGGGAGAATTAACATAGGTCAGGAGGGAGTTAAAGTTAATAGGACGTGGGAAATGTTCTGTAGGAAGACAATCATTATATGGATCCATTCCTTCTTACGCATTCAAAGAAGATATTTTTTGTAGTATCTTCGTCCAATTCACATAGCCATAGTAGTACCTACTTCAGTTCGATAAAACGGGATTGACAACTGTCTAAGTATCTCAGAGACGGAATGAAACCGGTTATTAACAGACTGGTATCTGCACAGACTTAACGACAACTTATCTTATTTGTGTTCATTTCAATACAATGTAAAACAACATTAATTCGTAAGAAAAAAAACCAAATTACAAAACGAATAAGTAGGATCTACCTACTTTTAAGTAGGTACTTATATCCCGTTCGCTCTAAGTTGGCGTTGGCGTAGAAGCTGGTGTAGACTTAGAGGCGTAGTATGGGAGGCGACTGGCAAACTTAGAGCGAACGGATAGTAGGTACCTAGCTACCTAGATATTATTACATAATCATCAAAAGTCTAGAGTCTAGACAGTCAAACCTCTACGGTGTCTAGACTCTAGACATCGTAGAGTTTTGACATTCTTTCCAACTCAGTCTTCTGATTAAGTAAGGTGCAGTTTCCAAGGACATTCCAACTTTTCCTGGGACCCTGGCATACCTACCTTAGCATTTTCCAATCCCGCAGAGAGTGCTCTGGGTGCCGGAAGTCCTAGAACTAACAATCTCCAATTTAGTAAATTAACGTTCATTGTCACACTATTAGAAATGTAGGGTAGTAAAATGGTAACAGCACATAATCATAATAGCTACTTACATACTGTATAGTCACGCCTTTAGCCCCGAAGGGGTAGCCAGAGTCATAGTATACGTTCACATTTCACCTTATAGTTGTTTGTCCTATTGCCATCTTAAAATGAACAGGCGCACCGCGCTGGTAGGTCCGACCTACTGTTGAAATATTTCAAGCTGCCCATATGGCCCAATGGCCCTTAACTTGGCTTAACGACTGCCATGCTACTGACAACCGGGACCAACGGCTGAATGTTGCGCAAATAAAATGTCACAAAGTGGTCACGTGGTGGGCACCCATCCAAAGACCAGCCATAGTTAAAGTAGCTTACTGCAGTGATCGTTTAATGAACACTATCAGCGAGGCTACGATTGCTATTTACTTAAGACAGATCACAATAGGTACCTATTATATTATTAATAGTTGAATATATTATTTAATGGGTCTTGAGGGCGAAGGTTAAATAATGTACCACAACTTTGTAGGCAACACTATAATTTAATTTATCGCTCACGTTAGCAATACAAATAGTTCGAATAGTATCGAAAACTCCAAAATGAATCTCAATAATTTAGAAATGTAATACATACTTATAACTATCCTAGCACAATTTCAATATCGCGATCTAGACTTTGTCACAAACCCATAGCGCGATCTAGACACTACATGTCGACAAACCCTATCGCGATCTAGACACTACATGTAGACAAACCCTATCGCGATCTAGATATTACATGTCGACAAACCATAACGCGATTTAGATCGAGAGAGAATGCAATATGAATCACAATATGTTTCCGTTGAGACAGTATCTCACACCAAATGTACCTATCCAGAAAAAGTCCTATTACAATTTGGACATACCGCCCACCAAGGACATATTTCAAAATATGTCCTTCATCACCGCCCACCATGACGGACTTAATAAAACAACTTAATACCTAATATTAAAATTCAACACTAAAAATTAAACACATAAAAACTATTAAATTGTGACATGTAACATACACGCGTTTGGGGTGGATCGTTTTATAACAAAAATTGTGTACGCAATGTAGCGACCCGACAAATTCCGTCCGACCCTAGACGTATCTTTTCAATATTATTCAGTAACCACTTGCCGAGAATTATATCGTCTTCTTTGATTCAAGCTAAATCCCAACAGATGGTTCCGAATCATGGATGTGGTGTCCACTTATGCCTCTGTAAAAGCCGGATCAAAGAATTCATTTGACCAATGCTTCCAAAAGTACTGATTTATACTTCGGTGCATCTACCATCGTTGCAAGTGTCCAACATGAGAGGTACCGTAATCCGTATAGGGTACAAAACGAGAGATTTTACATCGAAAAACAAATACCCACGAATATCGTCAAGGAACACATCGTTTAGGAAGTCCAGGTCATCTAAAATGCCTTTACAGTTCAGTAGGCAAAATGCAGCGAGAGTCAGCTGGATTTTCTTATGACAGCACACGTGACCACTTATGAGCATCAAACCTAATTAAAATATCGGCAACTTTACTGCGAAGGCCTTCCAGCTACTGGGATAACCATTAAGGCAGGCCAGCAGTACATCACCATCTGGCCAAGCCTGCCAATATATTTTAGCTATGCCTATATACATTTTATAAAAAACAGCATCGTATGTGTGATTTGAGGCGTGCAATTCGGTTTTTATACGGTGAGAACTCGTGCAATACCATCGTGGGATTTTTGTGTCATTTGATGACAGCAAGCTGCTATGGTAAGTCCTCGATTCACTTATTAAATACTTTGGTATTTCTTGAACCCAATTCAACAACAACCCCAACCAGTCCAAAGGATCAAACAGTCTAGTAATATTTGACCTATTTTTTCTTTTTACAGGTTCAACCAACGGCGGCAGTTCAACACAGTACTGAAACAGTTCATCGCTAGGACCCCAGGTAAGTTCTAAAATTTTAGTAATTATAACTAAGGTTATGTTTAAGTGTTCCGTTATTGCACTTTCCTTATATTTGGTAAGGTTTAAAATTAAAAGCTCCCGGCTTTCACGGTTCCCTTTCTGCAATTGACAACCTCCTCTAATCAAAATGTCTCTCCTGTCCTCGTGAGGATTGTCTCGCCAGAAAAGGCGTTGAGAGTTTGCATCCCGTCTGTTTACCAAGACTTGCCGATAGATTTTGTTTATAGCGACAATCAAGCAAATTTCATGTCTTCTCCAGTTATTGATAATAGGGTGAAGATATGCTTGCAACGTAGGCCCAACTAACAAATAATTATAAGGTAACCTATTATTATTTACGGTTTTACCGAAAGCACCGAACACGACCCTTACCTTGGTCGTAGTTTTATTCTTACGAACGTCGACGTGGTACGGCAAGTGCATAGCTGCCCTATCCGCCCTATGCTTGTTAGTAACTTTGACCATATGATCCAATTCTAAATATTTTTGTGTGAATGTAGCATAATCCGTTTTAAGCTTAGGATTTTTGCCAAACTTAACATCCAAACTCTTTAGCCTTTTCTCAGCTATATCCATGGAGCCCTTGTCACGGTCACTGATCTTGGCCTCTCTCAAGGGTAATCGCACGATGTACCCACCGGAGTCATTACGTCGTGAAGTGACAGAAAATAAATCTTCACACTTCATTTTGTCCTCCGTGAGCATTATCTTTGACGAAAACGGTTCGTTTTCCAACTCCCAAAAGTTATTTAACAAATCGTCTTGCCGAACAATAGAATGCATTACCACTACGGATGAAACCGGAATAGACCCCTGCTAAACTTCACAAACCCCTGACAAAATCCAACCCAATGCTGTATCTTGAGCTAAGAGAGTCCCTGTATGGTTTTTCCTAATGCCCTCTTGAATGATTCGGCTGTAAACCTCAGCACCTAATAAAACATCGATTTTATTAGGCCTGTAGTATTTCGGATCTGCCAAATCATTATCAGTCAGATCTACCCATTCTACCCTAGTTACGTTTGTAACAGGGAGAAGGGAGGTGACCGATTTCACGACGTGAGCTGTAACCCTCATTGTGAAGTTGGGGTCCCTCCTAGACTGGATACTGAAGTTAACAGTAGACCTTGACACATCAGTTGTATTTCCTCCAACACCCACTATGATGTGGTTTGCAGCAACTTTCTTTAGCCCCAAAAATTTAACTGTCGACTCGGTAACAAATGACCCCTGCGACCCTTGATCTACCAAAGCCCTCACCATGCGATATGCCCCATCTCTCGACTCAGCCTTCACTAAGGCTGTACTCAATAAAACGGTTTTGCTACCGTTCCCTGTCGAAAGACATGCTACGAGTGGCTTGGCAGATCCCTCCGCCTCAGCGGTTATTTTATTTCCTTCCCTCGCCTCATCTTGTAGAGGTTTTGAGGATCCTACGTGAGCGATTGGAGATTCAAAACCTTCACTATCAGACCCAGATACACCTGTTGGGTGTAGTAACAAATTATGACGACGGTGGCATATGTGGCACCGGAGAGTGTTTTTACAAAACTTGGCAGAGTGGTTACCTTTTAAACAAATAAAACACAAGCGCTTGTCCCGGACGAAACTACGTCGACTGTCGCTAGACTGCGCACAGAATTTTTTACACGACGTGATTTTGTGATTTGCCGAACAATATTCACACGACATTTGCTTATCATTAGCCACAACATGAAATGATTGTGTACTCTTTGGAGGTCCAGTCTTGTCCCGGGTACCATTCCTCGTCTCTAAATGTTCGAGCCCTCGGAAGCGACTATTTAAGAACTCCGAAAATTGCGTAAACGTAGCTAATTCATCACTAGGTTCCGATGAAATATTTAATTCCCACGCTTTCCGAGTCTCCTTATCTAATTTCCCACTAATTATGTAGATAATAAGAATATCCCAAGACGAGATATCCACCCCAAGAGCACTAATAGATTGCAAGCACTCAGTAGTAGTATTAAGTAGCGCCTTAATATCACTAGCTGACTCACAAGTTAAGGTCCTTTGACCAAAAAGGCGTTTTAAAATGCCATTAACTAAAAATCTTTTGTTATCATACATATTACTAATGTTTCCCAAGCTATTTTATAATTTTCTGACGTTACACTAATATTTCGAATCAGCTGTTCTGCTTCTCCCACTAAATGTCCCTTTAAATAATAAAATTTCTGCGCGTCTTCTATAGCCTTATTGTTATGAATGAGGCCCAGAAACAAATCTCGAAATGTCGGCCATTCAGAATAATTACCCGAAAAAGATGGTATTTTTATTTCAGGTAATTACCTGAAATGACTCTTGTAACTAATTTTTCAATTTTGTTTGTTTCAGGTGCAGTCAGTACACAACGTTGATTTAGAATATCCTGCAAGTGACATTTGAAAGTAATATACAAATCCTCTACTTCATCGTACCAACCCTTTTTATAATACTCAGTACTATGCAACTCAGCCCGTTTAACTTGAGTTAAAATTTGTATATGAGTATTATTAAATAACGACCACTGCTGTTCCAAATTGTCTACTCTAATCTGTACATAAGCTTTTGTTAAACGATCTTTAGGAGACTTTTTAACATTGGAAAATGCTTTTGACATCTTCATTTTAATGTCTTCCTGAATTTCGTTTAACGCTTCCATATTAAACAATGTAATGTATTTGAACGTAGTTTGATTTTAATAACAAAGTTGACCGAAGGAAAATGAATGTTTTCCAAGTGTTGTATCTTAGATGAAACGTTCCAATAAATATAAACTAACTATTTTTAACTATCAAACTAAACACGGACAAATAATTCTTAACACAAAACACAACAGAAAATCTTACAAGTCTAACATTGAATAAAAATAGTTTGAATCTATTCTAAGTCATTAAACACTAAAAACTTTCTAAGTGTTTGAACACAGTTAATTCAAAATAAAATCGGGCATAGAGTCCCTGTCTCAACCACTTTAAGCCTAAAAATTTTACAAGTTAATAAATCTAAACTAAATCAAAGTCTGTAACACTTACACTAAAATATTGTCTCTTCAAATTTTCTAAGTTAGGATTCTTTAATAAAAAGTCTATGTTTAATTCTTCAAAGATATAAGGTTCAAAATGTACTCACGATTTTTAACTGCACTCACTGACACAAACCATATCCATTAACTATTTTCCAGTACCTCCTTGTAGCGACCTCGTTCCAAGAGTTCAGCTCTGCACCAGTTCAGCCTCCCTTTGCGTCGGTTTCCTCCAGATGGCGCCAATCCAGGTTCCAGGAACAAATTTCAGCGCCAACAGGTACCTCTTCACTTTCTGAAGAGGTTGTTCTAGACAGCAATCCACTGACTAGTCCTAACGCAATGGGTGGTATTCTTTACCACCACCGAAGACTACCAAAAAACGCTCTCAGCCATCCGGCTCGAAGGACCATGAATATATTATTCAATGGGTCTTGAGGGCGAAGGTTAAATAATGTACCACAACTTTGTAGGCAACACTATAATTTAATTTATCGCTCACGTTAGCAATACAAATAGTTCGAATAGTATCGAAAACTCCAAAATGAATCTCAATAATTTAGAAATGTAATACATACTTATAACTATCCTAGCACAATTTCAATATCGCGATCTAGACTTTGTCACAAACCCATAGCGCGATCTAGACACTACATGTCGACAAACCCTATCGCGATCTAGACACTACATGTAGACAAACCCTATCGCGATCTAGATATTACATGTCGACAAACCATAACGCGATTTAGATCGAGAGAGAATGCAATATGAATCACAATATGTTTCCGTTGAGACAGTATCTCACACCAAATGTACCTATCCAGAAAAAGTCCTATTACAATTTGGACAATAGTCTCATTGTCATTAAAGACACGTTTTCAGACCTAACTAGGAGTAACCAAGATCTCCAGATGCAAGTCATAATCACCACCGGTGCCTGTACCAGGCCTCCGTCACTCTCTACAATTCGTTTTATAAGCACCTACTCCTAAGTATTATGACGCAGAACTAACGTGGCCGACCGGCAGAGGGCTGCCACACGCCAGACCGAGCGAAGTGCGCACAACCAATGTACATTTTCCGAGTAAAATAATATTTCGCTTTATTTAGTCTTGCTTTTTTTTCATCTTACTTCTTACTAATATTCTAAAATTAATTGCGAAAGTGTTTGAGTGATGTGTAGATCTGTGAATGTTTGTTACTCTTTCACGCTCTAACGGCTCAACGGATCTGGCTGATATTTGATACAGGGATAGATTGTAGTCTGGAATAACACATAGGTTACTTTTTATCCCGGGAAAAAGTTCCCATTGGAAGCGGGAAAAGGAACAAACTTTTACGCGGGCTAAGCTGCGAGCATCAGCTAGTTATAATATAATTCTTATGTAAAGAAGAAGAAGTTATAAAATATTATTAAGTTTTTTTTCAGACACTGTGTTTATTGTTTTTTGTAGTTATATGTATTTTTGTTACGTGCTTACAACCCTAATGTTGTCAATAGTTGTCACTCGATGACGCAATCATACGGTGTGCGCACGAATCTCGACTCTCGGAATACGTCGTAGAGCATTTTTTCCAGTGTAGCGATATGTTATAGCTAATATTTTTGAGGTTAAGTATGGGAGTGATGTATCTGTTACGTAGTAACTATTATTTAATCTGTGCCTGTACACTTGAAGTCAGGTCGGTAGGTTATGTCGTTCTAACAAGACCTTCAGTTCATAGGTCTCGTTAGAACGACCCCTTTGTGACAAAAGGTCGTTCTAACGAGACCTTGACAAATTCTTTGTCGTGTACTGTCCCATTGGCGCAGTGGTAAGTGTAGGGGAAACTGGGGATACTTGATCCTTACGGGAGACTAGGTACACAAGATTTACAGAACTTGTATAAGCCGTATTTGGGCCCTCGGAAGGATACCCCAGGACTGCAGAGACCCGTACTTGGGTCTCTGCAGTCCTTCCGAGGGATAACCCGGTGCTCCCAACCGTAGGCTGTTGGGCAGGATACGTATGATTTTTAGTCGGCAGGAGTCCGGCGTATAATCCATGTAGAATTTTCCTCACGTTTAAAAAAAAAGGTTCGTCGGACCAAATATTTGATTCATAAAATATTTTTATTGGTGTTTTTCTATAAAGGCACCTACCCCGTAAGAAATTTATAAGTAGGTAGGTATATTTATCAGTCGACTAGATCTCACAGCACCAGTTTCTATAAGCTAGTTTGGTCTACTAGATGGTATGAAAAAAATGTCTCACGATAATTATAATGATATTTTATATATTCCTATTATGTACTTACTTTATTGTTAAATTATAATGATAGCCATTGTGCATTTTAAACTGCTTCCATAAATGAATATTTCTACGGTGCCTATTTTAATTACATTTACCTAACTAACAATAAAGTGTAGGTATAATAAATAAAATGTAATAACAGAAACTGATTATTTTTAATAATATATGGACATAATGGACTTGAACTGAAATTCTTGGTTCTTGTGATGGACATAAATAATATGTTTGCTCCATGAAATAAGCACGGGTGGGCATGATGACTCGACTTTTTTTTCTTTATCGTCCAACCTGGCTACATGAACATTTATTGGGGTTAATTCCTCCTACTGCTATGCGAAAGCGTGGGAGCATGTCGTGCAACCATTCAGTCTATGTACAAAGAATAGCCTTTTTGCTAAAAGCTATTATTACAGGCAACTTTTAAATGAACAAACTTGTTACAGATTTTTAAATTGCCACAAATTTGGCACCCAGAGCACTCGTATACGATAAGATTCGATACGCGCTCTATTTCGCGTACCTACGCTTAGGTTTTGGAATGAGCTCCCTGTCTCATTTTTCTCGAACGCTTTCAGTATGGAGTGCTTGGGGCCTTAGATGGTGCTTGCAGGGTCGGCAGCGTGAGTGCAGTGTGCAGCACCTCGTGTTTCTAACGACCATAGGGTAGGATGACCTCTTACATTCAGATACCTAAGCCATAAAAAGATTTTATGCTTGTATAGGTACAAGAGTAACAGCGTATAGCTCCCTATTTCTGTAAAAAAGGTAAGTAGGTATTACATAACCGATTAAATTATGATCACGCCATATTATTAAGTAGGTGTGCGAGAATATAATAATAAACAAGAACATTTATTGGAACCAAACCGGCCACATTTGCATAGCATTCTTGCGGCCGTAAACAACATCAAGGCGCACTGAGCAGGTTCTAGTTATTACGAGATCTCCACACACCCACTTAGTTCTATCTTACTGTTGTTAGAAACGTGGTGTGTTTATCTCAAAATGGAAGAGCTTAAAGTAAGTTACTTCTTCTATTTTTAGATACTAGGTAATACATAAAAAAGAAGTAGATACAGTTTATGAGTTGCATTGTGATGTTGCCGTTGTACATATATCTTAGAATCTACTGAACTAATTAGGTGAATTTTATTATTTTTGTATTAGAATGACCAATTTATTAGGGAGGTTATACCTTCCTATTAATAATTAATATCATTACGCAGCTAATCAAAGGAGCGTAGAGCGTAGCAATGATAGTAAAAATGTTAAAAATGGCATATTTCCATACAATAGTGTAAATATGGGCCCGTCTGGGTTAGTGAGTATAATAAGTGCTACGAGCACAGATAAAAATTAATAAATGGTTTGTTACGGACTACGTCATACGGGGTTCATAGTAGGTATAGGTAGGTATATCACAGTCAGGGCCTGATTTACCCATAAGCTAACTAAGCTGAAGCTTAGGGCGCCAGGATCAAGGGGGCGCCTGGCGTTGGGCTCGGCGCAGGGCTGTGGACTTACGATGCTCCCAAAAAGGAGCACACAAAACATCTAGCAATTTTTAACAGATTGTAACAACTCCTAACAACATGTTTAAAATTGTTAGTTAACATTTTGTTACACCAAAGTACATAATAAATAACAATATTTGGTAATTTAGTGAATATACAAATACGTGCGTTAAAATTAAATTCTTGCGCCCATCTCCCTGGCAGCGTGGTAGTAAATACGACAGCTCCACCCGTGTAGCGTTCAAGGCACCCAGGAACCAAAGTGAATGGGTGTCCAGCTTTTTGGCCGGTAGAAGCATAGGTTCTGAATGCATGGCCATAAACGCTGAAGTACCACAAGGCTCAGTGTTTTTTCCCCACTCTGTTTCTGCTGCATATTAATGACATGTTGTCTATTCGCGACAGGACTTTGCCTCCTTGTGCGTGACCACCGGTACATCTGGTGGGCCGTATGCTTGTCTGCCACTTAGGTGGTATAAAAAAAAGTGTGAGACGGTGAAACGGTGAAACCGGTCATGGAGGAGTGGCTGCAAAGGCACCATCGCACCAATATTACTGACGATTTAATTAACCCCGCTGAAAAACGAGATGTGTTTTAAGTTTGACCTGTGTATCCATGTATGTGTGTGTCTGTCTGTGGCATCCTAGCAGCCCAACAGATGAGCCAATTTTGCGGTTTTCTATGCTCGAAAGCCAAAAGCCGGGGTCATCCCCAGCACCTCGGCTTTCGAGCCGTTCTTAGCTATAAATTTTGCATTCATCAGGTCACTTCCTGAGTTATGAAGGGATGTCACTAAGATTCATTGGTTCGATTTATCGGAAACTGGATGTACCGAGGTACTTTGATGATATTTTTATCTCGCTTTTACTGGCTGATGCATCAAGTCATAACTTCATAAGAAGTCTCAGGATCGGGATTTATTTTATTTTCAAATTAAAAAAGAATAACGATTAGGAACGTAGGATCAGCTTACGTAGACTCTTTTGTAGGTAGGACTTGAATTAGTTGCAGCTGGGGGCGCATATTCATAGCCAGCCTAGGGCGCGCGGAACCCTAAATCAGGCCCTGATCACAGTCGAGTAACTCCTATAGCTATACCTATCTTTACATAGGTAGTACATATTTTGTGTTTTGTCGCTTATATCTTTGAACTTCTGATTTTAATGCAGTTTTCAGCAATAGATACCCAGAACGAATTCTGTAACGATGATACCAAAACTACTGAACCGATAAGAAAAATTCTTTCACTGTTGGAAAGCTGCACTATCTCCGGATAACATAGGCTATATTTTATTCCCGTATTCCCACGGGAACGGGAGCTACGAGGGTGAAACCGCGTAATGTTCGCTAGTGCGTAATGAAGCAATGTTTCTGTTTGTGCCAGTATCTCAGTGGTTTTGGCTCCGAATTCACGTCGGAAGATCCAAGGAGGCCCGGTTCTTTACCCGAGGGTCAGAACAACCCGCAGCGCTGTCCCTACGGGCTGTATGCTGAGCAGATCTCCGGTACTGCATTCACCGCTCCCAGACATGACAATAAAAGATCCTGGCTATACAGGTATTTTTCTTTACTGTTTTATATTATGCTTGTCAAATTAAGGCTTGTATGTTCGAAAGAGAGTCATCTTGGGGTTAACTTTATACTAGGAAATATTCTTCGATTTGATCTGATAAAACTATTCTTGTAATTTATTACATTAGGGTCAAGTGTTCAACAATGAAACAGTGGTACACAATAAAACATAGTAATATTTCCAAAACGCGACGTTGGCAGTTAGTGCAATATATCGCGTAAGGACACTCAATAGATACCACCAGCGTATCCCAGTTTGCGGCGGCACCACGTGAGAAAAGACGAGTCTGCGGCTCATTTTTACTATTTTCGTCGAAAATCGAAGTATTTCTGGCTATCTTTAAAGATTTTTCATTATTTAATGGTTAGGAATATTATATTTTTTATGATTATCCTGCATTCTACATGTTTTGTAGATTATTTTGGCATATTTCATTTGTTTCAAAGTTACAATTTTGTGAACATTAATTAAAAGTTAGTTAGATAAACCCTAGGTAGTCAACAATGAAACAGTTTAACAATGGACACAATGAAACACTGTTTTATAGATTTTTATTGGTTGATATTGTGAAACCTTATCTATTAAAATTTGTTTTAATTTAAAGATGGCGCGTAACAAAGCTGTAAAAAGGACGAGGGGCGTATTGCTTACCAAATGGCAAAAATTAACAATATTCGATATTCTGTTAGCTGGAAAATAGCTGGAATCGAATGTTTACGGTCTTATAAATCAGGGCATGCATAACTGTCATTAAAAAAGCCTGAAGCATGCAGCATGGCACGTCGTGCCACTGCATTTAACGTAGAAACGGACTGCTCTTTCTTTAATAACTACCTACATTAAACAAAATTTGAATTAGGCACAGTTTATTTATGGTGTTTCATTGTTGAATATATGGTGTTTCATTGTGTACGCCTATATGGACACAATGACACAAATCCCATTTCTTAGTTTTTATTTCTTTGTCGATTCAAATCACTTTATTTAAAAAAATCTATAAATGACATTCGATACCAATCATATTGACTACATGCCTGTAAAATTATAGACTTCTATCAGCAAAAACATGAGATGTACGAGGTTATGAACTTTTAGTGTTTCATTGTTGAACACTTGACCCTACTCTTGTTTTTATATTTATTATTTTATTTTTATTTTATTTATAGCAAAAACTATGTAAAAAGTGTACCTACATATACCTAACCGCTGCTGCGCGTGTGACCACCTCCTCGGTAGGATGTCCCAGGATTCCCGGAGTTCAGCGATTTTTTCTTATCATGTCACTAAGAAACACATTACGCTAAAAAACTGTTCAAGTAACGTGTCTGACTGGACCACGCATAATGTCGGCCAATTAACTTTGTACCTACACGTGAAAATAAAGTGACTTCGATTCCCGGGTCGAACTAAATATTTGTGATCCAATAAAAACACTACATTGGTCTCGAAGTGGAATTCCCAGATTTACCTAAAAGGTTACTTATTAATTTGTGTGTTCTAGGATTCGCCCCTCGGTAGTCCACAAGCCATTCAAAAGGTTCGACGTGGCAAAATATCTTACACACAAATGGGACGAACAGGAGCCAGATCCTAACCAGGTAAGTACCTAGCTACTTAAATTGCTTAGACTTAGAGGTTTAAATTCCTTATAGATCACAGTCTAGTCCTCGACGTGGGAGCTTCCAATTTTCTAACAAAACGAAAACAAATACCAACAATTTTCTTGCACTTAATATTTTCTTTTCAGTCTCGATGGCTCCCATTCGACATTCCAAGTGAACAGCCAGTCGACTTCGTGGCTGGTCTTCACACAGTCTGCGGGGCCGGAGATGCACGTTCGCGACATGGCCTCGCTATCCATGTCTACTTATGCAACACATCCATGAACAAGAGCGCCTTTTACAGCAGCGATGGAGACTTCCTTATCGGTAACAAACTTAAATTGCCCAATTCGAATACCCAGATTTTGCCATGACTTTCCATCAGGCGGACAGCGTTTTTTTGACGAGTTGAATGTAAGAAAAAAATGTATTTATTTTACTTATTAATCAAATTAGCTTATTGGCTATTGCAGTACACTGCCATCCTTGGACCTCTGGGCATTCTTGCCTTTCATATTGGGAGGGTGATTAAAGTTACTGAGCCACGCTTTCCAGACAAGTTTTCCTTCTCATACTTATAGAATTCGGGACTTCACGCGAAATACTATTTACTTACATTCACCCACGTTTGGAGCACGTTTCCGTACGCACGCCCGCACGCCGCACGACGTAGTTTTCCTTCTCTTTGCCAGCTTTGTTCAATAGTCAGTAGGAGCAGGTGTGGCCTAGGCTCGGAAGATCTCGACGGCGGCCGAGTCTCTTGTTAGCGTCTGTTGAGAAATGCATTAATGTCTTCTGGAGTCTTACCTTACGGATGGCGTTAACTTGAGCCATGACTGACGAAGCTCTTTTAAACATAATGACATTATTTATTTTACATTTTATCATCACCAGTTCCTCAGCAAGGAACCCTGACTATAACAACTGAGTTTGGGGTTATGAAAGTGGCGCCCAACGAGATTGCCGTCGTACACCTCGGAATGCGGTTTGCGGTAGCAGTGGAGGGGCCTACACGGTGAGTTGCACTAGGTATAAGATAGGTTTTACGGCACAAAAGTGCAAGGCAGATGTAAAAATAACACACCCTCATATTGCCAATAATTTTGTTGATCCTACGTAAAAGAAAGCACCTTCGATCTCACAGAAACTTTTGTCAAAACTGGTAGACTCTTATCTCGGGCGACTGTGGGTCATTCAGGTCAACATTATGTACCTACTGTTATTATAATGATTTTTATATACAGTCTGTCCTTAGCAAAATTTTCAAAGGCTAGGCCGTGCGAAAGTACCCTTATACCTAATAGCCAGAAGAAGACAATCTCTACATGGGTAAAAGTATGACTCTTTAAAGAAAACTTGACCTTTTTAGGGGATATATTCTGGAAGTTTTTGACGGACACTTCAAGCTTCCAGACCTGGGGCCGATTGGAGCGAATGGACTCGCGAATCCTAGAGACTTTCTCACGCCAGTGGCAAGGTACTTCGATGAAGAAATACCTGGTAAGCCTCTCTATACATATAACTGTTGCTATTATGGTTGAGCCAACGAACTATATCATGTCTAGGACATAACATAACCAAATTGAAAAGCCTTTTTTTTCTTGATGCATGGATGCTATGCCGGACTCCTACCGACTAAAAAACCAAACGTATCCTGCCTAACAGCCTACGGTTGAGAGCCCCGGGTAAGCTCTCGGAAGGTTGCCCCAGGAAAACCAAAGACTGTCTCTCAAGTGTCTACAAATGCATCCAGATCAGTCTGACCCTAGTAGAGACCCTTGGCGGAGCCAAGAGGATTTCCTGAACCAAAGCAAATCCAGTCACTACACGATACTGGACGATAGCTCAATAGAGAAAGCACAGAAGCACTTGCTTACTAGTCCATGTTTTCTAAACACTTCCAGGATTAAAGATTTACAACAAGTACCAAGGCGCTTTATTCGTGGCAGAACAGAACCACTCTCCATTCGACGTGGTGGCCTGGCATGGCAATTATGTGCCCTACAAATACGACCTGAGCAAGTTCATGGTCATCAATGCCGTATTGTATGATCACTGTGTAAGTCTGTCTTTATTGTAGGTATAACTAGGTATATTTCCTCTCATCGTATGTTTATGTGTATGTCACACTCCTCCTTAACGGTTGGACCGATTGGGATGTAATTTTGTACTCATGTCCCATACTTCAATGGGTTACTGATTGGTTTCCAAGGAAGGTAAGACACCGTCCATAGATAGGTATAAGTAAGGACTCTCCCGATCAGCTGGCCAGGGTTATGGGCCACGCTGGCGCTACCAGACGGGTTGTTAAAGGTTTTTCTTCCTTTACAATGCCATCGTCTATTAGTATGCAGGTACACCACTTCTGGATGTGGTTGGCTTGGCCCCGAAGATTTCGGGAAGCCTCCATTGTATCCTGCTCAGATAATGTATTTCTAAGTTCAGTTATCCTGACTGATACTGTATTATGTGTGAAATTATCAAAAACTATCCAACCATCATTTCCAGGATCCGTCAATCTTCACGGTCTTGACTTGCCCATCGACTAAACCGGGAGTGGCTATCGCCGACTTCGTGATCTTCCCACCGCGATGGTCCGTCCAAGAAAACACATTTAGACCACCTTACTATCACCGTAAGTTATTTTTATTTTTTGTAGCGAATTCCAGCAAGTCCACATTTAGTCATGATCAAAAGTTACGCGACTGCCAAAATTTCACATGTATACTTCTATACTAATATTATAAAGAGGAAAGATTTGATTGTTTGTTTGCACGAATAGGCTCCGGAACTACTGAACCGATTTGAAAAATTCTTTCACTGTTGGGAAGCTACACTCTTTGCAGTGAAGATATGCTATATTTTATTGCCGTATTCCTACACTACGGGAACGGGAACTACGCGGGTGCAACCGCGTGACGTCGCTAGTATAGTTATAAGTCGTTATGCTCATAATATGTCAGACAGCCTATAGCCTACGGTAGACAATAGACAATTGACATATTCTGCAAAAATATTTAGATTTTAGAGTTCTGTAAATTCCTCATAGCACTGCATTAAACATCCTACGATACACCATCTGAGGACTAATTCAGATGGGTGGTTTTTGTGGCATTTCCGTCTGTGAGCATATCTAGGCAAATACCTACAATCTTGCGGGTGCAGGAATTTTTCCTATCCAACATCCAAATTTTCTCTCCTGAGGAGTTGGATCCGTCATTTCTCGCTTACAATTAGTTGTGATTATCCTTAACTGTTGTACGTTAGCGTTAGGATAGGATTGACGAATCGAGGGTGTGAGCTGGGTTCCTCTCCTGCCCCTTATTTCCTTTTCCGCTATTTAACGCATGATTCCATTAGTTATATATGTGGCATAATTAATGTCTAAACAGTTGCTTCGTTTTTGGAATCGATAAAAAACAAATCGCTGAGGACAGGATTCGAACCTGCGCGGGTATAACCCATTGGATTTCAAGTCCAACTCCTTAACCACTCGGACACCTCAGCCATGATTCATTACACGAAACACTTCTAGCAATAGATACTTTGTGTACAATGCTTTTATAGATTTCTGTAAGTATAGGTAGATATACCTATTGTATTAAATATTTCTAATATTTACTCAAGTGTTACACAGAGGTTTACCCAGTTTACCTACCTACTTAATTGCAAAATAATGTCTACATAAGACTTACATTAACACCCATAATTAATTATATTCTGTTATCGAACGAAATATTCATAGATTTTACTGTGGCTGAGGTGTCCGAGTGGTTAAGGAGTTGGACTTGAAATCCAATGGGTTTTACCCGCGCAGGTTCGAATCCTGTCCTCAGCGAAAATTCTTTTTGTAGATTTATTTTTCGTAATTTCAAAGACTTCATCATACAACCTAGACCTACACTATTGTTTACTTACTGTTCCGTCTGTATTTTGATTTGGAAACATTTTGGGTGGCGCCACTGCGGGAAATTCATATACCTACCTATTGGGGTCACCCTCATGCTCCTCCCTGAAATCTATAACAATCGATTTTTTTCTATTATCATATCACACAGTAAGAATTTAAAACTTTTCAGGTAATTGTATGAGCGAGTTTATGGGGTTGATCTTGGGCGCATACGAAGCGAAAGAAGGCGGTTTCTTGCCTGGAGGTGCCTCTCTTCACTCCATGATGACGCCTCACGGACCTGACGATAAGTGCTTTAACGGCGCTTCTAATAGCGAGCTTGTACCACAGAAGATTGCTGTAAATACACAGGTAAGTAGTGAGTAGGTATAGGCCGTTCGCTCTAAGTTTGCCTCTGGCGTAGAGGCTGATGTAGAGGCATACCCGTAGTAGGGGAGGTGATCGGCAAACTGAGAGTGAATGGGTAGTAATTCAGTTAGGTGGTACTACTACTTTCACCGGTATTTTTGGCACGGTAATGATGTTACATTTACCGTGTCTACGGGGCTTAAGATAGCCACACCTCTCCGTAGTCTGACCAGCGCGGTACAGTAAGGTCAATCACACACCCTCCCATAACGATGGCATGCGTGTTAGGTGTGGCAAAAATTAGGATTATTAGGAGAGGCCGCTTGGTTTATATATAGGTACCTACGCAATTAAATATAATATTTCCAAATACAATAACTATACTAAGTTTTAAAACACTCGTGGCCCCACGACTCAGTGTTCTGTAACGATCACTGCAGTAAGCAACTTTAGCCACAGCCGGTTCTTGGATGGGTGACCACTTTGTGACGTTTATTTTCGAGCGTTTTCGTGCTTCAGAAGCCACGTTAAGCCGTTGGTCCCGGTTATCAGTAACATAAAAGTCGTTAAACTAAAAAGAAGGCCTTAAAGATGGCTTGGAAATTTCAACAGCGGGCAGTCACAACCTGCGCCTGTCCATTTTAATACGGCAATAGGGCTCACCGGCCTCATCGCCTATTACGTAAGATAAAAATGAAAGGTGGAATATGGGCGTAAAGTAGGTATGTGTTAGTATGTAGATATGTACCTAATACAAGATATATACTAAATATCTATAGATAAATGAGCCACAGACCACAGACCAAACATTTCTTCAGCACGGACGTGAATGCACGACCTCCGATCGACCATACACTACCACTAGACCCATACCTACAGCAACACCGGGCAACACGTCAGTCATAATATTGTAACAATTTTGTTTGCAGGCGTTTATGTTCGAATCCTCCCTAAGTTTGGCCATAACGAAGTGGGGCGCAGAGACCTGTCAGAAACTGGATGCGAAGTACTACGAATGCTGGCAGAATTTACCCAAACTTTTTTCTGAAAATGTGAAAATATAATAAGTTTTCCTAGCTATTAAAACTTAATAGGTACGCCTGTATCGAGTAAAATAATCATTTGTATCTATACCTATAGCTAACTATATGGGCAAATAATATGCCTCTGCCTACCCCTTCGGGGATAAAAGGCGTGATCATATGTATGTAACCACAGGAACAGGTTTGATATCATTCAATGTATCAACATTGTTTATATTATAGCAATACTTGTCCAATTATATTATTTCTCTTTCAGACAATGAAGTGTCTGGCTTTTATTGTATACATCGATCATATTATTTTATTTGATTGTATCCTGGTTTTCTAAATAGTAAGAAGTACCTATAGACATATTTGTTATTTTCTGTTGTTCTGTTAAAATAAATAAAACTATATTTGTACATAACTTTAGTTACTTTAATTCTGCACACCATCCCAAATAAATTAAAAGAGGGGTTTCTGATTAGGTTTATAGTCCGGTTTTTGAACCTAGCCAAGTGTACCACTGGAAATAAACCTAATTACTAGAAAGAACTAATTCTTGTCAACTTAGGTATCCGCCGATCGTACAGCTAGCGTAAAAATCACATTTAGCTATGATCTAAGCAAGTATGTAATAGCTAAGTAGGTACTTAATCATAAGTACCTACTTAGCTATTACATGCTTCTTTATTACTACCTATTATTATTACGATACTTCAACCATGCAACATATCAATGTTGCATGGTTGAAGTATCGTGGATTGACAGTCCTGGATGATCGTAAGTATAAAAAAGTAAGTGCTTAGGTATGTAGATACATTAGCTTTAGCAGGTAGGGCAGGTACCTACCTCACTGTTACAAATAGACGGTCCTGTCTATTTATGGATAAATACAGCGAAAAGTAATAAAGTAGATAACATAAAATACGTTGTCGTAGAATTCAAACGTTCTGAACCACTGTGATAAGAATTTCGTGAATACATATCTAACAGAGCACAATCCACATCTTTCTTAACCGTAGAGTAGTGATATATACGAATTAAGGAGCAAGTCATGCCGGGAGTCACAGCAATCGAGGATCCTTTAGTCTGCAAAGCATCAGTAACGGATTCTTTAGACACTGTTACTGTCGTAACCGTATTATTGCCACTGGTAGTAGAGTTAGTAACTGTCGTAGAAACACTTTTGGATGAAACACCAGTAGTCTGTTGTCCGCTTTGTGAAGCATCCCAAATGAAACTGGACATCAATTTACAGTCAATGCGCGTCTCCTCATACAAACCGCCACGTTTACTGATACCCAGCTTGCAGATCTCACCCGGTGATCCGCTGTATTCTCTGCGTGTATCATAATAACTGTTATGGTGACTTCCAGACATACGGCCTAAATTGTACAGAGCTAGGCCGGTCAGTAAGTTATCAAATCTGCTTCCAGAGTTCCTGTATTCGTATATATAACCGGGCGGTGTTCCGTGATACACAGGGTAATGCATGGAGCCGTAACTGATTTGCTGGGGAGGATTGTAGTGGTAGTGATGATGAACTTCAGTTTTCGAACCGTAGTGGGGGCGATTGTAGTTATTAGAGTTCCCTGAAAGGCCAGGGGCTCGTTGATATGAATGCGATCCGCCATTACCGGTACCAGAGTAACCGTTGGAGTGAGGATATGAAGCCCCGCCGCTGTAGCCAGTTCCAGAGTTGCCTGTAGAATGAGGATATGAGGAAGATCCGCGGCCGTAGCTGTTTCCAGAGTAGCCAGTAGAACGAGGGTACGAATGTGGCACCCTACCGCAAAAGATTTCCAGCGACGTGACACTGAAGATCAACAAAATAAAGCAAAGCCGCATGTTGCTAGCGCGAATGAAGTCCCTCTACTGTCGCTCGTCACTCGCCACACGCAAAACTATCGCGTTAATGTCAGCATAGACTTAGCGGAAAACGTGTTAATTTTTAAGGGTTGTTTTTCGAATTCTTACCACGATGAAATTATGGTCGGAAATACTTTGTGGAAATAGTTTTTACTAGTCGACCTGTTGATCTACTTTTTTTCGAGGTTCACTAAACTGACTATCAACAACTCACTTTATATTAATGGAACACGCAACTTCCGGACAGGTCACTACCCTAACTGTGAGCCGAGGGGAGTTCGTGTATTTCATTAAAAGCTTGACCTATTGGCAGCAAGTACATGAAACATCTACCTACCTTGTTGTCTAAAACTTATGAAGTTTCTTGTTGAACACTTTTTTATGCCCTTTATTGCTAGCACTTGGTGGAACGGAACTTGCTACACATCTTAAAAGAAACCCATAGGCACTTTTTAGCATTATAAGTAAATGCGTTTTGACCTGGCAGATTTTGCCTTACCTACGACGTTTTCATAGCCGAAGGTATCCTTCTTTAAAAGGCGAAAATATAGTGGAATTAAAAACACCCTATTTTTTCAGTCGGTTGAAAATGTTCGATCATTTTACCTCTAGGTCGCAATAGACCTTTAGATATGCATGACGCGATGAAAGGTGCGGCCCAGGGACAGCCCGTGGGTTCCCAATACTAAACAAACTCGCGAGGAAACCATTTCATTAAGTCTATTTATAGACACGCACGCATTCGTAGCGATAAAGTACCTACTCTTTTAATTAACCCCCAACGGAAAAAAGAGGGGTGTTATACCTTTTTTGTGTATACTGTGACGTCACAAGTTTCAAAGTCATTTTTTGTTAGCATTTTATAGATCACTAGCGGATGTCACGCGGTTTCACCCGCGTAGTTCCCGTTCCCGTGGGAATACGGGAATAAAATATAGCCTATGTTCACCGCAAAGAGTGTAGCTTCCCAACAGTGAAAGATTTTTTCAAATCAGTCCAGTAGTTCTGGAGCCTATTCGTTACAAACAAACAAACAAAAAAATAAAACAAAAAAACAAATCTTTCCTCTTTATAATATTAGTATAGAAGTATAGATTATAGCATACCTACTTCTCAGGTGAATTCACAGGTCCGATAGATCTGAAATTTGATTTAAAGCGCCAGGCTTTGATGGTATTTCCATGAAATGGCATCCTGGAACTTGCTGCTGCATAAGTAGACTGTGCATCATACAACCCTCAGAAATAAATACTTGTGGACATTCTTACACATCATCTAGCCTAAATCAATACCATATAATAAAATTGTAACAGGTCGCTGTCTGTACATGGAAGATAAATAAGAAAAAATATTATATAGGGACTTTATGAACGCAATAGAACCGAAAACAATGATTTTTAGATTTTTTGTGTTTGTCGGTATGTCTGTACGTTTGTGCACGCTAATCTCAGTAACCGTTTAACCGATTGCAATGCGGTTTTCTTTATTGCGTTGAGGTTTGCTTCAATTAACATTTAGTGTTTCTTTCATGTCAATCGATTTATAAATAAAAAACTTATCATTTTAAAGAATCATACATAGACATATGAATCTGAAAATGGGTAAATCTAAACTGGCGTGTTGGCTAAATCATAAAAGAGCTTAATGATTACGGCTATTTTAAAACAATTCAGTCTAGTGAATTGTTTTAGAATAGACGTAATCATTAAGCTCTTTTATTATTAAGCAAACATGGCAGTTTCACAGTGTGCGTTCGCGCAGCGGAATATTGTTGAATTTAAAGATTTTAATTATGCAGATATTTAGTATATGACGTCGTGTAATTGTGTATGGTAAAAAGAAAATTGTGTATGCAGCCATTGTGGAGAAATTCGCCAAAAACTGATTCCGCTGGGCGAACGTTCCCCTGGCGGAACTTTTTTTAAAGCCATGCACTTAAAAGAAAAAAAATGTGTCCAACAATTAGTGTGTATTTGTGTGTAATTGTGTATGTATGAATAAAATTAGTGTATGCATAAACTTCGGAGAAATTCAAGTTTCCGCTACGCGAACGTTTGGCCATTAGCTAGTTTTTTATATAAAGCGCTTATATAGAGAGCTGTAGATTTTTACATACGTTGTTTTGAATTTGTTTATATTTGTTTAAAAAACAGATTTAGAAAAAAAAATTGGGTTTAAAAGATAAAAATATAAACGTAAAATACGCTTATTAGGTCGTAGTTCGTAAAGTATACACTTTGGGGTCTAGATTTTCACATTTATACAAACCATGTAAGTGCCTGCAACATGTTGCCAAGTATCAATGATGTTCCGTTAGTAATTAAAGGGTTATAGGACAATTTACCATGAATAGATCACTGTTTACAAAGCAGTCAAATATCACGGCGTTCTAAAGGAATTGCATAGTAAAATGTATTCCAATAATTAGTTTATTAATTCAACTACTCACATGCAAAATTTCATCTCATCAAGTCCAGTAATTAAAGAGAAACAATTAAAATACTGACAAAGCATCGAAAGCCTACATAACCCGACCAAGTTCGAATGACGACAAAAAAGCGGCCGTGCAATATATTTAAGTAACATTCTAAAATTTACAGTCTAATACCGGTTTTGAATTGGTACAGGTGATAACACAACTGTTGTTTCGATATAATTTATATGTGATCAGTGATTTTAATTTTTATTGAAGCTCGAAATACATTTTATCCTTACCCTCATATTCATAATCGTTTATTAAACCTATTTTAGTTAAATCACATTTTAAGTCTATTGTTGTCTCTAACCAATGACAGAGTATGTTTAGCAAGCGTTTGTTAACGTTAAGTTTTTATAAACAAGAGACTAGTCATGACAAGCACCTCAGCTGCGCTCCCGATACGCTCAGAATACACGCGCCTTTGCGCGCACATGAGTTGTATGCCAAGTTCTGCCGTTACTGGGGCGCGCGCCCAAGGATTGTCATGATTAGTACCAAAGAGCTGTATTTTCATTCATTAATTCATGTGCTCACGGCTGTTGTCCCAGAAGGGGTAGGCAGAGGTGTGACATTTCTGTGTCACCCACATTTCGCCATTTTTTGGTTTCTACGTAACAGATGGCGAGAAATAAATAATAAATACATAATTATTGTATGTAATTACAAATATTTTTGTACACAGATGTTTAATTAGAGAGGTACTTGTTAATAGGAGATTTATTTTTATCGTAGATGGTGGCGTTATTATTATAAAATATTTTTCATTCAAGAAATGCAATTGTTTAATTTTTTCCTAACGCTTGTGTACGCAACTGTACTATAATAATAAATACTATACTGGAAGGTTAAGAGCGTTACTTAGATATATGGCACGGCCGCTTTTTTGTAGCCATTCGAACTTGGTCGGGTTATGTAGGCTTTCGATGTTTTGTCAGTATTTTAATTGTTTCTCTTTAATTACTGAATTTAATGAGATGAAATTTTGCATGTGAGTAGTTGAATTAATAAACTAATTATTGGAATACATTTTACTATGCAATTCCTTTAGAACGCCGTGATATTTGACTGCTTTGTAAACAGTGATCTATTCATGGTAAATTGTCCTATAACCCTTTAATTACTAACGGAACATCATTGATACTTGGCAACATGTTGCAGGCACTTACATGGTTTGTATAAATGTGAAAATCTAGACCCCAAAGTGTATACTTTACGAACTACGACCTAATAAGCGTATTTTACGATTATATTTTTATCTTTTAAACCCTAAATTTTTTTCTAAATCTGTTTTTTAAACAAATATAAACAAATTCAAAACAACGTATGTAAAAATCTACAGCTCTCTATATAAGCGCTTTATATGAAAACTAGCTAATGGCCAAACGTTCGCGTAGCGGAAACTTGAATTTCTCCGAAGTTTATGCATACACTAATTTTATTCATACATACACAATTACACACAAATACACACTAATTGTTGGACACATTTTTTTTCTTTTAAGTGCATGGATTTAAAAAAAGTTCCGCCAGGGGAACGTTCGCCCAGCGGAATCAGTTTTTGGCGAATTTCTCCACAATGGCTGCATACACAATTTTCTTTTTACCATACACAATTACACGACGTCATATACTAAATATCTGCATAATTAAAATCTTTAAATTCAACAACATTCCGCTGCGCGAACGCACACGTTTCACACGCTGCTTGATGAAGAGATACTTCTCCTTTCATACACCTTATGTGTCGTAAACGAAGTTGCGGGGTCAGCTAGTTAAGCTAATATACCTAAGCTTGTGTTATGGAATCTAGACGACTGATTGACATATTTATATATCTGTAAATACATACATATTTACATAGAAAAAACCCAAACTCCGAAACAAGCATTTCTGGATCACAAAAATATTTGGACCAACCCGGGAATCGAACCCAGGCGGTTACACTACCGCCGACTGTGCCACCGAGGTACCCAGTGTGCGCCTAGCGTTATAAATCACTACATAGTATAAAACAAAGTCGCTTTCTCTGTCCCTATATCCCTATGTATGCTTAAATCTTTAAAACTACGCAACGGATTTTGATGCGGTTTTTTTAATAGATAGAGTGATTAAAGAGGAAGGTTTATATGTATAATAACATCTATTAAATAGTGGAGAAATACTGTATACCCGTGCGAAGCCGGAGCGGGCCGCTAGTTTATAATAAACCAGGGTCGGCAGCGCGAGCGTAGCGCCTCCGGTGTTGTTGCAAGCGTCCATAGGCAGCGGTTACCACCAGTCCATCTGGTGGGCCGTATGCTTGACTGCCACTTAGGTGGTATAAAACAATGTTTGGGCTTATAAGATTTTGTGTCAGGGTCGATTTTCAGTTTTATATAAGTAATTTTAACTGGGATTAGTTTCAGAAAAACACAAACATAATTACGATACATTTAATTATTATAGTAGATAATTAGCGGAGCTTAAATTATTCCATTACTGAATTAAAATTATCATAACAGAATTCCCTCGGTTCAGTCATGTCATGGTGATAAGAGCGTCTTTCACTTTTGGGCTATTATTGATAAAAGGAAATGTCGCCGGGTAATGAGGATATCAAAGTTTTCGTAAATACGAGTATTATTGGGATAGAAAATCGCAGAAGGTATATCGTTATTTTCCGGACCTGATAAAGGAACTTTGCTTAAAAAATCTAGAAAAGAAAATCGGTTGTCTGTAAAGTCGGTTTACTGACGATAGTTGAACGTGACAACTCAGCCTTAAATGGAACGCCTCAGAGCGAGGTAACGCCGCATACGTCATGTGCATCCGGCTCCATCGAATTATAAGACGTTGTCACGTCAAAAAGAATATTTACGCAACTGAGATACCTAGTTAAAATCAAGTTTATTTACCATTTCATTGGCGTCGGTATTCGCGCCTTTAAATCGAGTTTACGTTTTCTTCGTCGAAATATAACTGTCACTTAAGAAAATCATAGACATGAGAATTTTTTTTATAAAAATATTCTATATCTTTCAACAAATAGCTAGGTAAGGTAGTTCGCAAAAGACCTAATTTTCTCTTTACCCTGCGACATAATGCAGTTTTACGTATAGCATTTTCAGCTAGGATTCTACATAGGTTCTAAAGGACTGGTAATCTAGCTCACTAAATGAAATTGTGAAAGAAGCTCTTATTTATCCTTTAAATGACATAAAACAGAAATGTATCCTCAAATGCTTATCGGTGAAATAATAAATTAAAATGGAATACCAACAGCCGACCGAAAGTTCTAAAGGAAGAAATTTTCAGAGTGTGCACTTAGAACAATATAAAATAGGGGTTGTCTGTAAAGTCGATGTCGAACGTCATAAGAAAACATTAAAGCATATATCTATCGCTTGTTACGATTGTACGATAGGCTCAGGCGGAACGTGACAAGTTTTCGTGCGTGCAACCGACGGGAATCGCTATACAGGTGAATTTTTCAAAAGGGATTGGATGGCCAAATCCGATACTTCAAATTCATCCTGTATAAGACGTGTCAAAAAACATTTGTATTGATCATGGATCCTAAAATAATATGGTTGGAACTTATCATAGGTGAAGCATACAAATAGGTTCCACACCTCTGAAAGTTTCTTACAATTTCAACTTTCTCGCGATTCTCTGGAAGTTTTTGTGATGGCGGTAAATGAACACAATTTTGCTAGTTTTATGTGTGTGCAGAGTTGAGAAATACATAATAGTATATTGTGGTATACACAGGATTTATACACTGGTTAGTTTTACATCTTCTTCTTCTTTTCTTATATGAATGGCCCCGTCGTTTACCAACGATTCCGCCAACGTCAAGGTGGAGAATAGATTTACTAGTTTGAAGTTCGGTTTTGAGACATTTGTTCGGTCTCATAAACAATTTATCGTTTTTATATTCTGAATAGTTTTACATCATAATAGTAATTCTTTAATGACAGATACACCAAAAAAAGGAATTTAGAGATTCTCGTTCATTTTGGAGCTTTATCCTGAATAGTATGGAAAAGGAACGCTTAAAACTATTTCTAACATCTATCAATAGGTTTCCTGCGGCACTCAGAATTATGCACTACTAAAATATTCCTTAGTACACTTTTCTTCGCTAAGAAACAATTTTGGATTGGCAATAATTACACTTTCAGTATTAAAACCTTCACATATGTCTGTTCCGTTCAGCAAGATCAATATAAAATTATATAAGTAATCAACATTATGAAATTTCAATTTTTTTATATTCAGAATCATTGTATTTTCGAATCAATTCATATTTACCCTAAGTTACTCAAATTGAGATCGTTTTGTAACGTGTTAATATGTTTTTAATAATAATATTTATTATTAATTCCCATCCACAGAATAAATTAATTCACAGACGCTGATTGAATTAATGGTTAAAATTATAATTTCAAAAGCAATCTACATTATTATTTTGTGGTCAAACTGCTATGATAAAACAACCATTTTGAAACAAAGTGACCATAACAAATATTACTGTATCGTTTTAGTACTAATCCTTATCATACCAATAATTTTATACATCTAATCATTGCAATATAAAATGTTCAAATCACATGTATTCTGAGCTCTTTCAATTTTCAAGCATTGTTGAACACGGCAATACTATCCTCGGAACAAAATAAAAATTAAATAATGAGCGTATAATGCTTATGCCTTAATTTTGGCAAAAAAATAAATAAAACGGTACTAATAATATTTTGCAATCTGGCTACATTGTCAAAACACTGTCATTAATGTCAATGTCAGTCAATCGATGACGTAATTTAATTTGATTGGTGATTTTTATTGACGTTTATTCGCAACTGCATACTGATTGGTAGTTCTCCGTCACAACAGAACAGTATTTTCTACTCTTCTGAAAATTTTGTGAGCATAAGTTAGATTACTGTTTAAATATAATTGGAAAAATATACAGTTCTGGCACACCCATAAGGCATTTGCTTAATATACATACAAACGTTGCAGATATGAAATGACATCCCTTATGACAATTTGGCAATCCAAAAACCTTCATTATCAAATTAAATGCATCTCTCACTATAGAATAACTAATCAAGCAATCTCTTTCACAATATCTATGTGTATTGAAAGTCGAATCTTCTTACGAAGGCTATCTATATTATTTTTGTAAAGAAATATGAAAGAGCTCCAGCTGTAGGATCTTAAAGTATAAACGTTTGCGAGAATTGGACCGCACATCCACAAAGTCTTTAGAGTAGGGCCGGCTGTTTTAGTTAGGCCCGTTAGAGAATATGTTTCAGAGCGACAATTCTTAAGCATACAAAAATTGTAGAGGAAAATTTAAAGATCAAATCAGGTCTTCGGCGCAAAAACGGTCTAACCCTCAATTTTTCATATTCTGATTTATAAATAAATAACAAATTAAATTTTAATACTAATGTGTCCAGCTTTTGTTTTACCATCTGTCAATGGATAGTGTCCGAAATTTATAATAATAATAAAAATTTAAAATTAACCTAATTCAGTTAGGCAATTTTTGCATACAGAAAAATTTGCGGTTAGACCGTTTTGACAAGCTCAAATACAGTCTCTACCAGTAAAATTTTCATCTTAGATTCTTGTGGGCCAGAAATGCCGCCCTGAAGCATTCCATACGGGCGACCTGTAGAGGCGTAGAGGGTTGGTTGAGATGCGCACTGTAGGTGCTACTAGCCGTGGTTGACGTTAACGCCCGTTTCTAGTTCGGGCGCAGGCGTTTCTGGTTCCTCATCATTGTATATGTTTTCGGCCATTTGCCATACCTGTAGGGGATGGAATAGTGTGTTAAATGCCTATGTGGAATCGACGATAATAACAAACAAGTAAAACTTTTTTGTACACCAAACATGAAATAAATAACAACAAAATAAAGTGTATAAGTACAAATGGTGGACTTGTCGCTAAGAGCATTATCTTCCAGGCAACCTTGGAATGGACAAAATTGTGATAAATTCAAAAACAAGTCACTGATACAAAGACATTATTTTGTTTAACAATACCTAGCAAATTCTTATTTTGCCTCTACACCATACCCTCAATTGTCTGCTACCATTCTATCGTAGGCTATTGAGGTGGGCTTAAATTCTTTAAATCCCTCGACATGTATGTATCAGAAAACATTTACCTGCATAATGTTGTCCTCGGAAACAGAACAAATGACCCAAGGTTCATTGGGGTTCCATGAGAAGTCTGAGATCTTAGCGGTGTGTCCTCCGTGGATAAACAAAAGCTCTGGAGGACCGTCTTCAGCATCCTCTGCTGTTTGTTCTTCACCAATCTTTGAGAGGTCCCAAACATGCAACCTGAAGAAGTGGTTAATATAATAAATAAATATATTTTTCATCTAGCCCAAATTATGCTTGTGCAATAGGCTAAACATACTTATTTTACAAAGGAAACATAATATAGTCGAAATAAAAATATGCGAATTTTACAGAATCAGAATGGTTTCCGATTCTAATTCTGTTTTGTTTTGTGAGTTTTGTTTCTTTTTTTAACATATTCTAGGTTCACGCACATAAATATTGGGTATGACTTAATCTATACTAATATTTTGAAGAGTAAAGATTTGATTGTTTGTTTGCATAGAATAGGCAACGAAACTACTGAACTGATTCGAAAAATTCTTTCACTGTTAAGAAGCTACACAATCCCCATTGAACATAGGCTATATTTTATTCCCATATTTCCACGGTACCGGGAACTACGCGGGAGAAACCGCGTGACGTCCGCTAGTATAAAACAAATGGTACCTTCTGTCAGTGCCGCTGCTAGCGAGGATAGTTTCATTATGCGGCGACCATTGGACCTGGAAGATCTCGTCTTTGTGCGACTCAAACGAATGTAATTTTAGCTTCAGGTTGCGAAGATCCCATAGGGCTACCTGTAACATGTTTATGTAAAATATGTAGTGGGAGGCTTTCAGCTTTTAATATCTGTGGAATCTTAAACTGATGCGTTTAATTAAATTTATGGATTTACTTTAAACCAGGTTTTAAGAGACACAGAGCAACTATATCTGAACACTTTTAAGGCACATGGTCAGTTAATTTTAAGTCTTTGTTCATATTATGGATATCTCAGTCTCTATAAAGAGATCTAGGAATTTTATCCCCGCATAGGGGAAACTGTTCACCATTCGTACGTGGGGCACATTCATACATTGAGTATAACAAAAATACTAACCGACACACAAACACGCCTTTGCCTGTGTACATAGACATACCGGCTGCCATGTTGCTAGCAAAGTATCGTGCCAATCGCACCACTCTGTGTGAGGTAATAAGACGTAACGTGTTTTCGCAATAGGTAAGCAAAATTTTTTACTGAAGTTTAAATCGTACTGGCAAGTAAATTTATTATGTTTTTATGAGAGTAGTCAGGATTCATTCATGTTCACATTGTTTAATTTTGAGTTTTCATCGTTTTATTTCTTTTACTAACGTTGATTTTGTTTACCACTGTAATTTAAATTTGGTCAAGGCCTGGGGCACATTCGGACATTTTTACAGGGGCGCATTCGTACGCGTTCGAATGCTCCCCTTTAGATCATAATTACCACAAATACTCACATAAATTTTATTTTTCAATAAATTTAATAGGTACCTTCTGTTTTTTTTTTTCAATTATGAAACGTAACAATAATTCAGCATTTTTATGTAAAACGATCGGAAATATAATTTTTATTAAGTAAATATTATAGTTGATATCAAATCGCAGGTTCGTGGTATAGATCAGGGCTTCCTAAACTTTAAAGACAACGGAACCCTAGTCAAATACCTTTTATTTTATGGAACCCCGCCGAGCGACATCCTCTCAACCCCCCCCCCCCCCCCCCCCGAGGCCGTTATACCTAGGAGAACTCAGGTAGGACAGTGTGATACACGTCCAAACCTGCCACGAGGACCTGGCGCTATTGCACCCACCAATGTGTGGAGCAATTGTACCCGCTGTATTCCTCGCACTGCCACAGCGGTGGTCCAAGTGGCGGTGGCGATCCATCGACCATCAAGTACGAGCCCCAGATACTTCATCGAGGGCTCGATGCCCATGCTGACGCTCCCTACCTGCATGCTGGATCCGGCAGGTGGCCCCTTCAAAGACCCGTGAAAGCACAGAGCCTCGGATTTATGAAGGGTGACCTCAAGACCCAACCACCTTTTTCGACTCACTCTTTTTAGGCCCTCGGAAGGATGTCCCAGGGTGTCACTGCGGCCTAACCTAGATGGTTCGGGTACTATCCCGCCCGTGTCTGGGGTGGTGACTCACTACTTGAGCCTGAGATCTCGCCGACCCGGCTTTAGCCAACTCGGGTAATTTATACCCCTCTTGGAAAGATCAGCTTTGACAATACAGTACGCACCTATATCGGCGAAGACTCTGAGGGCCTATAACATGACTGGAGACCCCGAAGAAGCTGTTGCCCGTCAGAGTGACATGAGGGCCCTGCATTATCGCCGTTGAGGCGACATGTCGCAATCTCTCCATGGGACTTAAAAATGCGGGCCCTTGCGCTGTGGTTTTTTCATGGTGCAAGGAGGCCCTGGAGCGGGGCAATGGCCTGCGCCTCATGAAATCGATTCTAGGTCCGCCAAGAACTCATGAAGACTTGGAAGGTCCGACATTAACAACGAAGGTTCGCCACAATCGGGGGGATAAAACCGGCTATGAACGAGTGACTACAGAGAAAATGACAATTTCTACTGTCGGTTGTCACAGATAAATACCGGGGTTCGGGTGCTTCGGTAAGTATCTATGACGAATACACTGGGAGATCACGGCCGAGGGCCAAAACTGCTAAAATCACAGCGTGAAAATAACACTGCCCAAAATCAGTGCCTCTGGCTGATCTTTTTATAATACTTACATGAATTGTGTACCCCTTACACTCATTGTTATTTTCAGGATAGTAATCGGACATAGATTTTAGATCTACCAAATGTTCAGTTGTAATAGATTTCCTTTTATTCATAGCTCTAACGCGTTTTCTTAGAAGTTATGTATAGTTTATATCTCTACAAAAATAGATGGTGATTATCTCTACTATAATAGTAGTTTAAGATTTTATTATATTAATGGAGTTTTTCTCATCACATATTCAGCGTGTTTACATAATTTTGGCGGAACCCTGATGCCTACTCCACGGAACCCCTAGGTTCCGCGGAACCCAGTTTGGGAACCGAGGGTATAGATAATAAGAAAAGATTAGGCACGCCTAATCTTTTATTCGTTCGTAACATTTATTCTTTTTCATCTATTTTTGGCTACGGCTTAAAAATGGATGAAGAACGAATAAATGATTTAAACTTATATAGTTAGATTCCATATACCTACCTTGAAAACAGAAAAACTCCACAGAGAAGAAAAATCAAATGAATTCCGTATATACAGAGAGCCAGCAGAAAAATGAATTATGAAACAAAAATCTAATTTTTTAATTGATAAAATATATAAAAAAATGAATAGTAGGTATAGGAACTTAATTACTGACCAATAATAAAAGAAAATTAAAATACTGTTCAATGCACCACTAATTTAAATGTAATATCAGGAAATTAAAGATAATAGTCATGTTTTGATAAAATTTGAAACAGGCCGCTGTTATTTAATTGTCGAAAAAGTACACTCAGTTATGAAATTTGGCGAACAGGACCGAAAGTGTTTTATCTTCGGAAGAAACTGGGATCATCATGATAATTCCTTTTTCTGATATAGAAAGCGTACACATTTTGTTTATTAGACTATGTCCTCAGGTCCTCCCTAACCGCTCGGCACATCTAGAACGAGTAGAATATATAATCTTTTCAATTAATCAAAATAATTTAATTAGCATTATGGTCGAAAGTGACAACCAAAATGTGGTATTACTAACTTACAGTTTAAACCGATTTTTTGTGTTATTTTTCCCAAGAACAAATATTGATTGGGAGTAAAGTTAAATATGATTAAGATAGTTCTGTGATAAACAAATTTTCTTATCAATTTAATACATTTTTGGGAGGTTAATAGGCTTTTCAATCACCATGTATGAATCTACCCCACGCGTATGAAAGTACCCCACCTACTGTACGGAAGTACCCCACCCATGGGGAGCGTTCGTACAAATATCTTATCGTCGAAAAATTGCTATAGTCCTTTAACCGTTTGACATAATCGTTTCAGAAAATTTGGTCATTAACTACAATATATTTTCTACGATTAAGGATATAAACGAGGTAATTTTGACTAATAGTCGTGGAGAAAAAAAATAAAAACTAAAAATTGTACGAATGGTGAACAGCTTCCCCTACATTTTTCAAGAATTTAAAAAAGCACCTGGTGGTGTCCACTTTTGGCCTAAAGGCTGGCAGTTTTCTCGCTCAGCGAATAGGTATTGTATATTCAAAGGGAGAATGCTGCTAGTCTTTCAGGCACAATGCAATGGGGGCCTTATTTAGATTTAGTTTAGATAGTAATAATGTAAATATGTATGTAATAATTATGTTTCACTGTATGTAATTTTTATCAAAAAAGTAACTACAGAATAAATTTTCATCTTAAAACAGTTGTATCCAAAAAAATTGGTACAGTTTGCTTCATTCTACATAGTACAGATAGAAACGATTTCCTACTCAACAAAAATAGAACTACCGTTAGAATGAAATGACCTATTTTGCGTGACGACATGCATTATCATTTCTAAAGTAATTCTTCAATGTAATTAGTATGATAGTTTACCGTTTTATCAGCGCTGCCTGTAGCTAGAATGTACTCGGAGTACGGGTTAAAGCTTAAGCAGTTCACTTCCGCTGTGTGAGCGTCCACTGTGTGAGATGGCTTGGATATGTTGTTGCATCTACAAAGGAAATAGTTAGGTTATCAATTTGTTATTTGAGTGACGAAGCTAAACCTTTTCCTTGCTTGATACAGTTCTATTTCACAAACAGCTTGTGCTGTATTAAGCAAGGGATATTCCTAATGAAGTGGTGATCATAAAGGTTAATTTTTTTTTTTTAATTGTATCTTGAAAGTAATCCAAAGATTTTTATATGCTGACAATATTATCAAAATGTTGCAAATTGTTAATTTTTCATTAAATATTTCAGAAAAAAATATTACAAAATGCCTTTCATCTAATGTGGGTCTATGTATGTTAACCAACTTAACGATATGTTAAGAACTGGATACGATAAAACATTTTAGTAAAAATGGGATGTTTTGTAGAGCCTTTGGTGGAGATCCCAAAATGAAGTAGAAATATAGAAGATTTTGGACAATATCTTCTTTTCTCTTAACTATAGTGCTGTATGTATTTTTAATGTGTGTACATAAACTGTTAAATAAATAAATAAATCTCTACAGTCTAAGAAATAATAAAAAATCTTACCTGGTATCCCAAATCATCAACTTCTGATCATCAGCAACAGATCCAAACAGGGACTCGTGTAATAAATGCCACGCTACATCTTCTACCACAGCTGTATGTCCGGTGAACACTGACTTCGCTTCAATGACTCGACCTTCCTTGGGTGTAGCGTTGATATCCCACAAACAAATTGTGTGATCATCGCTGGAAAAAAATAATAACAATATTGTTACTAACACGAAAAATTTTTAGAAAGTTATTTATTACTTGAATGTCACACGTTTTAAATAAAATACAGCATATGTTACTCAACAATAATGTAGAATTCAAATGGCAAAATATTTTTTGAAATTTTTCCCGTAGTTTAGGATTTATTCATAAAAAAATTGTAAATATAGGCATGTACTATGCTTGCTCGTGAAGTTGAGGCACACTTGGGAAGAATCTACAGGATTTGTTACTGCTAAAGTATTTTTGAAAAATTATGAGGTTTACCTGGCAGATAGTAGATACCCATTGAGGTTGGGGTTCCATGAAAGACCGTAGCCTTCTTTTTGATGGCCACGCAATCTGCAAAATAACATCAGAAACTTTTTAATTAATAATTATTAATATTAGAGATGCGCTGAATGTGGGATGAACCGAATTCGAACATTCGGCCGAATATTCGGTATAAAATGTACCGAACCGAATATTCGGCCGAACTATTCGGTTTAAATTAACGCGATAAACAGGCTAGTACAGGTCAGTCCACGAGACTGGCGAGTTTGGCGAAATTCTTACAGCGTAGCCCTCAGCCCCAAGGTGCCGATTCGCAATCGAAATGCATTCAAGCGTCAAAAAAGTTTACACATGAAATGTCTTTTGTCTCACCCTTAATCACAAATATTTCACCGGTAAATCTCCCTCTATGCAGTGAATCGCCACTCTGTTGCTATTATATAGTGGTTCGCTTAGGTTTAAAGAACCTACAAGCTATAAAAAATCGAAGTTGTCGCGAAGGCCCCTAAGTAGATTATCGTTAATAATCCTCATGGCACGCCTCAATACCGAGTCGAACGGCCAAAGCTGGTATTTAGGAGCACCAGCTCAAAAATGACAACATCACTCCATGTGTGGCCGCACGCGCCGATAGAGTAATTAGCGGGAGATTGTAAACTGAATGGGCTCATTTTTATTGAAATGAGATTTGTTTTCCACCAACGAAGAATTTAAAAATAAAAATTAGGATTGAGATGAGTGAGGTGAATATAAATTGTGAAATGGAACATGAGCAGTTCATTTTCACAGAGAGTTAGTTTACTTGCGAGTTTTGGACTGGTTGTGTGTTTGTGTTTTGTAGCGTAGGTATTAGTGATAATGTCATGTGACACGGAATCAAGTGAAAAAAATACCAAATTGCATATTGTATCTTAAGAGCCTACCAGACGCCAAATTGTTAAAAGGAGATAGAAGATATACATTTTAGCTTGCAAGAAAGAGAGAGATGCGATCGGTTTTTGTGCGCTTTTAACGAAATAAATTAAAAAAACTATAACAATATGAAAAAAATACTCTAGTGCACTATTGTCTTTCTTATAAATATTTAATATTATAAAAACCACTTATAACATACGAGATCTAGCTTAAAATTTCACGAAATCGAGGTATTTTCAACCCAAAAATCTATCGAGGATTTTATCAGTAATCGTGTTTCGTGCCTAGAGCGTTTTTAGTTCATGAACTGAAGCTGTCTGTGTTCAAATTTTAATTCAGTAGACCTCACGAGTCCTGAGATCTAGATCAAAGTAATAGTCTATTTGGCGTCATATGGACTCTTAAAGAAGAATATATAAAAACGGACTTCGTAATGACTCGGACCACTATCTAGAACTAAGCTAGCTCATTACAACAATTTCTGCCACTCAGTCCTTTCATTTCGATCATTTTTTTTATTGGTGGGAAAACAAGTATTTATTCCCGAGTTTATTGCGAGTTAAACGAATTAAATAATGGTTTAGCTCTACTCGCGTTGAAAACCAGGCAATTTTTAGGGAAGCAATGTTGAACACTCCAAACTTATTAGATGCCTTATTAGATCACCGACTACGTTACTTTTATGTGCAAAACCAGATATCTCTGTACCATGACGTTAATTATGGGAAACCCCTACTTATTCAATAATTATTAATATTGGTTAATAATAATATTAATATTCGGTAATTATTCGGCAAATAAACCGAATATTCGGCCGAATACGAACTATCCAAAACTTGCCGAATGTACCGATTTCGAATATTCGACCGAACATTCGGCGCATCTCTAATTAATATTAACATTAACATTTTTTTAAGTCTCAGGAAGCCATGTAAAAATCTGTCATTGCATTTTGAAGTCTAAATAAGTTTTATAGTCAGTAGTTTCATGCACAACAGGCATGTTACTTAAAATTCTGTACTTGATAATTGTAACAATTTCCATATTTTTAAAACTTGTTATTTTTTTTGGTAAGTTTGCTGTATATTATGCTTAATATTAAAATGTTGCCTGGTGCACAAATAGCTTTTTACATTCAAAATTTTAAAGGTGTATGTCAAAATTACAACTTAGGTTCCTGACTATATCAGTCTCCCTTTTTTTATACCACTAAGGCAGACAAGCACACGGACCACCAGATGCACTGGTGGTCGCTGCTGCCTATGGATGCTTGCAAGACCGGAGGCGCTACACTCGCGCTGCCGACACTGTTAAAACCTTCTTTTGAAGAACCCCATACTGTGTTTGGGAAAACTGAGCAACCAAATTTTAGCTGAGCAAAACTTACCTGAGATCGGGGTGACATTCTCCAGAAGGTTCAGGCTTTGAAGGGTGTTTAGTATAATCAAACACAAGCACATCTGAGGAGGGTGTTTTGGTTGCAATGACGCATGGGTTCTGTGGCATGTAGCGAGCTCTGTTCACCTCGCCTTCATGATTAATCTTGATTTCTATGTCGATTTTGCCTGAGACTGACCCAAATCCTCCAAATTCTATAAAAAAAAATTATTATTATTTAGCAGTTTTATACAACTGTTAGTGTCAATCCATTCATTTGCTTCATCGCTAATTGTGCTTTAAATGTTTGTCAAGTCTGTTCTTGAATTGAATGGTATTTTCGGCGGACACCACAAATTTCGGCAGCCTGTTCCATGCTTTGACAACTCTCTAGCTTATGAAATGCCGATGTGAATTGTTGTTGGAGAAACTGGTACTCAATTTCAAGATAACACCATTTTAAAAATCTAATTTTGTAGAGCTTCAGTCACTTTACGTGACCTCATCATCACTCATATAATATTACTATTAGCTACTAGCATTCATTTCCTTCGATACACACACACACACTACCCAATTGGTCAGCCTCTTCCAACATTTCACTTCTCTCCCTCATACAAGCCTTGACAAATATATCACATTTGGTTCAAACTATGCAGGTTGACAGTTCTGAATGTGGTGTAGCAACAAAGAGCAAACTAAACAGCAAATTTGTAGCTTTTTATTATTATAGAGCCTTGTCTGACTTAACACGAAGATTGACAGCGAGAAGATAAACAATAAAAAAAAATGGGTTTTACAGTAAAGAGAATCTTTAAGCTCCTTTATTATAAAGCAGACTCCAGTTTTGCACACTCCTTTGAGACTGATGAATAAATACACCTCTTTCCCTTTCCTTCAAGATAGAAACAAAATTACAGTATTCAGCCAGTTCTAAATATATTCAAAACATTATTTAAAAATGATTGATTTACCTCCTTTATCATTGTCATAATGACTGGCATCGAACTGTGCATCTTCGTTTGGTAGCTGAACACTCGCAATCAGTAAATGGTTTTGTTCATCTGATGTGTGGGTGCCCAAAATTAATCTGTAGAAGAAATATAATGTGTAAAATAAATGCAAAAGTTGTATTCAAGATAAAGTGACCATTATCACAATTTCTTTATACCACTAAGGTGGCAGACAAGCATGCTCCCAACCAACCGTAACAGTGGTTACCAATGTGCAACACATGTGCTGGCAACCCTGTAAAAACCTTCTAAGACCCCTTTAGAAGAAACTCATACTATTAAATAGGGGGGCTGGTATATGGTAATACTCGGAATGACCTGCTATACATTGCTATCTAAAACTATTGAATAAATATTTAAAATTCTCATTATACTTCTAATTATTGGGAAGTAAAATAGGCTATGATCATCATGCTACTACCCAAGAGGTAGAGGAATAATAAGAAATGTCAAACCATTTTAAAGAGTCAAATGGATGCTACAGGGTACCATAGTATGCCACACACAAAGCTTGTCAAAATAGTTAATTGTACTACCCATTCATGCTAAGTTTGCAGCTGGCGTAGAGGCTGGTGTAGAAGCATAGTAGGTGACCAGCAAACATAGTGATAGCAGGTAGTACATAAAAATTTGTTAGTGCTACTTTATTTTAATGTGAGTTTGCCATTCACATGACTATGTCCTCTTCCAGACCCGGTTAAAAACAGAAGTATTATAGCAAAAATATCTCAGTACACAAAAAAATTAGATAGGTTGTATTGTTAAAAGTAACATTGATAAACAAAATTGTAGTGTTTCTTATTAGTTGTTGACAGCATCAGTCTCAGATATCGGCTTCAAATCCCTGATCAGATGAAATATTTGTGCTCCGCAACTGCTTGTTTCAGAGTTTTATATATCTATCTATGTTTAGAAATGTATCAGTATGTTCATGAGTTGTCAAGCCAAATTAAGGCTAGATAGCATGTCATAAAAATATTTTTACATTTTTTATCTAGTTCTTGTACATAATACAAACATTGTTCATTTTTACTATGAAGGTAGTAAGTGCTATGTTTGAAAGCAAAGAAATGTGTTATTAGCGAAATTGCTAGATTCTAAAATGCCTATGAATAAGTCTGGAATGCCAATTATGGTAAGTACAAATTAGTAAATAGATTATTCGTTAACATAAGTACCTACCTGTGCACAGAGTAATCCTTCCCCTCCGGCCGAGTCACGTCTGGTAGCCACTGAGCAGTTAACGACGGCCACTCTAGAGCGTGTGTCATCACCAAATCATATAAAAAAGGTGTATTTTTCTTCCATATCTTGTATTCTTCATTAATTACTCTCTCCTCTACTGCATCATCAAAGGTTTCTGTAAATCACACAAAAGAGTTGGACGATCTCTTTGATAACCAAAAACCTGACTGTCATTCTTTCAACATATAATTTACACGACAGAATCTAATTTCGAATTTATGGACAATTACCTCCGTCTCCTTTGTCTCCCATTATATTTAACCGTAATAAGAATGTGGTTTTAGGAAAATGTAAATTCTAGTACAGTCCGACCGGTCTCGTAAAGGCGCCAAACAAAAATCCTTGGCGTTTTGGCGTTACTTTGGTACAGACAATCAAGAGAAATAACAGACAAAATAGAAAATAGGAACTTCCGGTTGCCAATGTTGCCATCAAGTTCCAATCATAAAGTCACAGTACACAATCACCCAAGATGGGCCGGCCATCATCTCGCCAGCGGCCATTGTGTACATACAAAGGCAATAGGTAATCAAAAATCCAAATTCAAATACAATTAAACCACCACCATTCCTAATTTTGTTAATGTCGCGTCGGTCGAAACGAATCTGGCTGGAATAGAGCACAGCTAAAAGCTATTTATTAAAGGCGAAGATAGAGCAGATATTTTTAGGACTATAGACGTAGATTTTTGGGTGATCCATTGGCGAGTAAAACTGTATCCATCCATCCATGAGCCATCGGTTTTACTCGCTAGTGGACTTGTTTTCCATTAGTAGGGGAGCCCTAGAAGGGATTTCGGGATTTACTAAAGCGCGACAGATTAATATACACGGGGATACCTTGTACCCGGTTAAGTACCTCCACAAAACATGAGGCCCATATATAAGGCCGCCCGTGAAGGATACAGGATCAGATTAGTAAAAAAAATTGACCATCAGAAATTCTCGAGCGCGTCAGATTAAGGTAGGGTGAGTTAATTACATCCTAAAAAGTGTATATTCCACTAATCTGACAATTTGAGAGTGACGTAAAAAAAGTGGAGGGCAACAAAGTTGTAAAAAAAAACGTCATCTCGACATTCTCGAGCGTAGCTAATTTTTTTTTTATTTTGAAGGAAATAATTCAAGAATAATGAAAAATATATAATCAGACGATTTCCGCAAGCCGAAATAACAAAAATTCGTCGATAAAGTTACACTATGCGCCAAATATCTTTGCGTCTACGAACTTCGTTCGTACTACTACTACTACTTACTTTTAATAATAGTATAGAATTAATATTGACCTATTCACATCTATGTCCTGGAAATTACGCAACAGCATCGATAAAATGAATTTTTAGGCTTAGTACTTTTGTTTGCGATTGAACCTGCGTCGATCGCCACCAAGCTGGTCAAAAGCGGTTGATTCGTTCGAGAGATATCGTGAACGAAAGAAACCCGAAAAAGTGTTTTTTCGGGATTACTCCGAAATTTGTGGTTCGATCAATTAAAATTGCAAAATTACTTATGATAAAACTGCGTCGAATGCCGCCAACCGCGTGAAAATCGGTTATCCATTCAAAAGTTATTGCGGTTTAAAAATTCCAAAAATAGTGTTCTATGAAACTTCTATCAGACTTTCGAGACATAGAAATATTATTTCTTTGAACTCAGCCAGCTCAAAATCTAAATATATATAACTCAAAGGTGACTGACTGACTGACATAGTGATCTATCAACGCACAACTAAAACCCCTGGACGGATCGGGCTGAAATTTGGCATGCAGGTAGATGTTATGACGTAGGCATCCGCTAAGAAAGGATTTTGATAAATTCTACCCCCAAGGGGGCAAAATACGGGAAACGGGCACGGGAACAAATTTTACACGGGCGAAGCTGCGGGCATCAGCTAGTATCACATAAATTCTATTTTGAGCTCAAAAATGTCATTAGTACAATTTTAAGAGCCCAGGAATGGAATTAGCGGGAAGTTGCAGGGATGGCCTTTATGGTGAACCGTTTTTCTAATTTTTTTTTGTCAGATCAGGCCAATCCCTCTAGATCATCGTCAGATTATGAGACAGTACGTTTAGAACATAAAGATGAACCATATATATCTTAATCTGACGCGCTTGAGTATTTCAAAATGGCGAATTTTTTTTGCACATTATGAAAATGGCCGCGAGTTTGCGTCCCATCGAAGTCGTCAGATTAGTGAATGAGAGCTTTTTTTTGGTGCATTTAACACTCCCTTAGAAAATCTGACGCGCTCGAATATTTTTTTTTTTTTTCATTTTCAACCCTTAAATACAACCACCCGCATCATGCTAACGATCAGATTAACATACGTACATTATTAAAAATACGTAGGGAATTGATGCTATCAATATCTGACGCGCTCGAGGATGTCCATGCAACAGTTTTTTTTACATATTTAAAAATCTATAGCCGCTTCCCCCACCGATGTAAAGGTATATATCATTTAACATTTTTTTCTTCATATCATCTAAGCTTTGCATCCCAATAGGTCTCTACGACGCTCGAGTAAATCCCCATTTAGCATCGTGGGCTCCCCTACTTTATGTTGAGTCCTTAGATCATCTAACCACAGGATGCGCCTTACTTAAGCATTGTTTTCTGCCATTGCACATGACCATTTGGTCTTTTGGCTTTATGAAAAGCCTGTACATCAGTACATCATTTTATATGATTAAACTAGTACATTACATTGTAGTTGACTGTACAATAACAATTAACACACAACAGCCATTACGCGTTTGTCGATTAATACATTTTTAATTGCAATGAAATTTTATTTGTCTTTGTGTTTTCCCCTTCATTTGTATGAAAACTGGCAGAATATTTTTGTATGCGGTGGTTCGCAAAGGCTAGTCCCGTGTTATATGGTCTAAGGTTGAGTCTGATATTTTTCTACTATTTCTGGCTGGCAATAATTTATGATGTAATGTCATCTGAATCTGAATTATGTCATTCATTAGATGTCAACATTGTCAATATGGCTGATGCCGTAGCTGCTCGTCGTGAAGCGCGAAGGAGAAGAATATTAGAGAATTCTCACAACAGACTTCAGCTTATATCAGGAAAATGCGATGATGAGTGCCCTAGAGGTATTTAATATGCTATCTTTAGTGAAGAATGGCACATGGTGTCTTTGTCGCATATCTGATCGTAGTGTTTCTCTTTCAGAGTCACCTATCAGGACTGTTGTTACTGGACATATTCACGAGATTTCGGTCACACCAGAGAACGTCAGCAATGTAGATACATCTGCCCTCGACAATGGTGTGATCGTCTCCGAAACAGATTCGTTTGACTTACTGTCATTCAATCATGACAACGCAAATCACGCTATAGCATCAGGTGATGGTGAACCCAGTAATTTGGCTCTCTTGACGTCACCTTTACTCCCACAGGAGCCAGCACAATCAACGTTTATGTGGGAAAAATTCACCAATTACAGATATGATATTGTTGTGCTATCAATTATAATTCAATTATTGTTTAGTTTGTCTTTGGTTAGATTTGAAGATACTTACCTTTTTCTGCCTGTACTAATTTATGTAATCACAAAGATGATATGGTTTCCGTCACAAAGTAATTCTAAAATTTCTAATGCACTTATGTTACTACAGGGCCTATCGTCATATAAAGTGCAAAGAATAATAGACATTGTGCAATGTGTAGGTGTGATTTCTTGTGACATTTGCATATTTTTATTCACAACTATTTGCATACAATCATTGTTTATCATGCTGAAAGGTAATTTAATTACATAGTGAATACTTTTTCAAACCCTGGTTGAGGGCATTACATTGACTGAGCAGTAACTAATAACAATAGCTCGCTAGACTAATTTGGGCAGAATTCAAAATTCAACTTGATATTAAAAATTGTTTGAAAATAGATTTAACAATTTGAATTTTGAATATAATCCTAACATGTTCCATAGTTTTGATTGCTTGTGCCTTTTTACATAAGTGAGAAGTTTGTGACATGTGTGCGTTTTAGTCACATATTGCCATTTTTAGTTTTTAAATTAGATTCAATTTTGTACATAGCAGTGATTAAATTTTTATAGTTATGGTCATCTAGATATTTATTTATGCTCAATATATTTTGATCACGTGTATAAAATGTAATTTCCATAATTTATTTTAATACTACACTTCTGCATTTAAATTGTATTTATTTTTTTAAGAACAATATCTTTTTTTATATACCTGTACCTAACAAATATTGCAATCAATGTTTCAGGTGTAAGTATGCCAAATTAGATATTTCCATGGTGTAATATTGCATTTTATTAAATAGCCAAGATCCATACGAACTTAACTTTGCATTTGTGAACAATTTTATGGCCTGAATATAATATGACATTTAATACCTTTTGCAACCAGTTTTTATATTGAATTATGTACTTATGTATATATTTATATATTTTGTTAGCATAATTTCGTAATCTCAGAAAGACCTGATGTAGATTTGAACTTCAAAATGCTGAGAATGGTAGTCTGGGTGTTTCTATGTATAATATGTATGTATTTAAAAAGTATATGAGTATTAATATCCGTGGTCTGATACCCATAACACAAGCAGGTTATTCCTAGCTTACTTTGGGATCAGATAGCGTTGTGTGAAATGTCGTGAATATTTATTTATTTATTGAACAAATCTTGTACTAAATTTAAACTGAAGGTTTCACCCTGGGTCTAAATTTGACGAGCTTTCGTATGAAAGCTCGTCAAAATGAAATTTCTGTAATATTATGGTATCATATTACAGAAATTTCATCTTGGAACAGTATTTGTCAAAATGAGTTCTAATGACGGCTTTACAGACCTAGAATAAACATAATTTCTCGCATACTAAATTCGCAAGCACGCGCGCTACTGACTAAAACTATGGTGCCCTCCCGTCTGTCTATGGCAGGTTCCGCCAGTTCCGAGGTGGATATTACGGGCTGCCTTAGTAGAGCCGTATAACAAAATTATACTGAACTAGCAGACGTCACGCGGTTTCACTCGCGTAGCCCCCGTTCCCATGGGAATACGGGAATAAAATGTTACCCGGGGATAGTGTAGCTTCTCAACAGTGAAAGTTTTTTTTAAAATCAGTTCAGTAGTTTCGGAGCCTATTCGATGCACGCAAACTATCTTTCCTCTTTATAATATTAGTATAGATACCCAAAAAGGACTGTCAATCAATTCAGCCGCTCCCGGTTCACGCCACAGTACGCGGTTCTGTGCCTTCCGCCTCCAGTCCGTCAGCGACCTTTACCAGGTCGTCGGTTCATCTGGCGGGTGGACGTCCTATCGTGAATGTTTTTAGAACTCTGGAGCTTTTATCCCAGAAAAACATATAAATACACATTGTGGGATCACCAAATTATAAGGGGGTCTTCTATTATTTCTATATTAATTCCGTGACATTGGAGTTGATAGCTATCTTTGTAGTTAAGCTGGTATAATAATACCAAAGATTAGAACATTTCAGAGTTTTTGTTGAGATATTTAATTTTAATAATTTTTATTTAGAGAAAGTTTTCTGTTAAAACTGCATAGTCAGTTTTTTACTATACATTAATAATGTGACCACCTTTTAATATCTAACTTGCTTTATAGATGTGATTTTTGCATTAATATACATAATTTAATTTATCTACTCTGATACTATAATACAAAGATTATAAAATTGAAGACAATACTCTTATGACAAACATTACGCACAGGCCAAAAAAAAAGTTATATTACGATACAGGTCTTGTATGGACACCTATATCATAATAAAACTTTTTAATCATTACGATACACCTTAAGCAATCTCAAGCTGGAAAAAGAAGTTTGAACCTCTACTTTTAAAAAAAATTGTGCCTCGGCAGCCTGAAAAAAAAAGAAACACGCATGCGCAATCGATGTTTGCGCCTTGGCGCCAAAATTTTACATTTAAATTAAACAAAATTTGGTTTTGTTTGTAAAATAAATTAGTTTTTGTGTAAAAACATGTCTTAAAGCGAGGATGGTGGTAATTGTACACCACCAGACATTCTGGAAACTGCGTTTAACATGACCATGAACCTGTTACCGGCGAAATCAAGGAGCAACTATATATCACAAAATGAAATCAGGTATTATAGTATGAGAGTAGATAAAGTAGTGTATGACACTGTACATAACTTGGTCTTATAACACTCGTGTGATACTATAAAAAAACTCGCCTACGGCTCGTTTTTTTAAAACACACTCGTGTTATAAGAACCCTTATTATGCAACAGTGTCATAAACTACTAATACTATACTTGGTCCTAATTATATAATCTGCTACTGGTCTCAGACAAAGTATTACATTAAATAATTTATTAGTGCACCTAACAAGGAATGTGTAGGTACTGAGGAATTTGTTAAGTAACCATTAAGGAGCAGCGCAGACTACACAAATTTTTTGTGCAATCTGGTCTGCGGCGCACAAAAAGACCGATTGGTGCGTATTTCACAGACTTCGTCACGGGATAGTCTGCGCTGCCGCTGCATCTAAACACCACATAAAAGTCTAAGGGCGCCTTCAAATTAGAGGCGTGAAGAAGCGCTGCAGTGGTGCACTAGACGCGCCACCACTAGTTTTCATACAATTTTTAGAAGCGCAGTTGGCACGTCAGTGGCGCTGCAACGGCGCTTCTAAATATTGCATGAAAACTAGTGGTGGCGCATCTAGCGCACCACTGCAGCGCTTCCTCACGCCTCTAATTTGAAGGCGCCCTTAGAACGTCAAAAAGTTCTCCAAAACCACAACTTCAAAATAATATACTATCAGCTTATATAATGTTGTATAAGTAAAGGCCAAACACGTATAAATAATTGAATGAAATGTATTATAATATTATATTTTGTAACATGTTTGAAATAAAAAAAATGGTTAACAGCATTTTTTTATCATTTCACACTTCCATCTCTCCTTTATAGATATATCTCATTACGCGGTAAAAATGTACTGAAACAAAAATGTACATAATCATTAGCTTTTGTAATATCGATTGTCATTGTCGCAGTATTGTTTGATGAATTCCGTTAATTCTCTATGGCAGTAGAAATGGTACACCACTGCTTACCCTATCGAAAGAGCGATGGCATAACGACTTCCTCCAAAAGACTATGTACTTCTAGGAATATATTATCTGTGCTACTGCTACACAACCTGAGAAGGTACTTGCATTACTATATTAAAGCCCCACTCCACCGTGACGGCTAATGCTATGATAAAATTAAACTGACCGCGACCCGTTCACCTATACATGAAGTAACGCTGAGCATAGGAAGTTCCAACAATAGCAGCGTAAGTGGAAACAGAGTAACACTTCGATAACGACCTTTCGTAACCATGGGATGCGTCCTGGTTTCCAAACCAACAACCAAAAATATATTTATTTTACTTAGATATAGGTATACAGATGCACTTGTAAAACGTCCCGAATATACGCCAAAGAATTACCACCAGTTCACAACGCAACCCACCTGAGACGAACTGGCAAGAGACTCAGGCAACTGGCACCAACCTCACTTATTAGTTGGTGCACAGGGATTTCAGTTAATCTTCTTTATACGGTGAAGTCAGCCTTACTTCGATAGGCGTTGCAGTAGATGAAGGTTCCACCTGCAATTAGCTAACGGATGAGGTCATGGCGAAAATCTCGTGTAGTAGGTAAACCCTTGTACCAAGATGTCTGACTAGGGTCTATAAGGGCAAATATTCTCCTAATATATTTTTCGAAAATTGAGAGGCCTACGTCGAGCAGTGGATTGGACCCCTTAGTGGAACTTAGCAGTGGAACCAACGGTCCGAAAGGGTCATAGGCGGATTTGATTGCATGACGTCAAATCAAGATTTTGTGGGTATAACCTAACGAGAGCTCCCGAACATCTTTGCGGCGTCATTGCCCCGTGTGGCAGCGCGCGGGGCCCCGAGTGGCAAAGCGAAAGTGGCGAAAGAGTACAAAATGTAGCTACCCCATTTCATCCCGAGGGTGTCGTAAGAGGAGACTAAGGGAACACTTACACAAAACGATCTATAGCGTAGAGAAGGAAACCTCGAAATGAAACCCGGTTGTCAGTAAAATGCCAATCGTTAAGCCAAGTTGAAGGCCATAAAGGCAGCTTGAAAAATTTCAACTGCGGCATGTCATCGTCGCGACCGGTGACATGCGCCTGTCCATTTCTACACGGCAATATGCGCACTACCTATTACGTGGGACATAAAACTATAAGGTGAACTGTGAGCGTATACTATACCTCTGCCTACCCCTTCGTCCTATACCCTATGTCATCATAAAGATAAGAGCTGTAAGTTATATCATGCGCCGATGTTACAAAATTATTCTACCTGTTCATGTTCACGTTACCGCGACATCCATCTATGTTCCGCAGATAGGACGAATACTTTCTTCATTTCTGGTTTTACGTATAAATTAAGACAAGTTTTTGGTGTCCACAGGACAAGATGTGATATCATTTTCCTATCTGACGTATCACCATCCACCGAGCCGTTCCCAACCCAGTTGAAAGAAGAGTGGCGTTCCAGCCTAATTGCGATGTACTTGGACGACGTTATTTATCGTGAAGCAACTCCCATCTGAGCTCCAAAATATCTGACATATGGTTGAAAGCGATTACGGAGGAATGGAGTCAGATGGTCCGTTGACCATGCAAATGGTTTTAAGGATCTAAAGTTCTAAATAGACATACAATACATGAACTGCGATACCAACAATGGAACAACGGCTAAATAATCGTTCGCAAAGGGCGAAATACTTACGTTAGAGTTTATAGTAATCCCAACATTTTGGTCCTTTGAGCCGGATAAAATAAATGTTGGGTGGGATGACACTTCTAATTTTCAACAACATTCTACTAATTATGAAAATGTGAAAATGATTAAATTTGGTGTAGATGATAAAACAGATAGGTAGGTATCGACTAAGAACAAACACTAAGTGAAAGTAAGGAAAGTAATATAAAACAAAAAGATGAGCGTGAAACTATATTCCGAGTCTATAATACATAAAACTAAAAGAACAAAATACATAACATAAACTGTACGTAAGTACTACAAATATTAACGCTTAAAGAACTTCCTAAAACTATTTAATATACCCTTACTCTTTTGTTGCTCATCATTTTCAATTGATATTTTCTCACTTATTTTGATTTCTTTGTCATCATTACTTTTATGACTCTTTACAGCTTCATTCTGACCCATTTTTACTTTTATATCATTATTTTCATGACTCTTGTTATTATATACAGATGTATTCTTACTCGCTTCAACTTGTTCATGGCTCTTATCTTTATCAGTATCATTCGAAGTAATTTTCGATTGTCTGTAACTCTTTTCTCGACTCTTGTCATTTTGTAATGTTGCATTCTGACTTCTGCTATCTAGTTTATCTAGATTTTTCTTACTTTTATTTATATCACCCGTGCTCTGACGATTGGAAATTGGTTTAACAGTAATACTCTCACAAGGTTTACTTTCTATTTTATTCACATTATGTGTCTGTGGACTAGAGGCATTCTTAACAATATTATGTACAACTGCATCCTCATGGCTTCTAGTTTCAAAATTATCATCAGAGCACCCAAATTCCTATTCCTTGTTTACTTTAGTTTTTGGCTTTTTCTCTCGTAAAAGTTTTGCGCGTACAAGGTCTTCACGTCCCATCGATAACATTTTGAGTTCCCATGCTTCCATTTCTTTCCTGCAAATAGCATTAAAATTTATTAATAACTAATATTATGAATAGGAAAGATTTGATTGTTTGTTTGTTTGCATGGAATAGGCTCAGGAACTGAACCGATTTGAAAAATTCTTTCACTGTTGGATAGGTACACTGTTTCCCGAAAACTTGATACCAAGAATGTGAATGTGTGTCATTCTTTCATGTCATAAAAAATTAATGGATTGACACAACTTTTGAAACTTTGAGTAGCAACAGACATGGTCATATAATCGGAAAACATCCTATTCCCAACTCAATTTGAACATTTGTGGGAAATACAAAAGAGTGATAAAATAAACCAATATCTTTATTAGCCTGTCTGCCAAAAACGAATCCCCAGGTAACAAATTAGAACACATGAAACTAGTGATCAATTCCTTACCACATTTCATACATAAAAAGAAGAGAAAACACGTAGACAACAATAAAAAAGAAATTTGTGCATAAATTTCTTTTTACGTGAGGAAAGTCCTACATGGATGCTATGCTGGACTCCTACAGACTAAAAACCAAACATATCCTATGTAATAGCCTACAGTTGGGAGCCCCAGGCCTGTTGGTAACTTAGAAGAATTATGATCAGTCAGCATCATAAAGCATTATTCGTGAGATTCTTCTTCTAAGTTATGCTTCCCCAGTTTCTTTGCAATAACTGCACTGCTTTCTCGTCTTATCAATAAACTGTAAATAGTAAAAACTTACTTATACTTAACCATAAGATCTTGTGCCTGTTTGTCAAACTTTCCTTTCTCTGCAGTAGATAATTTCATCCAGTCGTCTTTGGCCTGTGTTTGATAAACCTTTAAGTCTTTGCCTTTAATGCTATCTTTCCTTGACTGAACATAAAGGAAATAGGATGACATTGGTTTCTTTGGCCGACCCAGCTCTTTGTATTCCTGAAATATGACAGAAAAATCTTCTCATATTATCATGACAAATGAAACAAAAAATTGGGACAGTAGTAAGTCTTCTATTGGGAAAAGGATAACTCAGTTAGTAAATATGGTCAGTTCAACTTCCTGGCTCTATGCTTGTGGGTCACAAGCTTAGCCAGGAAATTTATAAGCTGGATGTTGGAAAATTATAAGCATGCGTGCAGTTTATCCGTGACATGGGTGCACCACAACACTGTGATTACAGCACTGAATAAACAGGGCATCAGATTGCTGCTCAGCATATTTCTTATAAACCCAGGAATACAGAAAGACCATAATGTGATCCAGTAAGATAAATCAATGCAGCTGGACCTAGCATCCAGGTCCCATGTAAGAAGAAGTGATCATTAATGTATTTTTTTTCTTTCTTTTTAGGGTTCCGGACCCAAAGGGTAAAAACAGGACCCTATTGATGAGACTTTGCTGTCCGTCTCTCTGTCTGACTGTCTGTGCGTCACGAGGCTGTATCTCAGAATCCGTAATAGCTAGTAACCTGAAATTTTCACAGACAATGCATTTCTGTTGCCGCTATATCAACGAATACTAAAATAAGAAAAAAAAGGAGGCATAAAGGGGAGCGCCCATACAACTAACGTGTTTTTTTTTGCTGTTTTTTGGTACGGAACCCTCAGTGTCTGACTCGCACTATTCTGTTTTTTTTCTTAAGGTTTGGTGAGCTACTATCTAAAGAAAACTTACAGCTTTCAATTTTCTCTTTTCTTTAGCTGCAGCCATTTCTTCTTTAACTCTTTTTATGTCATCTCTCTGCTGATCTGTGAGAGATGATTCATACATAGCCTTTATTTTTTTGTAGTCTTCTACATCTTTTTCATACTCCTTGGTCATTTGGTTTTTTGTCTGTAATCAATAATGTTTATTATTCTTTTTGTCATATAAATAATTAATCAGATTTATTAAAATTGTGCTCGTGCATTTGTTAAATTGATTAAAAGCCTAATGATAATTAACTAAGGGCCTAACTAAAGGAACTTAGAAACTCATGAGCAGAGTTTTACGAGGTGAAAACTGGGCGAGTATTGAGTATGATTTTCATTCATCGAGTGTAATATGGCTCAGCGTAAAAAGTAAAGGAAACCAACCAACCAACCCTGAATTATAACAACACTGAATGTTTGATGTTACCTATTTAACCATACAGAAGACCAATACCTAGGTAAACATTATTAAAAACATATAATTACTTTAACAAAAATCATTGCACTTCATGAATAACACTATCAGTCAGTTTGTTTGTTGTTGTGGAATTTCCAAGTTTACACAAACCAGCTGCACATGGAATGAATAAGTATTTATATTATTCTAAACCAATGTTTAAAGAAAATTATACTCCACCTCTATATCCAATTCTTGCCAGTGTTTCGAAGTCCAGGAGATGGCCTCTTTAGAAGATATTCCAGGGTTCTTGGCAAGTAGAGCCGGCCTCATTTGAGTCATAAATTTAAAGAATGGAGTGAGTGGCCGCTTAGGCTTTTCCAAGCCAAGCTTTGCTTCGGCAGATTTTTTCGTGTAGCAGCATACTTGTGCTTGTTGAAATAAACTGGTCCTGAAATAAGGTATTTATTTTATTTGCTATTAAGAAATGCAGAATGATTTGACTTAATTTTGCAAAGTAGAAATCAAGAAACAAACAAACAGTTTAGCATCATAACCTCAGCCTTACCTCCCATGAAGTACAGTTTTATAATTTCCTATGAAGAAATTACTCAAACGATTGATTTGAGCAAAGGAAGTCATTTCTAAACAGTTTTAAAGTCTATTTGATAAAACAATCTTCAGATAAAACACTTGAACTTGAAATAATTCGTAAACTTGAGCTGCCGCAAAATCAACGAAAGACGAAACTCAAACGAACGAAAGACAACTTCGGAGCAAGACAACGACAGGTTATTACAATTTATAGCATTAAAGAAAAGAAAAGTATTATAAAAGGAAATAAGTGTAAGGAGTGCAACCAACAGATTTGGATTAGTAATGTATGTGTGCAATTTTAGACCTGGAACGTTACTTTACTGTCAGTCAGGGATGTCAAGAACGTCAATTTAAAAAAATCTTACAAGATTTGGCTTTTTACGCCTTCGCCTGTAGCAGACCTCCGCCGCGAAACTATGATAGCGGAACCGCAGTAATTCCGCCAAGTTCTGTCACATGTAGGAGGAGCGGAACACTAGCGAAACGGCCTGTTCTAATGCATAGATTTAACTATCTTTTATCTCTTTCACCACACGGTTTCGCCAATCTGCTCCTACGCCAGTCAAACCTCCGCGCTTCGGCCGCCTTGTTATTGCGGTGCCGCGTTGTCTACGCGCCGGTTTGTCAAAATTGACAGAAATACAGAGCGGAACGGCGAAACTAATATTTTTTCAGTAAATAGACGTGAAGTTCACGGAAAAACTACTTCAAGCCATCAGAAATAGACCCTTTATGTATTTATTAAGTCATCCAGATAATAAAAATAATATGAAAAAAATGCGATAGCGTCACATCGACTAACTTGTGTCAGGTTCCGTTGCCCAGTTCCGCTGTTCAATCCACACTTGCGCTGTGATCAGGGCGTAAGCACACCTCCGCCGCGAAACCAGAACAGCGGAACCGCTGAATGAATTCCGCTGTGATCAAGTGTGGATTGAACAGCGGAACTGGGCAACGGAACCTGACACGAGTTAGTCGATGTGACGCTATTATGTGACGCGATAGTTAAATCTATGCATTAGAACAGGCGGTTTCACTAGTGTTCCGCTCCTCCTACATGTGACAGAACTTGGCGGAATTACTGCGGTTCCGCTATCATGGTTTCGCGGCGGAGGTGTGCTAAGGGCGTTAATCACAGCGGAATTCATTTAGCGGTTCCGCTGTCCTGGTTTCGCGGCGTAGGTGTGCTTAGAGCAGTATGTATATAATAAAATTATTTCATAATTTAGTCCTAGTCTTCTAAATCTGATTCTTGTAGATAACAGTGTATTTTATTTACCTATGTTGAGATTTTGCCAAAATTCTACTTTAGTAAAGCGGTATGAACTTTAGAAGCGCCATTACTAGATTTTTTTTCGGTATTGCACGATACGCGGGAAGACGCAGATTTGAATCCTGTTCGAAACCGATTCTCCTATCCATATTTTAAAAATGTGTGATTTTACCATGTTAATTGCTGTTCAAAATTTAGCTAGGACCTATTTCAAACAAGAAATAGTCTCCAGTAACTGCGTTTTATCACTTTTCAACGCTTGGGCACGTCGTAAAACGTAACCTCCCGATCGATCAGTCAGCCAGGTAGGTATTGTTATTCTATGACTTGTGTTGTGGACTTGTGGGCAATGCTTGTGGGTTATCATTCGATTTGTAAGCTAAAATGATGCGTGAAAGATGTAAATAAGATGAAGACAAAAACTTCGTACAGACCTATTTACGAGCAGTAGGTACCTATCTACCTACCTAAGTATATTTACGGAAGCTACTTATTTGACATCATCCCTAGGCACTTATTTGACACCATGTTTATTTTGTAGCGCTAGTAGCATGTACTTAAAAGGTCACTGCAGTAAGCAACTTTCACTATGGCTAGTCTTCGGTTGGGTGACCACTTTGAGTACCTAATTTGCAAGCGTTTGCGAGGAAGGCACGTCCTATTTAAAGCGTTGGTCCCGGCGACGTGGCAGTCGCCGAGTCAAGTTGAAGGCCTGTGGGAAGCTTGACATGACATGATCAACAGCGGGTTGCCAAAACCTGCGCCTGTCTAATTCAACACAGCAATTGAATCACCTCCTATGGGGCCGTCCATTAATCGCGTGAGGTTTTTTTGGGCATTTTTCGGACCCCCCCTCCCCCTTGGTGATATTTGGTGATGTTTCAGATTACCCCTCCCCCCCTGGGCCGAATCACGTGTATTTTAAGTAATTACACAGTTTTTTTTTAAAATTTTTTACATAGAAGTCTCTATTGCTATTATCTATCCAAACGGTATACCGTCATAATACCAGAAATCATAATGCCTTTACTTAAAATGCCTGAGCCCAAAATACCCGAAATCAAAATATCAATATTCAAAAGGCAAATATTTATAATATAAATAATTTAAAATGCCTTACGGTCGAATAACCGAAACCCAAAAAACAAATTTATCAAATACCTTATCCTAAAATGTTCAAACACAAAATACCTTTTTTTTAACATGATTTAAATCCAACATGGATGCTATATATCTGTGAATGGTTAACACCCCGACTCAGAGTATCCCGACTCGGATAGGTTAGGTTAGAAGACTAAGGCGGGAGCGAAGCGAAGCGGAGCTCCCGCCTTAGCCTTCGTGGTTATTTTTTTTTATTTTTCGTTAGCCCACTGGGCCGCATTGGCGGCCGTAGGTCTGTTGGGAGTCACGGGACATCCTTCCTGAGGGCTTACCCGGGGCTCTCAACCATAGGCTGTTGGGCGTTACGTGAGGTTTTTTAGTCGGTAAGAGTCCGGCATAGCATCCTACGAGGATTTTCCCTCACGTTAAAAAAAAAAAAAAAAAGCCCACTGTAGTACTTTTGTAACTCTGAATCAAAGTGTTTTAACATGAGGTAAATCCTACATGGATACTATGCCGGACTCCTACCGACTAAAAACCACACGTATCCTACATTACAGCCTACAGTTGGGAGCCCCGGGTAAGCCCTCAGACGGATACCCAAGGACCAACAGACCTACGGCTACAACTGCGGCTTCACTTAGGTGGGGGGGTGGGGGGGGGGGGGCTGCAAAATAAGTTAAAGTCAAATAACAAAACGTGTGAGTGGCAATAAATCTTTATTTCTTAAATCATTCATTTATTAACTATGCGCTATTATAATGAACTGGTATAGCATAATATATACCTAATAATACCCAGTAGATTATAGCGATAAACTGGGTAGGTTATGGTTTTTTTTTATATTCACATTGTATTCTATTTTCGGTATTTTAAATTAAGGATATTTGAAAATTTGTATTTTGAATTCTGATATAATAATTATTTGTATTTTAAGTTTAGACATTATAAGGTAAGGTGAACTGAAATAAGGTATTTTGAATGTTAAGGTATTTCGAATTCGGGTATTTTGGTCTAATGCATTTTAAGTAAAGGCATTTTGATTTCTGGTATTTTAATATATAACCATCCAAACATCTAGCTAATCCACGCAACTTCGTTTGCGTCACATAATGGAGACAGATATGGTTTAAATATTTTAATATATTTCCCGTTGCATTTACTCCCGTCTTGTTTCTTAATAATATTAAAGAAGGTGTCAGTTCGTCAGGCTTAAAATCTTACGTTGTTGGTTTGATCGCAGTTGGCTAAAAATAGCAGCGAAGTTATGAACAAAAGTACAATAATCAAGGTTGAATTTCCATACGATCATTATACTTTTGGTCGACTATCGATATCAACGTGGACTGAGTTGCGTTTTTTTTTGTTATGGGGGGAACGCGGTTTGGCACCATCATCCTAGCTGCGGGGGCAGCACCTACCCATCCTACAGCCGGCATCCAAAGATTATTTACATCGGCCCGGCCCGGCCGGGGGCCACCAACACTTCGGAGTTCTCGCCCGCATCACACCGCTAGCTCTCGAGCGCTTCTCTGGAAGCAGAGAGGGTGTGCGTTTACAGCTAAGAAGTCCCCATTCCTACCCCTACCCACTCCTCACAGCATTACGGTTCCACTAAAGGACAACCTGGAGATCCTCGGTATAGACGTCCGGCGTGATCTCTAAAAACTACATAGAGCGTTGTATTGGGCTGGCCTCGCAGACACTAGGAGTTGGCGTGAACCGTTGGCTCAGCGAAGAACCATGGCGTCCTTGGCTGCCTTCTACCGAATGTATCACGGTGAATGTTCTGAAGAGCTCTTAAACCTGATCCCACCCTCTCCTTTCCGATCCCGAACAACGCGTGCCGGGCAGAGATGCCACTCATACACAGTGGAGAGAGCGTTTCAAAAGATCGTTCCTCTGTCGAACTATACAAACCTGGTACGACCTGCCCGCACCAGTGAACGGAAAACCCATTTAAAAGATTAACCGAAATAAACGGTTACAGATTGAATCGGTAACCTTTTATAAGGGTTACATATCGATACAGGTTAATGACACAGCCGACCTTTGAACCTTTGGACTTTTGAACTTTTGGACTTTTGAACTTTAGTACTTTTGGACTTTTGGACTTTTGAACTTTGGACTTTTGGACTTTTGGCCTTCAGGACTTTTGGACTTTTAGACTTTTGGACTAAAAGTAATTTAAATAAGGTCATGAAGAAGTTTCACTTATTACGTGTGTACACGCACACATTTTTTTATCATAAAGCGATTACAAAATGGCCCCCGTTTCGCAGTTATATACCTAATGTCTTGTTGGATATTTTTCTAAAGCTTTTTGATATGTTGAGTACGAATTTCAGGTTAATTTTGCTATCCAATATGGCTGCCGCCTCGCGCCGTTGTAAAATTTCATGTTGGATATCGTATAACGGGTTTTTTGGTATGCTGAGTACGAATTTTGGGTTAATTTTGCAATCCAATATGGCCGCCGCGCCACTGTTATAAAATTTCTTGTTGGATATCGTATAAGGGGTTTTTTGGTATGCTGAGTACGAATTTAGGGTTAATTTTGCAATCCAATAAGGCCGCCGCGCCACCGCTGTGAAATTTCATGTTGGATATCGTATAAGGGGTTTTTGGGTATGCTGAGTACGAATTTCGGGTTAATTTTGCAATCCAAGATGGCCGCCGCGCCACTGTTATAAAATTTCATGTTGGATATCGTATAAGGGGTATTTTGGTATGCTAAGTAAGAATTTCGGGTTAATTTTGCAATCCAAGATGGCCGCCGCGCCACTGTTATAAAATTTCATGTTGGATATCGTATATGGGGTATTTGGTATGCTGAGTACAAATTTCGGGCTAATTTTGCAATCCAATATGGCCGCCGCGCCACCGTTGTAAAATTTCATGTCGGAAATAGTATAAGGGGTTTTTTGGTATGCTGAGTACAAATTTCGGGCTAAGTTTGAAATCCATTATGGCCGCCGCGCCAACGTTGTAAAGTTTCATGTTGGATATCGTATAAGGGTTTTTTGGTATGCTGAGTACGAATTTCAAGTTAATTTTGCAATCTAATATGGCCGCCACGCCGTCGTTATAAAATTTCATATTGGATATCGTTTAAAGGGTTTTTGGTATGCTGAGTAGAGAAAGAGTAGAGTAGAGACTGGAGGAGGTGCGGCTGCCATACCTATTGGATTGCAAAATTAATCCGAAATTCGTACTCAGCATACCAAAAAACCCCTTATGCTACATCCAACATGAAATTTTACTACGGTGGTGTGACGGCAATATTGGATTGCAAAATTAACCCGAAATTAAATAAATAAATAAATGTTTATTGCAAAACTACAGGACAGTTTTTTACTAACTACAGGACAGACAAAAAACCCTAAAAACCCCTTATACGATATCCGACATGAATTTTACTATAGTGGCGCGGCGGCCATATTAGATTGCAAAATTAACCGAAAATTCCTACTCAGCATACCAAAAAACCCCTTATACGATATCTCACATAAAATTGTACAACGGTGGCGTGGCGGCCGTATTGGATTGCAAGAGTAACCCCAAAATTCGTACTCACCATACCCAAAAACCCCTTATACGATATCCAACATGAAATTTTACTACAGTGGTGCGGCGGCCATATTGGATTGCAAAATTAACCCGAAATGTGTACTCAGCATACCCAAAGACCCCTTATACGATAACCAACATGAAATTTTACAACGGTGGCGTGCCGGCCATATTGGGTTGCAAGTTTAACCCGAAATTCGTACTCACCATACCCAAAAACCCCTTATACGATATCCAACATGAAATTTTACTACAGTGGCGCGGCGGCATATTGGATTGCAAAATTAACCCGAAATTCGTACTCAGCATACCCAAAAACCCCTTATACGATATCCAACATAAAATTTTACAACGGTGGCGTGGCGGCCATATTGGATTGCAAGAGTAACCCGAAATTCGTACTCACCATACCCAAAAACCCCTTATACGATATCCATCATGAAATTTTACTACAGTGGCGCGTTGGTCATATTAGATCGCAAAATTAATCCGAAATTCGTACTCAGCATACCCAAAAACCCCTTATACGATATCCAACATAAAATTTTACAACGGTGGCGTGGCGGCCATATTGGATTGCAAGAGTAATCCGAAATTCGTACACACCATACCCAAAAACCCCTTATACGATATCCATCATGAAATTTTACTACAGTGGCGCGTTGGTCATATTAGATCGCAAAATTAATCCGAAATTCGTACTCAGCATACCCAAAAACCCCTTATACGATATCCAACATAAAATTTTACAACGGTGGCGTGGCGGCCATATTGGATTGCAAGAGTAACCCGAAATTCGTACTCAGCATACCCAAAAACCCCTTATACCCAACATTAAATTTTACAACGGCGGCGCGGCAGCAAAATTGGATTGCAAAATTAACCGGAAATTCATACTTAGCATACCAAAATACCCCTTATACGATATCCAACCTTAAATTTTATAACAGTGGAGCGGCGGCCATATTGCATTGCAAAATTAACCCGAAATTCGTACTCAGCATACCCAAAAACCCCTTATGCGATATCCAACTTTAAATTTTACTACAGTGGCGCGGCGGCCATATTGGATTGCAAAATTAACCCGAAATTCGTACTCAGCATACCAAAAAACCCATTATACCATATTCAACATGAAAAGAACGGTCGCTGCACCGTTGTTTTCATCTGGCGCATAAAATAAACTGACACTGCACACAATATGGCATGAATCGGCATGATCGACGTCATACGTCAGTAACACCGGAACACATAAACAAACAGTGGTGCATCCTAAAATTCGTAAAATACATTTGATTCTTTCTGTTTGTACCTATGTGTGCGTGAAAGGAATCGCTTTGGCGAGCGAAGAACAAAGGAGACGCCGCCAATGCCGACCGGCATCTAGGTACCTACCTACCTACGAGTAGAGTGCAACAAGCAAAATAACCTTTATCAATTCGGTTACGGTTACTGTATACAAAATGGTAACATGTTGTTTCTGTTAACCTATTCATTCTGTTACATTATTATTCTGTGTATTCTGGTTACGGTTAACACGTATTTGATTGGGTTAATAACAGATATATTTCTTTTATTAACCCAACCCGAAAGAACACTGGCCCGCACACGTGTTTCCCTCATCTTACAATCCCGGATTTTTTAAGAGGAGCGTGATGAGGCATATCACAAGGCCGCCAACTTGAGGACCACTGTCATAAGTGGCCCCCAATCGCTAGATGCGCCACGGCTTTCCATCAGGCTAGTGGCGACGTCAATTTGGCGAGCAAAATATTTAAAAAAAAGGTAGAGAGCGGAGAGCGGGTGGGCTCTGAAGGCACAAGGAGAGAGGCCTTCCCCCAAATGATCATCGGTGGACGGGGTCATAGCTGCGTGCGTCGGTTAGTCTAATATTATATAACTTATAATAAAGCTAAGAGAGTTTAAAATCTGTACGTCAAATATATTTGGTAATCATTTACCAATATATTTTTTTACTAGACATTCTATCTATGTAACTGCCATTACATACGATACTGAAGCTAAAATAGTTTTTTTATACCTGTCTTTCTGTATCACGCCAAAACTATGGATAGTACCATTTTAAATAATACTGACATAATTTGAGATTACTATTGATTGGATTGATGCCGATATTCTGCGAGGTTCCTTTGGGAGACACCATGAAATACAAAATTATTTTTGTGTTGTATGATAAACGCATAGGTATTCCGATTTCAATAAATTTCTGATGTAAGAAAGGAATTAAGTGCTTTATGAATTATTCCATACAAGTTTTAATATTATAGATTTTGTTGTTCAGAAATTACAGTGATCTCAAATTCAGGGTTGTTGTTGTTCGAAATAAATACACGTGATATCTCACTACACCCCCCACCCCCCCTGGTGATGTTTCGTGATTTTTGTCAGACCCCCTCCCCCCCCTTTCGAGCCTCACGTGATTAATGGACGACCCCTATTACGTGGAACAGTTAGGTATTAAAAAGGTGAAATGGGGGCGTAAACTATGCCTCCCGCTACCCCTTCGAGGATAAGAGGTATGACCATCTTGTTGTGAGTGTGTTAAGTCTACCGACCGTCAGACCCAACCGACTACCTAGGTACCTACTGGGTATAGCGCAGACAGTTGGTATGATTGCGACTTAGGCGTATATACCTACCTACATCCTATTACCTATAGGCTATAACCCAACATCCACTGGTGATTTTCATTGAAAGCTCGGCCCACCAGGCGCAATCACCTTACCTGGTCGGAGGATCCTCCTTTTGGATCGAATAGACTTCCACCACTTCCTACACAAGAGATTCCGTGCTTCGGGATACACGTTAAGCCGTTGGTCTCGGTTGCCAGTAAATAGCAGTCGTTAAACCAAGTTGATAAATTTCACATCCTGCGCCTGTCCATTTCAACACGGCAGTAGGCTCACCACCTGTTACGTGGGGCATAAAACTTTAAGGTAAAATGTGAGCGTATACTTGCCTCTGCCTACCCCTTCGGGGATAAAGGCAACCAGTAGAGAACTCCTGGGTTTACGACAGCCAACAGATATAGGTAAGTTCAAAATTAAGAAGTCATCCGAGATTATCTCGCTTTCGTTCGAGGCCCTCTGTCGTAATCCGAAGTATTTCTTCCCACTTCTACCTTCACATCGCACGGTCCTCAGCTTGCAGTATCAAGGATAGGTACTTACATACGGTAGTCTAACGTTGTTGATTAAGTACTTCCCTACTGGATTTGTTCAATACTAGCGGACGTCACGCGGTTTCACCCGCGTAGTTCTCGTTCCCGTGGGAATACGGGAATAAAATGTAGGCTATGTTCACCGCAAAGAGTGTAGCTTCCCAACAGTGAAAGAATTGTTCAAATCGGTCCAGTAGTTTTTGAATTTATTCGTTACATACAAAAATACAATCTTTCCTCTTTATAATATTAGTATAGAAGTAGGTACCCATATTCAGGAGATGAGACACAAGAATATCAATCAATCACTCAACGGCTACGTTCTATCAACTCAATGTTCGCCACAGACATGGTGTTCATCACAGATCTATATCAGAAATCCAGATATCTTCCTCACACTTCGCATCCGGAGCGTTGCAGCACGGTAAGATCTAATAGGGGCTTTCTTCCGCGCACGCTTAGATGTGGTACGATCTCCCTGCCTCGGTTCTCCCAAAAACCTAAAGTATGAGGTTCTTCGAAAGGGGTTTTAGAAGGTATTTATAGGGTCGGCAGCGCGAGTGTGTATCTCCTCTGGTGTTGCAAACTTCCATAGGTTGTGGTGACCAGTACATCCTGGTGGGCCGTATGCTTGTCTGCCACCTTAGTGGATAGTGGTATATAGAAAAACATCATTTTAAAATCTTTTAATATTATTTAATCATTAAATCTAGATAATACTTATTTATAAGACCTTAATTAATATTCACAGTAATATTTTCAGTCGTTATTTACAATATTTTGGCAATACGGAGGTGGGTTTTCTCAGTCGCTGAACTCGCTGACAGTACGTATAGTCGGTTTTCCTCAGAGAATTTTAGTATAATTAATAGATACTCGCACATACGACACACACGGTTATTAATGGGTTAGCGTGTCGGACTTATCTTCTGGTAAGTACCTTGAGTTTTAACCCGGTCATGACACAAAATCACGCAATCCTGTACCTAACTCAAGCAAATTAACTCAGCAGTAGGGTTTAACAAAAATATTGGGAATTACAGTTTGCTGAATGCTTACAAAAATAAGAAAAAAAAATGTTGTAGAAAATAGCTTCACTTTGAATTTGTTCAAATTACATAGCAACTGTAGGCGTACAATGTACCTAAGTACAAAGTTAGTTAATTAAAAATTATATTTGAGAAACATTCATTGATACATTATACACATGCATTCAGTCCCACCTTTTTCCCCTAAGGGGTAGTCAAAGGGATACCTACCTACTATAAGTACCTACGTCCACATTTCACCTTATGTATAGTTTTTTGTCCCACCACAGGTGGTCAATCTATAACATTATCATCAAAAATAATAAATATTGTGTTCGGACAGTACCTATTTGATTGTCTTTTTCCGTTCATCAAAATTACCAATCTAATAGTTAAGCACCTCATGAATAGCTTTTGAAGTTTATTAAAAGTACGAAAGCCTCAGAGGTAGGTATACCTATACCTAATTTAATTTAACAAAACTACAGTAGGTATTTAGACCATTGACAAAACAAAATAAATCACCCTGGCTAAGACATCAGTTTCAGTCATTGACTATTGTTTTTTCTCAACGCAAAAACCGTCAAACCTTGCGTTCCTGCAAGAATACGCTGGTAATATTAGTTTAATGGCAAGACACGATATTTTTGTGCATTCCACTTACGCTAGTAATATTAGTTCAATGATTCCATTGTAATTTGATCTTTATCTAGTGATCTACATGTTAAAAATATGTAGGTATATGATACAGAGACACGGCAACATTTAATTACATTTATTATCATTTATATTTACACAATCATGTAGGCACTACATTTATATAATCGACAAATTAAATTAGTAAATTTATTTACAGATGTTATACCTACAACTTATTGAACTCTATTTACAAGTCAAACTTAATTTAATAGCAACTATATTTATGTAGTAAGGCAATTATGGACGTTTAAATGTTTAATATAAATAATAATAATAAGTCATAAGGTTTGAACAGTAGAACTACACAAAGACATATAAGTTTTAATAAACTCTATAAAAATCTTTTGACTGATGAAGGTTTTTTTTATCTAGTATCAGACTTGTCTGCCCATAATAGCCCACAACTAGTCAATCAGGTCAATCTCGACTCCATATTTCACATATTATTATAAATAAATCAGCATTATTATCTTTATTACAATATTATAAAACTAATGGCACTTGAATTACTATTCAATTCACTCACACAGTCACACATGAGACAAATCTTAAATGCATCGAAAGAGGATAGGTCCTCAAATATTGTCTTTGAACATCTACCTATGCTCGTCATAGAATAGTTTCACCAGCTGAGTAATGGTAGTGTCTCGGCTTTCTATACGAATGTTGCTGCGGAGGTCTGTACGTCGAGTACTTGTGCGAATGTCGCGGTAAAGAATGCGAGTGTGTCGAGTAACAGTGCAGCGTCAATGGAGTAGGCGGTGGGCCTGTAGGACATTTCGCTATCATCGGCTTCCTTGGCCCAGTGATTCTTCTCCACAACGCCTTCAACCGCGGTGTAGCAATCCACACCGCAACCATTACGCCTAGAATCTGCGAGGCGAATATCCGGAACAGAAACATCCAGAACGGCGGTAGTGGGTGTGTTGAAGGTTCTATTGAAGGTACCGGTGCAGCGAGCCAGTCATCTCTCCACGCGTATTCATATATCCACGTAGCAAGTATACATGCGGATGGTACAGCGTATAAAGCAGCGAACGCACCAAGTCTCAGTACACTCTGATCAGTGTGAGATTGAGGTGGCGTGTTAAGAAGTACTGTGGGAGCTGGTACCGGCGTAGGACGGCGAAGAACTGCTCGAAATCCCGACGACAGGAACACACAGCCCAATAGTAAACAGATTGCTTCTGGCACTATCACCAGGGCCAGTAATGACTTGCTGGACTGGTTACCCACGAAACATGTGCCTGAAAAGAAAGAAAAAAAAAACAGTGAGTAGGTACATACATAGGTATCACAGTAATGTATATAGAGGGCTTAGCGGATACCGCACTCTTTGTCGAGTACTGTATAAAAAAAGAATAATCAACATTCCAATTTCCACTAAAGCTGCTTACAAAGCGAACACCTACACAAACATACAGCGAGAAAAAAGGATTGCATTAATAAGGCGGCTAAAAAGGCCGATTTAAAATTGAAATAAGAGCATGCGAGGAGGAAAGGTGTCGTATTTAACGGCTCAAATAATGGTCGAGCATTTCTTTTGGACGCCATAATGGAAGTGGAATGGAAATAATAAAAATAAAACACAATACTCGTGGCATGATTGAAACTGCAATATGCCTGAGAAGTGCCCCGCCTGGCACTTCGCTTGCCCTTGATGTAATGGCGATCAAAATGAAGTATAAAATGGCCAAAGATGAATATGATTATATCCAGAGAGAGTGATAACGATATGTTACAAATAGCCAAACAGTTACCAATGTTATGTATAAGTTTATTTGCTGATTGGTTTTTTCGCGTCTTACAAATATTTTTGACAGTTTGTTGATCTTCAAGGGTCAACTTTCCGGTGTCACTTCGTGACTACGGCTGTCAAAACTTCGAGAAAAGTTTCCAAAATATCATGTGCCTGCCTATTGTTTTCACCTATACGGCTATTCTAAGACACCAAATGTTGTCAAGTGATAACGAATATGTTACAAATAGGCAAACATTAACCAATGTTATGTAGGTAGAAGTTTATTTGCTGATTGGTTTTTTCGCGTCTTACTAATAGTTTTGACAGTTTGCTGATCTTCAAGGGTCAACTTCCCGGTGTCACTTCGTGACTACGGCTGTCGAAACTTCGAGAAAAGTTAAAAAATATCAAGTGCCTGCCTAATGTTTTCACTTATATGGCTAGATGTATTAAAGATACTACTTAAATGTTGTGTAGGTACGCTGTAAAAAGAAACCTTTCTGATATTTGCATGATGCTATGGGTAAGCATTCCAGTTTCAACTGATCTTGGATTTATAGACATCCTGACAAGCTGGCGGGTACAGAAGATTTATATGCAAGTTTCTTTCCAATGAAATATTTTTACACGCGCCGTAAATATTTTTATATGTGGTCGTAATTCAGTATGATAAGTGACGACGGGAACATGGTTTCGATCAACTGCACAACACGAGATGTAGGATCGACCATTTTTAAATGCAAATATTTTCTGTGCTGCTGCGGGAAACCTTGCACATTTCTTTTGCGTTTTCAAATATGTATATCGCAAAGACACTCGACCTCGACTCCTTGACACATACGATAATGATCTCTTAGAACTAATAATGATTAGTGTTTAAAGTTCCTTTTTGAAGGTTTGAAGTTATGAACTTTGAATACATTTGTCTAAGTTCTAAGTTCTATTCCAAAATAAAATTATGTTTTTAGCTACTTTTTATCATAACTCCATGCTCCATGGCTTCATTTGAAAAACCTTTTCGACATAAGTTACTTAGTTGTTTGAAATTGCATAAATCCACATTTCAATTAGAATCTCGATATTGTAGACTACCGACATGATGGCGTCCAAATCTAAAATGTCTGAAACTAAGAAAGTTTTAGACATTTTATATTTGGACACCATCATCAATATCGGTCCTAAGTTGATGCCTTTTTGTAATAAGATCTCGGGATGTTTTGGGTGTATATATGTTACGATTCTGGGAATTAAACACAGGTTTGTAATAACATCTGTGGTTAGAATACGTAGAATGAAATAAATAGTAGGTGAATACACATAAAACAAGAAAATAATTCTGGTCCACATAAATAAGGTGTCATCTCTAAACTACGCGCGGTTTTTGGGATAGAAAAGGACAGAATGGGACTTTTTTTTGCTGTCGAGGTTACCTATTTAGTCACAGTAATGGGCAACCTTAAAATTTACATAGAAATTAAGGCAGGTGCCAATAATCATCTGGTTGAAAAAAAAAAACAAAAGGGGAAGTTTAATTTATGGTGGATGAGGTGGATCATAGAGACATGTAAGCCGCTGATCCCGGATGCTAATGACTTGGTAGTCGTTAAGCCTAGTTGAAGGCCTTTTGGGTGGCTTGAAATACTCGACAGCAGGTAGCCAAAGACTGTTTTCTTTCCGGTATAACACGTTATAGGGTTGGCAGAGTAACTGTAACCTTTTCCGTGTTGTGTTGCAAACGTTCAAAGACTATGGTGATCACTTTTGATTAGGTTGACTACCTTTATAGTAAACTAGCGGAGGTCACATGGTTTCACCCGCGTAGCTCCCGTTCCCGTGGGAATACGGAAATAAAATATAACCTATGTTCACCACGGATTATGTAGCTTCCCAACAGTGAAAGAAAGATTCAAATCGCTTCAGTAGTTTTGGAGCCTATTCGATGCAAACATACAAACAAATCTTTCCTCTTTGTAATATTAGTACAGAAAATAAACCTGTTTATTTTCTGTATACTTCAAGCCCCCGCTATATGTACCCCTAATTATGATAAAAATATAAGCTAATCGTCAGAAAACGTGCAGCGTTTTGAGCTGAGCCGTACTAAACAAATACAGTAATCTTTGCCTTTTACAAATAGTTATAAATATAATGTATACCCCGTTACTTAAAATAAATAGATAACTTCTTGTTTAGAGATATTATCCAACCAGCTCTACATATTAGGACAAAGTGACTCTTCCTAGAGTAAAAGAAAATTTATCTTAAAAACCGCGCCGCGTCTCTTTGTCGGCAATCAATGGTGCCGCAAAAACCGCACGTAGAGACGGTTACAAAGTGCTTCAAAGTATCTGTTTTGTAGTACTCTGCTTACATTTTTACTTCACGTTATCATTGCGGCGTTTTTGAAACAACCGCTTTACGTTAAATTAATCATCCTAAGCTTAAATGATAAGCTGTCCCTGATAGTCTGATTGCCGCTGGCTTGTACAAACATATTCGTTAAGCTACTGTTTCTGAAATTTGTACGTTGCAATCTTTTATGTCACCGCGGACTTTATCTATTTATCTACCAAAAAAGACTAGTGGTTATTTAGGTAGTAACATTTTTATATGCTTTAGTTTACTTAGTATTTTTGGCGGACTTTTACAAAGAAAGAATGCTGTTTTGGGAAATTTTAATATTCTCTTAAGAGGGTTTATCACCCAGCGCGGACAAAATTGAAAAAGTATCAAGTGGCGTTGAGCACACTCAAAGTATTCGAAGATTACGATAATACCTGACTGGGAACGCGGGAAATAAAGTGATACCTCCTCCCCCTGGAAGGCCTCGGCCGGTACTAATTTCTCGCGGCCCGTGCATCGAGTTTGAGGACTCTTTTTATTACGTTATTATAGATATGTTTAAAGAGGTTTCTAGAATATTACTGATGTATTCAATTGGTGATATCATGATCAGTCTGTAAATGTAAAAAGATCACCATTTTGTAAACTAGAAGTGTACCAAAAATCGTGATGAAGTTCATCAAAGTACGACGTTTTTTGGAAACTTTATTTGTCATGTTTTGGTGATAAGAAATATATTTCGGTATAATTTTCTTAGGCGGATTTAAAGAAGACAATACGAAGATACTTATAGCAGCTTTAATTTCTGTGTACATCAATTAATTTTATACCACCCGATTGGCAAAGATGCCTTGTTTCGTGAATTTCTTCAAACGAGGTGTGTAAACACTGTTTTTAATAAAAACCTAGTTATGCCACGTTTATTTTGATTAGAACAATTTTTAGACAAGGAAATATATTACTCTTACACATTAATCATACTTACTAAACATTGGTAGTTTCTTCAGAAACAAACGTTTCAAACGCGTGAAATCATGCATTTGGGTGTTAACCCTCTTAACCCGGCGTCTGCTAGGTTGGGTCATAATGACCCGTGATGTTTTTAAATGCGGGTATTTATGAAAATAATAGAGTAACGTTACCACGCTTCTCAGTAGCTGCGGTTAGTGCCCCGCCTCCCTCGTTTCTTATGTCAACTTAGACGGTGTGTGCCTGCGCAGAAAGATAGACGCGGTCAAACAACAAAAAGGTAAATATGACCCAACTATACATTTGATGATACCATTTCGTGCCAATTACGTTGAGTTCATTATTTGAGTATTTCGTTTATTTATTTGTACCGTCATTACGTACTGCATTATATTTTATTATTCTTTGGTTATATTTGAATAATGGATAAAGAGAAACGCGAAAGGCAGCGAATTCTGAAAATATTAGAAGAAAGCGGCTCGGAAGAGGGTGAAAATTCTTCATCTGAAAACTTACTAATAAAACAACGAGGAAGATGATCACGTTAGCGAGAAACATCAGAGGAGCTCCCTGCTAAATGCCGTGGTGTTTGTAAACAAATGCCAGATATTTCCCACTATAAAAGACAGGAAAACTACCCATACCTGTCAAAGATGCAACAAAATCATCTGCCCTGAAGACATAATTTCTTTCTGTGGCGGTTCCGCAGATGACGGTGCTAATAGTGATTAACACTAAGATTCTGTATGATTTTTACATCTATTTACTTAAATATCTGACATTTGTCATACCAAAAAGTTAAAAACAAGTGTTAATTAGTCATTTTTTGTTATTTTATTAGTAAGTTTTCAGATGTTGAATTTTTTGTTGTAAATTTTATTCCGATTTCTTGAATACATAAAAACATCTATAAATAACTTAATTATTATATTTTATCTCCAAAATATTATAATTTAAAAACTATTTATCAAGTTAAACACAAATTTGCTCTAAATTTAATTGAAATGGTAAAAATCAGCTACGGTTTAAAATCGGGTAATTATGACCCACCATGCAGTTGCTGTACCTATTTTCTACCATGCTGACGCCGGGTTAAATAGTCACATCTTACGTTATGCTTTGTTAAACCATCGGAAGCTCATAATACTTGCCTTACGACGACGCATTAAACATTTACAGTTTTAGAACATAGAAAATAGGTTATATTGTTAGGTCCTTCAGGGAAATTCGTACTCAGTTTTTCACACAGAGCAACGCGCGCCTATACAACGTTTTTCAGAAAACAATTGTATTGCCAAGTTTATGCTAAAATGCCCAAGTAATGACCAAGTTTATGCTAAAAGTCTTAACATGCAATGAAGCTGCGAGATTATTAAACCTAATTCAATTCGGATTGTACACAATCTAATAAAAAAATGTGATAACTGTGAACAGAATTCTCTATAAATGGCATAGTCTCCCTACAAGGCACGTCACAGCGAGCTACGTTCTCATTTAGTAAACCTTCTTTGTATTAACCCGGTACTCCCATACAGACCAGTCAATACCAGCCATGAATACATTTCTCCGTGCTCCCTCGCACTCGAAACAGATTTAATCGCTTTGTAAAACACCGCCAATCAAACAAGAAAGGACTATTAAAGCAGAGCTGGCAGAGCATTCCTTGTATTTGTATGAAGCTGGTTCGACACGGCGACGTATTAGGACTTATTGATTGATTCTCAAACAAAAGGGTATGAATTCTTTTTGAATGGCGTTTAACGGATGTAGAAGCTATAGGCAGTTTTCCATACATATGAGAGAGAGAGAGACGCGCATTTTAAAAAAAATGTGGGAGTGAATTCATCAGTTACATTTTGTCCCACGTAATAGCTGGTGGCATAAAGTCTTTAAATTGGTTTAACGGTTACGTTAACATGTTTCTTATAGCCGGGATAATGATGTTATTGACACGTTATTAGGGAAAAATCATCAATTAAGTCTCTTTCTGAGTCAGTGACAAATATACGACGTGGGTACGTAGTCGGTGACGACGACACACCACACATCATCAACCTACCACTATAAGTACCTATATTAGAAAATGTTATTTAGAATTAAATAAGTGCTTACTTGAACGAAATAATCTACCTACAAAAGTTTACAAAACAATACGTCATAGCATTTGTCTCCTCATTGAATGTACTGCCTATTAAGCAGTTCTCAGAATTTAGATAATAATATCAATAAGGTACAGTGTAGTACAGACACGGAACTGTGATACGATCATACGACTGATACGAGTAGTAACCTAGGTACAGTCAGAATCATAAATAGCTTAACACAATCCAAAGTTACACACTAGATTTATGTAATAAATTGGCGTTGCAACCACGTCCTGATGTTGAGATGCACTATTCCTGTAAGCAAGGCATATTCCTGCTAAAGCAGATTACCCGTAGATGTGGAACCTACGGCAATGGCTACTACAAAACTACTTGGAACAAAATACAACCGGCGAAATATGGGAGTATTGTATGCTTTTGATGGAACCCCTTCATGAAATAGGGCATAGCTGTATGTATGAATAAATCCATGGTTATATGAAAAGGAGGGAAACACATGTATGTACTTGTAAATTAATTTCTTCAATTTTCCAGATGTTATTCTCATCATGATTTCAATCGACGACGCTCTGCAACTTTCGCTTAGCGACTTTTTTTGCTGATCTTATCCGATTTACTACGAGAAAATATATTATATCCTCGTTCTGTCATAATCCACACTACCGCTTGATATGTGTGTGTATTACACTCGCTAACTACGGAACCGGTCCCTAACCTTAGTAGGCCCAGTTACTGAGAAACAAGGTGCGAAAATAAAACATGGTGGATATATCGATTATGTGTAACAAGGAATGTCCACCACTTTTTGAATTTTATTGTTGTAATCGTAAACTCGTATATTGCAATTTTATTCTCTACGAAAACCTTTTACAAATTTAACGCATTTCTTGAGGTTACCATTTTTATTTTTATTTTATAAAATAGCTATTACTTATGTACTTAATTTTGTACAAAATAGACTTATCTACTTAATTTTAACTTCAAGACCAAGAGTGTGTCGGGTCACGTGCAATGTAGGGATCGGTAGACGGTAGTTAAATAGTCAAAGGTAGTTGCAGATAATAATGAAAGAACTTTTATCGGATAAAATATTTTACTTCGAAAGTACAGTTTCTCGAAAAATGAACTATTGATTCGTAAACTTGTAAAGCCTTCTAAGGGAACCCGCATACACACAACTTTTAGTTGATCATCAATTAAATAATGGTATGGACTCAAGCCAATTTTTTAGTCGATGACCGAGTAGAAGTTGTATGTATGCGCTAGGGCTAACGTGTGGTAGTACTCATTCCATCCGTGTGTTCGAAGACGCGGGTACTCCCGTAGAGTATTCCCCCAGGACACAAGAAGTATACATTTCACGACTTGAGGTAAAATGTCGGCTTCTGCTAATCTCTAATCAAAACTCATGTTTAACCACTGGTTGGTTAGATAATAACTAGCTGCTTAAATAACAATTAAAGGTAACCTTGAGTATTGCCATTGAAAAATTATAAATTCTCAATTATAAGTGTTAAACATAATTAATTACTAAATAATCCATGTAGTTAGGCTTCATTAAGTCAAAGTACAAAACAGCGGTAGTGCGCGAGGTATCAATCCTTATAATTATGACATAACGAAGTAAGTACTGTTGTAAGTTACAATATGCCGATCAAGTTACTACCAAATGAAAAAAATATACGGCGCGCTTAATAATTACAGATGGCAAAAATAACATGACGTTAAATTGTTACAATTATCGCTAGATTCATATTTAATCTGTTAACTATTATTATGCTGATGTCATACATTGGAAGTGATTATGTTAATAAACAAATCTGATACGGATGTGAGTAATGAACTGATGACATAATAGATGTAATTGAAATACTTTTTAAACATTTTTACAAGGAACAAGATTTTGATTTTGATACCTCAAAAGTGGGCAAACCTATGTACGTTGGCAGCACCAGAGCCAATCTCACCGAACGTTTCTGGAGCATATCAGAAGGCCCTATATCTGTACACCACCCTACTGAAACACTTCTCCTCGCTACCGGAATCGGTCCTAATAATAAATTATTCCCGATATTGATTACCCACTCTTCATGAGTTTAGTAACTATCCCTAATCAGTTCTGGTTTAGGAATTTCTTACGATTAGATATCATCTCATACATACCAGTGAGTTCATCAGCATCAACATCCCTGGTGACTAGTACTGCCGCAGCGAGTGCTGCAGGAACGCCCCAAGCTGCCAGTTGCAGTAGCGACGAGTGCCGGTCGTTCCTCTGACTGCCTGCTGCAGGAGTAGGCGGTCGAAGAACGCTGGCTCTCCATGCGCCGGCTACTACCACCCACCTATAAAGAGAGAGAAGTAGTTTTTAGATTTGTGTGGGTGTGACTTATTAGGTACTCTATCGAGCAATGGTGTGGTATGTTATTCTACTAACTAGTGGCAATTGAGACTGGCAGGTAGGTAGGTACCTAATGCTTTCATAGAAAGAGGTCCAAGGAAAAGATATTAACAGGAAAATGTCGGGAAAGATTATGATTGTCCATAGAGCAATTATAGCTTAGTTAGAGTATACTATGTTCATGTGTTGGTGTATATCCGAGTATACGTATAGGGGTCACTGCGCAACATGTCGGTGATGCGTACCCCTTGGACTTGGCCTAATTAAAATCGCAGAAGATTATTCTTACTAAAAAAATACGCATTGGGTGTGTGTGCCTTCCCTAGTGATTATCATAAATTTTAATGTCTGTGTAAGTTTAAATCATAACTACAGGATCGATTTTCCTATCTTATAATATAAAAATGAATCGGAATGCTGCTAGTCTTTTGGGCACAATGCCACGGGGGAATACTTTAGATAGTAATAGGTAATGTAAATATAGATATGTAATAATTATATTTCTCTGTAATTTTTAACAATAAATGTATCGCAAAATGTGTTGGTAAGCGCATAACTTCAGAACGGGTGGACCGATTTCACTAATTCTTTTTTTGTTGTGTAAGCCGTGTAAGGTATTGTCAGGAGAAGGTTCTTATGGAAGAAACAATATTGTATTCCCACGGGAACGGGAACTACGCGGGTGAAACCGCGTGACGTCCTCTAGTTTACTATAACCACGACCCTACTCTTCGCAATGAACATTAGCTATATTGCTGTGAGAAGTAGAATGTCCGTTAGAATACACAACTTGTGCATCATACACATACATTCAAACTAGACATAGAATTGCGTTATTGCAATTTGTGTGTAAGGGTCGTATTCGGAATTGATTCCAAAAACTCGTCAAATAGTCGAGAGAAGTTTTATAAGGTCAGAAGTAACCAAGCATTTCTTGACTATTTTGAGTGCAAAGAGCAAATTTGTTGTTATAGCGGTAACAGAAATACCTACATCTTCTGTGAAAATTCTTCTTCTTCTGAGATACAGCCTCGTGACAACAGACAGACAGACGAACAGTGAAGCCTCATGAATAGAGTCCTTTTTACCTTTTGGGGACGGAACCGTAAAAAAGAGTTGAAATTTCAGTCAGAAATAATACATTATTGCAAATTGATTTTCTGATGATGACTAAAATCAATCAAATTAAAGACAATGTGTAGGGTTATCGGCTACAACATACTTTTATCCGTAATTTTAGGTAACAAAAATGTTATAAGTTAAGTTTTAAATTTTAAGTTATTTAAAAGTTCCTTTTCGATCTGTGCACACGTGCGTGGCGTTACACCGTTCTTTCTTTCTACAACGAGGCTTAGAACTGGAAGTAGGCAAGTCATAGTCATGCCTACTTTCAATTCCAATCCCCCCATTGCAGGCTTTAACCTCACACACTCCCTGTATTTTAGGTAACAAATAATTTTCTGTATAAAGATAGCTGTTCCTTAGGTACTACTATCTACTATGGTGTAAGTGTAACACCAGAATACGGTCTTGTTCGTTTTATCTAGATGTAGTATACGTGTGAATGTCGATAACATAGTGCAGCTACCTGAAGACGGGTTTAGTATCAGTAAGTCGTAATATTTCTACGAATGCAAATGTCGAGGCTTCTCCGAATTCTGCTTAAATGAACGCTTTTGTCAACATAGCATATTTGACTGATTAGAGAGGTTATTGTAGATGGTTTTGATTAATTGTAAGAATACTTGCAAATTTTTGACTACCATCGATAGGCGTGATACTTCTTGTGGAACCTATCTAAGCTATATCACATAATATGTACCTAAATACAGAATTCAACAAAAAGTTCAAACGAACATAGTTTCCTTTGATCATAACATACAGTTTAAGTGTCCGACTAGTCATTACTTAATGAGCAAATACACAGGTATAGCGATTAAATAATTAAAATTAAACAGCTGTCTTTGCAGCTGTATTGAATGTTATAAGATAATCGCAAAGTACAGGCAGACAAAAATATGGTCTACCACTTTCCTGTTGAGTTTTGTTTGAACGGGTACTGCTAATATTATTAATGTGAAAGTTTGTGAAGATGGAATGTGGTCGTGGGTTCGATTCCCACCGGAGACAAATATTTGTGTGACCCACAAATGTTTGTCTCAAGAGTCTGGGTGTTTCTATGTATACCTAATATGTATGTATTTAAAAAGTATATAAGTATTTATATCCGTGGTCTGATACCCATAACACAAGCAGGTTATTCCTAGCTTACTTTGGGATCAGATAGCGTTGTGTGAAATGTCCGTGAATATTTTTTTTTTTAATGGTTGGATGTTTAGATGTTTTCGATGTTTGTTACTCAATTACGCTCTAACTGCTGAACGGATTGGGCTGAAGGTACAGATGCTTATGGTCTGGAATAACACATAGGCTACTTTTCATCCAGGAAATATGTTCCCACGGGAAGCGGGAACGGGTACCGAATTTCACCACACACCCACGAGCATCATCTAGAATCTAGTGAAAGAATAAGGTCGATTTTCGATTGCAGTTGTATTAAGACAGTGACCTACCATTGCTCTCTCTAAGTATGTAGATTTCCGTGATGACCTGTATCAAGTTTGAATTATAATATAATAGTATAAAATAAATATAAAATCAAGTACGTTAGAAAAGTCAACCTTAGCAGATTTCGCAGAAACTTGTTTCAAAATTAGTAAGCCACTTTCTTTGCCGACGGTACCTGCTATCAAGTAACAGAGTTATTTATAAACGCAACTGTTGACGATTTGTTTCGTACTGATCGCGCTGGATTACGTTTTGTTATCGAAAGCTGTAGGATTATCTTGTGATCCACTGTTTGCTTTCTGTTGCTATATTTGGACTATTTGGTTACAGTTGAGATGGTTGCTTGATGTTGATGTTTACTGGAACAAGTATTCATAGAAGCTTTGTTAAAGGATTCTATCGACTTTAGGCGGAGCTATGCAGTGGAGGAGAACTCTGACGCGTCCCAAATATTAAGTACTGCTCGTTCGCTCTAACTTTGCCGCTCGGCTCCATACTAAAGTCGAATATTTAATTAGACGAAGTGAATTGACAGCAACTAATGTCACTTCTTACTATACAATGTGGCTTATTTTCTATTTCGAAGTGAAATTAGCTACTGTCAATTTACTTCGTCTAATTAAATAATCGGGTATATGCCTCTACGCCAGCGGCATAGTTAGCGCGAACGGGTAGTATTTTCTAAGTCGTAAATATCACTTGTGTGTGTCAGTTGTTGTATTCCCTCTACTAACCATGTGATGGAAATGTTTATAGGTACCTATTTTCACATTTTCATACCTACTTATTACTTCAGCGAGCCAAATTTAAAAATATATATAAATATGTAGAGACGGTTAGAAACGGTCTGTAGAGTCCGGAGAAGAGAATCAGGACGATTAACCGTGTGGTGCAGAAATTGTCAATACTTTCCTTTCCTTGGCCATTGAGTGTCCAAGTCTACCTATGTATTCAGAATCTACATATTTACTTATAACGTGTTCAGTTTTAGGCATCAAGGTTGAGACAGAAATCTGATCAAAGTATATACGAGTACAATGTAATTTAATACCAAGCTGGTCAGCTGTAACCTAGTTTTATAAACAAAAAGCGATTGTAATAAAGATTGCTCTGCAACTGTGTCCATGTTGTAACTTCCTCATAAAGCAAGTTTTATTGCACTTTATTTAGCAAACCCCCTCTAGGCGAGTCATTCTTTCGAAGGCTTACCCGGGGCTCCCAACTGCAGAAAATGTGTGGTTTTTAGTCGGTAGAAGTCCGGCATAGCATCCATGTAGGATTTTTTACTCACGTTAAAAATAACACTTTAGCAACCCTAGTGATTAAAAACTATTCTTAAAAACTTTCTTTTATACTCAGAGTTCCGAATTCAAAACTAAATACGAAAGAAACAGAAGCTTCACATGCCCAATCGTGTGTCTGTCAACCCGTTTACAAACTTGTTATGCTATTGCTCCTTACTACGACCACTTTAGATCACGTAAACACTGTTCTTGTTGAACTACGCCTCAGGTAAATTATAGCCATTGTCAACCCTTACTTAGCTAGTTAAAACCTCTGACAGGTAAATCCATTTCACTATAGCCGAGAAAGGTGTCGCCTTATTTCGAACCGCCAATGTAACTTGATCTTCTCCATTCCTCAACGCTAACAAAAAAGGTGTGTAAGAAGGTGAAATCAAAGGAGTTTTAGAGGTGATGTAAGGCTGGTTAAGAGCTTAGCAGTGGCGTGTCACTGGCACTTGAACAAACAACAGTCCCTATTTGAATAGAGCCGAAAGTGGCGATAGTCCAAACAGAGTAGTGTTTGTTCGCTTGCTCGCATGTTTGATCCGGCCCCTGCCGCGGCACATGTTGGCTAACATTTTACTAATGTTTGTACGATTTGCATTGTGATAATTAGGTTCATTTTCTTTGAAGTATTTTCAAAGGCAGGGGAACTACTAATGTTTAACAGTTCATTGGAGTAAATGAAGACTGTTATATTAAAACATGTATTGTAGGAACAGTAGGTGAGGTAAGTCAGGGACATGTCACCAAAATCGATGGTTCGATTTCTGTTTTCCGGGTAAATTATTATCGAAATGAAAGAAACACATAATAAGTATGTATCTTCATGTACAATTTGAGTGTTTAGTTTTCTATTCCCACATTTAGATAATCTTGCAAATACAGTGTGATTCAAAGGATCAGGGATTTGCAGTGATTGAGATCCACTTGACTTGAACGAGATGAAGCACTACTACTAGCTCTTTAGCCAAAAATATTGATTAGAAATCCGCTACTTCAAGCTACAATGTGAGATTGTAGGCGGCAGTAATGATTTCAGCGTCGCGTCGGCAACCTTGATATTGTGATTTTATAATCGAAATTAATCTTATCGAATCTGCAAAAACTTTAAATTAAGGACAAAATAAGGTAAGGAAGGCGATCGTAAGTAGACATCCTAATTCTATCGCCAAGTGACGATATCATTACAAGAAACAATGTAAAATAGCATATTGATCAGAATTTTGATATATTTTGGAGTAGGCAATCCAATTTGTAAATGTTATGACAGCCAATCGCTATAAAACAAAAACCTTTTAGCATATTAGTACAAAGTAATTGTGGCGCAATTTATGAGTCAATAAAGCTTCGCATCTATAGAGCTTGTTCGAGTAAGATCAGCGCGTGAGTCGCGCTTCAGAAATAAATGCAAGGAAATGCAAATGCTATTACATTGAGGCGCGAACAGACAGACGCTTTTAAGAACATTTTTTATTTATTTTTCTGTTTATACGGCGTCGTGTCTTGCTCCAAGTGGCCATTAAACGATAACGCTATCTCACAAAACGATTGGTTTCACGCCGTAAAGAAATATATTTATTTGACAACGAGATGCGTCTATACTTGTAATGTTATGATCTTCATGAATTTTGTTTTGTGATGAGGCAATGAGATGTACAATTTATTGGTAATACGCTACGTGCGTAAAGATGTTAGGTCAACATTATTAAGACACTACTTTACTGGTGTCTGTTTGCGTACTAAAATAATTTAAATAAAATATAAAATTTATATGCGTTTTAAGGAAGCGCTCGTAGCACCATTTACTCAAAGCAATTTATTTAAATGATATTCTGCGTTAAGTATCTTCGCTACCACAGAAATCTGAAAACAACTCTTTTCTGATATCTATCTGTGTTCGCTACGGTCAGTCTTTAGATAGGTGATCGTTTGTGGCATTTCCTTAACCTCCAGCGTGCTGCAAAAGACTGTGCCAGTATCATGCTGCCGTGGTATAACTATAATGCCGTTATCTACCGAAACCACTTTTTGAAATAAGCACGAAAAACGTTAGAAAAACTTTAAATTGATGTCACTCATTAATAACAACTCATAACTTAGAATTAAAAATATCAAAAGATAGGTAAATTGGAGTACTTTTAAATGCCATTTATGAATTTTATTACTTAAAATATATTTTTATATAAAAAACGTTTTATGCGTTTTAGTTTAACATCTGTAATACAAGCTAAAACGCCGCTATGCATAGCGTTACGGCATTTTAGTGTAAAACTAACAAGAAATAACAATGTCCAATAATATTCCTTAAAAAACTACAATTATAATTAACTAAAACGCCGTTACAACCCATAGAGTCGTTTTAGCTAAATAATAAAAGCTCTGAACTTCTTATTTGTTAGACTTAAATGCAGCTAATGTCATTTTACCGCTGTTAAGTATATTATCCTAGGCATATTGTTAAGAAACTTGAAGCATTGTTAAACTTAAACGCAGTTAAGTCAAGAACCTTAAATCTTGACGGCACTATAGCGACACAATGTCGAGATGATAAGTGAGCAAGTTTATGAAAACGTAGTTAAAAATAAAAGTAAAACATTATTTTTTAAATTAAATCGTTGTTTTGCTGACCAAAGTCAGTCTTTACGCTTTAAAAATTACCACATGGCGGTATAAAAATGAGCATAGTTATAATTTTTACTTAAAACTAGCATATTAGGGACCTTTAAATGTTAGTAATTTACATTATAAAATTTTAATAAAATAACACCAGTCTAATGTAAAAGTAGGTATGTCTAAAATATATGAAAATTATCACAACCATGGATATCAATCATATAAATTTTTAATTTTTAATTATGTATTACTGGCACAATAGGAACATTCAATGAATCATTAGCTTGATAGTAATCTTTGTCTCGAACGGAGTCATCGGAGTAAAAATCAAGTTGGTCGGCGGCAGGCGAATCATGGCATACCTACTGTATTGAAAACCTTATAACTGCATGGAGTTCTTGGCGGCATTAATTATTCACACATCAAACTTGCTTCCGCAGGTGTCGACTCAAACAGCTGTAAAGTCGAACTGGGTGAAATACATGCTGTTGACAAAGCCAGTTTTAAATATTTATCAATCATTTAAATCAGTCTATGGCAGTCCACTCCTGGACGTCAACGTCTAGGAGTGGACTGCCAACTTCCAATTTACTCCACAACACACGGTTCTGCGACTTTCGCAACCAGTCCCAGCGTGCGACCTTTTCCAAATTGACGGTCCATCTGGCGGGTGGGCGTCCTACGCTACGTTTGCCAAGTCACGGTCTCCACTCCAGAACTCGCTGTACTCACTTGCTCCAACGGCCGCCGGTTGTTCTGCTGATGTGGCAGGCCAACTGCCACTTTAAAGTGCTTCTTCTGCTATAGCTATGTCAACCACTTTAGTTTTTTGCCGGATAACCTCATTCCGAAGTTTATCCCTCAAAGACAAACAAGTACAAGCATAGCTCAACGGCACGGACCAACTCCCCAGTAAGTGTCCTCGTCTCGGCACCGTAAGTCATAACGGGTAGAACGCACTGGTTGTAGACTTTCGTCTTCAGGCATTGCGGTATAGGCAAATTCGAAACTCGACGCAGTTTACTGAATGGTGCCCAGCCCAGCCAGATGCTTCTGGCGTTTTCCTTGTCCAGGTTCTTTTTTCCAAGCTGCCCAAGATTTTCCACGATACTCCTGGACAACCTCCAGCCTCGATCCTTCGACGTAGATGATTGGCCCCTGTGTGACGTGTTCATTGAACATGACCTTGGTTTTATCCAAATTCATACCGAGACCATTACTTCGAGACGCTCCATTTAAAGGTGTGAGATGCGCACACCGTTGATGTTCACACCCAACGCTTCCCAATCCAGCGTCTTGAATAGGTATGTTCTCAAGCGCATTGGTGAAGAGGTTAGGCGATATTACATCGTCTTGTCTTTTTTTGGGTGGCGAATCGCCCCTTTGACATCACCTTTACACCTCTACGCAGTGCAATGGATTTGGTGTTATAGTTTTCCAGCTGGATGGTTATGGTAGCGGTGTCGTACAAACATCTAAGCACCTCGATATATCGCCAGTCGACACGACATCGCTGCAGAGCGTCCAAGACTGCCCGGTTTCCACAGAGAATCGCTAGCCCTTTAAAGACCCTCTGCCTTATGGAGTTCATTCGTAATTCCGTCCTCCCTAGGGGACTTGTTGTTCTTTAGTTGCCCGATCTCGACCTAGTCGTGGTATCCAGAATGTCCTCGGTATAAAGGCGAGTTAGTGGGGCCCATCGCAGCCACGCATAAAATTATTTATATCTACACTTAAATGATGAGAGTTGTTCGTAGTTTGAGTTTAACAAAATGTATCAAAGACGCTGCTGGTCATTGGTAAGGTCTAGAGATTGTATGAAAATTTATAGTTATATTTACACGAGTTAATTTATATAGCAGTACAGGGCAGCAATTTTCTTGTTACAGAACCCAAAGATTCAAAAATCATTTACAAATGGCTATACCTAAACCCAGATATTGAGCCTACATCAAACAATATATATACCTATATATTATGAAATTAGTTTGAACAGTTGGTTACAATCGGTGTCTCCAAAATTTTGTTTGTTCTAGGCTCAATATCTGGGTTTATAGCCATTTGTAAATGATTTTTGTATCTTTGGGTTCTGTAACAAGAAAATAGCTGCCCTGTACTGCTATATAAATTAACTCGTGTAAATATAACTATAAATTTTCATACATAAATTACTTACGGTTATACTTATACCTCGCACTTCAAAAACTCAAAGGATCATCCCTGACCGCCCCGATCATCACCCCCCGCGAGATTATATAGCGGCCTTTTAGGGTATTAATTTCGGATAACGGCAATATAGTCTCACTGTTGTTACCACTTTGATTTTATTCGATAAGTAAAACATCGCTAACTGGCGCATAACGATGAATAAGTCGAAATGTTTTTACAATGAAGTTAAACTAACTATAAAGCCGTTAAGTAACTTTAAACACATTTATGTCTAACTTTTTCAATTAACGGCATTATAGCTTAATATATCTTAAATTTCTATGCAAAATAATAAGTAACTATAAAGCAGTAAGAGTACTTTAATCACATTAAAGTGAATAAAAATTCGTTAACCGCAATCTAGCGAAACAATTTCAAGTTTTTTTTTGTTGATATTTGATTTTATTGAACTATAGCGGCTATATAGATTAACAAAGTCACTTTACGGCATTTTTGAATAATACACAAGTAAAATAAGATCATATAACGGCTTTCTTACATTTATTATTTCAGTAACTAATCTAGTTAGGAAAATTATGTAAATACAGATCTATAGAGATTTTTTTTCTGACTAAGATAGCATCAAAAACTAAAAATCGACAAAATGTTACATAACGGCGCGGGCGTTTTAGTTATACCACGGCAGCATGGTAGTCGTTATAGTAGATTGTAACCGAGGGTGGCGAGGGCGGCTATAGTTCGAGTCGGAATTGATTCTTTTACCCGTGCTTAACACTCTACTTTTCATTTTAAATACGAGGAAAATAAAACTAATAATAATATTCAAACCTTACCATAAAAGATTATTACCAATTGTTTTAAATTCTGTTACAGATAAATAACAACTATCTATTTCTATTATTTATATTAATCAACAACAAATCTTTCCTCTTTATAATATTAGTATAGACTAGCGGACGTCACGCGGTTTCACCAGCGTAGTTCCCGTTTCCGTGGGAATACGGGAATAAAATATAACATATATTCACCGCAAAGAGTGTAGCTTTCCAAAAGTGAAAGAATTTTTCAAATCGGCCCAGTAGTTCCGGAGCCTATTCGTGCAAACAAACGAACGATCAAATTTTCCCTCTATATAGCATAGATTAGTAAGAAATTGCACCCTTTTTACATACTCCTTTTGTAAGGGAGGGAGGTACCTAGACAGAGATATGCTCTAGGTATCTACTTCTACAAACATTCTGTCTTTTTTCAAAGGAATCTTAAATTTTAACTTTTTTGTGACATGTCCATTAAAACTCGTGTTTATATTTTCTTTAGTCGTATAAAAGAGGGAGTGCAGCGGTCAATTGTACGTACCAAAGACAATAAAAATACTAAGAATGTTGCCTGAAAATCGTTAGCCTTAACAGCCATTCATAATTTTTAATCGTAGATAATGCGTTGTTATTCTTACTATAGATAGAAACTTATTATGTAGTTTTTAGATTAGAATATCATCACATGAGACAACAAGCTATCATTAAAATATTTTATAGCACCATTGTTCAACAATTTGTTTCCCATGTACGAATAATAATTCGAAACAATAACAAACAATGTTGAAAATGTTTGTTTAGATAACGCTCACGAGATATTTTGTAAACGCTCAATTTAAAATTAGCAGATTCGTTCCATTCATAAATTCTAAACGCTATAAATTACACTTTTTTTTAAAATTCGCACGCCACGGCTGTGTTGTCTTGAATTCTCATGTAATTGCTCAGGTTAAAGCCCTAACCAGACAGCGTAAAGGTTTTAATAGAGTTTCGGTTGTATAATATTAAATTCCACAGATAACTTAACACTATGACGACTGTAGTTCTTGTGATAATTGTATTTCTCACGAAAACCGATGAATTCTTGTTCAGTGCAATTACATCATGGGGCAAGTGAAATGTTTGGCCTAAAATGTCTAAAGGTAAAAAAAAATGAAGTTCGTGTTAAAAACCGTGTAAGATTGGAAGACAAAAAACCATTTTTGCCAGCAAGCGTTTCATTATTTCAAATGCTCGCGTCTATTTATTGCGTGTAAGAGTCTCTTGAAAACTCTAAAGTTGACATTTTTATATGCGAAAGCTTTTAGGCTATGTACCTACTTAAAGTGTCTAGGCTTTCATTCGCTACGATTACGTTATTTGGATATAAGTACATACACAAGATTATGTTTAGTGTTACACTTTCAATGTGATCTCTGGGAATCGGTTTTCTAAGCCATTCAGAAACTTATTGCAGTTGTCATCTTGTAATCCCACAATATATTCGATAGTAACTTTTCTGGGGCAACATTGACACTTTATGAGGCCACACATGTGGCGTGGCGAGACGTTTGTATTCTTATTTCAAATGTCAAGAGTCGTAAAACGCGACATGACATACGATGTGGTTTCGGTTTTGTGTCCATGCAGCGTTCACATTAACGTAGTCCAAGCGTCCAGATACCACGGTCCCAATAGGTGTTCTTTTTTAAACGTGAATTAAAAAAGAACACCTACATACACATCATTTGTTTAACATAAATGTCATCAATAAAGACATCAACTACAATGTTACATTTAAATTGTATCAAATGGACTTAAATTTGCTCGCCAAAATCATTAAACACTTTCTGTATTTAGTATGTAACACTTTTCAAGAAAATAAACTACACTCGAGAGCAATGAATCCGGCTCACTTAAAGAATGTTAAAAATCTCGGAAACTAAAAATGATAGGTTAATGCAATAAATTGTATTTAATAGACAATGTAATACTCCTTAAATGAAAGTAAAAAAAATATGAGTCACCATACATTTTATTAACACAAAATTACATAAAGAAAAAACTGCTGATCTCTCCTTAAAACAAAAATAGGAAACATGAAATTTTTGAACTTTATTACGATTTTCTTGAATTTTAATACTTCGTATTGCCTCCTCGTGCTTCCATTACTGCGTTTACGCGGTTTGGCATGCTGTACACCAAGTTCCTTATACGATTTTGGGGAATATTCTCCCATTCCTCTGTGAGAGCAATTTTGAGCTCACGAAGCGTGATTGGGGGAGGGTTTCGTTGTTTTACGCATCTGCCTAGCTCGTCCCAAGCATGCTCGATCGGGTTGATATCCGGGCTGCGCGCTGGCCACTCCATACGAGTAATGTTCATCTCTTGAAGGTAGTCATTCACAATCCTACCTGTATGAGGTCGGGCATTGTCATGCATAAATATAGCATCCTCACCTAAATTGACCATAAATGGACCAACGTGATCATTGAGGATTTCTTCCACATATCTTACGCTAGTTAAAGAGCCGTTTTCTATGATCACCAGCTCTGTGCGACTTTCAGAAGAAATTCCGGCCCACACAAGTACAGACCCACCACCGTAGGCTACTTTTTCTTCGATGCATGCTTGCTTGAATCTTTCCCCTGGTCTTCGATACACTCTGTGTCTTCCATCGTGCTTGTAGAGCATAAATTTTGATTCGTCGGAGAACATAACTTTTGACCAATCTTCAATACTCCAATTTACGTGGCTCTGGGCATACCTTAGTCTCGAAATACGATGCCCACGCTCCAGTTTAGGGCCGTTTGCAGGTCTAAGGGGTTTTAAGTTAGATTCAGCAAGCCGACGTCTTACTGTCCATGCACTTGGGTTACTTCCTCCGAGGCGTCGAAACTGATTGGTGAGTTCAGTTCCTGTGAGAAAGCGATTTCGAAGCATGGTGTTCACCAAGTATCGGTCTTCTCGTGCTGTGGTACACCTGGTTCTGCCCGTTCCTGGTCTGCGTAGGTTAGAACCAGTTTCTTCGTAACGTCGGAGAACTCTTTGTACTGTTGACAGCGACACACCGACAGTCCTGGCTGTATCGCGCTGACTCCGGCCGGTTTCCAGCATTGTAAGTATTCTGGTGCATTCTTCAGGCGTAAGCGACATAATTTCAGCTTGATTAATGAATATAGAGCACTATCAACATGGTTTATGTACCCACATAAATGACAGATTACAAACAAAAGCAACACCAAATGCTGTAATTTCGTAGTTCCATCTTCGAAAGTGGCCCTTTTTCAAATTTGATTTTTTTATGATATAACTTTACAATAACTAAGAAGTTTTAATACCTTCATTTAAGGAGTATTACATTGTCTATTAAATACAATTTATTGCATTAACCTAGCATTTTTAGTTTCCGATATTTTTAGGATTCTTTAAGTGACCCGGATTCATTGCTCTCGAGTGTAGTTATTCGGATTTTGAAAAGCATGGACTTTGAACACTAAAGATATTCTTTTTAAACATATCTGTTCGAGACATGGCTGAGAGCAGGGTGCCATGGAGCATGGATGGGATGGCGGCAGGGCCGGCTAGCTCGTTAACTCACTCGTAACAATAAAACACAACACTGGCAACACCCACAGCACTATTTAGGTGAACGGACTCATTTATTGCCTTAGACGGGACGTTATTATGCTAGAATACGGTATTCTGTAATTTAAAATATCAAACTGCTTCCCGATTTGTGTATTAATGCGATCGCCCACTTTATTGCTCCGTTTGGTTATAATTTGGCCTATAAAGTGTATAATAAGTAGGCTATTTCAATGTTGATTAGATTGGTGGGTTTTCTTTTTAATAGTGTTGGTCCATAGATCTGTATTCAGATCTTAGAGTGTAAATAATGTGTTTTATGCAGTACATCGAATCAAAGAATCTCATTTTTATTTTTTAACGTGAGGGAAAATCCTGCATGGATGCTACGCCGGACTCCTACCGACTAAAAAAACTCACGTATGCTGCCTAAGTCTACGGTTGAGAGCCCCGGGATACCCCAGGACATCGAAGAATCTTATACGTAAAAAAAAAACGTTATACCAATTTGTTCTGTTGTGCCCTTAGGAGACCTTGGACTCACCAATTTTGACATACTGCTGACCACGGTATGAGGTAGTAGACCTACTGTAGCTCCTCATTATTAAGTCCATATATTTCTTTATACCACCAAGGTGGCAGACAAGCATACGTCCCACCAGATGTAGGCACTGGTGGTCACCGCAGCCTATAGAAGATTATTCGATTCTAACTTACTTAGCTGGAACCGGTTTTACCTAGGTATTTCCAGGTAATTACTTTCTTAGATTGTCGACATTCCAGTGCCACTATTGTTTGATCCATTCATCGAAGATTAAGATACGTTAACTTTAATATTGAAAGATATTAAAGTCTACTTAGAATTTGATAATACACACATTTTATTATTTCTGATTTGAAAATAAGAAACAGGGAAGTCGGTTATCAAGTTCGAGGGGTTGCAATCCGCACGTTTCCTTGAAAAAAAAAATCATAATACACACATTGTATTATTTCAGATTTGAAAATAAGAAACAAAGAAGTCGGTTATTAAGTTCGACTCGTTGCAATCCGCACGTTTCCTTGAAGTTTTTTGATAGTACACACATTTTATTTCAGATTTGAAAATAAGAAACTTAGCAATCGGTTATTAAGTTCGACTCGTTGCAAGCCGCTCGTTTCCTTGAAAACCACATGCACAAACGATAAAAAAAAACAAGCTGTATGCAGAATGTGACCATTCGATGATGCATGTTGCTCCGTAGGGACTCGGTTTATTTCGGGAGCTCGTAAAATCGATTACCCGTCCGATTTCAACGCATTCGAGTCGAGCTCGGGCGCATAGAAAGATGATCGTTCCTCAGAAACAGGATGCACATGCACTATTTCTGTTGGCTCTGTCACTGATATACGTATAATATTAATTTAATTCAAATGTGTTATGAGCCTACTTAAGAAGATGTATGACTGCGATTATTAAAGACATTTATATCTTGAGAAAAATGACTTAGTAGCGGCAGAAGCAGAGATAATATGAAGAAGTTACACAAAATTCATCTTGATTTCTAAATATAGGTGACTATTTCCGAGGTGATTCGATGTCTGTCGTTTTTATCCCCACCTTTAGACTTTGTCCCACTAAATAGGGGGTGAGCCGTATTGCTGTGAAATCCAGGATTATTCTTTTTGAGAAAGTATAGGCAGGTAGACGTAGTATGTAAAACTAAGCTCAAGTGCAGCAAGTATGATCTCTTGAATTTACTTATCCACCCAGAATGGCGAACGAGCTCACAGCAGGTGGCTAAATATGGACACAAGAGTTGAATGCACCACCTCACCCGTCTATTTTAACAAGATCTACCTCTCTCATACAACTGGGCATCAGGCTTTGAGGTTAATGATCTCCTAAAGGTCTTTTTATACTGGTCATGTTATGAAGTAGATTGGTTATTCGATCAGCAGTGTTGAGATCACACATGATTGATGTTATTGAAAGTAAAATATATGATTAAAAGCTTTGTGCAGCGTGTTGGGAATTCAAACATGAGGATATTGCGCGCTTTCCAATTAAATTTACTAAATGATGTTGATGAAACCAAATGATATACACTTCTGTCCGATAGCGATAGGCTAAAGATACAGTGTAAAGGCCAGTGGAAGTGTTTTGAAAGATGTTCTATTTAGTGTCTTATTTCATAGACTTTCTGTCTGTTAAATTTGTAATGGTAACATTGAATTTTATATAAGGTAGGCATTTAGTCCTGGGACATTCTTCAGAGGGCTTACCTGGGGGCTCTCAACCGTAGGCTTTTGGGTGTTACGTGAGGTTTTTTAGTCGGTTAAAATCTCACGGATGTTAACCGTCTAAAAAACCTCATGTAACGCCCAACGGATTTTTCCCTCGTTAAAAAAAAAGGTAGGTATTTATTATTCGTTGTGCTATGGCAACTCTCGCTTGTACATCGCATGAAGGATAAAAGAATGTATCTGTTGTGTGCATTAAAATAAAGCAATAGCAAGAAATATATCAGTGTCTTTTATTGTGGATCTGCGCGAAACTTCTGCAAAACTTTCACCTTTTTCTTGTAGGGTTAGGCAGATTTTTAGCCTACATTTTACCCACGGTTCCACAGTGGTGAGTCTGTCGTCGTGTTCAAAAAAATTTTGCTTGCTGATGTACAAAGTTGTCCAAAGCCTAAGCTTAATTGGCTCAATGTCTACCCATAACTTTTGGCAGCCCAAATTATGCAGGTGGGGAATGAGAGGGGCTTAACCGCATGTGACTGCGGAGCCCCAGTGCAGTCCATGTTGCACTTGCTTTCATGCCCCCTATGTCCTACCAGGCTACCACCCACCTTCACATAAAGCGATCTTAACGAGGCTACTGACATTGCGGTTAAGATGGCAACGTTTAATGCCCAAACTATCTGAGAAGTCAAAAAATATCTTGAATGATTGGCACGAGAAGGCAGCCCAAACCAAGGACTTAACGTGCCTTCTGAAGCACGGAAAGCATTCCAAGATAAACCGTATCGTAAGAATCTTAACATACATAACAGTACTACAGCAATTCATTACTTCTGTCGATGCGAACAGATCTTATAAATATTGAACGGTTCGATGGATCTACGGACAAAACCAGTCGCGTATCTTTATAAGTCTTGTTGAGATACGGCGAGTCTTTTACGACTGTTTGGATAATTAGGTTTGTTTTGCAGTGGCAAATTGCTAACACGCCCGAGAACTGAAACGCTGCTTTTATTAGCTTTCTTTTTTCTTAAAAAATTACAAACCTGATGCCCGCAGCATCCCCGCGTAATTTTTTTTCCTGTCCGCGCTCTCCGTGGTAACCTACTCCCGCGATAAAAGTAGCCCATGTGTTATTCCAGACTATAATGTATCCCTTGTTTTTTTTACGTGAGGGAAAATCCTACATGGATGCTATGTTGGACTCATACCGACTAAAAAACCTCACGTAACTATCCCGCCAAATATCCCACGGTTGGGAGCTCCGGATAAGCCCTCGGAAAGATACCCCAGGACCTTAGAGTATGTATTAGTTACCTTAGGTAGGTACCTTCTTATTTATACTCTAAGCCCAGGACAAAATGACAAATACCAAATTTTAGTCAGCAGATCCATTCAGCCGTTCGAGCTTGAATCTACCTTTGGTTAATTTAATCTGAGATTATTTTGCACAAAATCTGGTAATCATTTTTATGTGCTCCGCTCCGCTCCACCTGCCTATGCTGAGTTGAAATTACATTTATTTTGTATTTTATTTAGATTTCGCAAAAAGTCTCAGTCCAAAAACAGAAGCACTGTAAATTTGGTTATGATAAACTATTTCAAGATAGTGACACGCATTCTTTGCTATTTATCATCAGTGATGATTGTCTTCACCAATAGCATAGCATCATTTAAAATTCGAAACTCTCAAATAAAATAACTAAAGAATTATTCCGCCACTGAATAAATACATTCACAGTATAATTTTCTGAAATAGAAACACATAAAAAATGTACATAATCTTAAAGAAGAAAGTAAAAAGTATATAAAAGTCTTCCAAGACTTTTATAAGCTTCAAATGTAAATATTGCTTCTAATTTGTCAACTGACTTGTAATATTTATGATTTTATTTGGATTTCATAAGCAATTACTTATTTAAAGTTCAAACAAATTGTTAAAAAAGTTGACAGATTAAGTCGTTGACAGCAGGAAATCCGCTATTTATCAAAAGAAACCGTGTTAATTGATATCGAAATTAGACTAAAAACATGTTGTTTGTGGTCACTGCTAGGGCTTGAATATCGGACGCTTTTTCAGTTCCGGAATTGGGTTTCGATATTCAGTATCTGAATTCCGGAATTCCGGAACTCAATAAAGTTTCGTTTTGTTCAAAACTACAAAATAGTGATATGTAAAAAAGAAACGGGAGCTGACAGTCCTACGTGGTTAGTGATAAACTACTTTGATTCCCAGTAAAATTACTTAGATATTTTAACATAGCCAACTTAAAACCACACGTTTCCTAACTATTGCCTACGGTTGGCCCGGGTAAGCCCTCAGAAGGATGACCCCAGGATTCCCCACAGACCTTGACTATCACTGCGGCCTCATCTAGGAGGTTCGGGTGCTATCGCACGTATTAAGGGCTTGTTCAGGTGTTATCCCGCATCTCAGGGCGTGTGGTGTGTGAAACTTTCACGTCACGCTTTCGTCTTGGGCGTGCTTTTGTAAGGACGGCGATTAGCCCTCCCACCGTCCTCAGGCCCCCGATTATGGAGGCCGATAGTCTTGGGCAAAGACATGGGGAATTCGGGTGGGAGCGTTCTCTCTCGATCACTTTTCGCCGCATTAACTAATCACAGAAAGACGCAGTGGCGTCCCACTCACTCCCACAGGAGATTATAGCTCGCACAATGGTCTTTAGCGAGCAAATGTCGACGTCCAGATCTACCACGAGGACCGGGCGCTGTTAAGCCCACACTGTGCACTCGACTAATGTGTGAAGTACTGTGTCCTCACTGCGTTCCTCGCAGTGCTGGCACTCAGGTGTGGTTTCCCGGTGTATTCGTCGCAGATACTTACTGAAGCTCCCGTGCCCGGTAAGCATCTGTGACAACCGGTAGGACAGAGCACCCGCACCGTAGCCGCGTGGCTCCTCTCTAGTCACTCGCCCATGACCGGTCTGACCGCCTTGATTGTGGCGATTCGGCGATTCCCCCCTTGTGTGATGTGATGTGGCGATTCGGTTTGTTGCTCAAGTCCAGGTCTCCACGGTTTCCTTGTGGAGCTGGAACTGCCGAACCTAGATTCCTGGAGACGTAGGCCTATGACCCCGCTCCAGCGCCTCCTTGCACCAGAAAAGAATAAATTAGAAATATAATCAATTTATTTTAACAAGGACGCAAGTTGTCTCGCTGGCAGATTCTCGAGACATGCCGCCTCTGAGCAACGGACCACGCAGCACCCAATCGTAACCGATGTTCCACAGAAGCGGTCTTAAGACTGATCTCTGCGTATCTCGCTGACCCGGCTGGGCCCTAGCCAGCATAGGTATGTTATGGCCCTCTCGGAAAGATAGGCCCCGACAATTCGACAGAAGTAGGGAGGCACTCCATGATAAATAAGCGCCTCCCTAACGCAGCTCCAGGGCAAGGTGTTGAACGCGATGCCGGTGTCTCTTGACATCGCCATCGCTTTCAACACCACCTCACCGTGCGATGTTACTTCCTCCGTCAGTCTTCTAATGCGCATAATCGCATCCACGGTGGAGCGCCCTTGACGGAAACCAAACTGTTTATCCACCAGATCTGGCCCCACGCGTGTGAGGTGCCTGACTGTGCGCTGTGCAATGATACGCTCAAGGAGCTTGCATACCTTACGAGGTATCCTCCTTGAGCGTATCATTGTTGGGGATCAACGGAGCAACACGATCGGCCGATCCCCGGATGGGTAGACTGTCGACCACCTTGCCTTTCGGATCAGAACCAGTTTCCCTGTCTTCCAGACCTTGGCAATCTAGCCTTTTTCGAGGCATACCGCATACACTAAAGAGCCCCATCACTCGAGGCCCGATCTCCTCAATAGCCAGGACCCACGCTCGGCCTGGAATGGAATGCTGTAGGGTCCAGGGGCACGGTCCCTGCGGAATCTAAGCTGCAGTACAGTCGCCTTAAACTCACCTTCAATGACTTCGGGCACGTCGTTCTCGCTGTAATCAGCGTCGGGCGCCTGAGACGGAGCCATGTGCGAAGGAATATGTTCCTCCGCCTTTATGAGAACAGGGAACCCAGGACCCTCCTCACTCTGGGTCAGTGGAGCGCCTTGGGGCAAAGTTTGCCCCTAATAATAAGGTACGGGCCCCATGAGTTCCGTCAGAACTACTAGAACTATGCTACGCGAGACCTCTGTCGAATTCTTACAGCGTTTCTATCAAAGTTAAACTTAACTCGTAGCATAAGTCAGAGCTAGGTCTAAGTTCGCACTATGAATTGAAGTCTAAATGTAAAAAAAATACAAAAACGTCCTAAATAATATTATTATTATTTAAATAGTATGTTTTTTATCAAATACCATTAATTTTATGAATTTACTTTCTTAGTAGGTTTAAGAAATATCATCAAATAAAATTATGAATACCTAAGTACATAATCGAATTAATTTGTTAATAGAGAAATCCTAAATTATCAACATTGTAGTAATTAAAGGTAATTAAATTGCATAAGAAGCTTATAATCTACATTTTTGTTTGTAATGAAATTAAAGAAGCGAAAATATTTTTTTTTTAATATCGAAATACCGGTATTGATCTCGCCAATTCCGGAATTGAGAACGATATTAGATTTTATCGTAATTCCGGAATTATGTCAATTCCGGAATTCCGGAGTTCAAGCCCTAGTCACTGCTCTTGTGTAGCTAATTATTATATCAAAACTTTCTTAACTGTCGCATTTAATTTATGAAAAGTTTTTGATACCTACCAGCGGCGAAGACTGAATTTTTTCAAAAGGAAAGCCGGTGAAAAAAATAATATCCAGTTGGTCACACCTGTAGTGTAGGTATTTTGCGTATTTATTGAATGGTGGCGCGCGGCGGTGTAATGCCTTTTGTGTTTTGTTTGCCACCTGTACTATACTCGTTAGATCCATGTACACTCGAGAGCAATGAATCCGGGTCACTTAAAGAATCCTAAAAATCTCGGAAACTAAAAATGCTAGGTTAATGCAATAAATTGTATTTAATAGACAATGTAATACTCCTTAAATGAAGGTATTAAAACTTCTTAGTTATTGTAAAGTTATATCATAAAAAAATCAAATTTGAAAAAGGGCCACTTTCGAAGATGGAACTACGAAATTACAGCATTTGGTGTTGCTTTTGTTTGTAATCTGTCATTTATGTGGGTACATAAACCATGTTGATAGTGCTCTATATTCATTAATCAAGCTGAAATTATGTCGCTTACGCCTGAAGAATGCACCAGAATACTTACAATGCTGGAAACCGGCCGGAGTCAGCGCGATACAGCCAGGACTGTCGGTGTGTCGCTGTCAACAGTACAAAGAGTTCTCCGACGTTACGAAGAAACTGGTTCTAACCTACGCAGACCAGGAACGGGCAGAACCAGGTGTACCACAGCACGAGAAGACCGATACTTGGTGAACACCATGCTTCGAAATCGCTTTCTCACAGGAACTGAACTCACCAATCAGTTTCGACGCCTCGGAGGAAGTAACCCAAGTGCATGGACAGTAAGACGTCGGCTTGCTGAATCTAACTTAAAACCCCTTAGACCTGCAAACGGCCCTAAACTGGAGCGTGGGCATCGTATTTCGAGACTAAGGTATGCCCAGAGCCACGTAAATTGGATTATTGAAGATTGGTCAAAAGTTATGTTCTCCGACGAATCAAAATTTATGCTCTACAAGCACGATGGAAGACACAGAGTGTATCGAAGACCAGGGGAAAGATTCAAGCAAGCATGCATCGAAGAAAAAGTAGCCTACGGTGGTGGGTCTGTACTTGTGTGGGCCGGAATTTCTTCTGAAAGTCGCACAGAGCTGGTGATCATAGAAAACGGCTCTTTAACTAGCGTAAGATATGTGGAAGAAATCCTCAATGATCACGTTGGTCCATTTATGGTCAATTTAGGTGAGGATGCTATATTTATGCATGACAATGCCCGACCTCATACAGGTAGGATTGTGAATGACTACCTTCAAGAGATGAACATTACTCGTATGGAGTGGCCAGCGCGCAGCCCGGATATCAACCCGATCGAGCATGCTTGGGACGAGCTAGGCAGATGCGTAAAACAACGAAACCCTCCCCCAATCACGCTTCGTGAGCTCAAAATTGCTCTCACAGAGGAATGGGAGAATATTCCCCAAAATCGTATAAGGAACTTGGTGTACAGCATGCCAAACCGCGTAAACGCAGTAATGGAAGCACGAGGAGGCAATACGAAGTATTAAAATTCAAGAAAATCGTAATAAAGTTCAAAAATTTCATGTTTCCTATTTTTGTTTTAAGGAGAGATCAGCAGTTTTTTCTTTATGTAATTTTGTGTTAATAAAATGTATGGTGACTCATATTTTTTTTACTTTCATTTAAGGAGTATTACATTGTCTATTAAATACAATTTATTGCATTAACCTATCATTTTTAGTTTCCGAGATTTTTAACATTCTTTAAGTGACCCGGATTCATTGCTCTCGAGTGTATTTAATTCAAAACAATGTCTTACGTGCATGATAAATTGGCTTATAAAAAAGTATCATAAATTATCTACTGATGACTAAAAAGATCAAAGAGAATACAATACTACGTAAGAAGAGACGGGACTTCCATAGTGCGAAATAGTCTTACGAAATGTCAAAACATGATCAATTGACAGTAGCCAACCTAACAACTTTAACACATACAGTTGCCAACATTAGGGAAAAATAGTGATGTATACTATATTTATCGATATCGATACTATTTTATCGATATCGATAAATGCAGTGGTCTTTACTTTAAAAATATTTTGTATTTTCACAGAGATGCTATACTCCATTTTTCAACTAAAGTACTGCGTCACACAAGTTACATTTTGAAAATGAATAAGCATTTTAATTCCCGGAGGCAGTACATTTAAGTAAAAAAACAGAGTATAGGCTCAGTTTTGGTTGTGAAATGATAAGTTCATAAAATATTATTATATTTAATTTAAAAAACAATATTTGTAATTTCAGCGCCTTATTTCTTATTCTGACTTCTGACTGTGTATCATAATGACCCTTTTTAATTACCAAATATTAGGACGCTTGCTTCATTATTGCCTTCGTCTTTAATCACTAAAGAACAGTAATTAGCTGAAACAAAATAATGAGATAATTACAATATTTTTGTGTTATTTTTAATATTTTTTATCGTACGAGTTATAGATATGTAGCCCTGATTTCTGAAGTGGCACCAACCTTTTGTTATGGTGATGGTGATTATTTTGCTGAATCCATTAATCAAGCAATTTTATTTTGAATTGAATTTGTCTGTTCAATCGATTCTGCAGCTAGCAGTAGTGACTGTATATAATATTGACCCTTTTGAATACTAAATATTAGGATGCTTGCTTCATTATTGCCTTCGTCTTTAATCACTTTGTACCACTCACTTTATACACATGGTAATTGGCTGAAACAAAAATAATGACAATTATTCTTGTGTTTTTTTAACATATTTTTATTCGTTTTATAGATAGCCATGATTTCAGAAGTGGCACTACCTATACTTCTGAAATCATGGCTATCTATAAAACACTATGCTTTTGTTATGGTGATGATGATTATTTTGTTGAATCCATGAATTGAGCATTTTATTTGTTTGAATTTGTATGTTCAATCTATCCTGCAGCTCATAGTAGTGACTGTATATCATATTGACCCCTTTTAATTACCAAATATTAGGACGCTTGCTTCATTATTGCCTTCGTCTTTAATCACTAAAGAACAGATATGGGTATATATGCTAAATCCTCGATTCCTGTTTTCTTCACCCATTCCTTACAACTAAAAATAAAACATCGATATATAAGTAATTGCAAAACTACTACCACACTATTTTCCTAACGATTATACAATATATAATTTTCATTGTTTTCACCCATATAACCTATGAACCATTGATAGATTTAATAATATACTACTCACCGAAGCTCATCCATAGGAAATCTGGCCATGAAAAACCGTTTTGTGCCGTCTTTTCTTCCAGATTTTAAACCGCATATTTCACACATTTTATTATGCATAATTCGATAAACTATGTAGAACAAACACAAGAGAATATAATATAGAGAACGAATTGATAGCAAAAATAAGCTATTATCTCAATTATTTCATTAATATCTTTCACAGAAAAATAAATTGAAAATAACGAATAACAACTTGACATCCACAGTGACAGACAGATGACATTTCCGCAAGGAACGAGCGAGGCAGATAGAGTAATTGAGTGAGACACATATAGTCGCCATTACAATTTGGTCAATTTTCATACATTTTTTTGCTTGTACGTAGTTGCGACAGACTGAAAAAGATATTCAAATTTACACTAACTGAAAAGGTCTTAACCGACCTTAGGTGTAAATAATAGACTGTATATCCTTGTACTAAAATTTTTTTTTTTAAAACAATATTCACAGCTATATATGTCTGCTCAGGTAACGAAACCATACCGCGATCTAGATACTATATACAAAAAAGTGATGCCATCTAGTTACATATTTTGAACTAAAACGTGACTTGAACACTAACCATGTTTTGAAATTATTCTACTACTCTCTGCAAGCTCATACCTACCTATTTCAAATTGTATCGATTGAAGTTAATTGAAAATAATTCATAAATTTGGGACTTAGACGCGAAATAGGTATAGGTACTTCTAATGTTTTTAATAATATGCATGTACTAGCTAATGCCCGCAGTTTCACCCGCGTAAAATTAGTTCCCGTGGGAAGTTACTCCCGGGATAAACAGTAGCCTATGTGTTATTCCAGACTATAATGGATATCTGTATCAAATTTCAGCCCGATCCGTTCAGCCGTTCGAGCCTGAAAGAGTAACAAACATCCACATTCACACTCACAAACTTTCACATTTATAATATTAGTAAGATTTCAAGTACCTATAGAGTATTAAAAACCGCGATATTTTACAATACAAAATTGAAATAAAAACATACTTCTTATCTATTTTTTCAAAAATATCTGACAAAGTGATTCTATGGAACAAAACTGCTTTATTATGTTATAAACTATTAATGAAACATTCAGCCAAAATAAAGATTATTAGGTATCCCAAGCCATTGAACTAATATCACTAGCGTATTCTGAGATACCTACTTGATAAATATAAAAAAACACTGACCTTTATTTTTTATCGAACCCGTAATACCGAAGGCCTACGTCCATCAGTGAGCATTATGTGACTCCAAAACAATAATCATGTGTACAGAAATCACAACAAAATACAGAACACAAAACACAATTTTACACACTTTCACGATGTATTTAGTACTTGAAGTAGATAATTATTTATAATTAACTAATAAACAGCACAATACTTTATAAAGTCAATTGAAACTATGTTATGTTTTATTATTATTCACGGGAAACGCATGTGAAATGAAGTAATAACAACACATCAAATTAAAAACACACTTCGATGCAAAACGTTTCGACGTGCGTTAGGTGCATTTAAATTGGTCGAGTTTTCAAGTCAAATACGTTGTCCTTTTCTATTAATATGACTGTCTCAGGTGTAAGCCACGAACTCATGGCTTACTTTAGGCGAAAATCCACGAATCAAATCTTGAAAAAATGTGAGAGAATAGGACGCATATATACATTTGCGTAGTACTAAGTTAACGAAGCAGACGCAAAATGATCAGGAAGCCGGGCTTACCGCGTGATGTCAGAGATAGGGTCTTTGAACTTTGACTCGAAAATTTATTGCTATGACTTTTGTAGCAGGAGTTGAGACGAAAATGCCGACTTACCATGTAAATTTGCAAATATTTTTATATTTGAATGAGTGTTCGAGAATATATAATTGTGTTTATTAGTTATGAGTAAATATTACATGTCACTGCCCGATCTGAAAAGGGAAGCCACAAGGAATGGGCTTCTATGGACAATTCGCCACTGATACCTACTAACATGTTTGGAATGGTGCAGAATGTCCCGTAATGTACCTAATCGTAATCTGTAAACCAAAGACTTCTATATAAACTGAGGTAGACGCGCCGTACTCTAACAAACGAGATTTCAAAAGCAATCCTCAAATACACACATTAATAAGACTACACTCACTTAAAAATATTTTTTACGTAATTGTCACCACACACAATAGCAATATACGAATAGATAAAGAGTAAAAGAGAAGGTGTAGGGACTCCGATTACAAGTCGAGCTCCTACTCTCGAAGTTTTAACTCACAACAGTGCGAGCAACGCTGCTAATTAGCTCAGTTTATAGGTTTCAAAAATCGGTGCGTAGGGCATGTCTACCTCAGTTTATATAGAAGTCTTTGCTGTAAACCAGTTACCTAAAAAAGCTGGATCAGTTTATAGATCACATGGTTTCGACAAAGTTTATTATTAGTTGTATTGTTCCTCTTTGTTGTAACTTGTAACACAATTTAAGTTGCAGCTTCACACGTCATTAATCGTAGAAACATTGTTTCATTTAGTTCCTCGCAGTACTAGGGCTTGGCCGCGATCTAGTCTTAAGCCATCTTCTCCTGCAAGTATACACCTGCTGACTGACCATCAAGGCCATGGCGAAGGTAGGTACTTTAATAGGACTTGAAAGGTCAGACAGTTCAACGATGCAAAATACAACTGCTAAATGCAGACATTCCACAGCGGACTTCTAAACTTCAAATATGGAAACGCTAAGACGAAGAAAACTGACAGTTATACTCAACGACGTATTATAATATAGACACGTCATGTACGAACATCACGGATTTCAAAAACGGCAAATATTTTTTACATTCAAAAAAAGAATTTCTATGAAATTATCTATGGTGGCATGTATGAAAATTCAGGCAATTGCCTGACTTTTTTGTTGCCATTTTAAGTGTTGGTAACGTATCTATAGATTTTTCTATATCATTGGTCATACTACGTTTAATACCACGGTCGCTAACCTTTTCAAAATCATCACAACTATACTAACAACCCACGTGTAGTAATCCGCTTTACTATGCCTGTATACTGTATGCCGTAGTCTGAACGAAATGCGTATGTATGTGTCATTAAAAAATCTCTTTGAAAACCTCCGGCCGTCCACAATAAACTTGCACAGTCATCTTGAGAGTTGTCTGTCATCCAATTCGGAGCATTAACAGCTAAAATCTTATTATTAGACATGAATTCACGAAGCGCTCTAAGTGCTTATAGTGACAGCAATCTTGTTAAAATGTGTATTGATTGGACTGTAAATTAGTTTTCAAACATTAATTTGACGGTGTCTTTTTAAAGTCACAAGAGTTAACGAGTTATCATTATGCAATAATCCAATATGGATTTTGAGTCTTTTTCGTTTTAAATTAATATTAAATCGGATGCTAAAAAGGCCACAATGAATTAATTTGACGAGCTGAGCTGAGCTTCCTAGAATTTTCATGAATAAGGCCTTACCTACCTACACCTTTGATTATATACATAACTAGCTGAGCCCGCAACTTCGTTTACGTCACATAAGGTGTATGAAAGGAAAGGTATTTCTTCACCAAAGTCATCAAGCAGCGTCTGAAACTGCCCTGTTTGCTTAATCATAAAAGAGCTTAATGATTAAGTCTATTTTAAAACAAATTCAGTCCGCGCCGAAGGTTGTTTAGAAATAGACTTAATCATTAAGCTCTTTTATGATTAAGCCAACACGCCAGTTTAGGTTCACTAACATTCAAAGAAACCCCTACAATTAAAATTTTAAAAATATCTAATTCTTAAAAGTGTTATAACTCTTTTATTTCTAAACCGATTTACATAAAACAAACGCTAAATGTTAACTGAAGCAAACCTCAACACAATAAAAAAAACCGCATTGCAATCGGTTGAGCGGTTGCTGAGATTAGCGTGCACAACCGTACAGACAAACAGATATACAGACATACAGACATACAGACAAACAGACAAACAGACAAAAATTCTAAAAATCATTGTTTTGGGTTCTAGGTATTGCGTTCATAAAGCCCCCCTATAATATTTTTTCTTATTTATCTTCCATGTACAGACAGCGACCTGTTACGATTTTATTATATGTATTGATTGATGATTAAAGCCAACCACACGATTATTTTTTAACCCGTGGTAGGTACCTACTAGGTATACTTTTTTTAACGTGAGGAAACCCTACATGGATGCTATGCTGGACCACTACCGACTAAAAACCACGCGTTTCCTACCTAATGTCAACGGTTGGGAGCTCCGGGTAAGCCCTCGGAAGGTCTTACTTCCCAGGGCTCACCCCAGGTTTGATCGAAGTCCCAGGCGACCTAGGTACTCGTATAAATACTAGAATATCTTTTTATAACAGAAAAGTACATACTTCTTTTATGAACTTTTTATGTAATTTATCTAATTACATAAAAAGTTCATAAAAGAAGTATGTACTAATAATTGAAACAAACTGAGATAAGTCAACCAATCGAACCAGAATCCGAAATTATTTGTGTAGTTTTAGGTAGAGCATTTCCTCTCATAATCTGGTAATAAAAAAGCTACATTCGCAACTAGTAAGATCACATTATCAAATAAACTTCATGATTATGAAGGTCTGCATGAAGTGGCGGTCAACTTGAACTACGTAATTATCATAATCCACAATTATAATTTATTATCTGTGCAGTATCTGTCGTAATACTTATAAATAACTGCACTTGACATTTTAATATGGCACTTTATTGTATTTTGCTATCTTTAATTGCAGATAAGTACTACTACCTAATGTTATTTAGCTCTGATTACATAAAATAGTGTAATTTCATTTCGATATTAAAATGTTATTAAAACTATAACAGGATCTCTCAGATCTCTTACTATTATAGTCTGAGTCGTTATACGTACAAGTGTTTACTTGCAACGGCATTGCAAGTGACGGGAAACATACTTATAACACCTCTCTCTTGCTCTCTAACAAACGAAGTTGCGCGAATCAGAGTCTAGACTTTACACTCTCTACAGTAATATTGTATGTAATCACGCATGGGCGCAATAGATTCCAACTCTTCCAACTCCTGCTAACGAATGAGGTCATGGCAAAGAAAAGAAAAAATCAAATCAAAACTCTATACCAACTCGCCTGGACAGCGTAAAAGCCTACCTCCCTTCAGTAAAGAAAATGGGCACGACCTACGCTCAGCAGTGACACGTGAGCACAGGAGTTACTCCTGCAACCACGGAATATAATCACCTAGCCAAGCTAAACTAATCAAAACACCAGAAATAGAATACAGTTTACAATCTCATAGGTAAATGCCTATAATGTCACTCAATACCAACATTATGTATTACCCGTTCGCGCTAACTTTGCCACTGGCGTAGAAGCTGGTGTAGAGTCGTAGTTTATGGATGCCGGCATATTTAGAGCGAACGGGCAGTAACTTGCGCCCGCGCACGTTTCACGACCGCGTCCGTAGTAGGTGTACGCAGAGTACGACGGAATGGTTTTTCGGCACGGTGATTAAGTTGAGTGATCGAGCTGTCGACACGATGTAATCTACTAAATTGTTATAATGGCTTTCGTATCTCTAGCAGCTTGAAATTACAAACGTTGTGGTATTTTCGACGGTGTACCTACCTATGTAAGTTGAATGTTGTTTTTTGTTTTGGTGAAATTTGTTGATTATTATCGATAAGGAAAGGCTAGAAGGGGTAAAGAATAACTTGTCTATACTGCTATTATAAAGAGGAAAGATTTGTTTTTTTTGTTTGTTTGTTTGTAACGAATAGGCTCCGGAACTACTGGACCAATTTGAAAAATTCTTTCACTGTTGGAAAGCTACACTCTTTGCGGTGAACATAGGCTATATTTTATTCCCGTATTCCCACGGGAACGGGAACTACGCGGGTGAAACCGCATGACGTCCGCTAGTACTTATATAAAAGTAAAGTGATTCTCCATTTTACTAACAACTAATACGCACAATGTAACTATGGTAACCATACTGAAGTAGACGTAACTGTAGTTACCGTACTGAAGTAGACTTCTTCTAAAGTTGCATTGTGCTTACTAGTTGTATGTAAAATGAAAAGTCACTTTACTTTTAGAATAAGTACAAGAATAGCTCTAGAATAGATAGTCTTACTCCGATTTTGGTCGAATCCGCCCTTAGTCTTGCAGATTTCTTTCTTCTTTTTTCTATAATCAAGGTGAGCTGAACTGCCACTGGTATTGTTCAGATAAAAAGGAACCAGTAATAGGAAGTAAGAGGTAGAGAACTCTCTTTATTTTAAGCCTTTGGAAGGATATCTCCAGGGATCCAGAATAGAGAAGAGAACTCTCTGACATGGATGTGCCTTTTGCACAGTTCTTTGAATTGTGGAAAGGCACATCTACGTAGCAAAGTCGTACCAGAGGGTCGTACACTGGTGAGCTTCTCTTTCTAAGTTATAGCCAAAAAAATATCGTGTTGTGAAATGAGCCTTTTGCTTTTAGTCAGCAAGCATTTCAGACGAATAAAGGTTGTAACTGATAATTTTACAACGATTTACTTACTTAAGCGGCAACAATTTTTCGCCCAATTCAATTAGTACCGATAAGTTTTAAACATAATTTAGCCAGCAGAATATCGTTAAATGCTTGAACTTCACGAAATAAGTACACTAAGGTATTAAAATTGGCAATAATACTTATGTGAAATCGATACAAATGCGAAGTCGGCGAGTACCGAGTATCCATCGAAGCCCCAACGAGGCAATCGATCGAGTCGTTTTCCACTGAAATACCAGTGTTTTTTTTCTTTTATTGGAACCGGCGCAGGAGCATTGCCTCCACTATAATAAACAAGCATATTGTTATAACCATGTTATTACACTTTTGAGGATAATCATTTTGGAAATAAATTAATAGGTTTGGTAGTCGTGTTGACTTGTTGGATTAATAAAGAGGTGTCTATTACTTAGGGTTCGCTGTTTTGTAGAATATTTATTAAATGGATTACACTGATAGATTTTCATTTTAATGCCATAATATATGACTGCAACAAAGTGTATTTAAGTGTATCGTGTCATCGTGCATATACTCACCTATTTACTCAAATAATATAAGTGAAAGAAAATTGTCACTATAAATTTTTGTTGCTAATTGTAGTTCCACTACAGAACCTCTTTCAGGAAAGAACGCAATGGAACCCAGAAATTGAGCATTTTGAGTTCCACGGTGGAAAGGAAAAGAAAGCGAGAAACACCTCAAGCAAAGGCAAGGAAGAACTGGAACCAAAATAAATTGAATCCAATAGGAAATCCACTGTGCCTGCTAATACTAAGAATAAGTTTCTTGAGTGAAGGCGTGCACCTTTTTCTGATAGAATAGCTTTCCAGCTTAAAGTAGGTTCGTAAACCTTCTGGAAATGACGCCTCAGTAGTAAACTCAATAATGCAAATGCATTTCGCAAGTGAAATTATTGCATCTCATATCATGATGAGATTAAATGCAAAACATATTTAACTCGCGAAAGAATTTAAATCGAATACCGGAACTGTGAAATAAATGTTAGGTGTTTCTCGATTATCCTGAGTGCCGTGACGGGATGGTGTCAGTACGCGAGCGAGAGCACCGAGTTGGAAAGAGACGGGTATACCTGCAAGTTCAAGGTGTGAAGGGGACACGCGCGGAACATGCCTCGCAAGCCTCCGGCAGTGGTTCTCAAAGTTTTCAGATTATTGAAATTCATACCGTCGATTTTATTAATTTAGGTTCTGGTCCTGGGGTGATCCTTCCGAGGGCTTACCTGGGGCTCCCAACCGTAGGCTGTTAGGTAGAATAAGTGTGGTTTTTAGTCGGTAGGAGTATGGCATAGTATACCTGTAGAATATTCCTTCCTTTAAAAAAATGTTTAGGTTCTGCATTATAAATTCCATTCTGGCGACGCGATTCCAGCCTATTGTTTGAAAGTCTCTTTCTTCAACTATAGGCGCGCTCAAAAATATCCTGTCTTTGCTAGCACAAACTATTATCCGCCCTAGATTCACACTAACACCACAGTGACGGCTACCTTTCAAAAAATAAATAAACAGCCACAATCGTCTAACCTCAAGCAGCCATTAAACATATTCAAATTTGAAAACTCATCTCATATCTGCCTCATCAAGTTTAGAATCAGTAATTGCGCAGTAAAAAAAGAACAAAAACTGTTTGACAACCTCAGAGAAGCTCGTGCTTTTCCATCGCTTCTCGTTAAGAGCTTTTAACGAGCCGACCTTGCCTTAACGATTCGAAAGAGACGGCAACAATCAGGTCCATTCAACAGCACGTGTTAGACAAGAACGCAAGACCGGACCGGTAACAATAAGCTTACTAACAAGACCGAGTCACTCACTGAAAAATGTCGTAACCGCCATAATTACACATTGAATTATGCAACCTATTTTTATTTGGTTAAGTAGTGATTTTAAATAAACAAACATAGTAGTTAGTAGATGAATGCTGCTGTGGCTCGTCTTGACTAACAAGAATGACTCAGGCGCAAGTTTTTTGTCGTTTTTGAGATATAAACCTTTTTATTTAAACAGGAGAGTTTAAATTAGATTGAAGTTGAGACTCACTACGGAGTTTTCTTATTAATGTTTTTTTTTTAATTTATTTAAATTGGTTTTTCGTTGCGCGGGCTTATCGTAGCTATAAAGAATATGAACGATGTTACAACGTGTTTTTATGTGCATAGGTACTTATTGTATATTATATTTTTAGATGAGGACATAATTATAGCTTTTTTGACTAAAGAAGAAAGTTTTCATTACTTAGATACTTGTCAGATTTGATTGTTTATCTACTAAAATATATCATTAAGGAATAATTTCCAATAATATTTAATTAAATCTTAATTGTTCAAATAATATAACTCGCACCTAACACTTAACAAAAGACATCAACGCGAGAAAGGTTGGGTATCGATCAATTATAAATTGTAATTATTTTGTAATTTATACCGATTTATACCGAGAAATGAGTCCCGACAGGGCTAGGGCGTCCCCCCGAGGCGACGCGTACCGGTGTGCCCCCGTCGGTATGACTGCATGCGCACGCGGCGAAGGGGGCCGCCACCCTTCACGCAGCGCCAACTCTGGCGGGATGCGAGGAGCCGAGTGCCGGATAGGCACGTGGAATGTGCGTGGTGGTATGGAAGGTAAGATGAATGAATTGATAGATGTAATGAAAGAGCGATGCCTGGATGTATTGTGTGTCACAGAGACTAAGCGGAAGGGGAGCGGCATCGACGATCTTCCTGGCGGAATCATTGCTTTGTGGTCCGGAGTGGACCAAGAGGATCATGCCAGTAAGGGAGTGGGTGTCTTGCTCTCCTCCCGTTTGGCTTCTGGAGTGAAAGATTATGGATTGGCAGGCCCAAGACTCCTGTGGGTACGTATAAAACTGGGGATCACGAGAGTTTTTTTGGTCGCAGCCTATGCTCCCGTCAGCTCGGCTAATCCCCAGGTGCTCGCGGAGTTCTGGGATTCCGTTAGGGACGTCCTCGATTTGGCTGACGGGAATGAAAAGTTGATCATGTGTGGTGATTTGAATGGATGGGTGGGGACCAAGCGAGATGGCTTCGATGCTGTCCTTGGTCCGTATGGAGATAAGAGAGCGAATGATGCTGGTAAGTCAATCTTAGACGTATGCTTGGAACGAGACCTCCTTGTGGCGAACAGTTTATTCCGTCACAAAGATATCCACACGTATACTTGGAGAAGGAAGGAAGAAAAAAGTGTAATTGATTTGATTTTGATAGACAGTCGTCTCCGAGAGGCTATAAGGGATACAAGAGCCTATAGAGGCCCCACTCTTGAAACTGACCACTACCTGGTGGTAAGCCGGTTTGTTGGTCTTTTCAAGAAGTGGAGGCACTGGCGAGTGCGTGTCCCTTTCGGAGACTATGAAAGGATAAAGAGTGAAAAACTGGAAGATGAAAGCGTAAGGAGTATGTATGTAGGCTTAGTCAGTGAAAGGCTTGCAAACGCGAGCCTTTCCGACTTAGATGTGGATGAATGCTGGAATATCATGAAAGAAAGTATAGTGGATAGTGCAAAAGAAGCATGTGGGAGTGCAAAGAAACATGAACATTCGAAAGGTGATGCCTGGTGGGATACAGAAGTTCAATCCTGCGTAGCAAGAAAGAAGAAAGCGTGGTTGGATTATGTCTCATCTTTGCAACTGAATGACAGTATGAAAGACACGAAGAAAGAAATTTACCGCCTCTGCAAGAATGAAGCCAAAGCTTTAGTGAAAGAGAAGCGTGAAAGAATAAATATGATTGCGGAAGAGAAGCTGACGAGGAACTTCGAGACGAATACCAAACTCTTTTGGAGGGAGGTCAAGAAGTCTCGGAGCTGTTCGTCAGTTTCCAGAATGGATAAGATAAAGAGTAAAGCTGGGGACATTCTTGCGGACCCATTAGAGGTGTTAGAGCGGTGGAATGAGTACTTTGGAGAAATGTATGAATATCTCCCGGATGCGGGCACTGCGAGGGAGTCGATGACTGATCTTGCGGTGCAAGCATCAAGCGGAGATATTACTTTGGAAGAGATTGAATGGTCGATACGAAGCTTGAAAAATGGAAAGTCTGCGGGAATCGATAGGATATCTGCTGAAATGATCAAATTAGGTGGTCCTTGCGTCCGGGACGCCTTCTGGTCATTGAGCAATCTATGCTGGAAGACTGGAAGGGTCCCAATGGACTGGAGGCGTGCTATCATCGTGCCCTTGTATAAAGGCAAGGGCTCACGTATGGAGTGCACCAACTATAGGGCCATCAGTTTGATCAGTATAGCAGCTAAAGTGTATGGCAAAATTATTGAAAGGAGAATGAGAGTGGAATCTGACGGATTGCTGTGGGAGGCGCAGGGTGGTTTCCGAAATGGAAGGGGATGTATGGACCAAGTTTTCTCGCTCCGCAACATTGTAGAGAAGCAGCTGGCTGTAGGCCGGAAGGTTTTCTGCGGTTTTGTGGACATGGAGAAAGCATTTGACAGAGTTGTACGAAAGGATCTCTGGGATATATTGCCAGGATACGGGATTGATGGTGCGCTGCTTCGTGCTGTGCAGTCTACATATGTGGGATGTACCGCATGTGTGCGGGTAGGCGGCAGCCTGTCTCCCTGGTTTGACGTCAACATTGGCGTCAGACAGGGCTGCGTGCTGTCGGCTCTGCTGTTTGTCCTGTACCTGGACGATTGTCTTAAGAGAGTAAGATCGATGAATGTTGGATTGCGAATGGGTGACTTACTTGTGAACTGTTTGCTGTATGCAGATGATGCCGTGCTCATAGCCGAATCGCCATCAGAAGTTCTGTAGTGACTGTAGTTCTGATTCAGAACTACAGTCACTAGTCACAACAATGAAAGATGATTGTCTAATGAGAGGCTTACATTTGAACGCGACTAAAACGAAAGTGATGGTATTCGAAAGAGAAGAGGACAGAACGAACGCCAGGATAACTGTAAATGATGTAGTGCTGGAACAGGTGGATGAGTTTGTATATCTTGGATGTGCATTTAGCAGGGATGGACGGTACACCGCTGATGTAGAAAAGAGGGTAACTGCGGGCAATAGTGTGAATGGAGCGTTAGGCAAACTTTTAGGTACCAAGGGCTTAAGTCAAAAGGCCCAGCTCGCAGTACACAACGCGGTGCTGATACCTACGCTAACGTATGGAAGCGAGAGTTGGGTATGGCAGGAAACGCATGAAAGTAGAATAAACGCGGTCGAGATGCGCGCGCTACGCAAAATCTGCGGAGTAACGCTCGCAGATCGCGTTCGGAATGAAGATGTAAGAAAGAGAGTTGGTCTGAAAGAGAGTGTCGGTGTTAAAGTAAGGAAGGGCATGCTACGATGGTTCGGGCATGTGGAACGAATGGGAGATGAAAGAATGACAAAACAGATATACAACGCGAAAGTGGATGGACGTAGGAGTCGGGGAAGGCCACGACACACCTACCACGACCAAATTAATCGTGTGTTAGTTGAAGGTGGTGTCAAGAGCCGTAGGAACCGACGTGCATGCATGAAAAGAAAAATGAAAGTTGAAGAAGCAAGTGAGGTGTGTATGGACCGTGCCGTGTGGCGCTCGGTTCTTTCTGCCTACCCCGCAAGGGATTTGGCGTGAAGATAGATAGATAGATAGATTGTAATTTATAATTAATGCACGCTTTGGAGATGCATTAAGTAGGTAAAACATACCTCACTAGTATATTACATTTAAAAGAATTGTGAACAGAATGCGGTAAGGAATATAAGGAGATACCAAAATCCTATTTAGATGACAGGATTATTACGTACTAGCGGATGACATGCGGTTTCACTCGCGTAGTTCCCGTTCCCGTGGGAATACGGGAATAAAATATAGCCTATGTTCACCGATGTAATCGGTCCAGTAGTTCCGGAGCCTATTCGTTACAAAACAAACAAACAAAAAAAAACAAATCTTTCCTCTTTATAATGTTAGTATAGATGTAGATTATCAAGGACGTTATGCCGGACTCTAACTGACTAAAACCATATCCCTATGTAACTATGGCCTTCGCTGGATGCCCCTAGCAACTCCTCGTTTCTCAGGAATTCTGATAGACTTTCTCGCCTAAAGGTTCGAATATTTTCCCACGTCTATCTTTGAAGGTTGGTCCTGGTGTTTCAATCAATCATATCAGACTATGGTCGTCCACTCCTGGACGTAGGCCTCTTCCAATTTACGCCACAATACACGGTGAATTATGGCCTTCTGCATTCAGTGCCAGCTTGCGACCATTTTTAAGCCGCGGGTCAATCTCGCGGGTGGTGGTATTACCATACGTTTGCAAAGTCACAGTTTGCTCTATCGGCCGTCGGTTCTACTGGAGATGTGGCCAGTGCATTGCAACCTTAATGTGCTTATTCTGCCAAAAAACATAACCCTCAATATACAGGGAGGAATTTAAAGACGTTAGCTGGAGGGAAAGTACCCTTAATATTGATAACGGTAAGTTTTGCTGAAAGGAAACATTACTTTATTTTCAAAACTAGGTAAAACTGCATTTAAAGATTTTTGAAAAATCACCTGCTTGAGCCAGAAACGGAACCTGGGAGATGTGAAAAAAAAACATCTTGTATTTTATGATACCAACCGAAAGTCTTCAACAAGGAACAATTTCTTTAAATTACACCCTGTATATTTATTAGCTGAGTAATATAATATGTTATACATACATACAACCAGGGTCTGTCCATCTCAACAAGGCTCATCACCTTCCTATTACGTGAGATAATTTCTAAAATAAGGTGAAATGTGGGCAAATAATATGCCTTTGCCTACCCATCTATACTAATAATAAAAAGAGGAAAGATTTGTTTTTTTGTTTGTTTGTTTGTAACGAATAGGCTCCGGAACTACTGGACCGATATGAAAAATTATTTTACTGTTGGGAAGCTACACTCTTTGCGGATTGGCTATATTTTATTCCCGTATTCCCACGGGAACGGGAACTACGCGGGTGAAACCGCGTGACGTCCGCTAGTTCGGGGATAAAGGCGTGACCATAAGTATGTATGTATGTATACATACATACTTAGTTGTCGAACTAGAAGCCTTGGAGCAACAAGCCAATTATCACTGGAAGTTAACATAGTAAACATTATGATCGTTAACTTTTTATAGTTTTAAGACATCGGCAAAGAATGTATAATTAGATTTTATAAATGGTTGGCAAAAAAATTGGAGTTTCTTGAATAATGGCGTTTTATAGCGGTAATTTACGGGTTTGATACTACCGCGTTTCGTATTATGAGTGTATTTTATATTTACGGAGAAGTTTTATATCATTTATTTTGGCCTGGCATTTGGCCCTGGTTGCATCTACTGTCACAGTATGACCAAGTTTACATATCCTTGTAAAAACCATCATTATATTACACTAGAAAGAATCAAGAAAACCTCAAAGTATATTTTTAGATTCAAAGTCTTGCCGAGTTTATTTTAAAGTCACAACGAAATCCCTTTTATCAGTTTATTTATCAAAGTGATTAACGGGCAGCCATGTTGGATGCTCACAACAAGCCGTCACTCAAAATTTGAAATAGGAACATACGTTGTAACGGTACATCGAAAGGGCAAGAGGTCTGACTATGTCTGCTTGGGGTTAAGTGTAATCTTGCTATTAAAATAAATAATATTCAACTTGAGATAGTAGGTTCTTTTGAGTTTATCTTTAACTTGAATAAGTTATGTTGTTTATGGTTTAGAGAATGAGAAGTTTTTGGTATATTCCTACGCTTTATTTTATTTCAATTCTTTTATGAATTTTTACCCACAATTTGGTTTTCAGAGAGCACGTGTCGAATCGGAAAGGTTTTATACGTGTTTTACTAGATATAACATAACACTAACTCGGGCGGGGTTGTTCTAACACTTATAACAATTTAGAAAACTGATGATCCTTCAATCACACACATATAACTCTATGCACACACATCCTTTTGTTTTGGTAAAACTAGTAAAAATCTTGTCAAGGAATTTTTGTTTTGTTTTGAGAGAGAAAAGTGTTACCTCTCCAATAGAATCAATAAAGTACAAAATTTCACATATAAAGCTTCCAACTAACTACACCTCAGTTGCAATATTTGAAATATACTTACTGCTACCAAAGACGTATCATAATTCATATATAGACACGTTATACACGAACATTGCGGCATTCAAAAACAGCTAAACTTTTCTGAATTTGAAAAAAGAATTCTATATATTATCTGTGGAAGCATGCATGAAGTCGATATCAGAGGAATGTGGGGAAAAAGGGAAACTAGAATTTCACTTACTGAGACATAATATGATTAATGTATTTACGGGTAAAGTACTTAATATTTAAATTTATAAAATGTTAATGTAGTTTATCGCATTAGTAATTATTAACGTAATTTAAGTCATAAAATAAAAATATAACAATATCATCCAGAAACATTTATTTAATAAGTAATAATTTAGTACAGCCTAGTAAGTAATCCAAATATTTGTAATTTAAATCATTTTAATAATCTTAATATAATATTTATTATGATTCATTATTTTTTTAAAGAAATATAATTACTTAAATATAAAAATATTCAAATAGCAAAATAAAACATTAGTACAAAATCTCCCCGACATCCCCTCACGCGTCGCGGGCGCCAAACCACAGACTAAAGAGTACATTTTCCTTGTGCATTCGCTAAGCTTGCCGCCATTTTATCGATCCGTGAAAATGAAATAATATTATTATTTCTATTGTACTTACGCATGAAATGACACGTTTTTATATTGAACAGTTGCTGTGTAGCTTGTGTATCATGAAGGCATGTTTATTTCGAGTTTTCTTTACTAACAGAATTTAAAACAGTGCTAATAGAACTTTCGCTAACCCTACAGCCGCGTCACAGATTTTCAGGTAATTACCTACTTTACGTGTAGCCATTTTCAAGTGTCTATAACGTATCTATAGTTTTTATATCATTGACTGCTACAGGATTTTCATTACACAATGCTTAAGAAAAAGGCATTACAACAAAGGACAGAAATATTTTAAAAAAAGAACAACAGTCCAATACCTCCAATAATGAGTGAAAGAGACCTCTATCTTGTCCAATTAAAAGTATTATAAAATATAAGTGTAGTGTCCAGTAAATATTGTCGGTGATCTCGACTGCGGGCGCATGCGTCGTCGATCATGTCCAAGTTTATTACAGCACGCCTCGTTGGCACATACAAGAAATAACACCGTAAAAAATATGGCCCGTAAAATGACGCTGCACAGATTTGATAGAGATAATTGGTTTTTGAATAAACAAATTAAAGTTTGATAGGGTTGTGTTGGTATTGATTGTTGTCATTTGACTCGGATGAGTTTTATAATATTTGTTTTATGTATACCTACCTGGAACTCGGCAGCTTTGTATAATTTTATTAGATACTAGCTGAGTCCCCGGCTTCACCCGGGTCATAATTTGATAAACTTATTATGTTCTATTTTACACCCTTCGGGGTAGATTTTCGAAAAACCCTGAAACACGTGTTTATTTATTTATTTTTAGAAACAGATGTAGAACCGTAGTACAGATTTCTCGGATTTTATTATAGTTTCACTTTTGACATGTATATCTATACTTAGTGAATTTTGAATAGAGAATAGAAAATACTAGGTATTTTGTACAAAACCAGGAAAAGAATTTAATGATATCAACAATGCAATTGCTAGATAATAGCTTTACTACAGTAAGATACCTTAAAAGGAGCTTTAAAACGATTTCAACAAATTCTTAAAAGGAAATTGTATGTATCGTTTCACTTTGAATCGGCCGCAAGCGTTTTTAAGTTTCTCTATTAAAATCTAACTATCAACATCAAATGCCTCCCACCACAGCTTTACAAAGTGCACATACACGCACTAAACTGTTCAGTTAAAAGCGTCAACAGGCGACATTTTAGCGGCCCACACAATGCGTAGATAGTTACCGCGAGAGTATCGGAGGGCTGTGATTAGAGCTTTGATATTGCCGCCTCGAAGATGCAAAATAGAGTTCAAACTAGCCGCGTCTGTTGATTGTTATCGATGTGTTTTATCACTTTGAAAGTAGGAGGTGCTATTATAATGATTATCAAGTCGTGTCTTCGGTAGGTGTGTTTTTACATCACACTTGTTAAGTAGTACCGCTTTTGATGTTTCATGTATGACCGGAGTTCGGTTACCTGGTTATGATTAAAAAAATAACAAGTAATTTTATCCTGTACAAGTTTACATGCTTATTTGTCCAAAAAAAACGACTCTAAAACGATTGATCTAAAATGATTTTTAAATTACTTTTAACTAAATGTTGAACCAAATAAAAAATACTCATATTTTTATTGCATAATTACAAAGTATGTATATAGTTATTGGTGATAGCACCACCAAATTAGTGAGAAGATAAATTGAAGAAACAGTGTTGAGATTGAGACAGAGTTGGAAATCAAAGGTGACGTACGTAGGTTTAAAGCACCAAATACAACGATGACACCGATTTACACCACAGTAATAATAAAACAATACATAGGTACTTATGACGGTATTGCATAGTTTGCAGTACCCATTAAAGATTCTACCAGGTAAGCTTACCAAAAAAGGTATTTTCGTAAGAAATTATTCAACAACAATATAGCCTCCTTCCTTCCCAATAGCAGAATATTCTAAGTGAATTGCGGGATTTTAGAGCTCATTCATAATCTACAAATCCCTGATACATATAAAAGGCGTAACGAATTAAATATTTACAAATGCAATGGTAATCTTACGGTCACATTAACATACAAGGTAATAAAATAGCGGTTGAATATCGGTAGTAAACTATAATTGCATTGAACCATTGAACGCTCTGGGATACAGATTCTGTATCCCAGTCCCAGAGCGTTCAATGCAATTACAGTTTCGCTATATTAGACTAGTGGACCACGTTCCCGTGGGAATATGGGAATAAAATATAGCCTAGTACCCACTACTCAGCCCACGCAGCAAAGATGGCCCCTTTAAATAATCTTCAAGATTTTGAATAAAAGACTCCTACAATTAAACCTACCTAATAAATAAAAGCTCATAAACAGATGAGGTTTGCATCAGCATTAGTTCTGCGCGTCTCGCGTCGTCTTTAACGCTCATACAATGTCAAATCTACAGACCATTGTATTGCAATTGCTGAACAAGGCAATTACATTAGCTTAGATGCCGGAAGAATTACTAAGTAAGCAAGAAAATAAACTGTGCAAGTGAATTTATGAAATTTATTTTAAAGCTAAGCTAATCGTTAGAGCAAAAAGGCCGCAAGTTGAATAGTTACGGCCTTTTTAGCTAGCAAATAATGACAAACTTTTAAGTTACGACTTTTGATCTTCTGATACCCGCCGTTCTTTATCTATTGGATTAACGTTTTCTTTGACCTACCCGCTTATTTCACCTTCTGTCATTCCTTCAGTTATTCTTCTACAAAAGATTTGTAAAAGACTTGCCTCTTTCATTGTCTATAATTTCGTTTTTTTTTTTAATTTACCGTACGGTAAGATAAGTATTCAAATCTCTTCATGTGGCCGTTATTGAGGACTGTTTTTTTTGAAGTAGGAGAAAATCCTCATGGATGCTATGCCGGTCTCCACCCGACTAATAAACCTCACGTATCCTGCCTAACAGTCTACGGTTGGGACTTTAGGAGCCCCGGGTAAGCCCTTGGAAGGATACCCAAGACCGTTATTGAGGGTTGCGTAAGAAACTCTCACTTCTAAACTCAGTATCCATTTTACTATAAATTTGTCAGGACAGGCTAGATTTTTAGCAAGCATCTCACCCTCTACGGCGCGGCGTGAAGCAAAGGAATTTTAAGGTCTGCTTCTTATTTCTTGTTCAAATTACATCCATATTCCATATACAAATCTGGTTGAATTGAAGTGTTTTAAACGTGTTGATTGCTTAAAAACTTTAAAATTAAGAGCCGAGATAAAATCGAATTGGGCAACTGAATAAAAATGGCGGCGAGGCATGTGCGGTAGATACTCGTTATAACCAAGTTTATGGCCTCTTCATAGTGGCTACTTTACATACAATCGAGCCTTTTCTTATACCTCGTTGTACACAAACTGGTTCGAAGCCTTTGTAGCAGATGCATGATGCTGCAATATTATTTGATTATACGTATTGTATTCGTATTTGAGATTTAAAGAGATCTTTGCTTGATTTTTGAAGAGGAGAATACTCTTTGCCAATTAATAGTTTTTCAAGTCTATAAAATTCAAAATTATTGATCCAACTAAATCGCCATTTCATTAGTGTTTCTGTTTACTTAATTAATGCGATTTCTAGCGGCATCGTTTTGATGATAAAAACGCCATTTCTGTTTCTGGCAATTCATTTATAGTCCAAATTAATTAAAATCAGTCCCAATGTTTAGGCATAAAATAGTAACAAACTTTCGCACTTATTTTACCATAAGATAAGATAAATAAAAAGTCCTTTCATGTTTTACCTCAATAACTTTAAAATAATACTTAGGCAAATTTAAGATTCGTTTCACAAGATTAAAATTACACAGATATTTTCTACGTTTGCGTTCAACACACGAATCTACCTAATGTGTTCTAAAAATAAAACTACTGAAGGCCCGTAAAGTCATATCGTAACTTATAATAATAATATAATGTAATTTGTAAAGCTATCTATCTATCTCTTTCTATATAATTGGATGTTTGTATGTGTGAGGGGGACAGCGATGTTGTAAGGATAGATAGTGGGTGGACGGTGCAGGTATCCCGTCGGGGCATCGTGTGTGCATCTGCTTAGCGAGATCAGAGATAGATTCTAAAACTATGGAGCAGTGTTTTATACATTTATTTTACGTGTTTTATTCTAAAGCCTAGGTTATTTTGTTACTATGGCATAAAGTGAATACTAACTTTTAGAAAAAGATTAAAGTCGGAGGACCTACTTCAATTGTTGATAAAAAAAAATATCTAGTCTTGAAAATTGATTCGACCATAATAAGTACCTAGTGCATTAATATTTCTAGCACAATTTATGACTGTTTCAAATTTATAACATGAATGTCTAACTCATTTCAATTACCTACGTATTATACGAGAGCATAGCATAGCAAAAAAAGAAATAATACCTAGCCGTGTGCTGAAAACTCTTTCAAATCTCTGCTCAAAATGTTCTGCTTTTATTCCTTCAAAGACGTAAGTGACGTTTCGACAATGGAGCCTTCCAGTGCCAGGATCAAATAGTGCGGACGCACGTACGTACGTGCCACAGAAATTTACAGCATTCAGCAGAAATGCAATAAGTACAAGAACGTAATAGGTATGCACGATGTACACGCACACTGCAAGGCGCAGCCAGCAGCCAAAACACATAAACAAAATATATGGTATTTTTATTTTATCATAAACATGTCCAAATATTCCTCTGTTCAATCTCAAACATTCGGTCGGCTTTTTTAACGCTCGTTTAAATTACGGCCGACGGGATTTCTCCTTACGATCAATAAATCAATAAATATATACGGCTAAGGCTGTCCGTCTGTCCGACTTTAATGGAAATGGGTGTTTGTTTAGGATTCACGATCCTTGCCTGAATAGTTTGTTATTAAACGGAAGCTAACGCTGTATCGTTCGACTTCCTGCCATTTGCTATTTCAGATATTATGATTTACTAGTTACGACAATTTTTATGTCTTCCTGAACGTTATATACGGCAAGCAAGAAAACCTCCTCCTCTAAACAAGAAATAATGGGCCTTTTCAAAGAATGTTTCTAAATAGGAATATCTACCAAGATTTATGGTCTCGAATTGTACCTAATCCCTCTTTAAAATATTAGAAGAAAAAGAATAAATTTAAAGTCTTGTTTGGAGAACTAATGTTCGAATTTCGAAGGAAATCTGTCTTTAAAATATTAGTAGAAAAATAATAAATTTAAAGTCTTATTTGGTGAACTAATGTTCGAATTTCGAAGGTATGGGGCATAGAAAAGTCTATTCGGTTAACCTTTATGTTATTGAATTGACAAACAAACTTAGCTTGAAAGTAGAAAAATAACTTCATGTGCTTAGAATTCGAGGTGCTTTCATAATTGTTCACAATAAAGGTCTATCATGTGACTAATAAGTACATCCCAATACACTTGCTTCATTTCTTAAGTAATGGCAACACAAATACGTAAAAAGAACCTACTATATAGAAAATGTAGGGTAGTTTTCCTATCAAGTCAATCTATGATTTAGTGCTGAGAAGAGAAAGTGAGCAATTTCTACCATAATTACGGGAAATATTTATAATTCTAGTGCTTACACCTTAAAAAGGCTATCGATCGCTACGAAGCGATTTCAAATACTGTTGCCATTCCCTTGTAATTTCAAATGCCGCGCCATTTGCTATTCCTTTTTACTCTGTTTACTTCAAAGAACTTATGTGTTTATGACGAGATGATGAAAAAGAAATCATTCCTTCGGCAGTCATCAGCATGATAATCGCAAATTTTAGCACGAAGGGTGTTTATAGTTACAGGGATAAACTCCTTAGCATGTGGTCACATGATGAGGAGTGTATACACCAGGCCAAAATGTCAGACAACAAAATATATATAAACATATAACTTCATAAAAATAAATATAATGAAAGTTTGAAACGTAATATTTTAGCGTTCTTCGTAATTTGTTATCTGCCATATTTCTTAACAAACAATCTAAATTGAAACCCTCAAGTTTAACTCTAACTGGATACTATAGCTGTCCTCCAAACAACTATTCGAACACACGCTGCTACCCTGCTACAATAAGTTTACTGTTTTTTCGCCATCGCTACCCAGAACGCGGTCGAAAAAAAGTTTACCTGTTCTCCCGAGCCCACACAATAGGCTCACGATTTTGGCAACCGTCGTCGTATTTTGGTTTTCGAAAAAAAATAAAGAAACTCGTACGCAAAAAGGAGCTCCATGTATTTTTTTATTATTCGAAATTTAAAAGTCAAAGAGAAAGCAACTGGTGGAATTTGAGTGAATACTGTTCGTTCTACTACTAAGCGAAAGAGTCGTAACTAAGTAAAATATGAGTACAATAAAAGAAAGCTGGTAGTATCTAATAGGTATATCCTATTTAAGCTATAGGATTCCTATAGTCAATTTGAAATACCGAAAATTTAATGTACCCAATTAAATTCATAAATTTCATGCTTAAGATCTTTTGTGTAGCCTCTCCAATTACGTGTTGACTACAACTAAACGAAAAGGGCTTAACTACATATTATGAGATGACCTACAATAGGTACAATATAATAAAATAGTAGTGACTAATTTATCCTATAGTTTTAGTTTATTTGAATCGTTGAAAATTATATCAAATCAAACTCATAAAGTTTTATATTAAATTTTCTGATTCCGTAGAGCAACACGAGACATGCCTTTAATCGGGTCTACTCCCCTTGTAGATGCATGGTCGCGTTGCTCTGTAAGTTCTTTAGATCTCGCTCTACAGCCTCTGCCTCTCCCACTACTGTGTTGTCAAAACCTGGTGAGGGTAGCAAAACTGGCAAAACTTAGAACAATCCTGGAAACAATATTCAAAACGTAGACATTGGAAATGTTTGATGTAGAGACCATATACAAATGTACTCTGTGGTAGAGACTTTTGAGCGCTTCCGCTACGTGCGCTACGTCAATAGTTAAAGTGTAACTAAGAAAGTTATTCTTTTAGTCTAAGCCGTGTAAATACGAAATTGTTCGTCTTAAAAAAGTTTTAATTATAATAAATAATGTAACAGCGATGATATTTGTATAAACATGAAAATATTCCTTATCCAAATGAATACACCTCTTTCAAAGAAGTTGCGCGGGTCAGTTAGTTGCATTGCTTTATAAAGTTAAGCAACAGTATTAACATATTATCTTAATATATGTATTTCCATATACTCCTTTAAATCCACATTCATATATTTACACCCCCCTGCATTAAATTTGCATCCGAATAGAAATCGCTAAGCTTTAGAGTACGTTTTCTTCTACGTTGAATTTAAAAGTAATTAACAGCGGCATAGTAATGTATCTAAGTGTAAACGGAACGTTATGTTCATAGCGTGGAATGAACCGTGAAAGCTTTTAAGATGTACACGACAAGACAAACGCTGGCTAAGGTCTTGTTTGCGAGAGGAGGCGCTAAACAAAGCGTAATCATTATATGTAGTGAAACTACTTTTGGAATGTGTTTGAAAACTTTTCAAGCAAGTACAGTTTAAACAAGAGCCGATAGAGTCTACGGTGTCTGTCCCTAGATTAAATGTGTTGTAAAAAAAAAACAATTGTGAGCCGCCTCGAAATTATTTTGTAAAAATGTAGAAAATGTGTAAATGCACAATAATTGTAGGTACCTAAATCCAAATTTCAAAATCAAATGCAGATACATTAGAAATCTAGCTAGCTCTGCGATAGCGTCGCCAGCTTTGGCAACGAAATCGCCACTGCCAAAATAGGTTTACTTCAAAGAAACAATTTGTGAGCCACCACGGAACGCCTGACTGTGATGTGAAACATTGAAATTATTTTGTAAAAATCCAAAATCTTAAATGCAAAATTGTAGGTAGGTACCTAAATCCAAATTTCAAAATCAAATACAGATACGTTAGAAATCTAGCTAGCTCTGCGATAGCGTCGCCAGCTTTGGCAACGAAATCGCCACTGACAATATAAGTTTACTTCAAAGAAAAATAAGTTTACTTCAAACAAGAAAGTAGGTACGAAGGAAATATCACCGTAAATCAATACCCTCAGGTAATGCCAGTTGCTATCGATAATAAGCTTATCATTACCATAGCTGACTGCATGAATTATCAGCAATTTTAAAATTCCAACCGAGTACCGAGTTACCTCCTGGCGGGCAGAAAGATAATCGGCCTTAATTACATGGCTATCCATCATCAAAAACCAACAAGCCAGGTAAGTTATACTGTTGCGATGGGCCACCCACTACACGGCCGAATGGTTGACCTTTGCTTGTACAACACCTTCGTGAAAAAAAAGTTGGGCGCACCTATTTTCTGGGCAGTACCGTTTTAAAACACATCCTAAATTAAATAATTTTAAAAATATCACGTTTAACTCTGCTGCTGTTGCGTATAATGTGGTACACAAAATAAGCAAGTAGGTGAAAGAATACTTGTGTTCTTTACCCCTACTCTTCCGAGAGCACGTCTGTACTGATTTTGATGCGGCTTTAACTGGCACACAGCTCATTTTACAGAGGCCAACTTAGCCTACTTTTCAATACTAAAAATAAAACCAGCTATTTCCGATTTCAGTGACTCTTACGAACTAAAAACATTAACATCTCATTATTTTGCATTAGTTTCATACAAAAAGCTAGTGTCTCATAAATTCAAGAGGTTTGAAATAATTTTGATCAGTTGATTTCGAAATTAGTGCTGAACCTAATTACCTTCATCATAATTTAGTTAATAGCTATGAAACAATAAATGTTAAAATACCACAAACTTCACAGAAATAGCTGAATAACATTTTACTGATGAAATGTGGCATTACGTCTACGCATCACTCATTTTTATGGATCCTGAAATAGTAGATTTAAATATAGATTTTCGGTAACACGGTATTGGTAATATAAAAATAGAAAGTAAGAGTCATTCCAGCCTGTGTTCGTTAGGAACAATGCTTACGATATGATCGTGGTATGGGATCGTGCCTCTCTGGGCTCGAGTTGGACCTGTTTCGAGGATATCTGAACAGTGAATCGCCACTAACAAGCTTGCTGGTGCACTCGGGACGATAACAGAATACTAAGGATATTAAATAATGTTTTACGGCACGCAAATAGCTTCTAGGAACTAGGCATGCTGAGATAAAATCTAGCTACGTTTTATAACTAATTGTTCTAGCTTATGAGTGGTTACGCATTTGGTAGGAACGATGCACGGAACCAGATTACCTATTCTATTAAGTTACCTGAAAATTCATGAATAGTTTAGCTGCAAAATGCAACTGTCATTTCCATAATCGCATGGAAATGCCTACGTAATAATACTACAGAAACTTTGTAAAGGATTTATGCAAACCATTTAGACCACGTAGGTAGGTAAAGTAAGTACAGTTCCGTTCAGCCGAATTTCATGAAACAGCAGCATTGAGGCTGAGACGATATTTATAAAACAGTGTTGGAAAAATTAAAGTATCTTTACTGGATTTTGCGGCAACAAGAAGACACGAATGGGCACAGAATCCTATTAGCTATTAAAAGATAGTTAATTTGACCTCATACTTTTAAATTACCTTTGACGTACCGTCACGGCTTATTTTACAATTTTATTGTTATGTTTGTTTGTGGACATAATACATTTTAAATAATCACTTCATGATCAATATAACACACGATCGGAGCAATAAGATTGAATCTCTTGATGCCTAGAAAAGCGTTCATAACAACAATAATTCTTGAATTCCTCTTAGTGTTTTTTTCCGTCGACACATTTCTGGGTATACTATTTGTAGCCAACAAAGCATGTTCCAATAATGAGGATGGTATGATATGATCTCGGCACGGCGCGGCTGCGCCCACCGATCACTGCGCCAGATATGCAGAATCCTCGTTGCTTCGGCTCCTTTGTAATCTCAGCAGGGTAAACACCGCTTACTGCGTCAAGAAACGATCTCATCGCACGCACTTTGGTTTTCTTGAATAATGCGTTGGTGGCGTAATGGTAAAGTCATAGGTTTCCGGGACAAAGTACCTATTTATGTAACACGCAAATGTTTGTTTTGAGTGTTCAGATCTATTTGTGCATGTTTATCAGTTTACTTGATCCTGCAGCACCAGCTTACCTACCCATACTAACAGAATTTTAGCTAGTCAGCGAAGTGTTAAAAAATTCAGACAAATTTTCTATTCGATCGTGCATTTTTTGACAAGTTACCCACTCAACAGTTCAATAAATTATTTGAAATCATGATACCGGCACCATCAAAGAGATTTTATGACACCTATAATAAAGGACAAGAGCTCTCTGAATAATGCTTTTTACAACACTGTTGTTGTAAAGATTTATTATTTCATTACATCTAGTTAAGTTCTGATTATTACTACTTTCAGTATCTATCTACTTTTCTCTTGATCTTTTGAATGCTGGCTCATTATACAAATTACAGCACATTGTTAGTTTAAAGACAAAACGAACTGCCAGATACATCTCGTCAATCTATAATGTGGTTGTACTCGATTGGTAGGTTGTTAAAAAGGAAAATTATTCTGCCAGCTCAAACTACGGTGATTACATATCAGGCGGGCCGAAGCCCGAGGGAAGCGAGTCTCTCGTATATTGCCAGATGATTGAAGACTCAGGCCGCCTACTATGCAATACTTTCTGAAGAGAGACAGAGATAGAGCTAGTTTATGTTACAAGAAGGAACAAGACAGCGACAGCTCAGCATCTGATTAGCATCCCAATTACGGTGCGGACGCGCAGTGGGATCGAATCTTCGTTCGTAGTGTTGTTACTCTTCCGTTTATTTATCGACATTCAATTTAAATTTGAGAATTTGTACACACATTAAAAAAAAATTATGAACAGAATAATTAAGGAGACATGACATAAATAAGATTGTTTAATAGAATTTTGAACTATAAATCGATGTAGAGTAGTTATCCTACATAAAAAACTTTAGGAGAATAACAATATTTGAATTTTAAAAAGCTGTTGCATGTCGCTGCCGTGCAAACAACAACCACAACAGGGTTATCGATCGATATTGAATGTAGCAAGTGCCAGCCCTAATAATGAGAATAGCGGCCGAGAGCAGGCGGGGCGCGTTCGTGTTGTGATTACATCGCCGAGCCAAGGAAATTTTAAATAAACAAGAAATTATGAGCCGACCGAAGATTATAGGTGGGTACGCGATCATTTTGAACCTACTGTAAGTAGAGGAAGTAACGACACGCTTAGGTGGAAAGCAGGCTTCAAAGGCTTTCTTTTGACGTGTAATTTTCAGCAATTATACGCCACTAAGGAAAAGGGCTGGTAATTTTGCATACTCGGTGTTCTGTGAACGATCTTTGCGTTAAATAAGCATCTTATGATATGGTTAGTGATGCGATGGGTGACCGGTTTTAGCAATTCGATATTCTAGCGGTTACGTGTTTCGAATGGCTTGAAAGATTTCAACAGCAAGTAGCCACGATCACTGTACAATTCAACAGTAATAGGCTCAACACTTATTTATTAGGTTGTAAAAAAATCTGTAGACCTCTTTGGGGAATAAAACATGACTATAGTGTGGAATATGAACGTAGGTAGATATAGAAGGAAATGTATCTAATTGCTGAAAGTCTTGCACGTAATACATCAATTGCAGTGACTTTCTATTCCAGCTCAATCAACATTGCCTATTATGGGGGTTGTGAACTGTGTACATAATAATGTGGCAATGCAATTTGCAACAACACAATGACTGGAAAGGGGACACAAACAGTCAAACACACGTAGCTAACCCGATATCCAATTCAGTTATGCATTTCGAAACAACAGATGGATTGCGTCTAATGTTTGAAGTCGAATGAGCATGTAGTTTAAATGAAAATGAAATTACTGTTATTTTAAGAAAGCTAATAACAAAAGCTTTTGTTAAAGCCGTGTCCACAAAGCCAGCGCTTTCATGAATAAGGACTCGGTTTGTGGCGAGTATGAGAAAATAAGTAGGTAAGTATACAAATTACAAATGTACGCTGAGGAAATAACTACGGTTTAAGTTAAAGTATAGGTGGCACTTTGCTCTTCCAGACGTTTTACAACAACATCCAAGTCCTTCTTCAACTTGTCTTATACGTTTTACAAATAGGACTTTCTGCAACTACGACGTATTGTCTATTATGAGATTCAGGACCTTTTGCATACATAGACCTTTTTCAACCCGGACATTTAGTTAACAGACACGTTTTACAATCATGTCCTTCAGAACCCAACCCATTAAATTGAATGGCTAGTGTAAAATTTAATTTAGTTCCTTACTACAAAATTAACTACAAGTTTGCAATCTACTCCCAATACCAAATAATAAAACCCAGACATTAGCCAATCAAAGTGCTCATCACACAAGTAGATTTGTCCTGAGAGGGAATTAAACCACGAAATTGGGGGACCATTTTGTAGCTTGATACTCTACCCACTAGCTGACTAGTCCAAAAGGCCAATCATATTATATCTCATTACCAATTTACTTGGTAGGTATAATAAGACTATTGTTATAAGCAAATATTATTATAGCCGATTCGCTACGCGTTCATAACCATTCACTCGCCTCTCTCTGACTTCACAGACGCGAGAACAAAACCAATTTGACATTTCTCATTACACAGCGACCACAATATGCGTTGGACTAACTAGTTCCGCTGTACGATCTGTTATTATGTTAATGGGGATAGTTTAAGAGGCTTTGAGGCACGATGCCTTTGCCTCCGCACACGTGAAGCTGTATACAATTACACCGGCGTCTTTTATCTGTCAATAAAATGCAATAACTGTTTGTAATTAATGCTTCAGACTTGACGCTTCTGGACATTCGTTACTACAGAACAAACCCCTTTGTGTTTTGTGTCGTTATTTCAGAACGGTTGGAGACATTCAATTATAGATAGTCGGCAAAGACAGCTGGCAAAATGTTTAGAAACAGAACTAATATTTTGCATGTTGGCGACATTGTCATAATGCTGTCAAAAACGTCACTTATGTCAGTTGATAAAATAATGAGCTACCCACATTTTGCCATGAGATCAAATGGACGCGGTACATGTACTTACAGAGAAAAGTAGAAGTTTGGAGATACCTCTAGGTACCCCTGTTTCAGAGCAAATATTTAAGGAGAAAGAAGACACATCTTATTCAGGACAAGTGAAGGAAACCATCTTTATACAGAATGTAGGTATGATTGATATTGGTTGCTACACATGCAGAGTCGCTTATACAAGACACGACAACATGCAACTTGGATTTTCAAAAGAGCGCATTTACAGTGACGTTACAGTCTTCAGTGACTGTATTCATTTAAACAAATCGAAAAAAAAACAAGAGTTGAAAGGTCGTTTTCAACTAAGTTGTATCAATATTTTCTAACAAAAATCTCTAGGATTTACATTAAAGAGTTTCAAAGAACGCCGACGTCGTATAAATCAACTGGAAATTATCATAACGAGCCAGTTTCGTAACGAAATTCTGGCTTTCTAAGAAATTAATAATGTCCGCTATAAACTGTGATTTACAACTTTACGGCTTGTATAGGTATGTCGTCTTTAAATTAGGTGAGGCGATACACACAGATTATGTGATGACATTTGGATTTTGAATATGGAATATCATTATAGAGAAGCAGTTACTTTAAAAAAAAATGAACCTACCTAACTTGTGCAAGTTTTCCTGTTCTACCTAATAAAAGTCGTTTTGCGCCGAATACGATCAGAACTTATGCTGAAATTATAACAGTGATACAATATAAAATCTAAAGGGTCAAGAAATAGTCAAGAGTATAAGTCAAGAGTATAAAGGAGATAAAAGTGACAAAGAAGATAGGGTTGTTTTTCCAACATCTGGAATTGTTCTGAAAAACCTTTCCGAGCAAATACTTCACGCGTCTGAAGTCGCGTGCCTAAGACGCTATTTCATATTTCAAACCTACGTAATGTCAATAATTAATACGACATCTAAAGAATCCAGATTTACGCGATAAGATTTCGAAAACTGTCTTCATTAGCGCATTGCATTCGAAAGCAAGAACAAAACGCATGTCTGGAATAGCTGGAATGTTTTCATTCAGTGAGCATTCCTGATGCACGAGCTCACGACCTAATTTAGTATGTGGGGTGCCAGGAATCGTGACGTTTCGGTTTTCTTTAAAAAGACTACAGTTTCCGCGGCTTGGCTTGGTATGTTTTGAAGCGCTTGCAATGTATCTATGTTCAGTATGACTAAAGCAGTTTGTGCTATGTTTTGAGAGATCAGTCAGACTTTGTTGTCTTTTCTATAAATTAGTTTCACACTGGTCTATATTCCTATCACATTTTCCAATACTTGCCTGTCTACCCATACAGTGTGACGTTACATAAAATTATTTTCTAAATCAGTCAAAAATAAATTGCTGAGGCAAAGAACCTAACGTGCAACCGAGTTGAGAATAATGTCTCTTTCTACTGATGTATATTTAAAATCTAGATGCATCGAACTAGTATCGTATTGCAAACCATGTTAGTATGTGGTCTGCAACGACTGCAACATGATACTAACTTGGTTGTCTATACAAATGATTGCATCGCAACAAAAGATGGATTCTCAAACAAAAATTTATGTAAAAATACAAGCAAGTCAGTTGCACGATTCAGTCGTAGCTGCGCAGTCGCAAGAGATTTACAACCTTTTTATTGCCGCCATATTGAATGTTATTGCTCACAGGACAAGAAACATTTTTCAAAATCAACAAATTTTCGTTTACAATGTGCTACAGGGCTAGTTTTTCTGTTGCCTCGTCACAAAATGTGTATTTTGTTACAACCACGTGAAGTTTTACAGCTGCGACTAATTATATTTTTTGTGTAAGGCAACTGAACGTAGGTTATTTATTATGCAGTAAAAATGTCATAGTGGAATAATAATGAGGAAGATATTCAACTAGGTAGGTACGTAATTGCCGAATTATTATGGTAATGAATGAGATAGGCAGTTTATGATATGACTTCTGGATTATAAGGTCTGTAACTTCAAGGCTGCAATCCACGCAAACAGTGTTGAACCCGTTGGACCTACGTCAATCAGTGGACTGCTTTAAAGGAATGAGAAGGTAGAAAAGTAACAGGAGCTCGGACCTTTACATATTTTTGGTGAAGATGATGCTCCATCCCTTGTTAATGTGGATATTATTTCTATATTCTTTTGACTCGCAAGCTTTGCAGGTTACACTGCTCCGAAAACTCTGTTTGCAAATGCATCCAATCTTATTAATCTTCTACTTATTACAAAATTGATCATTAATATTCAAAAATTACCGTAACATATTATATAGCAACTGTTCTGTTCGAGCTCGTAGCATGCAATGCGCCGGCCGGCCATGTTTGCCGCTAGCCGCTACTAAATTGGCAGTCCTCGCCGGCTAGTGATTTATTAGTTCTCGTTTATTTTATTTCCCAATTCGTTTTAGTTACAGGCTCGATGTTCTTCTAATGTTCTGTTAGAAAATAGTCCCCGCACCGAGGTGATTTATATCAGACATTTTAAGAAATCGAAACACGAAATTTCCATTTGTTTGATGTCGAAAGATTTTTAGTAGGGTTGTAGTCGATCGTAAGGTGGATAAGGATAAGTAAGACTTATTAGTAGGGGGTTAAGGTAAGGATGGGTCACTTTTTATAGACACCAAATTGTTGAAATTACTTATAGAAGAATCAATATCATAAAATTGGAAGAGCGTTTCTTGCTTCGCTTGCTTATCGATAGTGAACATTATATCTTTGTTTTGAGATGTTTTAGGAGTAGCTGTAAGTGCCCAATTATTGGCAATCAATTGATAAGTGAAGTATGTACTTGATTTACAGATTAGATTCACAATTACACGGTTTTGTGCATTCTTTATAGGTACTTCCATATCTAGCTAGTGGCTACTGGTATTATGAATTTATGCCGATTTGTTCAGACTAGGAACCAAAATAAACGCCTTGTGAAATAAAATGTCTACGATCTCCCGACACCACAAGTACCTAACTAAGTCGCATAAATGCCTTCATATTCCATCAAAAACTGTTGTAATAGCACCAGAAAATAAAAGACATCTTCAGTGACACTATGAGGAGCAATGTCATTTAGCATGTCTGATCTAGGTATTGTAAGTCAATGTACTTCAACCATTGTCCTAACGGCAGCATATATTAGCTAAAGTTATACAAAGAGCAAGTTCCATTTGTTTCAAACCGTTTGAAAGCGTGACTTATTACTGAGAAAACAATAAACTCAACCGTCTAGCGCTTGCCTAGAGGAATTTGAACTCAGTTAACTCTATTCAAGTTTAAATAGCTTTGTGTAAGCTCCCCGGCTCTGACTACAAACAATGATAATAATTTTCTGATTTTGTATTACAATACATGTTCGTGTTTTGTAAAAGTTCTCGTTTCCTCTCGCTTAAGGACACAATACCAATACATTACATGTACCAGTACCACCTTAAATCGACTTGTGTACATAGGTAATCTACCTGTAGTATTTTTGGAGTTAGGGCGGGAATTTGAACAATGGTCGACTTGCTGTTTAATACTTTACTCATATTACAATAGGGATCAGTGAAGGTTAGGGTGATACTATAACACATGTGACAATTGGTAATTTATTGGGGTAACGCTCGGGACCGGACCAACAATACCCTTAGCAGGTTGCTTACCTGCTCAAGGCAATTGTTCGATTTGACTTACAGGAAAGTTGGCGTAAATAGCGTCTTTCGTTTGTGTAAAGTGAAATATTGGGTGTCAAATGGTTTGATCTATACAAGTACAATATAAAAGACACAAGGTAATAATAAAAATCTTACCATACTGATGCAGCAAGGCCGAAGTAGTACAGCAGAAGGAAAACAACAGCACAATTCGGGTTGGCTAATCCGTCGTGAGCCAGTAGCATACGTGTGGGCGAAGTGGAATCTTTTGCACATCCAGCCGCTGCACGACCGGCGGCTGCCCGAACTCCCCAACCAGCAGCTGCAGCGCACCGACACAGAGCCACGAGCACCAGGGCTCTTTCTCCAGCCCCTCCTCGGTCTCCGCACGCCAACTGTGCTCCAACAGCTGCTAAAGTGCAAGCAAAGCTAAGAGCAGCCCAAGTCGTCAACCATACTTCTGCAGCTTTCCTCTGTCCAGATTCCCACAGTACTTCTGCGTCGCAGAACTGTGCACAACGGGCCGAACCTCTAACCCACACCCAGCTGTTAGGTTTGATCAACTTTTGACATGCTCCCCTTCCACCAGTATTGGCGACGTTCAGGGGAACATTGCCCACCGGAGGAGCTCGCTCTCCCGGCCCTTCCATACACATATGTTCGTGGTTATTTTCAGCCGGGAATAAGGAACAGTCCAACTCCGGTGGCCAGAGGAAGCCGAATTTGTAAAGCACAGGATAACATTTCTCGTAGACGCTCTCGCATAGCCCTCTACAAGGTCCTATGGGAAGAGCAACTTTGTCGGTACACATTGGCACGTAAACTGAACACAAAAACAGGTGCAGCTGCGAGGAACAGCCGTATTGAACGAGAGGGCTGAAGGTCTGCAGCGTCACATCAGCATCTGCTTGCAGGCTGTGTCGCGCCAAGTTGGGCATTCCGGTCTGGTTGTATCCAATGTTCTTGCACATCGCCACTTTGATAGGTTCACATGTCCGCACGGAGGCCTCAGCGGTCACTCCTGCCACAAGGGTCACAGTTAAAACAAAAACGTTAAAGCACTTCATATTCGATTGAAATATTTATCCTACGAATCACAACAACGATTTCATTGTAGTCGAGAATATTTACGCGCGAGCGTCGCGGTATCTCGAAGTACGTACACGACGTGCGTCTCGAGTCGCGTCTCAAGACGGTTGTGTTGTGCGGCTACGGGCCGCGGCCGGAGGGGGGAGCACAACAAAAAAAGGTACGCAGGTATGCGTTGCAGTTGCGGCGCGAAAGGGAGAGAAATGTCCGAGAACTGAGGAGCCAGGGACCGGCCGATGTCGGTGTCCGGCTGGCGGCTGCCGGCGCTCGTCACGCGTGCGGCCGTCCACGCTACAGCGCGCCTTATCACTGCCTCTCCTTATCACCTAGGGTAGATTTTGACTCGCGGTGTGTTTCCTTTCGATACAGTATGGATTTTTTGATAAGTTCTTCATATCGCACGCGGCACATAAGAGAGCTGATTAAATTAGATAGGGTATTACATTTTTAGATATTGTTTATTAAGATTTACAAACCTAGCAACTGTTTTTAAAACACATGCAATAATTGAGTAGGGTTATACAATAACAATAAAACCGCGATTTAGTATAAACTACTTTAGACAGTCTGGATATTTGTATTGTTGCTTACCGCTGAAGCAATGTATCATGTGGAAACGAATTTCATCCATCGCTTACAGGCGTTAGGCGAGTACAGACAAATGGCTGCATTGAGTTGGCACGTTGGCAGCGTTATCCTGGTTGAGGCTTCAGCATCGTTTATAGTGTCATGTGTACGCTGAGATCTTCGGAGTTCCGACTCTGTTGTCATCACATTTAGCTTCAGGCAGCGCCTTCTTCGTCGGCGTTTTTCTCGCACCTGTACTGGTCCTGGTACCCTTTGAATTTATATTCACTATTTAGTCTTCATTAGTTCGGGTTTTGCCCGGTGAACGTTAAGCCGTTGGTCCCGGTTGCCAGTAAAATGGCAGTCGTTAAGCTAAGTTGAAGGCTTTATTTCAACAGCAGGCAGTCACAACCTGCGCCTGTCCATTTAAACACGGCAATACGGCTCACCACCTATTACGTGGGACAAATTATACGAAGGTGAAATGTGGGCATATAATATGCCTCTGCCTACCCCTTCGGGGATAAAGGCGTGACCATATGTATGTATGTATGTATGTAGTTCGGGTTTTGCCCGGTGAAGAGAATGTGGCTGAAGTGGATCGCAAGTATGACTAAACCCCGGGACCCTAATGTCATACAGGTTACTATTGGGCAGCATTCTGGTTTTTCATGTGGCGAAGAGCATACCGATCTTTTACAGACTTGTGGCACTAGTTTTTCGGGTACTTTTTTGGTATATGTTTCTGAAAAAACTAAAAAGGATCATCAAATTAATTTACAAAATGTTCCCATAATTGAAATACAAATTAAATTTTGAAATAAATTTATTGTACATAATTTACTACATATATTGTATTTAAGCATTACTGTATAAATTTTTATGAAACATAAATAAGTAGGAAAAACGGTATGTATAAGGGTGAACATTATTATTATAGTAGGTAGTACAAAATTGGACCAAAACGTAGATCATACGGATCGCCGTGGAGAAAATTAAAATATTTACACTGCAAGGAAAGCTGTGATCTATCTGAGGACCATATACTTATATTTACGACTAAAATGAACGATAAATACTTTTACAATAATCTTATTATAATACATTTTTTTTATTTTTAACACATATTTAGTAACTAATATTGTTATTTGATAGTTTATAACTTTTTTGCCAGCCTATCCGCACTGGGGCGATACACAACGCGTGTACCATCTTGCATAATAACAATCTATGTTCTAGCCATTCTTCAATAAGTCTTTATATATCGCATCTCAAATAGCTCTCAAATCTTGACATTTTTACATACTTTTAAACTAATTTATAATACAACATTCACAATTTTTTAACAAATACACCCTCCCAATGATGAACTTTTACACTAATACCAAAAGTATAGTTAAAAAATTATGTAGCAACGAATCCATGTTTAATAGACAGGCCACTTGACGAGGAGCAAAGGAAATGGAGAAAACGCGTTTCTAGAGTGGAGACCGCGACTCGGTAAGCGTAGGGTAGGAGGTCCACCCGCCAGATGGACCGACGAACTAGTAAGATCGCAGGCTGGGACTGGATGCGGAAGGCACAGCACCGTGTAGTGTTGCGTGAACTGGGAGAGGTCTACGTCCAGCAGTGGACTGCTATAGGCTGATTTGATTGATTGAGGGAAATGGGCAGAGACGTAGTGTGGCTGCTTACTTGTCATGTTGCTCGTCATGCTCAAAGACTTCTATATAAACTGAGGTAGACATGCTCTACGCACCGATTTTTGAAACCTATAAACTGCGCTAATTAGCAGCGTTGTTCGCACTGTTGTGAGTCAAAACTTCGAGAGTAGGTAGTCGACTCGCCATTGGAGACCATACGCCTTCTCTTTTACTCTTGTTCTATCCGTATATTACTATTGTGTGTGGTGACAATTACGTAAATAGTATTTATAAGTGAGTGTAGTCTTAGAAATGTGTGTGTTTGAGGATTGCTTTTGAAATCTCGCTTGTTAGCGTACGGCGCGTCTACCTCAGTTTATATACAAGTCTTTGGTCATGCTGCGAATACTGCGATCCACTTTATGTTAGTTTTAGCGCGATTCAAAAGAGCAGCAGTACGAACAGGGGAATCGCGAGTAAGAGAGTGTGGCTGTAGCTGGCAAAGCGGAGGGCAGTGCATGTCATAGTGTGACTTGAGGGTTAGTTGTACGGAAGCCGTCACAGCTACCGTAGTAGGCAGAACAGAACACCTAGTGGTTTTACTCGGCGTAGCACCTACTACCCGTTCGCTCTAACTTTGCCGCTGGCGTAGAAGCGTATACCCGAATTGTTTATTAGACGAAGTAAATTGACAGTAGCTAATGTCACTTCGTCATAGAAAATACGCAACATTGTATGAAGAAGTGACATTAGTTGCTGTCAATTTACGTCGTCTAATTAAAAATTCGACTTTAGTATGGAGCCGAGCGGTAAAGTTAGAGCGAACGAGCAATATGAGGGATTTTAAACACGAAAAAAAAAGATGACCATGTTGATAGTCTTGTGAACAGAGAGAGTGGCTCTTAATTAGCTTTTTTTAACGTAAGGAAAATCCTACAGAGATGCTATGCCAGACTAAAAACCACACGTATCATACCTAACAGCCTACGGTTGAGAGCCCCGGGTAAGCCCTCGTAAGGATGTTCCCAGGACTCCCAACAGACCCACGGCTACCACTGCGGCGGCTCTCAATTCCATAGATGCCGTCATGGTTATAGCATTAAAATAGAGCGTCTCGTCCCTGCTAGCTTTTGAACTAATACTAGATTGTCACAGTACAAAAAGACGCGGTACAGCAACGTATGTTGTTAATATCGACTTTGAAAAGTTCTCAGAGGTCGTAATATAAAACTAGTACAGTAATCGGCAAAGTTCTTGAGCAACGATGAGTAACTTCGTGATATCTTTTCTCACTATACCACCAACTAAAAAAGTTATTAGCTAACACAATAAAATGCCAAAAATAGAAAAATAGCGTTTTTCAATGACAATATTTTTGCATGTAAGTGTAGATGCGCAAACTTTCTCCCACCACCTCACGCGATGCTCAAGTTGTTTGCCGGCTACTGTAATTTCGTTGCTACATAACTCTTTCCAATACATAATGCTAATACGTCGACAAATCAAATAAAAATAAGGAATGCTAAATACACGATACTAGCGCCACCTTTCGTTATTTGGGGTTACAACTAACATAATAATATATTTTATAAGTAATATTGTACATTAAGTTATGATCATAAATGCCACGGTACGGGTCAACCACTTTGGAGATTTTGAATCTTTCAGACTCAAATTTGGCCTCAATATTTGTAAACATATAAATAGCATCACTCAGAAGATTCAGTTTTCTTAATATAATGCCGATAAATGTTGATATAATAATAATATTGAATGAGTTTAATATTGATCAGTGTTATCTTTCCCTCAATCAAATGTGTTGAAAGAGAAAATTTCAGGCTATTCTTCAATTTATAGAATGTTGTATATTGAAGAGTACTAAAAAATCCCGCCAAAATACTATACTTATCTATTTCGCCGTGGCTTATCTGGTACAGATTCTTGGTTCAAAGCAAGGGCTTTAGATACTTGGCGCCCGGATATTTCTTTTTATTTATTGTAAAATATCACCCTTGGACACTCAGTTTACAAAAATTATGGCGATATTGCAAGTTTTATACAAAAAAAAATTGACAGTCGGAATAAAAATATTGAACTTACAAAAGAAGCACAACCATGCAATAATACAGATTGTAAAGATTAAATAAGAGAAATATTTCAATATAACTTAATTCTGTACCTACTAGAATAGCTCTCAATTATTAATGTTAGAAGTAAGATTAACAAATACAGTGGCATTTTTTAAGGGGTTTATTATCTACTGCGAAAACACAATTTCAATAATATTGTCGGCTAGTCACAGAGTATATAAATCGACAGCTGAAGTCAACATAAATGAAATACATTACTACAGCACTTTCATAGCGTTACATTTCAGAGATTAAAGTTTCTTAGAAGACTTTATAAGTGTCACGTGGCCGTGGATCATTTTTCCAAAAGTGTGGTTTTACTTGGTTTAAGTCTAGCGTACCATACGTGGGGACTTTTATATATTAAAAAAAACGTTGAGTTAAGTTCCGATTCATGTTATAGATAGCTCTGCTAGGCCACGCGGCCACGCTAAGGATAAGTTACCCCTGGGCTATAAAGAAAATGGGTGTGATCAACTTTGACAGCTGGTAACTCTGAAATGTGACACTTAATGAGGTTTTTGTGATTAGATTAGTTTGTATTGATATCAGCTACAAATTTATATACATTTAATGCCCAGCCGACAATAAGACAGTAGGACGTCGAAGGTGCGTACAAAATTCTGAAACCCTTTATTTTTCTATGAGTCGCTCTCACTATTTGATAGTTCAAGCAAACAAAAATTGCACTAAAATTGCTATAACCAACAAGACGTATCGAATACCAAAATCTTTTTGTGAAAAAATGTACTGGAAGCGACATGACACATACATATCAAATATACTAATTACATGTATACACAATACATAGATATATCAAATAATTTTTAGCCCTACTGTAAAAATCGATGATAATGATTAAATACTGTGACTTTGCGTATTTCATTTAATGATAAGTTACGTTTAAAAATAGCCTCTAAACTGTTTTAAACAATTTAAGTAAGGATTTAGTAGTTTTATAAAATTGCATTTTTCTTGTAGTATTTGGTTACTTTTTAACACCTTGCAAAAGACTTTAAAAGACAAGAGATATAAAAATATGTAATATAAAACGCGTTTTACACTTTGATTGAGTTCATTCACAAATCTTTCACGTGGGCAGGCCGAAATGTTAGCAGAACAACACTCTAATATTAGCGGATATCAGCGAATGGGGCGATACAGACAATACAACATAATAGACAACGCTTTACCGGGGTTACGCACTCACTGACGTTAAGTACTGAGACTACCATACCGGTTGGCCCACCCCTTTTTGTTATCCAATCAGGCGTAATATTAAAGTCGTACGATTGTGATTACCATGACCTTGAAACACTCCACCAATATTAAGTGATTACGTTCTCATAGCGGAGTTCATTTAAAAGCGTTGTCTTTAAGGTTGTATTGTCTGTGGGGCGATACAACTTATACAGGGAGGTCATAAGTCTCAAATACGAACCATAAAATAAAAAAGAATATCTTTAGCCAGCGTCCATTTGAGAAATATGAGTTACTTTCTAAATAATAAACAATAACAATTCTATATTCATAATATATGATTCACATCTCATGAGATTACATAAATCAAATAACATACCAGTTTGTTTTAAAGCGCGTGTACTTCTGAAACCGTATTTATTATTTAAAGTTTATAAACTTTTGGACATTTTCTTATTAATAGACAGTTTTGAACTACTTTTTATCTCCCTCCTTTACGGTAGATTACAGCTATATAGCTCCCGATAAAAGCTCACCAATGAAGGATATGATAATTTTACTAAGCTATTTGTGATCAATGCTGTTAAACTTCAACAATGTTTTGGAATTAACGGCGCATTCGTTTGCACATCTACGAATTCAGACTTTCATAGAACGACGGTTCATGGAATTTTTATGCCAATTTTGTTGGGGACATGTCCCTTAGCTAGAGTTGTTCCTGAACTTGTGCACTCTTTCTTCCCCTTTTAAGCTTAGTGGGTAAGAAAGAGATGGCTGCCGCCCAGCCACGTCGTCAAGCGACATAAGAAATTTACTTCTATGTAACGTCTGAATTCCTGGTAATCTAAAACGTACAAAATTAAACGCATTGTCAAACAGGGTGTTGAACTAGAATCAAATTGATATTGACGCTTTAGCGTAGCTTATGTTAAGTCTGAGAATAAAAATTGCTTGTCTATACATTTTATTTTATACATCTCCTCTTAATGGCACTAGTCTCAAACACAAAATTAGATAGTACATTAGAAACCTACATACTAAATTCGCTGAGGCTACGCACACATAAACACCACTCACAGAGTTCACAGACACGAAGTCAACGGATTTTCATAGTAGTTTTCGATACAGCTTTCTACGCGAGTATGCATAGGCGGGGCCTACCCCTATGCATACTCGCGTAGAAAAAAAAGTACAAACTACCCGTTCGCTCTAACTTTGCCACTGGCGTAGAGGCGTATACCTAAACTGACCATACGTCCCGTTTTGAACGGGACTGTCCCGTTTCTCGGTCCCTTGTCCCGTTGTCCCCAAACATAGCGCCGGGACGCTAAATTGTCCCGTTTTCCGAAACCTTGCGAATTTTTTAAAATTTCGTTGCTCGTGGGACATGCGCGGTCGGGGAAGTTAGAGCCAGTCCGTGTTTTCACTCCACTATTGTTTTGTTTTTGTATGAAATTCGTGAAGTAGTTTAGTGGTAAACTCATAACTAAATTGAAGTTTTAAATTGCTTTGAAATTTTACTTATGGGTAAGGTAATGCCGAAACACAAGTGTTCATTTAATTTCAACATACAAGCAAAGTAACCATTTATTGAGCAAACGACCAATTATTACCTACGGTGCCGAGACGTGGAAACTTACAGTGGGGCTTGTCCATACCCTTAAAGTTGCGCAGCGAGCAATGGATCGAGCTATGCTTGGGGTGTCTCCGAGGGATAGAATCCGAAACTATCTTATCCAGCAGAGAACCAAAGTGGTCGAAGAACAACCGATGGCCGATCTAGCAAACGAGTTCTTGAGTTGAGATCGGAGACCAGCGGAGAAAAATGTATCTAGAAAAGGTCGCAGGCTGAGACTGAATGCGGAAGGCGCAGGACCGTGTGTTGTGGCACGGATTGGGAGAAGCCTACGTCCAGGAGTGGACTGCCATAGGCTGATTTGATGCTATAACAAAAATAGGTACTAAAATCAGACAAAAAGGGGATAAATGAAAATTCTTAGTGGAAGATCGCGCACGTGCATCCTGTGCCCAAGAAGGGTGACAAGGCCGACATGGCTAATTACAGGCCTATAGTCAACACTTCGTCCCTTTTATCAACGGTGATAGAGCGTGTCAACAATACACAGCTCCTAAGGTACCTTGAGGAAAACGACCTGCTCAGTGACCGGCAGTACGGTTACCGTCACGGTCGCTCCACAGGCGATCTCGGCTGGGCTACCGAGCTACGGCTATCGAGAGTAAGGGCGAAGCTCTAGCGGTGGGTACTCGACATTCCTAAGGCCTTTGACCGGATCTGGCACCATGGTCTTCTTGCGAAATTGCCCTCTTATTGACTGCCCAAAAGTTTATGCGGTGGGGTGTCTAGCTTTCTGGCTGGTAGAAGCATCAAGGCCGTCGTTGACGCCTTTCTGACTGCATGGCCATAAACGCTGGAGTACCACAAGTTATCCCGTACTCTGTTTCTGCTGCATATCAAGACATGTTGTCTATTATTAACGGCATTCATTTTTATGCGGACGACAGTACGGGGGACACTTGTTATACGGGCCGTCCCGGTATCTCTCGGGCTGCAGTGGAAGAAAACCGTGAAAAATTGGTTTCTGTAATCGAGAGTACTCTCACCAGAGTGTCCAATTGGGAAAAAAATCTTTTTCTATTCAACCCTACCAAACCACAAGTTTGCGTGTTTACCACAAAAATAAAAAAACGATTTACTTTAGCGCCACAATTTCAAGGCACATCTCTCCCGATCTCTGACAGTATACGTACCTATCCTTGGTTTTGACTCTAGTGACGTTCAGTTCCGAAGCCATTTGGAGAACAAGACCAGGCTGGCGTCCAGGAAGCTCGGTGTGCTCAACAGCTCAATTTTACTGCGGCACACGCAAACACTGCTACTCTCTAAGTAAACTACATAGAGAGAGAAAAACTACATAGAGAGTTGTATTGGGCTGGCCTCGCGTAAACTTGGAGTCCTAAATAAGGAGAGGCGGTACTTTACGCCACATCAGAGATGTTTACTCTACAAGATGCAAATTCGTCCCTGCGTCGAGTACTGTTCTCTTCTTTGGGATGACTCTGCGAGGTACTTACTAGACGCGCTTGACGCTATGCAGAGACGTGCTATCCGAATGATTGGTGGTCCTGAGGTGACGAGAGGCCTAGAACCGTTAGCGCAGCGAAGAACCATAGCGTCCTTGGCTGCTTTCTACCGAATGTATCACGGCGAATGTTATGAAGAGCTCTTCAACCTGATCCCTCCCTCTCCTTTCCGATCCCGAACAACGCGTGCCGGGCAGAGATGCCACTCATACACAGTGGAGAGAATCGTTGCCAGAACTGAGCGTTTCTAAAAGATCGTTCCTTTGTCGAACTGTAAAAACTTGGAACGACCTGCCCGCACACGTGTTTCCCTCATCTTACAATCCCGGGTTCTTTAAAGGAGCGTGAAGAGGCACATCACAGGGCCGCCAACTTGAGGACTACTGTCAAAAGTGGCCCCCAATCGCTAGATGCGCCACGGCTTTCCATCAGGCTGGTGGCGACGTCAATTTGGCGTGCTGAATATAAAAAAAATAAAATAAAAAAAAAGTCGCAAGTGCGGCCACGCAAGGAGTACTGCTGTCACCTTTGGGCGGGGGCACCTGAATATCAGTTTCGACCGGTCGACTCTGTGCAAAAGCAAGCCATGAGAGTTGTCAAGGATCCTTGCTTGCTGGCGGTGTGGAACCTCTTCGCGACAGGAGAGACAGACTATGTGCGTGTTCTACCGCCTGTACAACAGTTTGTTCTGTGAAGAATTGTTTAATATGATGCCCATGGCTACTTTCTATCGTCGCACCGCTCGCCGTACACATGGTGTTCGTCCTAAAACTTTGCTTGTCTGCCACCTTAGTGGTATAAAAAGTGGAGGGATGGGGTCCAATAGAACAGTTTTTCTTTTTTGCCGATTTTTGGTACGGATCCCTTAGTGCGCAAATCCGACTCGCACTTTGCCGGTTTTTTGAAAATAATGAGATTATGTTTATTTTAATTGTTTACCTGCCAACTGGGCAGAAAAACTTATGTGTCCCGTTTTGAGATCAAAAATAAATGGTCAGTTTACGTATACCCGAATTGTTAATTAGACGAAGTAAATTGATAGTAGCTAATGTCACTACGTCATAGAAAATACGCAACATTGTATGAAGAAGTGACATTAGTTGCTGTCAATATACTTCGTCTAATTAAAAATTCGACTTTAGTATGGAGCCGAGCGGCAAAGTTAGAGCGAACGAGCAGTACGTGCTCTGTACCTTATTATTTAAAGTCTCAAAGTACACGCTCTTTAAAAGCACAATAATAAACTATGCACAAAAGACGTCCGCGCGCAGTGGCCACCAGCGACTGACTAGAGGTGGTGCGAGTGAGACAGCGTCGCGTCTAAACGCACTCGGAGTGCTTCTCTGTCGCGTGTGACGTCAGCGAGTTCCGCACACAGCGCGCGACAGACGCGGTGTAGTACTGCATTTTGCTCCTGCAATGCCTTGAAAAGGAGAACGAAAATATATTTATTCATATATCACAAAGTATAACTTATTTACTATATTAGTTTTACATTTCCTGCCCGATTCGCAAGGCAATAGGTAAACAAAAGAATACGGCAATAATTTTTTTTTGGTCGGTTCAAAGATTCTTTGCCATTTCAAATTTTTTAAGTCCAACCGGAAGTCAGTTTAAAACGTCCCTATTACTTCAGTAGTAGATACAAGAAGTAAAACAGAAATATGTTCCTCATCAAATATTATATTAGGTTAAATAAATAAATATTCACGGACATCTCACACAACGCTATTTGATCCCAAAGTAAGCTAGGAATAACCTGTTGTGTATGGGTATCAGACCACGGATATTAATACTTATATACTTTTAAATACATACATATTATACATAGAAACACCCAGACTCTTGAGACAAACATTTATGGGTCACATTGTCTCCGGTGGGAATCGAACCCACGACCTCCAGCGCCGCAGGCGGTATCACTACCGACTGCGCCACAGAGGCAGTCACTTCCGGTTGGAAGTTGGACGGAGAGCCAGAAGTGGATTAAGAAAGTCACTGTACACAAACTGAATAAGATGTAAAGTGAAAATGTATTTAGACAAAATTAAAATAAAGTTGACATTCGACTGACAACCAGAACTGAGGTTTTAGGGCCTCGGGCTCCTAATTTTAACGCGAGCAATTCCGGAGTGGGGGCTACTTTAAGCCTTTCTCCAACCCGCTTCAATGGGATTTTTTATGTGATGACTAAAAGCGATTTATCTACTTGGACTTGGTTATAGTGGCAGTATTCCAATTCTTACCTTAACATCAGGTTCCGCCTCACCCGACTCGCGCGTCGGTTTCCTATAAACTTCGAAGGCGCCATGCATTTTCGGTGCATCCTCCCTATTGTAGCCGAAACCCTCAGGGTCATAGTCTCTTGGGGCGAAGGCGTCAGGCGGGAAGGAGGGTTCTCCTTCGCTGCGCTGGTTGTGTAAGCGACGCGAGGGTTCCGCGGAAGGGGAGGCGCGGGGAGGGGGCTGTGGGGGGGCGGTGGGGGCTCCCTTTAGGCGGGTCAGGTCGAGGGAGGAGGAGCGCGCGTGGTTACGTAAAGGTCTAGGTGGCGGTGGGGGAGGGGGTTCCTGTGGACAATACGTAAATGGTAAGTAACGTAAGAATAGTGTTTGACGAAATTGTTCCTCGTTAAAAATACTTAATAAGTCTGCGATATCGTATCATTCATTATCTTTTAAGGTTGATTTGATTTGTTTTTAAATTAAGCTCGCCAAATTGACGTCGCCAGCCAACGGAAAGCCATGACGACATCTAGCTATTGGGGGCCACTCTCACAGTCCGTAAGACGATGTGCCACTTCGCTTGAAGAACCCGGGATTGTAATATGAAGGGAACACGTGTGCGGGCAGGTCGTTCCAAAATTTTATAGTTCGACAGAGGAACGATTTTTTGAAACTATTTTATACTTAAGATAGTTTAGTCTTCACTATCTGGAAGTCATCAAATTTACCATTGAGTATGTTATTTTGGACGTACTACAAGTTAAAACATTAGTAAAGTATACGTTTGAAGGCCTGTCCTAGATTTCTGTGCCAAGCCGTATCTTGCGACTGGTATAGGCGAAGTAGGTTTGCTACACTTAAAATAAACATCTTACCTTTTTAGGCGCATACTGCAACGACTGTGGTCCCTCATCAGCGTGCACAGAAGATTCTCTAGCGGGGGGCGGAGGTAATACCCCTCCAGGTTTCACCGGTTTTCGAGGCTGCGGTCGCTGTATAGACTTGATTTCTGCACTAGCGCCATTAGGAGGCGGTTCTGGAGGCTGAGAGTTCAACCTTTTTGGGCTTGCCAGTTCAAACGCATGCCCAAAATCATCCCTCCGAGGGGATGTACTGGAACGCAAGTCACCTTCGCCGTGCGCTGGCAAAGTATTAGCGTCGGGAGTGACTCGAACCGCCACCGGATGGAATATCTTCGGATCGCGTTCGACGGCCGACTTGTGAAAGTCAAAGTTCACCGGTTTAGGACCAGGACTTGAAACGCTCGAAGTCGGCGAATCAACAAACTTCGTCCACTCTTTATTGTTAGCCTGAGATTCGGCTTTCGGTGGCGTGTGCGTCGGTGGTGGATGTTCCTCGGTTTTTTTAGCGGCTTTATTTTCGTAAGGGTCGATGGCTTTGGGTGCGAAGTTAAAGTCGGCTGAAGTTCCGGAGCTAAACATGTCTGAACCTAAGTCGACTAAGTCGGTAGTGACGGCTTGTTTGGAGAATCGCGAGTCGACTTTGGGTACAAGACAGGTTGGTAGCACTTCGGGTACGGGGACGTTCTTCCGCCTCAGCACGATAAGGTGCATGGCTATGCTGAACTCTTCGAGCGTGAGCATACCATCTTTGTTAATGTCGGAGAGTTGCCAAACTTTGCGGAGGTCAGGTACCGGCAGGTGCGATTTTTCGAAAAATAGTCTGAAAACAACATTAGAATGGATCAATTTTGTGAGAATCATTTTAATTTGTAGTAGCTCAGTGGTGAGAGCATCGCCCTTTGTAGGGAAATGCCGCGGGCTCTTTTATTCTGCACTATGTTTTATTGTTATAATTTCGAATTGTAGGGTTATAGATAAGTTGCATTGCATCCTAAGCTTTTGTTCGTTGTGGGTCGGCTTGAGAGCTACTTCAACCCATACCTACCTACTAATCTAAATTTTAGAACGACTTAATGGCCTTTTTATCATTAGGTAGTTAGAAATTTAAAAAAACACCTTGCTACATATTCCCATTTAACGAATAACAAGTACACAGGACCTGCCAATGAGATTGGCTTGAAGTTCCGACACATTATTTGCACACATTTACATTCAGAAGTGATGGTATCTATATTTTGCCCATTTCGTCATCAAATCACTCGGCGATATATCTTGTTTTAAATGTAAGACGTGAAAGCGAAGTGAAGCGCTCGTGGCCCCGTGCAGTAAGCCACTTTCACTATGGCCAGTAATTGGATGGGTGACCATCTATGTGACCACTTTGTGACATTTATTTGAGCGCTTCCGTGCTTCGGAAGGCACGTTAAGCCGTTGGTCCGGATGTCAGTAAAATGACAGTCGTTAAGCCAAGTTAAGGTCCTTTTAGGTGGCTTGAAAAATTTCAACAGCAGGCAGTCTCAACCTGCGCCTGTCTATCTCAACACGGCAATACGGCTCACCACCTGTTACGTGGGACAAATTCTAAAAAGGTGAAATGTGGGCATATACTATACCTTTGTCTACCCCTTCAGGGATAAGGCGTGACCATATGTACCTATGTATGTATCTAAATTTAAGACAACTTACCTGGCGGTTTGACCCGAAAGCAAGCCTCTCTCTGGCCGAAGTTGCGCGAACTGGCCAGCGTAATGCCGCGCCTGGGCGTCGCTGATGGCCCAGATGTCGTCACTTGGGTCACCCTCGCCGTCCTCGTCTGACGAGTGACGGTCTGATGATTCTTCTTCAGTACCTGGAGTTGGAAAAGACTTCTGTCACGAAAAGGTGCTCGGCATAAGGTATGGAGTTCTTCAATAGATGCTCATAATGCCAACCTTGCAAAAATTCTTGTAGATTTTGGTGTAACAACTTTGAGTGACATATACTTTTAAACAATCAATCAAATCAGCCTATAGGCGTCCATTGCTAGACGTAGGTTTCTCCCAAATTACGCCACACACAATCCTGCGATTCCGCATCCAGTCACTTCCTGCGGCCTTCTTAAGGTCGTCAGTTCATCCGGCGGGTGGTCGTCCTACCCTACGTGAACCAAGTTGGTTATTTGTGTGGTAGTTGTGTAAAAAAAATGTCCCTGAATGTTATTATTATTGAACAAATAACTGTATTACTGGTAACCTCCTAGCCCAGAGTTGTTGATCATGCGATAAGCATTTTACGCGAGTTTTCGCTCTCTGGAAGGCACAACACTGATGTTCCGATTCTCAGTGACAAGTAGTCATTTAACTTAGTCAAGTTTAAGACTTTATAGGTAAGAATTTCAACAGCAGGTAGACATAGCCTGCTCCTGTACATTTAAAAACTGCGAAAGGGTCTTTGGTGTTATAAACATCCATACGTTTCGGTGACCACTTGCGATCAGAAAAGCCATATGTTTGTCTAGCACCTCAGTATTTTAAGTCTTATACTACAGTGATAGATAACAACTACGGTACTTAATAAAAAATTTGCACTCTTATCCTTAGTACGAGGGCACTGATAATGAGTAATTAAGGTCAATTGAGTTTATTATAGCAAAGTGTGTATGACGTGAATGTTTGCTTAAAATATAGCGTCTTGTCACCTCATTCGTTAAATAACAAGAACATTGATATCATAAATATTGTTCAAAATTTACCTACACTATACCTAGCGCCTATTCATATTAGAGTGGTCGACATAGCTCGCCGAGTATGCGTTTTGAAGTGACAGTGGGCTGGCCACATCTGTAGAAGAATGGAGCAAGCGGGTTTTGGAATGGAGACCGCGACTTGGTAAACGTGAAGTAGGTCGACCCCCTGCCAGATGGAGCGACGAACTAAAGAAGGTTGCAGGGATTGGGCGCTTGCACACTGCCACGATAACGGTAACGACACGATATCGTAGGAGCGGTGTTTTGATACAATTACTACTACACGCTTTCACACTGCCACGATATCGTCACGATATCGCACGATATCGTGGACGATATTTACTGTCGTGACGATATCGTGTGACGATACAAAGCGCGGTCACAGTATACAGATACTTACAACAGTAGAGTAACTTCATAGAAACGTGCGAAACGGCTCACTCACACAGACGTGCGCATCTATTGACCCGTGACATTCCTGGAGCATGACATGTAGTGAGCTACAAGTCATGCTCCAGGTATCGTTTAAGGGTTTTTTTGGTATGCTGAGTACGAATCACGTGATAATTTTGCAATCCAATATGGCCGCCGCGCCGTAATCACAAAATTTCATGATGGGGTATCGTTTAAGGGGTTTTTTGGTATGCTGAGTACGAATCACGTGATAATTTTGCAATCCATTATGGTCGCCGCGCCGTAATCACGAAATTTTATGATGGGTATCGTTAAAGGGGTTTTTGGTACCTATGCTGAGTACGAATCACGTGATAATTTTGCAATCCAATATGGCCGCCGCGCCGTAATCACAAATTTCCATAATGGGTATCGTTTAAGGGTTTTTTCGTATGCTAGGTACCAATTTAATATAATTGGCCTTAATTTTACTTTTATTTTTTTTTAAGGCCTTAGTGTCTTGTTTTTTTAAAACCTCCAACAAATGAACTCGAAATATATGTTCTGGGTCATTCGAAAAAAAATATTAAACATTTCACTTCGCGCACACAGTTTATCGAAGAGAAGGTAATAAGTTCCCTCTAAATATCGCTTTTAGAAGAGGATCAACCCAAAATGTTCTTCTACAGTATCGTTTTTTTCTCCGTAAATATAAAAGATAAAGTAAACGTAACTTGTTCACTGCTGCCATTATTGCTTCTAATATTTTAATTAGCTTTAAGAATCGCGCGGTTACCTTTACTGGCGCAAAGCTACTAACCGAATAACAAGCTGTGGGTTATACTGTGTCAATTTCGTTCGGTTATATCGCTCAACGATATCGTACGATATCGTGGAACGATGTCGTACAATATCGTGGAACGATATCGTACGATATCGTGGACGATATCGTGCCACGATATCGTGCAATGTGCAAGCGTCCATTGACTGGATGCGCAAAGCGCAGGACCATGTGTTATGACGAAATTTGGGAGAGGTCTGTGTGCAGCAGTGGACTGCTATAGGCTGATTTGAGGATACCTAGCGCAAGATCACAGGCCAGGACTGGATACGAAAGGCGCAGGACAGTGTATCGTGACGTGAACTGGGAGAGGCCTACGTCCAGCAATGGAATGCTACAGGCTGATTTGATTGATTGATACCTAGCGGCCTGTAAGAAGGAAATTCTGACACATAGGTACTATCTGTCCTGACTATAACGAAAAAGTGGTCTGGACACTCGCTATCTTTATCGTTTGTCGATCGACAGAAAGAGATAGAACTTACTGTAAGTAGTAAGTGTCAGACTTAACTGTTCACAGACCAATATGGGACCTGCTGTAGTTGCAGGACAATGTGTGATGTCGAATATTCGGAAATGCTTAGGCAAGAAGGAGACTGTGATAATCTGATTTCATGCATTGTCTTAAGCCTGCATGGTTGTACTTGTAATTCAGTGCCCCAACTAGGGCGCCATCACCTGTTGCTATCCATGTAGACAGTAGATATAATCCCAAATATATTACGTATGACCATCATCATCCTTAGTGAAAGCAATCAAAAGCCGAGGTGACTTTTGATTGCTTTCACTAAGGACTGTTGGCTGACACTGACGCTGAATTGCAACCGTGTATTTTAAAATTTTAAGATGTAGCAGACGCTTTACAGTAGCGAAATGGTCTCATTTTTAGAATAAGCAATTAATTGAGCTGTAGTAGTTAACGGCAAATTGTTTACTTGCAGAAGGTAATCAGACTATGATTGTATTAGTTTTTTCTGGTGTGCGTACGCTTCCTCATAGCTCAAACGCGTATTAAACAATTCAAAAATTAGACACGTCAATAGTTAATCAAAAGATTCCTCTTGGCTCTTCTGACAATTCCGGACATTCCGGTTCGTTACAGTGTGTTAGAACTACACTTGCGATTCGCGTTTGAACATCAGTATGTGTTATATTGACACAAAAAATAAAACAGTGAATGTAATAAGTGCAAGCAATACTACCATGTGAATGGCCATTGCATGTTGCAGGTATCCAAAAAACTCCTTAGCTTACCAAGTAGCCTGGTGTGTTCCTCTCCGGTGCTCGCTGGCCAAACGCCTCTTCCAGTTGCACTATGTTCCCAGACAGGATGCACTCGCTCTGCGACGCTATTGGTAGGTGTCGGACTTTCACTGGCTGTACTCCAAGGGGACCCAGTCTTGCCTCTTCGCTGGAATTCAAAGTGACAATAATAATGAGTATTTTGGTGATAAAGGCTCACTGACATGGCCCAGCTCATTCTGACTTATAATTGTGATGTCTGGCAATCTCTGAAGATGTGGGGCATCCCTAGCCGGGTCGATGTAGAATCTACTTTTCATATCCCTCGGCCCGGCTATAGGGTGAGTCGGAACACCGCGGGGTTTAGTGGGTAGGACGGTCCCTTCTCCCGGGACCGGTGAGTCCCACACACCGTCCCAGCTACCCCCGTAGCTGGGATGACGGTGCCTAAATGCATTCCCCGCGTCAACAAAAAAAAAAATCTCTGAAGATGTCAAATGTATGAGATAAGGATGATCACTGTTACGATAATTTTAGCTTTTATTTCAGACATTAGAGAGGGATGGAAAGGGAGAGGTGTATTGATATCATATTGCCCGTCGCGTGTAATCTCATTGCTAATATTGCATTATTTTAAAATAATTTTTCCTTTCAAAATGTACCGTGTGTTGTGTGTTCTTTCAAAATGTGAGTGAACCTTAAACGATAGACATCATTAATATGATATTAAGGGTAACAATTTGGTAATAATATTAGGTTTACTTTTTACATAACTTTGACCATTTACGCAGAGCACTCACAACGAAACATTCTCATACAGGGTATTTCACACCCTAAAATAATTTTTGAAGTTCAACCTACCTGATATTTTAGCATTCAAACAAACAAACTATTCAGCTTTACCACATTATACATTTAAAATTCGCTAAGTTCAATGGCCCCCTATAATTATCTACTTCTATTTATATTTAGATAGAACACCCATACCCAACAGTGGGGGAAGTTATCAAACTTACAAAAATAGGTGTCCATTTCATATGTGATAATAATTATCTTTAAGTAGTTTGTCAACAAGTTTAATGTTGATCTAAGCAAGAATGTAGTAATTGTTAAGTAAATATTATATCTTCCATCATTAATAAATGATACTTTAAAGATATTGCTCAAACTGCAGTATAACAATCTTTGGTATTTTAACCTATATCATACCAGTATTCAAAGCAATTATTTCATTTAAAGCACTTATTCTAATGGCCTTCTCAATATCTTGATTTTAGAATATTAGATATGTTTCCATTTTAATGTAGTTAGATAAAACTATAGTATCCGCAATACGAACTGGCACGTGGGGCCATAAATCATCGGATTCGTACTATCTCTTTCGCACCTACACAGTCTTATGGAGCGGGACTCGCACCCATAGTGCTGTGCAGGTAATCTTTTACGTATTCCATAACAGTATCGACAAAAGTAATGAAATGAAAAATTTTAATATGATTTATTTATTTATTTATTTTTATGTCAGCATTGATTTATTAAGACAAATGCATTAAATTAAATATTAAAATAAGTAGGTTGAATAGGTGAATTACTAACTAAAAAAATTTAAAATTTACTAATTTTAACTTTTTTATTGCTAAAATTTAGCTAATTATTTAAGAAAATCTTATTTGCTATTAATATCATATTTACAACTAAAAGCAAATTACCCACTTAATATCAGATTACGACATATCGAAAAAAATTTAAATATTTTATCGACATGGTTCAACCCCTACAATAAGTGACATTTATGGCCCAAAGTGCCAGTTCGTATTGCGGATACTATAGGCAATATTTTTATTACAAAGTGAAAAAATACATCTTAGATCAGACAAGACACTGTCTTTTTTCACACTATAATAAAAATATTATGAAAAAGTTAGCATGCTAATTGCTTTAAATACACTCAGGGACAAATTTAGAGGAACGCAAAAAAAAGGTCGACTACGTTAATTTTTTTATACTTACACACTGGCCACCTATAACAGCATTTGTATTATTTAAAGAAAGACATTTTATCGTCTTTTGTTTCAGAATACCATTTGTTTTTTTTCTCTACGTAGTAATGTAATAAATGTGTGTCGTAACTTCGTAAGAGAACAATTTAAGAGTTTATTTTCGTATTTGAAAACTTTAGTAAATCTTTTTTTTACAAAAATTATTCGTCAGAGTGTTACTTAGAGACTTTTTAAAAAGACTGAAGTGATAATGCCGATCTCAATGTAGCACAGGTGTCCAAAGCTGTAACTTTAATCGAACAAGGTTACACTTACAATCAAGTGGCTCAAATGTTGCAAGTTTCCAAATCAGTTATCTTTCGCAACGTAAAACGATACCGGCAGACAGGCGAGTACACAAGATGCAGAGGACAAGGACTCTTCCCCAGTAATTGTCACTGGAATGACAATTACTGGGGAAGAGTATTATTCACTGATGAGTCCAGATTTTGCCTTAAGCCAGATGATGGAAGGGTGAAAGTGTGGAGACGACCAGGAGAAAGATATGCACAGTGTAACATTGTCGGAAGAGAACCTTACGGTGGAGGGTCAGTGATGGTATGGGGCGGCATGGAAATGCCGCCTCCTCAAATGTACGTCCTCCTAAGGAATTAGGAGGACGTACGGAGCTCCACGTCTTCGAAAATGGATCTCTGACAGCAGCACGCTACGTAACTAACATTTTAGAAGAAATTGTGATACCATTTTTCCCATACATAGGTGATAATTTTCTACTGATGCATGATAATGCTCGGCCACACACTGCCGCTGTAGTTTCAAGATACCTTCAAGGGTTCGAAATCGATGTTTTGGAATGGCCAGCCCGCTCGCCAGACTTAAACCCGATTGAACATGTCTGGGATAAACTGGGAAGACAAATAAAAAAAGAATCCCTGCAATAACCAACTTACGACAACTTAAAACGGCGTTGGTAGAAGAATGGGACCAAATGCCACAAAATTTCATAGACAAATTAACCCTTAACCACCTACCATACGTCTCACAGATCCAGCAGATATTTAAAACGTAAATATATCTGAGACCGAGTCGTTTACGAACTCGTCCGTTCCTGTACCTTTTCCCCGCCCCCCTTCAGTGCCGTGCAACTGCTCATCAAGGTCGTACGTGCGTTAATTGTGCGATAATTGCAATAATTGCACTAATTGTCGTGAAAAACTATAAGTTTAGGACTTGCAATTTTGTTTTAATTTAATTTGATTTTCATCTTTTTGTTTTTTTTACTATGGTTGATTATTGAATAAGTAAAAAATTATAAAAGAAGTTACTATCCATGTGATTATTTTTTATAGATCTCATTTATCAAATGACTTAGTTTGTAAGCTAAAAATAGGAGATATTGTTGATTAATAGTAATTAAGACAAAATGCCTATAAAATGATTCTCTTGTACCTTTACTAAAGAGTTTAATACTTTCCTAAGTTGATTATTAGAGTAAGTTCGGGTAATATGGCACACCATAAGCCTTTTTGGGAATAAATCAATTTTTTTTTGAGATCGATCAGTTTTTATTTTACAATTCAGTCTTAGAACTAATAAAGAATAAATAATTAGAATTTCAAAACAATCAACATAAAGAAATAATTAACAAAAAACAAAATCTGAAACTTCAACAATTGACAAATTTTAACAATGGAAGGGCAATATGGCCTAGGCCATATTAGCCACAAATCAGGTGAGCTATATTGCCCTCCAGAAATATAACAGTAACTAATAAATTTTGTGTTACTTTGCGGAGCAAATTTGTCATTTTGTTTGCGAATGTGGTATCCACGGAGCCATTATCTAAAAAAGAAAAATATAATAGAAACAATATAAAATTATGGGGTCAATATGGCCTGGTGCCATATTAGCCATTTATCTGGTGAGCCATATTGGCCGCGGGAACGTTTTTAATAGGTAAAAGTCTAGCCTAAAAATGAGCAAGAAATATGTTTAAAATCTATCACAATACTACATAAGAATAGCTAATCTACAAACCTGTGTAGTACCAATGTAAAAATAACTACAATTTCAAGACATGTAATGAGTAAAACTTACCAAAAAATAAGATCACTTTACGTAATATTCGATCGAGCGCCCGCACGGGACACACATGGACATTTCGTCTCGAGCGAGTTGACTGAGGAAGTGAGGGGAAGGGGTGTGTTGGTTTGCCGAGTCAAGCGGTCGCAAGTGTTCATTCAGTTCAGAGAAATCGCAGTAGGCCATATTGACCGACCAGGCCATATTACCCGAAATTACTCTACTAAAAAAATATACCTCAATAAACAAGATATTACTTTAAAGAACCATTTTACTCAGGAGTCTCATAGACATATGATAGGTGGTTGTGTGACAAAAAGTTATGGTAGGTGGCTAAGGGTTAATAAAAAGTATGCCCAGACGATTGGAGGCAGTTTTAACAGCAAGAGGAGGTAACACCAAATACTGAATGTACCTACGAGTGGTCATGTTAACTTTTACTAGAGAAGAAACCAGACATTCCATAAATTTCATGATAAGATTAAATTTCATTGTTTCCTTAACATTCTCGTTAATAAGCGATAACTTCAATATTTGTCTATTTTTAACAGTAAATTCAATGATGTTATAGTAAAAAAGAGGTAGATATCGCATTACCGCTCAAAAACTGTTGCGGACAAAGTCACACAATTGTTATAATTCCATTGAGTCGGCTAATAGCTGCGAGCGAAACAAGTCGTGTTGTGGTCGGCTGCTGTGTGCAAAACGACACAGATAGCTATCCCTTTCTGTTTTAAATGTTTTGTATTCTCTATCGCATTCATAGATTAAATCTATTAGGTACCGATAGGTAAGCACGTGAAATTATAACTCAACAATAACTGAATGCTGTTTTGTATGAAGGTAGCATATCTTTACTTAAATATTAGGTGCTTACATATGAAATTGGCGTTTTGTATAGGAGGAACAAAAAGTCGAATATTTTTAAATATAATATATTTAATTAATCAAAGTATGAACCATTGTTTTCTATGCATTTTTGCCATCTCATAGGTAGTTCATTGATCCCTTTACTAAAAAAACCAGTCGGACGGGAATCAATAAAATCTGTGAAGGCGATTTGGACTGCCCCATCAGAGTTGAATTTTTTCCCTTGCAAGAAGTTGTCCAAATTTCGAAAAAAATGGTAATCTGTTGGAGCAAGATCCGGGGAGTACGGAGGATGTTTTAGACATTCCAATTGAAGCTCTTCTAATTTGGTAGCCGTCTGTTGTGCAGTGTGTGGTCTAGCGTTGTCGTGAAGCAGCAGTGGCGTGGAGCAATTGACCAGCCTAGGTTGTTTAGCCGCTAGCTTTTCCATCATGGTTTGCAATTGCTGACAATAGACATCAGCCGTAATAGTCTGGCCAGATTTGAGAAAACTGTAATGAACAATACCGGCACTAGTCCACCAAACGCTTACAAGTAACTTTTTTGGGGTTAATTTTCGCTTGGGGCAGGATTTGGCTGGCTGGCCAGGATCCAACCATTGCGCTGAGCGCTTTCGATTATCGTAAAGAATCCATTTTTCGTCACAGGTAATGATTCGGTTTAAAATACCTTCATTATTGTGCCGGTTCAGTAATGTAACGCAGCAGTCGACGCGCTTTTGCCGGTTTGCTTCAGTCAATTCGTGAGGTACCCACCTTTCCAGCTTTTTAATCTTCCCAATTTGCTTCAAGTGAATTAAAACAGTTTTATCACTAACACCGCAGCCTGCAGCTAACTCGGACTTGGTTTGCGATGGATCCGCTTCCACAATAGCCTTCAATACTTCATTATCAACTTGAGTCTCAGGCCGTCCACGGGGCTTGTTCTGCAGGTCGACATTTCCTGAACGAAAACGTTGGAACCAAAAACGAACTGTGTTTTCTTTTGCAACATGACCGCCATACACATCATTCACCCTTCTAGTCGTTTCCGCAGCACTAGTGCCACGGCGGAACTCGTACTCGTAAATAATGCGATATTTTAAGTTTTCCATTTTGTAAAATGAGTGACGCAAACAGAAAAAAACAGAAGAAAAAAACAAATGAATGACGGTCATCGAAGGATAAATACATGAGTAAATAGCTGGGAAAATTTAAATTTGGAATTCCTTACCAAAGAGGAGAAAATCGTAATTAAAGTGGCCAGTACGAAAAACGCCAATTTGATGTGTAAGCACCTAATATCATTGAGTAAATTGTACATTTCTGTATTTTATAAAGTTAAATTAATTAAGAATACTCAAATGAAACTGTATTAAACATAAATAAATCATTTATTTTATTACTATCTGAACATTTCTTTGCATTCCCCTAATTTTGTCCATGAGTGTATTTATCTATAACAGGGGTTCCCAACCTGTGCGCCGCGGCGCCCTGGGGCGCCGTAGAAAGTCCAGAGGGGCGCCGAGAGGCGCCTCGCGGCGCCCCTCTCTAAAACTGGTGGTGGTACTAACTTTGATTTGCATTCAGGAACGTGTCGCAAGTGCCTATGTAGTAGGACTATGCGATATAAATGTTTTTTGAGTTTGAGTTTGACCCGTCGTTGTCGTTTTCCGAGTCACGGACTCCGCTCTAAAACTCCTTTGCAAAAAAGGTTCTGGCTGTCAAGACAACTATTTCGATTTTTTAAAACTGATCTATGCGGTGTCTGAGAATAGTTAGAGGCGAAAGTTACCACCTTCCGCCCAAGGAAATCGGCCAAGTCCTCACCGCGTTGACCATCTTGAAGTGTCTTAGTTGATCTCTCAAGTTAGGTGGTGATCAGATCGATAATAAACGAGTGGCTGGAGAGGAGCCATGGCAATCTCTTCGACCGGTTGTCACAGATAATTAAGGGCACGAATGCTTCGATAAGTATCTGTGGCGATTACGCCGGGAGACCACGGCTCAGTGTCAGCACTGCGAAGGAAGCAGCGAGGACACAGCGCTCCATACAGAGCATAAGCGTGGGCGCCATGTCGTAGTAGCAGGTCTTGACCTGAACATTATCTCGCTGAAGACTACGGTGCGAGTGATGATTTCCAACGGGAGTACCTACGTGGGACGCCGCCGCGTCTTTCTGCGAGTAGGTCATTCTCGTGAAAGAAATGGCGGGGAGGGAGCAGGAAGATAACTCTCCAACCCGAGATTTCCAGTCTGCGGCGTGGTGGCGGCGGGTGCCATACACTTGATTTTACCCATACTATCGGACTCTATGACCGGGGGCCTAAGGTCGGGGCGGGGGCTGTTCACCGTCCTTACAGAAGCAGGCCCATGACGACAGCGTGACGTTAAAGCTTTTATTATTATTGATTAATAGACGAGCAGCTACTAGCTGATGTGTCTATATCACAGTGTTGGAAAAGTCACTGCACTTAATTGTTTCTTAAATTACACAGTTTATTAGTCCGTAACCAGTGGTCTAGTTTATTCTTGAACCCGTTTAATGAGGCTGCTGTTACAATGTCATCGGGCAGTCTGTTCCAGTTGTGAGCTACCCGGTTGCCAAGGAAGTGCTGTGCAGTATTCGTATTTGATGGTGAGCGAACTATTCTTAGGCTATGTCCTCGGGATGACTTTACAGGCACTCTCAATGTATAAATGTTGTGGATGTCTGGTAAGTTATACCTACGGGAAATGATCTTGTAAGTCTCAATAAGGTCACCTCGAAGGCGTCTCTCTTCCAGGGTGGTAAGGCGTAACACTTGTAATCGCAAGGGGTACTCTTTACGGCGCAGGCTTGCTGGTATCTTTGTGGCTCTCCTTTGCACGCTTTCCAACAGGTCAATATCCTTGCGGAAGTATGGGCTCCAAATTTGAAACCCATACTCCAGCAGTGGCCGTATGTAAGATTTATAAATTTTCAGGAAAACATCTTCGGTCATCGACTGGAATGCTTTTCTTATGATATAGATAAAAGAGTTGGCCTTCTTTACAATTCCAACAATGTGTTCCTCCCATTTCAAATTAGCGGTAATTAGAACCCCCAAGTCCTTTTGAACATTGACCGAGTTAATAGGTGTACCATCCAAGGTGTATGCAATTTCAGGGTTGGCTCTCCCAAGGTGAAGAACACTGCACTTAGACTTATTCAACTGAATTATCCAATCTCTAGTCCATTCCTGAATGCGGTTTAGATCATCCTGCAACTGACCAGAGTGTATTAGAGGGTTAGCAAAGAATTTTCCGTCGTCGGCGAAGAACGATGACTCAGACTTAAGACACCCAATCAAATCAGTCACATATATGTTGAATAGATGAGCCGAGAGAACAGATCCTTGAGGAACTCCACTCAGAACTAGTTTCCTTTCGGATAAGGTGTTTCCTACTCGTACCTGAAAAGATCTGTTTGATAGGTACATTTCTATCCATTTTAGCAACTTTCCACGAATTCCAAATTGATTTAATTTCATGAGCAGACGTTTATGAGGAACTTTGTCAAAGCTCGCTCAAAATCAAGGTAAATAATGTCAACTGGTATCTTCTTGTCTACGTCATTTGTCCATGAGTGCAGGCAGGTTAGCAGGTTCGTGATAGTTGATCTCTTTTGCATAAACCCATGTTGATTAGAAGATATTATGCATTCCTTGTTAAGGTATTGTGTTAGTTTTATGCTAATAATTTTCTCCATTACCTTCACAAAGGTAGAAGTTAGGCTAATTGGTCGAAAATTACCAGGTTCAGTCTTGTCACCCTTTTTATAGATAGGAGTCACCACAGCATGTTTCCAGTCCTGAGGTAAGTAACCACTTTCTAGTGACTTGTTCATAAGTGAAGTAAGGGGGGTGACTAGAGTTGAAGCACAATTCTTAAGAATGCAGTTAGGAATTAGATCTGGTCCTGGGGACGACTGGACATTTAGTTTGGTGAGAGCCTTGTTTACGTCGTCTTCTGTAAATATGATGTCGCCCAAGCCACTATCCACCCTCGCGTCGCTACATTGAACATGTAGTGCTGGTTCCCTGGAATAGGCCTTCTCAAATTCCCCAGCAAAAGCATTGGCAACATCACCAGGGTCTGTAACAAGGTCACCATTTCCATTTCTTACGGCAGGTGGAATGCTCACCTTGGATGAAATACAGCGGCGTATATGCGAGTAGAATGCTTTATTCCCTTCTTCCAATATTTTCGATTCATACAGGTTTCTCAATTTTCTAGTTAGTGCTACACTTTTATTACTTATTTCCCTAAACTGTTTATAGTCTACTGTTGTTCCAGATTTTCTGTATTTATCCCATAGTAGTTTCTTTTCTGAAACTAATTTTAGTACGTCCCTGTTTACCCATGGTCTGTTAGGTTTCTTATTTGAAACTGTTTTCTCAGGTGCAAATTTGTCAGTTGTACAGTTAATTGCATGTAGGATACCCTGCCATAACTCCTCAGTGTCTGATGAGGGGTCCAACTTTTCCATATATTTAGAAAGTTCGTTGCTATAGTCTATGTAGTTAATTAATTGATAAAATCTCTTGACTTTAGGCCTTGTAATTGTTTTTTGCAATTGGCATTGCACTCCAAATTCCAATACACAGTGATCACTTTTACCTATAGGTGCCTTATGCTTAATGTCTTTAATTAGGTTCTGTTCATTTACCATAATCAAATCAAGAAGTGACGGGGCATGACCCTCCCTAAATCGAGTAGGGCTATCCACCAGTTGATACAGATTGCTGTCAAGAAACATATTAACAAATAGTTCAGCTGGGCCCGTTTGTTTAATGTCAGTTAGGCTTGGCCAAGTAAGAGTGGGATAGTTAAAGTCCCCTGCAACTATTACCGTATTGTATTTAGAAGCGGCTATTATATTGCTAAGCAAGTTCAGGTCATGAGGTCTCCACATCAGTTCATCTCTATTTTCTGAACGGTACACACCCACCACAAGGAAGTGATGGGTGCCCAATTGTATATCGATATAGAGTGCTTCGACATCATCACACATGTATGAGTTATTTATTCTAGCTACAATCGGAATACCATTTACACTATCTCTTATATACATGGCCACACCTCCTCCTCGAGTTTTGCCATCAATTTTCCTTTTCTTATGCTTACGGTCAAGTCTGTAAAGTGTATAGCCCGCAATGTTGTATGTAGGGTGGGTGCACCAGTGGCAAAGCGATTAAGCGAGAATTTGACACATTTTTACATGATGTGTCTTTGTTATTGCGACAATTATTGCTAAAAGCAAGGAACATACTCTTTATTTACCATAGAATCATGTAGCATATTTTATTTTACTTAGCAGCTATTACGTTTTTTTTTATTAAAAAAATAATGCGGGATCTCCTAATGTGCCTAAGTTCGACCAGACGGCACCAGTAACAAACCAGGCATTGTGCCAATAGCAAACCAGTAAATATAACAAATGTTTTTAAGGCATAATTACTTTTTAAAGTTTATTAAGCTTTCGTACTTAGTAATTAACACATTTTAATCAGTCTACAAGTTACGTATAGGGTATATGTAAATGTTTATTTAATTTAATCACTACCTTATTAGTTAGTTAGAGATCCATGTGACTGGTGTTATTGTTTGTTATAATAAAATACTCATAAAATTTCAATTACTTAAAAAATAAAATGTTAAGGTTCTAAACCAATAACTAGGCAATGCATGTTAAATTTTTGGCTAAACTTATTAATTTTCGGAAGTAAGTAGGCATTTCATCTACTACTACAACAACTGCCAGTAGGTAACTGCTACTATCAGTTAAAATCCTACATCTACATTTTAGTATTTTTGTGTGAATGTTTGTAATGAATAAACTCAAAAAGTTCTGCGCCGATTTAAAAAATTATTTCACCTTTAGAAAGCTATATTCACCCTGAGTAACATCGGCTAGATTTATTCCCATATTCCCACGGGAACGGGAGCTGCGTGGGTTAAACCGCGTGACGTCCGCTAGTATATTATAAATGTGAAAGTCTGTGAAGATGTTTGAATGTTTGTTACTCAATCACGCTCTGGCTTATTAGTGTTGATTAACAAATAAGCTACCTTTTATGCCGGGAACATGTTCCCCTGGAAGTGGGAACGGGAACTAAATTACAAAAGGGCGAAGTCGCGAGCATTAGGTAAATCAATTTTTAATTATTAAGATTGGGTCCCTATCACAACTAGCTTTATTTTATTTACTAGCTGTTGCCCGCGACTTCGTACGCGTGATAATTATGTTATAATGACAATTTGATGGTCTCTGCTTAGCCCCTGGGATATGTAGCGTGATAATATATAGCCTATTTGAGGACCCTACCCCTAGTTAATATTTGTGCAAAATTTGAACCAAATCCATTGAGTACTTTTCGAGATCCTTCCGGACAAAGCAAAGCAAACAGACAAACCGACAGACAATTTTTTCTAATTACATTTTCGGCTTCGGTATCTTATTTAGAGCACCCGGCGAGTATTTTTTTAAAAATATATCCAATGTACAGTTTTGACTTTTCTATCATTTTATTATATGTATAGATGACGGCCGTATTATATTGTATATATAATTTGTGTAAATGTGTCTCTAATTTGTGCACCTTTGCGTATATCGTCTATAACTTTAAAGACATCTTCCTCCTTATACTTACTTGAATAATATTCTTTTCGGTGGCTAATAATCTAATTAATTGTATAAAGGACATCATTCATTTTGGACCAAAAACTGAAAGTGCCGGCCAGAAAAAGAAAATGTGATATTCGCATAGAACACATAATTTCTAGCAAAAAATACTACTACATTAACCCTGTGCGTGCTATGGTTTTTTTGTTACATGCTTTTAAAATTCGTGAAAAATGTTATTTCAAAGGTGTCATTCTAATTGATATGAGCAGTTGAATAGTGATTTATTTTATTAATTATGTCTTTCAGCACACATATAAGCACACATAATATAATTATACCTGTTTCTCCGAAGGATGAGGCAGAGGCATATTTTATGCCCAATTTTGATTTCTCGTTCCTACATAAAGGAGCATGTAAAATAAAGATAAAGAGTATTTTATTTCGATAGATTCAAAGGCCTTCTCGTAGTCCACAAAAGCCATACACAGCGGCTGATTGTACTCGTTTGTTTTCTGTACAATCTGCCGTACAGTATGGATGTGGTCCACGGTTCTGAAGCCTTTTCGAAATCCGGCTTGCTCCTTTGGCTGAAACTCATCGAGCCTTCCGGCGAGGCGGTTTATAACTACTCTCAAGAACAACTTGTAAACATGGCTCAGGAGTGAGATGGGTCTGTAATTCCTCAGCAAGGTCTTATCACCTTTTCAGTTGTAATTCCGTCCTCCCCAGGGGACTTGTTGTTTTTAAGTTGCCCGAGAGCCGCCCTCACCTCGCCCTGATCGATGTCCGGAATGTCCTCGCTATAGTGGCGCGATAGTGGGACTCGGTGGTCACAATCAGTAGGGTCCTACTCGTCGGCCTTTTTGTCCGTGATGCATATAGGTCTCTGTAAAAGCTCTTAATTTCCTCGAGAATCTCGAACCTGGAGGTCACAGTTCTGCCATCCGCTGTCTTCAGTTTTATCAGACGGGGTCTTCCAAGCTGTTGGGCAAATACTTTGGTACCCTTGTTCTGCTCGATCGCTGCCTCGACGATGCTGGTGTTATAGCGTCTAAGGTCGCGTCGTATCAGCTTTCGGATTCTGAGATTTCAATCCCGCTGGTCTGACGAAGACGAGTGCGTAGATGGCGTTTCTCGTCTTATTCTCATAAGTTCGAGAGTCTCGGGCGAGAGCTAAGAGCACCTGTTATTGCTTTTTCCGGACAAAAACCTTCGGGACACTTGCTGTAGCGTCCTGACCACATTGTCGGCCTTATCGTGAATATTACCAGTGGTTTCCAGCAGATCAAAACGATTTTGAAGTTCTAACTGGAACCTCTCAGCTCCTGAGGCTAACTGGAGCGCGGTAGGTCGGAGAGTAGGCTTCATCATACGGGCCCTTTCAGCTCGGAAGTCCAAATTCAGAGATGCTCGTACAAGTCGGTGATCACCACCGGTATTAAACCTGTTAACCACAGAGACATCTCTAAATATAGACTTCCTGTCCGTCATGATGAAGTCTATCTCTTTCCTTGTGACCTTGTCGGGGCATCGCCAAGTCCATTTTCTGTGGGGCTTCTTCTTAAAGAAAGAGTTTATCAAGAAGAGCCCCTGAGACTCAAGAAAACTGACAAGCATATGGCCCCGGTCATTTCTGCGCCCTACACCAAAGGGGCTGATCTTCGTTTCGCCGCATTTTTGTACTCCCACTTTGGCATTGAAGTCCCCCATCACAACGCTGTAGTGAGTCTTGGCAGTACTATGTAGTGCTTTGCTATGTCCTCGTACACGGTCTCAACTGCCTCGACAGTGCTTTTCGAGGTCGGAGCGTACACTTGTATCACCTTCAGGGTGTACCTGTTGGTGAGTCTCAGTATTAAGTACGCTACCCGAGGCGAAACACTGCTGATCTCCACAAAGCTGCTAACGTGGTCCTTTTTCACCATAAAGCCAATCCACCTTGAAGAAGAATGTCTTACGTCACCTTCCCGAAAGTAAAACAGGTCGCCTGATGCAAGGGTTAGTGTGTCCTCCCCCTTTCTTCGGACCTCACACAATACTGCATGTGCCAGTTAATACCACCTAGTACTACCTCGAGTTCGGTGAGCCGCTCGTCCAGGCGCAGAGTAGTTCCATTAAACGTAGCCAGGGTCAGTTTTGTACGGCAGCCTCCTGTAACTCGGAGATTCTTAGCACCCCCCCCCCCCCCCCCCTCCCGCCGTCACTCCGACCGCTGCCGTGATCGGGAACAGCGGGAGTGCCGGGAACTAGGGGCCGTTGTTTTGTTGTGTGTATCATAGGAGGATATTTGACCTTACTGTATCACGCTGGCCAGACGGGTTGGTACAGGGTTTAGTTTCGAATTTTCCTTTTCTGTGCGCCATGACCTCGTCCGTTTATCAGCAGGTTCACCACTCGCAGGTGAGGCTGGCTTGGACCCCGGGGTTGGTGGTAGAGCCCCATCGCACCCATCAGGCGTCGGGAGGTGGCGGGGTGATTTGCCAGGTACCTGTCGCTTGAGCCTGGGGGGCTGCGCGCTCGGCACCTTTGTCTAAGTTTTTTGAAACAAGTTTTGACTTGTTGTGCGTCGTTAGGTACGTTTTGTTTGTGCGTAGGTACGTAGATAATTAGTAAAATGATAATTATTTCATATTACAATAGAATAACGTAAAAACAAATCATTATTCAAGTGATAAAATGTATCAAAATACATCATCAAAATAACATTTTTCTCGTGTTTTAAAAGCATGTAACAACAAAACCATAGCACGCACAGGGTTAATGTAGTAGTATTTTTTGCTAGAAATTGTGTGTTCTATGCGAATATTACATTTATTTTTTCTGGCCGGCACTTTCAGAATTGGCCCAAAAATGTATGAAACGTGAATGATCTCCTTTTATTAGTATAAACCAGTGGTCTGCAACTGGAAATGTATCAAAAAGTTTAATTACCAGTTGCAGACCAACTGGTATGCAACTGGAAAATTGTTCATTTTGTGTTCCAGTAGTTAACCATTGAATATTAAAGCTGTATTTTAGCATTTTTTGATAAAATAAAACGTAATATTATTGCTATGTGTATCAAACAGTAAGGCAAATTCGGAAATAAATTACAATAATTGATTAAAACAAAGACACAGAAAGATGTTAAAACTTGCCGCAGTACGCGTAGCTTACTATTATGGCCGCCGGCAGCGAAATTAACGATTGTCGTTCTAGATTATCTGTTTTCACTGAAGTAGGTGGCGTGTGTATAGCTTTTAACGGTGATTATATGATTAGTAGGAATAAGACAAGCCTACCAATCGCAAAAAAAATGGCGGGATATTTAACAGGAGCTTAATATTTCTATTTAAAGTTTGAAATGGTGTGCCACTGGTTCCTGGTGTGGCACTGGTGCACCCACCCTACCACTACGATCTGAGGAGTTCAGCCAGGTTTCAGTTAAAATGACTATACATGGTTTGTTTGTGTTTATGTACAGAAGAAGCAGGTCAAACTTTGCATGCAGTGAACTTAAATTGGTATAACTAAATGTAAGGTCAGTGTATGGGTTTCTGTTGGAGTTAATTAGTTTTTTTGATGAACAATTTTAGGGCTGCCTTTAATGTACTTAATTGTCAAGTCAGTCTCTCCCTTTTCAGTTCTAGCCTTGAGGGTGTCACGTAACTTGTTTAGTTGCTCGCGTTGTAAGGGTGTCTTATCATCATAAACTCTTACCTCCTTGCTGGCCTTACTCTTGTTTTTGAGAATCCTAACAGCATCCTCTCGGCTCCTGAACACCACCTTTACAGGCCTGGGTTTCTTGTGATCAGAATCACGACGGCCAAGACGCTGCACCGTAATAATCTTCTTGGAGTATTCACTACCACCGTTCATATCACATAGGATTTGCTTGACTATAGATTCGTCATGCGATTTACGGTCCGTGCCTATGCCAGAGTCACTCTCTTTGACGCCCACAAGTATAACGTTATTGGCCCTACGTTCGCGTTCTACAATTTCCTCAAGCAGTGCATTAGTGTCGCCAGATGTAATTGCCACTGGAGCGGTTACAACCGATTCCACGGCTGAAGTTGATGCACGAACAGGCACTTTCAAGGATTCTGATAACTGCATTTTCATTTCATTAAGTTCCTCACGTAGACTATCGTATGATTTAATAAGTTTTGGCACTTGAAACAATGCTTCCCGGCACGGCGAGCACAAGTACAGCAGCGTGCGTTTGCCTTTCAAGCCCATTACGCGCGCCTCACTGCTCGTTAAATTGCTACATTGCAGACATATATTTCGCTTACAACCATCACACTGCAGCATATTTTCGTCATTTTGCTCGTTTTCACAGACAAAGCACTTCATTTCAAAAGATATTTTAAACTGACACTGGTACGCAAACACGAAAAAAAAATAAAAAGTTCGAAAACTTCTCTTTACACAATTAATTTATAGCACAATAGTTAATTATCGTCACAAATAGCAGTTTTACACTATTTCGGGTTTGATTTTTGCACTTTATGTAATTTAAACAAAGGAGCAAAATACGACAAAGATTTCAACACTGTTACTTCAACCGAGGGTAGGAGCGAAAGGCACTTTTTCGCACGAAATCGACAGTTTTCGCACGAAACACGAGCCAGGAAGCGAGAGTGACACCCGAAAGCTTCCAAAGACGCGGGGAAGTACTCGAACCAAACGAAGTAAAGTAGATGACGTCGCTGGGTAGCCAAGGTCTGTCGGGAATCCTGGGACATCTTTCCCGAGGCTCCCGACCGTAGGTAGTGGTAGAGCATGAGCACCGTACTGCCGCACGGCTTCAGTCGGTAAGATTTCGGCACACAGATTCCACAAGTTTACTTCATTTTGGGAGCAAGTAGTGCTTATACTCACCCATCCCACCTAGTAAAGTTGACTTGTCTAATAAAGTAGGTACTGCAGAGATATCTTCTAGTATTTAGCAAATGAATGTTGTTTGATTCTAGGACCTATTATGATAATGTTTGGGGTGAGAAAATAGTTAATATGATATGTCCATGGCCAATTAAAACTTGTGCATGAAAGGTGTGACCTGGCATGAGCTTTCAAAGCCATGAAGCATAGCATAATTCATGCTTCATACCTTTGATAAGCATATGCAAACTCCCGTTTTAAAGCTAAGGTTGCAGTGCTTTTAATTTTCAATTTAGCTACAGTCCTGTGGACCAGCTGGCAAAGGGTTGAAGTAGAGCCGACAAATGATTGGCGGACTATTTAACTTTGGCAAGAAAGCAGTAACTACTAGGCAGAACACAATAGAGAGCAATAGTCAAGACATTAGATAGAGGATCTACGAACACAAAAAAAACATCTAATTAAGTCAGGTATTGCATGTGGAAATCTAATTTAGAATAGAATAATTAATATAGAGGGATACGGAACCTCACCCTGCACTCTCTGTTAACCAATTCTAACAGTCGTAATGATGTATGGATTATGATAATAATGATGAAATCCATGTGCAACAGGAAGTTCACATTGAATGAGTAGAAATTATTCAAAAGTTGATGGTATCACTTTGTTTACAATGTAGATTTTAGACAAATCAACAGCATATTACTTTATACATGAACTCTAGTACAAATTACAGATTTACAAAATAAGTTGACTTACCCCACGCGAACTTGATTGTTGTGACATTGTCTCAGATTCAATTTCAGAGTCTGTACTTATTCCTTCAGTCGTATCATGTGACAATGCCTGTGGTACATCACTATCAGACAGGTTAGATGACAGCCTTATTGGTTCATAAGCACCAATACTACCAAAAGTCCTTTCCCTTATAGGAGGGTGCTGTTCGTTAGGAGAAGTAGATAGCTGTATCAGGTCGGCGTTCGCTTCAGAGTTTAGAGCCCACGTAAACCTCGGCAGAGGCAATTCCATTGATGTCGCTAACAGTTCAGGTTTTAGAGCAATATTTGATTGATGTGCTGCTATTAATTTTAGTGCCGAATAAAACTGTTTTCTATTCATGTGACTCAGTGACGCACAGTTAATAGGAGCAACGCTAATATCCATGATCTGAAACAAGTAATTAGTGCTAACAAGTATTCTTTCGTCAAATGTGTTATCATACATTTAACCTATACGACTTCATACCTGTTTTAGGACATCATTGTGGATATTAGACGATCTAAATAATTCTGTAGCCTTTAAAATCGGTATTTTGCCATTGGATTCTTCGTCACAACATAAAAACAAATCACCGAAATATCTCATTTCGGTTTCTGTCAAGATGAGATCCTCCATTATAATAATAAAATGAGAATATTACGGACTTCTACAGAGTGTCTTTAGTTTATTATTAAATAGGCAATAGAAGCAACCATTATCTATTAATGTGCACCATATTCATTGATAAATAGACGGATTCGAAACATGTACACCACAAAATTTACACGAAGCAAATCAAATGTCACTGACAGCAAAGACAGCTGCCTGTTCAGCCATTAAAAATCTTCTTTTTTTGAGTTGAGTATGGCGCGGTTACTAAAACTTTTACGATTTAGTAAAATCACTGATCTGCAGAACAGTGAGTAAAATAGATACATAATTACCTACTATGTTTTGAAGATCCAGAGATCTAGATCCTAGAAGACTAACTATAATTCACAGACATAACAATATATATGTCTGTGGATTCCGAGCGATAGCCATTAGAATCATGAAATATCGGAAACGCGGTCTGAGATTCCGATATTCATGCCTTGTAAAGACGTATTTGTCACATCATTGGCAAAGGAAGGACAGTAATAATTTTTTAAACGTGTGGAAATCCGTTATGGATGCTATGTTAGATTCTTACCAACTAAAAACACACACAGCCCTACCACTATCTACGATCCGGAGCTCCGGGTTAGCCCTCGGTAGAATGTCCAAGGATTCCCAAACGAGAACAGTAGGTATGTACCTAATGATGGGATACGGCGATGCCGTAGAGGCAGTAGCTCACAGACGCAAGAGCATAGTACCTGCCCAAAAGTATAAATAACGGTTGAATTTAGAAATATAAAAGAGTAAGTGACCCCATCTTTAGCCTATATAGTTTTGTGCTTAAAGATTTATCTTTTTATGTTTTGAAAGCAGGTGGTGTATCTACTATACCTATTGCCTTTCTTGCCCTTGGTACTACTGGTAGTACCACACCGGTAAAAAAATTGCCCGTGGTACTACTAAGTGGTCAATGGTCAAGTGGTAATTTAATTTTACCCGTGGTAAGTAGGTACTACTGGATCAAAAATAAATGAAGATCGGTAAAAACAAATGAAGATCGGTAAAACAAATGAAGATCGGCCAAAACAAATGAAGATCCATAAAAACAAATGAAGATTGGCGATAACAAATGAAGAAGCGAACGGTAAAAACAAGTGAAGATCGGTAAGAACAAGTGAAGATCAGTACAACGATCTTCATTTGTTTTTCCCGATTTCACTTGTTTTTTCCGATCTTCACTTGTTTTTCCCAATCGTCACTTGTTTTTCCCGATCTTCTCTTGTTTTTTCCCGATGTTCAGCTGTTTTCCAGCCATTCATTTGTTTTCACCAATCTTCATTGTTTTTATAGATCTTAATTTGTTTTTACCGATCTTTATTTGTTTTTATCGATCTTCATTTATTTTTGATCCAGGAGTACCACGGGTAAAATTGAATGACCCATAGATTTAGAATGTATAAGATAAACAGTGTCAGATAGAAAACGAAACCAAAAAAGGAATATCTAAGTGTGAGTTAAATAGTGTTGTTAAAAGTCCAACTACCTTTTTTTTTTTTGTTTAACGTGAGGGAAAATCCTCATAGGATGTTATGCCGGACTCTTACCGACTAAAAAACCTCACGCCACGCCTAACAGCCTATGGTTGAGAGCCCCGGGTAAGCCCTCAGGAAGGATGTCCCGTGACTCCCAACAGACCTACGGCCGCCAATGCGGCCTCGCCCAGGGGGTGGTTCGGGTGCAATCCCGCGTCTATGGGGGGTTTCGGGTGTGACCCCGCTTCTAAGGGGGGGGGCGTGCGTGAGTTGCTCACGTCACGCTGCCGTCATGGGCCTGCTTCTGTAAGGACGGTGAGCGGCCCTCTCACCGTCCTCAGACCCCCGGTCATGGAGGCCGATAGTCCTCGGCGAAGACACTTCGGCGGCGCCCAGGGCGCCGACTGCGAAACTCGGGTGGGAGAGTTCTCACCCGCACCCGGCCCGCCGCCTCCTTCGCGAGCATGACCTGCTCGCAGAAAGAGGCGGCGCAGTCCCACTTACTCCCGCTGGAGAGCATGGCTCGCACCATGGCCTCGAGCGAGAGAGTGTCTACGCCCAGACCCACTACGAGGACCTGGCGCTGTTGTGCCCACGCCGTGCACTCCACCAGAGTGTGGAGCGCCGTGTCATCGCTGCGGTCCTCGCAGTGCTGACACTCGGCCGTGGTTTCCCGGTGTTTTCGCCACAGATACCTACCGAAGCTACCGTGCCCAGCAAGTATCTGTGTCAACCGGTAGGAGAGAGCACCGTGTCTTCTCTCCAGCCATTCGTCCATGACCGGTCTGACGGCCGCGATTGTGGCGAATCCCCCCTTTGGTTGCTCAAGTCGCACCTTCCATGTCTCCATGGTTTCCTGGTGGAGCAGGGTCCGCTGGGCTTCGATTTCTCGAGATGCAGGCCTTTGGCCCCGCTCCAGCGCCTCCTTGCGCCATCTGAACAGTGACGCAAGGGCTCTCGCTTCCAGGTCCCATGGTGGGGTCCCGGCTAGTAGACATGCCGCCTCACCGGAGATCGTGCGGTATCCTCTTATCACCCTGACGGCCATCACTCTCTGCGGGCTCAGCAGTCTAGCCTCATTGCTGGCCGTCAGGGTCTCCGCCCATACGGGAGCCCCGTACAAGGCCATGCCTCGCACGATCCCCAGGTACAGTCTCCTGTAGGGAGCGTTGGGTCCCCTGATGTTGGGCATCAGCCGCGCGAGTGCGGCCGATGCTCCCCTCAGTTTTGGGACCAAACTTCGGAAGTGATGTCCGAAGTTCCACCGGCCATCGAGTACGAGCCCCAGATACTTCATCGAGGGCTCGATGCCGATGCTGACGCCCCCTACCTGTAGGCTGGATCCCGCAGGAAGTTCACCTACCTATGTTATCGATATAAGTCGACAAAAATCTTTGTCTTCGATGGGAAACGAACCAACGACCTCTCGCACACTTCGACCTCTAAGACCCACGAGGCAGTCAATAAAATGTAGCGTTTTTGAAGAGCTTAAAGATAAAGTCTGTTGTACAATTATTATTATGATAGGCTTAATCTTCTTCGTGGCCCTGCGGACTCAGTGATCTGTAAACGATGACTGCAGTAAGCAAATTCTTCACCCAAGACTATCAGCCTCCATGACCAGGGGCCTGAGGAAGGTGACGTGGTGGGGGATTCACGCACGCTTCTTCCCCCTAAGAAGCGGAATAACACCCGAAAAAATCCCAAGACGCGAAATAGCAGTGGTAGCCGTAGGTCTGTTGGGAGTCCTGGGGTAGGTATCAATCTAAAGGCTTACCCGGGGCTCCCAACTGTAGGCTGTTTTGCAGGATACGTGTGGTTTTTAGTCGGTAGGAGTCCGGCTTAGCATCCATGTAGGATTTGCTCACGTAAAAAATAAATAAAAAGACTATCTTAGAAAATGGTACTACATTTCGATAGCTTGTTTATAAGTATTTTGATAGTAAGTAAGTATGTAAAAAATCAGTAATAGGTAGTTGCTTTCTGAAAAAGAAAAGGGGTACCTATGAAAGTCAAACACCAGTTTTGTGTTAATTGAGCATTTAATATAAGTTTTTATGAATTAGTAGCAGATGACCGCCCCTTCATCCGTGTGGAAATCTGTTCCCGTTCCCGCCACAATGGATCATTTTATAGCCAGGGATGAAAAGTGCCTAACATCTTATTCCAGGCTATAAGTCTTCAGTCAGTCAGGTCTTATTTCGTTTATGTATCAAATTTCAGCTAAATCCATTCAGCCATTTTTGAATATCAAACATCTAAAGATCTTCACAAACTAACACATGGGATAAAGTGAACTTTATTTTTAAAATGTGATGAAAACTAAATCAACTCCTAACATGAACATTTTCACGTGCCTAATATTTAAATCTATATATATAATAAATGATAGAAAAGTCAAAACATTGGAAATATTTAAAAAAAACTCTCTGGGTGTTCAACATAAGATACTTAAGCCGAAAATATAGTTAGAAAAATTTCTGTCTGTTTGCTTAGTCCGGAAAATCTATATATATAAAAATCAATGCCACTTTTCGTTGTAATTTTATAACTCAAGAACGGGCTCACCTATCCAAACCAAATGTTTAGGCTTTGTTCGGACTATTTAGTAGATGGTTTATGTGAAGTTTGCACAAAATCGGTCGAGCGGTTCTTCATTTATCACGCAAACGAAGTTGCGCGGGTCAGCTAGTACTCAATAGATTTGATTCAAATTTTGTACATATATTAACTAGGGGTGGGGTCTTCAAATAGGCTATATATTATCACGCTACATATCCTAGGAGCTACGCAGGGAGCAATCAAATTGGCATAGAAATATAATTTTCGAGCGTACGAAGTCGCGGGCAACAGCTAGTTCTAAATAAAAAACAAAAACTCAATATCAAGACAATAGAGATAATTTTGAACAGCAATTAGGTATGCTGACTGAATCACAAATTAAAAGTGAAAAACCCAGAAGACGCAGGTTCGAATCCTTTTGTTCGAAAATTTCGAGGTTTTACCAGGCTGTATATCAGGAACCGTGATATCTAAACATACATGACAACATAATGGTCACGCCTTTAGCCCCGAAGGGGTAGGCAGAGGCATATTATATTCTCACATTTCACCTTTTTTTAGAATTTATCCCACTTAATAGGCGTAGAGTCGTATTGCCGTGTTGAGATGGACAGGTGCAGGTTGTGACTGCCTGTTGTTGAAATTTTTCAAGCCGCCTAAAAAGGCCTTTAACTTGGCTTAACGACTGCCATTTTACTGGTAACTGGGACAAACGGCTTAGCGTGCCTTCCGAAGCACGGAAACGCTCAAATGAATGTCACAAAGTGGTCACATGAATGTTCACCCATCCAAGGACTGGCCATACAACAAACGTGATTTGTTGCTGTTTTTTGGAATAGAACCCTCCTGTACCATGTGCGTAGCCGCTATGACAAAAAATACTAAAATCAGGTAAAGGGGAGATTAAGGGGGGCTGCCATATATACCGAAAGTGAATGCTTGCGTTTTTTAGTATGGTACCCTCTGTGCTCAAGTCCGAATCGCACTTGACCGTTCTTTTTCTAGTTACCTATTGCCTTTTAAATAATACCTTTTATTTAAATGTGTTCTTAAAGTCTGCCGGTTAAATTTCAAAAATCTTACTTTCGTGCTTCAATCGGAGTTAAAAATAATTTTCAATGGTATTAGGTTTTATTTTCGTTACGGAATTTCTTGATTCGGTCGCCGCACTCAAAGCCCGCGATAAAAGCTATGCAATAGCTTAAAATTGATTATTTTTAAGAATTTCCAACACATTTTGGCAAAAATCCAGTCATCCATTCGTTTCTGTTCATGATTTCTCTGAAAGGCTTCTCAGGTACCAAACGATTCCTTGGAAACCTGTAAGATTACCAGATTGCGTATTAATTAGGTAATGCTCTCTATATATGCCTCAAACTAGATTTCAGCAACGAGTGGGGCGACGGCGATTATGGTGAAAGCACGGCGCCAGAGGTCAAGATAGTAGGCAACTTCGAAAAAACGAAAACCAAAACCGAGGGTGGTTTACTTCTATGCGAGCACAATGCCACATTACACTTTTGTACTCTGGCGTCACGTTCTCGCCGCAAACCCGTTGCCTCGCTAGTCAAACAGACAGACGTACGGTGAAGTCTCATGGTTAGGTTGCCGATTTTTACCCTTTGGGTATACGATACCCTAAAAAGTTTATAACTAGTGAACACAGTTGGAGTGAAATTTAATCATATTCATAACTAGCTGATACCCGCAGCTTCGCCTGCGTGAAATTTTGTTCCTAGACTACAACATATCTCTGTAGGCGCCAAATTTCAGCCAGATCCGTTCACCCGTTACAGCGTGAAAGAGTAACAAACATTCACACTCAGAAACATTCGCATTTATAATACCCAGTTAGATAGATTTCTGATTAACAAATTCATAATGCATAATAATATGAGCTAAGTAAATTTATTTATTAAATACATTTCTTAATTCAACGGCTAAACTACTACTTGACACAACTTCTCTTCTAAGCAATTGACATCGTAACTTAGTTCCTTCTTCATGTAGTCCCAGCCTACGACGTTTGGACAAACCGAACTACATTTGGCTTTGTCTTCCTAATACAGATGGTCCATCCAAGACCTGGTAACGCAATAATATGAACTTTTGTAATGTGGAAAAGTTCTAAGAAGATAAGAATAATAAACAGCTTGGTTAAAGCAAATAAAACGTTGTTTTATTATAGTTTTAAGAAATATGAATAAGCAGTTATCGAAATATATTGACAGTCTCTAAATCACAGTTCTGAGTTACTATAGCAACCAAACCATAGGTTGTGATACCAAAGAGACGACATCCATACAGTCTCTTCACACCCTCGGAACTTTTAAGAATTTTTAAATTCTCTTCAAACCAATCTGTCCGCTTAAAACTTCCAATCTTGGACCAAAGAGCGGCTTGGTAAGCATATCCGCCAGCTGTCGCACGGACGGTACTTGCTTAACTTCAAGTTCACCATTAATGACACATTCACGAACAAATAGATGCTTAAGTTCGATATGTTTTGTACGTTTGTGGTATTCGTGCTTCGGATTGTGCGATAGCTTTATAGCAGACTCGTTATCCAAATACAGTATTGGTTTCTTCAAATCCACCAAACCTTTCATAAGGCTGTTCAGCCATATAATTTCTTGTGCTGTTTCACTAGCAGCAATGATTTCTGCTTCAGTGGATGAAATAGAAACAACTGTTTGTCGGTGACTTTTCCAGCTGATTGCAGCTCCTGAGAATAAGCATACCGTTCCAGTTGTTGATCTGCCTGTTGCTTGATCTCCAGCAAGGTCTGAGTCAGAGTAACATAAAAGCCTTTGGTCTGACTCTTTTGATTGCTTATATACAAGACCTTTATCCGTCGTTCCTTTTAAGTAACGGAGGATACGTTTCACTAGCATGATATCTTTCGTGCTAGGTTTCTCCAGGTTTCTGGATGCAACGCTCACAGCGTATGCTATGTCGGGCCTTGTACCTACGGCTAAGTACGTAAGGGCTCCAACGGCTTGTCTATATGGTAAAATGGTACCAACATCAGGTTCTGTATCGTTGATACTTTCTTTGATTATTGGCGTCGGTGTTGGTTTGCAACTAGTCATACCATACTTTTCAAGAACCTTCTTAATGTAGGCTTGTTGGCATAATGTTATTTTGCCTTTTTCAGCTTTGATTTCCATACCCAAAAAGTAGGAAGCAGGTCGGGTAGTTATCTTGAATCTTGTTTTTAATTCCTTGATAAACTCGTCTCCTGCAGTTGGCGTATTCGACGCCACAAGTCCGTCGTCAACGTAGAGACCAATCAAAACTTTTGACTTTCCTCTGGTTCTAACGTACAGACAAGGATCAGCTTCACTTTGTTGAAAGCCTGTAATTTTCAAGAATTCGGCAATGCATGAGTTCCAGCATCGAGGTGCTTGCTTCAGACCATAGAGGCTGCGATTAAGTTTGCATACCTGCTTTGTCCCATCTTGGAAACCTTCAGGTTGTTTCATGAAAATTTCTTCCTCAACTGAGCCATTGAGAAAGGCCGTAGCTACATCGAATTGGCGTAGGTTTAAATTTTCTTTAGCAGCAATTGCGATAATAGCTCGTATAGTACTTAGTCGAGCCACAGGACTAAACGTTTTGTCATAATCGATTCCTTTTCGCTGTGAATAACCTTTTAAAACTAGTCTAGCTTTGTATTAATCGATTGAGCCATCTGGATTTGTCTTTAATTTGAATATCCATTTGCATGGTAGTGCTTTTCTTCCATCAGGCAAACTGACTAAGTCCCATGTTTTGTTTTCATTTAGAGAGTTTATCTCGCTCATCATGGCTTTAATCCATTGTTCTTTATTAGGAGATTCCAATGCTTGTTTGTAAGTCACAGGATCTCTAGGTAAATTTTGAACCTCAGCAACAGCAGCTAGTACAAAGTCATCATACCGTTGTGGTTTTTTGTATTGCTGATCTGTCTCGTAGACTGTAGCTATTCGGTTCAGACTCCGTGTCAACATGTTCATGACTAAGACTTTCTAGAATAGAAGTTTCGTAAAAAGAATCTTGTTCATCATCAACATTTTCATCAACACTTTCATATTGTAGAGTAGAATCTGCTGCGACGTTTTCAGTAATACTATCATTTTGTTGATTTTCAACATTTTCAATAAAATTACCTTCTTGCGTTTCAATGTTGTCAATAGAAAGATCTTGCCGAGTGTCGTCAGCATCATCGATTTCTATTTGAGTTTTCATTGTTTCTGAAACCGAATCACAGTTAGTGTTTTTATTGTATTTAAAATTGTTAACACTAGTTGGGCTTTTGTAGTAATCAGCCTTGACTACTTTCACATCTGCGGATATAAAAGTTTTGTTCGGAACGTAAACCCTGTATGCTTTGCTGGTGTCAGAATATCCAACAAACATCCCCGGTATTGCTTTTGGAGCAAATTTATGACCTCTTGGTCCTTTCTTCAGAATAAAAGCTTTTGAGCCGAAAGGGTGGAGGTGATTAAGACAGGGCTTTCTTAACACCCATTTCTCAAATGGTGTTTTATTTTCTACAGCACTGTTTACACTTCTGTTTGCTAGGTAATTAGCAGTGTTCACTGCTTCTGCCCATAGGTGCATTGGCGCTTTAGCATCAATAAGCATAGCTCTAGCCTTCTCCACAAGTGTCCGATTCTTGCGTTCAGCGATACCATTCTGGTGTGGGGTATAGGGTGCAGATAAGCGTCGTGCAATCCCGTGTTGTTTTAAGTAGGCTTGGAATTTGGCATTGACGTACTCTGATCCATTATCCGTTTGCAAATGTTTAATTTCATTGCCCGTAAATTTTTCCATTTCTTGTTTGTACTCTTTGAACTTGTCTAATACTTCAGATTTATTTTTGAGGAAGTAGACCCGTCCATACCTACTGTAATCGTCAATAAAAGTAACAAAGTATCTGTTTTTGGCGTGGGTAGGTGTTCTAATTGGGCCGCACACGTCGCTGTGGACGATTTCTAGACGTTCAGTGGTTCGAGGAGTAGTTCGTTGTGGAGGACTTGGTACTCGAGTCATTTTTGCTTGAATGCAAATTTCACAGTCTGGCAATGACAAAATCTCATTTTTATTAAAGCTCATGCCAGTCACTGTCTCGTTGTTGAGAGCCAGTTGGAGATCTTTGTAATTCATGTGCCTAAGTTTTCTGTGCCAGTCTTGTATGGTACCTTGTTTGGTGTTTGTCGAACCAGTTGCCGGTGTTGCTGCAAAGCTTTGTTCAATGTTTGGTTTGCTTACATAGTAAAGACCATTGATCGACTTCTTTGCAGACAGTACAAGTTCACCTGACTTGTTGCGAACTAAAGCACGGTTGTTGTCGAACGAGACGGTGGCTCCATGTGAAGTCATTTTAGATACCGATAGTAAATTGGTAGAAAGGGAAGGTACAGAAAGGGCGTTTTCCAGATGTACTTGTCGACCTCGTTTTTCATCAGAAAATGTAATTCTTCCTTCACCCAAAATTTCTGTGGAGTGATTTTCCGATGCAAAGTTGAGTTTTCTTGACACAGTCTTCATGTTTTTGAAGTGCTCGTGGTGATGGGTCATATGTGAGGTACAACCGCTGTCAAGTACCCAGTCATCCTGGTTGTTCCGTGTTGAACTAAGAAAACATTCTTCAGCGTATAGGGAATCGGCGTTTTTGCTAATGTTAGACTTCTGTTTGTCTTTGTTTTTCTTCCAACAGTTAGAGCAAACTCTGTGCGTCTTTTTCTGAAAGATTCTGCTTCCCGTTCTCTTACAGATTTTGCAAGAAGCTAAAAGTGCGTTTTCTTCTTGTTGTTGTTGGCCAGGTTCGTAATTGTCATTGTGATGACGAGCGTCGCTTTCTTCGATAATTTTTATTTTTAATTCTTCCGGCTTTGGCAATATGTCGCGAGACTCTATAGCTACGCGAAAGTTTTCGTTCTCTGAGGAAAGGCTGTAGACACAGAGCATCGCGCGCCTTTACAGAGGGAGAGGCCAAAGCTGGCAAACCCCCTCTGGCAATAATTTGACATTTTGACGACTAAAAGTGCCCACTTACATAAAAACTGTTTTTTGAAGTTTCTTTCACTAGACTAAGTCTAGTTGACAGCGTGAGCGGTTGAATTGTCATTTTATAAAAATGATGAAATAATTAGATATTAATACAAAAAGAAATGTTTTTTTTTTTTTTTTTTTTTTTATTTATTGAAAAAGGACTGTATCGCTGAGCGATTACATCGTCCCGTAAAGACAAACGACAAAATAACGACCATTAACTAAACATAAAGTAACCAAAATAATTTTAAACCAACTAAAATACAATATTACCAACTAAAATACAATATGACCAACTAAAATAATAAACTAGGAATCGCTTAAACCTAAATGAATTAATTGGATCAATTCTTGGGCTTTTTGTGAGCCTGGCTCAGACAAGGCGCTGTTCACCTGCCCCACAAACATCCTCGATTCGTCAACAAAACAAGTTGCCCTGAAAGGTTCGTTCCTGACACATTCCATCAGGATGTGATATACGTCTTCAATTACACCGCAATCGATGCAATTAGGTGATGAATTTTTTTTCATTAAATGTCCAAACTTTTTAGATGGAATGTGTCCGGAACGTAGCCTGAGAATGGTTTTTAAATCTTCTCTGTTTATTCCAATCGAGGCTATCCATGGGAACGTTAATACATGTGGTTGGATAGTTCGGTACCATATACCCTTTTCTTGTGAGCGCTCATCAAAATACTCCTGCCAAACATCAAGGCAATGCCGTTTAACATGACTTACCTTGTCTGAAAATAGTGGTAAAACTCCATAAGGAATCCCATCCACTGATGCCTGTTTAGCTAGCATGTCTACGATGTCGTTTGGTTCAAATTGGATATGGGATGGAATCCATTGAAGGGTGACCGTCTTCTGTCGAGCTTGTAGACTTAAGACTGATTCTAATATTTTATAGGCAATCGGTATGCCTCTCACGGGAGAGGTACAGCGAGCCAAATGTTGTAATGCGCTTTTTGAGTCCGTCAATATGACAAATTGATCAAAATTCACTGAATCAATGTAAGATAAAGCTTCCAAAATTGCGATTAATTCAATGTGCATAATTGATATATTAGAATCAATCCTAAGTTTTACAAAACAAGCTGACTGTGGGTCGTAAACAGCTGACCCCGCGCTACTTTTATCTTTAGAACCATCGGTAAAAATTTTGTAACAATGACTATATTTTTCTTCAATGAAATTTGTACAAATTGAGTTCAACTGGTGACAGGAGTAATTTTGTTTAGCTTTATCAATCAGCGGAATAGAGCTTGCAATGAATCGATGAACTGGGATATTACTCACCCAAGTCTCTAAAGAAAACATTTCTAGCAAATTACTGCAGTGAATTGACCCTGTGTCTATACAACGATTGATATTGACCAGCAAAGGGACTTTCTTATTATTCCAATAGCTAGTGTTACAAACAGATGTTAATATATTCAACAGATCACTAGAATTATTAGCAAATGACTTTGATTTTAGCAAATATTTACCTGCCAAAAATCTTCTGCGAAACTGAAGGGGGGGAAGGCATAAATCATTTTCCATGGCGTGGATCGGGGTACTCCTAATAAAACCACCAATTACGCGTAAGGCCTGATTTTGAGTTTTGTCTAACTTTAGTAAATTGGTTTTAGAGCTATTGTCATATAGAAAGCTTGCGTAGTCGATTTTGTTACGTATAATAGAAATATATAAGCATCTTAAGTGTTTTTGATGAATACCCCATCCAGGACCTGATAATACTTTTAACAGATTAATATGTTTGCTTACTTTTTGAACGGTTTCGTTTATATGCTTGCCCCACCTCAGTGAACTATCTAGCCACAAGCCCAGATATTTAACGTGCTTAACAACAGGTATTGGTTGTTCGTTAATTCTAAAATCAATAGAACGTCTTAAACTACCTTTTTTAAATATACATAATTTACATTTTGTAGGAGATATAGAAAGGCCTAAATTAAACATAATACGGCTCAATTTTTCACAGCCATATTGAAGATTCGAAAGGGCGGCATCAATATTATCTTGTGTAGCATATAATACATAGTCGTCAGCATATTGAGAAATATGTACATTTGTGATATTTTTACAAATATTGATTGTTACAATATTAAATAGAAGAGGAGATAATGGGTCCCCTTGCGCCAAACCCTGTCCGGTAGTTCTGGCCAAATTTTGTCCATCAACCGCAACTAATAGCTGTCTGTTAGTTAATAAGGACCACAGATAAAAACATATTTTTGAACCTACTCCAAACGAGTCTAAAGTATTTACTAGGCAGGTAACGTTAACATTGTTGTAAGCATTGTCGATGTCAATAAAACAAGCCGCGGTTGACTGATCCCTAGAAAAACCAATTTGAATTTGAGAGACTAAACTAAATAAATTATCTAAGCACGAACGAGTTTTGCGGAAACCGACCATATACTCAGGTAAAAGCTTACCTTTTTCAAAATGCCACTCTAATCTTTTGTTTAAAATACTATGAAAAATTTTACATAAACATGAAATTAAAGCTATAGGCCGAAATGAGTGGAGAGAGTTAGGTTCTCTGTCCGGTTTAGGAATGGGGACTATCTTAACCTCGCGCCACTGTGCAGGAACGAAGCTAGAAGTTAAAAAAATATTATACAATCTAACTAACAGAATTTTAGCAGTCAGTGGCAGATGTGCTATCATAGAAAATGATATTTCGTCCCTGCCGGGTGCTGTATCTGTCTTTTTGATACAGTTTTCTAGTTCCTGAATACTTATTTCAGATTCTAAAGAAGTGTTAACTGAACTAAAGCGGGGGATAGGAGGACAGGTAAAATCGGGAGTTAAGGAGTTTAACAATTGTAAAGCATTATCTTTGTCTACATAGTGATTCCGAGAGTTAGTTCGATGTCCTTTTACCCATCTCATTTGATTCCACATTTCAGAGGGGGAAGTGGTAGAGTCTATGGAATCACAAAACCCGTGCCAAGACCTAGTCTTAGCTGATCTGATAAGTCTTTGAGCAGTACGTACCTTCTCTTGTAATATCTCTAAATTAGTGGGAGAAGGGCATCTTCTGAACTTGGACAGTGCCAATCGGCGTTCCGCCACAACCTTTGAAATTTCTGTGTTCCAATATGGTTTGGGTTTGAATTTATTGCAGGGGAACTGGGGAACCTTAGTGAAGGGTATATACTTATTGCCGGCAGTCTGTAATGTACGTTCAAAGTCATCATAAAATTCTTGAGAATCAGAGGGAACGGTATAGTCCTTTAATGAAATTTCTATATATGAGCTGTAGGATTGCCAGTCACTGTTTTTGTATTTACGTCTTTTTAATATGACACGGGGGACATGAATCGTGGCCGATAATTGAATAATAAGGTGATCGCTGCCGAGCGATTCATTGCATACTTTCCACGTAAATAACGTAGCCAAATCAGAGGTGACGAAAGATATATCAGGGGAAGACTTTTTCAATACACCATTTACCAATTGTATTCGAGTCGGATCACCATTATTTAAATAAATATAATTGTGATCAATCATAGAATCAAAAATTTGTAATCCTCTCGGCTCAGTTTTGTACGACCAATTTAAGTGGTGACCATTAAAATCACCTAAAATTAATGATTTGGAATTTGCGAGAGAAAACAGATGATCCCAGTCGTTTTGCACTGTGTTTACAGTTGAAGCGCAATAGAGTGAAAATATGTTCTCAATATACCGACAATTATGTATCTTAACATATAAAAGCTCTATACCTGAGTTAAGGCTACGTGACATACTTAAACTACTTCTGACAGAGCTATGTATGAGGATGGCTAAGCCCCCATAACCATCAATACGATCAGATCTGAAAATATTATAATTCCTAATGTTATAATAACTGTCAGGTTCAAGCCAAGTTTCATTCAGAACGGCTATATGTATGTTATTTTGTGAAAGAAGGGCCTCTAAAGATAGTGACTTCGGTCGCAAGCTTTGACAGTTCCATTGTATAATGTTTAAATTGATATCGATGAAACCACTATCCATCATTAGAGAAAGAATTGAAAAAAGAACTCACCGACACTCCTTGCATTACTTTAGATAGAATCCACTCCGTGCAAATTTTGATAACTTCATGTATTTTATCCTCTAAAGAACCCTTCTCCATTATTAATCTGTAAAGCTTATATAATACACTTAAAAAACTAATGTCTTTAGCTTTGTGTGCTTTGTTGCTGGCTTCACTATTACCTCCCACGTAGCCTCCAGAACTTTCGGAATATAGGACCTCCTCTGCTCTCTCCGATCTCGCCGGTGTAGAAGGACGTGACGGGTATGGAGAAGCACGTGGAAGCTGTTTTCGTGGCTTTTTCAGTTTATGTTCTTGCGCCTTTTTGGTATTAGATTGTTGTGGAGTGTTAAATAATTGAGACATGAGTTTCTGCTTAGTTGGTGGTTGGTTGGTCTTTTCGTATGGAAGATCAGGGAATAATTGCTGTGAATCCAACTTTAGCGTTTCAACTTCAGCCAATACATGGGATGAATGTCTTTCTGGAGGCGGAGACGGTGGTACATAAATAGTGAGGGCTTTTCTGTAGGTGCAGTTAAATTCAGACATAAGTTCCCTAATCCTTTTCTCTTTTTTGAACACTGGACATATTTTTTGTAACGCCATATGGTTGCCAGTACAATTAATACAGCGGAAGGAGGTAGTATCGCAATTTTCATGATTTTTAGTACACTTAGGGCAGACAATCTTTTTCGAAGGGCATAGTAATCTAGTGTGTCCGTACTTCCAACACCGCGAACATTGCGTTACAGGGAAGATATAAGGCAACACGCTTACTCTCATGTTATAGATGTACACGTAAGCAGGGAGTGAAGGGCCTTTAAATGAAATACGCACGGCTTCACATTTAACCCAACCAGAAGACGATTCCTGGTGGTAATCTCGCTTGTTTAACCTTTTGGCTGCAATGATCTCAATATCAGAAAATAAACTGGTAATAATATCTTGGTCGGCAATATTCAAATCAATATCTTTGATAACACCGTATGAAATCCCGACCTCAGACGTCTTCTGACTCTTCCACTCAAGATCTCTAAAAGCCTTACAAGAAATGAATCGATCGGCATTGCATTCTTGATCAAAAGTGACAATAATTTTGTATTGATGGACAAATTTAACACGAATTACCCCACTGATGCTATTTTCTTTAAATAATTTGGCTAAAGCAAACTGTTTAGGCAAAATGGAATTACATGAAACACATACTTGTACATTTTCCTGCTCTGCACTACCGGATTCACGAGTACAAGCCACCTTGTGTCTTCTAGATACTCGCTGCCAGCCTTCCTCGGAAGAGGAATCTTCCCGTGTAATTGGTCTTTTCCTGCTAAATACCTCATCCTCCGTTTGCATCCTTGATCTGCATTCCTCACTATTTTCCACAACTGCATCGATATTTATTTCGTCACCAGATAAGCCATCTTCAACTATATCGCTCACAACATACGTCTCATTATTCATTGCGCCCGCAGCCAGCCGGCTGACGATGCGCCGGCTTTTTTCGCAAAAAAACCCTTTTAGAGCCTGGATTACATAAAATTATTTTGAATTTACCGCTTATTAAAAAAATGTGTTATTTTGTTTCACAGTTCTCACACTATTTTACTAAAATAATAATTAAATTAAATTTTCCACAAGCACGCTTTCCCGCGTCTTATTTTTTTTTTTTTTTTGAAAAGAAATGTTATTAAAGAAATCTGAAGAAAAATGGCATTATCTTGTGTAAGTAAGTAATTTTATAACAAGTTATTGTTATTTACACCTATTTCGTACGTCTATATAGTATTCAGATTTGTTTAGCAACTTTACCGGACGTCACATCAATACATGGATTGGTTGAGCGACTTGGGGTGATATGACACAAAATGTATCATGTGTGTGTGAAATTTATGAGTGTATTGTTTAAAGTGTATATATATAGGCTTCGTATTGACAGTCGATTGCTATTGTAGTGCGACTCTAAGAAAGTGTGAGTGAGGAAGATTTCCCCCCGCCACCCGCAAAATATGACAGACAAATTTGTACCGAGCAATCGTTCTATGCCGTCTCCCCTTAGACAGTTCGCGTTGCTCTATGGCTGTAGAGCATCATGATAGTTATCAAATCCTCATTTATGGTGACATCCATATCAGCGAGCTTATCGATGGTGTCCATAAACTTGTTTAGGTGTGTACGAACATCACTGCCTTCTAGTTTGGTCAGAATAAGTTGCTTCAACAATGTGGCTTCACGAGCAGGGCCTTTGCTCGCATGTATTTGTTTCAATTTATCCCACAAATCTTTCGCAGTGTTACATTTCTTAACCTCTTTTAGTTGGGAAGGAGCAATGATTAAAATTAGTTCTGCCTTGGCCTGTTTATCAGCTTCGATCTCAGTAGTATCTGCTTTTACGTCAAGCGGAGTTGAGACATACTTCCATAGCTTGCTTTTTACCAATACAGCTTCGGCTTGTATCGCCCAAGTGTCATAGTTATCCTTATCAAGTGGATCAATGTGATGCGTTGCTTTTGGCATGTTTATAGCAAAAAAAAAACTTACGTAAAAATTTTCGCTATATTACGTCGTGACAACTTTTCACTATGAACATTTCGCTCTGCTACCATATGAACTTTTGTAATGTGGAAAAGTTCTAAGAAGATAAGAATAATAAACAGCTTGGTTAAAGCAAATAAAACGTTGTTATATTATAGTTTTAAGAAATATGAATAAGCAGTTATCGAAATATATTGACAGTCTCTAAATCACAGTTCTGAGTTACTATAGCAACCAAACCATAGGTTGTGATACCAAAGAGACGACATCCATACAGTCTCTTCACAAATAACAATGTAAATTTCACCATCTGAGCGTTCACGTTCATTGTAATGGCTCTTTTCAGTCCTGTCGAATGTAGTCTACGTAGAGGCCATTCCCGTATTTTACAAAAACTTAGTGAGTCTGTTTCCTGACAGAATGCAGTCTGCACTATATGTAGAATAAAGTTCATGCCTTCCATGACCAGTCGCTTAGGGCTGTTGACAATATTTGTCGTAAGAATTGAGCGTAGATGGTAACATGCGGTGTTATTTTATTGACCAGTGTATACTACCTGAAGCGTGGTCTTTGATTTTTTTCTGGCTAGCCATCTTAGAATTTTCTTATTCTTTTCACAAATGTATTTTTGTCACACAAAATTTGAATAAATTAGCAACAATACTTCCATAAAGCATATTTGGTTAATATTATACCAAAATAGGGCTTTTTTATTTAACTTTATGACCAAAGAGAATACAATACTACGTAAGATTTATGACTTTGTAGTAAAATCATCTGTTTGAAGTTTGAAATAAAACATAAATGAAAACGTCAATTGTATTGAACTTTCACAAATTATGTGTCAAAATAAAAAGTAATTTAAGTATAAAATAAGGGTATTTAAGGAGTATTGATATCAACTCCGGAGAAAATCAGCCCCAAAATAATTTACATTCCCTTTTTAGCTCGTTATAGTACAAATTTCAATAAAATACGAAACACGTCTTCCATCAATTCGGTTAATAATGCTATATTGGCTGCCTCTGTGGCGCAGTCGGTAGTGATACCGCCTGCGGCGCTGGAGGTCGTGGGTTCGATTCCCACCGTAGACAAATATTTGTGTGACCCATAAATATTTGTCTCAAGAGTCTGGGTGTTGCTATGTATAATATGTATGTATTTAAAAGTATATAAGCATTAATATCCGTGGTCTGATACCCATAACACAAGCAGGTTACTCCTAGCTTACTTTGGGATCAGATAGCGTTGTGTGAGATGTCTGTGAATATTTATTATTATTATTTATTATATGCCAAATTTTAGGTAGATCGGACCAAGAAATCACGTTGTCCCACACAAACTTTACCCTCCTTTGGAGGTGTTTTGGTTTACCTACCTTTGGAGGTGGAATTTGCAAAAATGTTAAAATTACTTTTTTCAAATGGTAACAAACAACGCTCATGCTTAGTTTCATCATCGTACCATTAACCGTTTAAGCATTAATTGATAATAACTTTGGGTCTATATAGTTTGAATTCTATATAATTTTCCGGGATAAAAAGTACCCAGTGTGGTGCCCAGGCTATTAAAGTATAATTATACCAAGTTTCATCGTAATCGAACTGGTAGTTTTTGCGTGATGCCTGAACAAACAGACAGACGTCTGTCTGACAGACAGACAGACAGACAAAAATTTTTTTAATCACAGTTATGGGTTCGGTGTCGGTCTAGTAACACCCCCTTCTATTTATTTTTTTGATATTTTGAATGTACAGAATTTTCACTTCTACAGATTTATTATAAGTATAGATAAATTAAAACCGAATAAGTTTTATTAAAATGCCATTGTAATAAACTATCGACATTCTTATCGATACGTACCCATGACTATTGTAATGTAAACAACCCTATATATTTCTTCCTGATATGTCATCCAAAAATGCATTTACACATTCAATATTGTGATAAGTATGAAAGAAAATGCATAATCTACGTTAGGAGTTGAACTTTTAGTGAAATTTTACATCCAATTGGCAAAATATGTACGGCAAAAATGCAATGAACGAAGTCATAAATTACCTGATAAACGAGTATTTCTTTGTATAATTGCGTTTTGTATTATCCTATTCATACACTGATCACGACACCATCGTTGAAAATATCATATTTTCTATTTTATTCGTAAGATCACTACAGAATATTGTAAAACATTAATGACATCATAGCACCACGGGACTCCGTCGGTCTCTGTGATTCAAAACACTGACATAAAAGTATACAAGTTGCTATCTCTTTTCCTCTCGAGCTATGAGTACTGGTAATTTCTGGTAAATGAGGTCTCGCTCGCACACTATGTTTATCTATTGAGAGTAGCGAAAAATTCTAAATCTATGGAATGACCAGTGGTACAGTTTGTCTATAAAGTCGTGAATTTAAATGAGGGCGCTGCTGAATGCATGTAGCAACCCTATATAGTACGACCAAAATGATTTTGATACGAGGAGTTCGTTCGGAGTAAAATCTTACTAATATTATAAATGCGACAGTTTGTGAATGTGGATGTTTATTACTCTTACACGCTCGAACGGTTAAAGGGATCTGGCTAAAATTTGGTACAGGGATACTTTATAATCTGGAATAACCATGGCTACTTTTTATTCCAGGAATAAGTTCTTACGGGAAGCGTGAACGGGAACAATACAAATATTATAAATGCGAAAGCTTATGAGTGTGGATGTGAGACTCTTTCACGCTCGAACGGTTAAAGGATCTGGCTGAAATTTGGTACAGGGATACATTATAATCTGGAATAACACATAGGCTACTTTTTATCCCGGGAATAAGTTCCTACGGGAAGCGGGAACGAGAACAAATTCGACACGGGCGAAGCTGCGGGCATCAGCTAGTGAGTTAATAAATAAAACACATTATACATTTTTAATTTTGTTTCTGTTTTATTGAATCAGATCCAGAATAAAGTTATTGAACCAGATCCAGAAGCCCCGGTCTAATAGCGTCTTACAACCCACCAGCAGGTGCCTAGCAGTCTCAATTGCTTCGCCACAATCATGTAATTACATGTTTTATCTGTAACTTTCCCCCATCTGACAAGGATTTTTTTGGCGCAGTGCACAAATATTAAATTCGTCTATTTCTTTCTTTGCCGACTTTTTCTGTGTTTCCCAGGAGTTTCAAACTTTCCTTCATTATTAAAACCTTCGTTAACTATTCGCCTAACTGTACTCTCTGATTTTCCTGAAAAGAGTTAAAAAAGAAAATTAATTACATACCTAATGGAAACAAACTATTGACATGAAGCAATTAATTCAAAATAAAAAATTGGTAGAAAACCAGATTGAACTGAGTATCAAAAATGTAGGTCGTACTATAAAATAAATAATTCTAACCACTGACTTACATTATAGGTAGATTGTAAGTCTGTGATTCTAACCTAAAAATATGCAACGTAAACAATGCCTTTTTTTGTCTCCAAATCGTAAATTCAGTAAATTTGTAACTTCAGACAGATTCAAAACAAACAATAACACGATTACATACCCACCAAAGATGCTGTTCGCTCATAAACATCCTCAAAATCCCACAACAATTGTCCAGCTTAGTACTCCGCGAAACATCACTGGAAAACTTTAAAAATCACTTCCTGCGCACCACTCCGATTTTCTTTACTCATTTCTCAAACCTATATGCGTAGTTTGGTTTCAATTTGTTGCAGTTTAATCCAAACAATAAAGTTACGTGAGAGAGTAAACGAAATTCGACGATAGCATTGACAACTGACGTACTTATGTTTCGTGTTGCCAGTGTTGCCACACACATAACTATTTTTAGTTCCTCAAACATTCATTTTACGACTTTATAGACAAACTGTAGGTACTACTGGGTCCACTTAGTACCACGGGTAATTTTATTTTCGGTGGTACTACCAGTAGTGCCACGGGCAAGAAAGGGAGGCTGCCGAAGCACGCTTTGCTGTGCTGAGTTGATGACTGTCATAGTGACCAAGATTATGTATATTAGACTAAAGGTAAGGATATACACTTTCTACTCTTGGTGGCCAGATATTATGATCCATTGTCTTTGAATCCTACAACTTCCATTACCACAAACACTATTGCTTTTTTATCGTACAGCTTTACATCACTTATCACGAGGGGGAGGCATTTGTTCTACTGCGGAGAATACAAGGCAGAGAGAGGTGCTTCTTGCAAGGTGGTGCATCCATGTCAGATTCAGGGAACCCGCTGAAACGCAGGCTGTTGTACTTAGCGGTCTATTTTAGGGAGGCAATATAGCCCCCGTAGATTTAGGACAGAAAAAAATCGAAAGAAAAATTTGGAGGCCTAAGTAGCAATATATACGCCAGAGAAGGTGATGTTGTTTCCGTATACCCAGCAGGACCCTCCGTCTGATTTGATTGACAACCAAAGTTTCATTTACGTAATATTTTCTACCTTCTGAATAGTTTCAGCAAAATAATAGTGCCCAGCAGTTACCGTCAAACGAGGTGAATAGGAATGATTTTAATCTTTATAGGATGAAAACAACCACTTCATCGCGTGCATCGGTATAAATGGTACCCAGGTTGAATATTATGAAAACTTTAGTCAGGTTCTACTGAAACAGAAATTGGGGTCAATAGGAACCGTGCATGAGACAATAGGACCAAGCGCATAGGGTTGTCATCACGTCAGTTTTAATAAAAACAATTTAATATGGGTGCTAATTAAACGAACTTCTTTTTAATAGAATTATTGGCCTCCGAAAAAATACTTTGCCCCCCAAATTAATAAGTCAGCCACAATTAATGAGCGTCAGTAGTTATAGATTCTTGCCACCATTTAACTTCTTTATTAGCCACTGTTAATATAATTCAGCATCGTGATTATTATTTGGCATCTAATTTTGTAACATGCATTCAAACAGTGAACTTCTAAATTACAAAAAAATGGCATCAAAATAGACATTATTTATTAATATCTTAGCTTCTAATTTCCTAATTCAGCATGTTTAAAATGTAACTCATCCCACATTAATGGATCATCAAAGTTAAGTAAAATTGCCATCAAAAAACAAATTATGGCCACTAATATTACCTAAATAGCTAGAACCACTTGTAGCCACTGACTGAGTCTTTTGTAAACTATCACCGCAGTAAGCAACTACCGCTATTGCTGGTCCTCGGAAGGGTGACCACTTTGTAACATTTGATTTGCAAGAGTTTCCTTGCTTTGAAAGGCACGTTAAGATGACTATATGGGGTGTCACAATCTGGTGGTGGAAATGGACAAGCGAGTTCGTTTTAACACGGGAGCGTGGGACAGACCTTCGGGCATAAATGCTTATATTTATTATAATGTTACATGCAGTCTTTATAATTCAGATATTCTATACAATACCTGCATTCTAAGGAATACCTGCCCCAGACTCCAGACGCCCCGTCCAAGCAATGTATGAAATGTTTTGAATAAGTATATGATTGTTCATACTTTGTCTAGGTACCTATTGTACAAAATTCCTAGGGATTGCATAGAATACCTGCTGGTACACCGGCAATGTGTTAAATAAATAGGTAAATAAATAATAAACTATCGAGAAATTATAAATTGTTACATAATGCTAAATATTAAATTTTTGACATCTGGTGCTCGGCGGCTGCTGCCGCAGCATGCTCGCTTCACTCGTTCGCCTTCGCACGTCAGTGGTAACTGTTCCAACTTAACCTAACCTTCGCAAGCAGCCAATAAACCTTCCACTCTCGTATATAATTATTTCATATATTGCCTTGCCTGCAAGTTTCAGGTATTGAATGCCCAGACATTATACAGATTTCGGTCGGTGAAGTTATGTATGCATGTAATACAGATTATAGAACTAAAGACAGATAATGAATATATAGAACTAAAGCAAATACTAAACTCAAAAGTGAGTACTATAAAGTGGCAATGCTAAACACTGTTTACACGTAACGAGTAATTTCTCATTATTGGTGAAACTTATGACGACATTATCCACATGTTCACTTAATGTACCTACTAAAGTCAAAGTGTATAATGTATTATACACTTTTAAGTTTACTATTTATTTTGCTTTCTTGACCTCACTTTCAAGTTCGGTAAGCGTAATCTGTTTTTAGTTACAAAGTGACATCAAATAGCGGTCTCTGATTGATGCAAATGAACGGTCGCTGTCGTCCTTTGCACTTAGATTAAACCTTGCAGTGGCTATTTTCACGAAAAAAGAATGTGATATATTTATTTTACACGCCAAGTTATAAAAACTGATGTTGTCTGTGGAGGCTTAAATTGTAATTTTTTGAGGCTCTCGATTTGAAGCTGTAAAATATAAAATGACGATTATATGTAAAATCTGTGGCTGAATTAGTAAATTAGATGTTAATATATTAATACGCAGGACAAGTTAAAATAATTGTTGATCTTTATTTGATGCTCATTATGGAAATTTATAGGTGACGTTGTAAAGAGGACGAATTAGCATATTAGAGGCTATTTCATTTTCGCGTGGCTTAGTTATTAAATCAGAAGCTAAATGCCGTGGCCGATAAAAACTTTTGAGGCTCGGTTTATTATATCCCTTTTAATATTAATGTTTTAAAACATATACATATATATATATATATATATATATATATATATATATATATATATATATATATATATATATATATATATGGTCACGCCTTTATCCCCGAAGGGGTAGGCAGAGGCATATTATATGCCCACATTTCACCTTTGTATAATTTGTCCCACGTAATAGGTGGTGAGCCGTATTGCCGTGTTTAAATGGACAGGCGCAGGTTGTGACTACCTGCTGTTGAAATAAAGCCTTCAACTTAGCTTAACGACTGCCATTTTACTGGCAACCGGGACCAACGGCTTAACGTGCCTTCCGAAACACGAAAACGCTCAAATAAATGTCACAAAGTAATCACATGGATGGTCACCCATCCATGGACCGGCCATAGTGAAAGTTGCTTACTGCAGTGATCGTTTACAGAACACTGAGTCCGCGGGGCCACGAGCAAAACATTATTTATTAACGTCGTCTGTGAGATCACTTAAAATTAAATTTAAACCGAATTCCACTGTGTTTACCTATAAGTTCGCGGCATTCTGACTATTATCTGAAAAAGTAAAATATTCATACTAAGACAACCGTACTCGATATACCTACCTATAAAAGTAGAAAAGAAAGTAAATACAAAAGTAAAAAAATATTTTACTCTGAATTCAACAAGTGACACTCCTGTTCCAAGTTGTATGTTACCGTCCCTATACAACATGAAATTTTGTATAGCGCAAACCTGAAAACACTTTGATCAGAATCAGTAACATTATCCAATGGACCCGATTTCAACCTATGTTAATTTTTTTTAAAACTTCACGAAAAAATTTAACGCATTGAACACTCTAATAACGTAAAGTATGTATAAGTATGTATCATAAAATAACATCACTACGCGTGATCAAAAGCGATCCGCCACCAGCCGATCCCGTGCCCTCGACCAGCCACCCCCGGCCGCGCCCCTGCGCCCGCGCCACCCGGGCTGGCCACCAGTTAGGGATGTCGGAAATGGAATAAAGTATCGATATATATTGTATCGGTAATTTTTGAATATATCCATATCGATATTGATATTTTTATTTAAAAATATCGATATATCGATATATCGGTATGACATGAAAAAAAAATTGGCCTAATCTACTTTAATCATCTTACATTACTAGATAAATACTAATTAATAGACATAATTTTTAATAAATCGAGAACAACAATTAAAATATTAATTATTTATTCATCAAACCAATTACCAATATTTATTTGATACAGACAGCAGATGCCACTCTCTCTGAGAAAATCGAGGACGCAGGCGATATCAAATACTTTAGAGCTATGTCAGAAAGGACTGGGGTAAAATGACGACAATCAAACCAGAATTTTGTAGGATTCTCTTTTCTGGGTATTATAGGCTGATCTAGATATTGCTCGCGCTCGCGTTGAGGTTATAATACGCGGGACGGATAACAGACTGACTGACACTGACAGACGACAGTTGAATTGAATGACAGTCACTGACACTGAAATGACATTGACACTTGACAGATAAAGTTGCCAACTTCTAAGCCAACTTTTTTGTATCGCCATTTTTTACTGATTTAATTTGTATCTATTTATTTTACTGGAGACTGGCAAAATCGTTAATAAACGGAGGGCCATTCATTAAAAGAAGAAGAAGAAGAAGAAGCCAACTTTAGTACAAATATTAAATTGGTATAAACAAAAAAGAAGTTTATAAATGTTAGTATATAAAAGGATTTTTTGACCATAAAAATATCGATTTTTATACTTTTTCAACACTTGTAATATTATATCGATACCTCGATATATCGAAACAATAAATATCGCTCGAAAATATCGATATATTGAAAATAATATATCGATATATCGATGCATCGATATTTTTTCGACAAGCCTACCACCAGTCAGTCAGTGACCGATAACACGAGCGCGACGTCATACGTGTTGCCGTTCCGCATCCCGTGTCACTGTGCAAAATACGCGATCGTGTAACAACATGTCTTTTATTATACTTTTTTATACTACTAAGGTGACAGAAAAGCTTACAGCCAAGGAACTTATACTTCTAACTGGAATGCTTACGAAATCACAAAAACAAATTAAAATTGAACTTTATTTTCAACGTCATTCGGTTTATATTGCATTACTTCATGTCAGACGTAAAAAACGTTCCCGAGCAGGACAACGACTTAAGGGGATTCTTCTCTTTCTTGCAACGCAGTGTGTTGTAAGTGGTAATAAAAAGAAACAGACGGTAGTTTTTATGACCAGTAGTAGACCAGATCAGAGGTAACAGTTTTCATACGTGCTGGTCAATACGCGTTAATGTTTATTATAATAATTAATGTTTTAACTTCAAAATTCTATTATTTCAATATTTCATACATTATTGGTGTTACTTAGAATAAATTTATTTGAAAAATAATAACTATTGGTAGTAACTCATAAATTACGCATGGCAACTCTGAAGATTCATTGTGGTGCCAACACGGTACGTTCTAGATCGGACTTACTTTTAATAAAATAAATATAAAATAAATATTTGTGGATGTAGCCCAAATTAAGCTAAAACAAGCTTGTGCTATGGAATCTAGACGACTGATATACATACTTATATAATTCTAAATACATACATATTATACATAAAAAACACCCTAACTCCGAAACAAACATTTGTGGATCACACAAACATTTGTACCGACCCAGGAATCGAACCCAGGACCTCCAGCGCTAATGAACAAGTATTAAATAACTAGGAAATTGGATTGATGTGAGATTTTTGTGTAGGTAGAATGAAATTTCTCTTTCCCAATATTCTTACCGAAAGCAAAAAGGGGTTAGATACTTCGGTAAAAATATATACATATAATACCTATTTGATTGTATGATACGATAGTTGGTTTTACGTAGTTTCCATCCCCTCTTTCCTTTGTGTATGAAAAGCATAGGCCGACATCCTACAACCCTGGCTGCGTAATATTTGATACGTAAGAATCTAAACAAAAATATAAGTTTGGTTTCCGACTTTTTGATAATGATAAATAAGACGTTCGGCCCCTCTCCCCTAAACCGTCATACGTAATTATACGTGCGGCACGCTATAATTTTTGACATATCAACTAAGTTACGATATTGACCGAGTAAAACGGTCTAGTCATTAGTAGTTGAGTTGATAAAGTACTAGATATTAGGTGATACTAAAAGGCCTTATAAAAAAAGAGAGAGCAAGCAAGCTCTGCCAAATTCTCTTCGTACCTACTTAACGGCCATCATACCGACCCGGTAGTGTAAGAATGACTCCACATAGGTAATAATAACTGATCTAGTATCTTATTCATTAATTTTAAAAAATTCACGTCAATTCAAGTCGTTCAATTCGTCAAATTATTAAATTGTCTTCTGCAAGACCTAATTAAAACATACATAACTGTAAGTTCCATAGATATCATTTATTTTATTATTGTGTACCTATGTCTTTCAACTTAATAAGAAAATATTGTCTCACTAGCTGAAGCGTCTGCATGGACACATTAGTAGAAAGAGGTAGCATCCCCTTTTCTAGCTTTCCTTTTCCGGAACGCTTTTGATGTGCACGTGAGCATTCCAGTTAGAAGTATAAGTTCCTTGCTTACAGCATACTTGATCGTTGCTAACCTTAGCCTATGTACGTTTGGAACACCAGAGGCACGACACACGGCCTGCGATACCAATATCGAAAGGTAGAAGGAATTACCGAAGGTGACAAAGTGCAACGGGTGAACTTTAGTGAGTGGTGGCTAAAAAAATAACAGTGTAAGTGTTTTGTGTACTTTTACGCGTAGAGGATTACATGATACTGATAATGCAGCCTATTGGCGCCATACTAATCCTCATTTACCCCGTCAGAACTCCTTCCGACACCGCTTGTCCATTAATGTGTGTGCAGGCATTATGAATAGTCACGTAATCGTATTGACTACTATTCGTAAATGCCAGTATGTACAGTTTGTCTATAAAGTCGTGAAAAGAATGTTTGAGGAACTAAAAATAGTTATGTGTGTGGCAACACTGGCAACAAGAAACATAAGTACGTCAGTTGTCAATGCTATCGTCGGATTTCATTTACTCTCTCACGTAACTTTAATGTTTGGATTAAACTGCAACAAATTGAGACCAAACTACGCATAAAGGTTTGAGAAATGAGTAAAGAAAATCGGAGTGGTGCGCAGGAAGTGATTTTTAAAGTTTTCCAGTGATGTTTCGCGGAGTTCCAATCTGGACAATTGTTGTGGGATTTTGAGGATGTTTATGAGCGAACAGCATCTTTGGTGGGTATGTAATCGTGTTATTGTTTGTTTTGAATCTGTCTGAAGTTACAAATTTACTGAATTTACGATTTGGAGACAAAAAAAGGCATTGTTTGCATATTTTTAGGTTAGAATCTTAAACTTACAATCTACCTAAAATGTAAGTCAGTGGTAAGAACAACATGGTTATTTTAAAGTACGACCTACATTTTTGATACTCAGTTCAATCTGGTTTTCTACCAATTTTTATTTTGAATTAATTGCTTCATGTCAATAGTTTGTTTCCAATATGTAATTAATTTTCTTTTTTTACTCTTTTCAGGAAAATCAGAGAGTACAGTTAGGCGAATAGTTAACGAAGGTTTTAATAATGAAGGAAAGTTTGAAACTCCTGGTAAACACAGAAAAGGTCGGCAAAGAAAGAAATAGACGATTTTAATATTTGAGCACTGCCCCAAAAAAATCCTTGTCAGATGGGGGAAAGTTACAGATAAAACATGTAATTACATGATTGTGGCAAAGCAATTGGGACTGCTAGGCACCTGCTGGTGGGTTGTAAGACGCTATTAGACCGGGGCTTCTGGATCTGGTTCAGTAACTTTATTCTGGATCTGATTCAATAAAACAGAAACAAAATTAAAAATGTATAATGTGTTTTATTTATTAACTCACTAGCTGATGCCCGCAGCTTCGCCCGTGTCGAATTTGTTCTCGTTCCCGCTTCCCGTAGGAACTTATTCCCGGGATGAAAAGTAGCCTATGTGTTATTCCAGACAATAATGTATGCCTGTACCAAATTTCAGCCAGATCAGTTCAACTGTTCGAGCGTGAAAGAGTCTCACATCCACACTCATAAGCTTTCGCATTTATAATATTTGTATTGTTCCCGTTCCCGCTTCCCGTAAGAACTTATTCCCGGAATAAAAAGTAGCCATGGTTATTCCAGATTATAATGTATCCCTGTACCAAATTTCAGCCAGATCCCTTTAACCGTTCGAGCGTGTAAGAGTAATAAACATCCACACTCACAAACTGTCGCATTTATAATATTAGTAAGATTTTACTCGGAACGAACTCCTCGTATCAAAATCATTTTGGTCGTACTATATAGGGTTGCATACATGCATTCAGCAGCGCCCTCATTTAATTTCACGACTATATAGACAAACTGTAGGTACATACTTGCAGTTCTAGGGTTCCGTAATCAATTGGTAACAGCTAGAAAGAAAGATTTTTTTATTCAGCCCTTGAACACATAGGTACCTACTTTCATAGGCTTTACAGCTTGATCCTTTTACTAAGACTCTAATGCTAGTGAACCTTACCATCGGAGAGGGTAAAAATGGGACCTTATTACTAAGACTCCACTGTCCCTCTGTCACCTAACTGTATCTCACTAACCATTATTATAGCTAGACAGTTGAATACTGCGAGGACCGCAGCGATGACACGGCGCTCCACACGCTGGTGGAGTGCACGGCGTGGACACAACAGCGACAGGTCCTCGTAGTGGGTCTGGGCGTGGACACTCTCTCGCTTGAGGCCATGGTGCGAGCCATGCTCTCCAGCGGGAGTAAGTGGGACTGCGCCGCCTCTTTCTGCGAGCAGGTCATGCTCGCGAAGGAGGCGGCGGGCCGGGTGCGGGAGAGAACTCTTCCACCCGAGTTCCGCAGTCGGCGCCCTGGGCGCCGCCGACGTGTCTTCGCCGAGGACTATCGGCCTCCATGACCGGGGGTCTGAGGACGGTGAGAGGGCCGCTCACCGTCCTTACAGAAGCAGGCCCATGACGGCAGCGTGACGTGAGCACTCACGCACGCCCCCCCTTAGAAGCGGGGTCACACCCGAAATCCCCCATAGACGCGGGATTGCACCCGAACCACCCCCTGGGCGAGGCCGCATTGGCGGCCGTAGGTCTGTTGGGAGTCACGGGACATCCTTCCTGAGGGCTTACCCGGGGCTCTCAACCATAGGCTGTTGGGCGTTACGTGAGGTTTTTTAGTCGGTAAGAGTCCGGCATAGCATCCTACGAGGATTTTCCCTCACGTTAAAAAAAAAAAAAAAAAAAAAAAGCTAGACAGTTGAAAATTTCACAGACAGTGTATTTCTGTTGCCGCTATAATAATAAATACCGGCCAAATGCGAAACGGACTCACGCACAGACGGTTCCGTACTAAAAAATCGCGTGTGTCGTATAGGAATCCCGTTTAATCGCCCCCTTTTATCTGATTTTAGTATCTGTAACTAGCTCTAACTATCGCGGTTCCGATAGAGTCTTGTTACGGACAGACAGACGGATAACGAAGTCTTACGAACAGGGTCCTGTTTTTACCCTTTGGGTACAGAACCCTAAAAACAGATCAAAATAACATTTAAGTAGGCTCCCATACAATAAACGTGATTTTTGCCGTATTTTGGTACAGAACCCTACATGCGCGAGTCCGACTCGCACTTGGCCGGTTTCTGTCTTAAACACAGTTCCATAATTACCACTTATGAAAATGGTTTGTTAATGTTATTATCAATACCACACGAATAGTGACTAACTGCCTTGCGTATAATACCTACACCTACCTACGCTTTTCGCGGAAAAAATAGTGCAATTGTAAACAAAGGCTTATAACTTGGTCAGTTTTCGTTAGTTTAATTTAAAAAAAAATTATACGGTATTTTGCACAGACGTACAATAAGTAGCAGACGAAACATTAATTATGTTTGTGTGCGTTGGTCTTTCCATTCCGCTCGCTCTAAGGGGTTAGTGAATGCTGCTATCTCGTTTCTACACGTATATCAACACTATACATGACATTTAAAAAAAATGACGTACGCCTGGTTTTTGAAAGATATAAGCTGCCGATGCTGCAGTTTGACGTATTAGATACCTCTAATTAATGTAGGGGCCAAACTCAGGCACTTCTTTTCAAGATTAAATTTAATGCTAACATAAAAATAAGTGTGGCAAACTGTGATTCAGCATTTAATTAGTTCAGAATTGCATTTTAATATAATGCCTGTAATCTTCGATGATATTGAGTATACAATATATAAAAATGAAGCCCGATTTCCGTGGTCACGGCATCACGCGTGAAATGCTGGACCGATTTCGCTAATTCTTTTTTGTTGTGTTTGTTTCTGTCAAGAGAAGGTTTTAAAAAAATTGGTGCAAAACTATTAGCAGAAATGGTTTTTATTGCGATTTTGAATCGGATCATAGAACTGGAAACTCCGAAATGGAAACCGGGAACAGAAAAACTAAGAGATAATTTTGCAATCCAATATAGCCGCCGCGTCGAAATCACAAAATTTCATGATGGGTATCGTTTATGGGGGATTTTGGTACGCTGAGTACGAATCTCATGATACTTTTGCAATCCGATATGGCCGCCGCCCTGAAATCACAAAATTTCATGATGGGTATCGTTAAAGGGGGTTTTTGGTATGCTGAGTACGAATCACATGATAATTTTGCAATCAAATATGGCCGCCGCGCCGAAATCACAAAATTTCATGATGGGTATCGTTTAAGGGGAAATTTGGTACGCTGAGTACGAATCTCATGATAATTTTGCAGTCCAATATGGCCGCCGCGCTGAAATCACAAAATTTCATGATGGGTATCGTTTAAGGGGAAATTTGGTACGCTGAGTACGAATCTCATGATAATTTTGCAATCCAATATGGCCGCCGCGCCGAAATCACAAAATTTCATGATGGGTATCGTTTAAGGGGTAATTTGGTACGCTGAGTACGAATCTCATGATAATTTTGCAATCCAATATGGCCGCCGCGCCGAAATCACAAAATTTTCGTGATGGGTATCGTTTAAGGGGTTTTTTGGTATGCTGAGTACGAATCACATGATAATTTTGCAATCCAATATGGCGGCCGCGCCGAAATCACAAAATTTCATGATGGGTATCGTCTAAGGGGTTTTTTGGTATGCTGAGATCGAATCACATGATAATTTTGCAATCCAATATGGCCGCCACGCCGAAATCACAAAATTTCATGATGGGTATAGTTTAAGGGGTTTTTTGGTATGCTGAGTACGAAACACATGATAATTTTGCAATCCAATATGGCCGCCGCGCCACCGTTGTTAAAATTTCATGATGGGTATCGTTTAAGGGGTTTTTTGGTATGCTGAGTACGAAACACATGATAATTTTGCAATCCAATATGGCCACCGCGCCACTGTTGCGAGATGATTATAATAAAGGTTTTTGAACGTTTTGCCGCCTGTCTGTATGATCGTTGTGCTGTTTATGTACATATTATTTTTATATCTATGTTTGTTTTTCTCTGTTTTTATTATTATTTTTTATAAAAGGTTACTGTTGTTTGGTCTATGTGCGCTGTGATCTAAAATAAAAAATATTTTCTTTCTTTCTTTCTTTCTATTTCTGTCAGTATGCTGAGATACCAAAAAACCCCTTTCACGATATCCAATATGAAATTTTTCAACGGTGGTTCGGCGGCCATCTTAGATTGCAAAATTGACCTAAAATTCGTATTCAGCATACCAAAAAACCCCTTCTACGATATGCCAGCCATCTTGGATTGCTAAATTAACCCAAAGTTCGTACTCAGCATACCAAAAAACCTCTTAGACGATACCCATCATGAAATTTTGTGATTTCGGCGCGGCGGCCATATTGGATTGCAAAATTATCATGAGATTCGTACTCAGCGTACCAAAATCCTCCTTAAACGATACCCATCATGAAATTTTGTGAATTCGGCGCGGCGGCCATATTGGATTGCAAAATTAACCCAAAATTCGTACTCAGCATACCAAAAAACCCCTTATATGATATGCAACATGAAATTTTACAACGGTGGCGCGGTGGCCATATTGGATTGCAAAATTAACCTGAAATTCGTACTCAGCATACCAAAAAACCCCATAAACGATATCCAACATGAAATTTTACAATGGTGGCGCGGCGGCCATATTGGATTGCAAAATTAACCTGGAATTCGTACTCGTACTACTATTTTTTTCCCAAAAGCGTTTGACATCTTAGATCGTATGTCCACTTATTTATAATCCGGACCAGTGTGCGGCCGGCCAGCCGCAACAAAAAAAAGCGCATTGTACTACGAGTTGAATCAAAACTTTACACATTGTATCATTACAAGGCGCGCATTGCAATGCTCGGATCACCTGCTTCACTGCTGTAACCTCGTCTTGTATCATTACAAGGTGCGCATTGCAATGCTCGGTTCACCTCCCACACTGGCTGTAATTCTCGACTCGTAACATTACATTAAGCGCGAATGCTCCCGGTGAGGGAGCACCTTTAGAAAAAAATGATGTTTTGTAACATCATTTTTTTCTAAAGGTGCTTTAGCCTCAATAGCATTTTTGAAGACCTATCTATGGATACCCCACACGTATGGGTTTGATGAAAAAAAATCTTTTCGTTTCAGTTCTGAGTATGGGGACCCCCAAAATTTACTGCTTTTTTTTAGTTATATTTAAAAATCTTAATGCGGTTCACAGAATACATCTACTTACCAAGTTTCAAGTACATCGGTCTTATAGTTTCGGAGAAAAGTGGTTGTGACATTCGGACGGACAGACAGACAGACATGACGAATCTATAAGGGTTCCGTTTTTTGCCATTTGGCTACGGAACCTTAAAAGAGGTATTTTAAGATACTCTTATTTCATTAAAATAAATCTTATTGAACTAGGCGGCTAACTCCTTCCCTGTAGTTGCGTTAGTGTGTGTGGTTTTTATATGTGTTAGTTTTGGCGTACTTTTCGATCTCTAATGCTTTGTCTGCTACTTATTGTAAGTCTGTGGTATTTTGAAGCGAAACTCTATAAAGTCCGCGCCAGTTAGCGTGGCAATACAGGACATTAAACCCACCTTCTTCCCGAAAAAAACGATAGATTACTATAGTATCGTTATAGTATCGCTCCCATTGATAAACTGCCGAAAACGGACATCGGTCGATTATCATAATACGGGGGAATGTAGTCCTACGAAGCTACAAGAGAACGCACTAAAAATAAAGAATTAAAGATTTTTACATAATCACTTTTCTAGTAGTAAATGATAATTGCAAAAATGTGCCGCATCAGAACTGATTATTATGAGTGTAAATTGTATAAGAGGTCGACATTTTGACTGTTAAGTACTAATAAAATCGTTTATTGTAATGTTAAAACCTTAACAACTGTCACATAAATTAAAGAATATCATTACATTCAAATAAAAAACCGGAAACATTACAATTTCTGATAATTGAGTATCATTGAAAATAAAAAAATCGAAAATTTTAGACAAACGCGGCGCTTCTGGTAGATTACGAACACTGCACAGCCCTCGACTCGCCAGGGATGCGGCACCCTCGGCCTGCCGCCGTCCGCGCCCGCGCCGGTGTGTCGGCACAGCTCCACCATCCTGTTTGTTTATACTGTGAATTACCGTGTCACATGCGCCTCGTGCAAGTCGTGCACAGACGTGTTTCGGAAACTTATGATTGTTGTTAATTTTGTTCTTCGTGTGATAGTTGTGGGAAGTTTTTGTTATTTCTTTGTTGTTAATGTTGTTGTTATTGTTGCTGTTATTTTTGTTATTGTGTTGTTGATTTTTATTGTAAAGAAATGTAACCAGAGGCCGGACCATCTACTGGTTAACCCATTAAACGCCGCCGTCGACGTAATATTTTACAAGCAGAAGCCGGTTCCGGGCGTATACCTTTTACTTCCCCGACACAGAAACGGCCATCAAAAGTTATCACCAGTGGCGAAAAACTTATGATAATTAACATAATATATAAATATGTGAAAAAATCAACGCCGGAGCATGAACACTTCACTAATCACGATTTGGTGAAAAAAACAGCTGAAAGCTGCCTTAAATCTTTAAGGCAGAATACGAAAAACTCTCGGCAACAGTTGTATTTAATTTCAAAGAAAACTGATAGTAATGAATTATAATTATGCGTAGTATTTTTTTTGTGTTGTAAATAATAACTATTATTGTGTAAAATAAATGACTGATATTTAATTATGTGTTGCTTCAATAATGCATCCTACGGTTATCATCCTCTGCCTAACTCGGAGCTGTCTAGACGACTATACCACGATTCACTAACGACAGCATTTTCTGTCGTTTTATGAACATTGAATCTGTCGTATTTGCAAATCACGTAACAGTGGTAGGGGGGTGTGAATGACTTGTATTGCCACGCTAACTGGCGCGGTTGGGGTGTCTGAGGTTTGCGCTATACAAAAGTTCACGTTGTATATCTGTTGTACGTGCCTATTTAATAATAACGTCGTTCCGAGTAACCCCCATGCTCGTTCCTAAAAACCTCTATGTTGTGCCTTATAACCTCATAGTTACTCACAATTGGCAGTAGTTTACAATTTTTGCTTTTATATTATAATAATGCTTCTATTTGCTCAATGTTTATTTAAGGTAGAAGGATAAGTGGTTCTGTTTGAGAGCCCCCACTTCAGCGACTTCAAATGACAATATCTGTCAGATTTGACGTTTTTTAAATGTTGCCAACTTGTAAAATATATAGTCTACTAACAACATACACAGAAAAATTTAGTAAAGGTCATACTATGGTAGAATCCCCGAGACGTCGTTAGAATCCTCAACTTTCGTCCCTATTCGCCCCTGCATTCCTATTCGGGGTGAATAATTTGACGGTACGCAAAAAAAAAAAAAATTGTTTCCGGCAGGACCTTTCGTGGTTTGAGGGTTTTCAGACCTGTAGTGTATGTCCCTGCACAGCGGTGCATTAGTACCTTAAGATTATATTCATTTTCTTAAAAAAAGAGTTATTAGTTGAGGTACCTACATAATAGTTCCTTTGTTGCCCGTGGCACTACCAGTAGTGTCACGGGAAATTTTAATTTCCCGTGACACTACTGGTAGTGCTACGGGTACCTAATTGTACATTTACGTTGACTAGGTACCATTTGCCAGTAGTGCCACGGGAAATAAATAAATGAAGATCGCAAAACCAATTAAGATCGGCGAAACAAATGAATAGCCAGGAAACAAATGAAGATCGCCAAAACAAATGAAGATCGAAAAAACAAATGAAGACCGATAAAACATATGCAGATCAATAAAACAAAAGACTATAAACAATTTGATAAGATCTTTTTTTTGAATGGTAATCGCATCTAGATTACAAAATTTGACTGCAAGTAATTTTTGACCTTATCGACTTGCTTATAGTCCTTTGTTTTATTTATCTGCATTGTTTTGTTGATCTTTATTTGTTATGCTGATTTTCATTTGTTTCACCGATCTTCATTTGCTTTTTTTGATCTTTATTAATTTTGCGGATCTCATTTGTTTGCCGATCTTCATTTTCTTTTGCCGATCCTCTTTTGTTTTGTCGATCTTTATTTGTTTTACCGATCTTCAATTGTTTCACTGATCTATATTTGTTTTACCGATCTTCATTTGTTTCATCGACCTTAGTTTGTTTTGCCGATCTTCATTTGTTTTGCCGATCGTCATAATGAGACCACGGTGGCTCTTGATTTGATATGTTTGGTATTTAGTAGTGCCATTGGTAATTGGTAGTGCCATGGGAAATTATAGGTGCTATATGGATTTAATTAGCCAATTAGAACGGTAGTGTTACGGGCAAGTAAAATTTCTCGTGACACTACTGCCAAGTAGTGTCACGGGTGCCAAGCGGTAGTGCCACGGGCAACAAAGGGTAAAAAAGACCATTTTCTGCAAACGAAAAAATTAAGTAAAGCTAGAATAAAAGGAAAATATTATACTTAACTATAATATAAAAGGATAACATGTACCATGTTTCTATTTCAATTATGTTTATTAGTTATTACATAGTTTTGCAATACTGTTATAACATAAAATGTGATTATTTATACAAATTGCACTACTGTCAAAGTAGCTGAATAATTTAGATGGCTTATGCTTAAATTATAAAACTCGACAAATCATAATCTTATAACATTCATAACAACATTAATCTCTTTACACATCTCAATATTTAATCCTTGGTCTGGATGTATTTGATGAGATCGATTACGCGGTTAGAATAACCATACTCATTGTCATACCAGCTGATGAGCTTGACAAAGTTGTCATTCAGAGAGATACCGGCGGCAGCATCGAAGATAGACGAATGAGCATCACCAATGAAATCAGACGATACAACTTGTTCTTCAGTGTAGTCTAGGATGCCCTTCAGAGGGCCCTCAGCGGCCTCCTTGACCTTCTGTTTAATAGCATCATAGCTGGCGGGTTTACCCAGGCGAACAGTTAGATCGACCACAGACACGTTTGCGACTGGAACTCGGAAAGCCATACCGGTCAACTTTCCATTCAAAGCTGGAATTACTTTGCCTACGGCTTTAGCAGCGCCAGTTGAGGCAGGAATGATATTCTGTTGAGCACCACGTCCATCACGCCACAGTTTACCAGAGGGTCCATCCACTGTCTTTTGGGTGGCAGTTGTTGCGTGTACTGTGGTCATCAGACCCTCAATAATCTCGAAGTTGTCATTAATAACTTTGGCGAGAGGAGCCAAGCAGTTAGTGGTGCAGGATGCGTTAGAGATGACCTTGTAGGAAGGATCGTAGGCATCAAGGTTGACTCCAACGACGAACATGGGAGCGTCGGCACTTGGGGCAGAGATGATTACCTTCTTGGCACCACCTTCCAAATGAGCGGATGCCTTATCAATGGTTGTGAAAACACCAGTGGATTCTACAACATATTCAGCACCAGCTTTTCCCCAAGGAATGGCTTTAGGGTCTCTCTCAGAGAAGACAGAGATTTTGTTTCCATTGACTACAAGGAATTCACCATCGACAGTTACAGTGCCCTTGAAACGACCATGTGTTGAGTCATATTTGAACAGGTAGACCATGTAGTCAAGACCGATGAAGGGGTCATTGATGGCGACGACCTGAGCACCTTTCTCGACGGCGGCACGTAGAACCAGACGGCCGATGCGACCAAAACCGTTGATACCGATCTTTGACATTCCTGCAATAATACAAACAAATCAAAATTAATGATGACGCCGAAGACTAATATCGACGATGATATTTGCTTTAATTTATTGCAAATTTTCTAGATAAGAATGTTGTTATCAGAGGTTTAGGTCTAACGTACTCTGTTCACAGCGAATACTGTATGCGTAATCAACGTTCGCTCAATGAATGCGACAAACGTACTTGTCATTCATGCGGTCACGTACTTGCTAATCACTTTTTATCAGATTGTATGGTGATCAGTTGATCACGGTATTCACGGTATCACATTTGCCTCGTATAATGTTAAGCCTATTGAAAACCTATTCATTGTCAATGATATTTCGGGGTCATTCTCATGATAACTAGAAACTTCTTATTTCACAATTTTTAACGATCTCGTTAAGTTCCAAAGTCGATCTAAAATTCCGCATTTGTAATTTGAACTATACTCTATCCCTGTTTCAAAGTTCAGCCGTTATAGCGTAAAAGAGTAACAAACATCCGAACATCTATCTATCTATGTACTATTATTAAAAATTAGAGTTTGTGAAGATGTTTGGATGTTTGTTTAATTGGATGGTTGTTACTCAATCACGCTCTAACGGCTGAACTAATTTGGGAGAGGGCCAGATTCTAGTCTAAGACTCTAGAATACACATAGGCTTTTTATCATCGGAAGAAGTTCTAATGGGAAGCGCGAACGGGAACTGATTCCTTCGCAGGCAACAGCTAGTTTATAATATTACTTAGTGAGTTAGAAGTGTGTGGCGTCAATTTAGTTTTTGTTAATGGTGCCAGAGTGGTTATTGGCTGACAAATTGAGACTATTTGAGACGTGTGGTGTGTTTGAAGTTTTATTGATAAGAATCCAATTCAAAGAGACATTTCTGACCACTTGGTTATTTTCCAGTAAATGTATGTAGTATAGCCGTTATATTATACTATTCAAAGATTTTTAATAAGAATTGCATACTCAAGTTAGTAGTTACTGTTAGTGATGTGTACTCATCTAATGAGATACCTACTAAAGTAATTATTTCGGCCATAGGTATTTTTCCCTAGAATGGGGACAAGGCAGGGGCTGTTGGAGAGTGAACAGGGGGTGATTGTTACCCCTTCCCCTCCCCCTATAAATTCAAAAAAGTTGCATAATTTCTTTTCGAGATATTTTAATCCTGAAAAAAGATCCCTAATTTTATGGGATTAAATTAATAGTAAGTTCAAAAAACAAGGACCCTTGGAGCAGTAGGGGGGTCCTCTTCTTCCATCAAGGGTAGGAAGATATACAAAAACTGAGTCAGAGCTTTGAATGCAACATAATGTCAGTATGATTGGCATTTTTTTGTTTTAATCAGCTAGCAATCAATTTCCAAACAAGTAATGTTTACAATTTAGTGTATGTGCCCATGTAGTAATGCACATGAGCTTGTTCTTGATAGTTTTTATTTAGAGGGCAGATTTTATAAAAAAAAAGGTCTGCTACCTATGTAGTAGCAGCCCTCTTTGGAAAGTTAAACTAGATTACCAGGATATGCATGTAGTAGAAAGCGGTTATTTTATTATTACAAACAGACACTCCAATTTTATTTATTTGTATAGATAATGTTCAAAAATAGAAATGTTTAATGTCACAGGTCACACAGTATCAGAGTTGCCGCGTACCAAGTAGGTATTTCAATATTAAATATAGTGTTACATCATTATAGGTAATGTGGCATCTCAATTATATACGTAAATAAGTACCTAATTAGAACAAAACAGTTACATATTAATTCAATCAAAGTAAAATTTAACAAATCTGGTGACCTCTTCCTAAGTCAGTAATCTACTAACAGTTTTCTATTAACTTTTTTGGACATTCTCACACATTGCCATCTAGTTAATATCTGCTTATGCTATAAGATCTAGAAAACTAATAAATATAAGGTCTACTAAATACATAGAAAATAGAAAACTGCCAAAATCCCAAATTTTTTTTTAATAATGCATAGGCACACTAAAAAAACAGCAACTTTCAAATTATCAAAAATAAACTTGTATTTACAATAATTAATTTCTTACTTGATTCTTTTACCTTGTGTATCTGGACTGTTTCTATAATTACTTAGTGAAACAGTTATAATTATATAAAAAGCACAAACTTCTCTGTTTATTATTCAACCATTAATAAGCAGTGCAATGACCTCTTGCTTAACATCACGAGTTTAGATAAATTAAAAAGGAGCCGGCATTATCTCCTTTAATAGTTACGTTTTTATGTGCCAGAGGGACTAAAAAAGCAACATAGCATGTTTCATTCATAATTTGATTTCATACAAGAAACATTTTTGAGACAGTAAAATGGTAACATGATTAAATGAATCATCTGCAATTCCTTTCATAACCCAATCACATATTATAGTAATGATGTTGCTTATCCGATAAAAATAATGGGGATGTCTTAAAATGAAATGAAACATTAACAGGCACAGAGAAATGAAACATTTTATGATCACATTATGAGACATACTTACAATATTGCCCTTTTAGACCCGCTGGTTTTCATGAATTAAATGGCAAAAGTACATTTATTTTATACAAGGTAAGTGATTTTATACATATATAAGTATATTAATTCAATGCTGAAAGCATAACTATAATAGGAATTTAAGATTATTGTCTCATGCAATTGAAGCTCAATTCAATGCTGGGCACGGCCTCCCCACTGATTGCCACAATATTAATCAAAATTATCCTAGTAACTACAGTTCAATCTAAGCTAAAATATAACGCCAAGAATGATTAAGATAAATCAATGTCAGTCATGTATTCGTGATGCATTAATGCATCCTTTTTATTGTGCATACATGTAGATAATGCTGACGTAAAAACATCAATCAATACTGTAAATCAAAGAGGCAAATTATGTCTGTATTATTACACCGGCCGGTATGAAGGTCGAGTAGAGGTCACATTTATAAACTGTTACAATCAGTCCATGAGTAGCAGTAGTTGATGTTCAATATTTTGTAAGTTTAAAGTAGAAGCTTTCGAAAACTTAATTATTCCATAAACTGCTAGAAATAGATTTTTTATTACACAGGAATTGAAAGCTACGTGTGGTACCATTGCGGTGCTAATTTTTATGTCGAGTTCACTTTATTCGATCAACTTACTACTATGCATGGAATTTATACGTAATGAACATAGATTTGTTTATACTTACTGGAAATTTATGATGATTCAAGATAAATTATTACACCACGTACGCTCCCCGTGAGATGGGTTTTTAAAATGTCAGTTGAAGGACAGAAATGGCAGCAGGAAAATTTCTGTCAGATCAGACGAAAGCGAGACGTGTTGGATGTTGGCTGTGAAGCATAGACAAATTTTGTTGAGGGAAGAGACAGAGACAGAGGCAGAGGGAAGTCAGTGAGATCAATGAATTGTAAACTACAAAATTATTACAGACGTGACTGTAATGTTACGTTATATTGTAAATGAAACACATAAGGAAGTTAAAACACAGAGTGCGTTTTATATATAAAAACATAGCTGCACAAATTACACAGTAATAATTAATTGTTACTTGACAGTATCAATAAAATAGTTACCAAGGCAACATAATAGACAATAGCTTTAGAGGATTAAAAACTTCTTCAACACCCCCACTTAATCCCTAAGCGCTCTAAACAAAACATAAACTTGGGTAAATTTAACCCCTTTGTTAAAGCATCAGCTGGCATTGAATTTGTGTCACAATAGTTAATCAAAATCACACCAGTCTCTGCTAATTCCCTAACATAATGATACCTTATATTAATATGTTTGGACCGACGTCCAATAACAGGACTATAAATTAATTTATTTGCGCTTTGGCTATCGCTATAAAGAATCACAGCCTGATTGTTACCAGTCAATTCATTATAGAGACCTTTAACGCTAACAATTTCTTTAGCAGCCTCACAAGTAGCGAGGTACTCAGCTTCTGCTGTACTAAGAGCAACACAGCGCTGCTTGCGTGCCTGCCAAGATACAACAGCACCACCAAAAACTAGAGCATAACCCGTGAATGAATGACCATCCTCATTATTGCCCCAATCTGCATCCGCGTAAGCAACTAATGACTCTCCAGTTTTCCTAAAAATCAACTTGTGATTGCAAGTGCCTCGCAAATATCTCAACACACGCTTCAGTGCAGCCATGTGTTGGCTGTTCCAACATGAATTAAATTGGCTTAAATAACTAACAGCGAATGTTAAGTCAGGCCTTGTGCCACAGGATAAGTACATGAGTGACCCCATAATTTCTTGATAGCTGGGATCATTATTCTTATCTCCTTTTGTAAGTTTGAGGTTCAATTCAATTGGTGTCTTCACTGTCTTACAGTTTTCCATACCATACCTCATTAGCACTTTCTTCGCAAAATTTGCTTGGTTCAGGTGTATTTCACCTTTCTTCCTTTCAATTTGTATTCCCAAACAATCCTTTATTTCTCCTAGATCTTTAATTTTGAACCCTAGGCTCAAATTTTTCTTGACTTTCTCAATGCAGTGAACATTGCTTCCAAATATATAAAAATCATCAACATAGAGAGCAAGTACAATGAACTCCTTGTTATTTTCTTTAATATAAATGCACTGATCATAGGCAGATCTGGTGAATCCCATATCCAGGATATGCTTGTGCACCTTTACGTTCCAGCAACGTGCTGCCTGTTTTAAACCATAGATGGCTTTCTTCAGCTTGCAAACTTTACCTCCATTTTCTTTCGTTATAAACAATTCAGGTTGTTCCATGTACAAGTCTTCATCCAGGTCACCGTTCAAGAATGCTGTGGTCACATCCACATGATGCATGTGCAGATCCTTTTCGACTGCAAGACCGAACAATAGCCTTATTGAAGATAGTTTTACAACTGGAGCGAAAGTTTCATTGTAGTCTTCCCCCCACTTCTGCGAATAACCTTTGGCGACTAGTCTCGCTTTATATCGCTGAACAACATTATCCGCACCTATCTTCAATTTGAAAATCCATTTACATTTTACTACGTTGGTCTGTCTTGGCCGATCTACTAATTCCCAAGTGCCATTTCCTATTAAGGAATTATATTCTTCCTCCATAGCCTTCCGCCATAGCTCACTGTCTGAGCGCTCCATGGCATCCTTCACAGAAATTGGATCTGACCCACTTAAAATGTGAAAATTATATTTCATCTCAGGATCTCTTTTTGCTATTCTGTTTCTGAGAGGATATCTTCTCTCCCTGGGGACGGAATTATCCGAATCTATTGAATCGATAGAATCATGAAACTGTTCTTCAGTTTCATCATTAGTTGTAACACTTGTTCCAGATATCTGTGTAGTATCTACATCTGGCACAGATACTTCAGGGCTACAACTAGGTATTGGTGTAATAATATCACCACAAACTTCCATACTTGAAATTTCAATAGGCACCTCAATAGCATTAGGGGCAGTTTCTGCTACCCGCTCCTCCAAATTCTTGCTAATAGTGGTAGCAATTACCTGTCGTTCAGTATTTTCATTAAACACTGCGTCACGAGCAACTATAATCCTTTTTGGACTTTTCTTTAAATCGACGAATCTATAACCCTTCCGGTTCTCACTATAGCCAAGTAAAACTAACTCAACTGTTTTTGGATCTAATTTCTTTCGCTTATTATCTTTTACAAGAACTTGCGCCTTTGAACCAAACACTCTTAGGTGTGAAAGATCCACTTCATGACCAGACCAAGCTTGCTCAGGAACAAGATTATTAAGTGCCATCGTTGGAGAACGATTTTTTAAATAAATTGCCGTGAGCACTGCTTCAGCCCAATATCTCTTATCAAGCTTACTATCTTGCAGCATACACCTGGCTTTCTCAATCACTGTCCTGTTTGTCCTTTCAGCTACTCCATTCTGTTGTGGAGTATGAGGGATAGTTCGTTGATGCTGAATTCCACATTTGGCCAAATAATCCTGGAATTTTTGATTCACGTACTCAGTACCATTATCGCTTCTAAATTTCTTTATCTTTTTATTCGTTTGATTTTCCACAAACGTCTTAAATTCACGAAATTTGGTAAATACTTCTGCCTTAGATTTAAGGAGATAACCAAATACCTTTCTGCTGTAATCATCAACAAAAATCAGCAAATACTTTGCTCCACCAATAGACTCAACTTCCAGAGGTCCAGCTACGTCACTATGAATAAGCTCTAATAAAGAAGTACCTCTCTTACACTTTCTCTTAGGAAATTTCTTCACACACTGCTTGCCCTGACTACAAGGCACACAAGGATGACATTCATCCTTCTTCCAGCAACCAAGGCCCTTGACGATACCCTTTAATTTACTCATCTGAGGTTCGGATAGATGACCTAACCTTCGATGCCACAATTCGTAGTTCCCTAGACTACCTTCTCCCAAAAGAACCGTCGCCTTACTATTATTTACCGCCTTACTATTATTAACAGACCCTAAAACATAAAGCCCGTTTTGTAGTGGTGCTGTGAACAGAGGATTTCCTATAACAGAAACATCACTATTAAAAACCTTACAATTAGTTTTATCAAAAATAACTACCTTGCCTGTTTCTGCTAACTTGCTAACGGACATCAAATTTGTAACTAATTCTGGAGTAACTAAAACCTGATCCATTTTTAATTCAAAATCATGATTGCCACTTTGAACATTCAACTCAATGGAACCTTGCGAAGTAGAAACAATTTTCTCATTATTCGCACAAGTCACAAATTTAGATAAAGAGGCCTTATTTTGTTTTAAAATAGATTTATCAAACGTCATATGAGACGTTGCTCCAGAATCAATTACCCACCCATTATTATCACAAACAGATAATAAAGTTACAAAATCTGGTCTAACTACTGCTTTATCTCTAACTACAGTTACCAAATTAGCTTTATTTTTTGATTTGTTCTTCTTAGCCAATAGTCTGCACTGCGACTTATAATGTCCCTTCTTCTTACAGAAATGACAAATTACTTCTTTTGTGCTTTTATGACCACTATTACCACTGCTACTAGATACGAGCACTGAATCTTCTACTTTTCTAAAGTTTCCTTTTTCACCCTGTCTTAGTAAGGAAGATGTCACATGCTCTGTAGTAATTTTTTGTCCGGAGTGCTCTATGGCCATTACTAAGGGATTATAATCTTCTGTTAATCCAGCTAGCATTATTATTCCTATAAATTCACCTTCGAGACCTGCCTTTATTGCTTGAAGTTTTTGATGCGTCAGTTGCACTTCACTGACATATGCTTCCATGTTTGAAAAATTTTCAAGTTTTATACTAAATAATTTCCTTAACAATGTCAGACGACGCATCAACCCTGAATCAGCGTATGCATTTTCTAAACATAACCAGGTGTCCCGAGCAGTTTTTGCGTTTCTCACTAATGGATGAACATTTTCAGAAATTAATAAACAAATTTTAGCTCTTGCCTTTGCATCTCGCTTCTTTTCCGCTTCAGTGGTGATTTTGTAATTAGGACCAACACAATCCCATAAATCTTGATCAACCAGGAACATTTCGACACTAAACGACCATGCCGAATAATTTGCTTGACCTGACAATTTGTTGATCGTTTGGTATTGCATTTTGGAATCCATTTATACTTCCCAAATAATGTATATTTAATACGAGCTAGAGGCCCATAACCTATTGTAAATGAAACACATAAGGAAGTTAAAACACAGAGTGCGTTTTATATATAAAAACATAGCTGCACAAATTACACAGTAATAATTAATTGTTACTTGACAGTATCAATAAAATAGTTACCAAGGCAACATAATAGACAATAGCTTTAGAGGATTAAAAACTTCTTCAACACGTTATCCTACCTATTTCACTTCTCTGCTAGTTCTTCTACAATAACATTATAATTTTGTAATGAACGGGATTTTCGTGACACTATTTATTATGTAGTATTATGTATTGATTATAGGTTTGAGTACCTACCTACCTTTTTGTTCTTTATAAAGTAAAACACTTCGCAATGTCCTTGAATTAATTGTAATAATCGTGAAATACCGTTCATTACCACCGTTACCCGTTTGCCTCCCAGCTTCATCTATTTTACAAATATGTGTTTAACACATAATTTTGATTTAAAAACATTATTATTATTTATTGTAAGGTACAATTTTTATTATTTGTCTGTTTAATAGATAACAAAAACAGTGTGTAAGTAACACTGACCTGTAATAATATTAACTATTACAGGTCAGTGGTAAGTAACCATAAAAAGGATAGTACGCAATAATCTCGATATGTGTATAAATTCCCTAAAATGGCTCTTTTCAAACACTTACAATATAACTTAAAATCAAATCAAACGGGTTACTAGTGATGAAACAAATAAACCTACTGTCGCGTCTGAATTTTATTCTGTGTCGCTGTCAAATGTGTACTTTTTTTTAGCAATAAATATTATGGCATGGTTGCTTGAATGTTTGTAATTTTTAATTAAACTGATTTAATTTTTATAACTTTTTAAAATAATACTTGCACATAAAAGAAAACTATTACGTAGGTAATAATAATTTAATTATAATTATTATGTAATATGTATTTATAGTTTTATAACTTTTATACTTGCACGAACAGAGACAATATTTTTATTTTTTTGTCTGTGTTAGATGCTTGATGAATGATGACGCGGCGGGTATTTCAAAATGTCATAGGATTTGTAACTTGGTTTTTAATAACATTACTGAAATTATAATATTTCCTTAAAATAATAAATCTTTAAGCAATTCAAATCAATTCATTTAAACAGAATCTGTAAGGTTATTAATTCAAATAAATTGGAAATGGTTATAAGAGTCGGTATCAATGGTTTTGGTAGAATAGGCAGAATAACTTTTCGCACGTGTTTTCATAATTCTGAAATACAAGTAAATGAACAAAATATTGCTACAATAGTTTTTAGATTTAATTAGGCCAGATTTGAAGGCGTAGCTACTCTTAGGTACCTAGTACTTAGTGTTTATGAAATTGCGGTTTTTTGCTAATTTAGTTACTTACTTGAAATAGTCGAGTAGTCTTGGCTGCCGCTGCATCGCTTACCAAACTTTAAATAAGTAACTGGAACCCGCTTTGATTGACGCCTCATATATTTTCTCATTAGAACTGAGGTGCTATGTGAAAGCGCTCGTGGCCCGCGGACTGTGTTCTGCGTAAACGATCACTGCTGTAAACAACTTCCACGATAGCCGGTTCTTGGATGGGTGACCACTTGCATTTATTTGCGAGCGTTTCGGTGCTTTGAAAAGCACATTAAGCCGTTGGTCCCGGTTGTCAGTAACAGAGCAGTCGAGTCGTTAAGCCAGTTTGAAGGTCTTATGGGTGTCTGAAAAAAAATCATCAGTGTATCGTTACAACCTGCGCCTGTCCATTTTAACACGGCAATAGGCCCACGTGAGACAAAAACTGCCACTTTGAACTTCAGCACTTTATTACTTACCTATCTACTATGTATTGTGTTCTCAATTATGTATCTCAAACATTTTCCAGTTGACTGCCATCAATGACCCGGCGATTGACATCGATTACATTTGCTATTTGATAAAGTTCGACTCCACGCATGGCAAATTCAGAGGAACAGTCACGCACACTAATGATGAAATTACAATTAATGGTAAGTTCTACTTCAGCTTGTGTCAGTAAAATTACGTAAATAGGTACATGCTTCCGAATGTAACGTAGTTATGTCCTACTTAATTACATCCGAACTACAAACATTAAAACCCACGGAAGCAGAGCAGTACTAGTGTACCGAAATTCTAAAAAAATATAGCAAACGATACACTGTAAACATTCAAATCATTCAGCCTATGGCAGCTAACTGCTGGACGTGGCCCTCTCCCAAACTACGTCACCACAATGCACGCCTTCCACTGCGAGCGAGTCTTACCCATTACGGTCTCCGCTATACTCGTAACGAGGATTTTCGATACAAGTCATGTCCGCTTTGGTGGAAGGAAATGTATGAAAATCGTCGTTACGAGTTTAACGGAGTCCGTAATGGGTCCGACTCGCTCGCAGTGGAAGGCGGGCATAAATACGGCCATGTATCTATGTGTTACGCCGTGGAGCGCAGCTAGTTGCCTCACTAGTAGTCACTGTAGGTGCCTTTTGCAATAGGTTTAATGCTAACATCACAATCGATCTACGTACCTACCTACGTTTAATCCAGGCTGCAGCTTTCTTCCATCCTTCCTTATGACACCCTTCGGAGGAGTTTCCTGGAGCTCCCGGCGCTAGACGAATAGGTAGAGACCATGTGGTTTTGTCTGATCCAGTCCGGTATGACAGTCGAGAAAGCCACACGATGATAGAAAATCCATACTGCGACTTGGAGCTAGAGCTAGGTACACCTTATCTGCCTTAATTCCATTGGCACTACAGCTTGGTAGTTAGCAGTAGCGAAAGGGAAATTTTACTTTCCTGTGGCACTACTGGTAGTTCTTAGGAACTGTAGATGAGCGTTGGGTGAGCCCATAGCCCTACGCTATGCTATTATTACCTAGTTCGCCTGTCACACTCACAGATATCAGAAAAGAGGCCTTTTACTGATTTCTGTGGTCACACGCCTAGATAGAACTGACCTATTTGAATTCCTCTATTAAAATAGATCAGTTTTATCTAGGTGACCTACAAATGGTAAAGGACACTTCTCATATCAAGTTATCTTCTGACCGCTCTTGAGCCTTGACCTTATTATTACCTCATATCGTCAGTTTCTGTGGTAATAAGCAATATAATTATTATCTTTGATTAAAAATAAACAAAATTAATCTGTTTTGAACTCAGTAATATTATTGGCTCATACGTACGCTTTCTTTCACGCCATTGAGATCTTCTCAGATCGTTAAATTTGTGTTGCATCATAGGTACACTGATTGTTGTTTTAATTTAATCCAAAAAAAAACGTAAATACAGTATTTTACCTACTCGTATTATCCGACTGCTTATTTGAAGATTACAATGGAAAAGACTTTTTTAGTCCAATAAGGTGGCAGACAAGCATACGGCCCACCAGAAGGACTGATGGTCACCGTACCCTATGGACGTTCGCAACATTGGAGGCGTCACACTCGCGCTGCCGACCCTGTAAAAAAGTTCTGGGACATCCTTCCGAGGGCTTCCCCGGGGCTCCCAACCATAGGCTGTTGGGCGTAACGTGAGGTTTTTTAGTCGGTAGGAGTCCGGCATAACATCCATGAGGATTTTCCCTCACGTTAAACAAAAAAAAAAGCTATTACTATATGGTACGGAGTAGTACTTAGTCTTAAATTGAACATTCAGACAGACTACTATACATGAGGCACCTAAAATAAAATAAAATAATAATAAATACTTAAGTTAATACATAGTTTTCTTTCATAGATCAGAAAATCAAAGTATTTCAAGAGAAGTTCCCGCCGGACGTGCCTTGGGACAGCGCTGGAGTGCAATACGTCATAGAAGCGTCTGGAATGTTCACCAGTTTGGAGAAAGCATCGGTTTGTACTGCAACTGTCACTCATTTCTGCTGAGAATCCTGCGCCATTCATAAGAGGAGTTTCCGGCGCTATACGGATTGGTAGGAACCATGGGGTTTAGTCACAAATTAGAGATAGTACAGATGGAAACCTACATACTAAATTCGCTGAGGCTACGCTCATTCACAGAAACTGCGCACACATAGACAACGAGGTCAGGCGGTCCTCAACCGACTTTTCGATACTGATTTGTGCGCGAGTGTGTGTAGCAGAGGGTAGATGTGAAGAAAAAGTACATACCTACAAGAGTTTGGTTTAGTCGCTTCAAAATAATAACCACACGGATCTTGACTATTCGTCTATACTTTGTAAAAATAGCTTGATCTCTGTGACAGTTCTACAAACGTAAACAAGAATAGACTTTATGTCAACGGCATAAAGCTTTTATGGTTGAAATGCAGAGAGTGAGAACAGAGAGTTGCAAACTGTAAATAACAACTTTATACCTTTCAAATAAAGTCGATTTAGTTTACGTTAATATAACTGTCACAGAGATCAAGCTATATTTTACAGAGTATAGCGTCTTAGAAGTATGACATAATAAACCTATTTATAGCCTTCCGGTGCATAAGGTCCATAGTATCATTACGTCAAGAGTATCAAAATGTCAATAGTATCACAACGTCTACTGTATAACTTCTTCCATACATAGTATCATTACCTCTACAGTATCAAAATGTCCATAGTATCATTACGTCTAGTTCTTCGTATAGTTTGAGTGGAAACTTTTTACAAACTTTACTGGGCATATCAGTTTTCGATGACATTATGTATCTACTTACAAATTAATTTACGATATACAAAAAAACATGTAGGTTAAAAGTGTTTTCATTTTGAAGTATATCTATAACTAGCGATACCCTGCCACGCTTCGCTGTGACTTTTTTATGGTGGTTTATGTACCTATGAGAAATGATGATATGATGCCTCCGACCGATTTCGGCCATGGCGACCACTTCGACTCCTAGTCGGCTCGGCGCTGGTGCGCTCGAAGATGGCTAACATAGCCGATCTTCGCGGTGAACTCACGTGTACACAGAGGGCACGTGAGAACACCACTTACGTAATTGTACTGAATGACAGCGGGTGGGCGGACTTTCAGCTCATCACGTTTAGCGTCGAGGTCTGCCTTTCGCTGTTCCTCGAAATCACTTACTCGTCTTTGCACCACCCTTCGCCATTCTGGACGTTGTGCTGCCAAACCTTCCCATTGAGACGGCTCAATGCTGCATCTTCTCATATGACGCTTCTGAACATCTTTAAACCTGAGGAGTTGGCCGCCATGTTTCCGCTTGCCCTCCTCTAGTTCAGAGTAGAAGATGCGTTTCGCCACTCTCTCCTCCGCCATACGTGACACGTGACCGCACCACCGAAGCTGCCGACGCATTAAGTAGGACTCAATGCCACCGACCTTGGCTCGTCGCAAAACTTCGGTGTTACGCACTCGGTCGGACCATCGGATCTTCATGATGGAACGTAGGCACTTGAGGTGGAAACGATCCAGAGTGCGTATGTGGCGCCGATACACACACCATGTCTCGGAGGAATATAAGAGGTTTGGCAGCACAATTGCCATGTAAACAGATATTTTGGTGGCCAGCTTAAGGTCATGTGAACAGAAAACCTTGGAACGCAGCTTCCCAAATGCCGCAGCTGCGGCACAGATCCTGCTGCTGATCTCATCATCAAGGTCACATTTAGATGTTATAGTGCTCCCCAGATAGCGAAACTTATCAACCTGCTTCAGCATGTCCTGACCCAGCTGTATAGACAGTGTCTCGTGACCATGTGTGTCCAGAGACATCACCTCCGTCTTCTTGACACTGATTTTTAGGCCGAACCTGCAGCACGCTTAGTGAAAACTGGTCATTAGCCGTTGCAGGCCATCAGGGGATTCTGCCACAAAGCATAGGTCGTCAGCATACATGATTTCTGTAATCATTGTATGTGAGACCCTAGTGCGCGCCTTAAGTCGGGCCAAATTGAAAAGACTGCCATCTGTGCGGAAGCGGATGCGGACTCCCTCAGAAAGAGTCTGTAAAACATCCCTGACTACTACTGCTAAGTACATGGCGAACAGTGTCGGCGCTAGAACACACCCTTGTTTCACCCCACAGGTAACGGGGAAGAAATTTGATTGTTCGCCATCGACACCGACGCAGCATTGCATGTCGTCATGCAGGAGTCTAAGAAGTCTCACAAACTTTTCCGTGCATCCTAGCTTCCTTAGAACCATCCAGAGAGCTTCACGAGGCACACTGTCGAATGCCTTCTCCAGGTCAACGAAGCAGAGATATAGCGGACGACCTTGTTCTCTGCTTTTTTCTTGCAGTTGACGCACAGAAAATATTGCTTCACAGGTGCCTCGTTCAGGTCGGAAGCCAAACTGGGTTTCTGGCAGTATCTTTTCAGACAGAGCCTTTAAGCGGTTTAAAAGGACTCTGGCAAAGGCCTTTCCAGGGGCTGACAAAAGCGAAATACCGCGGTAAGAGCCGCAGTCAGAACGGTCACCCTTGCTCTTGTAGAGGGTACAAATGCGAGACACTTTAAAATCATCAGGGACTCGCTCTTCCTCCCACATACGAGCAAAAAGTTTCCAAACCAACATGTACAACTCCTCGCCGCCGTATTTTAACAGCTCTCCTGGTATGAGGTCAATACCAACCGCTCGCTTGTTCTGTTGCTGCCTGATGGCAGAGACAACCTCATCACATGACAGGGGCTCATCCAGCTCAATGGAAAGAGGGAGTTGAGGTATTAGACTCACACTTCGTAAATCAGGTGATCGATCTACGTTGAGCAAGCTGTCAAAGTGTTGGGCCCAACGATTTAGTACATCCTCCTTGTTGATCAATAGGTGCATACCGTCTAACGACTTCAACGGCACCTTCGCTCGGTAGGATGTACCAGTCAGCCTACGTACCTCGGAGTAAAACTCCCCAAGCTGGTTAGTATCAGTGAGCCACTGCATATGGAGAGCCTTGTCTCGCCACCATTTGTCTTTTACTTGACGAGACAGCTTCCGTAATTCAAGGTCACTCGCTTTGACTACCGCAACGCTTCCACCTTGCCTACTGTGCTGTTGCAAGAGGTCTCGATGTTTGTTGAATGCTGTCCTAAGAACCTCGTCATTCTCATCAAACCAGTCCTCACTACGACGGCTTTTTATACCTAAAGTAGCTGAGGCTGCCTCCATAAGATGAGAAGAAAAAGTTCCCCAGACTGCACCAACATCACTTGTCTCATTCACTGGCAACAACTTTCCAGACACAGCTTCAGCATATTTCTCCCTCACCTCGAGTTTCTTAAGCCTATCCACGTTCAAAGACGCAGACTTTGTAAGTGTGGATCTACGAGGTCGACGGAGGCGGAGCCGTAGCTTTGTGACAACAAGTTGGTGATCAGTCCAACAATGAGCACCACGCATGACGCGAGTGACTTGGACTTGACCAGTATCTCTCTGCCTGACAATAGCATAATCGATCAAATGCCAGTGTTTGGATCGAGGGTGCATCCACGTTGTCTTGTGCTTAGCGGCAAGTCTGAACATAGTGTTCGATATCGCAAGCTCATATTGAGCACAGAGACTGAGTAGCAACTGACCATTGCTGTTCATGTTGCCAACTCCGTGTCTACCCAGGACTCCAGGCCAAGCCTCATAGTCTCGTCCAACTCTGGCATTGAAATCGCCTAGCAATATAACCTGCTCTCTGGCGTTTATACTGTCAAGGCATCGAGATAGTTCCTCGTAAAATTTATCCTTGATGTCATCAGCCTTGTCTAGCGTAGGGGCATAGACACTGATGACATTCAGGTAGTTGTCTTTGTCCAGGTGAAAGCGCAGTGTGGTAACGCGGTCTGAAATATGCACTGGGTGCTCCTCAAGTCGCTTAGCAATGTGATTCTTGATGGCAAACCCTACGCCTGAACGTCGCGGTTCGGAGGCTGCGGTACCTTTCCAAAAGAAAGTATAGCCGCCACCTTCTTCTACCAGCTCTCCTTCATCGGCAAGATGAGTTTCGCTAAGAGCAGCCACATCTACGTTATAGCGATGTAGTTCCCGAGCTACTATGGCACTTTTGCGTTCAGGGCAGGCGTTGCCATCGCGATCAATAAGCGTTCTCACGTTCCACGCGCCGAATGTCATGATAGGTGTTTTCATGGAATGCTTTTTGTTCTTTCGACCACGTATTAGTATGATGCAGTGACAGCCGCGGTTACTATCACCTTCCGAGTAGGAACGAGCATTTTTTAGGGCACCTTTTCTAGCCCCCTCCCCGGCTGAGCGAGGAGAGCAGTGCCTCCCTAAATAGGGCTGCTCTGTCATCCTGGGTGCTGCCGAATCCGCACTGTCGTTCCTAATTTGCAGTACGAAAGCGACCACGGTGTGTACTCACACCCCCAAGACCGCCCATGTGCAGGAATCAGACAAAGACTAGCTTGCATCAAACTAGACCTCTCTACCTCATCCTATCGCCATAGGACTGAAACGCAATTCGGAGTCCAAGATACGGAAGCTGTCAAGTGCGCAGGATATTTGAAGGTGCGCAAGCGTTCGCGCAAACGCAGGCGCACACACTCGTCTTCCCCCTCCTGAACCCAGTGGAACGAGAGACCGCCACGACTGGAGGAGAGGTCGGATGATGTGTCTGGCCGACGGTGACTGTACGCCCTCTACCGTCGCCCTAGGCCATCCACCTTGCCTTGCTGACTCGCCGAGTTCGCCAAGCCCTTTTGTATATCTACGGTGGGTTGCCTTCCTCGCCGAATCAGACTTTATGCGCTATGCGGGAGGGATCCGCAATAAACTTGCCACCGAGGTGACAAGCCCCCTCAACCAGGTTTAGCCCGCGAGCCGACGCGGTTTACCGGGGTGTGGCCGCTGCGCGCATTACAACTGCTTGGAGCCACTGGTGAGAGTTCATGGGCTAACAACGAAATTAGCATGTCTCTGCCACTTCTATAATAGAAATCAGCTGGCAGAAATAGGCGCTATTACCCCACTACACCCCCAATTTCTCATGAGAAATGAGCAACAAACTAAATAATGGGTACATTTAAAAAAAAATGTGTGCGTGTACTATTGTACACACGTAAGAAGGGAAACTTCTTCGTGACCTTATTTTTCGAAAGAAATGTCATGAAATATACATTAGAGTTAGTAGTCCAAAAGTCCAATAGTCCAAAAGTCCAAAAGTCCAAAAGTCCAAAAACCCAAAGTCCAATAGTCCAAAGTTCAAAGTCCAAAGTTCAAAACTCCAAAACTCCAAAAGTCTAAAGTCCAAAACTCCAAAATTCCGAATGTCCAAAAAGTTCGAAAATAACATGCAAAACATATCTGACCTCTTTATAAGGTAATCTCTTTTATTATTCTGAATGCAAGGAGGCCAAAATCAAACTTCTCTTAAAAAACATTAATCTGGTAGGTACCTTCTAAATAGGTTGTTTATAATATTTTGTTCTGAAGCTGGCAAATATAATTTAAAAAAAAAACGAACAGCGCCATCTATTGGTAAAATCACTTTTTAAAGCTGTTTTATTCTTATTACTGTTATGATAAAAGTGTATAAAGTAGCCTAAAACCATCTCTGAATCCTATTGTATATCGTGTCCAATTTTGAGCTCAGTCGATTCAGTAAATTTTGAGTTTTAGATAGATACTTAAACGCACACAACATTTTTATTATATAGATATACATAGCTAAACGAATTAATGTTATGAACGAATTGATACTATGTTCCATTTGATGAACAAGACGAAATTATACTGGTCTTTATGATACTTTGGATATTTTGATACTCTTGTCGTCATGATATTATGGACCATATGCACCGGAAGGCAAACTAGGAGTGACGAATCGAGGGTCTGCGGTGGGTTCCTATCACCTCCCTCCTTTCATACCATTCCAATGAAATTGTTTGACTAGGTTACCCAATAAACTTTTATTATAATTCCTTAGGGGCACTTAGCAAGCGAAGGCGTGCGAAGAGTTATAGTGACAGCTCCAAGCGTGGATGTTCCTATGATTATTCTAGGCGTGAATGACTATATGCTGGACACAGGTAATCAAAGGTAGCTAGACGTCGTCAACATGGCTGACTTCTTATTCCGCCGTTCAGATCCTGAGTTCCCGCACTGAGTTCGCCGAGAGCCGATGCCCGAATACGACTTCTGCTGGCAGGATGCCCAGTGTCAATGGAGCAGAAACGTGGATTGCTTGACATAGGAGTGGCTGATGTCAAATGCGAAACATGGTGGTTGTTATGGTCAGCAGCGTGTGTAAAACTCAGCCGTCTTATTTGAATGATTGATTCAAATTGTCGTACCTTCTTCATTCATGCAAACCCTTAAAGTATCGTTTCACAGGATTCAGACAAGCCAATAATGCAAAAGTATAAAATGGTGGTTCTCAGTTCGGTACCAAGCGGTATCCAACTATCCATTCCATACATAGTACAATCTGTGCTACTGGGAAATAAGCGTGTAGGTATATGTACCTATATGAGTACAATCCAGTATTTTATATCTTAATGCAATCAATTTTTCAGGTCAAAAGGTAATATCATGTGCATCAAGCACCCTATACTGTTTGGCGCCAATAATCAAAGTTCTAAACGATCAGTTTGGAGTGGTGGAAGGCTTTGTAACCAGTATACATGCTATGACGCCCTCACTTAAACCACTGGACGGCCTGTGTTTGCGAGGAAAGGTATTAAATTTGGAAGTTGCTGTGTTTAGGGATATTGACAAAACTTGAGGGTACATATCAACATTACTTGTTAGCTGATCGACCCACGGGCCATAAGATGTTTTTATGGGTTGAGTTGAGAGCCAAGAACTGACCAATCGGTAACTTCTTTGGTTCCACCTCGTTACATGGACTCTGCTTTCCTGTTTGTGTTTTATGCAATTGGTTGGCATTATCATAATAAGCGAAGCTCAACTTCCTCATGTCTTTTTTGACATTCGGATTCAGAGCTCTTCTCTTTAAAACTTGATCGTAAGGCGTAGGGGTGTCCAGCGGAACTTCCTTCCGAGGGCTTACCCGGGGCTACCAACCACAGGCTGTTGGGCGTTACGTGAGGTTTTTTGGTCGGTAAGAGTCCGGCATAACATCCTTTGAGGATTTTTCCTCACGTAAAAAAAAGGGGTGTCCAGCGATTTTAGGTCACTATCGTAGAGGCCCATGGCTGCAGTGTGTGCTCAAGTTAACAGAAAAGAAGATGCTGTTTCACGCCCGCTTCATGAACTTGTCAATGTAAGAGCAGAAGAATAGGTTACGTGTTCTGTTAACGAGTTGGCAGCCTCTTTTGATACAGAATTGATTTATGCGAAAAATTCGATTTTCATACCTCAAAAAACGTTTTGATTCTCGTAAATAAAACTTATCTGAAATACTGAACACAATACTAAACATTAGACATTTCGCATCTAAATCATACTACTTTTTTGTTAGCATTGGAGGGATCACAGAAGCATAAACCAGAACATCATCCCGGCTACCACAGGCGCATGCAAGGCGCTAGGAAAGATTTTACCGCAAGTCAAGGACAAAATGACGGGACTAGCTTTCAGAGTTCCTATTATAAACGTCTCTGTGCTGGACATTACTATAAAGTACGCTATTGTATTTTTCAGATGATCATAATCAGCATTATAGCATTAGTCAAGCATTATCGGGGTCCGCTGTGTACTCTAAATATTTTCCTTGCGAGTCTTGTTCCAGCGTGACTCTCACCATAAAACATATTTGATATTTCGAGTCACGTCGTATCGCGTAGAGTTTGTCGTTCAGGACAAGGCCTTTCAGTAGATAGTAAATTGTCGTTGTATATAGCTCAAGTAAACTATTCAGTTTCTTAGGGTAGACAGTATTATTAAAAATCTTAGAATTACGATCACTTGTGACGTACATTAATATCTTGCACGAATAAGCTTGAGAGATTAATATAGTATCATTAAACAGACTGGACACGAGCACAACTTTGGAAGAAATTATTAAATCAGTGGAGAATGCCAGCAAGAGACAACTCCGACATATCTTAAGAATATCTAAAGACAATGCCGTGTCTTCAGACTTCATTGGCGACAGTCACTCATGTATATTGGACGTCGATTCAAGTTTACAACTAAGACCAACTTTCTACAAACTGATCTGTTGGTATGAAAACGAATACTCATACGCTTGTAGAGTGGTCGATTCGATATTTTACTCCGAAATGCAGTTGGCTCAATCGAAAACATTAACTACCAAAACAACGTATGTGCGTGCTAAAATACCTAAACTTATGTTGCCGAAACCTGAGAGCAATAAACAGTTGACTATACAATGTAACTTCGTCAGCACAGCTAGAGATCAAATTTTTTGCACCAATTCTAATGAAAGTATTATCACTAAAACCTCATCAAATGCTCGACCTACACTTTTTCGAAAACCCCTCCTACCTCAAAGTCATGGTCTTGGCAACAGTACGATAAATCACGATACAGAACAAAGAAGCGAAATGTTCAAAGTATGGAATGATGACTGCGAAGCTGCTAACAATTCTATAAGACAAAACAGAAACTCCTTTTTCCATAGTTGTATGACATTTAGTCCAAAAGACCCGTTACCACAAACTGATTGTTTGAAAGAACGGTTGGAGAGAGTACAAAGGGATTTCTCTAAAATGTTGGTCATAACAGAAGATTTGTTGAACCAATCTTATAATAGTAAAATGAAATTACAGTGCTTAGGGACACAGGAACTCATGACAGTCAACTCAAACGTGGAATTGAAACTAGAATCGACATTCAATTCGTGTCCTGAAGACTCGCTCGATATTAGAAAGAGAGATTTAAAACATGAAATTAATAATCCGATATATCAAAATTGCGGAGATTTTAATAACAACATTGTACATCAATGTACTATTGACCAAACTGAATGTATAAGAACAGACAATATAAATAACTGTATATCAGTTGAAGATACGATTATAAATTTACAGAACGATGAAATTCGTTTAGAAAACCCTCATACAGATGAATACAGTATAGAAGGAAATATAAACATTTTGAGGAATGAGAATAATCCGGATATGTATCAAAATTCAAGTACAGTCAATCATGAAATGAATTCACAAGTAGTTAAGACTATAAAATCTTTAACATATGTGATAACTAATGAAGTAGTTGAGAACGTTTTCAGTGAACTAAATGTATCTGTCCCATTAGATATTAATATGAATACCTACCAAGACAATGCACTGAACAATACTTTGGCACTAGATGATACACATAGCGAGCTAGACAGAATTTCCGATCAAAATTTAGAAGATAAACAACTAATGAACAATGTTAGTCCCGATAACTATTATATCAAAAACTTGCCAAGATTTTTGTCAAGTAAAAGGTACGATATGCATTTAATTGATGAAGAACTAAGAAGGCGTAATATAATATTAATGAACGATGACTCAAACGACGTTTTAAACATTATCGATGAAAATTCAGCAGTTGATGATTGCCGTAAAAACTTTGATTTAAATAAAAAGATTCTAGCAGGATTAAGAATGGTCACCGATGCAGATGTAACTGAAGGCATGTCGCAGTGTGCGAGTCCTGCATACACAGCGACTACTGTCAGTAATTATGACAAAATACGTGTCAAGCAAGATCTTTACGACAAATTAGACAGCGCTAGTGCTTCTGATTCCGACAACTCGTTCCAAATCAATGGGAGAAAGTCTCAAGTTTTAAGCATTACAGATTTGACAAACTCGTTAGAAGATTTGGAAAGATTGGACAAGATTTGCAGAATAATAGAAATTTCTGATGAACTATCCGATCAGTTATTTTCAAAATTGAATAACAATGATGCTGCTTCTGATCAAAAGAAGAAATGGTCTTTGAAAGATCTATGCGAGAAAATAAAGTTGGACGAGTTCTATAATAACATGTTTGGTACGTCGAGTTCCTAGCGTTTCGTATTTTTGTATTGAAACAAAATTGTAACAAATAAATTTTATTTCAGGCACTTGAATGGTATGTTTTGATTTACTCGGAAAATATAATAATATGGCGAATAAAATAAAATTGTACACTTAATTATTGCGATCTCATAAAAAAACATGGAATATAACTTAAATCTATTATGTAAAATGTACTTATAAAAAAAATTTGCTCAGGTACTTGCGTGACGGTAAGTGACACGGCCAAAAAAAAAATTAAACCTGCCAAAAAACGATTCTTAAAAAAAATTATTACCTAACCATTATGGTAGACAATATCAGTATTTTTCAAGAGTTTTAAATTCAGGTCAATGATTGTACGTGGGAACAAAGCATCCTCCATATCTACAAAGTCGCCGATAACGACGTTTACGGGTGCGCGGACTCCTGCTGCCGAACTACCGGGCAATGGCTGGCCCGGACTGAACTCTGTTAGCTTCGGTAGGACTTCTTTTATAACTGGGACCGCGCATTTTTCACGGAGGCTGGATATCCATCTGAAAATAAAATGGTGTGTGCTTAAAGGTTGTGGTAATCCAAACGAATGTATCGACAGGGTTTCAACAGAGATTCTAGTGGATGGCTTCAAGTCGATATTATCAAAAACTACCAAATTATGCGTGTGGATATGGCATCATCTATCTATGCTAATATTATAAAGAGGAAAGATTCGATTGTTTGTTTGTTTGCACGAATAGGCTCCGAAACTACTGAACCTATTTGAAAAAATCTTTCAGTGTTGAGAAGTTGGCTATCCGTGGGTGAAATAGGCTATATTTTATTCCAGTATACCCACGGGAACGGAAATACGCGGGTGAAAACTGCTAGTAATGTAAAGTGGAAAGAAATAGTGCCTTGGCAGTATTTCTTTCCACTGTGCACAGTGCTAGTGGCAGTGCCATGGGAAATAAAGGGAGTTTTCGACCCAAAAAATATACTAGCCAAAAAGAGGTCTAGTCTCATTTTCCTCACAGCTGAGCGGTTCTTAGGATCGTTTCTGCCAGAACGCCCGGCTAACGCACGTGTTTTCCTCCGACTAACACCTCGGGTTCTTCAAGTCGACACGACTGTCGCTCAGTGTGCGCCTACTGTGTGGTCACGTGGTGGTCACCCATCCAAGGACCAGCCATAGTGAAAGTTGCTTACTGCAGTGACCGTTTACAGAACACTGAGTCCGCGGGGTAACAAGTGCTTCAAATTCAGTTTCTCTGAGAACGCTCTGCCAGTGCATGTGTTTCCCTCCAACTAACAACACCTCGGGTTTGGACGAAATAGGCAGCAGAAAGGCGGTCGGATCGTCCGCTCGGCGGTGCCGGCGTCCCTACAAGAAAATAATAAAAAACACCTCGGGTTCTTAAAGCCGAGCTTGAGGGCCTCTGTTTTGTAGGCTGTGAGAGTGGCCCCAATTCGATGTCGCCATGGTTTTCTATCAAACAGGCGGCATCAATTTGGCGAGATTTTAGCTAAGAATAGTATGTACACAAACCTGAGTATTATAAACGAAGCAGTCGGCGTAAGAACGGCTTGATGCACAAACCCAGTGCTGGGGTGCCTCCGCACATTCTCGAGGAAGTTGACCAGACCGGTGACCTTATCTTGCCGTGGCCATGGCGATGGTAGCATTTGGGGTTGCCAGAACTCGCCGGTGGCGTAGACGGACTCGTTGCGGTATACCACTATTACCTGGAATTGATGCGTTAAGGTTTTTTAATACGATTCTAGATTAACAGTAACTAGTGGACAATAAATTTCCCATAATTTTGCCGCACCACCGCACACGATGTGGTAGCCTATGAAGGGCAATAGATAAACGTTCTAGAACACTCGCCGTCCTGACCATTTTGCTGTTGGTCAGGGAAAAGCTGTGACTTCCCGCTTTTGAAAATTTTCAAGCGGCTCGTAAAGCATAGACGCGGGATATTCTCGAACCCTAGGAGAGGCTGCAGTGGTAGCCAAAGTTTGTTGGGAATCCTGAGACATACTTACAGCAGGAACACACTGGGCGACATGTCGCGGCGACAGACGTCGTGCAAAAAGCTGTCGCTCGGCGACTGTCGCCGTGTCCCCGCTACTCCCCTAGCTTGTCCCAGTGTGAGGAGGTTGGAACAAAATGTATGTAATTTGGCGCCCAGTGTGCTCCCACTGGAGCAGAACAGAACACTGAGCTAGCGGGACTGCCAGAGATTCAGAATTTAAAAGCCTTACGTAGTCACAAATTTAAAGCTCATGACCGATGCTATTTAATAGATAAAGGACAACTAACCTGCATTTTCAATCTGTTGAGTGAATTGAGCGTGATGGCTGAGAGATCAATTTGCCGTGGCACGAGTTTCGGCCCGTAGAGATTCAGTAGATATCGCATCAACATCTGATGGTGCCGGGGAGTGAACCCGTAGAAATGTTGACAGTCTAAAATCACCACCTGTAATATACGAAATGCTTCACTTGAAATACTAAGTATTTAAAGAATCTAGGGAAGCTATATAACTTCTTCACGTCGGTCTTCACAGTTGCTGCTAAACCCAATCTGGATCTAGTGCCTAAGATCCATTTTAGTTCTAACGTGCCTTCCGAAGCACGAAAACGCTTGCAAATATATGTCACAAAGTGGTCACCCATTCAAGGATCAGCCATAGTACCTATACTTTAAGCTTATTGCAGTGATTGTTTACCGAGCGCTGACTTCGCGGGGCCATCAGCGCGCTTCAGGATTCCATTCCATTTTAGTTGCCGGATAGAATTCTTACACAGTGAAATCACCTCGCAAGATTCAAAAGATTGTAGCTTCGAATCATATAAACTTGCTCTGCCAGTGCCCGTGTTTCCCGAGTCAATAGTCTTGTGCGCTGTGAGAGTGGCCCCCAATTGGCAACATGTCGCCACAGATTTTACGGGCGGTGGCGGGGTTATTTTGGCTAAAAATAAAAACCGGCCTAGTGAGAGTCGGACTCTCCCATGAAGGGTTCCGTAGCAGCAAGTAACATAATATAAAAGTTCTTGTAGTTCGTTGTAACTTTGATTGATGTTTTAACATGTTCGCTGTGGTGGTGAATTTTCTAGGCGAAATTGCGGTTTATGATGTATTGAAAATAACTACTTACTAGATCTTGTTCAAACCCATTTTCTTGGAAGTTTTTATGGCAATGTAACAACATATTTTTTTTTAGATTTACAATTCTCTTGGTTTAGAAGTTGAAGGGGGATAGGGAGACACATTTTTCCGCTTTGGAAGTGTCTCTCGCGCAAACTATTCAGTTTAGAAAAAAAATGATGTTAGAAACCTCAATAGCATTTTTGACGACCTATCTATAGATACCCCAATTACGCAATTTTTTTTCATCAATCCCATACGGATTGATCAAAAAAAATTGCGTTTCTGTTCTGAGATCTTGTTTGACCATTGGTAGGTACACTCTAGCCTCAAAATATCCCTACTTCCACTCCTGCGCAACTAATTAGTGAAAGTATTTTTATTTCCCGACTGTCTAGGTACAGTCAGACATTTGAGCAAAACTAGGAATCTAGTACCTTCCTATTTCATTCCAATATCACCCTTTTGCAGTCAACGGAAGGGCCTTACCCAATTTGTACAACACTAATAAAGGCATTATAGTTTTAAATCTTACCTCTCCAGGATGAGTATCAACAAATTCCTTAACTTGAGTGAGTGCTTTTGAGATTTCTTCTCCGTACAAGCCGTGGGTGAAGTAGAAGTGTTCCTCATTGGGCATTGTGGCCAGCCTCAGGTCAAGATACCTGAAGTCAAAAATTTGATGGAACTTTTTATTCAGTTCAAAATTTGATGATAAACAGCATATAAGCAGAGAGTTAATTAATACATTTTATTTTGCTATGTTATATTTTGTCTTAATAATTTGAATTTGTAAATATTATGTAATTATTTATTGTTAAAAGATTACATGAAAATCCCATAGGTATTGGAGCATAATTACCGTTTTGTTGTTTTTGATTAGAAAAAAAGTTTGGTTTATTTTAGACTAGATGGCTCCCGCGGCTCCTCCCGTGTGCAGTTTTGTACCTGCTCCCGCTTCCTATGGGATTCCCAGAGTTGAAAGCAGTCTAATGTGTTATTCCAGAATATAGGTAATCTATTGCTTAGCTAAATATCAGCCATACCCGTTCAGACGTTACAGCATGAAAGAGTGACAACAGACATCTACACTCACAAACTTCCGAATTTTAATAATTATCTACTTATTAACATCTACACTCACAAACTTCCGAATTATAATAATTATCTACTTATTAACATCTACACTCACAAACTTCCGAATTTTAATAATTATCTACTTATTAACGTCTACACTCACAAACTTCCGAATTTTAATAATTATCTACTTATTAACGTCTAAACTCACAAACTTCCGAATTTTAATAATTATCTACTTATTAAAATCTACACTCACAAACTTCCGAATTTTAATAATTATCTACTTATTAACATCTAAACTCACAAACTTCCAAATTTTAATAATTATCTACTTATTAACATCTACACTCACAAACTTTCGTATTTATAATTTTACTAACATTCTGGATGGTTTTGTATTCAAAGTGTTTAATCACCAATCAAGTCTCAAAACACAAACTCTGCCTAGTTTGAGACTAGATGGCGTTTTAATGACCCCGTTATTTATGGTAAGTACTACATACAGTATTCTGCTAAAAATTAAGAATTGTACATCATCATTAAGAATTTGGCAACTTTACTTTCAGAAAAATTATCACAACTATAGCAAAAGTTCTTAGTATTGTGATTTATCTTTAAGCTATTTATGTGATTATTAAGCCATGACCCATGATGCAAAAGCTCACATTTAAAAATTATTCAAATGGTTTCACAGTGTAAATTCACATTTAGTAATCACTTAAAGAAAAATTTGTATGGCATTGTTAAAGCAGTGTGCTAATGTTATTTCAATGATACCTAATGCCAATGAGAAGTTGCTGCCAAGTGTCACTGGCCTGCGTAATGGTCCATCGTAAGATCGTACCTCGGAATAAAGGGTACAGTCGGTGGAGTATTGGTTCAGCATCTGGTGCGAGTTTGCTAGACCGTGTTATTCCGTATGTCATGGAATCATGGCTACCTGAAATGTGAATATTTTTTATTAAAATTTAGAATAATATGTTTTTAATACCTGAGTTTTGAAATGGAATAGTGTTACAGTGATTGTAATTGCTTTAGTGAATTTTAATGGAGTGTTTCATTTATCTGAGTCCAACAAAGTAGAACATTGAACATTGATGTCTCACTGAGGTCTTTAAGCCCAAGCCAACCCCTGCTGCAAAACATGCGCCTAATGACAATGAACAAGACAGTTCTTTGTCAGTCTTAGGTCTTAGAAGATTTTTATAGGATCGGCAGCGCAAGTGATGCACCTCTGTGTGTTGCAAATGTCCACAGGGTAGGGTGACCACCAGTACATCCGGTGGGCAGTATGCTTGTCTACCACCTTTGTGGTATAAGATAAACAAAAAATTCATAGTGAAGATCACTGTTAAATTATAAAGAATAGCTGATGAGCGCGGTTTCCCCCGCGCGAAATATGGTTCCTGTTCCCGCTTCCCGTGGGAACATTTTCCCGGGATAAAAAGTAGCCTATGTGTTATTCCAGACTATTCTCTATCCCTGTACCGAATTTCAGCCAGATCCATTCAGCCTTTAGAGCGTGATTGAGTAACAAACATCCAAACATCTTCACAAACTTTCACATTTATAATATTAGTAGGAAGTAGGATGTTTTGCACATTTTGCATATTGAACATTTTGCGTTTTGCACATTTTGCGTTCTGAACATTTTGCATATTGAACATTTTGATTGTAGTGCTCATTTTGCTTTTTGGTCATTAATGCTCTGAAGGGGATTGCCACACACACTATATTACAGCCATTAAACATAGCAGTTGCTTATTGCCTGGCTGAAATTGAACTCGGACTGATGTTTTAATATGACAATAGGCTCACCATCAAGGGACAAAACAAAATATTAGTAAAATGCAGGCATCATATACAATGTATGACTTTATATAAGTTCTTATGCATACAACATTGTATTTTTAAAATGACATAGGTACTTACCTAGTAGAGGCATAGCTTAGTATCACAGATGCGGCGTTGATTTTTATTGAAACTGTGTCCATGATTTCAAGTAAAGGAACATTATTAATATTTTTTATAGGTATTAAAACAAGAAAGTTACCTATTAACATACCTGGAATAGCAAGATAGATTATAGGCACTTCTTTAAGTGGAGGTGGTAAATCATTCATCCATGATTCTAAGCGTAGATTCCAAGCAGCATTTTCCATGATGAACACTTTAATAAATAAAACAGAGTTTATTTATAGTACGACAATCTTCAATAAAGTTCGAGTTATATATGTGTAGATAAGTAGAGGAGTGTAATAAAGAGTCAAAGGATTACTATCTACCTACATTGTGCCTCAGTTAACATTAATAAACACTTAAAACGTCATTATCGAGATATCGAAAGGAAACAAAGTGCATTGTGTATTTTAAAACAAAAACTCAATGTATAGAACAAAGTAAAGTTATATTTTACTTACAATAAGTAGAGCAGGGGCATTGAACCTACTCTCAAGAACCAAAAGTACATGTTTCACGAAGACTTTCAGTCAAGAATTATTTCGCAAAATTCACATTGTTTTGAAGTGGACAATGAATGAACTTTTACTACAATACAAAGGTTATCAATGGTACAGTCAACCTCAACAAACAGAAATAGATAGCTGACAAGACAGTAGTAGTATTACTCGTGCGCAATAAGTTGTAGCAAGCTTGGAAATATTTTGTTTCATATCGTGTCTCAAGATACCGCGCACGCGTAATAAGTAAATTATCGTCTGCGTTTGACTGTCATTTCACGTTTAGTAGACTCATTTTTGACAGCTGTAAAATTTGTAACTAACATATTACGTTTAGTTCATCCACTCATCTTGATTTTCCATGATAGAGCATCATGGATAATTGGCAACATCAGAGTTTCTGCGCTACCGCTAAATGGCAAAATTATTTACATTCATTATTTACACTCACTAATACATTCTGCTAGTGCGTGCAGCACCGTATCCTCGGAACAGTCCGAGCAGTGTCGGTAGTGGGTATCCATACTCAGTACCCACGCTCGTAGTCCGCGATACCCTAAAGTAGAAACTGGGGTTTGGCAACGTTTTACTCTTGTAGCAGGTTTCTTGATATTTTAAGTTAGTAAGTAGGTATGTATTATTAAATAATACTTACGCCATTCGGTTGACTAGGTTGGTGGTGAGCCTATTGCCGTGTCAAAATGGACAGGCGCTGTATGTGACGACAGCGATGTGCTATTTATATTTTTCAAGCCTATAAGGTCTTTAACTTGGCTTTTCGACTAACATGTTACTGACACGAAAACGCTTAAAAAATGAAATTTCATCAAGTGGTCACCTCACCTTTTCGAAATCAAGACCAGCCTTAATGAGAGCTGCTTTAGGTAGGTAGGTACTATTTTTTGACGCAGGGGATGCATTTACGCGCCGTCATCCCAGCCGCAGCGGTAGCTGCAACGGTGTGTGAGACACCATGCCCCGGAAAAGGAGTGGCCTACCCACTAAAAACCGTTGTGTTCCTCCTCGCCCTGTAGCCGAACCGAAGAATAGTTAATCTTGGGTTATTTCTTAAACTTCGACATCGTTTTTTCTTAGACCAAACCATTTTGAAGATCGTCACTTCAATTCCTGGGTGAAGAAGATCCCACTAAAATGCATAGATGCGATTGATGATAGCTCCTTGGCCCGCGGTCGCAACACTCAGGTGGCGCAGTCCACTATGGAACCAGTAGGTACTGACTAAGGAGTGATTCCGATAGCTAAGCAAATTGTTTTCGGAATCTTAAAAGTAGGGCATAACTTACTCTCAGAATACCTACCCGCTGAGGTACATACTTAATTATAAAATTACGTAAATAACATAATCTACCTAACCTTAATAAATTCTTTAAACAAGTTTACAAAGTGCAATAAGTATAACTTGTTCTGCCATCGAATGTTTGTCATGTCACCTTGCGGTGCCGTCCTTCCACCATACAAACTGACTGATTAAATCACCTTAAGATTATGTACACTGTAGGTACATTAAGTATCTTAAGGTAAAAATAAAAAAAAATAAAAAAAATAATAAAAAATAATAATATACCGTCGATCGTGGCATCTTTACTTTTCGTGAGCATCTTTACCTAAGCATACCCTGTACTAGTTTACAATAAATATTTTTTTATCTGTGACAGTTACCACCAATTTAGGCTTATTGGTAGATTTTATAATAAATTGTTGTAACCCAAAAAGTTTTTCAAGCTGGCAACTTCGTCAACTGTCAAAATAGTGTACTTTTTCATTGCATGTGGTCAATTAAGTTTGCTGTGTCACCGGCTAAAGATTGGTTTTTCACGCAGAAAATATAGTTCAGATCAGTGAATTATATTAAATGTTATGGGAAATATTGTTACTATGGTGTATCACTATTATTCAATCTTTTAAAACTTTTATTTCTGGAGTTATTGGAAAAGGTAATGTTGTTTGAGGTTAGGTAAAGTTACCTCATTTGGCACAAAGGCAACTTTACCTACCTACCTATGTGCCTATATTTCATGTTAAATAGGTAGGTAGGCATTTAATTATTTATCGTTTTGGAGAATTGTTCTGTTCCTGTTGCGTGGTTCTTTAATAAATGAGGTTTTCAATAAAAAAGTTAATTTTTTTATGACAACCCTGATGACTTTCATCCATTTTTCTAAAATTTGAGAAATTATTGTGGTAACTTTCCCTATGTATTGGTATTACCTATTTAAACGAAGATGGCTGCTTCAAAAATACATTCATCGCTTTTTGAGCGCCAGGGCTTTTTTTTTTTTTTTTTTTTTTTTTTTTTTTAACGTGAGGGAAAATCCTCGTAGGATGCTATGCCGGACTCTTACCGACTAAAAAACCTCACGTAACGCCCAACAGCCTATTGTTGAGAGCCCCGGGTAAGCCCTCAGGAAGGATGTCCCGTGACTCCCAACAGACCTACGGCCGCCAATGCGGCCTCGCCCAGGGGGTGGTTCGGGTGCAATCCCGCGTCTATGGGGGGTTTCGGGTGTGACCCCGCTTCTAAGGGGGGGCGTGCGTGAGTGCTCACGTCACGCTGCCGTCATGGGCCTGCTTCTGTAAGGACGGTGAGCGGCCCTCTCACCGTCCTCAGACCCCCGGTCATGGAGGCCGATAGTCCTCGGCGAAGACACGTCGGCGGCGCCCAGGGCGCCGACTGCGGAACTCGGGTGGGAGAGTTCTCTCCCGCACCCGGCCCGCCGCCTCCTTCGCGAGCATGACCTGCTCGCAGAAAGAGGCGGCGCAGTCCCACTTACTCCCGCCGGAGAGCATGGCTCGCACCATGGCCTCAAGCGAGAGAGTGTCCACGCCCAGACCCACTACGAGGACCTGTCGCTGTTGTGCCCACGCCGTGCACTCCACCAGCGTGTGGAGCGCTGTGTCATCGCTGCGGTCTTCGCAGTGCTGACATTCGGCCGTGGTTTCCCGGTGTTTTCGCCACAGATACCTACCGAAGCTACCGTGCCCGGCAAGCATCTGTGTCAACCGGTAGGAGAGAGCACCGTGTCTTCTCTCCAGCCACTCGTCCATGACCGGTCTGACGGCCGCGATTGTGGCGAATCCCCCCTTTGGTTGCTCCAGTCGCACCTTCCATGTCTCCATGGTTTCCTGGTGGAGCAGGGTCCGCTGGGCCTCGATTTCTCGAGACGCAGGCCTTTGGCCCCGCTCCAGCGCCTCCTTGCGCCATCTGAACAGTGACGCAAGGGCTCTCGCTTCCAGGTCCCATGGAGGGGTCCCGGCTAGGAGACATGCCGCCTCACCGGAGATCGTGCGGTATCCTCTTATCACCCTGACGGCCATCACTCTCTGCGGGCTCAGCAGTCTAGCCTCATTGCTGGCCGTCAGGGTCTCCGCCCATACGGGAGCCCCGTACAGAGCCATGCTTCGCACGATCCCCAGGTACAGCCTCCTGTAGGGAGCGTTGGGTCCCCTGATGTTGGGCATCAACCGCGCGAGTGCGGCCGATGCTCCCCTCAGTTTTGGGACCAAACTTCGGAAGTGATGTCCGAAGTTCCACCGGCCATCGAGTACGAGCCCCAGATATTTCATTGAGGGCTCGATGCCGATGCTGACGCCCCCTACCTGTAGGCTGGATCCCGCAGGTGGCCCCATCCGAGGTCCGTGGAAACACAGAGCCTCGGATTTGTGAAGGGCGACCTCGAGACCCAGCCGCCGAATCCGACCCACGACCTGAGCAACCCCTGCCGTGGCCTTAAGTGCTGCGGCACGGTGCGTTGCTCCCCGCGCCGTAACAAGGGTGTCGTCGGCGTAACACGTTACGCCGACCCCTCTGAGCAACGGACCACGCAGCACCCAGTCGTAACCGATGTTCCACAGGAGCGGCCCTAAAACCGATCCCTGTGGAACACCGCACGACACTGAGCGCCAGGGCTATAAGTAACTTTAAGTCGTGTGCAATCTGGGGCACACATTCCATGTATATAAAGGCTAGGTAAAGTTGCCAAAAATGTGTAAACTTTACCCCGCTCATACTTTTGATGATTACAGCTATTCTATGTAGATTTTTGAAGAATTCAATAAAATTAAACCCAAAGAGACTGTCCTTTTTTACCAAATTGATCAAGCAAAACTTCCATAGCCAGCTTCATGTTGCAGTAAATTGCATAAAAGTCAAAAAATATGGTAAAGTTGCCAAGATTGACGGTACTTACCTAGGTATAAAAAATAAAAATTATATAAATAGGTAATAATATGTATAATACTAAGAAAGATATCTGTTGTCAGATTTTTTTTATACCACTAAAGTGGCAGACAACTACAAAACCCACAATAATTAAATTTGTGTGAAACAATACTTCAAGTATTTCCTTTCTAACATCGAAATAATTAGTAAAATAATTAATTGAAATTGGACCATGCGTTGAGAAATTACCACTGATTAACCATTTTAACTTTCATCTCTGTTCCAAAGAAACCGCGCAGAATATCGGAATTAGGGAATGCAATCCCGCAGCATAATTGTAATCCCGGTATTTGCGGGACTGAGTGGTCACAGTCCCGCGGGATCCCGGTATTTGCGGGATCCCGCATATTTCTGAAAGTCATTGAGAAAACAATAAAATTCTGGATCATACATGCATCTAGAACTGAAAAATAGTCACACCTTAATCCCCGAAGGGTTAGGCAGAGGCATATTATGTCCACATTTCACGTTTTGAAATTTCGTCCCACGTAATAGGTGGTAAGCTGTATTGCCGCATTGAAATGGACAGGTGCAGGTTGTGACTACTTGCTGTTAAAAATTTTCAAGCCGGGCCTTCAACTTGGCTTAATGAGGGTTAAACGACTCGCTAATTTTACATGTCAGATAGTTAGCAAGCAGTGATGGGCAAAATGTAATTAGATTAACCGTTACAAATTACAATTACTTTGTAATGCTTAATTCAATTACTCTGTAACAGATTACTTGAGTAATTAATTACAATGAGTACTAGCTATAATTAATTACTGAGTAATGGAATTACACGTTAATTAATTACATTGTAACTAGTTACTCATTAATTCAATTAACCAACTCTCATAATTAACATCTCTGTCCTAAGGATTCGTCACGGCCCAAGGGGTAGATCTATTTTGATGCGGTTTTTTGATCGTTAGTCAATGTATCCTTGATGGTTCTTGGCTATACATTTTAAAGACCATCAGCTTAATTCCTGAGTGATGAAGGGATTTCACTAAAATTCCCATACGCGAATCATGGTAAATGAGGTGATCTTTTACTTTTCAAGTGTTTTCACGACATGGTAACCAGCTACATACTTAATGCATTAAAATGTCTACAAATTACATGATAATTTGGCACTCCAACATGGCGGCCGCGCCGTAACCACAAAATTTCATGATGGGTATCGTTTAAGGGGTTTTTTGGTATGCTGAGTACGAATCACGTGATGATTTTGCAATCCAACATGGCCGCCGCGCCGTAATCACAAAATTTCATGATGGGTATCGTTTAAGGGGTTTTTTGGTATGCTGAGTACGAATCACGTGATAATTTTGCAATCCAACATGGCCACCGCGCCGTAATCACAAAATTTCATGATGGGTATCGTTTAAGGGGTTTTTTGGTATGCTGAGTACGAATCACGTGATAATTTTGCATTCCAATATGGCCGCCGCGCCGTAATCACAAAATTTCATGACGGGTATCGTTTAAGGGGTTTTTTTAGTATGCTGAGTACGAATCACGTACTAATTTTGCAATCTAACATGGCCGCCGCGCCTTAATCACAAAATTTCATGATGGGTATCGTTTAAGGGGTTTTTTGGTATGCTGAGTACGAATCACGAACTAATTTTGCAATCCAATATGGCCGCTGCGCCGTTATCACAAAATTTCATGACGGGTATCGTTTAAGGGGTTTTTTGGTATGCTGAGTACGAAACACTTGATAATTTTGCAATCCAAAATGGCCGCCGCGCCGTAATCACAAAATTTCATGATGGGTATAGTTTAAGGGGTTTTTTGGTATACTGAGTACGAATCACGTGATAATTTTGCAATCCAATATGGCCGCCGCGCCGTTATCACAAAATTTCATGACGGGTATCGTTTAAGGGGTTTTTTGGTATGCTGAGTACGAATCACGTGATAATTTTGCAATCCAACATGGCCGCCGCGCCGTAATCACAAAATTTCATGACGGGTATCGTTTAATGGGTCTTTTGGTATGCTGAGTACGAATCACGTGATAATTTTGCAATCCGACATGGCCGCCACGCCGTAATCACAAAATTTCATGACGGGTATCGTTTAAGGGGTTTTTGGTATGCTGAGTAAGAATCACGTACTAATTTTGCAATCCAATATGGCCGCCGCGCCTTAATCACAATATTTCATGACGGGTATCGTTTAACGGGTTTTTTGGTATGCTGAGTACGAATCACGTACTAATTTTGCAATCCAATATGGCCGCCGCGCCGTAATCACAAAATGTCATGGCGGGTAACGTTTAAGGGGTTTTTTGGTATGCTGAGTACGAATCACGTGATAATTTTGCAATCCAACATGGCCATCGCGCCGTAATCACAAAATTTCATGACGGGTATCGTTTAAGGGGTTTTTGGGTATGCTGAGTACGAATCACGTGATAATTTTGCAATCCAGTATGACCTCCGCCGTGTAATCACAAAATTTCATTAAGGGTATTTTTTAAGAGTTTTTTGGTTTGCTGAGTAAGAATCACGTACTAATTTTGCAATCCAATATGGCCAATATGCAATACAATATCCAATATCATTTTGGATTGCAAAATTATAATGTGATTGTACTCAGCATACCAAAAACCCCTTAAACGATACACATCATGAAATTTTGTGATAACGGCGCGGCGGCCATATTGGATTGCAAAATTAGTACGTGATTCGTACTCAGCATACCAAAAAACCCCTTAAACGATACCCGACATGAAATTTTGTGATTACGGCGCGGCGGCCATATTGGATTGCAACATTAGTACGTGAATCGTACTCAGCATACCAAAAAACCCCTTAAACGATACACATCAATCAAGTACTTATTTTGCAATCTAATATGGCCAATATGCAATACAATATCCAATATCATTTTGGATTGCAAAATTATAATGTGATTGTACTCAGCATACCAAAAAACCCCTTAAACGATACCCGTCATGAAACTTTGTGATTACGGCGCGGTGGCCATATTGGATTGCAAAATTAGTAAGTACGTGAATCGTATTTAGCATACCAAAAAACCCCTTAAACGATACCCGTCATAAAATTTTGTGATAACGGCGCGGCGGCCATATTGGATTGCAAAATTATCACGTGATTCGTACTCAGCATACCAAAATACCCCTTATACGATACCCAACATGAACTTTTACAACGGTGGTGCGGCGGCCATATTGGATTGCAAAATTAACCCGAAATTCGTACTCAGCATACCAAAATACCCCTTATACGATACCCAACATGCTCTTTTATAAAGGTGGCGCGGCGGCCATATTGGATTGCTAAATTAACCCGAAATTCGTACTCAGCATACCAAAATACCCCTTATACGATACCAAACATGAACTTTTACAACGGTGGCGCGGCGGCCATATTGGATTGCAAAATTAACCCGAAATTCGTACTCAGCATACCAAAATACCCCTTATACGATACACAACATGAACTTTTACAACAGTGGCGCGGCGGCCATATTGGATTGCAAAATTAACCCGAAATTCGTACTCAGCATACCAAAATACCCCTTATACGATACCCAACATAACCTTTTACAACGGTGGCGCGGCGGCCATATTGGATTGCTAAATTAACCCGAAATTCGTACTCAGCATACCAAAATACCCCTTATACGATACCCAACATGAACTTTTACAACGGTGGCGCGGCGGCCATATTGGATTGCATAATTATACCCAAATTCGTACTCGGCATACCAAAATACCCCATAAACGATACCCAACATGAAATTTTACTACGGTGGTGCGGCGGCCATATTGGAATGCAAGAGTATTAAATTAGTGTGCACCATTTTAATTAATATTAATAAATTATAGGACTGTCGCAAACGCGGCAGCCCTAAAATGTGTCCCGAACATGTTCGGGACTAGGGCTTGAATATCGGACCCTTTTTCAGTTCCGGAATTGGGTTTCGATATTCAGTATTTGAATTCCGGAATTCCGGAATTCCGGAATTCTGTAACTCAGTCAAGTTTCGTTTTGTACAAAATAGTGATGTGTAAAAATAGAAACGGGAGCTGGCAGTCCTACGTGATTAGTGATAAACTACTTCGATTCCCAGTAAAATTACTTATTTTAACGTAACCAACTAAAAACCATACGTTTTCTAACTATTGGCTACGGTTGGCCCGGGTACGCCCTCAGAAGGATGACCCCAGGATTCGCCACAGACCTTGACTATCACTGCGGCCTCACCTAGGAGGTTCGGGTGCTATCCCGCGTATTTGGGGCTTGTTCAGGTGTTTTCCCACATCTCAGGAGTGTGGCGTGCGTGAAACTTAATACACGTCACGCTTTCGTCTTGGGCGTGCTTTTGTAAGGACGGCGATTAGCCCTCCCACCGTCTTCATGCCACCGATTATGAAGGCCGATAGTCTTGGGAAAAGACATGCGGAATTCGGGTGGGAGCGTTCTTTCTCGATCATTTTCGCCGCATTAACTGATCACAGAAAGACGCAGTGGCGTCCCACTTACTCCCATTGGAGATCATAGCTCGCGCAATGGTCTCCAGCGAGAGAATGTCTACGTCCAGACCTACCACGAGGACCGGGCGCTGTTAAGCCCACGCTGTGCACTCCACTAATGTGTGAAGTACTTTGTCCTCACTGCGTTCCTCGCAGTGCTGGCACTCGGGTGTGGTTTCCCGGTGTATTCGTCACAGATACTTACTGAAGCTCCCGTGCCCGGTAAGCAACTGTGAAAACCGGTAGGACAGAGTACCCGCACCGTGGCTCCTCTCTAGTCACATGCCCATGACCGGCCTGACCGCCTTGATTGTGGCGATTCGGCGATTCCCCCCTTGTGTGATGTGATGTGGCGATTCGGTTTGTTGCTCAAGTTCAGGTCTCCACGATTTCCTTGTGGAGCTGGAACTGCCGAACCTAGATTTCTGGAGACATAGGCCTATGACCCCGCTCTAGCGCCTCCTTGCACCAGAAAAGAATAAATTAGAAATATAATTAATTTATTTTAAACAAGGACGCAAGTTGCCTCGCTGCCAGATCCTCGAGACATGCCGCCTCTGAGCAACAGACCACGCAGCACCCAATCGTAACCGATGTTCCACAGAAGCGGCCTTAAGACTGATCTCTGCGGAACACCGCACGACGTATCTCGCTGGGGTACAGTACATTAATACGAAAAGCTTAATTCCGAAAGTCACAATCACGAATCTCATAATTCCGAATTTCATAAAGTCAAAAATCCGATGTTTCATAAATCCTTTTTATTAAAAGTCATAATTTTAAAATTCCGAATGTTTACAATTCCGACTGTCAGAATGCCGAATTTCAAGAAACCGAACCGTTGAATTCCGAATCATTAAAAATCCGCCATATTATAAATTCGAACTCCGATTATCAAAAATCCGAAATATCATAAATACGAAGGGTGAATGTCGTTTCCACCCGTTCCTGTTTTAACCCGAAAACTTATCATTAACGACGATTATTTATGTTCCCGATTCCACCCGTTTTTTTAAAAAAGTATAGTCAAGTCTAACTACCGAAAATATTATTTCCAAGTGAGTGAAAGGCAAACGACAAAACAAAAAAAAATAACCTAACCTATCCGAGTCGGGGTGTTAACCATTCACTTATTATGGTTAACACCTCGACTCGGATAGGTTAGGTTAGAAGGCTAAGGCGAAAGCGAAGCGGAGCGGAGCTCCGGCCTTAGCCATCGTGGTTTTTTTTTTGGACGCAAGTTGCCTCGCTGCCAGATCCTCGAGACATGCCGCCTCTGAGCAACAGACCACGCAGCACCCAATCGTAACCGATGTTCCACAGAAGCGGCCTTAAGACTGATCTCTGCGGAACACCGCACGACGTATCTCGCTGGGGTACAGTACATTAATACGAAAAGCTTAATTCTGAAAGCGATTTAGATAATTCCGAATTTCATAAGTCCGAATGATTCGAAATACCGAAAGTCAAAAATCCGATGTTTCATAAATCCTTTTTATTAAAAGTCATAATTTTAAAATTCCGAATGTTTACAATTCCGACTGTCAGAATGCCGAATTTCAAGAAACCGAACCGTTGAATTCCGAATCATTAAAAATCCGCCATATTATAAATTCGAACTCCGATTATCAAAAATCCGAAATATCATAAATACGAAGGGTGAATGTCGTTTCCACCCGTTCCTGTTTTAACCCGAAAACTTATCATTAACGACGATTATTTATGTTCCCGATTCCACCCGTTTTTTTAAAAAAGTATAGTCAAGTCTAACTACCGAAAATATTATTTCCAAGTGAGTGAAAGGCAAAAACAAAACAAAAAAAAATAACCTAACCTATCCGAGTCGGGGTGTTAACCATTCACTTATTATGGTTAACACCTCGACTCGGATAGGTTAGGTTAGAAGGCTAAGGCGAAAGCGAAGCGGAGCGGAGCTCCGGCCTTAGCCATCGTGGTTTTTTTTATGTTTTGTCGTTTGCCTTCCACTCACTTGGAAATAATATCTTCGGTAGTAAGACTTGACAGTACTTTAGTAAAAAAACTTAAACAGTGAATTTTCGGATATTTGAAATTCGAATAGTGTTTTTCGGGAAAATAACAGTCCGGTCTTTTGATTATTCGTACTAATGAAATTAGGAAAAATAAAAATTCGTACTTATGACTTTCGGATAAATGAATATCGTCTTTTTGAATATTCGGAGCTTTGTTTCTTAGGAATTATAATCTTCGGAATTTTGAACATGGAATATTGAAATTCGGAAAAAATATATTTCGGAATTTTTGGGTGTTCCCATCTCGCTGACCCGGCTGGGCCTTGCCAGCTTGGGTAAGTTATGGCCCTCTAAGAAAGATAGGCCCCGAGTATTTGACGGAAGTAGGGAGGCACTCCATGATAAATAAGCGCCTCCCTAACGCAGCTCCAGGGCAAGGTGTTGAAGGCGATGCCGGTGTCTCTTGATATCGCCATCGCTTTCAACACCACCTCACCCTGCGATTTTACTTCCTCCGTCAGTCTTATAATGCGCATGATCGCATTCACGGTGGAGCGCCCTTGACGGAAACCAAATTGGTTATCCGCCAGATCTGGCCCCACGCGTGTGAGGTGCCCGACTGTGCGCTGTGCAATGATACGCTCAAGGAGCTTGCATACCTAACGAGGTATGCAAGCTCCTTGAGCTTATCATTGTTGGGGATCGGGGAGTTGCTCAAAGGAGCAACACGATCGACCGATCCCCGGATGGGTAGACTGTCGACCACCCTGCCTTTCGGATCAGAACCAGTTTCCCTGTCTTCCAGACCTTGGGAATCTGGCCTTTTTCGAGGCATGCACTAAAGAGCCCCATCACTCGAGGCCCAAGATCCTCAAGAGCCAGGACCCACGCTCGGCCTGGAATGCTGTAGGGTCCAGGGGCACTAACCTTGCGGAATCTAAGCCGCAGTACAGTCGCCCCTAAATCACCTTCAGTGACTTCGGGCACGTCGTTCTCGCTGTAATCAGCGTCGGGCGCCTGAGACGGAGCCATGTGCGGGTGCAAGGAATATGTCCCCTGCCTTGATGAGAACAGGGAACTCAGGACCCTCCTCACTCTGGGTCAGTGGAGCGCCTTGGGGCAAAGTTTGCCCCTAATAATAAGGTACGGGTCCCATGAGTTCCGGCAGAACTACTAGAACTATGCTGAGCGAGACCTCTGTCAAATTCGTACAGCGTTTCTATCAAAGTTAAATTTAACTCATAGCATAAGTCAGAGATAAGTCTAAGTTCGCACTATAAATTGAACTCTGAATATAAAAAAAATACAAAAACGTCATCAATAATATTATTATTATTTAAATAGTATGTTTTCTATCAAATACCATTAATTTTATGGATTTACTTTCTTAGTAGTTAGAAATATCATCAAATAAAATGATATACGTAAGTACATAATCCAATTAATTTTTAATAAAGAAATCCTAAATTATCCACATTGTAGCAATTAAAGGTAATTAAATTGCATAAGAAGCTTATAATGTACATTTTTGTTTGTAATGAATTTAAAGAAGCGAAATTTTTTTTTTTCAATATCTAAATACCGGTATTGATCTCGCCAATTCCGGAATTGAGAACGATATTAGATTTTATCGGAATTCCGGAATTATGTCAATTCCGGAATTCCGGAGTTCAAGCCCTATTCGGGACATTCCCTTCCGCGTCTTGTCCCTTGTCCCCCTCACGATTGACCTGACTAGACGGCTTCGTCGGCCGACTGTATGATCTGCCGGCTGTGGTATTGATTTGCTTGAATGTATGATAATTACAAAGTAATGAATTACAAAGTAACTAGTTATAAAGTAATCTAATTACTTTGCAACTAGTTACTTAGTAACTAATTAACCGGAACATCCAAAGTATTTAAATTACAAAGTAATTAATTACTGAGTAATTAGATTACATTGTAACTAAATTACATTGTAATTCAATTATTAATTGAATTACTTTTGTAATTAATTACGCCCATCACTGCTAGCAAGTAATGTACGAGATAATTGAATATTTTTCTAACTGTTCATAGGGTTCATAGTACAAGAAAAGTCAAATCTCCCTGTTTAAATCACTAAAACAAATAAGTAAGGTAATATACTATAACGACACAATTACAAAAATCTTTCTCGATTTGCGCGCTTCCGCTTACAGAACAACACATGGCGTTTACCTTTGCGCAGTCCCGCTAATCCCGCGGGATCCCGCACGATTTACGTGCGGGAATGGTCCCGCAAAAATACTGCGGGATCCCGGTATTTCGGGATCCCGGTATCCGGGTATTGCATTCCCTAATCGGAATGAAACTAAAAGTATCCTAAGCCTAAAGTCTAGCTCGGATTAGCTCAGATTGTGCCAAGTATCAGTTCAAATTAATTCAGTAGTCTCGAGATACAGACAGACAGACAAAAAAAATAGATAACATATTATGCTTTACTACTACTACTTTACCTACCTAAGATTTTCGACCCTCTACAGTTACAAGTTCACTTAGATTTTGCTGTATTTTATCGTATTAGGTACCTACCTTACCATGTAAATAAGTATGTATAAAAATAATAAAAAAGATATTATAATTTTACTTTTATTGCCTTATTAAATACTAGCGGACGTCACGCGGTTTCACCCGCGTAGTTCCCGTTCCCGTGGGAATACGGGAATAAAATATAGCCTATGTTCACCGCAAAGAGTGTAGCTTTCCAACAGTGAAAGAATTTTTCAAATCGGTCCAGTAGCTCCGGAGCCTATTCGTTACAAACAAACAAACAAACAAAAAACAAATCTTTCCTCTTTATAATATATAAGTAAAGTATAGATATGGATGGGTAATGGACATGGTAATGAATGAAAACTTAAGTTTTTTTCTCTATAGATAATAATGAGTAAAATTTGGAAAATGTTATCAAGAGCTAGGTGTACCGACTGTTACGGACAGCACAGAATAACTTACTAATGGTAGGTACCTACTGCGTACGGGCTACTAAGTGCTAATGTACTAGAGTTCATGGCGTGTTTCCTATACGTTGGGAACATTCAACGGATTAAAAGCGCTAACAGGACAAAGATAAGTAAGTACTTACATAAAATACATAACAAACTCAATCCAAAATTCATGTTATGGCACGAGCACCTGGAAAATCACCGGCACAAAGACTGGTTCAACTGTCAGAAAAAAAAACAACAAAAAAAAGAACCGTTACAAATGTTTTTTTGCTTCGAACATGTAAATGTATTCCGGTCCGAGATCATACAGTACTAAACACAACATTAGCATGCTATACACGTTATTAAAATGCAAAATGTGAGGAATATTGTCCATAGTTGTTGACAAGCCAATGTCCAACTGGCTATTATACCTGACCATGACTCACGAGTTCTAAGTTCCAACGATGTCACTGCACTGCTTAGTGAAAGGAGATTAACATTTGGTGATCTAATTTAGGTGTTAACCTTGATTTATTGGGTCCGTCATAGCTACCGAATGAACTGTACAAAAACAGTGTTTATAAATAACCAAATGTACTTTTACAAGATAACATTGTTTCCGTGGTTTCAATATTGGTGCTGTTGAGAGAACTCAATAAGGTACTTAGGAACACATTACATAATCGTTACCATAAGATATCTATTTAAGTAAGTATAAACCTGAAAGGCAACCTTGACTGACTATTACGGGGAAGTGGTAGAATACAGCCCAATGAATTGGTTGCAACTGCAGACTATAGATAGGTACTCAAACTGAAGACTGAATAGAATAAGGAGAGTATAAGTATCAGCAACAAGCACATCTCTAATGGAAATCCCCTAATGCTTTTTTTAGATATATTTAGCTCGCCATGTTGACGTCGCCACCAGTCTGATGGTAAGCCGTGGCTCTTCAAGCGATTGGTGACCAGTCCATAAGACTTTCGACAGTGGTCCTCAAGTTAGCGGCCCTGTGATTTGCCTCTTCACGCTCCTCTTGAAGAACCCGGGATTGCAAGATGAGGGAAAAACGTGTGCGGTCGTTCCATGTTTTAACAGTTCGACAGAGGAACGATCTTTTGAAACGCTCGGTTATGGCAAAAATTCTCTCCACTGTGTATGAGTGGCATCTCTGCCCGGCACGCGTTGTTCGGGATCGGAAAGGAGATGGTGGGATCAGGTTGAAGAGCTCTTCAGAACATTCACCGTGATACATTCGGTAGAAGGCAAGGACGCTATGGTTCTTCGTTGCGCTAACGGTTCGAGGCCTCCCGTTACCTCAGGACAATAAATGATTCGGATAGCACGTCTCTGCATAGCGTCAAGCGCGTCTAGTAAGTACCTACCTCGCGAAGTCATCCCAAAGGTGAGAACAGTATTTGACGCAGGGGCGAATCTGCGTCTTGTACAGTAAACATCTCTGATGTGGCGTGAAATACCGTCTCACCTTATTCAGGATTCCTAGTTTCCGCTCTGCCGAATACCAGCTGGTCTGAAGCCAGCCTCACCTGTAGTAATCGCTGCAGCTACCGCCAGCTTCATCTAGCAAATATAAAAGGATCAAGTCGTAGCGAAAAGAACGAAGACTTGACATGAATCAATTTCAAGATCCGTTTGGTCAGCATAGCAGAGGTCTGCAACCACCTTTCCAAAGTGATTGGGATAAGACATAATACGTCCAGCAGCGTGCTGGATTGAGATGAGTTGCTTTGATGTTTAGGTAAGAATAATAAAGAAAATGGAAGTCAAAAGATAATGTACTTATATTCCTTTTTATACACTTCTTTATACACTTTTTTATGCACTTTTTTTACACTTCAGCTTACACAAATGTCGATTTTGCTATGACACAATTAAATTGTCAAACTTGGGCCCCTGTAATACGCCTCTAGGTGAGTACCTACACAGTTACGAAGGGCCCATCTTCGTACTTTTAACAATAGAGATATCAAAAGAAGGCGCTCGTAGCCCCGCGAAGTAACATTTATCTACTATGGCCGGTAATGGATGGGTGACCGTGACCACCATGTGACCACCTTGCGACATTTATTTGCGAGCGTTTCCGTGCTATGGAAGACACATTATGCCGTTGGTCGCGGTTGCCAGTGAAATGGCAGTCGTTAAGCCAAGTTGAAAGGCTTCGGGGCGCGCCTGGGCGCGGGCGGCTTGAAAAATTTTAACAGCAGGCAGTCACAAACTGCGCCTGTTCATATCAACACGGCAATACGGCTCACCACCTATTACGTGGGACAAATCTAAAAGGTGAAATGTAGGCATATTATATGCCTCTGCCTACCCCTTCGGGAATAAAAGGCGTGATAAAAGAAAAGCACAAAAGAAGGCGGTATTTCATTCTTACACATCAGTTGAAGAGATCTTAGCCCAGCTAACGAAATGTTCCGTAAACGATCACTAATTTGCGTTAAGCATTTTAATGCCACGGTCTGTGTACAGATGGTTGATCGTTTATGGTATTTTCATTTATGAAAATGATAGTTTCAGTGCTTCGAATTCGGAAGACAGGATATGTCATTGTGTGCGTTAGTGGAGAGAAGGTAGAATTATTTCAGATATTTGATAGGTATCGACGTCATAGAACTCCGAAGAACGCAGCGAGGAGGCGATGACACAGCGCTCCACACGCTGCAGCGTGTGGAGCGCTGTGTCATCGCCTCCTCGCTGGTGGAGTGCACGGGGCGTGGTAAGGTCCTCGTGGTGGGTCTGGGCGTGGACACTCTCTCGCTCGAGACCATGGTGCGAGCCATGATCTCCAGCGGGAGTAAGTGGGAGTAAGTGGAAAATTTGTTGTGAAATTTAGAATTTGTCCCACTTATTAGGCGGTGAGCCGTATTGTCGTGTTGAAATTGATGTCGCCTAGTAAAGCCTTCAACTTGGCTTAACGACAGCCATTTTACTAGCAACCCTTCCTGAGCACGGAAACGCTTGCAAATAAAAGCCACAAAGTGGTTACGTGGTGGTCACCCATCCAAGGACCAGCCATAAAGACAGTTGATTAGTACAGTATGTTTAGAGAACACTGAGACCGCGGGGCCACTAGCGCTTCTCTTATAAGAGTAGTAAAAATTGTTATTCTAAGGAATTCAGTCTTGGCGTGGACACTCTCTCGCTTGAGGCCATGGTGCGAGCCATGCTCTCCAGCGGGAGTAAGTGGGACTGCGCCGCCTCTTTCTGCGAGCAGGTCATGCTCGCGAAGGAGGCGGCGGGCCGGGTGCGGGAGAGAACTCTCCCACCCGAGTTCCGCAGTCGGCGCCCTGGGCGCCGCCGACGTGTCTTCGCCGAGGACTATCGGCCTCCATGACCGGGGGTCTGAGGACGGTGAGAGGGCCGCTCACCGTCCTTACAGAAGCAGGCCCATGACGGCAGCGTGACGTGAGCACTCACGCACGCCCCCCCTTAGAAGCGGGGTCACACCCGAAACCCCCCATAGACGCGGGATTGCACCCGAACCACCCCCTGGGCGAGGCCGCATTGGCGGCCGTAGGTCTGTTGGGAGTCACGGGACATCCTTCCTGAGGGCTTACCCGGGGCTCTCAACCATAGGCTGTTGGGCGTTACGTGAGGTTTTTTAGTCGGTAAGAGTCCGGCATAGCATCCTACGAGGATTTTCCCTCACGTTAAAAAAAAAAAAAAAAAAAAAGGAATTCAGTCTTAAAATGACTGAATCTTACATCCTAGATTTTATTAGATTCCTACTTAAAAGATTAACATTTCTCATCAAAGTAGACATTATCGCCTATCATAGTAGCTAACTATTTATGGAGGTAATATTATTTCCTAGTAACTTCATATTTAGATCGATGATTGTCCGAGGGAACAAGGCGTCATTCAGTTCAACAAAATCACTTATGACTACATTGACGGGGGCGCGAACCCTGGATGAGTAACTAGTAGGCAATGGGGGACCCGGACTGAACTCTGCTAGTTTTGGTAGCACTTCTTCTAGAACTGGTATCGCGCATTTTTCTCGAAGGCTGAATGGCCATCTGAAAACAATACATAATGTAACCATTAACGACTGGCAAAATATTCTCGGCAGTGTGAGTGTATCACTCCAGGGTGTTGCAAATGTCCATATGCTACGCACGGTAACCCCTTTAGATTAGGTGAGCCTGTATGCTTATCTGCCAATTCACTAGCACAAAACCTCGTCATATGTAGGTACTAGCTGATGCCCGCAGCTTCGCCTGCGTATAATTTGTTACCGTTCCCGCTTCCCGTGGGATCTGTTTCCCGGAAAAAGCCTATGTGTTATTACAGAAATTAATATATCCCTGTACGAAATTTCAGCCAGATCCGCTCAGCCGTTAGAACGTGAAAGAGTAACAAAGATCCACACTCACAAACTTTCGCATTTATAATATTAGTAAGAAGTAAGATATATACCTAATCTGTAGGAATTTTGCTACTGGCAACTGCTCTCAAATTAATTTTATTAAACAGCAAACTATATCACTTTTTGTGTCTAATAAATTGTAAGCGTTCATTTACAAAGACGCTCCTAAGTTTGCGTTCATCCTGAATTCAGGCATCTCTGAGAACTTCATTAACATAGTAAATTACTACGAATAAATTACAATAAGGGTTGGAGTTTGGTCTAGAATATAAACTGCGAGGCTGAACAATTTAGTAGCGTTAGACCTAAAGGGCACCCGACACGGTCAATTGGGCATGACAAGTCTACGTGCTTGAGTCAAGTTATTGACCGTTTACCACGTAGACTTGACGCTATCATCAATAAATCTACGGTTTGATGGGAATTGAAGTAGAAAAGAGCGTATTAAAAAAAAACGGCACTTGATGCTCTTTCGATTGATGTGAAATGACGGGACTTGACAAGTTTTTATTTTTATTTTTTTTTTTAACGTGGGTACTGCAGATTAGGCACTTCGCCGCCTTGTTTCGGGGGAGCAAGGCGGCTTTGCGTGGGACTCGCGGTCAACATGGTACCGTCCTACCCACTAAACCCCGCGGTGTTCCGCCTCGCCTTAACCGGGTCGCAGGATAGGCCGGTGGATAAATCACTGCGGCCCGGCAAAGGGTCGCCCCGTTACATCATCGGGACTCTCCACGGGGGGCATGATGGACTGCCCCCCCCCCCCCCCTTAAATCCTAATGGAGTTGGAAGTGCTGATTCCGTCGGTCCGCTCTCGGATGCCCCTCTGTAAGCAGAGGGGGTAGAGAGCGGCCAAGCGCGGGGCGGGCGCTCAAAGCACCCCCGGAATGACAAGTTTTTATTTATTTTGCAATCGGAAAACTTCAAAACGTCAAATTCAAAAAAGTTGCGGAATCGATCAGCGTCCAAGAATGTATTCAATATTATTTAGATAATAGTTTACCTATATATATTAGAGGACCTGTTTGGTTCGGAGGCAAAAATACTGTCTTTTAATCAAGAGGTCGCGGCTTCGATCCAATATGGCCGCTGCGCCGTAATCACAAAATATCATGATGGGTATCGTTTAAGGGGATTTTTGGTATGCTGAGTACGAATCAGTAGATAATTCTGCAATCCAATATGGCCGCCGCGCCGTCATCACAAAATTTCCTGATGGGTATCGTTTAAGGGGTTTTTTGGTATGCTGAGTACGAATAACATGATAATTTTGCAATCCAATATGGCCGCTGCGATGTATTTACATAATATCATGATAGGTATCGTTTAAGGGATTTTTTGGTATGCTGAGTACGAATCACATGATAATTTTGCAATCCAATATGGCCGCCGCGCCATTATCACAAAATTCCATGATGGGTATCGTTTATGGGGTTTTTTGGTATGCTGAGTACGAATTTCAGGTTAATATTGCAATCCAATATGGCCGCCGCACCACCGTTGAAAAATTTCATGTTGGTTATCGTATAACGAGATTTTTGGCATGCTGAGTACGAATTTCAGGTTAATTTTGCAATCCAAAATGGCTGCCGCGCCACCATTGTAAAATTTCATGTTGGATACCGTATAAGGGGTTTTTTGGTATGCTGAGTACGAATTTTGGGTTAATTTTGCAATCCAAAAAGGCCGCCCCACCTCCGTTGTAAATTTTCATGTTGGATATCGTTTATGGGGTTTTTTGGTATGCTGTGTACGAATTTCAGGTTAATATTGCAATCCAAAATGGCCGCCGTGCCACTGCTGTCAAATTTCATATTGGATATCATATAAGGGGTTTTTTGGTATGCTAAGTACGAATTTCGGGTTAATTTTGCAATCCAAAATGGCTGCCACGCCACCATTGTAAAATTTCATGTTGGATACCGTATAAGGGGTTTTTTGGTATGCTGAGTACGAATTTTGGGTTAATTTTGCAATCCAAAAAGGCCGCCGTGCCACTGTTGTGAAATTTCATGTTGGATATCGTATAGAGGGTCTTTTCGTATGCTGAGTACGAATTTCAGGTTAATATTGCAATCCAATATGGCCGCCGCACCACCGTTGTAAAATTTCATGTTGGTTATCGTATAAAGAGGTTTTTGGTATGCTCAGTACGAATTTCAGGTAAATTTTGCAATCCAAAATGGCTGCCGTGCCACTGTTGAGAAATTTCATATTGGATATCGTATAAGGGAATTTTTGGTATGCTGAGTACGAATTTTGGGTTAATTTTGCAAGCAAAAAAGGCCGCCGTGCCACTGTTGTGAAATTTTATGTTGGATACCGTTTAAGGGGTTTTTGGTATGCTCAGTACAAATTTTGGGTTAATTTTGCAATCCAAAATGGCCACCGTGCCACTGTTGTGAAATTTCATGTTGGATATCGTTTAAGGGGTTTTTTGATATGCTGAGTACGAATTTCAGGTTAATTTTGCAATCCAATATGGCCGCCGCGCCGTAATCACAAAATTTCATGATGGGTATCGTTTATGAGCTTTTTTAGGCTGAGTACTATTTTAATGTAATAATAATAATAATAACACTACCATAGTCAGCAGATATTTTTTCAACTAAAATATTTTTATTAAATTTTATTCATAAAACAGCGAATATTTACTATAAATATTTCAGAAAATCAAGAATAGAAGATAAAGGAACCTATAATTTCAATATTCAATGGAAATACTATGGAAATTTTGGAAAAATACTACAATATTATAATGACATGACAGATGCAAATGTCAATTGAAAAATAACACGAAAATGGATACAAATTAAATGGAAAAATCATGTTGACTAGGGCCAAAAGCAGACAAAATGCACTCACACCATCCCCGGACTCGTCAGGCGGCTCCACTTCGCACCCTAAGGATACTGCTTTCCTGCCTGCGAAATGTCGAGCTCCACCAGTAGCAGTGACGAGTATTTCTCCCCACCGACGTCGCCACTACCTGTACGTCGGCAGGGGAGAGGCCGGCCGCCAGCTAGCTTGGGACCCCGAGGCCCACCGGCCTCGAATAGGGCCCCCGCTGCCGGTGGTAATGTGCACCGCATGAAGTGGACTAAAGAAATTAATGAAAACGTCATGCGGGCATATTTTGCGGCTACAGAGCTAGGTGCTAACCTCACTGCGTACCGTGGCCGTTTACTTTCTGTATTTCAGGAACTTGAACCAGCTGTCAACGTGTCAGCACAGCGATTATCGGATCAGGTGCGTGCTATCCAGCGTTCTAATAAGCTTGATAGTCCGACACTTGAGAGGCTACTACTTCGTCGCAAGTTGTGTGTACCTCGTCACAAATTCGTACACCACCTGTTAGTACACCTGTAGTTGCTGAGGAAGTTGTTGATGATGAGACTATATCCGTAAGTACCCAATGTGAGAATCGATTAAGGAGTGCTTTGGAAGATGCGATTGTGGAATATCGGTTTGCAAGTGCAGATTGTAGACCACGTCTTCCTCGTATGCCCATGCATAAAAGAAATCGGGCTCTGGTGTGTGCCCTGGATTCACTATTGCACCAATATCTGGACAATAGTGAAGATCTTAGTGATACGCACTCAATCCTGTACTGTGCGGCGGTTGCAGCTTGTCGAGTAGCTAAGGTTAAATTTTACACAAATGAAACTGCTACTCGACCTAGGTCTGCAAAACCTACTTGGCAGTGTAGGATTGAGAGGCGTATTTCCGAGGCCAGGGCACTCATCGGGAAACTTATATGTTTCAGGTCGGGTAATACCCGTCCGAAGGTGATGCGCTTTGTGAAACAAGCGTTCTTTGGGACTAACATAAGTCCTCAAAGATACGCATCATGTGTCACAGAGCGCATCGATCTTCTGAAACAAAAGGTTTATGCATGGGCAAATCGCGTTAGACGCTACAAAGTGCGAGTAGATCGATTTAACCAGAATCGTATGTTCCAAAAAAACGAGAAGTGGGTTTACAGGAACTGGGAAACCCCATATCTTCCAGAGGTTAATGACGTAACTCACCCAGATGATGATACTACTAATGCATTTTGGAGGAACCTCTGGTCAAGACCTGTTGATCATACTGAGTGTGATTGGATGAGAGATGTTGAACGGTCATGTGAGAATATAACGGATATGGAACCAGTTTATATAGATGCAGAAGATGTTGCTTGTGCAGTTCGTTCGCTCCCGAATTGGAAATCAGCGGGACCGGACGGACTGCATAATTTCTGGTTAAAATGGTTCCGCAGCTCAGATGGCCGTTTAGCATCACAATTTCAATCATCCCTAGATATGGGTTCACTACCCGATTTTATGACTACTGGTTTAACTCACTTACTCTACAAATCTGGTAGTGCTACGGATCCCAAAAATTATAAACCCATTACATGTTTACCAACTGTCTATAGTCCAATCCTGCCCGATCTGGCAATAATGTAAACATGTCATGTTTTGACAAGCGTTCTCTAAGACAGATGAGTAGAAAAATATAGTATGACAAAACATTATTTTTTTTAATATCCTGAATAAGGTATTTTAAATGAAAATAAACTATCATATAGAAGTTATTTGGTGTCAAAATGATTGTAAAAACACTGTATGACTCTTGGATACTGGAATACTCAATTGCAAGTAACTATGGATTTATAGGATCAAATGTGTTTGTTTACATTTTTGTGCAAAGCTATTGAAATACATTATATAAACTTTTAACATCCATTTTGAAAGTCAAAATTACTAAACACATAGAAAAACATTCGATAATATCAATCTCTCAAAATGGATGTAAAAGTGGGGCCCGTGGTACTAAGCAACTCCTTATAATCGATATGACCATCAGCCAACAGGTGCGTCGTAATCGCAAAAATCTGGCGACATGTTGGATAGATTATAAGAAGGCCTTCGATTCAGTGCCACATACATGGCTTCTGAAGGTACTTGAGCTGTATAAAACTGATACAACTCTGTGTACTTTCTTGAGGGCATGTATGGGGCAGTGGAAAACAGTCCTTTGCTATCCAGGGTGTCGTCGGTTTTGCAATAATGGTGCACCAATTAGTATCAAGCGGGGAATATTTCAAGGGGACAGTCTGAGTCCGTTGTGGTTTTGTCTAGCTCTAAATCCTCTCAGTACTATGCTAGAGAGTTCTGGGTTAGGCTATCGGTTGCGCAAAGATGGTGGGGTTATATCGCACCTCCTTTACATGGATGACCTCAAATTATTTGCCCACACTAAATTGCAACTGATGGATTTACTGGGAGTAACAGAAACTTTCAGTAGAGCCATCAGAATGGAATTTGGGGTGGACAAGTGTGCAGTCATGCATGTTAAAAGAGGTGTGATAGTGGAATCTGATGGGGACTTTCAGATTCCACTAAGCTAAACTGTCTTTCTGCAACCGAAACTTACAAATATCTGGGTATATCACAAGCATTAGGAATTTCTGATACCGGCATGAAAGAGACATTACAGAAGCGTTTCTTTGGCCGCCTGAAAAAAGTAATAAAAAGACTTTTGTCAGGCGGTAACAAGCTGCACGCCTTTAATGGGTGGGTCATGCCAGTCCTAATGTACTCTTTTGGTATACTCAGATGGACTCAGACTGAACTCAATAAAATTGATAGAAGAGTAAGAACACTGTTGACTGCATTCCGGATGCATCATCCCCGATCATCTGTAATGAGGTACAACCTCATTACAGATGATCGGGGAAATGTGGGGGTCGAGGCTTTTTAAATGCTAAGACCCTCCATAACCGCGAGGTGTACAATCTTAGGGAATTCTTTCTGAAAACAGACACCAATATGCACCGTAATGTGGTCGCAGTGGACACGGGACTCACCCCGCTTGCTATGGGCAGAGAGAACTGGCGCAAACTGTAGTACTTAGTACTGAAGATCGCAAAGAGGTATGGAAAAGCAAGCAGCTACATGGACGTTTTTATCGGGCCTTAAATGGACCTGACATTGATTTAAAAGCGTCCGTATCTTGGCTACAGTTCGGTAATCTTTTCGGAGAAACCGAAGGTTTTGTCTTTGCCATAATTGACGAAGTTGTTATGACGAAGAACTACCGGAAACATATTCTGAAGGATGGTACCATTGACATCTGTCGGACATGTCATTGTCCCGGAGAATCACTTAGTGCGAGGCCGCATTTGCGTTTTTCCGCGGCGGTTTCTAACCTCAAAATGTCATCAAACTGTCAAAATCAATGAAATCAAGTCAATGTTTTGACATTTTGAGGTTAGGAACCGCCGCGATAACCGCAAGTGCGGCCTCGCCCTTAGTGCGAGGCAGCATTTGCGTTTTTCCGCGGCGGTTTCTAACCTCAAAATGTCATCAAACTGTCAAAATCAATGAAATCAAGTCAATGTTTTGATATTTTGAGGTTAGAAACCGCCGCGATAACCACAAGTGCGGCCTCGCCCTTAGACATATAGTTTCTGGTTGTTCTCGTCTTGCCAATGGAGAATATTGGCACAGACATAACCAAGTGGCCAAGATTATACATCAGCAGCTGATATAGTGGTGATAGATTGATTGGAACGCCTCGCAATAATTATCGATATCAGCATTCCTCATGATGACAACCTCTTTAAAGCAGAAAAGGAAAAAGAAATGAAATATTTGGATTTGGCTCATGAAGTTGTTGACATGTGGCATGTTGATTCGGCAATTATTGTTCCAATTATCGTTTCGGTCCACGGTTTGATGGCAAAGAGCCTCGATAACCATCTGAAGAGGCTCTCGTTAGACGGCTGGTTCAAGGGCCTGATACAGAAGGCAGTACTTCTTGACACGGCACGCATTTTGAGGAGGTTCCTGTCTCTGAAGCCCTAACCACCGGTAGCTTGGTCCCTGCACCCGATGCCGGTGGGACACTATTTTTTTATATTTTTAAATAGATTTTATTTTTGTAAGCATTATTTATTTAAAAATGTAAGACAATATGTTAAGAATAAAAAATAAATGGAATAAAAATAATAAATCTTTATTTTCAAGCAATATTAGAGACAGTTACAGATATTTTTAACTTACTCTACGGCTCATAGATACATACCTTAGGCAGCGCGATTGTGGCGCCTCTGGTGTTGCGAACCGCCATAGGCTGTCTTGACCACCGGTACATCTTGGGGAGCTGTATGCTTGTCTGCCACTCTAGTAGTATAAAAAAAAACCTTAATACTAAAAATACATATACATATAACTTAACCTAATTGACACGCACTGACGTCGACGTGTCGCGGGGCGGGGTGTCCCGTGTCAGCAGACGTCCTCTGAAGCGCCGATACTTCACCCCTCTCGGCCAGAAGTCAGCAGCCATGAAGGTGGTGATGCGGTCTGTAGTAGGAAGGTTTAATGTAATAGACCTTAATTTTACAATAAGGACCTTTTGTCATAGTATTTTCGCATTGCTAGTTTAGAAAGCCTAAACTTAATAAGCAAATTATTAAAATTTACTAGTTAGGCGAAAATGGTACTCAGCATTTCAAAAAATCCCTTTAACGATACTCATCATGAAATGTTGTGATTACGGCGCGGCAGCCATATTGGATTGCAAAATTAACCTGAAATTCGTACTCAGCATTCCAAAAAACCTCTTATACGATACCCAACATGGAATTTTACAACAGTGGCAAGGCGGCCATTTTGTATTGCAAAATTAACCCAAAATTCGTACTCAGCATACCAAAAAACCCCTTATACGATATCCAACATGAAATTTTACAACAGTGGCAAGGCGGCCATTTTGGATTGCAAAATAACCCAAAATTCGTACTCAGCATACAAAAAAACCCCTTATACGATATCCAACATGAAATTTTACAGCAGTGGCACGGTGGCCGATTTGGATTGCAAAATTAACCTGAAATTCGTACTCAGCATACCAAAAAACCCCTTATACGATTTCCAACATAAAATTTTACAACAGTGGCAAGGCGGCCATTTTGGATTGCAAAATAACCCAAAATTCCTACTCAGCATACCAAAAAACCCCTTATACGATATCCAATATGAATTTTTACAACAGTGGCACGGCGGCCATTTTGGATTGCAAAATTAACCTGAAATTCGTACTCAGCATACCAAAAACCCCTTACACGATATCCAACATGAATTTTCACAACAGTGGCGCGGCGGCCATTTTGGATTGCAAAATTAACCCAAAATTCGTACTCAGCATACCAAAACACCCCTTATACGGTATCCAATATGAAATTTTACAACGGTGGTGTGGCGGCCATCTTGGATTGCAAAAATAACCCAAATTTCGTACTCAGCATACCAAAAAGCCTCAGAAAAATATCCAACATGACATTATATCTGCTAAGTCACTAGGTCACGTGGATCATTTGTTCAAAGTTAGAAATAAAACAAAAATTACAACGTCAATCGGATTGAATACTTTAAACGTTTTAAATAGGGGCCGTCGGGTTACAACGGCTCACGGCTTCAACCTATCCAAAAAAAAATTGCGTGTACTTAGTGTACACACGTAAGAAGTGAAAGTTCTTCATAAACTTAATTTTCACCTCACCTTAAATTAAGTCAAAAAGTACAAAAGTACAAAAGTCCAAAAGTCCAAAAGTCCCAAAGTCCCAAAGGCCAAAAGTCCAAAAGTACCAAAGTACAAAAGTCCAAAAGTCCAAAAGTCCCAAAGTCCCAAAGGCCAAAAGTCCAAAAGTACCAAAGTCCAAAAGTCCAAAAGTCCAAAAGTCCAAAAGTCCAAAAGTCCAAAAGTCCAAAAGTCCAAAAGTCCAAAAGTCCAAAAGTCCAAAAGTCCAAAAGTCCAAAAGTCCAAAAGTCCAAAAGTCCAAAAGTCCAAAAGTCCAAAAGTCCAAAAGTCCAAAAGTCCAAAAGTCCAAAAGTCCAAAAGTCCAAAAGTCCAAAAGTCAAAAAGTCCAAAAGTCAAAAAGTCCAAAAGTCCAAAAATCCAAAAGTCCAAAAGTCCAAAAGTCCAAAAGTCCAAAAGTCCAAAAGTCCAAAAGTCCAAAAGTCCAAAAGTCCAAAAGTCCAAAAGTCCAAAAGTCCAAAAGTCCAAAAGTCCAAAAGTCCAAAAGTCCCAAAGTCCCAAAGTCCCAAAGACCCAAAGTACCAAGGTCCCATCCAAAAGTCCAAAAGTCCAAAAGTCCCAAAGTCCAAAAGTCCCAAAGTCCCAAAGTCCCAAAGTTCCAAAGTCCCAAAGACCCAAAGTACCAAGGTCCCATCCAAAAGTCCAAAAGTCCAAAAGTTCAAAAGTTCAAAAGTCCCAAAGTCTCAAAGTTCCAAAGTCCCAAAGACCCAAAGTACCAATGTCCCATCCAAAAGTCCAAAAGCCCAAAAGTCCAAAATTCCAAAAACCCTTAAATGACATGCTATCCCTGGACAAAGTACTCTTAATTCGAATCCACCGTGGTGGGGAACAGAACAAAGATGGCGCGTAACCAAAAATCGTGACGTGACGCAAATTTTTTTCCAACGCCGATTAAGAAGTTTCACTTCAAAAAATTCCCAATAGCATTTGACATCTTAGGTCGTATGTCGACCTATTTTAAAATTCGGAACAGTGTGCGGCCGGCCAGCCGCAAATAAAAGTGCATTGACGTTACAAGTTGTATCAAAACATTACACACTAGCGGACGTCACGCGGTTTCAACCGCGTAGTTCCCGTTTCCGTGGGAATAGGTACGGGAATAAAATATGCCTATGCCTATGTTTACCGCCAATAGTGTAGCTTCCCAACAGTGAAAGAATTTTTCAAAGTAGTTCCGGAGCCTATTCGATGCAAACAAACAAACAAACAATCAAATCTTTCCTCTTTATAATATTAGTAAAGATTGTATCATTACAAGGCGCGCATTGTAATGCTTCGTTCTCCTCCTTCACTGATATAACCTCGTCTTTTATCATTACAAGTTGCGCATTGCAATGCTCGGTTCTCCTCCATCACCGCTGTAATGCTCGACGCTGTAATGTTACATTACACGCGAATGCTCCCGGTGAGGGACATACATCAGACAGGACAGGACAGAGGGTACATAAAAACACGATCGCAAATTCACCGGTGAATTTCACCGTACCTAGCTCAAGATTCCGCTCCGATGCAAACTACTAGCGAATAGGGCCAAAAGGCAAGTGTGCGAGCCACACTTGACGGCACCTTCAATGGGCGTCAAGTATCGTCAATTCATCCTTCAAGTGAGATCTCAATCACGTAAAGGCATGACAATAAAAATTGATCGTCTCGGGGGCCTCTAAATTCACATCCTTCCAAGGGCTTACTCGGGGCCCTCGTTCGTAGGCAGATGGAAAGGTTTTCGTGTGGTTTTGGCCTGTAGGAGTCCGGCATAGCATCCATGAGGATTTTCACACGTAAAAAGGGCGTTCTCAATTTGGAATATCGAAGTACAGACGAATTTGAGAATGCATGGTCAATCCGAAACGAAATTGCTTTGCACTGAGAATTGACGCCATCTCTCGGATAACATTGGAAGTCAAGTATGTAGCGTTGCCGATTTTTTTAATACCTCACACAGGAACGCGAATATTGTCAAAATAGCAACTCATTAATCTTTTGAGTACTGTAAATATGCCATCTAGTACATTTTTTTGTGATTCTAAGGTGTCTATGCAATATTATATTCGAGTAAAGTTGCGCCATCTAGTGAGTTTTTGTGAATTTAGACTGAAATGTGCATGGGATTAAAGATCTTAAGGGGCCCATGCAATATTGGAAGTGACTGTACATTTTGTTGAAAGCATAAAATAACACCGCTTAGCGCTAGTGCGATAGTTTCTAAATGTTCGTACCAGCATTCGTAGCTCCCTGCTGCTAGTGCCTAGCCTAGACTGCTGTATCCCCACAGGTTAGGCAGAGGCACAGTGTACGTCCACATTATACATTATAATTTTTTATCCCACATAATAGGTGGTGAGTCTATTGCCGTGCCACTGCTTTAAGTATATTTCGCTAAAATCGATTCTAAGATGGGTAATCGTTTGTGACATTTCCATTTACATGTGTTTCTGTGCTTCGGAAGTCACGTTGATCCGTTGGTCTCGGATGCCATTACCAGAAACACTAAAGTCATTAAGCCAAGTTGAAAGCCTATGGGCAACTTGAAAATTTTCAGCAACAGGAAGTCACAACTTGTTCCCGTTCATTCACACATGGCAAGAGGCTGAAGACACCACCTGTTTTGTAGGATTCAGAATGATGAAATTTGGGCGCTTAGTATATCTTTGCGTAGCCGTACACCTTCGAAGAATAAGACGTAACTACTATGTACTACCATAAATCAGTTTATAATACGGCTATCACATTTATCGTTCAGATCATGTCATGTTTTCATCACGGAAAGCTAATAATATTTCCTTAGAACTACTTTTACATCAGGAAATCGCATGCTGTTCACTATGTTGATTTTCAACGAACACGATGAAGAAAGTCGAAGTTAACCCGTGACATTTTAATTTCCAAGCTTTTCTATTTCCATCCTACCAACTGCAAAACAATAGTATTGTTACATTTGTAAACAAAGAAATCAAAACAATAAACGTACTTTTCCATTTCGAAAGAAAGTAGGTACCCCTTTTATTGTCGATCTTTTCTAATTAGCTGAAGAAAATGGAGCAATTTGGTAGCAAATATTTTCACAAGACAACGCAATTGGGTAGCAAATATTTTCACAAAGCAACGTAATTGGGCAACAAATATTTTCATCAAAGTTAGTTCAAGTTTCATCGTAGCCGGTAAACTGATACCAAACAAGTCACCTTCTTCGTGCCTACGAGTTTATTAATTATGCAAACGACAAAGTTTAAGTTACCTATAGACTTAAGCTTCTGTGTAGATAACTTTTCTTAGAAATGGCAAGGCTTTTTTGAAGCGGGGAATGCGTTTACATGCCGTCATTTCAACCACAGGGGCAGCTGGGACATTGTGTGGGTCCTCCCGGTCTCGGACAGATACCGTGGTAGCTACGGCGTTTCATCTCGCCCTATAGCCGGGTCTAAGAATATTCAAGAAGATTGATCACATCGACCCGGCTAGGGGCGCCCCGTAGGTTCAGGGTTCTCTTCGGGGGAAGAAATGGCAAGGTTGCGTTGCACAACTAAATTAAATTCACACATCTTTGAAGCCAGTTTATATTACACTAAGTTGGAACTACTACGTGTAATAAAAGCCATCTGCAATATCCACTTCGTAAGGATGTTTCAGGATCCCCTTTAGACTTTGGCTACCACCGCAGCCTTGCCCAAGGTTATTTCTAAGTATGTATAAATAAATGGTTTAAAAAACCCTAGAAAAATACGCTTTTATAATGCACGAAAAAACCCAAAAATAAATTATGGATCGTTCAAGTTGCCTCTATTTCTGGGCTGAAGTGTAAACTACACTCGAGAGCAATGAATCCGGGTCACTTAAAGAATGTTAAAAATCTCGGAAACTAAAAATGATAGGTTAATGCAATAAATTGTATTTAATAGACAATGTAATACTCCTTAAATGAAAGTAAAAAAAATATGAGTCACCATACATTTTATTAACACAAAATTACATAAAGAAAAAACTGCTGATCTCTCCTTAAAACAAAAATAGGAAACATGAAATTTTTGAACTTTATTACGATTTTCTTGAATTTTAATACTTCGTATTGCCTCCTCGTGCTTCCATTACTGCGTTTACGCGGTTTGGCATGCTGTACACCAAGTTCCTTATACGATTTTGGGGAATATTCTCCCATTCCTCTGTGAGAGCAATTTTGAGCTCACGAAGCGTGATTGGGGGAGGGTTTCGTTGTTTTACGCATCTGCCTAGCTCGTCCCAAGCATGCTCGATCGGGTTGATATCCGGGCTGCGCGCTGGCCACTCCATACGAGTAATGTTCATCTCTTGAAGGTAGTCATTCACAATCCTACCTGTATGAGGTCGGGCATTGTCATGCATAAATATAGCATCCTCACCTAAATTGACCATAAATGGACCAACGTGATCATTGAGGATTTCTTCCACATATCTTACGCTAGTTAAAGAGCCGTTTTCTATGATCACCAGCTCTGTGCGACTTTCAGAAGAAATTCCGGCCCACACAAGTACAGACCCACCACCGTAGGCTACTTTTTCTTCGATGCATGCTTGCTTGAATCTTTCCCCTGGTCTTCGATACACTCTGTGTCTTCCATCGTGCTTGTAGAGCATAAATTTTGATTCGTCGGAGAACATAACTTTTGACCAATCTTCAATACTCCAATTTACGTGGCTCTGGGCATACCTTAGTCTCGAAATACGATGCCCACGCTCCAGTTTAGGGCCGTTTGCAGGTCTAAGGGGTTTTAAGTTAGATTCAGCAAGCCGACGTCTTACTGTCCATGCACTTGGGTTACTTCCTCCGAGGCGTCGAAACTGATTGGTGAGTTCAGTTCCTGTGAGAAAGCGATTTCGAAGCATGGTGTTCACCAAGTATCGGTCTTCTCGTGCTGTGGTACACCTGGTTCTGCCCGTTCCTGGTCTGCGTAGGTTAGAACCAGTTTCTTCGTAACGTCGGAGAACTCTTTGTACTGTTGACAGCGACACACCGACAGTCCTGGCTGTATCGCGCTGACTCCGGCCGGTTTCCAGCATTGTAAGTATTCTGGTGCATTCTTCAGGCGTAAGCGACATAATTTCAGCTTGATTAATGAATATAGAGCACTATCAACATGGTTTATGTACCCACATAAATGACAGATTACAAACAAAAGCAACACCAAATGCTGTAATTTCGTAGTTCCATCTTCGAAAGTGGCCCTTTTTCAAATTTGATTTTTTTATGATATAACTTTACAATAACTAAGAAGTTTTAATACCTTCATTTAAGGAGTATTACATTGTCTATTAAATACAATTTATTGCATTAACCTAGCATTTTTAGTTTCCGAGATTTTTAGGATTCTTTAAGTGACCCGGATTCATTGCTCTCGAGTGTATGTGCTTTTAGTTATAATATTTGATTATAAAAGCGTGGGGTGCTGGAACAGGAAAGACTTTCCTGGCGGAAGCTGCATGATGTCTTGTCAGATTAAGGATAAGGTCACATTTATAAAAGCGTGTTTTTCTCGTGTTTTTAAACTCGGCTTTAATTGAAATACATAACGTACTTACTTGAAAAGTAAAGTAGTTAATCACGCCTACGCATTTTCAACACCCACTTTTGCCAGTTTTTCGTGACGCCCGCGTAATAGGAGCAAATCTATTACCGTTACGAATCTCTATTAGATAATTCATTGGTAGGTCCTTAAAGTTTCGGCATTCCGAGATATTTAGTACAATATGTAGTGATCACGTAATAGGAATACAAACGCTTATATCCCCAAGCGGGTTTTTAACGGTAACCAAAGATATCTCGTTCTCGAACAAGAACTCTACATTTTGCCACTGTTAACGTATTCCCTTCATGTATCTACTTAATTGCCTGAAAGAAAAGGCGTTCCCTTTGGCAGCATAAACGTTATGCTCTTGTGCGACATCATGCAGCTTTCGTCAGGATTTTTATTATATAAGGATCAGTATTAATAGGAATATGCTTACAAAAAAGTCTTTCTTGTTCTAGCACCCCACGCTTTTATAATCAAATATTATAACTAAAAGCACATAGTTTACACTTCAGCCCAGAAATAGAGGCAACTTGAACGATCCATAATTTATTTTTGGGTTTTTTCGTGCATTATAAAAGCGTATTTTTCTAGGGTTTTTTAAACCATTTATTTATTTTATACTTTTTAGTCACAACATTTATACCTTAACTAGATGTGCCCTGCGGCTTCATCCGCGTAGAAGTCGTTATCGCATAAAATCATTACCCTACTTTCGCGCAGTCAGTTAAAAAGTAACCTATGTCCTTCTCTTAAACTCAAACCCTAATCGTGGTCTAAGCTCATTACAAGACTTTTCTGACGAATCCAAAAACAGATATAATACGATATTCCATCATGAAGTTCACAAGTACATCTGCCAATGTTCATGACGCTACAATCCTTGGAAGATGGTTAAATTAGTATCCTTAGATTCCACTTTTTCCATCGAAGTTTCTGTGCCTATCTTTCGGCTCCATCATCATATCAGTTTGACAGTACCATATTATTGTATTGTCATCAGAACTACATACATCTGCCAATTTTCATGACGCTACGATCCTTGGAAGATGGTTAAATTAGTATCCTTAGATTGCATTACATTGTTAGTTACATACACGACGACCTAATAAAAGCTTATTAATTACCTACAAGTAATTACTACGTTTAATTAACTACCACATAATTATTTCAAGAGAGTCAAAGGGAGGGCTGTTGCGTTAGGTGAATGAAATCCATTTAAAGGTAAATTTACTCTTCGTGACACATGAGAGGCAACGTGACACTACGTCACTGACGCAAACGTGTACGGTAAAGGTTATTTATATAACTGCCTATCCGAAACAAGAAGCCGTGAGACGGTCTCACCCGACTGCCCCTCTGTAAAACGTTTATTGTGAAAGTGAAAGTTCGTTTGAACAGATGATCCACGTGACCTAGTGACGTAGTTTAATGCGACAGAGTCACAGACTACAGACACAAGTCTCGCCATAAGCCCCTCTGCAATCTATTTTATAGAGAGGGGCTAAAACTGTATTCACAATATATCTTTTGAGTAATTTTGATACAACTAACGAGTTTTCCTCACTCAATCGAAGCCCTCACAGAATAACATGATCACCATATCCATGGCGGAGATGATGATAAACTACTTTTTACTTGTTCACAATTTCACTGCCTTTTTTAAAATCATACGTCACTCTCCCAGCAGCTCCACTGCCCAGAATTACTGGTTACCGACGCAAAACCCTTAGTGTAATATTTAAGTTCACCATCCACTGTAGCGTAGCCACTGCAGTTCACTTAAAAACACACTTTGCAGCTTGTGCAGCGTAGCGTAGTGAACTTTATCCACGAGGGGCAATTTAAGCATACCCTTGTTAAATGTTTCGCTAACCTTGGTGCAGTTTTTATTAAAAAGAAATGCCAAAAACACATGTATATTTACTTCAGTCCACTTGCTGTAAATCTGGGCCTATAACACGCAATACGGTACATGTCTTGCAGCTACGAGCACGCGACAATTCGTTGATAGAGTTTTATAATAATGTATGCGCGCAGGCAAACATAATTTGACTAATTCGCGTCTATGAAGCCACGCCGCACAGTGGGTCGCAACGGCTATTTTAGGGACATAGGATATTTTATTCGAATTTCAATAAAACAATAATGACATCCGATAGATCTCGTCTTTGCGTTTCATTCCATACATTAAAAATAGAAAATATTTTTTTCCAGGCCAACTATCACTTTTTGAGAAAAACGCTCATAGTAATTATTCATCAGAATGACAAGATCTATCGGATGTCATTATTGTTTTATTAAAATTCGAATGAAAAATGTCCCTAAAATAGCCGTTTCGACCCACTGTGCGTCGCAATGAATATATTGTATTGTTTGTTAAAATGTTTCTCACTCAATCACACTCAACGGCTTAAAGTCTAGAACTAATTTAGCTGAAATTTGTTATACGAATAGCTAACAGGCCATTCATTATTCTGGTAACAAGTCCCCGCGGGAGACGAGTACAGGAAAACTAGCAAAATAGAAAGCTAGAAAATAAATAAAACTCAATCGATATAAATAATCCTGTGAACACGGAGACCTAATGGAGTACAAGCCTCTCAGGGCGATCCATCTTCTATCGCACTACAGTGGACCGGCCGATCAATCAGCCGGGCTGACGGACACATCATTCGAAAGGAAAAATATAGCAACTACTAAAGGTTTATAAGAACTTATTACAGCTATTATTTTATTGTTTTTATTTATTTGAGTGTAAAGCATCAGTTGAATAAGCGACTGCCTTATAAACTCACTCCTATACGTACAGGTCAATCAGTAGATCAATACTACTTGCAGTGAGATTGGTTACGGACCCTTGTGGGTTCCTCACTCCTGGTAGGTACTCAAGGTATTCGAAGTATACCGATAAAGTACTCAAGGTATTCGAAGTATACCGATAATGTACTCAAGGTATTCGAAGTATACCGATAATGTACTCAAGGTATTCGAAGTATACCACTTTGAGCTTACTCTTTGCCAGATAAATCCAGTTTATGAATGGATTATTTTTCAAACAGACAATGATCCAGATCACTATTTTGAGTGAAGGACGATTCGTTACATTAGACCAAACTGAGTTCATTACACTCTTCGCTTTTACGAGGCCTTGTGGTTACAAAATAGAACAGAAAGATCTACAATCTCGTAAGCACCCTCTGTCGCTCGTCTCGTCAATGAAGCCCTAAAACTGAAGGTGCCATCGAAAAGTGGCGAGGAGTTGCTGAAGCTTGGCAGCCAGGGCTGCTCAGGGTAACTGGCATTTCTTTTAGAGGGTACACCAGGTTCCCTGGCTACTTACAGCCGGGAAGCAGCTAAAAAGTGCTTATCAAAATTGCATGTTTTCTACAACCACTTCTCAAAAGGAGAGCGGCTGGCCCTCGTAATCCCTAGCCATTAGCTGTGCGTCACGCAGGCAGTCTTACGAAGATCGATCCTTTATAGCTTTACTACTTAAATGCGTGTACCTACCTATGGGAGTTTGCACACGCAATACTATATGGAATTGTAACCATTTTCTATATCAGAGAAATAACACTAAAACTTTTTTTTATGTGTGGAAATCGCTCATGAATGCTATGCAAGACTCTTACCAACTAAATTTACATCACAGGGTTAGTTTCGGAAGGACCACAGTGACCTACCAATGCCTACGGCTGGGAGCCCCGGGTAAGTCCTAGGAAAGATGTTCTAGGACCAATGATTCATAGCTTAAATTATTTTAAAATACTAGCTGACCCGCGCAACTTCGTTTGCATAAGAGAGAAAGAGAAATAGAAAGATTCCCCGTCGCGACTACCTATTCTTATCGCATGGTTTCCGATCGCGTGTTTTCCCGTTGCATTATTTTGGCTCAAATAACATACATACATATGGTCACGCCTTTATCCCCGAAGGGGTAGACAGAGGCATATTATATGCCCACATTTCCCCTTTGTATAATTTGTCCCACGTAAAAGGTGGTGAGTCGTATTGCCGAACACACACACAAATTAGATTTCCATTAAAATGGTTATTGAAAGAGAACCTAATCTGAAGATTGAGGAGCCAAATTAAACTCTTCGTAACTTCTTGAATTCCAGTACGATAGGACGGAGATCGTTAGTAGGTAGTTACCTACCCTACGTATTAAGTACGTAATGCCTACTAAATGATACAAATAAACCGGCCAAGTGCGAGTTGGACTCGCCCATGAAGGGTTTCGTAGCAGCAAGTAACAGAATATAAAAGTTCTTATAGTTCGTTGTAACTTTGACTGATGTTTTAACACGTTCGCAGTGGTAGTGATTTCACTAACCGGAAATTGCGGTTTATGACGTATTAAAAAAAAACTAACTGCTCTATCTCGTTCAAACTAATTTTCCTTGGTAGTTTTTATGCCAATGTACATCATATAATTTTTTAAGATTAATCATTCTCTTAGTTTAGAAGTTAGAGGGGGGAGGGGGGGTGCACATTTTTCCACTGTCTCTTGCGCAAACTATTCACTTTAGAAAAAAATGATGTTAGAAACCTCCATAGCATTTTTGAAGACCTATCTATAGATAACCCACACGTATGGGTTTGATGAAAAAAAAAAATTTAGAGTTTCAGTTCTGAGTATGGGGACCCCCAAAATTTACTGCTTTTTTTTCTAGTTTTATATAAGAATTTTAATGCGGTTCACAGAATACATCTAGCTTCTTCACAGAATAGATCTAGTTTCAATAGCATAGACCTTATAGTTTCGGAGAAAAGTGGCTGTGACACACGGACGGACAGACAGACAGACATGACGAATCTATAAGGGTTCCGTTTTTGCCATTTGGCTACAAAACCCTAAAAAGGAAATCAATAACATAATATCAGTTTCGTTAAGAGATTCAAATAACTCCTTTATCCAGATGTTTAGATTGAGGAGCCACTTTGACATGAATCTAACTTTTTATCTATTCGCCTAAAAATTCCAAAAAATGTTCTGATTTTTTTTACGATTGTCTACTAAATAAGGACTTCATTTAAACTTAATTTATAAAGTGAGGTGGCTCCTCAATTCATACGGACACTACTCATACTACTGGCAAATAGTAGTGTCAAGGGAAAAGTACATTAAATAACCCTTAGCACTACCGCTACTTTTTCTGACTGTAGTAATTAGTTGTCATAGTTGCAACAGAAATATATCATCTGAATTTTACAGCTCTCTAGCTATCACGGTTCCTGAGATACAGCCTCATGACGTACAGATAGACGGACAGCGAAGTCTCGTGAATAAGGGTACCTAGGAACCCAGACTGACGTGAGGGATTCACGCACGCCCCGAAGAAGCGGAATAACACCCAGGCCGTAATGGTAGCCGAAGGTCTGTTGGGAGTCCAGGGGTATCCTTCCGAAGATTTATTTGGGGCTCCCAATCGTAGGCTATTAGGTAGGATACTTGTGGCTTTTGGTCGGTAGGAGTCGTATAGCATGTATGTAGGATTTTCGGGGCACGAACTCTAAAAATCGTTTCTTCATGCGCACCTACGCCATTATTAACTTCAAGGTTCTAGATCGATCAGTTAGTCAGTTTTTGTTTTTATTTATATAATTCTATCAAATCAGCATGTATGCTCCTTGGCGTAGGCCTCTCCTAATTTACGTCCTTAGTCTTCCGCATCCAGCCTGCGACCTCTTCATCCTCGGTCCATCTGTCGGGTAGACCGAGTCGCGGTGGCGGCCGCGTTTCCTTACCCCGTTTTCCTAAATCAAAATACGTTTACTTTGAGCGAAGTAAATCTATATCGGTATTTGTAAAAATAGATGATTTCTAGATTTTCTAGTGTAAACCCCCTCGACTTTATCCCCTAAAGGGGACGAACGGAAAGTCACAAAAATAATATTTAATCAGTTTCCGATCGTCTCATTTCTAATTCAAGAGGCTGCAGGCTTTGTCCTCTTACTGTTTTTGTGCTAATACATAATAGGTACTTTGTTTAGAAAATGCTAATACAGTTTCTCCTAGTGTGACCAGACATTTACTGTAGATTTCATCTGCTAATTGTTCATCTAATGCCTCTGATTGTTTGTATTCATCTAATTGGCTATCCCTGTACAAAATAAGTATAAATAATAAGTAAGCGAAGATGGTAATACCTACCTACTCTTTGTTATTCAGATGAACCGTGTACAGTACACCTTACCTAGTACTTATTCATTCATAATTCCTAGCCAGCTATGTTCAGGTTTTCATCTCACAAATGTATTTTGACATACAAAATAATATGAAGGCAATTTCGCTTATTGAAATAAATATACGCATAAATAAAATACACAGTTTTAGTAAAATTACTTAATACAATTTGAAATGTTTTGACGTTTATCAAAAATAAGACCAATTTTTTAATTAAAAATTCAGCTGTCATCTGTCAAAAAAAAAGTTTAAAAAGTACCGACTAAGGAGAATCAATATGAACTATGAGACAAATGCCCCCAATTTTTTTTTCTAACCCATTTAAAACATGTTAAATGATAAATTTCAATAAAATAAAATACACGTCTCCCATCAATTCGGTTAAAGATGTTTTATGCCAAATTTGAAGAAGATCGGACCAAGGAATCACGTAGTCCCATACAAACTTTGCAACCCTTGTTTACCCCCTTAGGAGTGGAATTTTCAAAAATCCCTTCTTATTGCTCGCCTACGTCACTTAAGGAGCATTTGTGCAAAATTTCATGCTTTTAGACCCAGCGGTTTAAGCTGTGCGTTGATCGTCAGTCAGTCAGTTCTTGTTTTTATATATATAGATAACAATATGGGGTTCATTTACGAAATTATATTCAAAGTCAATATTCAAGAAGCGCTTGAGGTAAGTTTTCTCCTTATAAATGTTTAGGAACACAATGTCACTGACAAAGCCGTGTCATAGTTCTGTTGGTCTTGTAGGTATAAATATCTGATCTAGATACTAGGCAGGTACCTATAGTCCCTAGGTGAGGCCGCAGTGGTAGCTGTAGGTCTGTTGGGAGTTCTGGGGTATCCTTCCAAGGGCTTACTTGGGGCTCCCAACCGTAGGCTATTAGGCAGGATGCGTGAGGTTTTTGAGTCGGTGGGAGTCTGGCAAAGCATCCATGGAGGATTTTCCCTCAAGTAAAAACAAAAGGTACTTACTTACCTATAGTTGTTCTTACCTGAGCGATAGAAATTGAGGTGATGGTGTGATCACAGCTTGATGTACAAATCCTGTTCTGGGGCGTCTCTTTACATTCTCGAGGTATCTTATGAGGCCATTCACCGAGTCCTGCTCTGGCCACGGCGAGTGTAACATTTGGTTTGGCCACAGTTCACTCTTGTCGTATACAAAGTTGTTGCGATATACGATTATTATCTGAAAAAAAAAATATATATATATATGTGTATATATAGGGTGTAACAAAATTACCTATCCAAATTTCGTCACGTGACGTGGCATCAGTTAAGAAATATTACAAAAAAACAATCACATGAATACTTTAACCGTAAAACCGGTTTAAAGGTCATATTTTATCCTATTTTCACCCTTTCTATCGCTACTGAGCGGCAGTAGAATGCGACAACGACAGCCAGACGGGTGCTCTGTGTTTGTTTTGCCACGGCGACCATGTTATCTCGAATTGCCGCGGTAAAAAATGAATTCTTAATGTGCGACAAAAAAATTAAAAAAAAAATGAAAAAATTTACCCCCCTTTTTTATTAAATATTTGTATTTGATTTCCGATGCCAAGTCATCTCATGAAATTTGGAGAGGTAATTTTGTTACACCCAGTATATATATATATATACTGGGTGTTTGTATTGCTATGCACTTTGCCTAGATGCAGACGATGCAGTACCACATTGTCCGTTGATTCTATGTTTTGCAAAGAGAATGTAACACTATGTTTAATATTTTGTTTGTTTTTTTTTCTGTTATCTTTGAGCTTTTATTTTGTATTTTTGTTTGTTGTATTTTTTAGGTGTAATAATATTAAGATCACGAATTTTTAAACGTGTTGTCCTTTGGGACCGGTTGAAAACCAGCGCCGGGTACTTGTGCCCGGCATTATGCTGAACCGGCTCCTATTTTGGTGCAACGACAGGTTCTTTTTTTGTAATTTTTTATTTTAATTTTTTTTTTTTATTACCATACATAATTTTTGTAACATTATGAAATATGTGCTGTTGTTGCAGTAAAATAAAAATACTTTTCTTTCTTTCTTTCTTCTTTATATATATATATATATATATATATATATATATATATATATATATATATATATATATATATATATATTATCTGAAATATACATATATAAGTATATATTACCTACACGTTAGTATTACAATAAAGCCTCTAAGACACGGAGAGAGTTTACAAGCCAGCGAGTTCGAGCTATCTTACAATACAATCTGCTTTTGACTACTGTGTTGTGAATCAATCGCGTGCTTATTTTTTTTATAACCACCTAAACAAATCTAAGGTGGTTATAAGCTTCGCTGCGCTCCACTCCCGCCTTAGCCTTCTAACCTTCTAAAAAAAGGACATTTTGAGAAAAGAACATTTCGCGAAAAGGACATTTTGAGCAAAGATCATTTCGCGAAAAGGACATTTTGAGAAAAGGACATTTCGAGAAAAGGACATTTTGGGTAAAGGACATTTTGAGAAAGGACATTTCGAGAAAAGGAGATTATGAGATGAGACGTCCTACTCTTTGACACTTATTGAGAAAAGAAATGAATACCTGCAACCTATATTCATGTAAGGACTCCAGCGTGATGGCTCCTGCATCTATAGGCCGTGGCACCAGTCTGGGACCGTAGAGGTGAACAAGATATCTCGTCAGTCTCTCGTGGTGCTGTGCTGTGAACCCGTAGAAATGTTGACAGTCCAGGATCACCACCTGGAAGTTTACGGATATAATGAGATTGGTGGTCTAGAGATTGGTGGTCTAGAGCTTGGTGGTCTAAAACTTGGTGGTCTATTTATAAAGGTTTCTTTATCCCCCAGAAATCTTTACCCGGTATTATAAGTAGGTGCTTTGTTATTCCCTTTCCTGGCTTTTCGAATTATGGTCCGGATTACTAGTGATGCAATCGATCGATGAATTAGGTACATCGGAAAAAACATCGATGTACCGATATTTTAAATGTCCATCCCTAATTACTACCATACTTACCGGAATAGTAATAGATAATTACCTAGGTATATTGCCGCCTATTACGTGGGGCCAACAAAAGTACTGGAAAAGCCAGTACTTTTGTTATTTAAGGTGTACCACTACCACTTGTATGAAGTTCTATATTTTGGGTCTACCGAGCATTATTCATTATAATGATTAATTAATCTCACCTCTCCAGGATGTGTATCAACAAATTCCTTAACTTGAGTGAGTGCCTTTGAGATTTCTTCTCCGTACAAGCCGTGGGTGAAGTAGAAGTGTTCCTCATTGGGCATTGTGGCCAGCCTCAGGTCAAAGTACCTGTAAACTTTACTGTTTAAAACCAAGATATCATTCGCACCAGGCTGAAAGCGGGATGCTTTATCTCGACGTGGGGAAAAATGAGAAATGGAAAAATAAAAATAGCTAAGCATATCTAAGCAATATTCCTGTGAGTGTTGGTGAAGAGCCCAGTAAGTATACACCGAAATCAAAATAGGTTTCCACGTGATGTCGAATCTGTACCCGCAGCGTGAAAATCTTCTTACCTTGCTCGGGGAACATCAATGTATACCTAATTTATTGTAAATCGAAGTGTGTTTAAAGTCTTTAGTGGTCTATTTCAACACACCGGTTCTCGTTACTTTATGGAGAACTCCTGATGTCTTAAGCTCTTCATTCTTTTTCTTCTTCTTTTTAGAGTGCCTCTCGTGCGACCATCATGGTAGGTACAGTCCTCTCGGTCTCTCGCTTGTCGGAACAGTTCAACCGCTTCAGATATTCCGCTCCACTTTCGGATATTTCGCAACGACGACTTTTTTCTACCTCCCACCCTTCTTTTTACAGCAACTTCACCCATCGTTATCTTTTTCTTAATTACAGCTGGTTTAGCGACTGACTAAACGAGATATTTTGTCGCGGGAGCTGGCCATGTCAGACATGTAGCGATACGGGTTGTAAGTTGTACTTCCAATAGCACGGTGTCAACTTTTGTGTGCACGACCCGGGTACTTGTGCGAAGGATGGACTCTTAAGCTCCCTAGCCAGAAATCCTGGCTCAGGGACGTCTAAGTCCACAACCTTAAGAAAATGTGATGCCCAGGGCCTGCCTCTGATACGGCAAGCTTAGCCAAAGCCTCGCCCCCAGGGTCATAATAAAATGTTAGATACTTTACTTCTGAGCAGGTATTGGCAAAGCGCCAAAGCGGTGATAATGCAGTGCATGGGTGCTAATTTTATTTAACTATACCTAATGCCAATGAGAAGTTGCTGCCAAGTGTCACTGGCCTGCGTAATGGTCCATCGTAAGATCGTACCTCGGAATAAAGGGTACAGTCCGTGAAGTAATCCTTGAGCGTCTGGTCCCAGTTTGCTGGAAGGTGTGATACCGTACGTCATGGAATCGTGGCTACCTGAAATGAGGTTATTTTTGTTTCGGGTTACTGTGACGAACATAAAACTATCTACAACTGACACTTGGCAATTTCACTGCTGAATATTAGGACAGGAGCTACCTCCCTCCAACTAGGTAGGTATTTAAAATCTATAAACCAAGGTACTTGTTGATTATATTATTCCGTGATAAAAAGTAGGTAGCCTGCGTCTAATTATATAAAATAACAATGCATTTATATTATCGACTAAACGTACTTAATAGGACCTATACCTACAATAACAGGATGTGAACGTTTTCTGTATTTGCTTATCAATCAGGCACTGTTTAGGGTTTTCATGGGTGTTAAAGTAAAATACAAAAGCTTATCTTCCTAATATTACAAATGCGAAAGTTTGTGACTATGAATATGTGGATGTGAGAATGTTCGTTACTCTTTCACGCTCTAAAGGCTGACTGTTTGGTACAGGGATATATTATTATAGTTTGGTATAACACTTCTTCTTATTCCTGAAATAAGTTCCCTTGAACAAAATTACGCGATACCGAAGTTATTAGCTAATCCTACAAATATTATAAAATGTAAAAGTTTGTGAAGACTTATGGGCAACAGACATTCGCTTTCATACTCTATGAAACAATGAAACAAGTCCCAGCTTCGTGAAAAATTGCGCATTTGCATCCTGTGCCCAAGAAGGGTGACAGGACCGACCCGGCCAATTACAGGCCTATAGCCATCACCTCCCTTTAATCAAGGGTAATGGAGCGTGTAAGCAATACACAGCTCCTGAGGTACCTTGAGAAACACGACTTGCTCAGTGACTGGCAATACGGTTTCCGTCACGGTCGCTCGACTGGCGATCTCCTCGTGTGCGTCACACATCGCTGGACGACGGCTATCGAGTGTAAGAGCGAGGCTTTAGCAGTGCGCCTCGACATCTCTGAAGCCTTTCACCGGGTCTGGCACAGTGGTCTTCTCACGAAATTGCCCTCATATGGACGGCCCGAGTGTTTATGCGAATGGGTGTCCAGCTTTTTGGCCAGTAGAAACATCAAAGCCGTCGTTGACGGCAGCTGCTCTGACTGCATGTCCATAAATGCTGTAGTACCAGTGCAGTGTTGTCCCCCGCTCTGTTTCTGCTGTATTATCAATGACATTCATGTTGTCTATTGACGGCATTCATTGTTATGCGGACGACAGTACGGGCGACACTTGTTACACGGGCCGCCCCGGTATCTCTCAGGCTGCAGTGGAAGAAAGTCGTCAACAACTTGTTTCTGAAATCGAGACTACTCTCACTAGATTGTCCGATTGTGGGAAACAAAATTTTGTTAAATTCAATCCTACTACTCGTAAGACACAAGTTTGTGTATTCTCCGCAAAGAAAACCTCATTCACTGTAGCGCCACAATTTCAGGGCACATCTCTGACAGTATATAGGTACCTATATACTGTACTGTATAAGTATAAAGTCTATAATAATCACAAGGGTAGGTATTGTCTACCCAAATACTATAAAAGACAAATAGCAAGTTTGCTATTCAATTATTTTTACTCTATAGCCAAAAACTTGGCTGACAAAACTGCTTTATTTGAGCAGAGTAGATTTAGGACTTTGGAATCGGTTCCAAGTAATTTAAATTAACTTCTGGGACAACAGGGGATTTACCCTCTAGCCAAAATTGTAAATTGATAGAGTTGAATTTAATTGCAAATCATAACTATATCGGAAACTGTCCTCCGAACAAAACTAATTTAAAAAATGAAAATTCTATCAGCCTGGTGCATTATAATATAGCAACATTACCGCAGGTCAAAGAGTTTGAATTGGAGCTGTTCATGAGCTCAGAAAATATTGAAATAGTTTGTCTTACAGAACATATGCGTAAGGAGTATGAGCTCATGTTCAGCTTCAGTAGTCACCGGGTTGGTAGTGCGTTCTGCAGGGTCAACACAACACGGGGGGGTTCGTTGATTTTATTAAATAAGAAGTTAAAGTATAAGGAACGGAAAGATGTTGTGTCCCTCTCTGTAGAGTGTACAGTTGAAATATCGTGCGTAGAATTGGAGCAATTCATAGTAGTATGCGTATATAAACCTGGAGTCTCACCCTTTTGTGAGTTTGAGGAAGTAATGGATAAAGTGCTATTTAAACTTGGAAAAACTAATAAACACCTAATAGTGTGCGGTGATTTTAATGTTAATATACTTGTAAATACACGTCAGACCAATGATATCTTAAATTTATTTAAATCACGCAATCTCACTAACTTATTTTTAGAGCCTACTAGATATTGTGATACAACAGCTACTTGTCTGGACAATATATACAGTGATATGTTGCCAGAAAGTAAGAGTATTATAAATAAGATAAAATCTGATCATACTGGGCAAATAGCATCTTTCAAGATCACAAGAGAAAAAGTTAAAAGACGTAAAATATTATGTAGACCAGTAACTAGTGACCGCTTGGAACGTATGCGAGTTGGACTTTGCAATAAACTTCCATTTTTAGACACTGGCTTAGATTCAAATGTAATGTATAAGTTATTTTTTGATTCCTTTTACAATGAGTTCAACTCCATATTCAAGTCTAAGGAAGTCACAATCGGAGACAGGCCAGCCTTCAGTGAATGGGCCACTGAGGATATACATAAAAGTAGACAAAAACTGTATGAACTATACTCAGAAAGACAGTTTAATAGAACAGATGAATTTCTAAATTATGTTAAAACTTATTCAAAAAAGTTTAAAGCAGACTGCTTAGCAGCCAAAAGAAAGTATATAAGTAATAAAATTATCAATAGTGTAGACAAAGTTAAATCTACTTGGAAAATAATTAACGCAGAAAGAGGCCAAGCAAAATCAAATGATAATAATTTTAAACTTAAAGTAAATGGTAACATCATTACAACAGATGCCGAAGTCGCTAACGAATTTGAACATTTTTTCTCTCGAATACCAGTAGATTTGACCAGAGGCCTAGGTTCTTCTACCCCAATAGCAGAATCCTTGTTAAAAGCAAATGTTCCTTGCTGTAATGAAATATTCAAATTCAGTAAAATTAGATACACACTATCATAAAAACTTTTAAATCTTTAAATATTAAGAAAACGGCTGACCTCTGGGGAATTTCTGTACATTTAGTTAATTCGTTAATTGAAATGGTTGCCCCTGAATTATCAATAATATTTAATAATTGTGTTGATAGTGGTGTGTTTCCTGACTTAATGAAGTTTAGTAAAATAACTCCTCTGTTTAAATCGGGTAGCACCTCGGATCCGTCCAATTTTCGTCCTATTTCTGTACTACCCACGTTTAGTAAAATCTTTGAAAAGGTAATGCTTAATCAAATGCAAAATCATTTTAATACAAATAAACTATTCCATACTAAACAATTCGGTTTCACGCGCGGTCGGTCTACCACGGATGCTGGAATTAAATTATTAGAGTGTATATATGAGGCCTGGGAGGAGTCGTATGATGCTTATGGTGTATTCTGCGACTTATCTAAGGCCTTTGATTGCGTCCAGCATCAGACTTTAATTCAAAAACTTGATCATTATGGGATCCAGGGGACGGCCTTGGATTTAATTAGTTCTTACCTAAGAGATAGAGTACAGAGAGTAGTTATAAATGGTAAACAGTCACATGGGTCTGCTGTAACAATGGGGGTGCCTCAGGGCTCAATTCTGGGACCTTTTCTATTTTTAGTGTACATAAATGATCTCCCTCACCTTATAAGAGACGATCACGAGGTAGTTTTGTTTGCTGATGACACATCTTTAATATTTAAAGTTGAACGTGGACAACGCAATCTTGACGAAGTAAACAATGCCCTCTCTAGGGTAGTCCACTGGTTTAACGCAAATAATTTATTGTTAAATGAAACTAAAACAAAATGTATTAGATTCACCTTGCCAAATGTTAGGCTCGTTAACACCAGTATTAGGATTAGGGATGATCAAGTAGAATTGGTCGATGAAACTGTCTTTCTGGGCATAAAGTTAGACTCCAACTTGCAGTGGGGGCCTCATATCGAGAAAGTCTCGGGCAGACTGAGCTCTGCAGCCTATGCTGTTAAAAAGATCCGACAACTGACAGACATTAGAACAGCGCGTCTTGTCTACTTTAGCTATTTCCACAGTGTCATGACCTATGGCATACTATTATGGGGTAACGCTGCCGACATCGAATGTATCTTTGTGTTGCAGAAAAGGGCTGTCCGGGCTATCTATGGTATGGGGTTTCGGGAGTCATTAAGAGAAAAGTTTAAGGATATCAACATCCTTACTGTGTATTCACAGTACATATATGAAAACTTATTATATACTCATAAAAATAATAGTAAATTTATTAAAAATAGTGATATCCATAACCTAAACTTAAGAAATAAGAATAAATTGGCTGTACCTAGATTTAGGCTTAATAAAATAAGCAATTCTTTTGCGGGCAATTGTATTCGAATGTACAATACATTGCCGACAGCCGTAACAGGTTTGTCAGTTAATAAATTTAAAAAACTAATAAAACTTAAATTGTGCCAGAAAGCTTATTATAGCATTAAAGACTTTCTAGAAGACAAGGCTGCCTGGCAGTGACACGAATTGCTCCTTTCTATATTTAAAAAAAAAACTGTATTAGATACTAAGATGAATTAATAGGGACCGGACTGAGTTTCTTGGGGAGTTCTTCTCAGTCTGTAGCATTTCCGAACCCCCGGTAGAGTCACAAAAATTTTGACAAACCTAAATAATTTTTTAAAAATTTCAAAGGGAATAAATTTTATTTTATTTTATTTTTATTTTATTTTATATAGTTATCCAAGGTGTTGACATCTCCAGTGACGTTCAGTTCCGAAGTCATTTGGTGAATAAGGCCAAGGGCGCGGCGGTACTTTACTGCGGCGCAAACACTGCTTCTCTATAAGTCGCAAGTGCGGCCGCACATGGAGCACTGCTGTCACCTCTGGGCGGGGGCACCCGAATATCAGCTTCTTCCGTTCGACTCGGTGCAAAGGCGAGACAAGTGAGTTGTCAACGATCCTATGCTTGCAGGTGGTGTGGAACCTCTTTGCCACAGGAGAGACTTTGCCTCCTTCTGCGTGTTCTCCCGAGCCATGAGAGTTGTCAACGATCCTATGATTGCAGGCACACCACCTGCCTCCTCGCGACAGGAGAGACTTAGCCTCCTTGTGCATTTACTATCGCCAACTGTACGATTGTGCTTTGAAGAATTGTTTGATATGATGCCCACGGCTACGTTCTATCACCGCACCACTCGCCACAGACAGGGAGTTCATCCTCACACATTGCGTCCGGAGCGTTCCATCACGGTTAAATCCGATAGGGGTTTTCTCCCGCGCACGCTTAGGTTGTGGAATGATCTCCCTGCCTCAGTTTTCCTAAACGCCTACAGTACGGGGTTCTTCAAAAGGGGTCTTAGAAGGTTTTTACAAGGTCGGCACGCGAGTGTAGCGCCTCCGGTGTTGCAAACGTCCATAGGCAGCGGTGACCACCAGTAGGTACATCTGGTGGGCCGTATGCTTGTCTGCCACCTGAGAGGTATAAAAAAAACAGAATTATTAAAAGGTTTGGGTGAGTCTTGACCGAACAGATTCAGCTGCTTGTTTGGTATACTGATAGATATTATAGTCTTTCTTTACAAGCTACTATTTTACACAATACCTGGTAGGTATAGAGTTAGACCCTGGTCCCTGGGGCCTGGATACACGTAGGTATTTATAAATTATGTGCTGTATAATAAATATTCCAAACTATACCTCCCTATTTTATTATGTATTTTCCGCGGAAAAGGCGTGTCGTGTGTTATTGTTTATCCGTTGACTTACCTGGTATAGCAAGATAAATTAATGGCACCTTTTTTAGTTCGAGCGGTAGATCATTCATCCATGTCTCTAAATTAACTGTTTGAGCTGCACTGTAGCTATGTATCAAAGCTGGAAGAATGGAAAGAAAATAATGATTAAAATACACTTTGACATATCCTACAGTAATCGGAACTTTCAATTGACCACCGCTGAAAGATGTAAACCAGGGGTGTCGAACATACCCCCCTAGGTGAGGCCGCAGTGGTAGCCAATTGCCAGCGATTAGCAACTTAACCAGCAACTTAAGCATTTATTCAGAAGTTTTATTGGGTTAGTATCAGAAGGTGAAGATATCAGAATGGAAAAGTATCACAAAGTACACATCTCAAAAAACCTATGTATCGAGATCATCTTTTATCTTATGCCTTGCGGTTCAGCAATACTCAAAACCCTATTTATTACAAGTAATTATTTTACTGAAATATCTGGGTAGGTATGTGATGAACCTTTTCAAGAACCCGTAGATACCCTGTGACTTGTGACCTTAGTAAGATTTCAAATAATGTACGGAAAAGGCTTGATTCGTTGACATATTTTAAGGTCACTGCTTCGCGCTCCCTTGGGTAGTAGTGTAATGAGATATAGCCTTCCTCAATAAATGCGTTTTTAATAGGTAGGTTGGTACCTACCTATTACCATTACCAACCTACAAAATTAATTTTCAAAATCTACTCTAGAAATTTAGAGATTATCACCGACAATGTAAACTCACCAACTCTACCTCTTCTACTATTAGTAAGTATACATAAATACACACCCACAAAACAAAATACACTGAATCCAATCTTCATGATTGTATTTCCGAAATTAGGAACTCAAGATCATTGGCAAAAGCACAGCTCTCATGTATTCATTTTAAGAAAAAAAATCAATTTGAAATGGCGCGAATTTTGTTCTACATGTGTGAACGTAGTTCGACTCGAGATTATACTAACATTTGTTATCCTGTTACGTTTAATAATGCGAAAATGTTAATTAATGTTATATTGTAGCGTAGGTAAAACCAGTGTTCCTATACGGCATTGTTTGCTAGCAAAACGACTATGGGTATCTCCGTTACCTGATTTGGGTGAGAGGAGAGAACTTTTTTTTCTTTAATTTACCTGAAGTGTTTTTAAAATTAGAATCAGCCTTGATTTTTCTTTTAGCAAAAGGTTTTAATTACGCAGTAACAAAGCCTTTTCTTGTTAGAAAAACTAATCAGTTGTTTTGCAGATGAACATTTATAGAAATTCCTCATGGATGCCATGCTGTACTCTTACCGAATTAAACCTACTAGGTACCTATTGCCTACGACCGGGAGCCCCGGGTACCCTCAGAAGGATGTTCCAGGATAGATGAACTTTACTTTTTGACACGAGCTCAGCTCAGGAAAAGCTCAGGATGTCTGCAGATTAAAGAACTAGGCACGTAGTCAGTGCCAATAACCCATAGAATTAAATCTGTAGTAACAAATCAAATTGGATCCCAGGGTTTACTTATAAAATTTGTTTTAAACCAAGACGCGTTGAACTCATATTGTATTGAAAACGGGATTACGCGCGGCACTATTTTTCTATAAAATACACCCTATCGAAACTTGGGGGAACAAGAAGGTACCGAAAACCTTTAGGTATTTTTTATACCCCTACCTATTTAATAGAAGAATAGTGCCGCGCGATATAACCGGGAAGCTTTATTAGAGAAAGGACACTTTTTCAGGTTGTTTTTCAAGCAATCTATCACTAAGAATTGCGGAAACGGAACGGAAAACCCATAATGCTTTGTTTCCTCAAGTAGAACATCATAACAGTCAGTCACTGGCTACGTCAACGGTTACTCCAACGTACTATAAGCTACGAGAGCTAGAGGACATCACGTAGACCCGCGTAGCTCCCGCTCCCGTAGGAAAACAGGAATATTTTTTTTTGTTTTATATTTAGCTCGCCAAATTGACGTCGCTAACGCGCCACCAGCCTGATAAAAAGCCGTGGCGCATCTAGCAATTGGGGGCCACTTCTGACAGTGGTCCTCAAGTTGGCGGCCTTGTGATGTGCCTCTTCACGCTCCTCTTAAAGATCCCGGGATTGTAAGGTGAAGGAAAACGTGTGCGGGCAGGTCGTTCCAGGTTTTTATAGTTCGACAGAGGAACGATCTTTTGAAACGCTCTGTTCTGGCGAAGATTCTCTCCACTGCGTATGAGTGGCATCTCTGCCCGGCACGCGTTGTTCGGGATCGGAAAGGAGAGGGTGGGATCAGGTTGAAGAGCTCTTCAGAACATTCGCCATGATACATTCGGTAGAAGGCACTTAGGCAGCCAAGGACGCTATGGTTCTTCGCTGCGCCAAACGGTTCGAGGCCTCCCGCCACCTCAGGACAACCAATTATTCGGATAGCACGTCTCTGCATAGCGTCAAGCGCGTCTAGTAAGCACCTATGCCACATAATAGCCTATGTTCACCGGAAAGAAAGAGTGTAGCTTCCCAACAGTGAAAGAATTTTTTAAATCGATTCAGTCGTATCGGAGCCTATTCGATAGAAACAAACAAACAATCAAATCTTTTCTCTTCACAAAGTTAGTATAGATCATACGAGATTGTACTGCGAAAGTAACTGAAATAAATTACTGTAGTCATATCTACCTACACCGTGTGGTACCTAATCTTTTGTAATTGTGGAAATCGTCATGGATGTTGTGACATGACTTCTACTATAGAATATATTATACTTATAATCTGTGCTTCTACCGGCTTCAACAACGTTTAGTACATGGCTGAAACCTTAACCTACTAGGTTTTGGCGACCTAAGTATCAAGCTGTCTTCTAATTTTACAAATTAAAAAAAGTATCATCTGCGAACAAAAAGATTATGGTGTTGTCCTCTGCGTAAGTATAGGTCCGAGTATTGAACCCTGCGGGACGCCTATAATGTCCATAGATTACTCTGAATGTGAACATGGGGCATTTCCAAAAACAGGCATGAAGTACATGGAAATTTCCACTGAAACATATTGTAGCAAAGATTGTGATATGAAATAAACATTGTTATTATTATATGGTGTACTATTAACTGATATCGACCCTCTGAGTTCTATTGTTCAAGTAAGAAGTCAAAAGTCAAGAACCTTGCTCCTTCTACCGTAAAAGTAATTTCCTAATCAATGAATCATGTTGAAGTCTTAAGACTAACGTAAGTTTTAACAGAAAATATTATGACCTATTAAAGTTCATGATTATCACTGTAAATAAATAAATGGTTTAAAAATCCCTAGAAAAATACGCTTTTATAATGCACGAAAAAACCCAAAAATAAATTATGGATCGTTCAAGTTGCCTCTATTTCTGGGCTGAAGTGTAAACTATGTGCTTTTAGTTATAATATTTGATTATAAAAGCGTGGGGCGCTGGAACAGGAAAGTAAAAAGCAAAAAAGTAACCTATGTCCTTCTCTTAAACTAAAACTATCTTTATATCAAATTTCATCAAAATCGGTTTAGTGGTTTAGGCATGAAAACGTAACAGACAGACAGACAGAGTTACTTTTGCATTTATAATATTAGTAGGGATTTCTGTATTACATGGTGTTTTGTCTGAGTTCGACTAATGTGAAAATATTTCATTATTACTCTACTACATATACATTTTCCGCTGGTACCTATGTACTATGTACCAGTTTGACAGCACCATATTATTGTATTATCAGAACTACAAACATCTGCCAATTTTCATGACGCTACGATCCTTGGATCTTCCAAGGATCGTAGCGGCTTAAATTAGTTACCTGAGATTCCATTGCATAGTTTTACAAGTCAATTAAAAAAAGGTTCTGACGAATCCAAAAACTGATATATTACGATATTCCATCATGAAGTTCCAGTGCATATCTTCCGGCTCCATCATCAGATCAGTTCGACAGTACCATATTATTGTATTGTCATCAGAACTACATACAGCTGCCAATTTTCATGACGCTACGATTCTTGGAAGCTTGTTAAATTAGCTACCTTAGATTCCACTTTTTCCATCGAAGTTTCAGTGCCTATCTTCCGGCTCCATCATCATATCAGTTTGACAGTACCATATTATTGTATTGTCGTCAGAACTACATACAGCTGCCAATTTTCATGAACCTACGATCCTTGGAAGCTGGTTAAATTAGCTACCTTAGATTCCACTTGTCTTCTGTGCATATCTTTCGGCTCCATCATCATATCAGTTTGACAGTACCATATTATTGTATTGTCATCAGAACTTCATACATCTGCCAATTTTCATGACGCTACAATCCTTGGAAGATGGTTAAATTAGTATCCTTAGATTCCACTTTTTCCATCGAAGTTTCAGTGCCTATCTTTCGGCTCCATCATCATATCAGTTTGACAGTACCATATTATTGTATTGTCATCAGAACTACATACAACCGCCAATTTTCATGACCCTACGATCCTTGGAAGCTGGTTAAATTAGCTACCTTAGATTCCACTGGTTTTCTGGGCCTATCTTCCGGCTCCATCTTCATATCAGTTTGACAGTACCATATTATTGTATTGTCATCAGAACTACATACACCTGCCAATTTTCATGACGCTACGATCCTTGGAAGATGGTTAAATTAGTATCCTTAGATTCCATTACATTGTTAGTTACATACACGACGACCTAATAAAAGCTTATTAAAAAAAAAATAGATTAACGCCAGCCGCTATTTGATTTGTGGCGTCGATTTAAGAGTTTTTATTTACCTACTTTTTATTTGAATTACCAGCCATTACTGGACTCCTCTTTGGGACTTAGACCAAGGTTCTTTCAGCATTATAAAAATAGCGTACACCTTACACCGTTTTACAATGTGCTAGAACCTTCCTTTAGCACCTTAAAGGAACGGGGAACTGAAACTTGCACTATAAGATATCGAAGGCAGGGAAGCAATGCTAATTCCGCCAGGTAATAATAGAATAGTGGAAGAAACGACTTGAGCAAACAAGTACCGAGTATAGGTCCTGAAGCCGATCGTGTGTAAATATAGTACTTAATGAATCACTTTACATAAGTTAAGGAAATCTTGCGAAGTCCCAGTTGTGTTCAAAGTCTTACTAAGTCACCTACCCTCTTATTTAGTCAGCAGGTGCCAGCAGCAGATTTTTTTAGGGCTAGATAAGATCTCGGAGAGGCTTCTTAACATGACAGCAAATACCTAGAGGTAGTAAATAACAGCACGTCATTGTAAGAGGTTACAAGGGGTACAAGGTTACTTTATTGAGGCCTCGGTAAGATTATAGCATGCCATTAATATGAGTTAGCGTACAACTGTTTATCTTGTAGAATCCACGATCTACTTACCATTTGCGTGTAAGCATGCGATAATAATGCCCTGAACCTGATTTATTTGCCTACCCTTGAAATAGTAAGAACGGAACACGGTATTTGCTACTTATTTACCAAGCCAACTCTACAAGTGATGCGACTGCAGACTCGGGCGCCTCAATGAGGTTCAGAGATAACATTTAAAAAATAAATGAGCACAAGGCGTCAAATTCAGGTAGGCTTTTTGAAGGAATTGTTACGGAGAAGTATTTAGATGTAGGTGTAGATTTTAAGGAAAAAATTGCTGTACAAGGTAGGTATTTCAAATTATTACAATAATATTGTTGATTGTTGCTGGTAATTGAGGATAAATAATGTTAATTACTCAAAGGGAAGGTATATCAGTGGAAATATATATGAAAATTACATTGTTGAGCCACGGTATGTCCCTACAACATTATTTCATGACAATAAAAGTAATGTGGATGACCAAAGCAAAGAATTTTAATAGAAAACAACTAAAATGAACTTATGTGTTTTTAAGATCCATTATGATCATCGGTTACCAGCTTCAGGTCTGGAGGTCCGTAGACATATGACAGATCGTGTCTTGTCACTCTCGACAGATCTAACAAAAGTCTTTTAGCTTGACGCTGTTGCTGTGATGATAACAGCTTTAGGTCACTATTTTTTGTACGCTGCCACTTCTCCAGCAAAGGTTATAGACGGTACAGATGGCAAACCACCACGACACTTACTGCTTTCAGCATCTCAACGAAAATGTTTGTGTCAGTTTCAACAGCTTTGCCTAGTTTCATTGCTTTCACCATTTTATATATTTCATATCATACTTAAGTTATTATCATTACCAATTTCATTCATTTCACAAAATTTTAGCGATAGATTCTGTTAATGTGCCTATACATATACGTAAAATACAAGAATTGCTCGTTTAAATATGTGGGATAGGTACATTGCTATTACAATTCGTGAAGGAGATAAATATTTTTAACATGCTTTATGAGCTGAAATTTCAGGACAATTTAAATATTGTGGACAGTATAAGCATTGGTTAGATCCGCCATTGCAGCGACTGACAGTGTGTTAGGTAGGCAGTTTGGAAATTAATATGATGCAAGTAACATTATTCATTTTTTCGTTATTTATTAAATGCCTAAATAAATTAGCTACACAGATACCTAATTTTTTCTTAACGTGACGAAATCCAACATAGATGCTATGCCAGAGTTATACTGACTAAAAAATCACACGTATTCCACCTAACAGCCTATGGTTGGGAGCCCTGGGTAAGCCCTCGGAAGGATACCCCAGGACTCCCAACAGTCCTACGGCTACCACTGCGGCCTCGTCTCGGTACACAGATACTTATCATCATCTTCACAATTTGGACCCTACGCAAAACGCAATCAGCAATCACCCATTCACTGAGCCTTTTACAAAGTCCCTTTTCTAAGGCTTTGGTTCTTTACACGGAGCTCGGAGCAGGTTGTTCTTCACAAGGGGAGATTTTTTTATTTTCTCCCTTATGGCGATACTGTTTTCCACCAAAGACTCAGTGTGGATTTGGTAAGTGTTTATGTGGTCCCCACATAATAAAAGGATCAAAGTTTTGTGAGTGTACAAGGTAAAAAAAGAGGAAGTAAGCAACTAATTGTCTAAACAGGGGGAGGTTCTCCCTTCGTAATCTTAGCCCCAACATTATCAGCAATAATGACATTATTAGATACGTAGGTAACTTCTTTATTTACAACATTTCATCTTTTACTTTAGCTTTCTGTTTCTGTGTACCTAGACATCAACAGTGAAAGAATGAGATTTAAAAAAATCAACTGTATTATAATTATGTAGTACTAGTTATTATATTATTATCTTTGATATTATCTCTTAACATAACATTTGTAACGCTTGGTCGTTGACTTCGTTATCACTGATACGAGTATAGTAATGTCAAATTCGTCATGTCAATCACAAATCACACCATGTCTAACTTACAAATCGTGAATAATTTGACGAATCCCCTGTGCTGTGGTACTTAGATAAGAAACATTGATGGAATCTATATCAAAACTTTATTTTTTTAAATAGTAGGTATAAAACTAGGCATCTTTTTTTATGTGGAACTTCTGCAGAAAAAACTCACTGCGTTAAAACAGCATTTTGGTTTATATTCCCGTGGAGTTGCACCTAGATATATATTGAGTAACTTATTTTCTGTCATTTTTATATACTTACGCCCTCTTATTAAGAACTAAATTCCAACTGAGTTGCGCACGTAGCTCCCGTGCATTTCCTCTCAATGTCACATTTAATTTTCCTGTCGAGTCATAGTGTGACTTGGCAGGAAAAAATATTCCCTCCGAGTTTTAATTTGACGACACATAACGACATCTTTTTTCCCGTTGAGTAACGTTACCAGGACTATATTATTAAATCCAAATACCTATAAGGCTTTTCAAAACTGTATACCTACCTAAAATGCGAGTGAGAGGTTATCCGTTTGTGTGTTAAAATGGACATGCGCAGACTGTGACGACCCGCTGTTCTGTTCTGTTATTTTGTTCCTTTTCAAATTTCTTTCGACATATTATTATAGTCACGTTGTTAAGCGGAGTAGTGCTCATTATTGAAAATTTCGAGGATACAGTACAGGTAATTTTCCTATTGAACATCCAAAATTTCTTTCCTGAAGTGTTCGGTTCATCATTCCTCCCTTACAATTAGTTGTGGTTATCCTTAACTTGTTGTACGTTAGGATTGACGAATGAGGGTGTGAGGCAGGTTCCTCTCCCTCCCCTTCTTTATTATCGTTCTAGCATGAACTTTCGCCATGTAACACCTGATTCCATTAGTAATATCTATACTTACATATAATAAAATGATAGAAAAGTCAAAACTGTAAATTAGAAATATTTAAAAAAATACGCTCAAGGTGTTCTACGTAAGATACCGAACCCGAATATAATTAGAAAATTTTTGTCTGTTTGTCTGTTTGCTTTGCTTTGTCCGTAAGGATCTAGAAAAGTACTCAATAGATTTGGTTCATATTGCATAAATATTACTTAGGGGTGGGGTCTTCCTATAGACTAACCTATATTATTACACATTATCAGAGAGCAATGAAATATGTACAATGGTGGATTGATTTAACGAAAACGTAGCAGGAATAGTATAGAATTAGTAATATATAGGCTTTACACACAGGCTACATATTATTATGCTACTTAGCCTAGCGGCTTGGCAGAAAAGAATTCAAATCCAAACCAAATTGTCATCATATCATAATTTTCACGCGTACGAAGTCGCCGGCAACATGCACCCTGTTTCATGCATGAGCTAAAGAACATTACATACCGAATATGAGAAGCTTCCATCATTGAACTGAAGTGCACATTTTTGCTCTGGTGAAATAGAGGACCACCTTTCACAAGTGATAAAATAAATCAAACTTCAAGGTGCTAGGTATTGTTGAGGATTCGATATTCCACGAAAAAGGTCCCAACACAGAGCCCTGTGGAACGCCGCACGCTCACTCCTATATTTTGACACCAACCTTTTATTTTCATATTATGCTGGATGCAGAGAAGAATTTCTGAAGTATTCCAATAAATAATCATTAGTTAGGATGCGACGAGCAACTGAAAAGCTGCAAACGAGTCATGGTTTTAGGCAAAGTTGAGGATCTGTATTCTGATAGTTAAGTAGAAAATTCGACAGTAATATGACATTATCAGTGTCCTCGTCATATATTTTTTAGGTTCTCACCGACTATTATAGGTAGCTATTATGGTTATGGAACTCGGGTATGTTTCGCGTCTTTATGTAAGTTTAATAAAATTACTGAAAACTTTACTCAGCAGAATGCAACGCCGATGTGTTGGTTATTTGCAAACAACCGAGCCATAACTTTCGGCAGTTATTGCTCCGTTGTATAATTTCTCAAAATTAGTGTATTTCGAGTGTTTTGTGTGTATCAACGGTGGATTCTCATACAAGAAGTGATAAAACGCAGTGAATCGCACTTTGCTGATTCGAAACTAACTGTCCAAAGTTAGGCTTCAGAAATGTATCCACCGCTTTTCTGGAGCTAGACTGACTTAGACTTAGGGCTGGACTTGACTTTGACTAGGACTTAGAGGACAAGGACTTTGAAATTAAGATAATAAATGGAAACAAGATTTTGCATATGGTCAAAGTAACCAACGCAAGTATCAATTATATTATGTAGAAAAAAATTATTACGCTGAAAGGAACCAAAGATTTTAAATGATACTTGACACAATAAGAGCTTATAATCTGAGAATGGCTTTTGGGTACTTTTGATCTCAATATTCTGTGTGGTTCCCTTGTGAGAGAGGATGAAAGACAAAATGTTGTTTCAGTTATGAATTTCTAAGGACATCGTTCGATTTCAATACCTATTATTAAAAGCTGTAGGCTTGTTAACCTCTGTCATTCTGCCAAATAGTGACGCTTCATCTTCAAGTTTAAAACCAATTTACTGCTACAAGCATTACCAGGTGTAAAATGGTAATTTATCGAACTAGAATTTTGTGAAAAACGTACCAATTTCAGACTTGGACTTTATACGATACATTTCAGTAGCCAGTAGCTAGCACACATGGCTTATTTGCTGAGCTCTTCATTCAAATGTGTCCCTCGCTATCCTCAATACTGTGTTCCTTGTTCCTCATTACTCTTCCCTTACTTTTTATCCTTCACAGTAGAGATAGACATAATATCTACAGTTAGAAAGAGATCTTTAATATACTTACCAGATATGTACAGACGGAACAGAATGATAAAATTCTCCTACAATGAATCGCAGCTCGGTTTCTCTCCGAGTTTACCCGAACAAGAATCGATGTTACACGAAGTCAGTCAGTCAGCTCCCTTCCATTCCGTGTGAATTCTATTATCGCATCGTGCCTTGCTTTCGCTACGCTACGTTGCATACAACGCCAACACTACACGTTTTCAAACAGTGTATTTTACAAAATACATTTATTGTGCTTCTGGTAATTTCTGAAAACGAAAAAGAAATACTTGTACAGTGTCAATATTATTGTGACAATGTGTAAAATAAGGTCCGGTGTAAAATAAACGCGTTTGGAAAAAGCTGTTTATATTTTGTGTGCTGCCAGGACTAAAGACTCAAAACTGTATAACTTTTGTGCAACGTTTCCAGTGCGATGTTGGGGGAGAATTTTGGTTAAAAAGTTGACATTCTTCGACGTTTATTGGGACTTCTTGCGAATGTGTATTGAAACGTTCATCGCTATACACGGGCGCACTACTATGCGCCACGATTTAGTGCATTTTATAAGGCATACATCCTCTGATCATTTCTGCGAAGGAAAACTTTAGTTATTGATTCAGGTAAGATCAATATGAGACCTAAATATGACACTGTTTTTTCTAGATCTTTTTAAGAACATATGGATCGCCACGTTTGAAAAATTACCTAACACATTCTGTGTGTGCCGTTGACAATCGTTGCCAGCTGTGCTTACAAAATACAGCTGTACTGCACTCAGCATTATTATTATTTATTATTTATCTATCTAGGTAGCCACTATTTGTGGAAGTATGCACCTGAATAACACGGATGATGCCCACGGCTACCTTCTATCATCGCACCGCTCGCCATAGACAGGGATTTCATTCTCACACCCTACGTCCGGAGCGTTTGAGCACGGTTAGATCCGGTAGGGGTTTTCTTCCGCGCACGCTTAGGTTGTGGAATGATCTTCCTGCCTCGGTTTTCCCAAACGCCTACAGTATGGGGTTCTTCAAAAGGGGTCTAAGAAGGTTTTTACAGGGTCGGCAGCGCGAGTGTGGCGCCTCTGGTGTTGCAAACGTTCATAGGCTGCGGTGACCACCGGTACTTCTGGTGGGCCGTGTGCTTGTCTGCCACCTTAGTGGTATAAAAAAAAAAAAAAAAAAAAAAAAAACGGAATGCACGTAATATTAATGAGTTCGCGCGAAACAAATAAATAAACAGTTTTATGAAGGTATTTATTTACAAGTACCCAATGCAATTGAAGCAGATTACGTAGATACTGCATTCGTCAGCAGTTGTTTATAAAGTGCGTGTTAGGGCTAATTCTCAGTACCTATAACATAATTTGAACTCGATCCAGTATCGTGTTGATCTACTTTATTGACATTTAATTTATAAAATGCAGTCATTACTATTGCCATAATGTTTGTTTTCATGACTTACGAAATTTTATATCTATGAAAGATTTGATTGTTAGTTTGTTTGCATCGAATAGGCTCCGAGACTACTAAACCGATATGAAAAATTCTTTCACTATTGGAAAGCTACAGTCTCCGCGGGTGACATAGGCTATATTTTATTACCGTATTCCCACGGAAACGGGAACTACCCGGGTGAAACCGCGTGAAGTCAGCTGGTTAATATATTTTTTTAAGATCGATAGAATGCTTTCGACAATCTAAGGACAGAACTTGACTGCCGAGTCACGAGCGACTTTCAACTTTTTCTTCTGTCTTCTGACCGTCTGGATAAGAAAAAGTTGGTCGAAAATTAAACTTGTATTTAGATACTAAAAAAAACCGACCAAGCGCGAATTGGACTCGCGCGCGGAGGGTTCCGTACCAAAAAGCGGCAAAAAACACGGGGATTGTTGTATGGGGTTGTTGAGAGGTTACTTTAATCCCCCCTTTTTTTCTAATTTTATTATTTGTAGTTGTTATACCGGCAACAGAAATACCTACATCATCGTAGAAAATTTCAGCTCTCCAGCCGTCACGGTTTTTTATTGAGATAGAGCCTCATGGTCATGACGTACAGACATACGGACGACGAAGTCTCATGAATAGGGAACAGAACCCTAAAAAATAAAGTTCCTAAGCCTTTCAAAAAAGTTTAATTAATATTTCTAATCAACAAGAATGCAAAAGTGAATAGTGGTAGTATTGACAGCAATTGACACGACACTGAATCGAGTTGAATGAGAATCGTATTGGATGTAGCTATACAGACAAATATAGAGGGCACTGTAATTGAAGGCGCCTTTGTTTGTGTTGCATACATGCATATTAATATTGAAGTGGTCAACCTTGTCCACGCTCGGTTTCACCTCAACGCAATGTATTAGGTGCTTACACATCAAATTGGCGTTTTTCGTACTGGCCACTTTAATTAAGATTTTCTCCTCTTTGGTAAGGAATTCCAAATTCAAATTTTCCCAGCTATTTACTCATGTATTTATCCTTCGATGACCGTCATTCATTTGTTTTTTTCTTCTGTTTTTTTCTGTTTGCGTCACTCATTTTACAAAATGGAAAACTTAAAATATCGCATTATTTACGAGTACGAGTTCCGCCGTGGCACTAGTGCTGCGGAAACGACAAGAAGGGTGAATGATGTGTATGGCGGTCATGTTGCAAAAGAAAACACAGTTCGTTTTTGGTTCCAACGTTTTCGTTCAGGAAATGTCGACCTGCAGAACAAGCCCCGTGGACGGCCTGAGACTCAAGTTGATAATGAGGTATTGAAGGCTATTGTGGAAGCGGATCCATCGCAAACCACGTCCGAGTTAGCTGCAGGCTGCGGTGTTAGTGATGAAACTGTTTTAATTCACTTGAAGCAAATTGGGAAGATTAAAAAGCTTGAAAGGTGGGTACCTCACGAATTGACTGAAGCAAACCGGCAAAAGCGCGTCGACTGCTGCGTTACATTACTGAACCGGCACAATAATGAAGGTATTTTAAACCGAATCATTACCTGTGACGAAAAATGGATTCTTTACGATAATCAAAAGCGCTCAGCGCAATGGTTGGATCCTGGCCAGCCAGCCAAATCCTGCCCCAAGCTAAAATTAACCCCAAAAAAGTTACTTGTAAGCGTTTGGTGGACTAGTGCCGGTATTGTTCATTACAGTTTTCTCAAATCTGGCCAGACTATTACGGCTGATGTCTATTGTCAGCAATTGCAAACCATGATGGAAAAGCTAGCGGCTAAACAACCTAGGCTGGTCAATCGCTCCACGCCACTGCTGCTTCACGACAACGCTAGACCACACACTGCACAACAGACGGCTACCAAATTAGAAGAGCTTCAATTGGAATGTCTAAAACATCCTCCGTACTCCCCGGATCTTGCTCCAGCAGATTACCATTTTTTTCGAAATTTGGACAACTTCTTGCAAGGGAAAAAATTCAACTCTGATGGGGCAGTCCAAATCGCCTTCACAGATTTTATTGATTCCCGTCCGACTGGTTTTTTTAGTAAAGGGATCAATGAACTACCTATGAGATGGCAAAAATGCATAGAAAACAATGGTTCATACTTTGATTAATTAAATATATTATATTTAAAAATATTCGACTTTTTGTTCCTCCTATACAAAACGCCAATTTCATATGTAAGCACCTAATATAAATACGTAAAACATAGCATTTACAGAATGTCAAGAAAACACCTATTCGCCTCTGTTGTTGCAAACGTTCATAGGCTGCTGTGACCACCAGTCCTCCTGGTGGTCCGTATGCTTGTCTGCCACCTTAGTAGTATAAAAAAAAAGACACACACACACACACACAACGACTGTATAACGGTAGGTGCAGGCAAATAGGTGCTTAACTGAAATTCGCAGAGAATAATAAAGAGTAAAATTGAACAATATCTACATTCTACAAAATTTACCATCCACCATCATCACCAGCCATGTTCTGCCATCCACCGAGTCTTTTATCAACCCAGTTGGGGTCAATTTAGTCTAACTAAGATGCTAATGTCGATATTTTCGGTAAAGCGACTTGCTCCTGACCTCCACAACCAAATTGGCGATGTTGAAGTTCTGTAGTAAGTCTAATGTGGACCCTTTTTTTAACGTGAGGATAATCCTACAAGAATGCTATGCCGGACTCCTACCGACTAAAACCAAACACTAATCCTCTCCCACAGCCTACGGTTGGAATTGGAAGCCCCGGTAAGCCTTTTGGAAGGATACTCCAGGACTCTCAACAGAAGGTGGACCCGTTTACGGATACGATTTTCGGAAATAAAGATATTGATTGATTAATATCTACCTCTATCCCTTTCTGTTTTAATAGAGGTGCTATTCCCTATACCTACCTCTTTCGTTTTCTCTATTTTTTTCTTCTCTTTATCGAATGATTCCATAAGACTTCTGTTGGTTTCTATTATCCTATTCATCATTAGCTACCTAATGGACAAAATCGCCGCCAGTGATGGAACATGCAAATATTTGAAATCTACCATCTCCTTTAAATATTGATGGGTATTGGGACGAATTTCACCCGTACCTGCTGCTACCGTTATTGTTTCCTTCCTTTATGGATCCGTTAATACAGAATTTTCTATGTAACTGTTACCCACGCTTCGTGTGTTGAAATCACAGATTTCAGAAAATAATTTTCTGATTTCTGTGGTCAATTTCTGTGACTTGTGAGATGTAATTTTAAAATCTAGTTTATGGATCAACTTTCCAAAGATTTTGGTGTCTAAAAGCTGAGTTCGAGTTGCACAATCTAATACATTTTAAGCAACTGTATAATGTTAGATGTTGAGTAACTAAGACCACGATATATCGACATTATGCAGGTAGGTATTATATCATTAAACCTATATTTTTATAACAATCCATAGAACTTTAAATGCTCATGCGTTGTCCTCATATTACAATCCCGGGTACTTCAAGCAAAAAAAAATGACATGGCTTTCCATCAGGCTGGCGATATCAATTTGGCGAGCTTAAAATATTAAAAAAGAAGTAAACAAACGCTCTGTTAGCGCTCAGGATTCTCTCTTCTTACAACCCCCGGTTCTTCAAGCAGCGGGCAGTAAAGATTGCAGAGGTATTTTATTATGCATAAAAAAGTTTAGGACTTTTGGGAATTTAATAGCGGACTGAGATCAGTAGGAATGCTACACGGAATCGTAAAAAGGCGTCGGGGTGTACCTACAGACATCATTTAAAATCAAGTGTGGAATTGTGAGTATAGATTGAAGTGCGAGCATCCAAACAAAAAAGCCCGTATTTATAGAAAACTGTAAATGTTGCAAAATATAAAGAAGTGGTGCTAAATAAAATATTTTTTGACAATATGTCTCATACTGGAAGTATAAAGTTGGTTTAGTGCCAAAAACAAGATATAACAAGGAAGATGAATCGTGGAAACCACAGGCGAGATGCTGTTTGCATTTACTCGATTTTATTAAACTTTGATAATTTTGAAATGAAATTATATTTTCTATTTCATATTACTTTAGGTCGTCAAGAATCTATAGAAAAGCATTGAAGACGTCTAGATATTGTAAGATTTGTAAGTCATTATCATTATAAATTCAAGTGCAGCAGTGTGCGAAGTGATCCTATCGAGATCTTTGGACGCCAAGGTAACCTCATCTGCAAGTTGTGCCAGTAGTTGCAATATAATCATTAGCCTATGTCATAGCGAAACTCGAATCAAAAACCCTGCAGCCCTGATCTTACCAATTTTGTAATAAGTTTGTTTAAATTAAACTATAGATAGTCATTGATGGGTCATGTCAGTGCCTCCTGTTTTGACGGTACCTATCAGTAGCTTAGTTACTGATTGCAGTGTGACCGAACTCGCAAGATAAAAAGAGTTCAATCTTCTTATTCTCGATGTATGCATGAATGAATGTATGGTTCGATGTATTTTTGGGAAGTGGACGTTTTGGGAAGAGGGCGTTTTGGGAAGTGGACGTTTTGGGAAGTGGTCCTTATGAGTCAAAAGGGTATCTTTGCATAAAGTATTGAAATCAATAGGTATGGGTTAAGTTAGAAGTTCTATAATTTTCAAGTTTATCGCGAGCAGACAAACAGTCGCGGAAGGCGACTATAATATGATTATGTAGTGATAAATATTTTTTATTTAATCATATATCTGTGCTGTTCTAATTGTAAGTGCGTCGCAGAATTGAGATAAACCTAGAATTTCAACAACATCTAACGTTATACAATGTAAATCATTTTGTCTACGTAAGCGTTAATAAATAAATTATATTGCATAATACATAGTATACTTATTTATTTAATACAAAGCTCATTAAAAAGGCAGCCAAGCAAGTAATCTTACTTATACAGTTATCTTGTATAATTAATTTCCTCGTGGCATAAACTAGGTATAATTAGAACAAAGAATAGACTTTAAAACCGTGAGAAATTGAAAGAAATAAGAATTTCACTTGATTAACGATGATGTTTTGATATATTCGGGTATTATTTTTTGACTTTTGCGGTATTAAGTAGATTTTATATTCCCCTGTTTCCCGTGGTCCCACAGCTATGCCCCACTGGTGGGTGCACGGGGAATATTTTTACCCCGTAGCCCAAACGTTCGTTTTCTTCAGTGCGCGCACTAAAGAAAATTCAAATTTATTCTACCTGTGAGTTCCAATGGTTCTAAGAGTAGAAAACTTAGATCATCTAACCACAGGATGCGCCTTACTTAATCATTGTTTTCTGCCAAGCCAATAGACCATTTGGTCTTTTGGCTTTATAAAAAGCACTGTACATCAGTACATCTATTATATAAAAATAAGTCGGGTTTTCCTTCCTGACGCTATAACTTTAGAACGCACGAACCGATTTCCACGGTTTTGCATTCGTTGGAAAGGTCTCGGGCTCCGTGAGGTTTATAGCAAAGAAAATTCAGCAAAATTTCACATACAGCGCCATCGCGGGCGAAGCTGCGGGCATCAGCTAGTCATTTTATATGATTAAACTAGTACATTTCATTGTAGTTGACTGTACAATAAAAATTAACACACAACAGCCATTACGCGTTTGTCGATTAATACATTTTTAAATATAATGAAATTTTAAATGTCTTTGTGTTTCCCCCTTCACCCGCTATGAAAACTAGCAGAATATTTTTGTATGCGGTGGTTCGCAAAGGCTAGTCCGGTGATATATGGTCTAAGGTAGAAAAGTACTGTCTCTGCATCATCCTGAAGTAGATCTAGTAGTAATGAGATTGCATTAGAATCTTTTCCTAACTTTGAGGCCTGCAGTAGGTACCTACTGTTATCAGTCATACAAATCAGCCTATGAAAGTCCACTGCTTTTTTTTAACGTAAAGGGAAAATCCTCATGGATGCTATGCCGGACTCCTACCGACTAAAAATCCTCACGTAACGCCCAACAGCCTGTGCTTGGGAGCCCCGGGTAAGCCCTCGGAAGGATGTCCCAGGACTCACAACAGACCCACGGCCGCCACTGCGGCCGCGCCCCGACAGTCAACTGCTAGACGTAGGCCTCTCCCAGTTTACACCAGTAGGTAGGTATATACAGCTGAATTACATTACATTTACATGCTACTTAAAATTTTTAATGGAAAATTTCACATTTCATCTTTATATTTAAAAACATCGTGTTTGGCTGTTGACTACCGCTGCCATAGTCCGTGCGATGCGCGATGCTTTGTATGAAGAAAGAAATCAACTTAACATCACTTTCTTTCTTTCAGCAGTTTTTTTTTCTTTGACTAATAAATGATATAACTTGATTTTTCATTATAAATGGAATACACTACACGGGATCTGCGAAATCTTCTGAAATGCATTTCTAACTACAACATACAATCACGACTATCATTTTTGAGGGGGTAGCCACACATTGCCAATAGTTTAGTTAATCCGAGCATAGGTACATACAGGAGGAATCTAACCAAAATATAACATAACAGCCTCAATTGATGAGCTGTAAAGCGTCCGCAATAAAGTCTACAATGGAGGATTCAAACCTGCTAATATTGTTAATGTGAAAGTTTGTAAGGATTTTTGCTTGATAATGCTTCTCTGACACACACTATACGAACATTTAACCTGGTTGCCGAGAAAAATAGACATTTTTACTGTTCTTCCTCTTCTTCTTCGTGTCAATGGTGACAATTAGAATTTTAAAATAGCTAGATCAGCCCAGCCCAAAACTCGACAAGATTGGTTCAGATCCGCAATTGTGCAGGTGTAGGGGCACAGGGAACACAACAGTTAGGTGGTCCATCGACTGCAGAAGTGCACTACAGTCACAGCCCCCGCCCCCCGGGTCCAGGTAACCTCATCCTACCCGGTTCGCCCTACAGCAGCCGACATGGGACCTCAACCTATTTAGGGACTTCCAGGTGGCCCATTTCAGTTCATGCCCGGGTGGTAGGCTTTCAGCAGGCTGGATATTGTCTAGAGGGGGTGCATTTTCCGTGAGCCACCTCTGATTTAGTTACAGTAGTAAAAATGTAGTGTTATTAAAATTAAAGTTTAAGTGTAATGCACTGTTTTTTTTTTTTTTTTTTTTTTTTTTTTATACCACTAAGGTGGCAGACAAGCATACGGCCCACCAGGAGGACTGGTGGTCACCGCAGCCTATGAACGTTTGCAACACCAGAGGCGCCACACTCACGCTGCCGACCCTGTAAAAACCTTCTTAGACCCCTTTTGAAGAACCCCATACTGTAGGCGTTTGGGAAAACCGAGGCAGGAAGATCATTCCACAACCTAAGCGTGCGCGGAAGAAATCCCCCATCGGATCTAACCGTGCTCGAACGCTCCGGACGTAGGGTGTGAGGATGAAATCCCAGTCTATGGCGAGCGGTGCGATGATAGAACGTAGCCGTGGGCATCATGTCAAACAATTCCTCAGAGCAGATACCATTGTACAGGCGGTAGAACACGCATAAGGAGGCAAAGTCTCTCCTGTCGCAAAGAGGTTCAACACCACCCGTCAGTAAAGGATCGTCGACAACTCTCACAGCTCGCCTCTGCACCGAGTCAAATGGACGAAGCTGATATTCAGGTGCCCCCGCCCAGAGGTGACAGCAGTACTCCATGTGTGGCCGCACTTGCGACTTATAGAGAAGCAGTGTTTGCGCCGCAGTAAAGTACCGCCGCGCCCTGTTGAGCACACCGAGCTTCTTGGACGCTAGCTTGGCCTTGTCCTCCAAATGACTGCGGAACTGAACGTCACTGGAGATGTCAACACCAAGAATCCCTATACTTTTAGAGATGGAAAGAGATGTGCCCTGGAATTGTGGCGCTACAGTAATTGGGGCTTTCTTAGCGGTGAAGAAACACGCCTGTGTCTTGGAGGGGTTGAACTGGACAAGATTTTGTCTACCCCAATCGGACACTCTAGTAAGAGTAGCCTCGATTTCAGACACAAGCTGTTCACGACTTTCTTCCACTGCGTCCCGAGAAATACCGGGGCGGCCTGTGTAACAAGTGTCCCCCGTACTGTCGTCTGCATAACAATGAATTCCGTCAATAGACAACATGTCATTGATATGCAGCAAAAACAGAGTAGGGGACAACACTGAACCTTGCGGTACTCCAGCGTTAATGGCCATGCAGTCAGAACAGCTGCCGTCGACAACAGCCCTGATGCTTCTACCGGCCAAAAAGCTGGACACCCATCCGCATAATCTTTCGGTCAGTCCGTAGGAGGGTAATTTATTAAGAAGACCACGGTGCCAGACCCGGTCAAAGGCTTTAGAAATGTCGAGGCTCACTGCTAGAGCCTCGCCCTTACTCTCGATAGCCGTCGCCCATCGGTGTGTGAGGCACACGAGAAGATCGCCCGTCGAGCGACCGTGACGGAAACCGTACTGCCGGTCACTGAGCAGGTCGTTTTCCTCAAGGTACCTCAGGAGCTGTGTATTAATTACACGCTCCATCACCTTAGACAATAGGGAAGTGACGGCTATAGGCCTGTAATTGGCCGGGTCGGTCCTATCACCCTTCTTGGGCACAGGATGCACATACGCGATCTTCCACGACGCCGGGACTTGTCGCATAGAATATGAAAGCGTGAAAAGACGTGTAAGTACCGGACACAACTCTGGACCACACTGCTTAAGTACCACCGCGGGTATACCGTCCGGCCCACTCGACTTATGAACGTCCAGAGAACGAAGCTCCCGTCGGACGTCCCGCTGCGTGAATTTAACTTCCGGCATGGAAGTTCCACACCACGGAACGTCCGGCGGCACAGCACCCCCGTCGCTCATGGTCGAGTTAGCGGCAAAGAGAAAACCCAAAAGGTCGGCCTTCTCCCCGGCACTCTGGGCCAGACTACCGTCGGGTTTAAGCAAAGGTGGTAAACCTGACTGACAGAAGTTTCCCTCGGCAGCTTTGGCAAGCGACCAGAATTCGCGACTCCCTGAAGGGTACCCTGCTAGCCGCTCACCAATTCTGCCGACGAAATCGAATTTAGCCCTGACAATTGCTCTTTTGCTGGCCCTCGAGGCGGCATTTAATTTGCGTTTCACCTCAGAGATGTTTGGATCTGAATTTGCACGTGCCGTGGTCCAGGCTCTGTAGGCAGATTCTTTCAGCATCAACGCTTCTCTGCAGAGCCGATTGAACCACGGTCGCTTTTTTGCTCCTACAGGGATCCAGCGGTTAGGAATGTAGCACTCCATGCCCTCCAAGATCCCCTCAGCGACTGCTGCAGCGCAGGAATCCAGATCGTCTGAGGCAAAACAAAGCCGCCTCCACGGGTACGACGCGAAGAACTCCCGCAGTCCATCCCAGTCTGCTGACTTATAGTGCCACACATGTCGCCACTCCTTGGGCCGAGGTGGTTCAGGCCTTGCGAGTGGCGCATGCGCCCGAATGATACAGTGGTCCGACGATCCGAGCGGAGCATCCACTGAGACATTGTATCCATCCGGACGCGTTGTCAGCAGGAGGTCCAGCAATGCACTATGCTCGTTCTCCTTGTCTGGTATCCTCGTATGGGATTTAACCAGTTGGGAGAACCCATAGGTCAGGGCAAATTCGTGTGCAGCTTTCCCCACAAAGTCGGTCATCCGGGAGCCCAACCAGTCAACATGATGACCGTTGAAATCCCCCAGAATCACTATCTCCGCAGAGGGATACTGCTCAATCACCTTGTCAGTCGATTGTTGCAGGTGGTCAAAAAGGCGAACTGTGTCCGTGTTACCGCTGTGAGACCTGTACACGCACGCGAGGATCCGAGTGTGGCCCCCGTGATCCACGCGCGCCCATAACGTAGACAGGTCCCTGTCTTCAAGGCTTGTAAGACGGCGACAGCAGACATCACCACGGACGTACATACATACCCCGGCTTTCGGCCTGAAGTTGTACTCAGGCTTATAGCCTGGGTACATTAAGTAAGATGTATCGCCCGGGCATGAGATCTGCGTCTCCGTCAAGAAAAGAAGAGTCGGCTTCGCAGTTTCGAGATGGTGGTGGACTACATTGAGGTTCTTATGCATACCTCTGATGTTGCAAAGGTCCATGTAAAGTGTGGACGACGATGCCGCTGTGTAAACTCGTTCTCTTTTTCTTCTTCTAGCCATGTTGTATTTAGGAAAGGGGGTTAGAAAAATGAAGGGATGCCTGTGTGCCGGTGGCGCAAGAGACTAAGTGAGACTCTAACTAACCAAAGGCAGACAGAGGTAGTGCGGTAGATTGGCACGGCGTACGGAAGGGCCCCCGGTCCCCCCCCCGATGCAGTGGCCACGTCCACTCCGGTATCCTCCTCCGGCACGACCACAGCACCAGGGACTTTACACAGGCTGCTGGTTCAGCCTCCTGGGGCGGAGATTATGTAATCCCCAGGTTCGGGTTCCGTACAGCCTGCGGGCGGTCAGCGGTCAACCGTTTCACCGGGTCTCCCTGACCGCCGTACCAATATTCCGCGCCTCTATCCGCCAATGGAGACAGATTAAGCCTCTGGTCTCACCGTCACCGGCACAGAGTCACCCCAATGAGCTCTGGAACCCTGCTAACCGACGGAGAACATAACCCAACCGGAGTCAGGCTACTATTACCGCGGTCTTCTGCAGGGCGGAGGTACTGCCCCAGGCGGGCTGCTCACCGAACGGAGTACCGTTATGCCCTTCCTCCTAATGTGGGCTTTTTCGTTAATCCCTAAGATATTGAATCTTAGGGATCTGATTGAAGAAGCCACTACTGTACCCTCAGGGTGTAACGTTAGCTCCATGAGAAGCAACGCATGACCCCTAAACCCCGAGGGGGAAAAACTGTTGCTTAAGGATTATCCCGGGATGATAGTGTATTCGGTATGTGTGAAATAAATAAATAAATAAAATAAGATAAATGTTCATTACTACTAAATCATGCTTTCTCCGCTGAAGGGATAGGGCTGAAATTTGGTACAGGGTTTTGTTTATCCAGGTAAAAGGTTCCCATGAAAAGTCGAAACGGGGACTGAATTTCACTCGGGGCAAGACCATAGCATCAAACTAAATATGAAAGTTTGTAAAGATGATTGCTTTGGATATTTGGATGTTTGTTATCCCTGGAATACCTATGTTCCCATGGGAAACGGGAGCGGGACCTTAATTTCCCGCGTGCAAAGAAGCGGACGAAGCTGCCATCAGTTAGTTATAAATATTTACTAAGTAAAACCTGAACCTTTGTTTATTTGTTGACTTGACCTAATAAATTATACATTTGGCAATGGTCTACCTTATTTATGTTATGCTATCGAATTTAAATTCAAGTCCATTCTATTAAAAGCAATAAATTTTGGCAAAACACCATTGAAATTAATCTAATCAAAGGTCATTTTTGCGTATTAATTGTTTCTTTGTAACATATAATAATTATGGGGATTCTTAAAAACTATTTACATCGTTTGAAACCTCGAGTTCCATATCAATTTGGCCAAGGAGAAACTGTGGGTTATGGGGTGCGAGGCGAACCTACTGAGATTTCCGTGGTTTAAACCAGTTATTCTAAGCACAGAAAAGACAAAAGCAATTTAATTATTCCGTGATTCTAAGCCAATTATTGGCTAACAGACGATGTCAGAGTAAAGTGAAAGAATAGTAAAAAATCCGACTAACCATCGTGGTAGACACATGATAATGATTGGATAGGCCTACGTCCAGCACCGTGATGCGATAGGCAGATTTCATGATTGACGTACGGTACCTTACCCGGTTACAAGGTGAGGCCGTAGTGGTAGCCGTAGGTCTGTTGGGAGTCCTGGGGTATCCTTCCGAGGGCTTACCCGGGGCTCCTAACTAGGATATTGGGCAGGATACAATTCGTATGTCACTCTAATCGTTTTTAAAAATGGAGCAGAACATAGTGTGATTTCCTTTAGCACTTGCATGATTTCAACTATCACACGGTCGATAGAATGATATTACATAATTGAATGTACCCTCTTTTCGCATTGTTCATTCAGTTGACCAGTTCATATGATAGAAATACTGAGATTTTCAAGTAAATCAATCAATCAAAACAGCCACGCCTCACAGTCTCCTTCATAGATGATACAATATACTGGGTAGTCTCTGTACAAAGGTTGGCAGTAAGAGATTTCCTTGATCGATAAAGCCGCCAATATCTAAGCCTATAAATAAGCACCGTATATTATCTGTAGTAAAAAGAAATTTGGATTATCTTCAATGAGTAATAATTTACTAAAGAAAACATCATAAACTTATCTCTTTATCAATGCTTAAAGATTACACATCCGATTGTCAATATTTTATCAATATTGCATCATGTTAGTTGCAACAGTTACCGAATATTTCAAGTTCAACTTTAACTGTAACATAGGTTTATCTTTACTTTTACTGTCGTCAGGAGCATACGAAGTTAAGTATCAACGTCATACGTCATTTAAAGACACGTCATAACCTTCAACATCGAATTTCAACATGTGGAGGTGTGTCAGTAGGTAAAATATTATCTTTGGTGTATCTGCTGCAACTAGGAAAGGAAATGAATAAATTTTCTCAGTCAGTCACTCTTGTCATAGTGGTCGTGGCTACTGATGAGCAGGAGATCGGCATGCCGTCGCCATCTTCTTTTGGGGCTGTGGCACATCTCACTATGTCCCTCCACTTTTGGCGATGTGCGGCACTGCGAAAGCATCGTACTGAGGTTGACTGAGTAGCAGTTCTAACAAGATCCATACAGCGGGTTGGGGACTGACCCCGTTACCTTGTGCCCTCCATTCGGCCCTGTATCACTAGTTTCTTTATTAAGTCCTCGTTTCTGGAGATGTGTCCAAGGAACTTCAGTATTCGTAGCTGAATAATCGTCGATAACCTATCCTTTATATGAAGCGTCTTGAGGATAGTATTGTTGGTGCGGAAGGCCGTCCAAGGTATTTTTAAAAGACGTCTCCAGCACCACATCTTTCAGAGATCATCTAACCCAAATTAAAATATAAGTTTGTGCTACGGGACTTAGGCGACGGATAGACATTTTTTTTATTTATTAATGATCAACATAATACAATTTATTATGTCTATAACAGGTATCTTTTACAGTAACTAAGCTCGCTTAAACTGTAAGGTTATATTTCTAAATAGTAAATACATACATTTCATACAAAAAACATTCAAACTCCGAAACGAACATTCGTGGATCACACAAATATTTGAACCGACCCATGTAACGAACCCGGGACCTCAACGTGGCTGGTGGTTTCACTACCGAAAGCGCCATCGAGACAAAGAATGAGCCTACAATCTCTTCTATCGCAGCAAATCTTACTTTACTTCCTTTCGTCATAGTGTTAATAATTTAATAATACATATCGATACCCACACGTACTTATGATACCATCAGTACCTATTAATGATAGTGTATCCTTTGCTGAATCTAATTATACAGATTTAACTTTTATTTTTGGCTCGCGATAAAATAATACATACCTACATAATACTTACATTACATTTTTCATAAAGTTAACCGCCATGTATTTTATTTGATAAAGGTTTTTATATCATGTTTTCTCTCTCTTGTTCCAGGTCGCTATTGATGGCGTTACCTAATAACCGGGGCGACTGGTATTTATATTTTTGGCTAATATACTGCAAAATCTATTCAGCTATTATATGGTTGTTCGGCAATCACTGCCGTGGCTCTGATAAGACTCGTTCAGTGATAGCCGCTGGAGTTGGCGGACAGTCGCCTGGAGGCCTTCACAGAGTGCGCACGCGTCGTCGAAGAGCGCAGCAAACTCGCGTCAAACACATCGTTGCTCTAGCAAGAAGACCATCACTGAGAAGAATTGTAATGGCACCTGGAGCTCATAACCCACACGCAATGATGGAAGATAAGGAGAAAGCTCTTCACGGCGCTCTGGCAACCGGTGAGTGCCTTGTTTGAATAACGTGTTTTGGTCAAAACAACAAAATTGTGCTGTGGCGTACAAATTTCATTAGTATTATAAGACTGCTAGTTGTTTTAATGAATAAAGAAGTCAAATCATCGCACATATCGTTTTGTAATGGAACTTCAATTAATCTTACTAATATTATAAATGCGAAAGTTTGTGAGTGTGGATGTTTGTTACTCTTTCACGCTCAAACCGCTGAACTGATCGGGCTGAAATTTGGTACAGAGATACATTATAGTCTGGAATAACACATAGGCTACCTTTTATCCCGGGAATAACTTCCCGCGGGAACAAATTTTACGCGGGCGAAGCTGCGGGCATCAGCTAGTATTTAATAGTTACAAAGATAAGTCAAAGTGTATTGATTTTTTGTTGACATTGACACACCTCCACACATAAGGTTGAATGTACATTCGCTATCTATTTCAATACGAATTATAAGGATTCTCAGTTACTAGTGCAAAACACAAATACAGATTAAAGCAACAGTGTTGTTGCTGCATTGTTGCAGAATCTTATCAAAATGCATAATCCATAGAATACTTAGCACAATCAAATAAACTTATGGCTTATGGCAAGTGCAACGTATTGACGCAGAATCAAGAAACAATTTGACGAATGACTTCCTAGTTGCTTTGACGTTTTCAAGGAGAGACCTAACAAACTGCAGAGTAACAAGGAAACTACAATGGATAGTAAAACGTGCAAAAAAATGGTCTTACTCATTATAGAAATAGGCCTCAGGGCTTTCATACACTTCAAATAAAACGATACCGGCAGTCTTCCGGTTACATTTAAGTTAAATTTATAACGCTGGCTGAAGCATGTAGTGGTTGCTTATGACCATTTACGATTTCGATTTATACTTACTTATCTCCATTGTGATTGAATTTTGTCATTGTCGCTGTTGAAAAAGTAGATTTTGTCTCCTGAAATACTTTGATATCAATTTCAATATCATTGAATATGGTTAGCGGAAGCTAAAGTCTAATATTTGGCTGCAATACACTGTTTTCCTCGATTGATAACTGGAAGTACAATACAATGCTCCTGAGGTATCGGTCCTGCAAAATATGAAGATTTCTTTAAATGCCTACCTAGTTACCTACACACTTATTTATTCTCGCTATCACTTTGATTTCTTATGCCAACATTTGCTTAGCCTAGATTTGTTCTATGAAAATTATCATCGTCTGAATCAGTTTATTCTCTATTGACTATTCTGCCAATTGGTTTATAGATATTTTCCACTTTGTGACATTTATTTACGAGCGTTTCCGTGCTGAAGCGCTCGTGGCCCCGCGGACTCAGTGTTCTGTAAACGATCACTGCAGTAAGCAACATTTACTATGGCCGAATATGGATGGGTGACCACCACGTGGACCACTTTGTGACATTTATTTACGAGCGTTTCCGTGCTTCGGAAGGCACGATAAGCCGTTGGTCCCGGTTGTCAGTAAATGACAGTCGTTAAGCCAAGTTGAAGGCCTTACGGGCGGCTTGAAAAATTTCAACTGTGGGTCGTCACAACCTGCGCCCGGGTCGGCAGCGCGTGTGTAGCGCCTCTGGTGTTGCAAACGTCTATAGGCTACGGTTACCAACCTTCCGGTGGGCCGTAAGCTTGTCTGCCACCTAAATAGTATAAAAAAAATAGAACATTTTGATTAATTTCGTCATTTTCTGTTATTTAGTACCTACGTAATAAAATTGTTCAAACGTTATTAAAGCTAAGTCTAAACTTATTTGCCTAATTGTAAATAAACACAATCATTGTTATTTATTCTGCACTCCGAGAATTCGTTCCATTTGGCCTGTTTTCTACGCCTGTTTACCAACGTATTTTGTCTAAAAAGCTGAATAATCCTAACGTAGATAGTAATATAATAATTTTCCTGTAAGTTCTTGGCATAGTATCAAAATATCTTGAATAACCTGAGTAGAAATCATGAAGATAATGTGATTAAAGGTAAAGTTTTCAGATGTATAGATACTAGGGCATTTTTGAGAGTTCCAGCTATCATTCTTCTGAAACTTTGAGTCTTAGCTTTTGTTTAAAATCTTGCGGTTACTGGGCTACAGAATTTCACTACTTCATGGCTAATTAGGCCTCTCGATAACAGGTCTCAGTGGCATAGTGCCAGTAACGCACAGTCAGATGTGACTACATTTTCGCAGAATCGATTGATTTTTGCTTTAGCTTTGGAAAGTATTCACCACAGATAAGTTATCAGTTATGGGATGGGTATCATTAATCATATGGATGGATTAATGCAGTATTTACACCACTTGTAATACAAACCTTTATTGCTTAAAAGGCTTGTCATGTAGTTATGATAACGTGGATAGAGCCTAACATAAGTAAATGAATGGCCAAAGTTACACAAACTACTAACAACTTAAAGCTATTGTTTACTCAGATGACTGCATCTAAATTATGAGGAGAAGCGAGGACATTGCAGTAAAGCATTCGTTGTTATTTATGGACATATTTCAATGAGGCTCTTAGTATCTAAGTTCAGCTGCTTATCTGAACAATCATAGTAAAAACCTTGACTCAGTACTACACAGTAGTAGAAAGGAGCATTAGGATTGTAGAGGACTTTATAGAAGAGATGAAGACGGTTTGGGTGGGAGCCGCTTGAGTTCCTGGCGAAAATGTGAGACATGATCATATTTTTTAAAATTAAAATTATGGAGCGAATGCATAGATTATTATTATTACAGTTTTATGACGATAGAAATCTTCTGATCGATTTGAAACATTAGTTTACTAAGTGTAAACGTAGCAGACATAGCCATTTATTCCTTGTCATTGTTTCCACGAAGCGAATTCAGAATAGCACTAATTACAAGTGCACTTAATTATCTACCTTAAAATCAGGAGCATAAGAAACTAGGTTGAATTTCAAAGGTGACCTCCTTCACGTTGACACAAATCCATTAGAGAAAATATTTCAGTGTCAATTTACAAAAATAGGCCAACATTTTCCCAAAACTACAAAATGATAAAGAAGTCCTGGCTGTTACCGATCTGAAGACAGAAAACAAAGCGAATTAATTTCGGCGATCATCAATATAGCCGAGATCAGTTGAAGCCCTGGATCGCGTTAGCAAAGTTCTCGCGACGAAGCATCATAGGCATTAGGTAGGGGGCTTCATCCCGCGCCAGGTGCGATCACCATCCTGGTCGAAAAATCCTCCCTTTGTGTCGAAGGAACATAATAAAACTAATGCCTCACCCCTTTCTCCACTTAAGTTTTATTTACTTCATAACTGGGTTTAAAAATGGATGTGGTGGTTGGTGGCTGTAAACTTATTCTTCTAGTTCTAATTTTGATACTTATTCAATTTTATAACTAAATCTATTACTAATTTTTTCAACACAAGTAATGGTCATGAAAACAAATCACATGCCAAACTACTACAGCTCATTATAATATGACTCAATTTTATTTAAATCGGTCATACGCAAGGTTCAAGGTCTACCTTCCTATTCTGTTTGATTAACCTGACACAAAATTGACCTAACAATTTGTACCTACTCCTTATCGACTGAATATAATACACCTACATTATAAAATACAAAAATATACCTAATTTAAGTACCAATCATATTTTTGCCATACCGATATTGATATCTGTTGCCAAGGGTCACGATAACCAATATAAGTATGAAGAGTAATCACTACTCAGGGTCAGGACGTCTGCACTGGCAGCATTTCAATCTAGACTCGTGATCTCCTTGGTCGAGTTTCAAAGACTTTACGCATCCAAACTCCTCGCTATGGAACCCAGCATCTTTATTTCTCTTTTTGGCTAGTACTACTTTATCATTATCCTTGTGATTTGGGAGTAATAGCCTAGGAAGCTGACCAATATCTTAGGCTTTTATACCAGACCCTTCACCATCATAACTTGCAGGTCGAGTTTACTTGGCCCAGAAAGTCTTTTTCATAGGCATCGTTTTGGCAAGCTAATTATACAAAGAAGAAATATATTTAGCTCGCCAAAACATACCCGCTGTCTGATGGAGAGCCGTGACGACATATAGCGATTGAAGGCCACTGTCTCAGTCTACAAGACTGTGGTATGGTCCTTAAGTTAGCGGCTTCTTAAGGTTACTCCTCAAAACTTCTTAGATAGAAAATTATGTTACGTGATCATCATGCCATAGATAGAAGAAAGTCATGCTGTGGTATCGTGTCAGATTTCGTGACTTAGTAACAGTTGCTACCGCCTTTCTTTGATTCCGTATTACAAAGATATCATAATCGTATCGATGTTCACTTCGATCTCGTGTGTTTATAGAGATTACGTAGTTACTATCCAAATTTATAATCAGTCATTCAGTCCATATTTACGAATGATCTGTTTAAAGTAGGTACGTATAGATATTTGCCAGCGATTTCAAAAAATATTTGAGTCATAAAAGTGATCTGACCAGAATAAGATAATAGTACTATGTACTGTAGAATAAGATAATAATCACAATGTTGTAGATGATCTTGTAATTGAAGTATACCTAAACATATAGTTCAGCAAGGTCAAAATCTTAAACGATTATCTTCTAAATAAACGAATGACGTTAGAGCCACACCTCCGCTTAAAAATCGTCAATAGTCTGCTGAGCGTATCAAGAAACACTTGAATTTCATAACTATGATAATATCTTGATAAAGAAAATAGCACGATAAACTTAATTAATACATCCCGAAGGAAACTTTAGGGAAATGAACTGTATTTTAAGGGAAAAGAGAAAGTCTGGTACAATTATAAAAACTACATTAGAAATATACCTACATGATGATGGTGATTAGAATGGGTAGCTTCATCATCATTCATAAATACTCCAAAACGAGTCAAAGGACAAAGAATTAAAAGAAGATGTGAAGAGTTCTGATGAGAACACTGTTTCAGTTTTCGTCTATTATCTACGTTATTCTACTAAAGCAGGTTCTTCAGCAATGTTATTTATTACTACCAGAGGCTACTCAATATTACAATCAAAGGCCAAATCAACTCTCCTAGCAATAGCAATAGAAAATATAACTGCTTCGTCATTGATAACATTGCAAATACTTTTTGTTAATTCTTAATCTATGACAAAAACAGACTTGCATGTTGTACCCCACAAAGCTATCAAATTCAGTGTTGCTATGCTTGTTATCAAAACAATTATTTGCCAACGAGTACTAAGACTTGAATTCGTATGAGTACGAATGATATAATTATGATAAAATTGTTTTTAATATGAAACAATCTACTATTTAAAACAAAGTCGGGTTACTTCCAACACTTACGAGTAGGTATAACCTGAGCACCGATTTTTTTGATTTGTTTAAGATTTGTCTACACCTCGAACAGGTAAAATAAGCGAAAAAGGAAATAGGAAATGTCTTATTCTATAGCAAAGCGAAGTTTGCAGGAATCACTTAATTTGAAATAAGCTTGATACGATACTACTACAAGCTACTACGAAAATTAAAATCTTAATAATTGCAACAACATGAAATATTAACGCGATTGAAATTCACTTTATATAACGGTTTGGTTTATGTTATGCTAAATGAAACTTTCACGGTTATAAGAAATTTGATGTCGGTAGTCGATAACATTGACATTGAAATAGCTAACAATAATAAATTAGATATTATGTTACTTAAAACGTTATAGGTATTTTATGGCCTATCGGTTCTCGACGAAGGGAAACTAAAAACAGTGCGCGATATTTTCTATAATATCTATTTTGGATCTTAAAAAATTAAATAGGATACTTAAGTCCTTTTATCCAACTGATGTTGTGTGTGACCTAGAAACTTATTACCTACTAAAATGTTATTAACAAAAACTGCTTTGTCATAAATTTCACAATCATCTTGCCTACGAAGTCAAGTCGTGACTTTTGCGTCTGTTTACATACACGTAAATATTATCTAATTACTAGCGGATGCGCGCGGCTTCGCCCGCGTGTAATTTGATTCCCGTTCCCGCTTCCCGTGGGAACATTTTCCCAGAATAAAAAGTAGCTTATGTGTTATTCCGGACTATACTCTATCCCTGTACCAAATTTCAGCCAGATCCATTCAGCCGTTAGAGCGTGATTGAGTAACAAACATCCAAACATCCAAACATCTTCACAAACTTTCACATTTATAATATTAGTAGGTTAGTAGGATTAGTAGGATAGTAGGATTCTGTAAAATAGTGCTGATATGGAGTCAAAATAGTTTACTATATTATAAATATTATAAACCTTAATAAAATAACTAAATAAATGACGACTAAAAATGACGGAATTGCACAAAATGAACATTTTACAGAGTTGCTTTCGTAGAATGATGTTCAGACACTCCAGACCAAAATGACTTGTTTATTTTTAGTATCGTGATGTCAGGAACGAACGGAGCAATCTGGTTTAGAATACGCAAAAAGTCACATTGAAACGCCTGGAAACTAAGGAAATATCTTACTAATATCATAAATGCGAAGGTTTGTGAGTGTGGGGATGCTTGTTACTCTTTAATCTGTGTTATAAAAGGCAAAAGTGCAAAGCTAGGTGTAGTTTTCCGAGACTAAACTGGCAATCACGTTGAGTTACACGCATTAGTAACGGGGTTAGAGATAGCTGATACCGAGACGCGACGGTGGTCAACAGACAGACAGATAATAAAGGGTTAGTTTTAACTCCGTTTTTACTATTCATCGTGTAAGCCGTTCATTAATATTTACGTTACAATCAAAAGAGCTGTCGTCTCTTTCATTTGGAATCCAAGTACTACCACCACTCTATAGAATAGGAAAGACATCAACTCTAATATAACGTACTTAGTTAAAAAAACAGTTTGCGATGTAATATTCATTGAATTGACAAGCAAGTTATTGTAGGTAATATTCATTTAATTATTTTGTTTATTCGCAGAATATCTAATTGTTATGAAACGCAATGCATGACGTTGAGTGCATGACGCGTGTCATCAATCATGAACTAGTATCGTGATTGTGACTCAATTATTGATTAGCTTGATTAACTTCTTAGGGAAAAGTTCAAAGATGTGTTTTGTTAGTGGGTACTTTGTTTGGGTTATTGTTTTTCAAATAGAGTCGTACTTACCTTTTTGGTTACCAACTAAAGTAAAAAGTCACTAATTATATAATATGATAAATTAGGTACCATAACCACTAGGAATATGCCGTGAGCCCGTGATAAACGTATCCAAGAAAGAAAAGGAAAGAAAGAAAAAACCATTTATTTCTACGACACCACTTTTCTACAACATCCACAATGAATTCTACATGATGTGATACAAAAGTCATATAAATAAAATAGATTTATTTTATGTGAGATGAAACGAACTACTTAAATGTTGGTAAAGTTTTAAATATTTTTATTTTTATAATAATGAGTGACTACGTGAAGGACAAAAATCTGATCCTCTCCAACAATACAAAAGTAATAGAAATAGAATCAAGTTCTGACCTCCTGACATCCTACCTAAAGGATAATAAGTATGAAATGACGACGTGAACAATGTGTATCGTATACTTTGAACATGTAATATTAGTACCTATACATAACCCCCCTAGGCCGCATTGGTAGTCGTAGGTCTATTGGGAGTCCTGGGGACATCCTTCCGAGGGCTCACCCGGGGCTCCCAACCTTAGACTGTTAGGTAGGATACGTGTGGTTTTTAGTCGGTAGGAGTCCGGCATAGCATACCTCTAAGATTTTCCTCACGTTAAAAAAATATGCGTACCTACCTACCTATAGATAACTCTAGTAAAGGAGCTCAGCATGTGCCATTTTATAAGACACTATCCGTCTAATGGAAAGCCATGAAAACATATAGCAAATTGAAGGACACCCTCACAGTCTACAAGACTTGGCCCTCAGGTTGGCAGCCCAATGATGTATCTTCACGCTCTGCTTGAAGAACCCGGGGTTGTAAGTGGAGGAGTAATCTCCGGCTTACTTTAATTGCAATCATAGATTTTTTTGCGTGTTTGTTCCTTCCTATTATAATATCGATATGCATCTTATCTTCATCTTCATCCATATTCGTAACTGAAATGTCGTAACTAGTTTTTTTTTCTTTCTTATGGCGATACTGTTTTCCGCCAAAGACTCAGTTTGGATTTGGTAAGTGTTTATGCGGTCCACAGTTTGTAACTAGTTACAAGAAAATAATTATTTTTCGTGGTTTGGTAACTTCAAGTCAACTTTTACCGGCAATTTGGCATGACGACTGAGTCTCATTTTATCTACTTAATAAATGTTAAGGTTCTTTACTACCTAGTGCATAGTTTTAAAAGTATTCATCGATTTCCTCAACACGCAATCGATCAGACGCCGTAAAACGTGACTATACTAGTTTAGAGAAGTTAGCTAGAACTGTAGCAGTTAGAAATGAAAATACATAATTCACTAGTGTAAATAACAAAATAATACCTATGTAACCCCAATTTGAATGTAGGTACTTATCTTAAATTTTGTAATTATTTAAAGGACCTTTCATATTTGTGTTAAGCTCATATTGAAATGTTAATATATTTTGTTTCCCACGATAAGTACAGTAATAGTCTAAAAATCATCAAGCTTGCTCAAATCCTGTCTTTCGTTAATGGGCACAAAAAATTATCTTAGCTGAAAATGTGCAAGTGCAAATAATAAACAGAGAAATCAAAGCGCTAGTGTCGTATCAAAAAGTCGTAATACATCTCAACGTCTATAATTGACCATAGACGAAAATAGTTCGAATGTTATAAGCAGATTGCGCGAGACTCGTTGCCTAACATTCGAGAGATAAAAATAATCGCAGTCAATAAATGTCAATGAGGGCGTTGGCTGTTGTCGTCATAAATGGTAGACCTTGTTGCTATACATATTCTTTTAATCTGAGACATAATATATCAAACGGTCGGGTCTCGGGTCCCGCCCATAAAATGTTAGATTATAAAGTACTAGCTGATACTCTGGGCTCTGCGTGAATGGTTAAATTTCCTGTACCCACGGGGAGTTGTTCCTGGGTTAAAAGTAGCCTTTCTGATGATCTGAACTTTCTGAATCTAGTACCTTAAAGTCATTAGAATCCATTCAGTAGTTTTGAATAAATAACAAATATCCATCCATACAAAATTTCGCGTTATTTAGTATGGTGTGGAGTTTCAAACAACAGCTCAATTGTTTCAATTGAGTCGTTATTTGATATCATTATTACTGACGTAGTAGCTGATGTAGTCAAGCCTTCTTATTGGTCGTAATTGGAATGTTTACTTGTAATTGTAACCCAAAAAAATCCATGTAAGTATAGCCCGTTTGCTCGCTTTGCTTTTGCGAGTTTGCCGGTCGCCTGCCTACGTCTCTTCACCAGCCTCTACGCCAGCGACAAACTTAGAGCGAACGGGTAGAATAGGTAGTTGTATTAGTCGATGTAGTCTACAAAATTTAACATCTTGAACAGATAAGGGACACCGACACACCTCCAATGTTAATCTAATCATATAACATCACATTCATCACGCATAAATCAACCGTTTCCATCATGTAAAGTTCATTTTATGAGTTTATGTCAACAATGTGACAGAAATGACAATATTAATCACAAAGAAATTTAAGGTACACAAATATGAATGTTATTGCAAATTCTCTGGCAGGTGTACGAGTAAATAGTGAAACTCGAAATAATATTGTGGTCTCTGTTGATGTTTTTAAAGACAGTGCCATTGACGTCTAGAATCTACTTCATAACAGTAATTTATATTCAAATAGGAAATTTCGGTACAATATGTTCTATTTGAGATATAATTATCCTGACGTCATCTCCGGCGCAAAAAATATCGTAAATGTTGACCAAACTAATCATAAAAAAGTTGATTTAAATATACAGATAATACTTATAATCATATTTGCACATAATGTTAATAAACGAACACAATACTCACGCCTTTACTATTAATAAGAATGTAAACCTACTCAAATCATGATAAAAAAATAGAAAAACTATTTTCAGCGTGATGTAAATTTTCACAAAACGTGGCAAGGGAGGCGTGTCTTGTGTTCGGTGTTCTTATTGGTCCACATAGTCAGTCGTACCATATCAACAATTTGGTGATGCCATTTTTATAAATTGCTTAAGGGTATTGACACCACTCGACTGGTTTTTACTAGGTACTTTATATCATTTGGTATTTGCCAACTTTGAGTGGATATTTTTTGCTGAGGGACTTATCTTTGTAGGAAGATTAGTTTTAACTTTAACGGGTTTAATGTCTTCACAACCTGCATTATCTATATTTTTTCTTCAACTCTTTAAATTATATTTTTAAAGAAGCTTCTGTAATTTGAAGTTTTTTTTTATAATGTCAAAGTCAAGTTAGGTACATCCGTAACCTACTTTAACGAGTTTAATTAATGCTTCATAAATTAATTTTCATTACATACTGTCGTTACCTTGATTTATGATTTCTTGGCAACTTTTTTGTCATTTTTAATTTTTTTTAAGTTACTATCAAGCTTTTGTTACTTTTTTTTCACGATCTTATTTTAAGTGGTAAGGCCGATGTCACAAGCGAACCAAATAGACCTTCAAACATACATTGTTAGCACTCGTTAGTTCAAAAATAGCAGATAGTCGCTAGCTTCTATTTTTATACTTGCAACGGGATTGTTAAACACACAGTTATAAACTCATAGTTACAGTGACATTAAAATTTAATCTATGAAACTAACAGAACCATATTTATTTTCTCCCTTCGCCGTGGAGACGATGGGCAGTTGGGGTGCAGATGCAAAGAATTTAATTAAGGAATTGGGACATCGGTTAAGAGTTAAGACAGGAGACTCTCGCTCCGGATCGTATCTGGTGCAAAGGTTGGCCATCGCTATCCAGCGTGGCAATGCCGCCTGTGTAATGGACACCTTCGCACCGCATACGTTAAGGGGCGAGTTATGTAATTAAAATAAATTAGTTTTAATAAATTGTATTATATTTAATCAATTTATATATTCAATCTATGAAATTAATAAAATTAACTATTTTCAAGTGATGGACGCGTTTATTTTTAGACATAAGTAGCGCGAAGGAAACTTCCTAATCACATCTTGACCCCAAAGTTATCTCTAATTGAGAGCTCTGACACCTAGCGTTTACGAAAATATTTTCTTCACCTAAGACGATTATGTAATCGATGCAAAAAAAAACAAAAGTGCTGATATGACATTATTATAAACTTGAATTTCTACGAGTACTTACACTAGGTACTTACCTTTTTAAAAATATTATAAATGTGAAAGTTTGTGAAGATGTTTGGATGTTTGTTACTCAATCACGCTCTAACGGCTGAACGGATTGGGCTGACATTTGGTACAGAGCTTATAGTCTCAACTTATAGTACAATACATATGCTACTTTTCATCACGGGAATATATTCCCACGGGAAGCCGCGAGCTACATCTATTTATTTATAAGTCGTAAAGGAAGAGGTCTTTACTTCCTGATAATTATACATAATATAAAGGTAGGTAAGTACCTACCTATGTAATTTTTTAGACACATTGGTTCTAAGATTGTTGTTGTTTAATGTTATTTTCCTTTTCGTATTGAAAGTTACTTTTATCGAGAGTCGTATGAAATATATTCTCTTTAAACCGGCACCTCATTCGGACATTAAATTTTCGACAATTTTCTATCAAGTCTAACGTCTAACAGTAATTGAGTCTCTGATAACTTATAAGATTTTCTAAATTCCTTGTCTATATTAACTTTAATGATCACATTTCTGTCCATATAATGTCGATGTCTTTAATAGGAGATATCTATAAGTTTGGTTATGTAATAGATATTAATGGAAAATATTCTAATGGGAGGCAAGAATTATTTCCATCACATATCTCAGAAACTTGTATTACTGGATGGAGCGCGCATAAACAATGAATAATCATTTGACCCGGACTCAACATCGGGTAAGGTTCATGATAGCGTAAGGCCGGGTTTCCACTGACGCGGAGCGGGGCGGAGAGGAGCTTAGCGGTGCACGAATTGACCAATCACTATGCTCGAAATCTCCGCTCCGCTTCAATGGAATCAGCACGAGCGGAGTGGAGCAGAGCTGAGCGGATATTCATAGTAAAAATACTGCGAGGCGATGGGGTGCGGAGGACAGCGGGGCGGTGCCGTGAGGAGGACAGCGGGGCGGTGCCGTGCGGAGGACAGCGCGGCGGTGCCGTGCGGAGGACAGCGCGGCGGTGCCGTGCGGAGGACAGCGCGGCGGTGCCGTGCGGAGGACAGCGCGGCGGTGCCGTGCGGAGGACAGCGCGGCGGTGCCGTGCGGAGGACAGCGCGGCGGTGCCGTGCGGAGGACAGCGCGGCGGTGCCGTGCAAAGGACAGCGAGGAAGAGCGGAGCGGGATGCGTGGGGGATTCGTTATCTTCGTCTTCAAGTAGAGAAAGATATGAAATATTGCTTTTTAGGGTTCCGTAGCCAAATGGCAAAAACCGGAACCCTTATAGACTCGTCATGTCTGTCTGTCTTTCTGTCTGTCCGTCCGTACGTCACAGCCACTTTTCTCCGAAACTATAAGACCTATGCTATTGAAACTTGGTAAGTAGATGTATTCTGTGAACCGTATTAAGATTTTCACATAACACTAGAAAAAAGCAGTAAATTTTTGGGTTTTTTTTCATTAATACGTGTGCGGTATCTATAGACAGGTCTTCTAAAATGCTATTGAGGTTTCTAACATAATTTTGTTCTAAATTGAATAGTTTGCGCAAGAGACACTTCCAAACTCCAAACTTCCTCTAACTTCTAAACTAAGATAATGATAAATCTAAAAAAATATATAAAGTACATTGCCGTAAAAACTTCCAACGAAAATTGGTATAAACGAGATCTAGTAAGCAGTTTTTTTTAAACGTCATTTTCACCTAAAAAAAATCACTACCACAGCGAACGTGTTAAAACATCAATCAAAGTTACAACGAACTACAAGAACTTTTATACTATGGTAGGTACTTGCTGCTACGGAACCCTTCATGGGCGAGGCCGACTCGCACTTGGCCGGTTTTTCTATTTGAGATAGTCTTTCAGAGAGATTGAGTGTAACTGAGCGAAAAAATGCGTGATTACTAAAGTATGCTCCGCTCCGCTCCACTCCGCCACGCTCCACTCCGCTCCGCTTCAGTGAAAAAACTGACCACTTTTCACCGCTCTTCACCGCTCCTCTCCGCCCAGCTCCGCTTCAGTGGAAACACTGACCACTTTTCACCGCTCTTCTCCGCTCCTCTCCGCCCAGCTCCGCGTCAGTGGAAACGCGGCCTATTGCTTGCATATGTGTCTGGGCTTATAATTATTCCAGACGGATCTAATTACACATTAAACTATATTGAAGCCATTTTAAATTGGACACACCCACATAAATCTTGATAGTACGAGTATGCCAAACAATATTTCTTACTGTCTATTACGTAACCTTCTTATCGCTATATAAATTTAGGTTTTTATTCAGCGTTTTTGTTGAACATGTTGATTAGAAGTTGTTTTAAATAGAGTTAGGTATATGTTAGGGACCTGCTAGTCACCTTCATTATATTTTTTTAAAATTAATTCGCTTATGTGTTCGTTATAGTACCTATATCATTCTTGAGTCTCTATCGCTGACTAGCTTATGCCCGGCGATTTTGCCTATCAGTATATCATCATTTAATTTCTATCAGGGTCAAAGTTTTCAAAAAGCCTCAAACGAATGTTATGAATGAATTTTATGTACTAATCAGTTCAGCGATTTGTGCTATTTGTTGATAAATCAGTCAGGCGCGGTTTCTCTTTATATTTTTACATTGATATTGTTAGATATATTTTCGTCCCCAAAAATTTAAGCAGGTTTTATTTAGGTATCATCTACGATAGTGTCTTTGTTGCCTCTTGCATTTTACTCTTCGAAAATAATATTCCAGTTATTTTTCGACACATTTTCAACATTCTTATAATTATTTTTCTTTGTCCGCAGTGCGATCAAGTCGTATCAGCCAGTTTGCGCCTCTGCTGATCGCGCTCGTGGGACTCCCAGCGCGTGGCAAAAGCCAGTTAGCACACCGCCTCTCCAGACATCTGAATTGGAATGGAGAGAGCACCAAAGGTAAATAATAATAAGATAGTATTAATAAGCTAGAAGAAGAAACTATGGTGGGTGTTGGAATTTATTAATTCTATTCGTCTTTGGGTCTGTTGGGGCCCTCAAGATCTTCAGCGTTCAAGCTAGCCTCAAAACCAAATAAAGCTGACTAACGGGTGAGGTCATGGTGAGGAAAAGTCTGAACAAGATCCAATAGCCACCCAATTTAATAACGCCGTGGTTCAGAAAGGCAAATCCACCTCCCTAAATGATGACACACATGTATGTTACAGCTAAAACTGTGAGAGGTCTACATTCAGATGTCGCCTAAAATATGCTGATTTGATTGATCGTCATCGTTTTGGAAAATCTTTTCTACTCTTTTTTTTACTATCTGATCATGTGTGCTGGAGCGATCACATGAGTCCCATGTCCCATTAAATAAAATAAAAGAAGATACATAGGTAGTACGCGGACCCATAGATATCATCGCCCACAAGTAATCTCACCAATCTGTAATACAATGGGATATCCTTCCGAGGGCCTACCCTCAGTCAACGGTAGGCATTAGGTAGTCCAGCATAGCATCCATTACGGATATGCCTCACGTTAAAAAAATGCAATACACTGACTATCTGTTCAACATGAACAGTACGTTTTCTGTATAAAGATAGGTACTTTGTAATCCTTGACATCTTCAAAAATCGGGAATTCTTTTAATCACCTTTATCTCATCGTACATCTAGACAGGAGTAGGTACAGTCAGTGACACTTTCAAGGTTTGACGTCATGTCATATTCGTATAATAATATTTTGACGTAGATAACACAAGGATTGTACTAACGGTCATTACTGTTGATACACAATAAATACATTTTGTCTGTACTGTTGTCATCGAACGATGAGATTATCAATCGTATGACTAATATTATCCGAATATCAGACGATTGTAGATTAGGCTATTATTTACTTTTCTCAAAGTTACAAGATAACTTTCTTAAAATCTTACTAATATTATAAATGTACAAGTTTGTGAGTGTAGATGGTGTGATATAGACACAAAAAAATAAGTTCAGAAGAAAATCTACACACAAATCCGCTCAGGCTATGCAAACATGTTGCATGGACGCTGCACACTCAATTCACGGACACCAACCAGGTCAAAGGATTTTCAAATTAATTTTGATACTGGTTTATGCGCGAGTGTGCATAGTCGAGGGTAGGTTTGAAAAAAGTTCATTCTTAAGATTGCGTTCTGTACCTTATTATTTTGAGGTAGGTATAGATGTATGGATATTTACTATACACTCTTTATCCTCCTAGGACCCAGATTCGAAGAGAGCAGCTTCGAGAAAGACCCAATGTCCTAATACTAGAACTAATTAATAAAGTACTGAACGCCCAAACCAAAAATTGTTTGTATCTCTCTAACCGCACCATATACAGCTGTCATATATTAGGCGTGTTATAATATTGATTTAGGCTTGTCAGACAAAAAGAAAAAACACCAATATCTTTTGTTCTTTATTTAGCACATTGGGCCGTCACATCTATCTATCTATCTTCACGCCAAATCCCTTGCGGGGTAGGCAGAAAGAACCGAGCGCCACACGGCACGGTCCATACACACCTCACTTGCTTCTTCAACTTTCATTTTTCTTTTCATGCATGCACGTCGGTTCCTACGGCTCTTGACATCACCTTCAACTAACACACGATTAATTTGGTCGTGGTAGGTGTGTCGTGGCCTTCCCCGACTCCTACGTCCATCCACTTTCGCGTTGTATATCTGTTTTGTCATTCTTTCATCTCCCATTCGTTCCACATGCCCGAACCATCGTAGCATGCCCTTCCTTACTTTAACACCGACACTCTCTTTCAGACCAACTCTCTTTCTTACATCTTCATTCCGAACGCGATCTGCGAGCGTTACTCCGCAGATTTTGCGTAGCGCGCGCATCTCGACCGCGTTTATTCTACTTTCATGCGTTTCCTGCCATACCCAACTCTCGCTTCCATACGTTAGCGTAGGTATCAGCACCGCATTGTGTACTGCGAGCTGGGCCTTTTGACTTAAGCCCTTGGTACCTAAAAGTTTGCCTAACGCTCCATTCACACTATTGCCCGCAGTTACCCTCTTTTCTACATCAGCGGTGTACCGTCCATCCCTGCTAAATGCACATCCAAGATATACAAACTCATCCACCTGTTCCAGCACTACATCATTTACAGTTATCCTGGCATTCGTTCTGTCCTCTTCTCTTTCGAATACCATCACTTTCGTTTTAGTCGCGTTCAATTGTAAGCCTCTCATTAGACAATCATCTTTCATCGTTGTGACTAGTGACTGTAGTTCTGATGGCGATTCGGCTATGAGCACGGCATCATCTGCATACAGCAAACAGTTCACAAGTAAGTCACCCATTCGCAATCCAACATTCATCGATCTTACTCTCTTAAGACAATCGTCCAGGTACAGGACAAACAGCAGAGCCGACAGCACGCAGCCCTGTCTGACGCCAATGTTGACGTCAAACCAGGGAGACAGGCTGCCGCCCACCCGCACACATGCCGTACATCCCACATATGTAGACTGCACAGCACGAAGCAGCGCACCATCAATCCCGTATCCTGGCAATATATCCCAGAGATCCTTCCGTACAACTCTGTCAAATGCTTTCTCCATGTCCACAAAACCGCAGAAAACCTTCCGGCCTACAGCCAGCTGCTTCTCTACGATGTTGCGGAGAGAGAAAACTTGGTCCATACATCCCCTTCCATTTCGGAAACCACCCTGCGCCTCCCACAGTAATCCGTCAGATTCCACCCTCATTCTCCTTTCAATAATTTTGCCATACACTTTAGCTGCTATACTGATCAAACTGATGGCCCTATAGTTGGCGCACTCCATACGTGAGCCCTTGCCTTTATACAAGGGCACGATGATAGCACGCCTCCAGTCCATTGGGACCCTTCCAGTCTTCCAGCATAGATTGCTTAATGACCAGAAGGCGTCTCGGACGCAAGGACCACCTAATTTGATCATTTCAGCAGATATCCTATCAATTCCCGCAGACTTTCCATTTTTCAAGCTTCGTATCGACCATTCAATCTCTTCCAAAGTAATATCTCCGCTTGATGCTTGCACCGCAAGATCAGTCATCGACTCCCTCGCAGTGCCCGCATCCGGGAGATATTCATACATTTCTCCAAAGTACTCATTCCACCGCTCTAACACCTCTAATGGGTCCGCAAGAATGTCCCCAGCTTTACTCTTTATCTTATCCATTCTGGAAACTGACGAACAGCTCCGAGACTTCTTGACCTCCCTCCAAAAGAGTTTGGTATTTGTCTCGAAGTTCCTCGTCAGCTTCTCTTCCGCAATCAAATTTATTCTTTCACGCTTCTCTTTCACTAAAGCTTTGGCTTCATTCTTGCAGAGGCGGTAAATTTCTTTCTTCGTGTCTTTCATACTGTCATTCAGTTGCAAAGATGAGACATAATCCAACCACGCTTTCTTCTTTCTTGCTACGCAGGATTGTACCTCTGCATCCCACCAGGCATCACCTTTCGAATGTTCATGTCTCTTTGCACTCCCACATGCTTCTTTTGCACTATCCACTATACTTTCTTTCATAATATTCCAGCATTCATCCACATCTAAGTCGGAAAGGCTCGCGTTTGCAAGCCTTTCACTGACTAAGCCTACATACATACTCCTTACGCTTTCATCTTCCAGTTTTTCACTCTTTATCCTTTCATAGTCTCCGAAGGGGACACGCACTCGCCAGTGCCTCCACTTCTTGAAAAGACCAACAAACCGGCTTACCACCAGGTAGTGGTCAGTTTCAAGAGTGGGGCCTCTGTAGGCCCTTGTATCCCTTATAGCCTCTCGGAGACGACTGTCTATCAAAATCAAATCAATTACACTTTTTTCTTCCTTCCGTCTCCAAGTATACGTGTGGATATCTTTGTGACGGAATAAACTGTTCGCCACAAGGAGGTCTCGTTCCAAGCATACGTCTAAGATTGACTTACCAGCATCATTCGCTCTCTTATCTCCATACGGACCAAGGACAGCATCGAAGCCATCTCGCTTGGTCCCCACCCATCCATTCAAATCACCACACATGATCAACTTTTCATTCCCCTCAGCCAAATCGAGGACGTCCCTAACGGAATCCCAGAACTCCGCGAGCACTTGGGGATTAGCCGAGCTGACGGGAGCATAGGCTGCGACCAAAAAAACTCTCGTGATCCCCAGTTTTATACGTACCCACAGGAGTCTTGGGCCTGCCAATCCATAATCTTTCACTCCAGAAGCGAAACGGGAGGAGAGCAAGACACCCACTCCCTTACTGGCATGATCCTCTTGGTCCACTCCGGACCACAAAGCAATTATGCCGCCAGGAAGATCGTCAATGCCGCTCCCCTTCCGCTTCGTCTCTGTGACACACAATACATCCAGGCATCGCTCTTTCATTACATCTATCAATTCATTCATCTTACCTTCCATACCACCACGCACATTCCACGTGCCTATCCGGCACTCGGCTCCTCGCATCCCGCCAGAGTTGGCGCTGCGTGAAGGGTGGCGGCCCCCTTCGCCGCGTGCGCATGCAGTCATACCGACGGGGGCACACCGGTATGCGTCGCCTCGGGGGGACGCCCTAGCCCTGTCGGGACTCATTTCTCGGTAGTGATTGGTTTCGCGTTTTCGCTTTCGCCGCTACTTACGGGGAGGGCCCGAGCACAGGTAACGCTCTTCGTGAAGGCACACTACATCCTCCCCTAACATAAAATCTATAATAATAGAACAGTCTTAAAATTTCAATAAAAATTTAGTATTTAAACACTTAACACTAGCAGAGATCAACAAAAATAGCTTTTAGCTTTATCAAAGTTACAATGACAGTCTTCTTTCTAATAGAAAGCTCAATATCACACATAAAAATTAAAAGTTTTGCTTCAAAATCAACAAAACAATAATATTTGTACCATTAAAGTTTCATAATTGTTATAATATTGTTTAAGTCATTACTCCAAGTCTCTGTTTAAATACTTGGGCTGTCACTGCAAACTGATTTTGTCCTAGTATTATCACTTTGAACCTCAGGAGAATAGGCCTTAGACCATATATCACAAGTCTATATACCATACCATACCATATATCACATATATTTGGTTAGATGATCTAAGCTATAGGCTGAAGGGTCATCAAAATTACCGGTTATACGTAAAATTAATGAAACAACATCGCATCTTACTTCATTACCACATTTCAATTACTTACATAATATGTCCTTTGTTTCGTTTATGTTTAAATATCCGTCCGTCCTAAATACAAAGTCCTAATTAGGTATTACAACAACTGGAACTGTTTTGACGAGTTAATTAATACATTACATCAGTAATTGACTGTCACAAACAAAATAAATTTTATTACGATCGAATTATAATTGTAAACAATACCTACTGTAGACAATGAATTGGTATTATGTAGAAAATGATGGTATGTAATTACAATGACATGAGACTGATGTATAGGATATAATAAACAATGACATCTCACTTATATCATGCTTTCCAATTTCCAACACTCCCAAAACAAATTATTTTATAGCACATAGGTACTACATACTACTTACCTAGCAGTGATTAATCAACATGTAACTTAGGGTTAAGGTAATGTCACGTAAGTGATAACTTAAGCCCTTCAAGAATGAAGTCTGTGAACAAATAAACCACACAGATGCTTTATAAAGCACCTATTGTTGTTACAGTACTTACATGAATTTTAGGATTCTATATTTAACATGACTTACGGAACTGAGACATGGCCATTGAGAGTGGTCCCCATAGAGAGGCTTTCTGTCACTCAGAGAGCATGGAAAGGGCTATGCTCGGAGTGTCACTTCGCGATCGAATCCGCAACGAGGAAATCCGAAGGAGGACCCGGGTCACCGACATAGCAGAAAGAATTGCCCGACTTAAGTGGCAGTGGGCGGGCCATATTGCTCGCAGAGATGACAAGTGCTCGAGTGGCGTCCGCGTACAGGTAAACGCGGAGTGGGGAGACCCCACGCGAGGTGGACGGATGACCTGATTAAGGTCGCGGGAGCCTGCTGGATGCGGGCGGCGCAAGACCGAACGTTGTGGAGGTCCTTGGGGGAGGCCTATGCCCAGCAGTGGGCGTCAAGTCGGCTGAGATGATGATGATGATGATATTTAACATTATTTGTAGTATATTTTTTTCATGTTTAGGAAGTGAATATTGACGTATCAAAAAGTTCGATTAGGTACTATGTTTTGATTAATGATCTCATCATTGTTTGAACATTTCTCTCAAAATGTCAAATCCAACTCTCTCATAAATATTTTGAAAAAGACAAGTGCAAGTACAGTCAGAGATAATTTCAAGATTTGACGTCATGTCGCTGTCTTATAGAATTATTTTGTCGTAGATATGACAACGATTGTAGTAACGGTCACTACTGTTGATACAATACGAGTATCTTCAGTTTCTGAACTTTAAACATCGAACCATAAGATTATCAAGCGTATGATTAATTTCATCGATTTAGATAAGGGTATTTTCTACTTTTCTCAAGATAAAGACTTCCTTGTAATCAAAGGATGACTTTCATAGTAGTGGAACTTTGAATAAAAATGTTTTAAAAGCCTTACTAGTTACCGCCCAAATTTGAGCTCAACTGAAAAAAAATCCTTACTACTTGACGTTAATTATTTAAAACCCATTGTTGAATAAATATTTATTTATTTCTACTTAATAGGGAAAACCTGACGTTGTTTTATTTAAGAAATATATTTCTCATCAGTACTTAGTTATAATATTTGCATATCTTCAGTAGGTAGGTATATTTTATTGATAGGTATTCTAATGTTTGCTTATGCACGAACGTCGTCATGAGACTTTTTGCTCAACATTAAAATCTATTTTTTATTACCGGGGCGTAACTAACCGGAGGTAGGTATAATACAATTCAGGTATTTAAATTTTTATTCAAACTTACTGCCAGGTGCAGAAAGAAACTATTTGATATGATTTCATTTTATCGAATTTCTAGATATGACTGTCTTTCTTTTGCTTCCCTTACTTAGTTTTATACTGACTAGAGAGACTCGTTGGCTGACGAAATTCAACAGTGACTTAATAAAATGACTTCCCTATACCACTTTAACTCTCTCAAATTTCACGTTAGCTCGTTCTCGCTATTTTCTTTAAAATTTGTACAAAACATCTTTTTCATGGCACCAAATTTTACTGTCCTCTCTAGTACATACTTAAAAGCTCTTCACCAGCTTGACAATATGTTATAGTTTTGTGACATTAAAACGACTTTTTTGTACTTTTGAAAGTTACAGTTGTCTCACTATAACCTTCTTTCCAGTTTTCGACTGCAGTGAGTACAGACGTCGGCATATGGAGCTCTACCGCAGTCATGACATCTTCAGGGCTGACAATGAGCAAGGGTTCGCGATTCGCCAGCAAAGTGCTCATGAAGCTGTACAAGATGCTGTACTCTGGCTTAAGGAAGGAAACAGTGTCGCCGTAAGTATCTTTTAGAATTAGATGATGTATTTTTCTAATCATAAGGCTCATTTAGAAATGTATATTTAGCTTATGTATTTGGAATTATATAAGTGTGTCTATCACTCGTCTAGATACCATAGTACAAGCTTACATTAGCTTCATTTGGGCTAGATGACGTTACGTGAGAATGTCCACAAATATTTATTTAAGTATTTTATTATGGAAAAAAGATACAGATCCCATCTGGCGACAAATTCTCTGTTCTACCTAAAACCAAAGATAATATAATAGTATTACATACAGATCGGCAACTCCCTGCCTCCCACTGAGTAAGCTTCCCCATCCCCCAACCAAAGTTGATGTGTCTATTGCCGTGTTAGTACTTGAGAGAGTGCCACTGCGTTGCATTACGTATTACTACCTACGTAATTTGTGCTATTGCGTTGGTTTAATTTGTGCTTAGCCGAGGGTAGATTTGAAAAAAAAAGTACCTACATACATGAGATTGCGTTCTGTTCCTTATTATTTTGTTTCCATAGCTAGTGACCCTAGTATACTCACACACACATTCAAGCTTGATTCAAGCATTCACATTACGTGTATATTAGTGTGGGTGAAAACGAACATTTTTGTATAGAGTTTCCGCCCTGTGCTAAAACTTAAGACAAAGAATAAGGCAGGGATGAATAGAGAGATTAATCAGGAATGTCTTTCGATGATGATAATGATGATGAAAATTGTGGAAACTAAAACTACTGTATACTGTGCTAAAACCGGCAGTTTTAATTTCGTTACATTCGTTCAAGGTTAGATATTTCTTTTGTTTGACAACAATGCCGACTGATTTATTAATAGAACTAGATTTTCTACTCGGTTTCATTGTAAGTAGATACTAGGATTCAAGATTCCCACTGGTGACCTTTACGTCTTTTTATAATTTCAGTTATTTTTATTTCAAGTTTGACAAGTAAAATATATTTATTTTATTTTGTACCTGAATTGAAATAGCACTCATTTTCTAAGAAATGGCATGTACGAGGTAATTATGCTCTTCTACCTATGGCGTATTTATTAATTGTTATCGTTGCTGATACTTCATCAGCATCTTTACTATGAAATAGTAAAAATCTTAACACGTTTTTTTCCTTAAGTAGGTAGATAACTACTTATTTAAATAATGAGCCCACGATTAGATAAATTCTGATCCACGCAAAATGATGAAACAATTGAATTATTGCGTAGATTGATAATATCGTGTAATACAAGAAATCTTCAATATTAAGTAGTTAATATTGTTATAAAATACCCAATCTTTTATTTTTACAACGCAGACAAATTAATCATTGTCTTGATATCAACGCCATTTTTTTTCTATAATTTAGTTCCAAGTCTCACCGAAAACGAAGGCTTAAGGGCCGACTGCCAGAGCGCATTAGGTATTTTTACCACCTCACCTCACCGCGGGCGATACCCCCGTAGCATGCGATCGACATGAACTCATTTGACCCCAAGCACTTGTTTGGACGTTGCCAGTTGGTGCAATTGGACGTTGACAGTTGGTGCAGCGTGTATTTCATGCCGCACTTTTTGTACCACCAAATAAATTACAACAGAAGTATAAGTTTATCAAACCTTTATAAGACATTTTATTTAGTAAGTGCCTGTTAGCAGGTATATTCAAAATGGGGTTGTAAGAAACCTTTCCTTATTTTTAACCGACTTCAAAAAAGGAGGAGGTTCTACATTCGTCTGTATGTTTTTATGTATGTTCACTGATATTTCCGTCAATTATAGACGGATTTAATTCTTTTTTCTTTTCTTCAATAGGGTTTACTTCTGAGGTAGTCCCATTTTTACCAGGTCAGGATCTGATGATGGGATCCAGGAGAAATCGAGGGCAACCACCGAAAATTGTAGGGACAACTAGTGCGTTTGGTAACTTTTTAATGAAGTGCTTTACAGTGGGCGCACACTAGGCGACAGTCGCGGCGACTTGTCGCGCAGTGTGCGCCTGCAACGGGCGACTTGACGCCGTGACAGACGTTGTGCAAGGAACACGTTGTCCAAAGCTGTCGCTGGGCGACTGTCGCCGTGTCGCCGCGACAATAGCGCGACAGACGCGAAGACTCCCCTTGTTTGTCTCGGAGTCGCGGCGAAATGTCGCCTAGTGTGCGGAGCTTAGAACAAAATGTATGTAATTTGGCGCCCACAGCTTGTCGCCGTGACAAGACGCCTAGTGTGCGCCCACTGTTAATGTACTACAATTTAATGAAGATCAGGAGTCGATCTGATGATGGAACCGAAAGACAGTCGAGGGAATTCCTTAACGATTTACAGCACGTACCTTGTGTTTGGGCTTGATTGATTTGTATTGATAAGAACTTTACACCTAGATAGATATACTTTTCGGTCCACCCGTCACTTAAAATGATGATCAAAAAATTTTTAGTAAAAAATAGAACTGACTTCAAAAAAATCTTGAAAAATAAAATTTACTTAGCACAAAGTAATAATATGTATTTTGATTTATCAAATTGTATTCAATATGATATTGAAGTTGGTGCCATTAATAATACCTACCTCAACCTATGGGTTTACTTGGCGCCGACTTCAATATGATATTGAATAAAATATGAAAAATCAAAATACATTTATCTTTGTGCCAAGTAAATTTAATTTTTCAGGATTTGTTTGAAGTCGGTTCTATTTTTTACTAATTTTTTTTATCATCATTTTAATTGTGAGACGAGCCGAGAAAAGATAATAAGAAAAAAATCCGTCAATAATTTATGAAATCAATTCGAGCAGTCTTCGAAGAGGTAAGCATAGGTATAACATAAGTAGCAAAAAAATAATAGAATGCATCTTGTGAGTAAAATAATGCGTTTATTTATTTCACATTATAATATGAATAAGACAAGTACCATGCACGCCGCATGTCAGCTTAGACCCAATTAACCGAAAAGTACTGGGTCCGCAATCAAAAAGATTATTATGACGCGCCTATTCTTGTATTTCTCGCAAAAAAAAGTTAATGTCAACAATTCTTCGTCCAGAAACCAACTGTTCATGATTATTCATTATTGTCTCCTCAACTTGAAATTCTAATGAATCATCAGGGTCACTGAAACAAAACATGATATATTTTTATGAGTTGGCAGGTAACGTGGGAAATCAGGGGAGAAGTCAAAGAAATCCAGACACAGGGCCAGTACTGTTCTCACCTTTGGGAAGACTCCGCGAGGTACTTGTTAGACGCGCTTGACGCTATGCAGAGACGTGCTATCCGAATAATTGGTTGTCCTGAGGTGACGGGAGGCCTCGAACCTTTGTCGCAGCGAAGAACCATAGCGTCCTTGGCTGCCTTCTATCGAATGTATCACGGCGAATGTTCTGAAGAACTCTTCAACCTGATCCCACCATCTCCTTTCCGATCCCGAACAATGCGTGCCGGGCAGAGATGCCACTCATACACAGTGGAGAGAATCTTCGCCAGAACCAAGCGTTTCAAAAGATCGTTCCTCTGTCGAACTATAAAAACATGGAACGACCTGCCCGCACACGTCTTTTCTTCATCTTACAATCCCGGGTTCTTCAAGAGGAGCGTGAAGAGGCACATCACAGGGCCGCCAACTTGAGTACCACTGTAAGAAGTGGCCCCCAATCGCTAGATGCGCCACTGCTTTCTTACCATCAGGCTGGTGGCGACGTCAATTTGGCGAGCTGAATATAAAAAAAAAAAAAAAGGTCCTAGACCTCTTCCAAGGCCCTTTGAATTCACGAGGAAGACTACCTGAAAAAGAATGGTCCCATATCCCAATATATTTTCTGACTCCTGACTTAGGGATTTACTGTCGGCGGGAGCTCAGTCTCGAGTCGAATCAAATATTTGTGTTATTTGCAACAGTTTTTTTCGGACTTTAGGTGATATATCTTCGCGCGGTTTCGGTTGGATATGTTTGCTATTATTAATGCATACGCGGACCACTGGATGTCAGACGCTAGGCAATTGAAACCGGACGGGTTTCAAAATCACGATTGAAATTTTTATACTTTTTAATTTCAATCGCTTCCCTAACCAGTCTTGGTATTTATTTATTTATTTAATATTCAGTTCACGTAGTGGCGTTCTGTCGACAGCATCTTGGGGTTATGTAACTCAATCCAGTGGTCCGTACCAGACTCCAACAGGTGTTCAGCTGTTGCGGATTTCTGTGGTTCGTTGTTTTTGACTGCCCTGATGTGTTCTTTTATTCGGCACGTAACAGTTCGTTTGGTTTGTCCTATAAACAAACTACTGCAGCTGCAGTAAATTTTGTACACTCCCGTATATGGTTAGGGAAGCGATTGAAATTAAGAAGTATAAAAATTTCGATCGTGAGGACGGGTTTCAATTACCGAGCGTCAGGCATCCAGTGGTTCGCGTATGCATAAATAATAGCAAACATATCCAACCGAAACCGCGCGAAGATACGGTAAGCGTTGTATGTCGCGACCGAGGCTCAGTGCGAATCCACAGTGAAAGTGAGAGCGAATCCAATAATTGTGGTGTTGCACGACACAAACGAGTGCGAAGGAGGGTAGATCGATATATGTGCTCCTTAGACTTTCACTTTTAACCGCCAGTACTTCAGTTCCACCGTGATCTTGCTTGCTTGCAACAGCGTCAAAATATCGGAAAAACCAATAATACATGGTAAATATCCCGATAACTCTAATAATAGTATTTATCATATTGTAAACTGACCTGGCTAGATGAGGAATGAATGTCATAGTTTCAGAAGCTTTAGGCGCACTTAATTCATTCTGTAGTTGACTTGATTTTCTAAAACAAAAATTCTCATAAATTTAATAACTAATGGGAAACTAAGAAAAAACTAATTTGAAATGTGTGGTATATTACTGGCGCTCTATATTACTGCTTAGCCCCTAGGATATGTAGCGGGATAATAATTACCTATGTAGCCTATTTGAAGACCCTACCCCTAGTTAATATTTGTGCAAAATTTGAATCAAAAATATTGAGTACTTTTCGAGATCCTTCCGGACAAAGCAAAATTAACAGACAAACAGACGACAAACAGACAAAAAAATTCTAACTACATTTTCGGCTTCGGTATCCTGTGTAGAATCCCCCACGAGTATTTTTTTTATTATGTTTAATGTACAGTTTTGACTTTTGATCTTTTTATTATATGTATATAGACTAGGAACTTAGGTTGCCTAGAAAGTTTTCAAAATTCTTAGTCTCCCGCAGGTGGCCCCTTCAGAGGTTCGTGGAAGCACAAGGGATATAAACCCTTGTTTGCAGAAATAAAGGATTGAATTGAGTACTAAACCAGAAAAATAATAAATATTTATGGGGGTCTTCCATTCAACAAACGTGATTTTTTTTTGCCTTTTTTATTAATAACGGCAACAAGTACACACTTGAAATGAACGCCGCAGACGTGTCTTCGCCCAAGACTGTCGGTCTACATGACCAGGGGCCTGAGGACGGTGATGGGGCTGCTCACCGTCCTTACAGAAGCAGGCCCATGACAGCAGCGTGACGTGAGGGATTTATGCATACCCCCCTTAGAAGCGGGATCACATCCGAAACCCCCAAAGACGCGGGATTGCACCCGAACCTTCCCCTAGGCCTAGGTCAATTCGGTGAATCAGCTTATTGATAGAAATACTGGCATTCAAAATTCAGTATTTGTTGTTATGGCGGCAACAGAAACACATTATCTGTGAAAATTTTAGATCTCTAGCTATGTCCATTCATGAGCTACAGCCTCGTGAAGGAAAGACAGAAAGATAGACAGACGGACAGACGGACAGACGGACAGACAAACAGACAGACTAACCGACAGACAGACTGACCGATAGACAGACAGACGGACAGCGAAGTCTCATGAATAGGGTCCCGTTTTTTTACCTTTGGGTACCTACGGAACCCTAAAAATTATCCACTTTTTCATACATTCATATTTACTAAGAAAGTAACGATTATTACACTCAAAATTAAAGTATGAAAGCACCTACGAGTACTAGGTACTTACGATTCACATGTATCTTTTTTTGCAAATGAACCACCGTTCAATCTCGGAATCGATGAGCTGAAAAAAAAAAGACTTTGAGGGTACACTACAACGAAACGGCTAGACTACAACGAAAAATAAATAAACTACACGTTTATTCTTTTATGTCGGTAGTGGGTAGGTACTACTGTTATAATTTATACAGTGTAGCAATAAAAACGTGAACCTACTATTATACTCTAAGCGTCAAACATTATACAGGAGGCTGTACCTTGGGATCGTGCGAAGCATGGCCCTGTACGGGGCTCCCGTATGGGCGGAGACCCTGACGGCCAGCAATGAGGCTAGACTGATGAGCCCGCAGAGAGTGATGGCCGTCAGGGTGATAAGAGGATACCGCACGATCTCCGGTGAGGCGGCATGTCTCCTAGCCGGGACCCCTCCATGGGACCTGGAAGCGAGAGCCCTTGCGTCACTGTTCAGATGGCGCAAGGAGGCGCTGGAGCGGGGCCAAAGGCCTGCGTCTCGAGAAATCGAGGCCCAGCGGACCCTGCTCCACCAGGAAACCCTGGAGACATGGAAGATGCGACTTGAGCAACCAAAGGGGGGATTCGCCACAATCGCGGCCGTCAGACCGGTCATGGACGAGTGGCTGGAGAGAAGACACGGTGCTCTCTCCTACCGGTTGACACAGATGCTTGCCGGGCACGGTAGCTTCGGTAGGTATCTGTGGCGAAAACACCGGGAAACCACGGCCGAGTGTCAGCACTGCGAGGACCGCAGCGATGACACGGCGCTCCACACGCTGGTGGAGTGCACGGCGTGGGCACAACAGCGACAGGTCCTCGTAGTGGGTCTGGGCGTGGACACTCTCTCGCTCGAGGCCATGGTGCGAGCCATGCTCTCCAGCGGGAGTAAGTGGGACTGCGCCGCCTCTTTCTGCGAGCAGGTCATGCTCGCGAAGGAGGCGGCGGGCCGGGTGCGGGAGAGAACTCTCCCACCCGAGTTCCGCAGTCGGCGCCCTGGGCGCCGCCGACGTGTCTTCGCCGAGGACTATCGGCCTCCATGACCGGGGGTCTGGGGACGGTGAGAGGGCCGCTCACCGTCCTTACAGAAGCAGGCCCATGACGGCAGCGTGACGTGAGCACTCACGCACGCCCCCCCCTTAGAAGCGGGGTCACACCCGAAATCCCCCATAGACGCGGGATTGCACCCGAACCACCCCCTGGGCGAGGCCGCATTGGCGGCCGTAGGTCTGTTGGGAGTCACGGGACATCCTTCCTGAGGGCTTACCCGGGGCTCTCAACCATAGGCTGTTGGGCGTTACGTGAGGTTTTTTAGTCGGTAAGAGTCCGGCATAGCATCCTACGAGGATTTTCCCTCACGTTAAAAAAAAAAAAAAAAAAAAAGCGTCAAACATTATATTATTTACTACCCGTTCGCGCTAAGGTTGCCGCTGGCGGACAGGATGGTGTACAGGCGTAGTATGGGAGGCGAAAGGCAAACTTAGAGCGAACGGGCAATACGTTGATTGTTCAGGCATAGTAAAAAGAGAATATTTTATACCTAGTAGTTACTGTGGTTTAGGTAAATACTATTCCTCTTCTTATCGTAAGGTCCCAAGCAACTTTGGGGCACCGAGTTCATTTCTCATAGTCATTCATTACCAAAAACAGCCGTGATCTAACTTACTGGGCCTTTGCTAAATGACACCTACCTGTACCTACGTAGAAGAGGACTGGAATGGGAGATCACTAAGCCTATATGAGTACGTTTAGCTACTGTACTGCCTCTTCATCAGGTAGCAAAATAATGGTAGCTGTTGGCTTCAGTCGCTTCGCTCAGCATCAACCTTATAATTTCATCATGCCCGTCAGTGAATTATTTGGTTGTGTATTTTTATAAATATAATAAAGATAAAACAATACTTGTAGGAACTTACCATACTTGCCGTCGTAGTAGCCGCAATTGACATCTAGGCATTTTATTTCTCTTGGCTTTTTTTTACCCATATTCACTGAGTACCTAGTCACTAATCACTATATATTACACGATATTTATTTATTTATACACAATAACGTACTTATCCAAATATTTACAAATAAAAACAAAATAATATTTACAGATTTCTGCAACTACTTCTAATTAAAACGATCGATTCGCGCGAACGAACGTAGCGGGTCACGCACGGACGACAGAGCGACACAGGTCCTACCCAGAACAGCCCTGTCAGGCGTATGAAGTGATTGAAGTGTACGCTAAATGCCTAATTGTTCTAGATTCTACACATTTTATCATTGTTTTAAAATCTGAGGTGTTTAAAAAATAAATAATAGCATGAATATTGTTCATAAGATCAATATCTTTAATATAGACACGTGTTTGTATAAAATAAACAAGTATATTTTGAGCAATAACAACATTCATCTTTAAAATTTTTGCACATTTCCAGTTTTTCGAGAACGATTTTTATCATATAAAGTTTTATTAATCGTGTTGTAAAAATTAAAGGAAGCAAGAGCATCTATTAAACTATAATAATACATTTTTATCAGATCAAATCAAAGAATATTTCCTAGTATAAAGATCGCTTCAAAATGGGTCGATTTTGGTCGATTTCGGAAATACTAGCCTTAATATGTACATGTTAGAATGGAATAATGATCAAATAAAGTCCCAACAATTAATAAACGGGTCTAAGAGCGTTAATGGCGTTTGTCAGGGCTATCAAATTTTCAAGACTTGTAGGTATTTTAACATATATTATGATGTAGCTATGATAGGAGTTAGGAATCCCGATTGAAATCAACTGACTTGAATTGGACTTTACTATACCTAGTATTACCAGCAGAGGAATGTTATGTGGACGTGCTATGAAGAAAGTAGATAATAAGGCATAAATACATCAATAGGTACATGATACACAAAGCCGCCATAAACGGAAATGACATTTTTAATCTCATAATCTAAAGTAAAATCCCTGATTAATTGTTATGAAGAATGTAACTTTCAGATAAGAATGCTTATAGAAATGATAAATATCTAATGGACGTTATTTCCAGGAAACAACTAATTACCATGTAGCAAAAGTAAATGAACAATGTCTTTTCTTTTCAGATTTTTGATGGCACTAACATTACAAGAGAACAGCGTCGTGAACTGAAAGAAGGTCTCTCGGACAGGGGCTTCAGAATATTGTTCATTGAATGCGTCTGCGAAGACCAAGAGTTACTTGAAAGAAACATAATAGAAATCCTGCGATACTCCTCTGATTACAAAAACATGAGTGAAGAAGAAGCTGTGGATGACTTGAGGAAGAAATTAGAACATTACATGAGGCAATATGAGCCCATTGAAGAAAATATGGAGAATATCAGCTTTGTGCGTGTTGAAAATTTTGGCGAGACAGTCACAGCCTATAGAGTAGCTGGACAAAAGGAGTCTGGTATACTTGGCTATTTGTCTGGAATGAGAGCTTTGCCGCAAACTTTATACTTCACAAGGGTATGTAAAACCTTTTTATTTAACGTTTTTACAAATAGTGTCCAAACTTTCTACTGAGTAGAAGTTCACTATAGAAAAATTGACAAAAGTTTGTGTTTTGTCAATTTTTCGCCAACACTTCAGAAACTCCGGTATAACTTGTTCGGGGTATTTTGTTTGTTAAATGATTCCGACTCTAAGTTATCTTGGGTATTCTGACTTTCTGATCTTCTCGGTTGTTTTATTTCATCATTATTTATTTTGATAGTATTTCTTGTTTTAATTCTAGACTAGCGATAAAATAAGATAATTTATTTGTTTACTTTCTATAAATTAAAACGGATGTAGTAGTTAGAGGCTATTTCAGATGAATATCTATTGGGATAAACATGTTTTGCTAGGTATTCTAAGATATAATGCTAATCAGGCTTCGTTGTAATCAATCATTAAAGACATTTAAATAAATAACTAATACTTGCAAGTGTAATGTATGATAATATACTTGTAGGTACTTGAGATACAAATACGCGAAACGACGACAAATACTCCACATACTACTTATACCTCGTATGCAACTTTATGATACAACTGTAAACAGCTCTAGGACCTAAGAGGATGAATATGTTTTATCTAGCGCATAACTTGCATAAAGTAAGATCCTTACCAGACATACAACTAACTTTGCATGTACAACTTTCAGCACGGTGAGAGCGAATACAACGTACTCGGACGAATCGGAGGCGATGCTTCACTATCTCCCAGAGGACAGCTGTATGCTCAAGCGCTGGCCAATCACATAAACGCCCTCGGTTGCCGTGAACCTTTGACAGTATGGACATCAGAACGACGACGCACTAAGCAGACAGCTACGGATATCAGAGCTCCGATGAGAGTCGTCAGAGCACTCAATGAATTGGATGCTGTAAGTAGTATTTGTGTAATGAATAGTTTACGGAACTCTCGGTGCGCGAGTCCGACTCGCATTTGGCTGGTTTTTCAGATTCATAGTTACCATCCTGTTAATTCGCATTGACTCATTTTCAACTTCTATGGTTTTCACCTCTCAAAGGATTTTGCCCAAATCAATCTTACATTGTTTACTATGGATATCTTTCTCTCTGTCGTTTTCGAGTTTAGAACCATCGGTCTTTTCTTTGGAAATCGTTCCCTGCGAATCGGGCATCTGTTAATCTAATCAATTTGTGTCTCTTAAACTTGGTTTGTTTCTTTCATTTCGTTACTGTCATAGAAGTGTTACTCCGCGAGATCTCCTTAGTTCATTCATTTCTGAAAAGTGGAATTTTTGTGCAACTTAAAAATTTATTAATTTAGATTGTCTAATTTGTAATAGGTATTCGTCGATATCTCTGGCTAGCAAAATTTTAAATTATGTTATTTAGTAGTCATCCGATTAATGTTTATGATATTTATGTAAAAATATGACGATTTGTTATTCAATATGATTCAGATAAGGAATGAGCAAAACAAGATTGCAATAGTATTTGAAAAGATTTTATCATTGCTAATTACCACTTGAAATTTATAATTTTGTAAGATATTCTTGAATATTAATTAGCTATAGATGGGTAAATACTTAACCTGATAGTACCTATTGTTCTTTCATAATCTAGATCTCTTTTTGCATGTTATCTGTAGCTAAAAATAACAACAGGTGCCATTAACAATACAATCCTATATTATAGATCAGATTTAGATTTGACTGTTGAACAATGAAAAGATCGAAGAACTAAAAATAATATTGTTGATATCAGACAATAATGAATTTACCAAAACTACATAAAGAAGCAATCAAGTTATGGACCCCTCAAATTAATGGTCATGAATAAAACTCATTTGAATCTTGAAGTGAAAGCACTATGATAAACTGGATTGCTCTCGAGTTTAGAAATACAATATTATCATTGTAAAGTTCATCACTTCAGTATTTTTCCGAAAATGCAGGAAGTACTGCGTGTATTTTATCGCGTTTGTTTACGTGGGGTCCCGACATGGTTGATATAAATAAGTAGGTATAAGTAGGTACTTACTTCATACTCAGCTTTTATCGCTTTAATGGATTGCTGGCCAAAGTGGTGTGATATCTCATTATTCATATAATGTAGAGTACCTACTGTTTGAGAGGCTTATATTGGCAAAGCGATAAACATAAGCCTATGAATGTTTATGCACTGCGGCCTCATCTACGCCCTCCATACTGTAGATGCCCGTTTATGGATCCACCTTAGCACATTTTCTTATTTTTCTCATTTTAGCCCCTCTCTATAAAATAGATTGCAGGGGGGCTTATGGCGAAAATTGTGTCTGTAGTCTGTGACTCTGTTGCATTAAACTGCGTGATTAGGTCACGCAGATCATCTGTTCAAAGTTTGAAATAAAAAAAAATGACAACGTCAATCAGATTGAACTTTCACTTTCACAATAAACGTTCTTCGGCTTCTTTTTTATGTCCACAAATATTCTTTACGTGCTTAATTGAAAACACGGTGGATAGTCACTGATGAAAGTCAAACTGATCATCTCAGTCTATTTCGACCCTTCTTCAGTGAAGCACTTTCAGTTGTGCTTCTCTCATTAGATTTAATCTTAAGTATTGGCCGATTAATTTAAAAGAAGTCTGTTTCATTGTCACAATCTAAAAATAACCTAAAGTAAACTATTTTTGATAGTGGTACACGTTATTATTATGAATTGCCTAATATAACATTATTAATCTCCAACAAGACGATAAAATAAATAATTATGAAAAACTCGTGCGCATAAATTCGCAAACGGATGTCATGCGCGTGATACGTTTCATATTTTAGTAGCATAAGCGCATGAACATACCTACATACATAGCATTCGTTTTCTCTATAGCGTTATTGGCGATCTGTCTAAATGTTTCAGTCACCTTGAAAATATTAAAATCTTTTAATCTGGTTTCTTAAAATACATAAAATACAGAACGCTTTTTCATTTTATTTCTTAGAATATTGTTTACAAATATTGGCGATTTCATTATCAATGACGTAGCGAGATTAGGCTAATTAACATTGCTTATCTGTACTTAAGACACGTGTGATATTCGTTATCCGAAAAACCTAGGACCTATGTGGATTCCTTAAATAGGTATTGTGCGTATGGTTCGACTGATAATAGTGATAATCACAATGTAGACGTGTGAAATTCCTGTCAAAATGGTTACATTGATTTATAACTAAATTCTACGTAAATATGATGACATTTACGTCAAGCTTGTCAAGTAAGTCCATAAGCTTTAAAGATTCTTCTAGTAGTTAATATGAGTCTTTGTCCGTGAATTGGCACGAAAACTCTATAACTCTAAATGGTTCTTCGAAATAGGTTGTTAACCCGCACGCTAGCCCACTACCACAGTTACCTACTTAGAGACCTGGCCAAATTTCAGAATCTATAAATAAATGCTATTTATACTAATATGTACAAAGTCCAAAGAAATATAAACACCAAACACGTTAGAGGAAATCACTTTTAATAATATTTTACGTCACGAGTTTAGAGCAATACCAAAGATAAATAATAGCAGATACTACATAGCAGTACTACGAACTATAAGAATAAAATGGTCGCGCAATAACTTGGCATCATCTGTGGTTTTTGATTTACGACTAATTGTGTATGTGTCCCGGCGACCTGAATAAATACGTCAATACGCAAACGCAATGTGAATGTGACCTCGATGGAGACTACCTATACGGAAAGTTACCCTACGATAGTGTTAGCTGTTTAAAACGATGCTGGAACTATCCCACACCTACATTACGCATTTCGACTTCTATCAATCTTTCGTATTAGACATCAGCCGGATGAGTCTTACCAAAATCTGCAAACGGAGCGATATGAATTTGACCTCGATGGTTCGATTCCATAGTAACCACCTATACGAAAAGTTGCCCTACGATAGTGTTAGCTGTTTAAAACGATGCTGGACTAATCCCACATCCAGAATATGCATTTGACTTCTGTAGTCTTAGCCAAAATCAAAAGTAAATTTGTGTCTTTTTTTACAAAGACACATTATGTTGGTTCTGCTTAAATACATTTCTTTCTTTCTTACTTTCAAAAGCAACGACCAGAGTGGTTCGATTTTCCATCTTACGACGCAACCTTTACTGTTGATATGATTTTGAAAATTATTGCCTCATCTTTTGCCGTTTCTTAAATATGAGACAGATGAAGTTTCACTAATATGATACAATCATGCAATCGCGAATCAGTATCCAGTGGTACCTAACACTAATAATGACAATGAGTTACATGATTTACTGTGTAGCAGTTTCAGAAATCTAATAAGTATACAATGTATACATATACAGACAACATCATACCAATAACCTCCTTTTTCATCTTCAGGGCATCTGCGAAGGCTTAACCTACGAAGAGATGCAAGAACGTTTTCCACAAGAGTTTGCGTGGCGCGATCAGGACAAGCTCCATTACCGATACCCCTGGGGGGAGTCCTACATAGACATTATGACAAGGCTGAGACCCGCGTTGTCAGCGTTGGAAGACGAGCATAACGTTGTAGTGGTTGGACATCAGGCGGTTCTCAGGTGTATGCTTGGATACTTTTTGGACTCCAAACTTGGTGAGTGTTTTTCTACTTCTTTTTCTTTTCTACTAATTTAGTATTGTTACTTTTGTTGTTACCTTACTGTGAAATTTGAATTGTAAAATCATAGTTAAGGTAGAATCGTACCAATTGGGCTAACTACCGGTTAAAAAGCAGTTGTGTAACATTTTGTCAAAATCTCGTTACGAATTGGGACATCGAGACCACGTGTGGCTAAGTCCCTACACTATTTCATGGTCTAAGACTATTTCCCACATTTTTCTAAGCATTAAAATATTAATTGACATTAAAATACTAGCAAAGGTGTCAGTCAATGATCTGTATTATTATACAGATCAGTGTGTTTAGTAGTTCACTCACGGCTTCACTTTCTTTTTGGGGCCTCAAAATACGTTTTGTCACAATATCTGCCTTGTGCCATAAGGTTATTGGACAGCAGTATGGGAGTAGGCTATGTTGATAGAAAACTGACAACGGATTATGCAAGACTTGAAACATCATCATTATCGTAGACAGCCGAATTTATAACGCAGAAAATATACCAGCCGTATGATATAATTTGTTTTGTAATGTTGGCACTTATCATATTTTTGTAACCTAACCTGATAACATTTAAGTGAGAAATGTCACCAGGGCAGTGATCCGTAACGGTCACCAACTTCAAAGTTATTAGTTACGTTTGAATATACCTAAGAATTAGGAATTTTTACAGGAAATTATGATAAAGTACCTGCTTTAATTTTTACTTAATAGTAATCGAAATATGCGAAAATAACTCTGTCGTTTATGTTTTCACGTCTAAACTACTGAACCGATGTTAATGAAATTTGGACCTCCTAGATAGAATGGAGCTTGAGAAAGGACATTACTTTTATCCTTGAAACAAATGTCCTGTGGGAAAAGTGTACTGGGTAATCTCACCACGCGACAGAAACCGTTGCCATTTCCCAGTAATTTAAAAAGCATTTTCTATCACACAGAAACTTATGAACATTGTGCTTTACTTAATCATATTTTTATTTATTTTCAGATGAACTTCCATACATGAACGTTCCGTTACACACCATAGTGAAGTTGAAATCCTACGGCTACAAGTATACGGTTGAGATGATTAAACTGCCTGTTGAATGCGTCGACACACATCGTGTGCAGCCTAAGGTAAACTATTTTATTATACAACTGCCAGGAATAATAAATAAAAAATATTCACGGGCATTTCACACAACGCTATCTGAACCCTTGCTTGTGTTATGGGTATCGGACCACGGATATTAATACTTATATACTTATAATGTGTAAGCTTAATTATCTTTAAGGAATCTGGTGAATAATAAGACTTCAATAACCAAATTGCGTTGCTCTGTAAGGAGAAACAACATTTTATTATTACCTACATAAACTAGTAATAACACCTTTTCACAACATTCTTAACATTAAATAACAATAGCCTTACCTGTAAGGAGAAACAACATTAAGAGCTATTGTTTCACAAATATTATTCACCCAATCTATACTTATAATAAATCTAAAATAAATAAATGCAATTACAACTTCTTTTAAGTTTTACAATGTAACCAGTAATGTCTAGATCTGTCAATGTGACGAGAGGTAAGGGACCACAGAGTAAAAAGGTCCACACAAACAGATAAATAAACTAAACTAAATGTCTACACTTAGTTTACATCTCCCCCCCCCCCCCCTATTTTTTCTAAAAACAGAGTTTTACTGTTCTACTCTAATACTGGAATAAGTTTTGTAATATGAAAGAGATTCGACTCTGGCTTTTTGTGACCCGTGTTCACTCTGTAAATTGAGTTAGATACTTTTTCAACAATTAGATATGGCCCAATTTTCAATTCATCTAGTTTTTTTCTGTTTAACCGGTTTCCATTTTCAACATATACAGAATCTCCGACCTTAAGTTCATAATATTTCCTGTTTTTATCAAATCTTTGTTTATTACAATTGTGTGATTTCACACTATTTTCCAAGGCAATTTCTCGGTCTCGCATCAGATGATTATGTGTAATATTTTGTTTCAGTTCATTTGGTAGAATGTCAACATTTTTTCCCTCCAATAAATATTTTGGAGAGAACCCTGTAACACTATGATCAGTTTCGTTATATTTTTCTGTACATTCATGAGCAATAGTTGTCCAAGCAATTTTGTCCTTTGTTTCATTAATTTTGCAACGAATTTTATTAACCAACGTTTGGTTTAACCTTTCATTCAATCCATTTGAAAATGGCGCATTTACAGCAGTGAAAACTATACGTATATCTTCTTTTTCCAAAAAAATTTTGAAATCTTTTGAATTTATGCCGGGATATTGATCTGATAGAATTAAGTCAATTTTATAATCTTGTGTTACTTTTTTGACAAGTTTTATAAAGTCATTCGCACTCTGGGTTTTGGATGTCAAAATATAGGCGTAACGGGTGAAATGATCAACCAAAAGATGCAAATATGTTTTGGTTGATCGAGCACCACCAAATCCCCCTATGGTGTCAATTGACACTATTTCAAATGGATAGGTAGCGGGACCCAAGTGAGACATTAGTCCAAACTTATATTTTCCTCTAGATTTATTTTTTATACAAACATCACAGTTTTCGCATATTTTTTTTATATTGTCCAATAGATTCTTAGCTTGATAAAAGGGTTTAATCTTATTTTCCATTTGTTGTCTTCCTATGTGACAGTAATAATGATGTACATGTTTTATAATATTTTTACTAAACTCCTCACTTAGTACAATCTTCAAATTTTTACCAATTTTTTTATAATATAAATTATGTTTGAAAATAAGTTTGTTTATATTTTGTTTTATATTTTCATTTTTGTGTTGATCATTTTGTATGTCTTCTAATTTAACAAAATTAACTACTTTTAAACTGCTATCTTGATTTTCGTATGCTTCCAACACAGGGTTTCTGCTTAGAGTATCGGCCTCTATATTATATCCGTGGCTGGCGTGAATAAGTTGACAAGTATAAAATGTCAATTTTAGAGGGCGGCCATTTGAAAGTTTGACCGTTTCTGGTAAATCGGTAAATTAGTTAAATTAAAGAGTATGTATTGTTTTCCATATTATTTTAGGCCAATTTTAAATCTATGATAGTAAATGAGACAAAATCCTTACAGTTTTGGCAATATTAGACTTGTCAAGTTGTTCACCGACGAGTTATCAAGTTAATCACCGAATTATCAACTTGTTCTCAGCAACTATAAAAGTGTTTACAGTAGTTATCAACTTAGGCACCATCAAAATAAGTATTGTTTTCTTGGGCAAGCAATGTTTTTTATAATACATGATACCTAACTGAAAAAAACAAGGGAGGTAGGTACTTACTATTTAAACATCATTACCAAAATTCAAAAAGAAAGAGGTAATTGGATAAATATTAAAATTAAATGCTATGATTCTATTAGTTTCATATGGTAAAAGGAGTAATCACTGTAGAATAATCAATTGCTTGGTCCAAATCTGGATCAGTGTTAGATGTCAAGGGGTCATTGACTGTTTTAAGTTGCAAATAAAAGTCTTTAAAAGACTCGTCGATTAAATCAAGGACATCCAACAAGTCCTTTTTTTTCATTACTTATTGGTAAACTCAGTTTTCATCGTACTGGAGCCATTGAATTGGTTGCCAGAGATATTTCTCCCCTGAGTCGTCTAGCTTTTTGATTACAAAAGGTCCCTTTTTTTTTTCTTACTCCGTCTTGACTGTATGTTGCCAGGGTACCTGGTGCACCCTCGAAAGGAAATCCCAGGGACCCTGACCAGCCCTGGTCGCCATTCACCGGCGACCCCTCCTCGTGGAGAGAGACCACACATTGCCTCTTCTGTCTAATTGAGGTGCGTGCCAGAATACGTCACGCGTCACCACCCTGGGCCTGTCTCTGCCAGCGCGACAGCTAGCCCTGAGTGTCGCCCCCAGGCTAACGCTTATGGGGGACGGAGATCGTTCTGAGATCTCCGATTCCCAGCGCGTCTTCTCCTGCGGCTCGAAAGATTGCTGTTCATCTCCCGTTCCTTTTCCGCCGCCTCTTTTGCAACCATCACCTCCTCACAAAACAAGGCGGCGGAGTTCCATAAACTTTCGCTGCTGACCGTAGGAGCGTGATATTTATCACTCCTAAGGCCACTGAAAGGCCACATCGTTGATCCGTCCACTCTGGGCAATCTGCCAGAGTGTGGAGCACCGTATCCGGTAAGCAGCCAGAACAGTAGTGGCACTCTGGCGTTGGCTCCCGCCTTATCCGATGCAGGTACACACCGAAGCAACCATGCCCGGTGAGTAGCTGCCTCAGCCGGTAGGAGAGGCAGCAATGGCGCCTCTCCAGCCAGTCCTTCATTACAGGCCTTATCGCCTCAACTATATCATGCCCGGCTGTTGGTTGTCCAAGTCGCTCCTTCCACTCCTCCACGACTACTTGGCGGAGCTGAGACCTCTGACCCTCGATTTCCTGTGAAGCAGGTCTCAGATCTCGCTCCCCTGCCTCTTTGCACCACAGGTATAGTGCTGCAAGTGCCCTCGCTTCCAGGTCCCATAGAGGTGTACCGGCTAAAAGAGTTGCCGCTTCAAAAGAGACCGTGCGGTATCCTCTTATAATCCTGACGGCCAGCAGCCGCAGTGGACGTCGCAGTATTGCCACGTTACTGGCCGTTAGATTCCCTGCCCATACCGGAGCCCTGTAAAGAGCCATGGATCGCACGAACGCAGCATAGTCTTCTGCAAGAGGTGTCAGGCCCCCTTAAGTTAGGCAGTAGTCGTGTTAACGACAACGCCACTCCATTCAACTTGGGGGCCGCACGATCTCAGGTGAGGCGGAATGTCTCCTAGCCGGGACCCCTCCTAGGGACCTGGAAGCGAGAGCCCTTGCGTCACTGTTTAGATGGCGCAAGGAGGCACTGGGGCGAGGTCAAAGGCCTGCGTCTTGGGAAATTGAGGCCCAGCGGTCCCTGCTCCACCAGAAAACCGTGGAGACATGAAGGTGCGACTTGAGCAACCAAAGGGGGAATTCGCCACAATCGCGGCCATCAGACCGGTCATGGACGAGTGGCTGGAGAGGAGACACGGTGCTCTCTCCTACCGGTTGTCACAGATACTAACCGGGCACGGTAGCTTCGGTAGGTATTTGTGGCGAAGACACCGGGAAACCACGGCCGAGTGTCAGCACTGCGAGGACCGCAGCGATGACACAGCGCTCCACACGCTGGTGGAGTGCATGGCGTGGGCGCAACAGCGCCAGGTCCTCGTAGTGGGTCTGGACGTGGACACTTTCTCGCTCGAGACCATAGTGCGAGCCATGATCTCCAGCGGAAGTATTTGGGACTGCGCCGCCTCTTTCTGCGAGGAGGTCATGCTCGTGAAGAAGGCGGCGGGGTGGGTACGGGAGAGAACTCTCCCACCCGAGATCCGCAGTCGGCGGCTTGGGGGCCGCCGACGTGTCTTCGCCGTAGGCTATCGGCCTCCAGGACCGGGGGCCTGAGGACGGTGAGAGGGCTGCTCACCGTCCTTATAGAAGCAGGCCCATGACGGCAGCGTGACGTGAGGGATGCACCCCCCCCCCCCCTCCCCCTTAGAAGAACACCCTAAAACCCCTCAAAGACGCGGGATAGCACCCGAACCACCCCCTAGGCGAGGCCGTAGCGGCGGCCGTGGGTCTGTTGGGAGTCCTGGGACATCCTTCCGAGGGCTTACCCGGGGCTCCCAACCATAGGCTGTTGAGCGTTACATGAGGTTTTTTAGTCGGTAGGAGTCCGACATAGCATCCATGAGGATTTTCCGTCACGTTAAAAAAAAAACTCTGTACATTTTTGCTAAGCAAACGCTGTTCAACGCTTAAATTTTTCTTACCAGTCGACTTTCTATAGTCCAATCCTGTCCGATCTGGCAATAATGTAAACATGTCATGTTTCGACAATCGTTGTCTAAGACAGATGAGTAGAAAAATATCGTATGACAAATCATTTAATTTTTTACCATCTATTGCCCATAGTGCTCCTGAGTAGGTATTTTAAATGAAAATAAACTATCATAAAGAAGTTATTTGGTGTCGAAATGATTGTAAGAACACTGTATGACTCCTGGATACTAGAATATAATCAGGGTGAATACTCAATTGCAAGTAACTATGGATATATAAGATCAAATGTGTTTGTTTACATTTTTGCGCAAAGCTATTGAAACACAATATACAATAATGGCTCTCATAGCTGGGAAATGTGGTTTTAAATCTTGAATTGATTTTTTATTTTTAGTTTGTTTACCAAATTGCGAGCTAGGAAAGTGCGGCCATAACTGTACATCTCGATATGTCACGTATTGAACAGAAATATTCAACCTGTTCATAACTTGACATCATAACTTATCATGACTTAATTTGAGGAAGACGGCTGTCTATAACTTGATATCTCATTATGTCAGAATTCAAACAGAATATTCAGTTCGACATAACTTAATATATCAATTTGTCATTTTTAATCTCTCATTTTTTCAGACAGTCATAAGTGTGTAAGTGGAGATATCCAGAAACCGACATTATCCTGGTAGCTAAGTATATCTTGATATAACCACATATCAATCTTCGTTCACAAAAAATAAATAATCGATAACTAGGCATGTAGATTTATCAAATTAGAGACGATAAAATGCGAGATGTCAACATACTACCAAGCGTGATTACAAAAAAAATTATGTACACATTAAGTTGTAATTTTTTTATATATAGATTCATACCGTTAGGAACGTATTAAGCTAATAAAAAGAAAATCATACAAGTCGAGATGTCAAGTTGTTCACGCCAGCCACGGATATTTGCCCGGAGAATATATTATTTTGAAATTGAACTGCGACAAATAATATGTTAAATCTCCTAGTTCTTCGTCTGTTCTGGATTTAATATTCAATTTTTCCAAAGGTTTGTGATCTGAAAAGACTGTGAATGTTTTTCCTATAAGCCAGTGTTGCCAATATTTTACCGCCTCTTTTATTGCCAAGCACTCAAGATAAATAGCTTTTTTCTTTTTTTGGGATTCGTTTAATTTTTTTGAAAAATATGCACAAGGCTTTTCATCACCATTGGGTTGAATTTGTTTTAAAATAGCACCTATACCCTGTATGCTAGCATCTGTATAAATGCGTATTTGCAAGTCAGGATCAAATATAGCTAGAATAGGTTTTGAGCAGAGCAGTTTTTTTTATAGTATCAAAGGATTCTTGACATTTATTGGACCAAACGAATTTTTCTCCTTTTCTTAATAAATTATGTAAAGGGTCCAGTATAATTGAAATATTTGGCACATATTTACCATAAAAGTTAATTTTTCCTAAAAATTGCCGTATGTTTTTTTGTGTTTTTGGAATTGGAAAATCTTTTATGGCAATTAAATTATCTTTTAAAGGAGTGACAGTATTGTTTTTTATTATGTGACCTAGATATTTTACCGAGTCCTGTGCAAAGTTACATTTTGTGAATTTTAATTTAAATCCTTCTTCTAAAATTGCCTCCAATAACAAAGATATATGTTCAATGTGGTTTTCAAAAGTTTCAGAAAATACCAAAATATCATCAATGTAATTAACAGTAAAATCGGACAGTTTATACTTTCTTATAATGCTACTTAAAATTCTTTGAAAAATGGCGGGAGATGTTTTTAGACCAAAAGGTAAACAAGTCCATTGAAAGTGTGAATTTTGAGTAACAAATGCAGTTTTGTATCTATCTTCAATTTTAAGTGGTATAGACCAGAATGCAGAATTTACATCGAATGTTGAAAAATATTTACAATTTCTCGTTTTAACCATTAGATCCTCGATTAAAGGAAATGGTTGTGATTAGGGGACTACAATTTTATTTAATTCTCGAAAATCTATACATAGTCTTGATCTCCTTCCTTCTTCTTTTTTAAATGCTAGTGTTACCGGAGCAGCAAAAGGACTATATGACTCTTCAATCAATTTATTTTGGAGCAGTCTTGATATTTGATGTTCAATTTCTTTCATGTCCTCAATAGAGCACCTGTATGGTCTTTTACTACAGTATCTATCTATTAACAAATCAATATGGGCTTCATAACCCTTTACCGTACCTATATCGTATTTGTCTTTAGCGAAGACTGAACTATATTTACATATCAATTTATCAATAGCAGCTTTCTGTTTTTTTCCTAAATCATTTATTGAAATATCAAAGTTATCAACAACAATATTTTCATTAAAGTTTATTTTATATTCACTAATGCTGGATTCTCTTTTATGGTTATTTGTACTATTCACATCTTTTTTTTCATAATCTATACCTTGACTGTCCTCTATGCCACTACCTGACTCGCCAGGAAGTTTTTTTTCATTTTTTTTGCATTCTATAATATTTCTCATAATGACATTTTGAGTGATATTTAAATTCTCATTTTGAGCTAAATTAAATTTTTGTATACAGTCTAACCCAACAAGGAAATCATAGTCGAAGTTGTCTTCATTTATAACAAAAACATTAACATATTTTTCAATTTCAAAAATTTTAATTTTTAAAGTTACCATTCCTATCGATTTTTTTACGCCATTAATTGTTTTTAAACCAGCAATTTTATCATGAGCAGGTATTTTTTTTAAACATAATAACCTTGAATTTATTAAAGACACATTAGATCCTGAATCATAGATTCCTGATGTTTCCAAAGTATCATTTATTAGTAATTTAATTTTTATTAATGGCGGCACAATTAGTTTTTTGGATCGATTTCATTTAATTCTATTTCCAATTCAGAATTGTTAACACTCTTTAATTGATCTTTTTTTTGTATCTCATTATTTTTAGTTTTAAACCAACATTGAGATTCCACATGGTAACGTTTACCTTTATTCTCTTTTTCACAAATTTTACACGGACTAATCAACGGCTTCACATTTTTTTCTTTCATTTTATTTTCTGAAGGGCCTAGCTTTTTATCAAATGGTTTTTTGTTTACCATATGTTCTAAACATCTTAAATTATTAAATAAGTCTTCAGTTTCTTTTAAACTTTTCCTATCAATTTTATCTGCAATAAAATTTGGTAATCCGATGGCAATTAAACCAATTACAGTTTGTTTATCTAAGGACTTATTTATTTCTAATAGAAGTCTCTCTTTCTTTAACGCATACTCCAGTAATGAGCCCTGTCTGTATTTAAATAACATTGCATACCTGATCGGCGACCAACCCTTATCTGCATAAGTTTCACAAAAGTTTTTTTTCCACATTTCCCATTCTGAATTTATTGTATGCTTGATAAGCATGGAACTATACCAGTCTAGACAAGAGTCTTCTATAAATAACCTAAAAATTTCAATTTTTTTCACATCTTCTTCTATTCCTATACGGACACATTCCGCTTCAAAGGTGGTCATCCACTGGGACACATTAGTGATCTTGCTATTGAATTTTTCTATAACGAATTTTTCTACCACTTTCCTTGAATTAAAAGATTTAGATGAATCTTTCTTCATCTCCGTGAAACTTTCAATGAGTTTCGCTAAAGAAAGCTCTGAAATTCCTGTAGTAGAAGTTTGTGGCTTTGTTTGTTCCTCCAATAGATATCCCATAAATTGTCTATTGCCATCTTCATCACAATAAACAGCCTTTAACTCAGGAGTCATGGATACCCACACCTGTCGTTTTTCATGTCGTTTTTGTAATGTACCCTTTACTTTTTGAAAGATTTCGGTTTGCACTATTCCAACATGTAATTTTGCAGGTTGTAATTTATCTGGGATCATAAAGGTCCGGCCATCTAAATCCGTGATTGTCGTTACACAAATAACATTGGTTTTCACATCTTCACTAGCTTTGACCATGAATTCGAATCTTAATTTTTCCATTATTTTTGGTTTTTAGCTGTATTAATGTTGTTTTATAATGTGTAAGCTTAATTATCTTTAAGGAATCTGGTGAATAATAAGACTTCAATAACCAAATTGCGTTGCTCTGTAAGGAGAAACAACATTTTATTATTACCTACATAAACTAGTAATAACACCTTTTCACAACATTCTTAACATTAAATAACAATAGCCTTACCTGTAAGGAGAAACAACATTAAGAGCTATTGTTTCACAAATATTATTCACCCAATCTATACTTATAATAAATCTAAAATAAATTTTTTTTTTTTTTTTTTCTTTGACATGCTGCATCGAGGCAATCTGTTATGCAACAATAGGCCACTCGTCTGTCTGATGAAATTCATCTGGCTATGTTATTTGAGGTGGAGTCGCACTACACAGGTGGGTGCCTCACTCCGTACTGATGAATCTGGTTCGCAGTGTTGGCACACTGTGTCTTCGCAGTCTTCTGTGCCGTGAACTTCCATCACCACAGAGGTTCAGAGCCAGCGTATTACTGTGTTTAGACAGTCTCTTCTGATATTTTACACCATATCGAGTCACCTCCTGTCTGACCGTGGGTAGCTTTAAATCCTGATATATGTACTTGTTGCTTATACACGGTGGGATGTTAAATATGGCTCTAAGTGTTTTGGTTTGGAACCTTTCCAGGATGTCTATGTTGCTATTGCTAGCCACGCCCCATAGCTCAATTCCGTAGGTCCATATTGGCTTCAAAATGGTTTTATAGACCGTGATTTTACTATCGCTACTCATTTGCGAATGCCTTCCTATCAGCCAGTATAGTTCCCGAAACTTGGTGTCCAGTTGCTTTCTCTTGGTCCAGATGTGTTTTCGCCATGTCAACCTTCTGTCCAAGTGCATGCCCAGGTACTTAGCACTTTCGTGTTGGGGTATGGTCTCACCGTTGAGCAATATTGGTGGGCAGGTTTCCTTTCTGAGAGTATAGGTTACATGCGTTGATTTGCTTTGGTTTGCTCTGATTCTCCACGTCTTAAGCCATGTCTCTATCTCATGGAGGTGGTCCTGAAGCATTCCCGAGGCCTTAACGGGGTCTGGACTTGTTGCTAACACGGCAGTGTCGTCGGCGTAGGTTGCAACCATGGTGGTGTCCGCTGTTGGTAGGTCAGCAGTGAATATAGTGTAGAGGACTGGCCCCAGAACACTACCCTGTGGCACACCAGAACCTATGCCTTGAAGCACCGAGCATTCACCATTGACCTTAACCTTGAAGCATCGATCCCTTAAATAAGATTCCAGCAACTGGTAGAATGAATGTGGTAGTACTCTTTTAATTTTATAAAGTAATCCCCTGTGCCAGACCTTATCGAAAGCCTGGCTTACATCCAGGAATACAGCAGTGCAGTATTGTTTCTCCTCCAAGGATCTGCTTATCACGTCAACGAGCCGGTGGACCTGTTCTATTGTTCCGTGTCCCTCGCGAAATCCAAACTGATGTGTTGGGATAATATCGGTTAGGTGATGTTTCATTCTATGCAGGATGATTTTCTCAAAAAGCTTGCCCACGTTCGGCAGAAGGCTTATAGGTCTATATGAAGCAACGTCGTTGAGCTGCTTACCCGGTTTTGCTAACATTTTCATCTGAGCTATCTTCCATTGCCCAGGGAAGTAGGAGAGTCTAAGACATGCGTTGAAAATTTCTACAATTGCAATGATTCCTTTATTAGGTAACATTTTTAGGAGGGTATTATCAATGCGATCATATCCGGGAGATTTGCCCTCTTGCAGTTGTTTGATTGCATTCAAAATCTCTCTAAAGCTTACGTATTTTAGAGGAGGGCACATTTGTAGAGCTGTCCGGAGAGAGTTTTCTATTTCTGCATCTTGTTCAGGATACGATCCTGGAAACGGCTGGAAGACAGAACTTAGGTGCTCAGCAAACGCCTCTGCTTTCTCTATATCAGATCTAGCCCACGTTCCGTCTGACCTTCTAATAGCATGATCCTGAGAGGCAGGCCTTTTCATGTTCTTTGTGGCCTTCCACAGTGAGTAATCAGTGTCTCGAGATGGCGTGAGATGAGAAAGGTAGTCTTGGAGATTTGCATTATTTAGGGCCTTTATCATGCTCTTCAATTCCTCAGAGCATCTGTTGAAGACAGTCTTGTCCCTGGGATATCTAGACTGATGCCAAACTTTTCTCAGATGTCTGCGCTCCGTTATCTTCTCTCTGATATTTTTTGGGTATACATTGTGTGTATGGGTGTGTTTTCTGTGGGTTTTTGTAGATTTAACAGCCGCTTGGTACACAACCACATTGAGTCTCTCAATTGCAGTTTCTATGTCTTCTGTGCTCCTTAATGCCCCTGTCAGTCCCATCCCTGATGATATCGTATCCCGGTATTCTTCCCAGTCAGTGCGTTTATTGTATATTTTCTCTGGAACTGAGTTGAGAACCACAGTGGCATTAAAATTCAATATGACTGGGGTATGATCAGAGGTTAAATCTATAAGATTCTCGATGGTCATATAGTTTCGACCAATGTTTTTAGTGACAAAGAAGTCAAGTAGATCAGGACGTCTATTCCGATCTTCAGGCCAATATGTTGGTTTGTGGCCAGATATACAATCAAGTCTTTGTCTTTGTATTGATCGAAATAGTTGTCTTCCTCTGTGTGTTGTAAGTCGCGAACTCCAGTACGTGTGTTTTGAGTTCCAATCCCCTCCACAAATAAACCTGGGGCCAAGGGTGGAAAAGAACGAGTTATATTCGTCCTCGATGGCTGTATGCCTAGGGGGACAGTAGACTGAGGACACAGTGGTTTCAACGTTTCCATTGGTGTATAATTTGATGGATGTAGCCTGTATTTTTTCAGTTCTGTATTCGTCAAGTACATAGTGTCTTATATTACTCTTAACTATGACCGCTGAGCCCCCGTGGCTGTTTCCTGATGGGTGGTTGGTTGAGTACATAGTGTAGTTTCTGAAAGTGACATGAGATTTGGTAGTAAACCTAGTTTCCGTGATGAGTGCTATATCAATTTTCTCTATGTCAAGGAATGTCTGAAGATCTTGACGTCTATCTGTCAAGCCGTTGGCGTTCCAAGTTACCACTCGGAGTGTGCGTATCATTTTGAGATAATGCTGGCGATTAGCTGGACCATGCGATCCATCAGTTTGTCCATCATGTTAATCATGACTTGTTGGAAATTTGCGAACATTGATTCTAGTCTGTCAGTGATTTCCTCGCTAGCATTTTTGGATTTTGTAGGTGGTTGCTGAAGAGTGATGTCTTTCATTATGTCTGCATAACTTCCTTTATCGCTTCCATTAATGCGGTTTGGTTTGTAACTTGTTTGGGCTCTGAATTCTTTGTGGGGCTTATCGGTGTTTTTGCGTAATAGGTTATTTTCCCTAACAGTTGGTTTGGTCTTTAATATTCTTTCCTTGTATTGTTTGTATGTAACGCAACCTTTGTAACTGGCCGGGTGTTTCTGTTGGCAGTTGGCACATGTGGCATCTGTGTCAGGTTTCTTGGCGCACGATGACGTGGAGTGGTCCTTTCCACATTTAACGCACCTGAATGGTCTGAAACACTGGTTTTTGCTGTGTCCAAATCTTTGGCATCTTTTACATTGTAGTATTTCCTTTTTTTTATATGGTGCTTCAAAGGATACTCTCATATGACAAAGATATTTAACATTAAATATGTCCTTGTTGTTGTGTTTCGGTTCTAGATCTACAAAAAACAGTGGCAGGGCTTCTTTGGTTGATCTGTGTAGTACATTCACTATTTGCCTTACTTCGTGACCTTTCTCGTTTAGCTCCTCCTTGACTAGCGAAATGTTTTCACTTGCGTGAAGTCCCCGCAGGACGGCTCTATAGGCTCGTTCGCTCTTCAATTGGTAGGTGTAGTGTGATATGCTGTTGGTAATGAAGTGTTCTCTAATTGCCTTGTAGGTAGCTATATCTTTTGGCATTAATTTGATAACATGACCAGATCTAAGTGTTGTCATTATGTACGCGCCGTTTTCCACGATTTTGACGAGAACCTCCTTTAATGCAGTGATATCATTCACCCCTGTTACAAATATAGGCTCAGGCTTGGGTATGTACGGTTCTGCTGGAGCTGCATTTTCGATCTCCTCATTGGCCAATATGTCGAATTGGTTTTGCACAGGTACAGCAAAAGATTCAGAATTTTTTGATTTCTTGGTGGCCTCGACCCCTACTGGACTATTTTTTCTTTTTTGTCGAGTGGCACGTCGTGAGTTGTCGTTTTGCCATGGAGCATGTTCGGTGGGCTTTTTATGTGTCTCAGCTTGCGTTTGCTTATCCTGTGTGCGGGTACCTAGCACTTGCGTACAAAACTGAATTGGTACCGACTCTGTGGAACAGGATGGCTTGCGTCCCAATGATGCACTTCTCTGTCTGCATTGGAACAAGCTTGGGTGGAATGCTTGTTGCACTAGTTTTTTTCCAGTAGTAGTTACTGGTACAGAGGCCTGGTTACCTACCTCTGCACAGTCTTCGGTGACATATTTCTCACTCTCCGGCCCGGGTACCGGAGAGCGCCGGGGGTTAGCCGGGTCGCAGGACAAAATACTCTCTTTATCGGACATTTTCATTTTACGAATTGGGAAAATGTCTCAGAGCACTTTCCCAAGGTGCTCTGGCCAAGTATTTTAGAGGGTATTTAGTGCCTCTTGGCCTATGGATGCCGGTTGTACAGGATAATTTACCGCCGCCCGATGCTCGACGTTGTTGCTCTGTCTTGAGTCCTTTTTTTTTTTTTTTTTTTTTTTTTTTTTGTTTTTTTTTTTTATAAATATATATTTTTTTTTTTTTTTTTTTTTTTTTTTTTTTTTTTTTTTTTTTTTTTTTTTTTTTTTTTTTTTTTAACTTTTTTTTTCCTTTTTTATAAGTTTTTTTTTTTTTTTTTTTTTTTTTTTTTTTTTTTTTTTTTTTTTTGTTTGAACTCTGTCTTTATGCAACTGGGACGCTTGTATTGTCATTGCAGTCAGTCCCGTGTTTTACTGCACCAGCCTTTTTTGGGATCATTTAATTCCCAAGGCTGCCGGTAGCCTCTTCCATCTGGGGGTATGGTTATCCCGCCATTACTCGGTCGCCAGAAAATAAATAAATGCAATTACAACTTCTTTTAAGTTTTACAATGTAACCAGTAATGTCTAGATCTGTCAATGTGACATATAGAGGTAAGGGACCACAGAGTAAAAAGGTCCACACAAACAGATAAATAAACTAAACTAAATGTCTACACTTAGTTTACATACTTTTAAATACATAGAAACACCCAGACTCTTGAGACAAACAATTATGGGTCACACAAATATTTGTCTCCGGTGGGAATCGAACCCACGACCTCTAGCGCCGCTGGCGGTATCACTACCGACTGCGCCACAGAGGCAGTCGAGTCGGAATCCTGGGATATCCTTTCCAGGAAATACTCAGGCGCCGAGCGCTAGACGCATATATGTAGGGACTAATTGGTTTTAGTCGGTTTGAATTCGGCATGGCATAATGTGGGTGATTTTTACATCAAAATTTTATTATCATTATATAAGATGTTTGACTTACTGATGGACAAGACTCTTTGGCTTCCATACCACGGTGTCACGGGATTGAGCGCTTCGAACATAGGTAAAAGCGACCCTAAATCTGTGACTTGGGACAATGCCTTACTTTGTACTTTGGAGGTGTCTAGTAAGCATCGAGACACATTATTATGCCTTCTGTGGTCTGTCCCGTGACTCGGTAGAAGCAAGGTGGTTTAGCGGTTAATCTGACCCCTCTCTAAAGTCTGGGACTATTATACAGCGGGTTATCAGAGTAACAGAGTGACATTTTTTTCTTTCATTACAACACGCCCAAAAAAAGGTGACTGATTCAGATATCTGAAGTGGCTATTGTATAAATACACGTTCTGAAAGATTTTACCATCGCGTGACAATAGATTAGACAGTTCTATACAATCTGAATAATAGATGATAGATGTATGTACAGATAAATCTATTGTAGTATTTATTTTCCGGCATTATGTCATGCTGATTCATGATTCTTTAGTATCGATAACATGTCTAATGTTATGTAAATGAGTAGAGTCGTGTCGTATTTTGTAATTACTGGATCTATCACTTTAAATAAACAACCTCTCAAACCTATACAATTCTTGCACAGAGAAACTTGAAACTCGTAAGGTGCAGAGTTGCAACCATATTCACCTGTAATAAATTCGTAATGACCTTATTTTGTTATGAGGAGAAAAAATCTTGATAGGTCATTATTTAATACATTTGCTGCATATTGCTGTTTGAATACATAAATTTTTAGCACCTATACTAGAGCACAATCCGCCAAGACAAGATTCTATAAGTTTTCTCTTCTTAGTGCGAAGCATCCTAAGTGTTATTTTTGGAGCCTTAAGTTTGATTTAAATTCTTTGATTTGTTTTAGCGATTGTTGTGTAGTATTCTTAATTCACCCCTCACCGTTTAAATAACATCTTTTGACCTGCGCTAATACGTTTTCGTTTATTACATCGTGCATTACTTATTGGTAACGATAACGATGTGTCATTTCCATAAGAAATACAGAAACTTTGTGAAAAATATGTTCTAATAATAATTTTCTTTGTTTACAGAACTGTTCAATAAACCGAACCACAGCAGACGCGCTTGTGACAGTACCGTCTCACTACGACACTCTTCCTTCCAACTTGTGGCAGAGTCCCAAAGAAGCTCAGCTTTAGACACCGTGATAGGGCTCGCGAATCTCGCCGCCCTGCATACCATAGTAACATTACAAGGGCTTTAAGCCCTATGGCCTCAAGGTCAATGTCCAAGGATGTGAAAAACCATGGACACGAAATTCGCCACGCCACGATGTGTCTGAAGACGTTTGGCGATCTCTGTGACAAAAGACTGGTGTATGTGAGCGCATTATCCATTATTCGAATGTAAGCATTGAATATAATTCTAGGTAAACACATAATTTAAGATTAGAATAGTCTTATTTTTTAATTTTTAACATGTGTCGCTGACACTAATTGATCTGTTTAGCTCAATTGTAACCGTACAAAACTACAAAATAATTACATGATGAAACACGTTGCGAGAAAATCTTCCAACATTTTTACTAATAAGACTGAACGATTGGAAATTTTGAACATCAAATTCAACTGTCATTGTAGGTAGGTACCTACTTTGTTTTGTGTTCTATTTTGAAATAATGTTTAGAGTAGTTTTTTTTTCAATAGGCTATTAGAATGTTAATTCATTGATAACGTTATTTTTAAAAATATAATTATTTACATGAATAATTTTCTTATTCTTTTAATCTCTATCTAGGTTTTTGAAAATATTTCTTTGATTATAAATCTTCTAATATACTTAACATTATATCTAAGAATCTTTATTATGATTGTGTTTATCAGCACGTGAGCCGGGATCACCTTCGCAATCTTACGTTTTATGAAAATAAATTTACACATGACACATAGAGTAGGAAACGTTGCTGTTATTTTAGTTTTCATAAGAGGAAATGCGGGCAGAGACTAACTACTTTGGAAATTAGGCTGTCGCATTGGGAGTGTTCGAGTGCTCATGGGCTAGTTCTAGTTCATCATTGAAAAGGAATGAATTATAATCACATTCAAGTAACTGGCATTAACTTTATAAAGTTCATGCCTAAGCCAGAATGAAAACCGACGCTTGACTTTCAATCAATAGACATCGTAGTACTCTATGGTTTCAGTAGAAACTACCTACCTGCATTTCCTCTTATTTGTTAACTTGAATTTAGATTTTGCAAGAAAATAGATGGTAATTGTGCCGGTGTGCTACCGAATACTGATTGATCATTGCCTTAGAAAAGTTATTAAGCCAACTTTTTATTATAGTCACCTTATGTGGTTTATACTAACTTGTTATAACGCATTACGTAGGAGATTGGGATAACTATTGTATACATTATTTTAATCTAACATAAGACATGGACGTACTTAGAGGAGTAGATTGTTCGTAAGTCCCAGTATTGGACGCTTAGGCTGTAGTGAGTATTGTTTAAGTCAATTACTTTAGACTGATGCGAAAGGATTAAATAAAAAAAAATGGTAAAATGTGAGCGCCTTAGATTGGTAACATGAAAATGGGAATCTTTGTATGCATGTACTTTTATAATAAATGGCATAGTTGATATAAGCGGTGTTTTATTTCTAGAATACTGCGGTATAATATAACTTATTATATAAACGAGTAGATACCTTTGTCAAAGAATATAGGCCTCTTTGATATCGTGCCGAAGCTACGGCAACGCCAACTGTCGGTTAGCGGCGACAACTCGAGGTCGTTTTTGACATAACAGTGAACATATGATTCGTATTTAAGTCGCTACAAATTTGAGATTATTGTTTTGTTTAAAGTAATAAGCAATTGTTTTCGTAATATTATGAGCCGAAATATAATCAAGTGTGGATTCCAGAATATTAATGCAGAATTCTTTCGCGAAAAATCTGTGTCGAAAGGTAGGTAAGTAAATACACGAAACATATAAAATATTCTTTGAATTTCATTGTAATTTTTTCTACGTATATATTTGTAGGATTATCGTATTACTAATAACATGATGAACAAATCAATTAATTATAAATTATAGGGCATTAATTATTCCAAAGCCATCATGTTCAGGAGGTCGTCGAAATCCATGATGCAGCTAGTGGAGAACAAATCAGCAGTGGAAAAGTAATACCACAGACGAGAGTCAATAATCCACCGTACGATGTGAAAATAGAGATATGTATTAATTATTATTAAATCTGAATAAATCTATTTACAGCAACTTTTCAACCATTTACATGAAAAGCCGAAATGGAAAATGAAAATGTATCTCCTTTTCAAAGAAATATAAATAATAAAGGAATAAGTATTGGTCATTGAAATTAGATTATCAGTAAACTGCATTTTCCATAATAATCGGTATAAAGGAACATTAACATTTTCTTGCATTATTAAAGTTAAATTAGTAATATATATCATTGGTGAAGACTAATTCATAGGAATAAGCATGAAATATGGAATTAATAATAATTTTATTCATTTAGTTATTTTTTATTTAATCGTTTTTTCATCAATAATATATTATAGATAATAAAACAAGCAAATAAAAAATAACTCGCACGGGATTCCCTAAAAATGTCCATGCGAGATAAAAAATTAAACATGATTAACATTGTGCATGTTTGTTTCGATATTTATTTGTGCTGGTAAAATAAAATAAGTTAAATAATAGTAAAATAAAACATACAACACATGAACAGAAAAATTGACGTTGGTAAATGTTCGATACGTTATAATTATCAAATCATTATAATATTTATACTTACATTCTTCTGACGGCTTTTATCCACTCATCTCTTTTTTAATTTCCCAATTTCGTCACGGAAACGAATAAAAAGTCAATTCCCGATTCCGAGATTGGGAATTCTTGCTCCCCAAAACACAACAGTATCTCGTACCACCCATTTTTCGTTTTTTGAGAAACCACTTTTGAACGTTTTTGAGAGAATTACAAACGTAAACCGTACAGCTGACCGCACTCTAACGTCCGCGTGTTGCCTAAATCGGCCACAACGCGGCGCCACTGGAGTTGTCCAAGAGGCGTATAGAAAATGACAGATTTCAGGAATAGCGTTCGCAAAATGGTTCGATATTCTGTTCGAAAATCTGTCATTTTCGATTTTCTTTAACAAGGTTCCGGATTCTACTTGATTAAATACTGCTTGCACTGAATAATCTTAGTCGTCTCCTATTGTTTGCAAACCAATAATAGCACGTGAGACTAAAGCATGAGCATGCTGCGACGAAGTAAGTATTAGGCAAGAAATAAATCAGGAACGGACGAACAAACATAAAACTTCGTCATCGTCTTTGTCCCCATACTCACTAATTCCAAATTAGTTGATGTGACTTCATATTCTATTTTTTTTAGAAAATGACTTGCATATCCTAGTATAGATAATTCAACTCATCAGTGCGCGCGGCGCTATGTGTGCGTGCGCTAGTAATCATACAGCTTTAATTTGTGTGGCAGTGATGCGGCCGTCTTCACAGAGTACATTTTTATATTATGAGGTAGAGACGTAACTCTACTTATTGACGACACCAGCGGTGCCAAGCAGTCTTTGCAGGAAACGCTCTGCTTGGCAGCGAAATAAACATCATATTTAGACAAAAAGCATACAGCGCCATCTAGTTCCCGTTTGCAGGCAACTCTTACGTTATAATGAAACGAAATCAAATATCATGACAAGTCTCAATGTAACTGCAACGTTGAGATCCTGTGTAACTTGGTCACATTATAATTCAGTACATAGTGTTCTTAGTGATAATACCATGGGTACAGTCGTTAAAGAAAATGTCTAATTCTTCACGGAGAAAATGTTTAAGAAGTCAGGTAAATATTTTTTATGTGTCAATTCGATGGAATTAATATTTGTTATCACTACATATAATAAAACAAAGTCCCCGCCGCGTCTGTCTGTTCACGATATACTTAAAAACTACTGCATGGATTTTCATGCTGAGATCACCAATGATTCTTGAGAAAGGTTAACGTATATAATTTGTTGAGTTTTTGTAGACATGGACTAAGATATAATGATATTAGGTGGAGATGTCGGAAAAAAATAAGGTGTCTGGGAGCTTTTAACGAAAACGCTGCCTAAACCCTTCGAGGCATAACAAGATAATGTATGGTAGAATTGTGTAACTTATAAAGGCCTACAGAAAAGTTATAAATGATAGAGCTCCAAATTCTAATGCAAAAAAATAGAAATGCAGAGATGGTCGACGGAAAAAAACATTGCTTATACTGCAAATATGACAAAAATTGAACTGTACAGTCAAAGGCATAAATAAGTATACACACCACAGCCTCATAAAATGTCACCCTCATTAGGATTATAAATATGGATTGAAATAAGAGTTCATAAATATGTACACAATTTTTGGTAGTAAATATGTATACAATAGTAAAATAATAGGTATCCATCAATCAAAACACAAATTTGGGAACATCCTAATGTTAATATTTATGTATCCATGGTTATAATCAATAATAAGTAAACACTTGACAAATCAGATTTTGGAGAGCATGATGTATGTTTCCGTCACTCAATACTAAAAAGTACTTACATACTTAAACAATGATGGATCATTTTAATAATGTGAGTGACTGGCTGTTTTATTTCCTTTTTCTCAAAACGACTTAAATAGTAGGTTTCGATACAAGTGTGGGATTTCTGTTATTACAACGAGTTACGACAGGTGATGACCCGAGCCGAAGGCGAGGGTAGACAGTCGGAACGAGTTTAAATAACAATCCCACACGTTGTATTGAACAACTATTTTTAATACAGTTGCGAAAAAATTAAACAATTTTATAAAATAATAAAAACACAATAAACCTGAATATCCAAAATGGCGCCAACCGTAAAAGAATATATACCTTCCTAAGCAGAGACTACGGCAGTGCACTTCATACAGCCAACTTTTTTTATATTTGTAAATTTAATTTGGCCGATACTTATATTAATTTATGCTTAAATTTCAATTAAAATTAATTTTTATCTGATATTGAAACAAGTTAGTATCTTTTTTTAGAAATATTTAGCAAGAATCACAGACATTATTTTGACAATTGGCAAAGAAAACGCACGAGTGCGGGAATGGTAAAGAAAAAGCACGAGTGTGTAATAGCCCACATCCCGAACGCTATACATCCCTGTAATACGCCACTTTTGGAGCAACTGTATTAAAAACGTTTTCTTTTCAAAACGACGTTCATTTAATAAAGACCTGTCCGGACCTGAATCCAATAGAAAATCTGTGGGGGCTAATGGTCCAACAATGGGACGCCTCAACAGTGCGGACGACTCAAAACTTAAAGAATCACGTGCATGAGTTATGGGATTCATTTATTGGCTCGGACGTATGTTACAACATGGTAAGCTCTATGAGGAATAGACTGGAAGAGGTTATTTTTGCTGGCGGTGGATATACTCGGTATTAATTTTTTAAATGTGTCGTATGATAACGGTTCTTGCAAACACTTTTATTTATTTTTTGTTATTACGAAAAATTGTTAAGTTACAAATATTTTAAAATGTTATATATAAGTGTACGTAGGTACACTTATATATAACAACACAAATATACCTAAGCTAATTACTTCTAATAATACACAAATTTTCATGCAATTATGTTTTATTAAATTCTTATAGGAAACCACATAACATACAATAGCTTAATGAGAATTGTTCTCCATGACTTTTATTATTTCAGACATGATATAACCCTTTGTTGCCCGTGGCACTACCGCTTGGCACTACCAGTAGTGTCACGGGATATTTTAATTTCCTATGACACTACTGGTAGTGCTACGGGTAATTGTACATTTACGTTGACACTACTGACACTACTAGCAAATGGATTGCTAAAACAAATGAAAATCGGTAAAAACAAATGAGGATAGCTAAAAAATTAAGATCGGGGTAATACAAATCAACATCGATAAAACAAATGAACATCGCAAAAATAATTGAACATCGCTAAAACAAATGAAAATCGGTAAAACAAATGAAGATCGCTAATACAATTGAAGATCAGTTCTAGGCGAGGCCGCAGTGGTAGCTGTAGGTCTGCCGTTTGTCCACTAAAATCCATTAATAAGATCCATCATGGATCTTTGTGGAAATATCATGTCCACTTTAATACCTTTAAAGTATTGTTTATGAAAAAATGGTTCTTTTAGGACATGCGAGTGGAAAAAGATCCATAGGTTATGTGTAGTATACGAAGAACATTTAAAGTTTAAAAGTAATAAGTAGTTAAATAATTTTCTAAACAAATGAAGATCTACGAAACAAATGAAGATAGAATAAACTTTTGCAGATCAATAAAACAAAGGACTTAAAGCAAGTTGATAAGGTAAAAAATTGCGTGCACCTATTTTTTTGAATGGTTATCGCATCTAGATTACAAAAAATAGGCCCAAGCAAATTTCGATTCGATAATATGCATAATATCAATTACTTTTTCATATATTCGTGATCACTGATGTACGCCTAAAAGCACAATTTTAGATAAGTGTCATTAAGGTCTAGAATTGCTTGCACCTATTTTTTGAATGGTAAACGCATCTAAATTACAAAATATGTCTGCAAGAAATTTTCGACCTTATCGACTTGCATTGAAAATCATATGAAGATCAATAAATCTGCATATGTTTTTTTGATTTTCATTTGTTTATCCAACTGTCATTTTTATTTTGTCGATCTTCATTTGATTTTGCTGATTTTCATTTTTTTCAACAATCTTCATTTGTTTTACCGATTTTCATTAATTTTATCGACCTTCATTTGTTTTACCGATCTTCATTGGTTTTATCCGACCTTCATTTGTTTTGCCGATCTTCGTTTGTTTTGTCGATCTTCTTTTATTTCATCGATCTTCATCAACTTTCTGGTTTTTAATCAGCCAATAAGAACGAAAGTGTCACAGGAAAGTAAAAATTTGACCCTTGAAACCTTGAATGACTATTCAAAACGGAAAGATACATGAAATGACATGGCAAATGTCAATAAACTATGATTTCGTAGTTTTAATCTTTGTATGTACAAAAAGTACCTCCATTCTTGTATACATATTTATGTGTTCAATAGTGTGTATATAGTTTATAGCGTAATGTCGTGTATAAGTTAGTGATGCTTTGGAAGGATATATATTTTTATTAGCATTACATGTATACATGTTTTTGCATTTGGTTGATACATGTTTTTGCCCATGACAAAGTAGACATATTTATAAATGTTTGGATGTATCTAAATTATTGCCTGTGTAGATGAATACCAAATTATGTAAACTGTACGTGTATCCATGTTTTTGCCCTTGACTGTACGTATGACTTGATTTAAAAAAAAACATACCTATCTATACATCTAAAAAAACTGTTGAAGGTCGAGAGTCTGTACATGGAAGATAATTTGAAAATTTTAATTGTAGGGCGTTCTCTAATCGATACTGAAGCTGAAAATATAATTAGAAATTTTCATGTCTGTCAGTCTGTATCCTGATTATGAATTGATTTAAATGAAACTTGGTACAATCTGAGCTCATGATCCGAGGAAGGTTCTAGGATACTTTTGTTCCCGATATATTGAGCGGTTCCTTTGGGAGAGGGCAGGGCAGTTTCACACGCTTTTCGCACACCTTATGTGTCAGCTAGTTTGTTATAAGATTAATGACATACTTCAGCCATATGGCTTAAAAGTTCTTCGGCTACCACCGTATCATCCTGAACTAAACCCAATAGAAAATATATGGGGAATTTAAACAAATTATAATGCTTCGCATAAAATCGAACAAAATGTGATGGAAATAATGAAATTAATAAACGAACGTTTAAGTCAAATTGATGACGAGATGTGGCGTTATACTTGTCGACACGCCAAAGAAAAAGAATACTATCGACATTTTGATTGAATTTATAATTAACCTTGGAGAGAGCAGCGAATCCTAGAATTCCTCAATTTTATTCTTCAAACAGCGATACATATTAATGTGTATAACATACATTTCACCCATTGAGTTTTTATTTTAGTTAAACAAGTGTTTTTGTATTTTGTACTTCACTGTACCTCATGTCACGCACACGAAGTCACTGTGTTTAGACGAGGCTTACCCACACATAGTGCCGCGCGCACAGATGAGTTGAACTTACTATACCTACTTATTACATCTTCACAGAAAGTGAAGAGAAAGAAATAAGGTGGTAGAGTTAGCTTGGTACATTGACAGTGCTGAATATAGATAGGGACTAACTCTTATTTTATTGTGAGGAAATCCTCACGGGTAACATGACTCGAATGGACTAAAAGCAGACGATTCCTTCCTTTCGTCTAACGACAGGCACCACTCTTCGGAATAATGTCCTTGGGTACCCGCAGCCTCACCTAAGAGGCGGTGAGGGGCCTGACTGCAAAAATGACGAAAAAGAGGTACAAATGAAATCATTTTTGTAGGCTTAAGTAGACGTGAGCAGCAAAGCTTGAAGACGAAAGTTTATAATCAGTGCGTCCTGCCAGTTATGACCTACGGTGCCGAGACTTAAACACTTACTGTGAAGCTAGTCCATGCCCTTAAAGTTGCCTGGGGTGTACTTGAAGTATATGATCCAAAACGATGTTATCCATCACAGAACCAGAGTTGTCGACATAGCTCACAGAAATTGCTTTGCTTGGACTGGCCACAGTTTTATTGTATCACAAAAAACGACTATCTAGACCATTTGAAGGGAGTGGTCGTCAGTTTTCTGGCCAGGTTAATTCTCACACGCCATACATTTTGCTATATGAATCTGGTAGTAAATACAAACGTAGAATCAAAAATCTTGACGTTCATTAGTGTTGCTTTGTGACCTAAGTGAATAAAGTTATCTTCATTTACATTTTTTCACATCTGTAGGAGAACCGTTGGTAGGTGTAGCAAACGAGTTCTGGAGTGGAGACCGCGACTTGGTACACGTGGGGTAGGACGACACGCCAGATGGACCGACGACCTGAAGAAGCTTGCAGGAAGTGACTGAATGCGAAAGGTGCAGGACCGTGATTTATGGCATAATTTGGAGAGGCCTGCGTCCAGCAGTGGACTGCTATAGGCTGATTTGGTTGATAAGTAGACGAAAAATGAAAGTTGCAGTGGGACAAGGACCCAGCGTCAAATAATACCTTAAATTGACAAATGTATACAATTTTTTAAAATTTTATTTACTACCATTAGACCATTCAGCTACTTTCTACGTAATTTTATAGTATAGTAAGCTTCGACAAGTAATAGCATAGCCAGGCCCACGTGAGGCTCAAATGAGACTAGTTCACACACAAAGATATTAACAACGCGACATGCACACATACATTTTTACTATTACTCTAAGGTAGTGTTTTACACTTCGGGAACGCACAGCAAGACATCTTACGAAAAAATTATTCTCTTGCCACCCGTGTTTCACCTTCGGAACAATAACACCAACCACGTTTGAGTCAGCGCATGCGCTTCAACGTCTTCAAACTAATGTATGAATGGGCCCGTCTATACTATTACTTGGTCGAAGGTTGTAAGTAATCTGTAAGACACACGAAACGTCACATTCAGACTGAATAGGATGTATCATACGTAAAGAAACGTGCTCGTGACCAACATACTCGTTGCCCTATTTTACACAGACCTTTAGAAAGTAATAGGAACCAGTTGGTCGGGCCATTACTTTGCACCCGAAGGTTAGTCGTGTACTCGTATGTAGATTAATATCTATTGAGCAATTTAACACTATTAAAGTTTAGCGGTTAATTATTTATATTATGTAGCTTTAGGTGGTGTATAATATAATGTACCTATAAAGTGACATACAACGAACGACCGACTATACAACCAATGGTCGTTGCATAGCCCTCATAATCCCCGTTTTTACAATGTTGTGTTGAAATCTGCTAGATTTCCGACATTTTATTACTACTGCTCCGCTCTCTTGGATGGTGACATGTCTATTTTTTTTTTTTGTCGCGGCAACGGCATTAACAGTAGTACTTACGGAGTGCGTGTGCGAGTGTAGAACATATTGTACTTAGCTATGTAATTTGGCGTCCGCAGCTAGTCGCCGCGACATGTCGTCCAATGTGCGCCTATTGAGACCCCGTCATCCCAGACGCGGGGGCAGCTGAAACGGTGTGTGGAAACGGACAATCCTACCGAAGTAACCATTTAACCCCGCAGTGTACTTCCTCGGCCTAGAGCTGGGTCGAAGAATATCAATAATTGTTGTTGTTCTCAAATCGGGACTTCGATGCGTAGCTTGTGCCAGTCCCATTGTACCCTAAACCACAATATTCTGTGTACTGTCTACGAATACATAACATACGCCATGAATTCATGCAAAGCGCTTGCATTTTCACCATTATGGTACGATTTCATTTACCTAATTCTATACATATAATCCACGACAACTATAAGAACTTAACAAGTATAAGTCAATCAATAATGACTAAGAATTCAATTAATAAGAAGCAAATTTTTAAACTGAAACGTAAACAAAGTTTTATTCAAGAAATATTTAATAGGGTACCTAGAAAATGTCCCCATTCCTTCTTATCTGAAATTGTAAAGGGCCAAATGAGTTGCCTTGAGCGACTCCAAATTTGTTATATTTTAATAAGAATCAATGCATATTTATCAGGGTCCATTTTATAGCTTTTCGATTAGGTACTACAAGTACATTAATCACAGAAGTACCTGGTGGATGTGTAACCTGTATAGGTATTATAGTAAGTAGGTGCAATGTTTTGTAGTTTACACGATCGGAGGCTTTGAATCAATTTCTCGTAATAATTTCCAGATTCCTCGTGTGCCGACCTATCTTATTGACATAATACAAAAATGTTAATCTATTTACAACGCTTGTGAAGAGGAGTACCTAGTTAAAATGTTCGCTTTCAAGCCCTTACTTATCTACTTTATTAATCGTTTTGATCTACAGTCGACGCCTCTACAAGCACGTAGCATATCACGTGCAGTATCAAAACAGGTTTTTACGTAATAAAAACTGCAAGAACAACTCAATGCATAACCGAAACTGGCTATAATGTATCGCAGTAGATTGTAATGATTGATAATATTCAACAATCCATTCATGATTCTGTAACTCCATTGATGGTTGCATTCGAAAATAAGTGAGAGGCTCGACAGTGTCACAGTAAAAAGACAGAAGTAAGTTATCTTCTGAGAAAATAAATTTATTTATTATTATTCCATTTATTTTTCATTCATAACATATTTTAATACATTTTTAAATAAATAATATAAAAATAAAAATCTATTTAAAAATATAAGAAAATAGTGTCCCACCGGCATCGGGTGCAGAGACCTACCGGTGGTTAGGGCTTCAGAGACAGGAACCTCCTAACAATGCGTGCCGTGTCGAGAAGTACTGCCTTCTGTATCAGGCCCTTGATCTAGCCGTCTAACGAGAGCCTCTTTAGATGGTTATCGAGGCTCTTTGCCATCAAGCCGTGGACTGAAACGATAATTGGAACAATAATTGCTGAATCAACATGCCACATGTCAACAACCTCATGAGCCAGATCCAAATATTTAATTTCTTTGTCCTTTTCTGCTTTAAAGAGGTTGTCATCATGAGGAATGCTGATATCGATAATTATTGCGAGGCGTTCCAATCGATCTATCACCACTATATCAGGCTTATTGGCAACAATAGTCCTGTCAGTGACGATAGATCGATCCCAATATGTATAGTGTGACCTGACCATCTTCGAGAACTGGGTCGGGCACATATTTGTAGTATGGTACTTCAAAATCTACAAGATGGTATTTAAGAGCAAGTTGCTGATGTATAATCTTGGCCACTTGGTTATGTCTGTACAAATATTCTCCGTTGGCAAGACGAGAACAACCAGAACAAATGTCTGAGGGATTCTCCGGGACAATGACATGCCCGACAGTTGTCAATTGTACCATCCTTCAGAATATGTTTCCGGTAGTTCTTAGTCATAACAACTTCGTCCATTATAGCAAAGACAAAACCTTCGGTTTCGCCGAAAAGATTACCGAACTGTAACCAAGATACGGATGCTTTTAAACCAATATCAGGCCCATTTAAGGCCCGATAAAAGCGTCCATATAGCTGCTTGCTTTTCCATACCTCCTTGCGATCGTCAGCACTAAGTACTACAGGTTTGCGCCAGTTCTCTCTGCCCATAGCAAGCGGGGTGAGTCCCGTGTCCACTGCGACCACATATTGGTGTCTATTTTTAGAAAGTATTCCCTAAGGTTGTATACCTCGCGGTTATGGAGGGTCTTAGCATTTAAAAAGCCACGACCCCCACATTTCCGCGGGATTTATTATTATTATTATTAAAGAAATGGGCTGCATAGACGGTCAATGCTACTTGCTAAAATTCGAATGAAAGTAGCTTCAAGTGTTCGTACTTTCTTTGCACATGTGCGTGCATCGACATGTATGCACTCATGAGACTTATCAAGTCGTTTTGACCATCTCTGGAGTCCATTATTTTTCCCTTTTAGTAGATGCTCGTAGCATTTGACACAAAGGTAGTAGCCACTGCTCTCGCACACATGCACACCGCGCTCAGTGCGATTGTTCAAAGATAACTTACTTCTATCTTTTTACTATGACAATATCGACCGTGGCTTATATTATTGACAGATGCTGTTCACGGCTTCTCAGGCTGTGTCGTGACCCCCGAGCAAAAAATACTCAACACGCATTGTCATACTAAATGCTTTCAGACGCGCACGCATTCATTGAACCACTGCAGTGTCTGCAGTCTGTGATATTATTCGATTTTTAAACTTTTAATTTGTTGTTCCAAATTCAAATAAAGTGAACTTTATGTCAGTGATTTGAAAAATAAAGTGTTCGAATTAGTGATTTTAGTGTGTTGTTTGTTATTGAAGGAGTAACAATTCATATTATTGAAGGTAGGTGGAAGGAACCAGATGTCTAATTTTTTAATCTACATCGGTATTTTTATCCTTATGATTGACTTTAGGTACGCAGGTGGATCCAATGGTGTAAGTGTGTGTCTGTATGTTCCGCCTATTTCCAAAATGGCTTGACCGATATTGTCGTGATAAGTGATTAGCAATAATAAGATAAATATTACTGTCATTTCTTCCTTTTTAAGGTTTCGAACCCAAAGGGTAAAAACGGGATCCTATTAATAAGACTTCGCTGTCCGTCTGTCAGTCTGTCCGTTATGAGGCTGTATCTCAGGAACCTTGATAGCTAGAGAGCTGAAACTTTCACAGATGACATGTAATAGCATTTGCATTACTTGAATTGGTATCTATAATGACATTAAACCTCCCGCAAGGTGGACAGACAGACGGTCGTGAGAGCCTGCTGGATGCGGGTGGCCTATGCCCAGCAGTGGTCGCCATATTGGCTGAGATGATGATAATGAATTTCATTATTTCTGATAATATCAGTTAGAAGTTTCTAATGCTTTAACTAAACTGAGTCCTATGACTTTGACTGTGATATGACTACCAAGCGCGGATCTTTGCAGCAATAACTGGTTGTGGGCAAGGCTACCCGAAAATAAGCCAAATGCGTGGATGAAGTCGCTTATTATTGAAATGCTGTGCGATTTTTTATACCACTAAGGTAGCAGACAAGCATACAACAGAGGTGCTACTTGAACTGTCAACCCAGTAAATATTTATACTAATAATATAAAGAATCTAGGGACATTCTTCCGAGGGCTTACTCGGGGCTCCTACCCGTAGGCTGTTAGGTAGAATATGTGTGGTTTTTAGTCGGTAGCAGTCTGGCATAGCATGACTGTAGGATTTTCTTTACGTCAAAAATAATTATAAGTAAGAAAGAAATGATTGTTTTCTTGTTTTTTGTTTGTTTGCGTCGAATAGACTCCGAAACTACTGAACCGATTTGAAAAATTCTTTCACTATTAGGAACATCGATATAGAAGGATAATATACAGGGTGGAATTTAAAGACGGTAGTTGGAGGTAAAGTACCCTTAATATTGATAATGGCAAGTTTTGCTGAAAGGAAACATTCCTTTATTTTCAAAAGTAAGTAAAACTGCATTTAAAGATTTTTTATAAATCACCTGCTTGAGCCGGGAATCGAACCAAGGAGATGTGCAAAAAAAAACATCCTGTATTTTATGATACCTACCGAAAGAGTCTTTAATCAGGAACAAGGAATAAAAGAAAAAAACAAAAAAAAAAAATTCTTTTAAACAACATAATATCTTAAATTAAAGGAAAATCTAGTAAAATATGTTTTTATTGTAAAAAGCTTACTCACTATCTGAAGAAAAAGAAACAGTCTTATTGAATTTCTTCTCCTTTTTTGAAGTTGGTTAAAAAAATGTTCTAGTTTCTGTGAATGGGAATATTCGTTCTGGTCATTTAACCAACCAACTTCAAAAAAAATGGAGTTTCTCAATTAGACTGTTTTTTTTTCTTCAGATAGTGAGTACCTAAGTTTTACAATAAAAACATATTTTACTTGATCTTCCTTCATTTTAAGATACTATGTTATTTAAAAGAAATTGACCCGTATTAAAGAATGTTGCGGTTGGTATCATAAAATACAGAATGGTTTTTTTTTCACATCTCCTAGGTTCGATTCCCGGCTCAAGCAGGTGATTTTTAAAAAATCTTTAAATGCAGTTTTACTTACTTTTGAAAATAAAGGAATGTTTCCTTTTAGCAAAACTTGCCATTATCTATATTAAGAGTACTTTCCCTCCAACTACCGTCTTTAAATTCCACCCTGTATAAGTACTTATAACTCTATGATTAGGAAGCTATGCTATTCGCGGGTGACATCCTGTCTGTGTAGATGTTTGGATTTTTGTTACTCAATCACTCTCTGGTCTCTAACGGATTGGGCTGAAATTTGGTACAGAGATAGCTTATAGTCTGAAATAACACATTGGCTACCTTTCATTCCGGAAATATGTTCCCATGGGAAGCGGAAACGGGTACCGAATTTCACGCGGGTGAAGCCGCGGTCATCATCTAGTAGGCTATATTTTATTCCCATATTCTCACAGGAACTAAGCGGGTGGGACAATCGCGGCCAGGAGCTCATTCCACAATCCAAGCATACGCAGAAGACAGCCTCCAGTGGATCGTACCATATAGATACCTACAAGCCTACGGCCTAGGGGCTAGGTTCTAGGTTTACACGGGCTGGTTTCCGCAAGTCGCCGTCATTTATTGCGCCTGTTATTGCGCCTGTTTTACAGAGATAGCTTATAGTTTGGAATAACACATAGGTTACCTTTCATCCCGGAAATATGTTTCCACGGGAAGCGGTCGAACGGGTACCGAAATTCACGCGGGTGAAGCCGCGGTCATCATCTAGTAGGCTATATTTTATTCCCATATTCTCACAGGAACTAAGCGGGTGGGACAATCGCGGCCAGGAGCTCATTCCACAATCCAAGCATACGCGGAAGACAGCCTCCATTGGATCGTACCATATAGATACCTACAAGCCTAGGTTCTAGTTTACACGGGCTTGTTTCCCCAGCAAGCCCCTTTGTCCACTAAAATCCATTTAAAAAATCTAACGCGGATTTTTGAGGGCGCTAGACGCCAAGTATGGAAATGAACCACCAGCGGTAAGTAAATAGCATCATAATATGAAACAATTTCTCTGAGCATAAACCATTGCGGTTTGCAAAGTACGGAGGCAAGTCCGATTCGCACTGGTTTTAATTTGTGCCTAAAAGTACAATGACTATCATTGGAATCATCAATATTTATTAACAAGTCAAGATAAACGTCACCGAAAAATATTTAGCTGCAAAGTGTGAAAACGATTTAGACGTACCTATACCTATCTATAAACTACTTATCAGAGTAGGTAATTGCTATTTGCCCACATCTTGATGTGAAGATGTAGGTGTTTCTGTGTCATTGAACATGATGTCGATATAAGAAGGTAATAGGTAAAGTATAGGTAGGTAAGTGTTATAAATGATCACATGTTGTAACTAGAGATGCGCCGAATGTTCGGCCGAATTTTCGAATTCGGCACATTCGGCGAGTTTTAGAAAGTTCGAATTCGGCCGAATATTCGGTTTATTTGCCGAATAACTACCGAATGTTGAAATTATTATTGCCTAACAAAATTAATAATTATTGAATAGGTAGGAGTTTTCCCATTATTAACGCCATGGTACAGAGATCTCTTTTGAAAGACTTTTCGTTAGTGGGAAACAAAACTAATTTCATTAAAAATGAGCCCGTTCAGCTCACCATCACCAATTGCTCTATTGGTGCGTGCGGCGGTGATGAGTGCTGTTGTCATTTTTTAGCTGGTGCTCCTGAATACCAGCTTTGCCCATTCGACTCGGTATAGAGGAGTGCTATGAGGATTATTCATGATCCTTAAAGCTTTCGCGACAACTTCATTTTTTACAGCTTGTAGGATCTGTAGACCTAAGCGAACCACTACTTATGTTATAATAGTAACAGAGTGGTGATTCCCTGCATAGACGGAGATTTACTGTTGAAATATTTGTGACTAAAGGTGAGACAAAAGAATTTCTCTTTTGTATATATCTACTGTAACCTACCCATATTTATGCAAATAAATGATTATGATTATTATGATTATTATTATGAAAAAAAAAAGACATTGTGACTGTAAACTTTCTTCACGCTTACAAGCCGTTCGATTGAGAATCGGCGCCCTGGGGTTGAGGGCTGCGCGCCAAACCTTAAAAGAATGTCGCCAGCCTCGTCGACTGACCTGTACTAACCTGTTCACCGCGTTAATTTGAACCGAATAGATCGGCCGAATATTCGGTTCGGTACATTTTATACCGAATATTCGGCCGAATGTTCGAATTCGGTTCAACCCACATTCGGCTCATCTCTAGTTGTAACACATGTGTATGGAAATTAATGTAATCAATTACTTATTTGTGTTCTAGTAAAGCTAGATACCTAGCTATTTAAAGACGAAAACAATGAGTAACTCACAAGCGCTCCTTTCTAAAAGTTAACTTTAACTTTAACTTTGGGAAAGCTACTTGTTGAATAAATTGTCACATTAGACACCAAAGTTTTTCGGTTCTTCTATGCTACAACAATTATATTTTTTCTTAGCTCTTCAAAAGAAGAAGATAGATGGAAAGTATGTAATAGTGATGTTCCGATATTCAAATCAGCATAACACAGTCCACTGAGCTCCCAGTCCCAGTTATATTTTTAGCGGGAAATTGACTTTACTGCGCCACGCAGACCAGACCAAACGTTTTCGAGACAGTTTCGAGATTTCCTTCTTTTCGCCATTACTTCCTCCGTTAGCCTGATGATAACTTGGCTTCGGCTAGAAGATTTCAATACAACTCCCCCACATTTCATGGCTACTATTAGTCAGAAGGTGGCTACAATCCTACATCATTCGCAATGATAGCTGGCTTAGGCAAGAAGATCTTAACTCCCCTACGCCTCAGGGTCACCGGAAACGCCACTTGAGCGAACAGTTTTACAAAATAATACTGGAAAACTGAGAAAATATATGTGCAGAGGCTAAAAAATACAACTCTGTTTCTGCTTTCGGGAACGAGAAAAGAACCCCAAAATTACAATTGAATAGGTTTTAATAAGTGTAACTACGTCAAACCCCGATCGAGATGTGACAATTTAATCTATGTGAGCATTCTTAAGTTCAAGGAGGTTCACTTGTATTCAATAGCCCAAAATAATGTCTTCTTTACTAAATATTTGCCTGTTCAATACCGTCAGAAATATACGGCAAAATGATGAATTCTTAATGAGTCGAATAAAAATAATTCTTCGTTATCTCCATCTCGGCTGCAATGATTGCAGCCGATTTGGAGCCCACTGTTGGGCAATGACCTCCCCCAAGGATCGCTACAACGTTCGGTCTTGTGCCACCCGCATCCAGCAGGAGACCGCGACCTATATTAGGTCATCTAGCCAGATTGCAGAATGTAGAAATATTGTATCCATCTGAGAACTATGTACCTACTATTAATTATACACCGACTGATACATATTGAACTTGTGACGTTTACCTAATATAATACCACGATAGGCACAAGCTCGCCTTGGCCCCGCACAGATCCCGGTATATTCGCTAACTTGTTTTTGACTGAGATTGTCGCATAGGCACCTCCACATTGCACTATATGTCTTGGTTTAATAACTAGGTATGAACCTATCTATAAATTACTTATTACGATCCAAATATAGGCAAATAAAATATTGTGAGACATTTTGTTCACACAGCCCCCGTCTTACACAAACATAGCGTGTGCTATAGGATCTAAACAATTGATAAGCAGAAGTAAAGGGTGTCTCAATAAGAGAGCACTTTTTAAATTTAGTGCTATTTTTTTTTGTGCAAGTGGCGACTCTGAGATTTGGCAGCTTACACATTTATTTGTTCCGATTAATAAAAATGGAGCGCTTTTCGAAAGACCAACGCGTATTAATTGTGAAAACTTATCGCAAAAATTTGGAAAGTTATGCTGAGACCGCTCGCAAACTACGAACAATTTTCAGTCGAGAAAGTGCACCTAATGTGTAAACCATTCGAAAAGTTGTCAAAAAAAATGAAGAAACTGGGTCGGTAATGGACAGTAAGACTCCTGTGCTTCCGTTGTGTGCGGACGGCATGTGGTTTCAGCAAGACGGCGCGGCGCCACCTGCTACACCACGCATGAAACAATCCATTGCAGCAACAATTGCCAGAAAAAATATCTCAATAAATTCTGATGTGAACTGGCCACCAAGATTTAACGCCGTGCGATTTTTTTCTTTTGGGGTTTTCTCTAATCGCAGGTTTAAGCGAATAAACCAGAAACAATGCCTAAGCTCAAATCCGAGATCCAACGAGTCATCGGTGCGATACAGCCTCATCTCTGTGAAAATGTCATGAAAATTTTCACGAATAGAGTAATGGCCTGCCATCAGAGCCGTGGAGGCCATTTGACGGATATTTTGTTCCATACTTAATCGGAACATGTCTTTTTGACAATTCAATAAAAAAATCACAACTCTCTCAAAAAAATATGTTTTTTATATTAAAATGAAAAAGTGCACTCTTACTGTGACACCCATTACCTATATGTTTTCTGAATACACTACAATACTACATATTATACGTACCTACATAGAAGCCATCGAGTGTGTGGCGATTCTTGGGGCCTAGAGAGCCCTAGGTCTTACAAGGATCACCACAACAACGTCACATTTATGACTATCTGAGAATGCATCGTATTTAATTTATGTCATCTGTCCAGAGATGTTTATATCATAGTACATATATAGTAGATGTATATATGTATATATGTATGTATGTATACATATCATAGTAGATGTTTATGTCATAGTATCATAGTACATAGCACATGGTACAGGAGGGTTCTATTCCAAAAAACAGCAAGAAATCACGTTTGTTGTATGGCCATTCCTTGGATGGGTGAACATTCACGTGACCATTGTGACATTTATTTGAGCGTTTCCGTGTTTCGGAAGGCACATTAAGCCGTTGGTCCCGGTTGCCATTAAAATGGCAGTCGTTAAGCCAAGTTAAAGGCCTATGTAGGCGGCTTGAAAATTCAACAGCAGGCAGTCACAACCTGCACCTGTCCATCTCAACACGGCAATACGGCTAATCAATCAAAGCAAACAGACATAAGATACCGAAGCCGAAACTTCTAACTATATTTTCGGCCTCGTTATCTTATGGCGAACACCCAGACAGATTTTTTTAACATTTCCAATGTTTTGACTTTTTTATCATTTTATTATATTTAACTATAGATTTAAATATTAGAAACCAACGTGAAAATATTCATGTTAGGAGTTGATTTAATTTTCATCACATTTTAAAGATCAACTTCGCTTTATCCCAAGTGTAAGTTTGTGAAGATGTTTAGATGTTTGATAGTCAAACATGACTGAAATTTGATAAATAGATGGTTTATAGCCTGGAATAAGATGTTAGGCACTTTTCATCCCTGGCTATAAAATGCTCCCATTGTGGCGGGAACGGGAACAGATAGATATAAACTTTATAACACTCAATTAACACAAAACTGGTGTTTGACTTTCATAGATACTTACCCCTTTTCCTTTTTCAGAAAGCAACTACCTATTACTGATTTTTTACATACTTAGGTACTATCAATATACTTATAAACAAGCTATCGAAATGCAGTACCATTTTCTAAGATAGTCTTTTTATTTATATTTTACGTGAGCAAAATCCTACATGGATGCTATGCCGGACTCCTATCGACTAAAAACCACACGTATCCTGCCCAACTACTTACGGTTGGGAGCCCCGAGTAAGCCTTTGGAAGGATACCCCCGGACTCCCAACAGCCCTTCGTCTACCACTGCTATCCCGCGTCTTTGGGATTTTTTCGGGTGTTATTCCACTTCTCAGGAGTGGGGGGGCGTGCGTGAATCCCTCACGTCACTGTCCTCAGGCCCCCGGGAGGCTGATAGTCTTGGGCGAAGAATTTGCTTACTGCAGTCATCGTTTACAGAACATTGAGTCCGCGGGGTCTCGTTACGTATAAGATGAAGTCTATTGTAATAATAATTGTACAATAGACTTTATCTTTAAGCTCTTCAAAAACGCTACATTTTATTGACTGCCTTGTTGGTCTTAGAGGTCGAAGTGTGCGAGAGGTCGTTGGTTCATTTGCCACCGAAGACAAAGATTTTGGTCGACACGAGTCTGAAGTGCTTTTATCGATAACATAGGTGAACTTTTGACAACACTATTTAACTCACACATAGATATTCCTCTTTTGGTTTCGTTTTCTATCCATAGAGCAACGCGAACTGTCTGAGGGGAGACGGCATAGAACAATTGCTCGGTACAAAATTTTCTGTCATATTTTGCGGGGAAATCTTCCTTCAGTTTGTATGGAACTGGGCACTTTTTGTCGTCGATATGTCACATTATGTGTCACATTATTGCCAGAGGGGGTTTGAAAGCTTTGGCCCCTCCCTCTGTAGAGGCGCGCGATGCTCTGTGTTTTCTATCTGACACTGTTTATCTTGTACATTCTAAATCTATGGTTTATATGCTATTTGAGTGTTTCTAGCAGACTAAAATGTTGTTTATTTAAAAAGTAATGGTCGAACGTGAGACACACCTGTTTTTTTATACTACTAAACTGGCAGTCAAGCATACGGCCTGTGACTCCAGATTTCATTTCTTAATTTCATTCACGGTTTGTTTTTGCTTTATTTTGTTACAGAAAAATGAACGAGCAAGACTTAGCCGTAGCGCGAGCTCTGGCAGCGGAGTCCAAGGAAAGCTCGCCAGGGGGATCTCCTGGCCCACTTCGGAAAACCATTCTGACGAACCTTACTGACAAACTTAAATCTTTTAGGTGAGTTTGTTAGCACTTGACTATAGTTGCTAATGGTATAAATAGCAATAAATCACTTAATTAATTTCGTTGTAGATCCTTAAAGGGTCCCGACACGATCAATTGGCAATTGTCAAGCACGTTAAATATCATGTGTACATATACGTCGATGCACACACACATGCAAAGAAATCACGCACACTGAAGCAACTTCCATTCATATTTAACGTGATTGACAATTGCAAGGCATGATCATGTCGAGAGCCCATTACTTCACACTAACTAATAAAATTACTATCATAGTAAACATGTTGACGACGACACGGCAACGACTGCCTCTGTGGCGCAGTCGGTAGTGATACCGCCTGCGGCGCTGGAGGTCGTGGGTTCGATTCCCACCGGAGACAAATATTTGTGCGATCCATAAATGTTTGTCTCAAGAGTCTGGGTGTTTCTATGTATAATATGTATGTATTTAAAAGTATATAAGTATTAATATCCGTGGTCTGATACCCATAACACAAGCAGGTTATTCCTAGCTTACTTTGGGATCAGATAACGTTGTGTGAGATGTCCGTGAATATTTATTTATTATTATTTATTTATGTTCAACAAACAAAGTTCAACATGAATTACTATTGAACTGGTTTAGCGTGGCATACCTTCTTACACACATATTGCCACGTCATTATCTTGTAAAGGCGCGCGTTGCTCTGTGCATCATTATAGGTAGGCAAAGGTATAGTATACACCCATATTTCACCATAAACTTTATGTCTCACGTTATAGGTGGTGAGCCTATAGCCGTGTTGTAAAGGACAAGCGCAGATTGTTACGACCCACAGTTGAAATTTTATTGTTCAACTTCTTTGGCAGTATGCCAAAAATTGGCTTGGACAAGTTTTTACTATGACTTTACTGAGGGCTTTGCCTACATACCTTTAGCACTCTTAAGCTGAATGCGTAAATGGAGAATACTGAAGCCTATTCAAATTGAAAAAAAAAAAATAACTGTCATTGTCAACTTGGCATTTAATTGACGTAAGTCAAATTTTCATAGCTAAATATTTTCGTCGCGGATGGAATTTGTTTTGATTTTCATACGAATGAATAAAGATTAATTAAATTTTTTCGCAAAATTATGAAATAATTATAATTATAAAATAATTTTAATTTAAATACTATAACTTTGTAGTGTAGGGAATAAACTTACAAAGTCCACAGTGTTTTGTATTAAAAAATAATGACAATATTGTTGTGATATTATTTGTGTTATGATGATGGATTTAAAACACGCCTTTTGTAAATTAAAACCTCATCCGTCTAGCAGTTTAAAAGCAGAAGCAGATGCTGATGAAGAAGAAGAAAGGTATGTATAAATTACGTTTCAGTACTTTACGTAATTTGTGAGATAATACTGTCGGGTTTGAACTGTGGGCCCACAGTTCAAACTATAGTCGTACACATAATTTAGTTTTGAATTGTAAATAAGTATTAGTCAAAAATCTAGGTAATATAAATGTCCAAAACTTAATTTCCTAATTGGTGACACTTCAAATGCGACTCTATTTAATGAGACTGATTAGATAAGCATATCTAATTAGAAATTTTTGGCAAGAACTTAAGTTGAATAAAAACTTAAGCATAGGTGTACAGAACAAAAAATAATATTCTTTATTTTGTAAAAGTCATTAGTCATGGGGTAAATCAAAATACTTGTATAATAATCCAGACCATTATCTCTATTATGGGATACCTAATAGCTAAAACATACCATTTGTATGACTTTTTTAACTCACACTTTTTGTATTTAAAGTTTACACCAAAGTTACAATTGCAGTGATCTGGCTATTCAATTAAATATTTTTGCATTGGTACTTGTCTGCATTTGGAAACTTTACTTCCCTGTGTCATCAAAAAATCAATCCGTTAACAGATGGTGGGTTCTCAGACCGTCTGTAAAATAATTTATGATGATCACAGCTTTGCCCGCATGTAGTTTTGATTCCATTCCCATCCCGCTTCCCATGGGAACATATTCCTGATATAATAAATAAATAAAATAAATATTCACAGACATTTCACACAACGCTATCTGATCCCAAAGTAAGTTAAGTAGCCTATGTGTTATCCCAGACTATAATCCATCCCTGTATCAAATTTTAGCCCGATCCATTAAAGTGTGCCTTTTTAGGTACTAGCTGACCATTGTCTGATGTCTACTGTACAACAATTGGTAAAACAAAATATAACTCGTAGATAGAGGAGTAGTATATGCCCACATTTCACCTTGTAGTTTTGTGTACCACGTAATAGGCAGTGAGCCTATTGCCGTAAACAAAATAAAGTATAAAAAAAATGTTGTCTAATGAAATACTTAACAAAATTTTACATTTATAATATTAGTAGGATTTACTTGAAATGGGGTACATCATAGCATGAAAAGTCAAGTTTAACATTGGTGCATTTAAAACTCAATGGTTTCTCAACACAATAATAAAGTTGTCAACACACCAAACGGGGATTTGTCACTCTCAGTGGGTGAAATGAGAGCTCGGGAGGATCGGGTCATATATGTTTAATATAAATATTCGGGTCATGAGGCAAGGTGATCACGCCTGACTTGTCGCGTCCTCACTGTTGATGTTGGTCTGTTGGATTCGCCATGTTGCCATTGCAGCACTGGTATAAAATTATTTAACGTTTGTGCCTTCAAATGTTCTGGGATCTTATTGCACTGGGTTTTGAGGACAGAGTGTGCGGTCAGAATGCTCTTGCTCCTATATGTCTTTTCACTTCCTTTTTCGCAGCCTATAATGTAACAGACCACTGAATAAGTGAATACTGCCCAATAACTTGTCTAGACCGCACTAAGCGGACTTGAAACGGAGAGCGTGAGAAGGATGAGATTAAAATGGCCTAGTCGACGTTTCCCAATTTCCGTCCACGCATTAATGTCGTGTGGTCGAGAATCGGCGCCCTGTTAGTAGGCCCGCTCTACTTTGTGTAATAGTAACTCCTCCATAATGATAGCGCTTCTCACTGTTTCTCGTGTTGAAGAAAAGTTTTGAATTTCCAGACATAGGAAGTATCTATTGTCATGAATTTAGATAGAGATTCAGCAACAGCCTATGTTCTGATTTGAGTATTTCACCAATGTCACGGCAATGCGCAAGATTGGTGTTGCTGTATGTTTTACGTACGGCGTTTGCTACTTTGCTTTGTTCAGCTACATTTGCATTCAATCAAAGAATTCCACTCATCTTGTCGATATTTTGGAAAAAATATTTTTATACTAAATACCTATACATCTTTGATCATCATACATCTATCTAGGAGTCCATCTTTTCAGATTTTTTCCGCTATTGGGATGTAGGTACCTAGTTATAAGCAGGTGCAATAAGTAAAGATTTGCTCGCATATAAAGCAGTCGATAATTCTGATTTTTCAATTAAAGGAATTTTTGCTTTTATCCAGCCCCGGATCTAGGGGGGGGCAAGCCGGGGCCCGTGCCCCGGGCGGCAAAATCAGAGGGGCGGCAAATCAGAGGGCGAGAAATTCAAACTTTGCAGACAAATGCACAACACATCAGTTAATAACCTTGACGATAGTAGATTACCTACCTATATTAGGTAGGTAATCTAACACTCCAACTTATTCAACTCTTTTCACAAGAAATAATTACGGTATTTGCTCAAATTATATCAGAAATTAACTATAGATATATGCCAGATGCTTGAAACGAAGCAAACAATCCCAAGATGCATGCATCACTACTTTACAAACTTGCAGCATGTTGTGGAGGCGACCAACGCAGGGGCGGCCACAGTATTTTATATTCTGATTTTAGAAAAAATTGTTGTGTTCTTAAAATATCTCTTGTTGCACCATACGTCAACTTATAGCGTTATAAATAAAGTTTCCTTTCTTTTTGTCTTAAAAATGAAAAAAGCTAGGCCATTTTTGCATACGATCAAATTGCGGATTAGGCATTTTGTCTCAATTGTGCCGCTGGATGGCCAGATTCCTGCACGGGTGACGTATCGTATATCTACTAGTCCACTGTGCTGGTCAGGTTCCCTGCTTTCTGCAGTTTAATTCAAGAATACCACAGGGATCTGTGCTATCGAATACTATTTCTTCGGCATATTATCCCTTGGGTTCACTCATTGTTATGCAGATGACAGTACCTACTCTACAGGAGAGTTAATCTGGCTGACCAACTGAGGGGCGGCCCAAGCCGGAGGAAAAGAGACGGCAGCTCGTAGCATATCTCGACCGGGTCTGACCGCATTTACCAATGGGATTTAGAAGCAGATCTTTAGGTCTCAGTAGATTTAAATGCCAGGAAATAAAAGCCTGTGCGTTTACAGCTGAAAGATCTCCTATTCGTCCTCTACCCTCTCTTCACAATGCGATAATACTACTGAAGGACTATATAGACATCCTCTGACCGTTCAGAGGGGGGCGGTCCGAGACGTAAAAGAAAATAGGCGGCATCTCGTGGCGAATCTCGACCGGGCCTGATCGCATTTCCATATTAAATTTAGAAAACCTGTTAGATTTAAATGCCAAGAAACACAGGAATGTGCGTTTACAGCTAAAAGATTCCCTTGTCTTCTTTACCCTCTCTCTATGGAAGGGCAGCAGCAACGGCAACCTCTTCTACCGGTTGTCGCAGATAATTACTGTCAGCTTCTGTGTGACGAATACGCCGGGAAACCACAGCTGAGTGACAGCACTGCGAGGTGCACACATTAGAGGAGTGCACAGCGTGAGTGCAACAGCGCTAGGTCCGATTAGCAGGTCTGGTCATGGACATTCTCTCGCTGGAGATCATGGCGGCCATGATCTCCAGAGGGAGAAAATGGGATGTCGCCTCGACATTCTGCGGGCAGTTCATGCTCGTGAGTGGCGTGGCATGGAGTAAAGGGGAGGAAGCGTGAAATTGGAGATAACTGCGGCGCCCCCCCCCGCAGACTTGTCTCCGCCGAAGACTCTCGGTCTACATGAACGGGGGCCTGAGGACGGCGGGGCCTGCTCACCTTCTTAACAGAAGTAGGCCCAAAACGACAGTGTGACATGAGCGTTTCACGCATGCCACACGTCCCAAGAAGCGTGTAACACCTGAACAACCCCCAAAGATGCGGGAGAGGACCCGAACCCCCTAGGTAAGGTTGCAATGGTAGCAATAGTTGGGAATCATGGGATATCCTTCCGAGGGCTTACCCGGGGCTCCAGACCGTAGGCAGTGGTAGGATTTGTGAGCTTTCAGTCGGCAAGAGTTCGGCATATCATCCATGACGGATTTCCATACGTATCTAAAAAATCCTTTGATTTTCATTACGCGCGGATTACGCCACCATATATTAGGTGTCTGCTGTACAAGACGCATATTTGTACCTTCGCTAATACTACTCTCAACTTTGAACAAAGGAACTTAAAAAATAGGGGGGGGGGGGGTTATGGGGGCGGCATTTTCACATTTTGCCCCGCCTAAAAAAATCTCTAGATCCGGGGCTGCTTTTATCACAGAGTTTTGATCTATTCCTGTTGTCCTCAATGACGCTGTTCCCATTATGGGGTATTCTTCGACAATGGGGACAACGGGAAGGAAATTTTATGACTTCCTGTTGTCGGATTACACTAGTCACCGGTTTGTTTGAATAAGACCAGAGTTCATAAATGTCAGTGGAAACATGAAAGTTTAAAAACAATAACAAGAGGAATATACCAATTTTTTTAACGATGCTATTTCCAAAAATCCACTTCGTAACGCTTCATGTTTTGAATAAATCTAGGTACACTAAAAAGAACTTGAGCTAAACCAGACTTAGTACTATTTTAGTTTTCCCACGTGCAGATAACACGTGACTCATTATTGTAGCCTGTAATTATCTATTGCGAAATAAAAACTCGTTATCTACGAATGTTTTAGCCACCTGATCACATTCCTATGCTAAACTAATGGTCCCGGAGAACTTAGCTCCGCCTTAGAATCAGGTTCCATAGAAAATGTATCAGAAAAAATCAAAAGGTGGAGACCGGTGGCCATTCTGCAACACGCGCCAGACTCTTTAATGTACTCACGTTATGAGTTAGGTCTCCGAAACAAAATACTGTTAGCTAGATTTCGATGAAATGGGACATCATTAAAAGAAGGTATAAGTCCAATCCTGCCCGATCTGGTAATAATGTACACATGTCAAGTTTTGACAATCATTGTCTAAGACAGATGAGTAGAATAATATAGTAATGACAAATCATTGAATTTTTTACTATTCTGAACTATCAAAAAGAAGTTATTTGGTGTCGAAATGATTGTAAGAACACTGTCTGACTCCTGGATACTGGAATATAATCGGGTGAATATTCAATTGCAAGTAACTATGGAAATGTAGGATCAAATGTATTTGTTTACATTTTTGCGCAAAGCTATTGAAATACAGTATATGTACATACATAACAACTGCATCATCATTTGTTTTGGAGCCCCCTTTAGGTCTTCTCCGTGCCTAGTCTTCTGACCTATCCTGCGGTTGGGACAAGTCCGAACACTTCGTGAGGTTTTGGTGAGTAGTCTGACCCCTCCACCGAGGCCAAAAAACATAATGCAAAGCCCTTCTTAAAAAAAGAAACATTTATTTTGGAACACCAAGGTGAGTCCACAAAACACCCACGCGGTTTTCCTGACACGGTTTTGAAAACAACCGGGCTACTTGACTCACGACCTGACTGGAATGTCCGGGTCTTGGGACATTGACGTTCGACCTACACTGCCAAATTAGATTTACGCAAAGAAAAAGGAACGCCTTGATAAAATGCAAATTGTAATTGTAACATTCCTCACTTCCGTTTGATTTTAATTGAATAAATGATTTTCTTGTTTTCCAATTTTGCTTAAATATTTGCCAGTCCTTCAATCTTTAACAGAGACTCGATCTACTCACAAGAAATCAAATACGTGGGCATCTGTTAGGGTTGGTAATCCATCATGACTAGGTATTGCTGGCATGCAGCTTTTCTACTGAAACCGTAAAGTGTAAACTAGAGTTCGAGATTCTTAAGATTCCAAGACTCATAACTACCTAATAGACCAGTGCAGATAGCTCTAAAAATGACGAAAAATTTAAAAAATTAGCAGTAGAATGAAACCTATTGCAAAAGGAAGAGAATGTGCCAAAAATAACAGAAAAAATAATTTACGGGCGATCTGAGGTCGGGAAGTGAAATAATGGGGGAAAGGGGTTTTCTCGATTTCCGACAAAACTACAAGTCCTATGGAAAAATGTTTAATGGCAAAGTTGTAGGAAATAAAAAAATCTACAACTTTTGGATTTACACTTTTGTGCCATAACCTCAAAAAGTATGTCAAAAACTCAAAAAACCCAGATTTTGAGTTTTTGAGTTTTTTCTTTTACAAAAATGTTCGTATTGTTATGAAATTTGGCAGAAACCTTTCTTTTTACGTTCCTAACGCACTGTAATTTTTTTGATCTAAAATGTTTATTTTTTCTCCTTTTATTGATTTAATATCGCAAAAGCATTGAAATATTCAATAAAAATCACCTGTCAAAATATCAGATATATTTTAAAAATTGGTTGGCTTTTTGTTACTTAAAATCTCTTCTTTCTGATGATGTAAAAATATACATACATCACAATGGTAAATTTTCTCAGAAAATGCAAAAGAACTCCAATCATATTTTTCTATTTTAATAATTCATGTACAATTTTGAGCTATTATTTTACCACATTTTATTTTATAAGTTTTTGTATTTTTATTACTATGATATATGTTTTATATAACGCGTTGTTGTTTTATTTGATTGTTACATTATTTTCTTCAAATCATAATGAAAAATCACTATACAATACCAAAATGTTGCTAAAAAAGTGGGATAAATTTATAGTCGCCTGCTTATAAGTATCTCTCAAAAACTCCCGATCCCGTTTGCTAGTCATATTATTTTTGTTGTGGGTAGGACAGTACTAAGCTAAAATGTAGTTTATCAACCATTATAACTGTAAAAAAAACGAACTAGACATATTTTCTTAACACGTTGAACGCCAGGCATAAAAACGTGGATATCCCAGTCGGCCGCGGCGGACACTGGTGTCTGCCAATGTGCCGGGTCACGTGGGCCGTGGCAGACACTGGTGTCTGACGTGACATTGATCACTTCCGAAGCCTCTGGGAGGCCGACGGACAGCGATTACACTGTTTTTATTACGTCAATGGACCCGCATGGCCCCACAGTACTTCCTTGCCGCTTGGCCCGAGAAAAACCAGAAGGACTTAGAAATTATAGGCTTTTCAATAAATTGTTGTCAAATATATTCTAGGTACGTAAAGTAAGTGTTTTGAATTGTTCAATTGAGTGATATTATAGTTAGATAGACAGAATTTCAGCCTTTATAAAGCATTAGCAGTTGTTAGAATTATAATAGCTCATAGTCAAGTACATTTTGAATAAGAAATGGGTTCAGTAGGGCATTTTTTTTTGGAAGAAGGCATTTTTATCAAGACAGTTTAATCTGTTTCGGTTTAACTATTAGAAAAATGTTTAAAAAATAAATATGTTATCGTAAAATCCTATAGGAGTTGTAAAAGGCTGCATGTTAATAAAAACAAAATTAAGTAACTATTTTTCTTATAGAAAATAGGTAGGTAACAACCGCACGAGCTAAAAAATAATAATGAACTTCTGAACTATGTTATCAAGTTCAGGATATCTGTTGGTGCATTGTTTACAACACATACTAAAAAAATACTTTAGGTTACAAATACGCGTGGTGGAAGGGGCCGACAATGTGACCCGCGCGGCCTCTGCGATAGGAAAACCGGTTTTACTCTCTCACAGGCCATGACGGACACTGGTGTCTGCTATATAATATCTCAGGAAATAATGACAATATCGCTATTCCCGTAAGTTGGCTATCAATTTTGAGTTATTTCCTAAGCATATTTACAAAAAAAACCACTGACGATTTTGGACACTTCTTGGTAAAATGATCTGGTCTCAGGGAAACTCACCTGGCGGACACCATTGTCCGACATGGCGTTCAACGTGTTAAAGAAAATCAGAAAAATTATATTTTGTCATATAGCTCCCAGAGGGGTACCTAAAATGTTTGACAGATATTTTGCTAACAACCCATTTAAAGTCACTTTAAGAGTTAAAATCAGAAAACACGAGAAAATCGCAAGCTATCCCTCTTTTAATGTGCTTTTCCATACATTGAAATCAGTTTTTGTAGAATATTTTTTAAAATTGAAGTCTAATCAAAATTGTGTAGTAATGTTTTCGACTACAATTATTAAGATAAACACTTTGGCATCATTCGTTTTTGTAAAATTAGTAAAAAGTTTTTCAAGATTCCTATGTCCGCCGATTTGTATGAATCGATCCACTGTGTGTCGTGGCTTATGTGTTTAATGGAGGTGTTCACATATAAAACGACACGATTTACTGTCATCTACGACATTTTTTGCAGCGAGGACATATTGTCATGATAGTGGGAACGGCTAGCACGACAGTCGTAAAACGATAAAAAATGTTACGACTACGACTGTGGATTTGTAGCTTGCTAATGATGTGTTAACGACAAAGCGACTGCCGTGAAACGATAAAATGTCGTTGCGATCCAATGAGAACATCAAGATACGATAGTCGGTAAATGATAAAAAATTTTGACGGCAAACAATCGTATTAATGGTAACAGCTAGAGACGAGAGTCGTCCAACGATAAATTAATCATTACGACATAGTGGGAACGCACCCTTAAGCGTCACGTCTAATAACGTCATACATTATTTTGTCCCATACTCTTAATATACACTGTTTGTCTTCCTTTGTGTGGTCGCTAGATTAGGAGGCAGAAACTGATAAGGCTAACCTTAATCGATTAACCTTAATTTGGTAATACAAATTGCCTTTTAATAGAGATTTAACTAACATCTAGATTAGGAATCGTTAGATCAGATTATCAATGAGGTTCAGGTGTTAATATTCTTAGGCATTTGTTAAGGATGTACTTACCGAAAACCTTAATCAAATGATTCCAAGATATTGTATTCCAGATAGCCAACGAAGCTTTCCTGATTGAGCCGTTCATATTTTAAAGCAGTTTTGTTCGATATTTTTCAGAGCTGTATTGATGTCTACTTACATTGTGCAGGTTGCATTAAAGTCTTTTCAGTCAGATGCACATTCGTCAAAGGAAAGAAAAGATTAAAATTTAATGTAAGTTTGAAGAAGAACAATCTTCGAAGTAACGGTTGAAATTCTTTCAGTGAGGTACCGATATGTTATTTAAACATTTCGATGGGCAGGATGGTGCAGGTGTCTTGACTGACAGATGCCTAGAAGTACTGGATAAGGTCGGACTAGTTAAAAGACAAAAGTGACCAACCGTGTATTACACCATTTGCGAATATAGACTGCCAGAGTAGAAATGTACAGATCAAAATGTCAAACCCAGATATGTGTGTCAAACAAAGTCCATAGTCCTTATCCATAAACTAGTGTACACACGTAAGAAGTGAAACTTCTTCATAACCTTATTTTTCAAGCCCAAAAGCCCAAAAGCCCAAAAGTCCAAAAGTCCAAAAGTCCAAAAGCCCAAAAGCCCAAAAGCCCAAAAACCGAAAAGCCGAAAAGCCGAAAAGCCCAAGAGCCCAAGAGCCCAAAAGCCGAAAAGCCGAAAAGCCCGAAAGCCGAAAAGCCGAAAAGCCCGAAAGCCGAAAAGCCGAAAAGCCCAAAACCCGAAAAGCCGAAAAGCTCAAAAGCCGAAAAGCCCTAAAGCCCAAAAGCCCAAAAGTCCAAAAGCCCAAAGTACAAAAGTCCAAAAATCTACAAACGACATGCTATCCCTGAATAAAGTACTCTTAATTCGAATCCACCGTGGTGGGGATGAAAACAAAGATGGCGCGTAACGAAAAAACGTGACGTGACGCTAAATTTTTTCCAACGCCGATAAAGAAGTTTCACTTCAAAAACTGGACAGCTCTGGAGCAACGCATAGCAATTCATAGTTTGTTGTTAATAACTTGTTCATCGGCCCATAACATTTGCAATTATTTTGCAATATTTAAGGTCATACACCTTTCTTAAACTCAAAGGTCTGAGTGGGTAGGTGGGTATGTATTAGTGGTAAAGTAATTACTTATTTATGAACATATTGTGTATTGTACGCTCTAAAAAGATAATCGCTATGTTTAACTTCAATAGAAATACGTAAAACATATTATTTGGCAGAATGAAACGTTCTAATTATTCTTTTATGCTTATTATATTTAGTTCTTGCTCCTTACCTTCCTTTTTTAGGTCGGTACCTACTTGCATTTAAAAAATATAATCTAATACAGTAGATGCAACAATCCTTTAGGTTCATAACGTCAACTGTGCCAAAACGTCAACTTCCCAAAACGTCAACTGTCCCAAAACGTCAACTTCCCAAAACGTCAACTGTCCCAAAACGACGACTTCCCAAAACGTCGACTCTCCCAAAACGACAACTTCCCAAAACGTCGACTGTCCCAAAACGACAACTTCCCAAAACGACAACTTCCCAAAACGTCGACTGTCCCAAAACGACAACTTCCCAAAGCGACAACTTCCCAAAACGTCGACTGTGACAACAACTACTTGACATAGTTTACGGCAATTTACTAAGGATTTTAAGGATCTCTATTTCTACGTAGAGGAATGTATATACAGGTGTGTCGTAAATAGTGGTCCAACGGTCAGGGTGTGATAGAACCGGTACCTGACAAACGAAACAAATGAAAACCGACAAAACAAATGAAGATCAATGAAACAAATGAAGATCGATAATACAAATAAAGATCAATGAAACAAATGAAGATCGGTAAAACCCTTGAGGTTCATTACGTCAACAAACAAATGAAGATCAGTAAAACAAATGTAGATCAATGAAACAAATGAAGATCAATAAAACAAATGAAAATCGGTAAAACAAATGAAGATCAATGAAATAAAAGAAGATCGGCAAAACGAATGAAGATAGAAAAATCATTTGCAGATCAATAAAACAAAAGACTAAGTAAGTTGATAAACTACTCGCAGCCAAATTTTGTAATCTAGATGCGATTGCCATTCAAAAAAATAGGTGCAAGCAATTCTTGACTTGCATTATATTTATTCATTTTTTATGTATTCGTGATCAGTGATGTCCATAAACGACGAGAATTGCTCGCACCTATTTTTTTGAATGGCAATCGCATCTAGATTACAAAATATGGCTGCGAGTAGTTTTTGACCTTATCAACTTGCTTAAAGTCTTTTATCTTATTGATCTTATTGTCGATCTTCATTTGTTTCGCCGATCTTCATTTATTTTGTCAGTCTTCATTTGTTTTATTATTTATTGTATACTTTATTATTTTGTATATTTTGCATATTTTGTATATTTTGTATATATTTTGTATTATATATTTTGTATTTAATTATTGTTCCTACGGGAAGCGGGAACGGGAACAAACTTTTACGCCAGCGAAGCTGCGGGCAACATTTAATTTCATAAACATAAACCTTATGCTGCTACGGAAGGAACCCGTCATGGGGGCGTCCGACTCGCTCTTGGCCGGTTTTATTGAAAGTAGTCGTTTTGGGAAGTTGTCGTTTTGGGAAGTAGACGTTTTGGAAAGTGGACGTTTTGGGAAGTTGACGTTTTGGGAAGTTGTCGTTTTGGGAAGTTGTCGTTTTGGGAAGTTGACGTTTTGGGAAGTTAATTTCAGAAGTTGACGTTTTGGGAAGTTGACGTTTTGGCACAGTTGACGTAATGAACCTAAAGGGCAACAATACAGGAAATGTATAAGTTTTAATTAGTAGATATATTTCCACGTGAACACTGCTAATTGCAGAAATGCAGACTTACAAACTCGCAGAGGTGTTCATCAGGTCATGATGATAAAGTAGGTATTTTGTTTCAAAAATTTTAAAATTATCTTAGAAACCGCTTAGAAATTATTCAGAAAACGAAAATGTTAGAACATGAGATATAAATACAAAATCCTACGCTAAGTATGGTTGATCATGGTTGCGGCCATAGACTTATAACCTTAGACCATATAACACGGGACTAGCCTTTGCGAACCACCGCATACAAAAATATTCTGCCAGTTTTCATACAAGTGAAGGGGGAAACACAAAGACGTATAAAATTTCATTGCATTTAAAAATGTATTAATCGACAAACGCGTAATGGCTGTTGTGTGTTAATTGTTATTGTACAGTCAACTACAATGTAATGTACTAGTTTAATCATATAAAATGATGTACTGATGTACAGGCTTTTCATAAAGCCAAAAGACCAAATGGTCATGTGCAATGGCAGAAAACAATGCTTAAGTAAGGCGCATCCTGTGGTTAGATGATCTAAGCTTATAACACATAGACTGAAGAGTCGCTCAGTTATACGTACGAGCCCGCGAAGCCGAACCAATATTAATGTAGGTGTAAACTACTCGTCTTGATACTCGGCGACACTCACACAAACTTACAGAAAATGTTGCTAGGAAATAAAATTTACCCTATAAATGGGAAAAAAATTAAATTGTTTGAATACATTTAATTTAACATTTAACTCTATTTATCTATATGCTATACTCTTCGCGGGGTAGGCAGATAGTCTCCCATGTTTTATTATTATGTTGTTTAAAAAAATGCTCAATTAAACACTAAGTGTAAAACGACTTACTAACCAGTATAATAATATCATGTAGATTGGGCATGAATAAATACTTTCTTTCTTTCTTTATAATAAACAGTTTAAGTTTTTACGAGTAGACATATATATACTTCAAGAGTTCCGTAGCCAAACTGTAAATAAGGAACCCTATTTATAAGGTTAAGCCGTCCGTCTCGCTGTCTGTCTGTCTATCTCGAGGTTCTATCTCAGAAACCGTAATAGCCATAGAGCTGAAATTTTCCGAGATGATGTATTTCTGCTGCCACTATACCAACAAATTCTGAAATCAGTAATATTTTGTATTTCAAACTGTGGTAGTAAGTAATATATTATTACTACCGGCCTCCCTGACCGAGGGCCTGAGAAGGACGAGTTGGCTACTCGACGTTTTTCCAGAAGCATTCATGGTGGTGGAATAATAACTAACTTTAACCCCTTCCCCAAGTGGCGGGATAGCACCCGAACCCTCTAGGCGAGGCCACGGTGGTTGCCTAAGTCTGCCGGGAGCCCTGGGACATCCTTCCGAAGGCTTACCTTATTTTTAATTAAGTTTTAATCACAATATTTTACTAAATTATGTGGTACCCACCCACAAAATTTTGCAAATAAAATTATTTAAGCAGATATGAAGCGCTTGTGGACCCGCGTTCTCAGTGATCTGTAAACGATCACTGCAGTAAGCAACTTTCACTATGGCCAGTCCTTGGATGGGTGACCATCCATGTGACCACTTTGTGAAATTTATTTGAGCGTTTCTGTGCTTCGGAAGGCTGTTAAGCTGTTGTTTCCGGTTGCCAGTAAAATGGCAGTCATTAAGCAAAGTTGAAGGCCTTTTGAGGCGGACTTGAAAAATTTCAACAGCAGGCAGTCACAACCTGCGTCATCTCAACACGGCATTACGGCTCACCCCCTATTACGTGGAACAAATTCTAAAAAGGTGAAATGTGGGCGTATATAATGCCTCTGCCTACCTCTTCGGGAGTAAAGGCGTAAGCATATGTATGTATGTGATAAGAGTATTTTTATAACAAGAACAGTTCCTAAAACCGATATTGAAGCAAATAAGAGAAAAAGTGGGAAAATTTTATGCTCATTGCTTGCAACACCGTCTATGAAAATGACGTCACTAAAATGTACGATTTTTGTTTCTTTAAATGAGGAGTTTTAAACAAAAATGTTACATATTTTGCAGTACTAACCTATGCAATGTGATCTTTAGGTGTTTGGAACAATTTTCAGATGAATTGTGGCATCCTTTCATTGCACAAAACGTCATTTTTAGACGAAAATTACGCGAGCTCTTTGCACTGACGCTAGATGCCCGGTACTAAAGCGCCGATTGATGTAGGCAGCCGGTATCAGCTGCCATGAAATGGCTTCACGTCGCTCGCGCGTATTGGGTTTCTATGCGTTATAATTCTATGGTTGCGGCGATATTGCGCAAGAAATTTCTAAGTAACTATGTCTACCATGTCCGGTGGACTCTTTTTTAAGGGCTGTCACCAGCCTTGTATCCTAGTGACTGAAATCCAAAGAAGTACCACCAAAAATATACTTACTATGAAGACGATGCTTGCAATGTAGACAATAGAAAAATCTCCAAAAACATCAATGATTTCATTTGACACCACGACCGACAGCTTTCAGAGCTAGGTATTAGTCATGATTTGTATTGTACTATGTGAATATAATAAAATAAATTACCGTTTCAGATATCAGAAAACAGCAATATGTTCTTGAAAACCAGACAAAAAATCTACTAAAGCACTTAATGGTTACAAGGAGTTTCGCGATATTTGCCAATTATTGTTTAAGTGACCAAGTGGACAGGTTGGGCACAGATGTGCATTTTTCAAAATTCTAGTGGACAAGTTTGGAAGTGGTCAAGTTAGGAAATGGACAAAGTCGACCGAAAGGTTTTGTTCTAAGTCTGTATTTCATTTTCGTTAGCAACAATTCGACAAAGCGTCGGCGTCGTAAATAAACAGACTGAAGCGTTATCACTCTTGTTCAATTATAAACTTAAGTACAATATAGATTCATGGATGATTACTTACTCTCTATTTGATTGTTTCATAAATAACGTTATCATGACCCTGTTCAGATTCAGAGTCATCAGTGTCAATCGCCACGATAACGTGACCTGTCATCAACCATATCATCCTTTTGTTAACAGTTTTGGACATTCCGACTGTACCTAGTAGCGGGAGTAGTATTTTACTGACCTAAAGTTCCTCAGTCGTTCGTTCCAAGCCGCGTTGCCGCGACGTGCCTTCTCAAATACAATTCAATTATCCGCGCCACTCGGTCGTGCAAACCGCACCATCGCGATAATATTTCCGTATAAATTATTATTTCATAAATAATATTCTAGTACTCCGTCTGACTATTGGAGTGTTGAATGAAGTTTGACTTTGGTGTGATAGTTTGCAATTTTACGCACTGATTCGCTACAGGACCGCACCAAAACATTGCAACATTACTTTTGAACGTACACTTAATAATTGCAACCGATTGTGTTCCTAAATTGCATTTTAGTGATGTGCTAAAACTTACGTGAAACAATGTTAGCCATGGAATCTTTATGGTCTTGCTCCGAGAGCGAGCTGTCGACGCTGAAGCTGTGCAAGAATGCATTGGAGAGGCCAGACTACCGGCTGATAAGGCGCAAGTCTTCGAAGAGTTTGATACCACAAGCATTGCTGCACACTCCTGAGCCTCAACCCAGATCACAAAGACGTCGAAGGTCTGGTACTTGGCCGTAAGTGTAAGCTTAAGAGACACCGGCATTTTTTATATTTTCATCTTTATTATTATGCTTTAGTACTATAAGGAAGTTGTATCTGTTATTTGTTAAATCAAGCAGTGATCTCACTTGATCAACATTGACAGTATCAATACACTGACAATATTTTACTATATTGGTAGTATGTATTATGTATTGAGTGCAATAACTGGATATAGGTTTACAAAATCTAGTCTTTGTGTCTTTTGTAATTCTCATCTTCATGTTTCTATGATCCTGGCAAAATATGGGTAGCCTTGACAAACGGCCTTGTTACGTTAATTAATTTATCAGCTCTAAAAACCACGTCAAAAAACCACAAATTAACGATTTCGATCTGAATAATAGGTACATAAACAAACCGGTCCCAAAAATTACCTTGTGGAATTCAGCATCTGCGAACCAAAAATGTAATTTATTTAATCGATTAAGGCTTATATATAAATAATTGAGTTATACAATATCCTGTCGTAAGTATTATTTAAAAGTGAAAATAGAGCTTGCATATTTTTATGCATGAGGAACTGTAAATTTGCAAAACGTATAACTAACTCAAAACTCAAAAGCACTTACAAGTACTTTCTTCTTTTCATGCACGGTATCAAAATCTTGAACTTATTTTCTTCATCTGTTGCCCATGGTACGGTTCAGTTGTCCTATCAACCGGACTATGGTATGTCTGTAAAATAGTGGCCTGAACCATTAACTGTACTTAAATATTGTGACAGATAATATTTTTATAATGTTACATAATATCTTTTCTTTCTTAAACTTATTTCCTTGAAATTATTTTATTTGTGGACTGATTCTTAAAATAAAATGCAAAGTAAAATTAACCTTTTGTAACTTTATACATATTTGGAAGAAAGGAAGTTATTAAGTGTCATTTACAATTCATGATAAAACCACTTTGTCAATTTAATGTTTATTCAAGTAATAATTATCTACTACACTCGAGAGCAATGAATCCGGGTCACTTAAAGAATGTTAAAAATCTCGGAAACTAAAAATGATAGGTTAATGCAATAAATTGTATTTAATAGACAATGTAATACTCCTTAAATGAAAGTAAAAAAAATATGAGTCACCATACATTTTATTAACACAAAATTACATAAAGAAAAAACTGCCGATCTCTCCTTAAAACAAAAATAGGAAACATGAAATTTTTGAACTTTATTACGATTTTCTTGAATTTTAATACTTCGTATTGCCTCCTCGTGCTTCCATTACTGCGTTTACGCGGTTTGGCATGCTGTACACCAAGTTCCTTATACGATTTTGGGGAATATTCTCCCATTCCTCTGTGAGAGCAATTTTGAGCTCACGAAGCGTGATTGGGGGAGGGTTTCGTTGTTTTACGCATCTGCCTAGCTCGTCCCAAGCATGCTCGATCGGGTTGATATCCGGGCTGCGCGCTGGCCACTCCATACGAGTAATGTTCATCTCTTGAAGGTAGTCATTCACAATCCTACCTGTATGAGGTCGGGCATTGTCATGCATAAATATAGCATCCTCACCTAAATTGACCATAAATGGACCAACGTGATCATTGAGGATTTCTTCCACATATCTTACGCTAGTTAAAGAGCCGTTTTCTATGATCACCAGCTCTGTGCGACTTTCAGAAGAAATTCCGGCCCACACAAGTACAGACCCACCACCGTAGGCTACTTTTTCTTCGATGCATGCTTGCTTGAATCTTTCCCCTGGTCTTCGATACACTCTGTGTCTTCCATCGTGCTTGTAGAGCATAAATTTTGATTCGTCGGAGAACATAACTTTTGACCAATCTTCAATACTCCAATTTACGTGGCTCTGGGCATACCTTAGTCTCGAAATACGATGCCCACGCTCCAGTTTAGGGCCGTTTGCAGGTCTAAGGGGTTTTAAGTTAGATTCAGCAAGCCGACGTCTTACTGTCCATGCACTTGGGTTACTTCCTCCGAGGCGTCGAAACTGATTGGTAAGTTCAGTTCCTGTGAGAAAGCGATTTCGAAGCATGGTGTTCACCAAGTATCGGTCTTCTCGTGCTGTGGTACACCTGGTTCTGCCCGTTCCTGGTCTGCGTAGGTTAGAACCAGTTTCTTCGTAACGTCGGAGAACTCTTTGTACTGTTGACAGCGACACACCGACAGTCCTGGCTGTATCGCGCTGACTCCGGCCGGTTTCCAGCATTGTAAGTATTCTGGTGCATTCTTCAGGCGTAAGCGACATAATTTCAGCTTGATTAATGAATATAGAGCACTATCAACATGGTTTATGTACCCACATAAATGACAGATTACAAACAAAAGCAACACCAAATGCTGTAATTTCGTAGTTCCATCTTCGAAAGTGGCCCTTTTTCAAATTTGATTTTTTTATGATATAACTTTACAATAACTAAGAAGTTTTAATACCTTTATTTAAGGAGTATTACATTGTCTATTAAATACAATTTATTGCATTAACCTAGCATTTTTAGTTTCCGAGATTTTTAGGATTCTTTAAGTGACCCGGATTCATTGCTCTCGAGTGTATATTATATTGCTAACGAACAATTTTACCTAGCAGTTTTATTAGTCTCGTTATCCAAGTAGTTGCACAATAATAAGAACGCGTTTATACATACATTATTAACATTCCTGGACTTCATTGATACTCCCCTCTGAAAATGCCTAGTCAGAACAAGCATTTGCATTCATTTTAAGTTTAAGATGGTAAAATCGGCATCGTCGTCTACTATTCATTCTTGTCACACTTTTTATTAATTTAGTCTCTGAAACATGTTTAAAAATCACATTATGGATATTAAATACTTGTTTCTTTGACCTATACCAAGTTTCCTTACAGTACCAGCGTTGGTAACTCTATGGTTTCACTGAGTACTGTATGCCTTTACATCCGTGCCGACCCAGTTACTCATCGAGGCGTCTCTCCTCCAACCTTCAGTACTTGGTCAATATTACACAGTACCATGTGCTCATTTAGGACTTATATCTGCCAAATGAAAAGACCATGAATTAGTTTCGTAACGTACTGTTTGACAGCAGGATACAAGTCATGCTCGATATCCCTATCGCTGATCTCTATCGAAATAACTGGGTGTGTAGCTGTTTGTCCACACAATCGACCAAATCTTGAGCCCATAAATTAAAGAAATTATAAGTAGGTACTAAAATTAACTGAATATTTGAAAGTCTTACGTCGTCATATTACCTCGATGCTTCTTTTGGTCTAGGTAACGAAAGTGAAACTCCCAGTCAAATTATTCCAATGCTCGCTCAACAATAAAATGTGCGAATGAACGAAATAATTAACGAAATATCATGCATTTGTATGCGAAATGCGCAGTTTTAGTTTAAAACTCTTCGTATGTTAAAAACTGCGCATTTGGAATACATTTCAATATTCATTCATTCGTTGTTACATCATTAGCAAGGACGTGAAATACCTAGTCGGTAATTGTAGGTAACTGGATACATAAAGATTATCGTCTGTAGCGTGTAGAAAGTCGATCCTGTTACAAACTGGCTTCGGTGTTCTGGTTTGCTAAAGGAAACAACATCATTGACAAGCATCAAGTACATGCCTGATTTGTGTTCAATTTCATTATATCTCCCTGTATAATCCCTAGCACACGTGCTTCGTGCATATTCTTCATGATAAACGTTTTTTTATTATTTTACAATTTCATCAGTTTAGGTTCATTAAACCAAATTTGCACTTACATCTTTTCTCGTTTTATCGATTCATTTTATCAGTTCCTTTGAAATTTATTAAGTAGTATTGTCTAATGTATAAATACGATATAAACAGATTTGTTACGTTTTGATTTTGCTCAAAACTAATTTCATATAAATACTTAAGTATTTTTAATTGTGTCCGCTGTTGATTTGTAATGTAATTTGGTTAAAAATTCTAGGTAACTTTGCTTTTTAGTTTGTTTTGTTCTGATAAAACTAGAACCGGTTCAGAATTTACCTTTTTAATTCTAGTATATAGATGTCTAATTTTCGTATCTACTCCACAATGCACATGTCTATACTATTTTAAAGTGGCTTTGTAAAGCGGTAGCGTCTGTTCAATGTAGATATTATTAAAAAAAACCGGCCAAGTGCGAGTTGGACTCGCCCATGAAGGGTTTCGTAGCAGCAAGTAACATAATATAAAAGTTCTTATAGTTCGTTGTAACTTTGACTGATGTTTTAACACGTTCCCAGTGGTAGTGATTTCACTAACCGGAAATTGCGGTTTATGACGTATTAAAAAAAAACTACCAGCTCTATCTCGTTCAAACTAATTTTCGTTGGTAGTTTTTATGGCAATGTACATCATATATTTTTTTTAGATTTATTATTCTCTTAGTTTAGAAGTTAGAGGGGGGGGGACAGACATTTTTCCACTTTGGAAGTGTCTCTTGCGCAAACTATTCACTTTAGAAAAAAATTACGTTAGAAACCTCCATAGCATTTTTGAAGACCTATCTATAGATACCCCCCCACACGTATGGGTTTGATGAAAAAAAAAATTTAGAGTTTTAGTTCTGAGTATGGGACCCCCAAAATTTACTGCTTTTTTTCTAGTTTTATATAAGAATCTGAATGCGGTTTACAGAATACATCTAGCTACCAAGTTTCAATAGCATAGACCTTATAGTTTCGGAGAAAAGTGGCTGTGACACACGGACGGACAGACAGACGGACAGACAGACAGACATGACGAATCTATAAGGGTTCCGTTTTTGCCATTTGGCTACGAAACCCTAAAAACATAGGTTATGTTAGAGAAACATATTATTTATTATATTCTTGTCTTTTTGTCCTTGTGCAGATTTTTCCGCGATGGACTCAAAGCCTACTAAACATATTTTGACCTTTTTTTTTTAATATGAAAGATCTTGGTCAGACGGGAGTGATGTATCTGTCACGTAGTAACTATTTATTAATCTGTGGTGGTCTTAAATCTTCTGTTTGATGGTCACAATCGCTTCGGTAGAACCGGGGATGTGGACAAAAATAAAATGATCTAGGTTGAATTTTCGTGAGTTCGTTATTCTTGTGGTCCAATAACCGACATCCACGCGGGCGGAGTCGCAAGACTCAGCTCAACAGTTTAGTATAGTTCCGCTATCAGTATTTCTTTTTATAGCAGCAATTGATTGTATGTGACAGTTTGTGTTGGGCAGGTATTTCTGAATACTCCGCTACGTTAACAATAGGGAAATTCTATACATAATCAACAGAGCAATGTGCCACCACCAATGTTTGTTTTCTTGCAGTAAGCAAAGTTTCATATCCGCATGTGGAATGATCGCGTAATTGTTTAAAACCAAGCCCCAGTTATTCAAATTTCAGCACGTTGGTAATGACGTCCCGAAATTGAGGACCACTATCATTGCAAGCCAAAATATGTATAGCTCAAGTTGACGCCCCTGAGACCCTCTTTTTTAAATCATTACATTTATGCACGAAGATGATGACGTCCCGAGATTGAGGACCACTATCATTGCAAGCCAAAATATGTATGGCTCAATTAAAGAACCCTGAGGCACTCTTTTTTAAATCAGTACATTTTAGGACGTAGATGATGACGTTCCGAGATTGAGGACCACTATCATTGCAAGCCAAAATATGTATGGCTCAAGTTGACGGCCCTGAGGCACTATTTTTTTAAATCACTACATTTAATGACTAAGATGATGACGTTCCGAGATTGAGGGCCACTGTTATTGCAAGCCAAAATATGTATGGCTCAAGTTGACGGCCCTGAAGCACTCTTTTTTTAAATCACTAAGATGATGACGTCCCGAGATTTAGGACCACTATCATTGCAAGCCAAAATATGTATGGCTCAATTTGACGACCCTGAGACACTCTTTTTTACAACAAGACTTTTTATTACGAAGCAGAAGACATCCCGAGATTTAGCACCGCTATCAAGACACTTTCAAGCCTCACTAAAAGACATCCTGTTCAAGACATGTGGGTTTCGAGTCCGAAAAAAGAGTTGTCGAGTTCCTTGGTTCGAGCTAAACTAAACACAATATGATAATTTAGCAATGCTAGTTAAAAATAGATGTTCCATTGAGCATATTTAGTATTCTAGCACATTCTACGTAAATTGCTACAAATATAGTCTATTTTGTTTACGATGCCACTTTAACGAACTGACTTACATACACTCGAGAGCAATGAATCCGGGTCACTTAAAGAATCCTAAAAATCTCGGAAACTAAAAATGCTAGGTTAATGCAATAAATTGTATTTAATAGACAATGTAATAGTCCTTAAATGAAGGTATTAAAACTTCTTAGTTATTGTAAAGTTATATCATAAAAAAAACAAATTTGAAAAAGGGCCACTTTCGAAGATGGAACTACGAAATTACAGCATTTGGTGTTGCTTTTGTTTGTAATCTGTCATTTATGTGGGTACATAAACCATGTTGATAGTGCTCTATATTCATTAATCAAGCTGAAATTATGTCGCTTACGCCTGAAGAATGCACCAGAATACTTACAATGCTGGAAACCGGCCGGAGTCAGCGCGATACAGCCAGGACTGTCGGTGTGTCGCTGTCAACAGTACAAAGAGTTCTCCGACGTTACGAAGAAACTGGTTCTAACCTACGCAGACCAGGAACGGGCAGAACCAGGTGTACCACAGCACGAGAAGACCGATACTTGGTGAACACCATGCTTCGAAATCGCTTTCTCACAGGAACTGAACTCACCAATCAGTTTCGACGCCTCGGAGGAAGTAACCCAAGTGCATGGACAGTAAGACGTCGGCTTGCTGAATCTAACTTAAAACCCCTTAGACCTGCAAACGGCCCTAAACTGGAGCGTGGGCATCGTATTTCGAGACTAAGGTATGCCCAGAGCCACGTAAATTGGAGTATTGAAGATTGGTCAAAAGTTATGTTCTCCGACGAATCAAAATTTATGCTCTACAAGCACGATGGAAGACACAGAGTGTATCGAAGACCAGGGGAAAGATTCAAGCAAGCATGCATCGAAGAAAAAGTAGCCTACGGTGGTGGGTCTGTACTTGTGTGGGCCGAAATTTCTTCTGAAAGTCGCACAGAGCTGGTGATCATAGAAAACGGCTCTTTAACTAGCGTAAGATATGTGGAAGAAATCCTCAATGATCACGTTGGTCCATTTATGGTCAATTTAGGTGAGGATGCTATATTTATGCATGACAATGCCCGACCTCATACAGGTAGGATTGTGAATGACTACCTTCAAGAGATGAACATTACTCGTATGGAGTGGCCAGCGCGCAGCCCGGATATCAACCCGATCGAGCATGCTTGGGACGAGCTAGACAGATGCGTAAAACAACGAAACCCTCCCCCAATCACGCTTCGTGAGCTCAAAATTGCTCTCACAGAGGAATGGGAGAATATTCCCCAAAATCGTATAAGGAACTTGGTGTACAGCATGCCAAACCGCGTAAACGCAGTAATGGAAGCACGAGGAGGCAATACGAAGTATTAAAATTCAAGAAAATCGTAATAAAGTTCAAAAATTTCATGTTTCCTATTTTTGTTTTAAGGAGAGATCAGCAGTTTTTTCTTTATGTAATTTTGTGTTAATAAAATGTATGGTGACTCATATTTTTTTTACTTTCATTTAAGGAGTATTACATTGTCTATTAAATACAATTTATTGCATTAACCTATCATTTTTAGTTTCCGAGATTTTTAACATTCTTTAAGTGACCCGGATTCATTGCTCTCGAGTGTACTTTATTCGTTGGTGAGGTTCAACAACCTGTTCTTCTTTAAAGTCTTATCATAAACCTATTTATTTAACTGCAGTAAATTCCATAGCATTATTATTGGTTTCAGCGATATTATTCATGTTCTTGTACTTTATAAAAATGTTATGAGTTTCGCTAAGTAACGCGTGCACATGCTCAACTTAGCGAAAGCTCTGAATCTTCATCATCTTTTCTCTTTTCAGTGTTAGACAATTAGTAAAGGCCCTTATTATATTGTAAAACAATGCATATTATACAAAACTAGCTGACCCGCGCAACTTCGTTTGCGTGATAAGTGAAGAACCGCTCGACCGATTTTGTGCAAACTTCACATAAACCATCTACTAAATAGTCCGAACAAAGCCTAAACATTTGGTTTGGATAAGTGAGCCCGTTCTTGAGTTATAAAATTACAACGAAAAGTGACATTGATTTTTATATATACAGGGTGAATTTTTGAAAAGGGATTGGATGGGCAAATCCGAAACTATAAGGAATAGCGAAAAATGCTGAAAGGAGTCACGAGCCCGATTTTGATGAAACTTAAAACCTCATCATTAGATTTTTGAAAAACGCATAATCCTAGCTGGGAATCGAACTTGTTGATTTTGAAAAAAAAAACATCCTTTATTATTACACCATACGATAGAGTCGCTGTTAAGAATCAAATTTTGCAAAGTAATGATATACGCCAAATTTAAGGAACATTTGGAATTTTAATAGAATGCATATTTCTTGTACCTAAATTTTGTATCATAATTTGTTTCGTTCGAAATCCCAGAAAAGATCGTAACTATTCCGTGTTTTAAATTATGTTCAGAATGCTATTTTTTAGATAATATTCTCAACGGAATCAATAATATTGAAATATTGAATGCAGCACGATCCTTGAGGTTTTGAATCCAGCTATGTATTGCAAAGATTTTGAACAATTAATCAGTTAACGTAAGAAAAATAAAATGTATTTGTTAAAGATGAGCTCTTTCCTGTAGTTTGCCGCATATCATTACTTCCCAGAATATAATCCTTAATAGCAACACTGTCGTATGGTGTAATAATAAAGGGTGTGTTTTTTTTTCAAAATCAATGGATTCGATTCCCAGCCAGGATTATTGGGTTTTCAAAAATCTAATGATGCGGTTTTAAGTTTCATTAAAATCGGGCTCGTGACTCTTTTGAGCATTTTTCGCTATTCCTTATAGTTTCGGATTTGGCCATCCAATCCCTTTTGAAAAATTCATCCTGTATACTACCCGTTCGCTCTAACTTTGCCGCTGGCGTAGGTAGAGGCGTATACCCGAATTGTTAATTATACGAAGTAAATTGACAGTAGCTAATGTCACTTCGTCATAGAAAATACGCAACACTACAAGAAGAAGTGACATTAGTTGCTGTCAATTTACTTCGTCTAATCAAAACTTCGACTTTAGTATAGAGCCAAACGGCAAAGTTAGAGCGAACGAGCAGTAGATGATGATATTGTTGTAAAATCCATTCTTCACTATTCACATCTATTACACTACACATTAATTTAACGGCCTATTCCGATAATAGTTATTTTTTTAATATAATATATCAAACTGGCATCTTCTATGACAAATAGTCAGTATATTTTAAGATAGACAGAGGTATTGTAAACATATTACTTAAACTAGCTGAGCCCGCAACTTCGTTTACGTCACTTAGGGTGTATGAAAGGAAAGGTATTTCTTCATCAGAGTCATCAAGCAGCGTCTGAAACTGCCCTGTTTGCTTAATCATAAAAGAGCTTAATGATTAAGTCTATTTTAAAACAATTCAGTCCACGCCTTCGGCTCTTTTATGATTAAGCCAACACGCCAGTTTAGGTTCACTCACATTCAAAGAAACCCCTACAATTAAAATTTTCAAAATATCTGATTCTTAAAAGTGTTATAACTCTTTTATTTCTAAACCGATTTACATAAAACAAACGCTAAATGTTAACTGGAGCAAACCTCAACACAATAAAAAAAACCGCATTGCAATCGGTTGAGCGGTTACTGGGATTAGCGTGCACAACCGTACAGACAAACAGACATACAGACAAACAGACAAAAATTCTAAAAATCATTGTTTTGGGTTCTATTGCGTTCCTAAAGCCCCCCTATAATATTTTTTCTTATTTATCTTCCATGTACAGACAGCGACCCGTTACGATTTTATTATATGTATTGATTATCTACAAAAATAATGATAACATATAAAGTATATTTCCATAACAAATATCAGAACAAAATATTTTTTTACAAAGAGACAAAATAAAAAAATAAGTCGTTGAAAGAAAAAAGTCAGTTTATAATAGGTACGATAAAACCGCGAGCAACAGTGTTAGTCTTAATGAAAACATAATGAAAATGAAATCTGTGTGACTAGTTCATTATTCTAGTCCGCGTTCTTCAGACCATGACCTCCTGAACGTATTATTTTTATTGGCAACTCTTTGTTCAGACTACAAGTTTAGTGTTACTTTCACAAAAAACACAATTGATTACCTACGGTCTTTTTCTAGTGTTTACCATTCTCACCCATTAACTTTGTTTTCTTTTGATTGTGATCGGAATATCCTGCTTTCATTTTATATTTCTCTGATCTGTGTCAAGCTTTAACTTCATCTTCCAGCCAGCGTCTAATCTGTCATTGCAGTTGTGCAAATAACAACATTAAACACAGGACAGGGATTTTTTCGCTTCTTAATCTATGCGCAGGACCATGTGTTGTGACGTGATTTGAGAAAGACCTACGTCCAGCAGTTGACTAATATAGGCTGATTTGATTGATTTGATTGAAATAGCAACATTATCAAATATTTTATCCTGAGCAATGTAATCTAGATTGCTCTTTCATTGTCTTTAGACCATGACCTGCTGAATATTCTACTTATGTTCGCAATTCTTTGTTTCTGACTCACAGTCTCGGTGGCGCAACAGTTGTGTATGTGACTACTGTTGCTTTTGCTCGAATTCGAATCTGAAATCTGAGTAAATATTTTTGTGATCCGTAAACGTTTGGTTCGCAGCTTGGGAATTTTCTATAAAGTATGTGTTTCAGTTGTCTAAATCCTAATTTGGACTAAATGGCACTGGTATACAGAATTCTTACAATATTTGTTTCTTTAAGACCATAACTTCTTGAATATTTATTTATTTTAGCAACTCTTTATTTCAAGATTATTGGACTAAAACTTTCCGTTCGCACTCTACAAGCCTGTAACTAAATATTTCTTCCCTTTCCCTCCTACATTATGATTCTCACTTTTATAGTGATCAAAATTATACTGTTTTCATTTTTATTTAATCTGTGACTAGCCTGTTATAGCTTTCTTACTTCAGTCAACCAACAAAGTATGAATAGAAACTATTTTTGTCGTCAACAATAATGTAATAGTTCAATCTTGAACGTATGATACTGAAATCAAGTCCATTTATGCCCAGGTGACTGTCACAATAGCTGGCCAACATTAGCATGACCTGTTGAATGTTTGATCGATTCAATCGTTCAAGAGGACATCTTGCTATCTTTATCGGGAAGTTTACCCATTTTCACCCATTAACTTGCATCGTGATTCGTGATACATCTTACTTTTGTGTTTATCTTATCTGTGTCAAACTGTAGCGTGTGATTTGTCATTGCAGTCATTCTAGCATATCATTCAACTGTCTCGTGAATATTTATGTATTTTAGCTACCTTTTTTTTAGTTTACCGCTATATTGTGATCAAAATATACTGAGTCATATTATAATATCTATCAGCATCAGGCTGAAACCTAATGTGTGACCTGTCATTGCAATCTTTCATAATTTAATCAACCAGCGAAGAACCTGACAATCGACACTATTTTGGTCCTCTACAATAACTCCATGGTCGTTATTATGTTGTATTGCGTTGAAGTCTATTTTAGAGTAAATCCTTAATTTACCTTTAAACAGACCCCTGCTCTCTAGATCATGACCTCTTGAATTTTATTTGTGTTAGCAACTTTTTAGTGTTTACTTTCACAAAACTACAATTAACTGCAGTTTCCTAGCTTTACACATTCTCGCCCATTCACTTGCATCGTGATAGAAATATTCTGCTTTCATATTTAGGAATCTAATCCATGTCAAGTTAAAGCTGATGACACATGATCTTTCTATTTTTCGAACTGCTCTACTTTTGATCTTCGATAAGTTCTGTACGATTTTTTTAGTACTCGATTGGTATTTTTCTGGGTCTGATGAATAGGAAATGAAATGTTGTAGTCCAATACGCATATACTATCTTTCTTAATTCAATCAGCAAAGCATGTTTGGCTCAATGATATCACCAATCCTTTACTGAGACTAAAACTTTTGGTGGGATTGGTGTGAGTTGGTGCACTCTTTATCCTGGACATTTCGTCTACCTTATGACGAGTGGTATAAGCATTAAGTACCAATTTATTTATTTTTTATTATTATATACCTACTATATGGAAGGCTACAGCTTACTTTAGGATTCCATAGGTATTTGACAAGAACCTATGGAATCCTAAAGTAAGTCGTAGGTAACCTAATTCACATACTATACCACAAAGCGTTCTTTACCAACAGGTGGAATGGTCCTAACCGCCTGCACCCTACCTCAGGTACCGGAAGAACCTTAGTACCGTCCGCAAGGATGCAATGCAAACCGAGCTCATGTATCCGTTTTCGTAAATTTTGTTCAGATCAAAAAAAAACGATCGAATTATAGAGATTTTTCGTCACATTTGAATCGTCAACTTCGCTTTGTCGAGTAGTATAGCTCGATAGAATTACGGTGATCAATCAATCAACATTGGCAACTATATTTGTATTCATACATCATGATAGAGGGCATTTGAAATTGAAATCAACTGTCTGGTCTAGTTATGTTCACAATTGATTGCCCTTGCATAGCTTTAGGAATCACAGTATCTTGTATTGTCCACCTATCCGGTGAATTGAGTTTGCTTTAACATCCACATGGTTTTTCCGAATCACATCGCCATTGTATTGTGTGAAATATGGCTTGTGATTACGTTTGTATTTGATATGCCTTTGAATAATGAATATTAGTCAAATTATTAGTTTTATTGTCCTTTGGTGGTTAATTTCAAGGTTGTGCTAATTGTAACAAATTTTAAAAACTATTCCTAACTGGTTGTGCATACGTGGTTGATCTATAAGGAAAGCTGGATTTGATGCTACTGGGAAACGTCTGGTCTTTTGCACATCATGTTTTATACCAATAGTATTAATATTAAAGTACGTTTGTTAGTTTGATATTCTTTCAGGGCGCAAGGAGTCAATGGATCGGTATTAGTTTTGTAAGGGGATATATTAAGGTCTGGAGAGAGCTACTGGCAACGCTTGCATTGAATTTTAGTCGGGCGTGATAGAGCCTTTTGACCCACTCCCTACACTTTACGAACGAGTGTCTGCATCAGTTAGCAGGTGTACCAGGTTGCAATCAGTAAGGCTAGCTTGGTCCCTGGAAATTTAGATGGCCCCAGTTTACATCCAGAAAACTGACTATCACAGTTATTTGGGAGCAGACAAATTAATATTTGACGTCATTGCATTTAAAATTTACCTTGCGAAACTAAGGTGCTTGTTAAAAGTTGACATCATCGGTCATCAATGTCTAGTTAAGATAGATTTATGTTTAATAGGAATTGGTACGTCTTGCTTCAAGGTAGCAAATATAATTGGGGAATCAGATCTATACCTGAAGCTGCTGTAGCAGTTAGTTTGATTCGAATCTAACAAAATACTCCATAAACCAGCTGGTATGCGCAAATTTGCATAAATATGACTTTTTAAACAGAAAACCTTTGTTTGGTTTTAGAAAAAACAGGTAGTGGGGTTGCAATTATAGAAATGGATGCTTTCTTCACGAACAAAACCTAGTCGAAAATGTCAACAAATACAATCGTTATGTAAGTCAAATAATACGTTGTTACAAAAATTACTTGATTGATTCCTTTCAAACTATGGGCAACTTGTTTGCGTTTCGTTACCATAGTAATATCACGTGTATTAGGAATTCAAAGGTCAACGGAAAAGAACACACACATTTATGTTTTTTACTAATACTTAGTAGTAAAGGATCACGTTTACTTTAATTGCTCTGACGTGTGATGTTTTATGGCGTGTCGGATGGAAGATGGTTAGCGTCTTGATCAGGGTTCGCCGATATATATCAGCGGATATATATCATGACTAGCTGATGCCCGCAGCTTCGCCCGCGTAAAATTTGTTCCCGCGGGAAGTTATTCCCGGGATAAAAGGTAGCCTATGTGTTATTCCAGACTATAATGTATCTCTGTACCAAATTTCAGCCCGATCCGTTCAGCGGTTTGAGCGTGAAAGAGTAACAAACATCCGTCTCATGAAAGAGTAACACTCACAAACTTTCGCATTTATAATATTAGTAAGATATATATCACGATATATATCAATTGATTTTTGTCTTGATAAGTATATAACAATGGATTTATTCCTGTGTTCTGAACTAGAGAGAAAATTAGAGATAAATGTTTACTCGGGCAACACGTTGCGAAAAAGTACAATTTAGAATTATTTTAGATAGTTTCCCAAAATGGCAACCTCATTTTAAGTTGGGGAAATCCCTTTTGACATACCAGTATGGTCAGCTTCATTTTACAAGGTTACTAGAATATAAATCCGATATATATCAAAAAATCGGATATATGTATATCAAAAAAATCGGATTTTTGATATCTATATATATAAAAATCAATGCCACTTTTCGTTGTAATTTTATAACCCAAGAACGGGCTCACTTATCCAAACCAAATGTTTATGCTTTGTTCGGACTATTTAGTAGATGGTTTATGTGAAGATTGCACAAAATCGGTCGAGCTATTCTTCATTTATCACGCAAACGAAGTTGCGCGGGTCAGCTAGTTTATTATAAAAATCGGATTTTTTCGAACCCTGGTCTTGATTCTTGTTGATCAACAGATCAATGCGTGAAGTTGTTATTCTATATCCCTGAGTTTCAGCGCCGCCTTTGTGCAATACTTTCTAGTCCCGGAATTTTTGTCACTTATTGAGATTAGTTTTAGACTTCACAGGATATGGCCTTGTATTATTATTATTAAGTGATTTCGATATTTCGGCACTTGCATGCGCCAACTATACTTCTATTCTACTGCTCGTTCGCTCTAAGTTTGCCGCTCGGCTCCATACTAAAGTCGAATTTTTAATTAGACGAAGTAAATTGACAGCAACTAATGTCACTTCTTCATAAAATGTTGCTTATTTTCTATGACGAAGTGACATTAGCTACTGTCAATTTACTTCGTCTAACTAAAAAATCGGGTATACGCCTCTACTCCAGCGGCAAACTTAGAGCGAACGGGTAGTAATGTTAGTTAGTAACCATGACAGTTTAATTAAATACTTATCGGGATGTCTACATTCTCATTTTTAAAGAGCACATAGTACTAAAACAGAAATCTTTTCAGATCACAGTTCGTGTTTATTTTCTAATGTTTAATTTGGTAGTACTTGATGTTAAAACAAAGAAATGAACGTTTATTATATTCATCTAATCATGAATTTAGCCCTTTATTTTTCACCTGCCTTGTCAGCATATAAAAACGTCAATTTTATGAACTTCCACGGTTTTTATCGTCAACGACATTCCACGACCCGATGACGTATGCTGGTTGAAAGTGAAAGTCCTTTTGTGGGTATTACGTCTTGTTGTCTCATTGTGTTGGGCGTGACCATACTTCACTGCCATGGCTCGTTTATCTTTAACCTGCCTTTTCCTTTTTTTTTTTCACTATTTAACATCAATGTCATTGACAATCTAGAATTTCATTATTAGATCTGATGGTAACAGTAGAACCTTTAAAAAAAACCTCTTCAACTAGGTACTTCATATTAAACGATTATTCTTTTCTTCTCCACATAAATTTTAACTATTTTCTTCGCATAAAAATTTCGCAAACGAATGAAATTTCACGTTAATTTGTGTTGGGCGAGGTGGCGTGATCATACTTCACTGCCATGACTGATTTATTATAATCTCTAACCCGCCTTTTCCTTTTTTCCACAATCTTACATCAATGTCATTGACAATCTAGTATTTCATTAATAGATCTGATAGTGACAGTGCTTCATAAAAACAAAATATTAATACGCTTCTCCACATAAATTTTAATTATTTTCTTCGCCTAAAAATTGCGCGAACGGATGAAATTTCACCGTACATTGCTTCACGTATTAAGATCTCCTAAATAATCTTCCTAATTCGTACCGCAATTCATTTCTCGTTCGGCAACAAAAATTAACAAAACGGGAAGAGATTTTGTCTTTCTTCTTCAAAGTCAGTCATATTTAAAATTCGCCCAAATCTGGGCGAAAAGATTGAAAAGAAAATAACCATACACACATACCTAACTGAATAACTACGAACAATCATGAGTAGATACTAGAATCTAGTATCTATCTACTCATGATTTGTAACTAGATAGTGCATAGTGGCACAGTCGACAGATCATTCTCTTTTTACTGTGATAGCGGTATGTTTGCCGCAAAGGGAAATACTTAATTTTTAATACAGTATGGGGTTCTTCAAGGGGTCTTAGAAGGTTTTTACAGGGTCGGCAGCGCGAGTGTGGCGCCTCTGGTGTTACAAACGTTCATAGGCTGTGGTGACCACTAGTCTGTCTGGTGGGCCGTATGCTTGTCTGCCACCTTAGTGGTATAAAAAAATGGTAAGAAATGGGTGTGTTACATTATATTATCTGTGGTGTTACTTCTTGTCTTCAACGATATACTTATAAAGAGTAAGATTATGCTTGTATGTATGGTATGTACCTTTATCTTAATATGTTATTATCACTGTTTTATGAAAACAACCTCCCGATCGGGGTTAAGAGATCAGACATCTTCATACGAGTATCATTATAAACACGTTATGCAGATAATACCGATATCGCCAACTCAGGGATGAGTTTTAAAGTTTAAGGTCACAGAGTTCATTGATTGCATTAAAATAGTGATAAATAACACTGTTGCTTGACAGGGGGTACTACTTAGAAAAGTTGGAACTTCGAAAAGGAACTTATCGTCTGCACTCCTGCTTTCCCTGCTGCCCGGAATCATTTTTGGATGGACCACGTGGACCACTTTGTGACATTTATTTACGAGCGTTTCCGTGCTTCGGAAGGCACGATAAGCCGTTGGTCCCGGTTGTCAGTAAAATGACAGTCGTTAAGCCAAGTTGAAAGCCTTACGGGCGGCTTGAAAAATTTCAGCTGTGGGTCGTCACAACCTGCGCCCGGGTCGGCAGCGCGTGTGTAGCGCCTCTGGTGTTGCAAACGTCTATAGGCTACGGTTACCAACCTTCCGGTGGGCCGTAAGCTTGTCTGCCACCTAAGTAGTACAAAAAAAAAATTGTTGAATTGACTTCTTAAGCCATGACATTTCGGAAGAAACGAACAAAACTCAAATCTCAGCGCTGAATTTACTTTAAGATGCGAATGTGTGTGTGATTTTTAATTTCTTGACATTAATCATAGATTAGCTTTGCAAATTTTGTCTAACCTCCAAACGTCCTGGCGCCTGCTTTATAGCCTTGTCTGCCTGTCAGCAGGTGAAGGCTTAGGCCCCTTAAATCTTCTGTCTTATTACTTCACTGAGTCGGAACCTGTGACAGCAGGAACTATCCCTACTATTTGCAGTCTCATCTCTTGATCATCATTCAGTAGGTATTTAAAAGTGAGTATTTTTAGCAACGCTATCGTGACAATGTCTGATATTCTTCTATCATTGTGTCTCCCTGTTATCACTTTGTCTTATTTTGATAAGCACTGTCACTAAAATTTAGATACATGCGATTAACCTGATTCTATATTTTCAATTCTGTACTATCTGTCCGAGTACCACGTTGAGTGATGTAACAATACATACCTACTGGTAGGAGCTACTTAGTAACATGTATCCATATACGTTACTAAGCTATGTAAGGCAGGATCGTGAACTGATGAACTAAAGCAGGTCACATCGAGCGATAGAATGCGGAAAGAAGAGTAATGCCCTGTAGAAGCCCATATAGCCCAGCAGTGAACTTATTAACGTGTTTGCATGATTTTATGGTTCAATCCAGTGGTTTAGCCTTGTTAATTTTTCGAAACTTTAGATGTTACATTTTTGAGTGACCCTAAGTAACAATAAGTCACTTTCTAAAATTTTCAAAGAAATAGGTACAGAAATACCAATTATTAATTATGTACAATGTAAAACTGAAGGAGAGAAAAGAAGTTTCACACTCTCACATGACTGAAACTAGTATTATTCAGATGAGTTACTCCTTAGTATGCACGAAATATGTATCGTACAAGTGAGTAATATTTATTTTAGCGTTCTTATCCTTGGTAATATGCACGTTTTTTCCAACACGGGCGCGCATGAAACCTGCCATGCGGCGCCCCCGAGCTGGACGACAGGGCAAGAGCGTCTGACCTGCTCGCTCCCGCACCCGCAACTCCTTACGTTTGGTCGCCATCACCTCTTAAGCAAAAGCGGTAACAGCGACCCAGCATTCTTGGCTGCCGACCATAACTCGCACCACGGCCGGCAGCGACAAATCTATTCCAATACGGCCCGTCCGACGCCGCGCACTCGGCAAGTGTATGTTCTGCCGAGTCCACGATGCCACTTGAGCAGTGACGGCACACGGGGTCCGATTCCACCACACCCACCACCTTCCACAAGTACTTGGCGAAACAGCTATGTCCTGTGAGGAGCTGGGTGAGGTGGTACGCCGGCGCACCGTACGCCCTCTTCACCCAAGGTCGAAGAACGGGCCTGACAGCCCCCACGAGCCGCACGCTCGCGGTGGGCTCCTCCAGCCTACAGGCCCACTCCCGGAAGAGATCGTCAGGAGCAGGCTGTCTCCAACGATCGATGTCCTCCGGGAGCGAGCAATCTCCATGCGTTTGAGGACTCCGGCCTCGAGGTCCCAAGGGAGGCTCCCGCCAATTAGGCATGCCGCCTCGTAAAAGCAGGTGCAGTACGCCCGGCACCGCCCTCTGCGCAGTTTTTGGCGCAGAGGGCGTCCGACCCTAGTTACTTTAATTGTATCTTCTGGAAATTTATTATAAAACATAGGTAGGTACTTAAATTATGGAAAAATTATAGCGTTCATTATTTTAAATATCAATGCATAGCATAATTAAAATAATGTAGAATCTGAAAAAAGTCGTTAGGTTAGGTACATTATTATCTGTTCTGCGGTATATTGATAGACCGCATCAAATGCCTACGCTCTCCTAATGTTGTAATCATGTTGGTGCTTATCAGATAATTAATATTCGTTCGCTATACATACATGTGTATTTCTAATTTGCATTTGATGACATTGACATTTAAAAATCATTTCTCCAAATGTCTTCACTTTCACCTCATTGCTACTATTTTTCACCTTATCCTAATATCATTATTGCACTCTGTCAACTGACTCCCACTGCTGGACATAGGCCTCTGCTAGAAATGAACATAACTTTAGGTTTTAAGCTCCTCGAATTCAAAAGTTTCCGTGAATTTAATGAGGTCGACAAGTCCATTGTTTCAGACGACCAAAGATAATTAAAAATAGTATTACATACAGATAGGCAACTCCCTGCCCCTCACTGAGCATGCTTCCCCACCCCTGCCACAGCTGTCATTATAGTTGGAGGGTATTTTGAGGGAACGGTTGCTTAGCCTTAGTGGTCACACACTTTTTTGCGTTGTCTGTCGTTGCGAAGTCATCCGAGAGTGGACCGAGATAACTATAAAGCGAATGAGTTGTCCTGCAGAACTAAAATCGGAGAAGACTATGCCAAACAGATCACCAACCTTCCTAGTCAGCACTTTAAGAATAAGACGAAGCTTCTGCATAGAACTGAAACCAAACCCAAGAATTCGAAAGTGGGATTTATAAACTGGATATGAATTCAACATACAACTACAACGTCATTCATGATAGAACATTTAGCGGCTGACCGATGTTGAAACCGGCACGGATGCGTAACGAGGATGCTATGTCGGTCAATGTTGTCGTGTTGACATCTAACTCGTAATCCGCGCATAACACAGCCTTGTTGCATCTTGTTGTTATTGCTTTGGCAATTATTAAGTTCCTAGGAACCCGAAGACCGCTTTTTCAGCGTCTACGGCAATTTTGATAAAGAGCATCCTTCCGAGGTATTTCCGGCCGTAGACAGTTGTATGGCATATACAACTGGTAGTCGGTAGGAGTCCGGCATAGCATTCATGTAGGATTTCCACACGCAAAAAGAAAAGAAGATTATGTAGCCAACTCGTCTTGATACTCTCAACTATCCAGTCCATTCCACAAGTGGTATGGTCAACGAGGTGTATATTCTCCACGCAGCTTGGTTTACGGCAAATTAGCAAAGGGAAATCTTCCATAATCCGTTTAATACAGACATACAGACCAATCGCTCTCAATCCTATGTAATGGTAATACATTTCTTAAGCCTTCCTATTAGAGGTTTCATATCCGGCCGTATTCATTTAATAGTATGGGCTGAATATCCGGTCTGTGAGAAAATCAATACTAGTTCATCGCATCATTGTTCTATGTCGAGTGACGTCATGTATGTTATATCCATTAAGTACTATAGAAGACCCCACTACTAACAATAAGAATCCTAGAATAGTATTGTTCAAGTCTTTACTAAGCTCTTGATCTTAATTTACTTGATTTTCCATCTTAATAATAAATTTATGAAGGGTATTAAAATATTACATAATGTCATGCCGTCATGCCATAATAAGCATTTAGATCTAAAATTATCATGACCAAACAATTATCTTAGCCTTAAATTACATAATAAAATACCTTGTCCGTTTAGAAAAAAGTGTTGACGGTTAGCATAATGCCCAACTCATTATAGACACGTTTTATGTGCGTGGTTTGACCAAAACAAGAATATTAATGCTAGGGGTCTCCACGAACTTCGTTTTCGCCTCAAAATCGGGTTCCATAGAAAATAATTTCTTTTATCACGAATATTGGTCCAACCGTTCTTGAGTTGTTGTAACAAGCTCGACTTTTGTGATTTCTTTAGCTCCGCCGTGAATACTTTTCGATCCCGCACAACGCATACCGTGCAGGTCTCATGCAGACAGAGTCCTCGCCAGAACCATGTGATTCAAAAGATCGTTTCCCTGTCGAACTATAGACACCTAGAACACTTCCTTACAAGCCTGGGTTCTAGTCCTGGGATATATAATCGTCTCGCATGTTATTCTTCGGTGCTTTGCTTTTGTTAAATAAATAATTATTTCAGTTCGAAAAACAAATTTAGATTTTCGTAACAAAAAAAAATTACAGGACGCTGTACAGCGTAAGCTAAAAGAAGCTGTGGATGACAGTATTGCGGGTCTCTGCACACAACGAATCGTGTTCCTTGAGAACGTCTCGCCAAGACTAATCTACACTCTATCTACAGGATATGGAGGACATAGGACTGTATATTCTACTGAAACAATTTTCAGAGGTCAGACTTCCATCCAGCAGTGGACGACGATCGAAGACTTGGGGTATCCTTCTGAAGGCTTACCCGGGGCTCCCAACCGTAGGCTATTAGGTGCGATGCGTGTGGTTCTTAGTCGGTAGGAGTCCGGCATAGCATCTATGTAGGATTCATCACGCTAAAATAATGCAGTGGACGGAGATAGACTGATAAAAGTACCAAATACAAAATGTTACTCTTTTCACTGGCGATGTCGATCAGCTAATGGCAACATCGTAAGTTGGTCAATGTCGAACACAACAACATAGATTAAAAATGTTGATTCATACCAATGAACACAAACAATATGCTAAATAGCAAAACACGTATAAACCTATGTGTAAAAAATAGCCGAGAAAAAACTGGGTGGGATTCGGTGGTACTGAAGATTCCAAGGTCATGAGACAGGTTTCTTCGTCGCAAAAAGTGCTCGGACTGAATAGATTTCATTTGTGGATGTGTTGCATAACATCAGGACATACACAACTACGCTGGGAATATTGGTACGTTTTACAAAATTAATAGATTTAGTAACTAGGTAGTACCTACCTACAAAAGTTTTTTTTTGACGTGACATGATTACTGACTGACATGGTTTTGTACTTTTTTGGTATTTTATTGGCTCATTTTATTTTTGTTTCTTTCTTTGCTCGGGTATCTTCTTTTTTTTTCATATGAAGATACCCGGACGTTTGGTAGGCTTACATGGGGACATATTGGCCCTTTGAGATTTTTAATGTATTGTGAAATGGGACCCCCACTGCAGACAATTCACGTCCGCCTTGTGTAGAAGAACGGCAATGGACTGCTTACAATGGGAACTAACCTATTGTAAAATACGCTAACTACAAAATGGGCTATTGCGTTGGGGGTTAAATGGAACTAAGTAACTTATATATGCTATGGATGATGACATTTTTTATATTTAAATTTGATAATGTTTTATACATGGTGAATTTCTTAATTTATTGCCATAATTAGGTGCCTACATTATTGTATGACTTATGTAATAAGAAGCGGGATAACGCCCAAACGACTCCCCCTCGTAGGCGAGGCCGCAGTGGTAGCCGTAGGTCTGTTGGGAGTCCTGGGACATCCTTCCGAGGGCTTACCCGGGGCTCTCGGCCGTAGGCTGTTGGGCGTTACGTGAGGTTTTTAGTCGGTAAGAGTCCGGCATAACATCCTCTGAGGATTTTCCCTCACTTAAAAAAAAATTGCACTTAGATATCTGTCAATTGGAAACATGCTGGTAAAACGTGAGGGTTTATCAGAACATGCATTTGTAAGTGCCTCATAATTTCACTTACCTACGTCAACTTGAGATGATCTTTCACGCTGAACTCTCATGATTGGTACGACATTATGAGATGTAACATCTTGATAACCTACATTTCAAATTGTGAAAGATTGTGAAGTATCTTCCCCTTTAATTAATTACATGTCATCTATTTTTCATACCTAAAGAAGGTATCAGTCGGATTTAGGTACTTAATATTATAATTAATTTTAAAATACAATAAAAACTTGCGCAAAAATATCTAAATTATAGTGAAAATCGCATCAAAATTCATAATGTGGTAGCAGTTAAGAATATATTTGTGGAGAAACAGACAGCTTTTGTTTTAAACTACGTAATAATGGAAGATAGAAAGTTTTGCGTCACACAAAGGTCAATTAATTCGAATGCACACATTAATTAAATATAGGGATAATTAAGATTACATTGGGTAACTTAACTGTTTGAGGAGTGAGTTAAAATAATAATGAAATTACAGAAATTTAAAGGTGATCATGGTCTTTAATCTGTATTGGTATAGGTACCTATTTCTAGTAATTAATGATTATGGCTTTTACATATCAACCCCTGCCCAAACGTCGACCTAGAAATTTTCAATTTTCGGACGTTACTTTTATAACGTAGAAAATTCAGGCACCCTTTATGAATGGATTTTCCGAAGCTTCTACCCTAATAGGGTTAATGTTACCATGGACAGAATAGGGAAGCACCACTAGTTACAATAGGAGGTAGGTATAAAGCCATGATTAATTTCGGAATTAGAATCTCTAGATTGATGTGTCTTATTTATCTGATCGATAGTATTTTATGGGCAATCTTCACATCCAAAGTGGTTCGTGAAGTCACTCACGATAATCGTACAAGCACGCCAAGGTCACCACTGTCACTTAGATCGATGAAAACCTGCGCTTGGACTCCCTTGCAACGTTTGTGTCCAGTCGCATTGCGCCCGCGCCGCGCAGCTCATCGCGCATTCCATCTTAAATGGCGGCAAAAACACGATGTTTTGATAAATAAACGAGAATTTATTTCCTACTACCGCTTATCTTGATTACTATGTGAGAATATCGTGATATGTGTGTTAGTGAAGGTTTTTGGCAATGATGTTACGGCGGCAGTTCTCTCACGAGTCCGGTAAAGCGGAGCTCATTAAAGCTGAGGAGGCATTTTTGGACCGGAGGTATGGTAATACGTAGTTTGAAATTCATAAGTAGGGTTTTTTTGTTTGAATGCGTCAGAAGAAGTCTGATATAATAGCCATGTCATGATCTGTCGATGATTACATTTAATAGCCATTATACTTGGAAAACACTGAATATATCAACGATGTATATGTTACACTAGACCGCACTGAATTCAACCATATAACTTAAACAATAGCAGATGCGCGGATTGATGACGTTTTATTTATCAGGCATGAAGCATTTGCATTGTAGATCATACCTTTTTAAAATTCAATTAGAAACACATTAAGTGTCTTGTGTTTAGAACTGCCATCCAGATAGAGATGTTATTTAAAAAACGTCGACAAGATCACGTCTGAAACTGTTTGAATCCCTTAACGTTTCAAGGTTGGTATTACAGCAGTTTTTTAACACAAAAAATCGGTCATAATGTCCCAAATATATCCATTCTAAATCCAAAAGAATTGGTTCTTATAGATGAAAACAATAAACACTGGCTTTGTATGCATTCTTTATCAAACACTTTGGATATTATCTTATCTATATTATACTGTTGTTGGGTGCTCACGTGGTATGTATCATTTGCTATTGCAAATCCACAGTTATTACTGTGGATTTAAATTAACCCATTGCCTGCCATGTGTGATATTACTTCATAAGGAACCTCGCGGCAAACACATTATAGTGAACAAACAAATTGTGCCTTGCCAGCATCTTTGGGAGCCAAGGCCACTAGCAAAATCCCCTCCTCCACCAAGGAGGCTACAAGGAGTATTACGTCTACATAGCTGGAATTTCGGTGTCAACGGTGCCGATTTTGGAATGTATACTGAAATCCGGTACCACGGATATGGGCATCATACTTTAGCATCTAAAACGTTCTGAGTATATAGCAATATTACATTGTAATCTGTTTAGATTTTTACATCAGGCCAGCATGGTATGTGTATTGGGCATCTAAAACGAAATCTTGGCCTTGGAGAAGTCCGATTGGTATCAGATTTGTTAGCTATTTACCTATGAAAAGTATAATGTCCATTATTGTCCATAACCTGGTGCATTTAATTCATTTCCTAGCTTCACTATATCTTCTACCTAAATGAGTGTTAAGCCAAAGCCTTTGGGAAAATTACTACAGTTAACCATGAAGACCAGCTATCTACTTTAATCTTTGTTTTAAGTTGCCTAACTGTTATCTGTTATTCACAATAGAAATAAAACACTTTTTTTTGTTTTATCAAAGGTCATAGTTAAATTTTTATCAAACAAACGCGAGTTCATTGTAATAAAATCTCTGAATTATCAAGAAATCGGCGCCCTAGGCACACCTCCGCCGCGAAACCAGAACAGCGGAACCGGTGAATGAATTCCGCTGTGATCAAGTGTGGATTGAACAGCGGAACTGGGCAACGGAAACTGACACGAGTTAGTCGATGTGACGCTATCGCAATTTTATCATATTATTTTTATTATCTGAATGACTTAATAAATACATAAAGGGTCTATTTCTGATGACTTGAAGTAGTTTTTCCGTGAACTTCACGTCCATTTACTGAAAAAATATTAGTTTCGCCGTTCCGATCTGTATTCCTGTCAATTTTGACAAACCGGCGCGTAGACAACGCGGCACCGCAATAACAAGGCGGCCGAAGCGCGGAGGTTTGACTGGCGTAGGAGCAGATTGGCGAAACCGTGCGGTGAAAGAGATAGAAGATAGTTAAATCTATGCATTAGAACAGGCGGTTTCGCTAGTGTTCCGCTCCTCCTACATGTGACAGAACTTGGCGGTATTACTGCGGTTCCGCTATCATGGTTTCGCGGCGGAGATGTGCTAAGGGCGTAAATGGACCATTACAAGAAATTGATGTGACATTATCGTACTAGTATGAATCACAGACTGGAAGGTCTTGTCCGATGTTTTGCAAGTTTGAAAGAAAGTACAAACCTAAGCTATAGAAATAATCTATTATTGGACCCCGAAAAGACAAGGATCCGTTAAAAAGCAAAGCAAGGATAGAATGGAATGGTTGTTTGAAACAGTATAGATAGGGAAAGTGGCCAAGAAAGGTCACTTTCAGCTAACATATTTTAATATTATCCTTGCAAATGAATGCTACTTAATTAAAATGCACACGACTGAAAGAGTTAATTTTCGAATTGGTTAAGAGGCCATCGTAGGTACTTGATCGTACAGTTCCGCCAAACATTTTTCATTGAAAATCGCTAGATGTCGCTGTGACTTTCTATATAATATTTTTTTTCTTTCTAGATAACCGTAACTTAAAGCAGGGCTTCCTAAACTTTAAAGACAACGGAACACTAGCCAAATACCTTTTATTTTACGGAACCCCACCGAGCGACATCCCCCCCCCCCCCCCTCCCTCGAGGCCGGTGGTAGACTTAGGAGAACTCGGATGGGAAAGCGTGATACACGTCCAGATCTGCCAGGACCTGTCGCTATTGCGCCCACCAATGTGTGGAGCGCTGTGTACCCGCTTTGTTCCTCGCGCTGGCACAGCGGTGGTTTAAAGTGGTGGTGGCGATCCATCGACCATCAAGTACGATCCCCAGATACTTCATAGGGGGCTCGATGCCTATGCTGACGCCCCCAACCTGTATGCTGGATCCGGCAGTTGGCCCCTTCCGAGGCCCGTGAAAGCACAGAGCCTCGGATTTATAAAGGGCGACCTCAAGACCCAGTCACTTTATTTGACTCACTTCTTTTCTTTTTTTTATGTGTGGAACTGTCACATGGATGCTATGCCGACTAAAAACACACAATGCCGTAAAACAGTCTATGGCCGGAAGTTCCGGGTAAGCCCTCGGAAGGATGTCCCAGGGTGTCACCGCGGCCTCGCCTGGATGGTTCGGGTACTATCCCGCGTCTGGGGTGGCGACACACTACTTGAGCCTGAGATCTCGCCGACCCGGCCCTAGCCAATTCGGGTAATTTATACCCCTCACGGAAAAATCAGCTTTGACAATACAGTACGAACCTATATCAGCGGAGACCCTGAGGGCCCATAACGTGACTAGAGACCCCGAAGAAGCCGTTGACCGTCAGAGTGACATGAGGGCTCTGCACGATCGCCGTTGAGGCGACATGTCGCAAACTCTCCATAGGACTTATAAACGCGGGCCCTTGCGTTGTTGTTTTCTTATGGTGCAAGGAGGCGTGCACCTCATGAAATCGAGGCTCGGATTCTAGCTCCACCAAGAATTCATGAAGACTTGGAAGGTCCGACATTAACATTGAAGGCTTGCCACAATCGGGGGGATAAAGCCGGTTATGAACGAGTGACTATATATAATTTGACAATTTTTATTGTCGGTTGTCACAGATAATTACCGGGGTTCAGGTGCTTCGGTAAGCATCTATGACGAATACACTTGGAGATCACGGCCGAGGGCCAACACTGCGAAATTCACAGCGTGAAAATAACACTGCCCAAAATCAGCGCCTCTGGCTGTTCTTTTTATAATACTTACATGGATTGTGTTCCCCTTAAACTCATTGTTATTTTCAGGATGGTAATCAGACATAGATTTTAGATCTACCAAATGTTCAGTTGTAATAGTTTCCTTTCATTCATAACTCTAACGCGTTTTCTTAGATGAAGTAATGTATACACATACACAACACAATTCAAAAGCCTACCTAGTTTATATCTCTCTACGAAAATAGATGGCGATTATCCCTACAATAGTAGTTTAAGATTTAATAATATTAATGGAGTTTTTCTCATCACATCACATATTTAGCGTTTTTAAACATAATTTTGGCGGAACCCTGGTGCATACTCCACGGAACCCCTAGGTTCCGCGGAACCCAGTTTGGGAACCGAGGACTTAAAGTATCCTTTCGAGGGCTTATCCGGGGCTGCCAACCGTAGCCTGTTAGGTAGGGTACGTGTGGTTTTTAGTCGGTCGAAGTCCGGCATAGCATCCCTGTAGAATTTTCCGTACGTTAAAAAAAATATTCTGTGTTTTCTTTATTAAAATTCGGTTCCATAGTTTTTGTCCTCACGTCTTTCGTATTTATTATTATTCATATTTTTTTCTATTAGATACAAGTTCTTGTATTTTGCTACATTATCGTTAGATTTAAGACCATCAAGATAACACAGAAAACAAAGACTTGTCGTGCAACAAACATTACATAATTTAGTACATTTTTTACGTGTCCGCGTCCGCCTGTGTACGTGTTCGTGCTGACTGTCAGGTTTTGCTTATTAGCAATGTCAATGGAGGTGAACTTCTGGGGTTCTTGCGCGTTGTTCTGTAATGTACATTTGAATTTTCTACAGGTTGTTGTTTTTTTTACTTTGTACTGACTGGAGTAGTGTGTAATAGAAATATTACAGTGTTCAATTTCACGGTGCATTAATATTTCGGCTTGTGTATGAAGGTCGCATGCGATTTTTTATTGATAAGTAACACTAATATTTATACAATACCTTAAAACAGCTAAATGTATATGTACCTATATCTAAGCTCATGTACAATATTGCGATGTAGGTAATCATTTTGTTGACAAACTTTGAAGATAAAGGTAGCCCATGAGACATCGGCTGTAAAAATTCATGGTCACGGTCGGTAACTGGTAATTCTAAAATGTTTTTCCTGATGCAACTATTGTTTAGTGTTCAGTTTATGTTCTTAAATAGACTTTTCCCTTACGTATCATAAGAAAGAATGGGCGGCTTAAGTTCCCTGGGCGACGTCATATTGTTAGTAGAACTGAAGGCCGATAGAGGTCGTAAGCTTCTTCAATGTCGACCGTCTCCCGGAAATTACCCCTATCCTACTGAGAGTGCATAGTGCTCCCGCAAGGTGTATAGAAGCGAACGGCACAAGACATTGTGGTGATCTTTGAGTATCCCTCAAATATCAGTTCTTGTGTTTCCCAATATTAAATCTTTTTGAAATGTGACTTTTGATTTTCTTTTCTATGTCATATCTGGCAAAATGTCAACAGTATACTGGTTGAATTTATAGTCGTTCTGGACCCGAGAGGGGGTTACTCGGAATCAATAATGGAACCATTTCGGAGTGTCAAAACAGCTGTGCAGGTTATAATAAAAAAATGACTTCTATGTAATCTTTATCACTCGTTCGAGTTGAAACATTAGTAGCGCTTCGATTATTCATTGAACTTTTCAATGAATGAAACTCCGAAACCCATAGGTACCTACTATGCCGCGGCGCGTGTCTCCATGTGATCAGTTCATTGGCCGAATGCATCGTTTCGATAATAATAGGTACTTAGATAATAATAAAGGACTCCAATTTCTCCTTCATACTTTACGCGGGCTTAGGACCGTCGGAAATACTTTAATATTGTTCTATTTTACGGTGAATTAATAAGGTTTATGTAATAATAATGAAAATAAACACGAACAAATAGGGAGTATTTCCGGCGTATTTAAAAAATTGGAGCTATTTACAAAATAATCAACTTAAATACCTAGACCTACCTATTCACAGTTTATTTACACTTCCCTGTACCTTAACAACTGCTCAAAATGGAGTCCAGAACGTTCGATACACAAACGGGCACGTTTTAGGCTATTGTCTTTTAGTTTATTCAATGTGTCTCTGTCACTTTTCACTATTTCAAAGGCGTCCACTATCGCACTGCGTAATTCATCACGAGATTCGTACTCTCGAGTGTAAACTAATCGTTTTATTTCCGACCACAAATAAAAGTCGATCGCGACGATAATACTGCGTGCGAGTTATAGTCGAACTGCGCGCCGCGGTCGCCGGTCGGCGGCGCGGTCGGCCGAGCGTATTTACCTACCTACAAGACGTAACTAGTCGAGTACCTACCGACGTTACTTGGCAACGAGTCCACGTGGACCGATGCGTTTATGCGTTGTGATTGGTCGAATTTTCCCGGCGCGGTGACTCTTGTTACTGATTGGAACGTTAGACATTGAATGAAAAATTGTAGTAGAAAATCGTAGTAAACGTATTTCGTGACATTTAAAGGAATAACCAGGTGTTCTCGTTTTGATTTTGGCAAACGATGTAGATTTTGACATTTTCGTAATTTTTTATTGTTGATTTTCAAATTGACAGTGCCGATCGGTTCTGTTATCGAAACTGGGCCTAAACCTTTCCGTTCCAAAACGACTATAAATTCAACCAGTATAGTTCACACTAATTAATGTTGCTACTGAATCAATATAATTATGTATATTCGGAATGGTTATAACTTATAGAATTAAAAATCTATTCGATATCATGATCTCTGTATTAAAAAAAGGGTGCTAATTAAACCACCTATTTTTAATAGCATTATTGGCCTCCGAAAAAATACCTTGCCTCCTAATTTAATAAGTCAGCCACAATTATTGAGCGTCAGAATTTATAGATTATAGCCACCATTTAACATCTTTATTAGCCACTGTTAATATAATTCAGCATCGTGATTATTTTTTAGCATCAAATTTTGTAACATGCATTCAAACTGTAAACTTCTAAATTACTAAAAAAAGGCATCAAAATAGACATTACTTATTAATATCGTAGCTTCTAATTTTCTAATTTAGCATGTTTAAAATGTAAGTCGTCCCACATTAATGGATCATCAAAGTTAAGTAAAATTGCCATCAAAAAGCAAATTATGGCTACTAATATTACCTAAATAGCTAGAATCACTTATAACCACTGACTCAGTCTTTTGTAAACGATCACTGCAGTAAGCAACTACCGCTATTGCTGGTGCTCGGATGGGTGACCACTTTGTAACATTTGATTTGCGAGAGTTTCCTTGCTTTGCAAGGCACGTTAAACTGACTGTGTGGGGTGTTCAAAATCTGGTAGAAACGGGCAAGCGAGTACGTTTTAACAGACACAAATGCTTTTATTTATTATTATGTGTTACCTGCAGTCTTTATAATTCAGATATTCTATACAATACCTACCTGCATTCTAAGGAATACCTGCCCCAGACTCCAGACGCCCCGTCCAAGCAATGTATGAAATGTTTTGAATAAGTAAATAATTGTTCATGCTTTGTCTAGGTATTGTGCAAAATTCCTAGGGATAACGTAGAATACCTGCTGGTCCACCAGCAATGTGTAGTATAAATAGGTTGGCTTTGGTCACCATAAAATTGCAAATACAGCAAAATTATAAACTATCGAGAAATTATAAATTGTAACAAAATAAAATTTATATGACATCTGGCGCTTGGCCCGCGGCATGCTCGCTTCGCTCGCTCACCTTCGCGCGTTAGTGGCTGAAATCAATCCTAGAATGATAATAAAGGAGGTAAATTTTTTAAAAAAGCCATTGCTAAAAAGGCCTTAGATTGTGCGTTTTAGAACAATCAGAAACTACAAAACACCTGGGGAATACATTGCAGAATTAACAAACATATTTCCATACCTCCCTGTTACAAAATTTATTTCAAAACTGGCTACACAGCCCACACTGACAGGTGGGTAGTTGGGTAGTGGAGAGCGTGCATAAAAAGGTGGAACATAGTGCGCTGAGCTCATTTGCTGCCATACAGTCCTGAAGATGTCTCGTGTGTAGGAGGAAACACGTGTCGACTAATTAGTCACATTGTTAAGCGGAGTAGTGCTAATTATTAACAATCTGGAGGGGACAGGTAATTTTCCTATCCAACACCCAAAATTCCTTTCCTAAGGAGTTCGGTTCGTCCTTCCTCCCATACAATTAGTTTTTTTTTTTTTTTTTTATACTACTAGTGTGGCAGACAAGCATACGGCCCCCCCCCAGATGTACCGGTGGTCACCGCAGCCTATGGACGTTTGCAACACCAGAGGCGCCACAAGGCGCTGCCGACTCTTTAAAAACCTTCTAAGTCCCTCCTTGAAGAACCCCATACTGTAGGCGTTCGGGATATAACGTATAGGCGTAAGTTAGGATTGACGAATCGAGGGTGAGAGGCGGGTTCCTCTCCCTCCCCTCCTCTCCTTTATTATCATTCTAAGCGTAATCTGTCTTTGGTTACAAAGTGATATCAAATAGCGGTCTCTGATTGATGCAAATGGCCGGTCGCTGTCGTCCTTTGCACTTGCGTCAGACCTTACAGCGCTATTTTCACGAAAAAAGAATACGATATATTTATTTTACACGCTAAGTTATAAAAACTGATGTTGTCTGTGGAGGCTTAAATTATAATTTTTAGAGGCTCTCGTTTTGAAGCTGTAAAATATAAAATGGTGATTACATGTAAAATCTGTGGCTGAATTAGTAAATTAGGTGTTAATTTATTAATTGCAGGACAAGTTAAAATAATTGATTATCTTTATTTGATGCTTATAATGGAATGTTTAGGTGACGTTGTAAAGAGGACGTATTAGAATATTAGAGGCTATTTCATTTTCGCATGGCTTAGTTATTAAATCAGAAGCTAAATTCCGTGGCCGATTAAAACTTTTGAGGCTCGGTTTATTATAACCCTTAAAAAAATGTGTATCTCACATAAGTAGAATTATTTCTCCTCATGATGAGGCAAAAAATCTACATGATTTTTTGTTAGACTAAAATTATTCAAACAAATGTGATCCACCTGTATCTATGTGAATTTATATTTAAAACGTTACGTACTATGTACACTTTACCTTTAAAATATTTATATGTGTGCGTAAGTAGGTATGTGTGAGTGTTTAGTGGAAGTTGGTGGTTGTATTTAGTTTGATATTTTGACTCACCCGTAGCATACGTCCGGACAACCAATGGACGCTTTTTGTACAGTATAAGTTCAGGTATTTGCATATTTAATTTTTTTAACTATGTTTTTTGTTATTATTTACTTTTTTAGCCTAAACTTTATGAGCAACCATTTACAATAACACCAAAACTAAGCTAATATAAGCTTGTGCTATAGGATCTAGGCCACCGATAAAATACAGCCTATACCTTCCACAATAAATTAATTGACTATCGAACAGTAAAATAATTTTTGAAATGCAACCAGTAGTTCCTGATATCCTGGCGTTCAAACATACAATCTCTTCAGCTTTATATTATTAACTAGCTGTTGCCTGCGACTTCGTTCGCTGCATCTTAGATTGATATACCTTTTTTATTTATGGACCGATTGACAGGAAACAAACACTAAATGTTAAGTGTAAACCGCAACGCAATCGGTTGAGCGGTTGCTGAGATTAGCGTGCACAAACGTACAGACAAACAGACAGTTACGATTTTATTATATGTAATGATAATGATAATGATAATGATAATGATGATAATGATAATGATTGATTTTATTATCGTAATCGTACAAAATATTGCTTCCGAATCGGGGTTCGAATTCGTGTCGAAGTGGTAAAGAAAACCGGTTACAGTGTCATTTTGGCCTAGGCAGTTAAACTGATTGATTATTACATAACATCTGCAAAAAATTAATAGCAAATGGAGTTTATATTTATACTACAAGAGTCCAAAAAAATATTTGATAAAGGTTGTTCATTGTTTTCAGTCGTCGCAACAATATAATAAAAACAAACTATGTGTGTAACTAATGATAATTATTAATTATCATTAGTTACACACATAGTTTGTCTTTTTTGTCAAACTTAATGTCTGTTAATTACAACGAACACCTTCATTGGCATCTCGCGTTTAAGGTAACCCGTTAAAAAGGGACATTAACATTTCATTTTGAACGTTTTGCGTTTGTTTTAATAAAATAACTAGGTACTAGAATTTAAAGTTAATGTAACTGTATAATGTATATCTACTGATTTTAATAATACAAGTCATTGAATTTACGCAGCATTCAAATTCTATATTCTACGCATTCATATTAGGGCAATATAAATCATGTTATTGTTTAACTTTTTAACATTATACGAGTATCTACGTAATTGTCGTAAGCATACTAAGTATGTGAATAAATTTGCACATTACCTAAGCATACATAAATATTAAATACTAGAGGACGTCACGCGGTTTCACCCGCGTAGTTCCCGTTCCCGTGGGAATACAATATTTTTTCTTCCATAAGAACCTTCTCCTGACAATACCTTACACAACAAAAAAAAAATAGTGAAATCGGTCCACCCGTTCTGAAGATATGCGCTTACCAACACATTTTGCGATTCATCCATACTAATATTATAAAGCTAAAGAGTTTGTTTGTTTGTTTGTTTGAACGCTAGGATCTCAGGAACTACTGGTTGGATTTCAAAAATTCTTTTACAGTTTAATAGTCTATTTATCAAGGATGGCTATAGGCTGTATAACATCACGCTAAGACGAATAGGAGCGGAGCAGCAATCAAAAATGTTTTGAAAACGGGGAATATTTTTTACCGTCTGAGATCTTCCGAGGCGTACGCTGCGTAAATGGTTACAGTTAGGTAAAAATTGTGTATTACAAAATTGTTTCTCTTAAAAGTTCTAAAAAAAAGTCCGCGACAGCATATGTCTATCTTTTAAGGTTCGCTCACAATAACCTAATTTGTCTATCTCTGAAGGTTCGCTCACGATATAATAAAACTGAAGTAGGATCTCAGAAACTACCGGTTGCATTTCAAAAATTATTATACAGTTTAATAGTCCATTTATTGAGGTTGCCTAATGGCGATATAGCATCACGCTAAGACGAATAGGAGCGCAGCAGCCATGAATAATGTTTCGAGAACGGGGATTATTTCTTTCTTTTGAGAGCTTCCATTGCGGACGCTGCATAAATAGTTAGTTACGTGAAAATTGTGTATTACAAAATTGTTCCTCTTTAAAAGTTATAAAAAAAGTCCTTGACAGCATATGCCTATCCTTTAAGGTAAACTTAAAATAAGTAAATAACCCTCTTATTAAGTACTAGCTGACCCGCGCAACTTCGTTTACGCCGCATAAGGTGTATGATAGGACAGGTATTTTTTCAACAGACTCATGGGAGCGTATGAAACTGCCCTGTTTGCTTAATCATAAAAGAGCTTAAATATTAAGTCAATTATAAAACAATCCAGCCCACGCCTTCGGCGTGGACTGAATTATTTTACAATAGCCTTAATCATTAAGCTCTTTTATGATTAAGCCAACACGCCAGTTTAGATTTATCGTCACATTTAAAGGAATCCTTGAATTCTAGGTTTTGCAAACGTTGAGATGTCTCTAATTCCTGAAATACAAAACCCTCAATCTTAAAACTTGGGTCAAAAATCCTGTAAAGTACCTAACTCCCTTTCCAATACTAAAAAAATATTTGAAATCGCATCACGCGATGAGAAATTACAACTGAAAAACCATTTTATCTTTCATCCCCTCTCCCACAGGAACTGCGAAAAACTTCGGGATCAAAAGTATCCAAGAACCTTCCTCGGACTATAAGCTCGGAATGTACCAAGTATCATTCAAATCGGTTCAGTAGTTGCGGCGTGATACTTATTCGGGATACAGACAGACAGACAGACATGAAAAGTTTAAATTAGATTTTCGGCTTCAGTATCGATTAGAGAACGCCCTCCAATTAAAATTTTCAAAATATCTTCCATGTACAGACTCTCGACCCTCAACAGTTTTATTATATGTATAGACTAGCTGACCCTCGCAACTTAGTTTACGTCACATGAGGTCTATGCAAGGAGAGGTATTTCTTCATCAGACTCCTAGGAGCGTATAAAACTGCCCTGTTTGCTTAATCATAAAAGAGCTTAACGATTAAGTCGATTCTAAAACAATTCAGCCGACGCCTCCGGCGTGGACTGAATCGTTTTACAATACCCTTAATCATTAAGCTCTTTTATGATTAAGCCAACACGCCAGTTTAGATTTACCCTTACATTCAAAGGAACCCTTAAACTCTAAGTTTTGCGAAAGTTAAGATGCCTCTAATTCCTGAACTACAAAACCCTCATCATTGAAACTTGTGTAAAACAATCCTTAAAGTACTCTCTTTATAACGCTGGAAAAAAAATTGGAATCGAACTACGCATTAAGGAGTTACAACTAAAAAACCATTTTATCTTTTATCCCCTCTCCCAAAGGAACTGGGCAAAATATCGGGATCAAAAGTATCCTACAACCTTCCTCGGATTATAAGCTCTGATTGTACCAAGTTTCATTCAAATCGATTCAGTAGTATCGGCGTGATACTTATTCGGGATACAGACAGACAGACAGACTGACAGACAGACACATGAAAAGTTTAAATTACATTTTCGGCTTCAGTATCGATTAGAGAACGCCCTACAATGAAAATTTTCAAAATATCTTCCATGTACAGACTCTCGACCCTCAACAGTTTTATTATAAGTATAGATGAGCGACGCGACGTAAGTAAACTTGGTCTGCAGTGGCAGCCAGTCAACTGAACGATAAAAACCGGCCAAGTGCGAGTCGGACTCGCACACGAGGAGTTCCATACCGAAAAACGAATGGGTGGAAGTAAAAGCGACGGGAAACATTATATCACTTTAACACCTCTTTCCTTCTCTCTCTCATGTGACGGAAACTAAGATATGCGGTTCAGCTCTAGTGAATACAAGCGATGCGACGGGAATAAGCGCGACGGGGGTAAATACAACGGGAAATATTATAATACTCGAAATATTAATACCTCACTCTTTCTCACTCTCATGTGGCGCAAACGAAGTTGCGCGGGTCAGCTAGTTTTTACATATAAGAAGATACTCAAGCCTTTGTCTCAGAAAGGGTAGGCAGTCGCATTCTACTTGAACACTCACATTCACCACTTCTGTTTTGTCCCACGTAATAGACTGTGATCCTATTGCCGTGTTGAAATGGATCGGCCCAAGTTGTAGCCACCCACTGCTCATTATTAAAATTTTTCAAGCCGCCAGCGCCATAACAGGCCGTCCAAAGTGCACCATATACATACTCGCACTATCTATACTGCTCGTTCGCTCTAACTTTGCCGCTCGGCTCCATACTAAAGTCGAATTTTTAATTAGACGAAGTAAATTGACAGCAACTAATGTTACTTCTTCATACAATGTTGCGTATTTTCTATGACGAAGTGACATTAGCTACTGTCAATTTAATTCGTGTAATTAACAATTCGGGTATACGCCTCTACGCCAGCGGCAAAGTTAGAGCGAACGGGTAGTACTAATATCATCATTATCATTACATAGTATAAAACAAAGTCGCTTTTTCTGTCCCTATGTCCCTTTGTATGCTTAAATCTTTAAAACTACGCAACGGATTTTGATGCGGTTTTTTTTAATAGATAGAGTGATTCAAGAGGAAGGTTTATATGTATAATAACATCCATTAAATAGTGGAGTAATACTGTATACCCGTGCGAAGCCGGAGCGGGCCGCTAGTTTAATTATAAAGAGGAAAGATTTGATTGTTTGTTTGTTTGCACAAATAGGCTCCGAAACTACTAAACAGATTTGAAAAATTCTTTCACGGTTGGGAAGCTACACTATTCCCGGCCCGGGTGACATAGGCTATATTTTATTCCCGTATTCCCACGGGAACGTGAATTACGTGAGTGAAACCAATAAGCTAGTCATTAATAACAATAGTTTCTTATATTGTATGTTAATAAAGGTCTTGGTATTGTTTCAGGCGGACGAGGTCCCTGAACGCTCCTTCGCCTATACAGCAGTTTGGACCATGTGGCAGAATAATGAAGAACTCAGCGATGGTTATGTGAGTATTATTTCATGAAATTTCAGAAATATTCGCAAGGAAAATCTAGTAGAAATACCGCTTTCCAAAAATCTAATACCATAAAAAACCCCCTCTGGAATCGTACAAGCGCGCGCAGGGCGAAGCCGACATAGGTTTGACACAGCCGGGTAATCGTTGCAAAACCACTAAGGCAAAATTATCCTCGTAAGTCGAAAGTGGTCACGAACATAGACACCACTTGTACTGTTCCACAACATTTATTTGTTTTACATCTAACCGGTTTCGCCTTACGGCATTTTCAAAGACGTGGAAAAGTAACTTAATAACCATTAAATTATTTAAATTTGTTAAACCACTTTGTGGTTTAATGTGAAAAAAATTTTGGTCTCGAGCAGGACTCTAACCTGCGTCTTCTGGTTTACCGGACCAGCTCCCTAACCGTTGGACCACCGAGACACTACTCTTGGCCGTCAAATTCTTTCACCTCATTACGAGTTGGGGCGACGGTTGTTGGAAGTGGTTTTATTCAATATATGAAGCAGGATTGACAGCACTTGGCAGCACCAAGTGCCATCAATCAGCAACAAATAATCACTTGGTACCTAACTGATCCTTACCTACGACATTTTCATAGGTTAAATTTTCTATACTTATAATAAATCTGTAGAGAGGTCAATTCTGTACATGAAATATATTTTCAAAATAACTATCAGGGGGTGATTAGTGATCGATACTGATACCAAAAATGCAATCAGTAAAATTTTTGTCTGTCTGTCTGTCTGTCTGTCTGTCTGTATGTTCCTTATAGAAACAAAAACTACTCGACGGATTTTAACGAAAATAGATACAATTATTCTTCATACTCCTGGGCAGGTTATAGTATACTTTTCATCACGCTAAAACGAATAGGAGCGGAGCAGCAATCAAGAATGTTTTGAAAACGGGGAATATTTTTTACTGTCTGTGAGCTTCCGAGGCGTACGCTGCGTAAATGGTTACAGTTAGGTAAAAATTGTGTATTACGAAATTGTTTCTCTTAAAAAGTTCTAAAAAAAAGTCCGCGACAGCATATGTCTATCTTTTAAGGTTCGCTCACAATAACCTAATTTGTCTATCTCTTAAGGTTTGCTCACGATATAATGAAACTGAAGAGTTTGTTTGTACTAGGATCTCAGAAACTACTCGATGCATTTCAAAAATTATTTTACAGTTTAATAGTCCATTTATTTAGGCTGGCTAATGGCAATATAACATCACGCTAAGACGAATAGGAGCGGAGCAGCCATGAATAATGTTTCGAGAACGGGGAGTATTGATTTCTTTTGAGAGCTTCCATTGCTGACGCTGCATAAATAGTTAAAGTTACGTAAAAATTGCATACTACAAAATTGTTTCTCTTAAAAAGTTATAAAAAAAAGTCCTTGACAGCATATGCCTATCTTTTAAGGTTCACTTACAATAACCCTCTTATTAAGTTTTAAAGTATGAGCGACGTGACGGGAGTAAATTTGGTCTGCAGTGGCAGCCAGTCAACTGAACGATCAAAACCGGCCAAGTGCGAGTCGGACTCGCACGCGATGAGTTCCATAACGGAAAACGGATGGGTGGAAGTAAAAGCGACGGGAAACATTATATCACTTTAACGAGAGGTGTTAAAGTCACATCCTTCTCACTCTCATGTGATGCGCCATAATGAATACAAGCGACGCGACGCGACTATAATAAGCGCGACGGGGGTAAATGCAACGGGAAACATTATAATACCTACTCGAAATATTAATACCATACCTTACTCTCATGTGACGCAAACGAAGTTGCGCGGGTCAGCTAGTATTCAATATGTGCAGCAGGTTTCACCAAGTAACATCACTTAACATCAACAGTGAAAATAATAGTGTTACAATGTCAAATATTTTTAATCTATTGAAAAATATTGCGAACGAAAAGAATTCGCTATTGGCCTTAGCACTTATTATTGACCTTTATTTTTAAAATTGCTGTAATGACAGTGAAGGTAGTTCCTCTTCATGTAATAGCTCATCCAATGTCTTCACTCGTGACCTGGTCTGCAAATGCTACAAAAGGCCACTGCATTAATATAGCTACTTTCATTGAACAACCTCTAATAATATGTCTGAATACGATATACTTAATGAATTCTCTTTTTCATAACTAAGGTACGCAGTCCACCTGATAGAAACTGGTCACCGTTGCTTACAGACGTTTGCAACACAAGAGGTGCCACACACAGCAACCACAGAGTGTTCTATCCCGCAGCGTGACGTGAAGGATTCACGCACCCTTAGAAGTGGGATCACACCCGAAGCCCCCCAAAGACGCGTGATAGCACCAGAACCTCCCCCTTGGCGAGGCGACAGTGGTGGCCTGTTGAGAGTCCTGGGGGACATCCTTCCGAGTGCTTACCTGGGACTCCCAACCATAGGCTGTTGGACGTTACGTGAGATTTTTTAGTCTGTAGGAGTCCGGCATAGCATCTATGACGGATTTTCGTTAAAAAAATCGCTATTCCTAAACCTCTCTGTTATCATCATTGTGGATAGGATATGTTGGTCCCTAAAATACAAGACCTCGGCCACAATTACAACAGCCTGATCCAATCGGTACGGTTACTGGCGAGACAGTTGACAGAGAGTTCTTAAGATTACTCTCTTCACACGATGCCCCATTGCCAAAATCGGTATGTAACTTTCAGGCAAATCCAAGACCCTGCGTCGCAGCGGTTGACATGGTACAAACCGCCGCTGACCGTGCTGGTCATCAAGAAAGTGCACGACGCCACCATCCTCGTGCCGTTCGTGCAGCTCGTCCACTGGCTTGTTCATGTGAGTATAGTTACTATTTACATACATGTACGTGGGGTAGGACGTCCACCCGCTAGATGGACCGACGACCTGACAAAGTTCGCAGGCTGGTACTGGATGCGGAAGGTGCAGGACCGTGTTGTGGCGTAAATTGGGAGAGCCTTACGTCCAGGAGTGGACTGCCACAGGCTGATTTGATGATGATGACATCATCAGTCACGTCTTTGTTCTTTATCCATGAAAGCAGAGCCATAGTATACCCACACATTTCACCTTATAGTATTTTGTCCCACGTTACAGGTGGTGAGATTAAAATGAACAGACGCAGGTTTTGACGATCCGCTATTAAAAAAATTGATTATGTTCAAGCCACCCTAAGGCCTTCAACTTGGCTTAACAACTGTCAAATTACTGAAAACAATAACACGGGCTTATCGTACCTTGCTAGACACAGATGCTCTTAAAATAAAATGTCCCAAAGTGGTCAGCCATCCAAGGACTAGCCATAACGAAAGCTGCTTACTGCAGTGATCGTTTACAGATCACTTAGCATTTTACCACAAAATAATAAGGTACAGAACGCAATCGGCTACGCACACTTGCGCACAGACCAGTATCGAAACTACTATGAAAATCCTTTGACATTGTGTCCATGAACTCCGTGAGAGGTGTTTATAGTGTGCGTGGCCCGAGCGCACTTTGTATGTAGTTTTCCTTCTTTACATTATTATTTTGTAATTTTACGTTATGAGTAGTACAATTCGTTCGTCTGAGGAACTTATATTCCGGTGCACTAGTTTTTCATGACCAGCTTTCGCTTTTTGAACCAATACGAGTATTATTGCGTGTGTAATTAATAAAATACACAAAGTACCGCCGCGCCGGGCTGAACAACCACTGCGTATGCTGGTAATTGCGGCATTATTAAGTAATTTTTCAATTTACGTTTAATTTGCGTTACGATATACTAAATGATTTGCGCGAGAAAATACGTGGTGCAGATTAATATTTTGACATTTTTAAAACTCCTTTGCTTGTTTATTTGAAGCGCTTATAACTCCTCCGCGTCAGCCAGTGTGGAGTTCTGTAAACTATCATTGAAGTAAGGTCCGCGGTTGGGTGACCACTTTGTGACTTTTCATTTGCAAGTATTGTGCCTCGGAAGAAATGTTGTGCAGCAAAATGGCAATCGTTAAGCCTAGCTGAAGGCCTTATAATAAATATTCACTAAATATGGCCTTTGGGCATACGCGTTACTATTTGTTATGTATGTATTTTAAAACTCCGTCTCACAGTGCTTCCTTGATAGTGTCATTAAAGATGCAAATAATACCTTTGTAATGATGCCCTTGTGTTTATCGACCGAGTTCATGCAAAGTTAATGAGTTGGCCCTGGTACTGGGCATGTGTTGTACAATAAATAGTCATCTAACTTACGAACTTATAAAGTGCCAATGCATAATACTTGCATATTTATAGTCATGCCTCTATCCCCAAAGGGGTAGGCAGAGCATACTCTACGCCCATATTGTATCATTTGTATTTTGTCCCATGTAATGGGGTGAGGCTATTGACGTTTTGAAATATTAATACAGATAACTAACTCTTACAAAATAGTGAAAAATTCTTTCACTGTTGGAAAGCTACACTCTTCCCAGTGAACATAGGCTATATTTTATTTCCGTATTCCCACGGGAACGGGAGCTATGCGGATGAAACCGCGTGACGCCCGCTAGTAAATACATAAATAAGAATTACGTCTTCAATAACTTATAAATACTTTTAAAACTACTCGTAGTCAATTTAAATCCAAGTTAAAGTTTCGTTTGCATCTATTTCCAATTCGACGCAAAGGTCATTACCATTGTTTTTGGAAACATTGACGTAAATGCTTAAATTATTTGTAAACCTCTAATCTATACAATCTGAATGAATAAAAACTAGAAGGTGCTCGCGGCATATGAAAATTGTCTGACTTGTATCTCCATCATTGTGTTAGATGGCTAAATTAAAACAGATTGTCTACGCACCCGTTGGACCTCAAAGTTTAGTGAGACCCTATTTTAAAAATACCCGTTCGACCTCATTTTTAGGTCCGTTTGGACACAACATATAAATATTAATGTACCCATTGGACCCCTTTTTTAAGACCACTTAGACCTCAAAATATTAAATATACTAAATGGTCCCGCTAGACCTAATTTTTTAGGCCTATTTGAACCTTCAATATATAGATGTGTTAATTTTTTATTCTTCCTTTGTTCATAGGTACAGTTATGATGACAATACCTAATAAATATTCTGGTTTCACCCTATGTTCTGGTTAGGGGGGTGGGGGGTTTGCAATACGGGTTTATAATTCCTACATGGGTACGTCCAGGTTCTGAGAGGGGGAGGTCACGTGTTATGTTCTAGTTGAGGGGGCTTGCTACGACGCATTGTAGAACAACTAGGACAAAAACAAAAGCCACCTCCTTTTTTTCTTCGAAATATTCTATAAGTATAATAGGTGCAGCGTGTCACTTTTGTGCATGATTGTAGTTTAGCTTTTTATACCACGATTTATAAATAAGGTCCAACGGGACTTGTTTCTTGATAGAGGGTCCAATGGAACCTCGACTTTAGGAAAAATATAAATTTTAAGGTCCAAACGGTAAACGGAGGTCCAATGGATCACAATTATCAAGGAGGTCCAAACTTTGAGGTCCATCGGGTGCGTTACAGAACTAAATGCAGATGACGCTTACCGAACAAGAAAGTAAGCCCAAGACAGCAAAATAATAAATCCAAAATTGAGTTCTGTAATGCGGCAGTGCTAAATACTGTTCACACGTAACGAGTGATTTCTCATTTATCGTGAGAAATGAAGTGACAGCATTATTCACGTAGGTATTCACTTCTAGAAGGTCTACGCAATTTCTGGTTCGGTAAACGTCATCTGCCTTTAGTACTAGTTGAAAGCCTTATAGACGGCTTGAACATTTTTAACTGTGAGCCGTTACAACCTGTACCCGGGTCCACAGGGCGTGTGTAGCGCTGCTGGTGTTACAAACGTCCATAGGCTACAGTAACCAACCATTCGGTGGGCAGAGCTTGTCTGCCAACTCAGTTATTTATCACTGTACCTCACTGTACTTCACTGTACCACACTGTACCTCACTGTTCCCTGACTGTACCTCACTATACCTCACTATACTTCACCTCATCTCACCTCACTTACATAATTTCTTGATTCGTTCGCCGCGCTCAAAGCCCGCGATAAAAGCTGTGCAATTGCTTAAAAACTGGCTTAATTACTAAAATACATTATTTATCGGTTTCAGGACAAAAGCATGGTGGTATTCGTTGAGGCAGCTGTTCTAGACGACAGACTGCTCGCCGAGTATGGTGACTTCACATCGGTCAAAGAACGCCTTATGACGTTCAGGGCTGGACAGGACGATCTGACGGACAAGATCGATTTTATTATATGTCTGGGAGGAGATGGCACGCTGTTACATGCTAGCTCATTGTTCCAGGTGAGAGAACCTTTAAATTGGACCTTTTGTTATAAAAATTATATTTCGCCATCTTGAATCTATCTAGGGGTCCCTATTAATTAAGCTATGCTTGTTCTTAGTTACAATATCTTTGGAATCCTTACAATAATTTGGTACTCAATCGCAGCGACATCTATCAGTTTAAGTTATGAATCTATATCATTCAGATATATTAAAACGAGCATGGAATCACTCCTTTAAGACAGTAAAAAAAAACTAATTTGTCTTTAAGGTGGCAGACAAGCATACGGCCCACCAGAAGGACTGGTGGTCACCGCAGCCTATGAACCTAAATCTGGCGACTTAGAACCTGATAATATAATTTTCACCTTTTCTACTTTCATGTATTTTGATTAGATTAGTACTCCTGACCATGCCCCTTCGGTAACACGGCATTAATCCTACTAATATTGTAAATGTGAAACTTTGTGAAGATGTTTGAATGTTTGTATGTTTAGATGTTTGAATGTTTGTTACTCAATCACGCTGTAACTGCTGAACGGATCGGGTTGAAATTTGGTACATAGATAGCTTATAGTCTGGAATGACACATACTTTTCATTCCGGGAATATGTTCCCACGGGAAGCGCGAATGGGAACAGAATTTCACGCGGTCGAAGGCGCGAGCGTCGTCTAGTGTAGTCAATATAAGTGCAACTGGGGGCCACACTTCCCCCTTAAATCTAAAACAAACATCCAGATCGGTTCAATCGTTTAGAGAGACTTCAGTAATAATATACATACATAAGAACTAATTTATAACATTTCTTTCCAGCAATCAGTACCTCCAGTAATGGCATTCCACTTGGGCTCGTTAGGATTCCTTACGCCTTTCGAGTTCAACAACTTTCAAGACCAGGTCATGAATGTTTTGGAAGGTAAGTTAGCAGGAAATGATAGTTCACTATCTAAATACACATCAATCAAAACTGCCTATCGCAGTCCACTGCTGGACGTAGGCTTCTCCCAATTTGTTACAGGAGGATATTTGGCCTTACTGTATCATGCTGGCCAGACGGGTTGGTACAGGGTTTAGTTTCGAATGTTCTTTTTCTGTGCGCCATGACCTCGTCCGTTTATCAGCAGGTGCACCACTCGCAGGTGAGGCTGGCTTGGACCCCGGGGTTGGTGGTAGGGCCCCATCGCACCCAAATACACATATACCTATATGTTATTTCCGTATTTGGTACAATATATATATACAGGGTGAATTTTTCAAAAGGGATTGGATGGCCAAATCCGAAACTATAAGGAATAGCGAAAAATGCTCAAAGGAGTCACGAGCCCGATTTTGATGAAACTTAAAACCTCATCATTAGATTTTTTAAAAACCCATTATCCTAGCTGGGAATCGAACCCATTGATTTTGAAAAAAAGTACACACCCTATATTATTGCACCGTAGGATAGTGTTGCTATAAAGGATCTTATTCTGGGAAATAATGACATACGGCAAACTAAAGGAAAGTGCTCATCTTTGACAAAATACAATTTATTTTTCTTACGTTATCTGATTAATTGTTCAAAATGTAGACCATTGTTTTAAATACATAGCTGGATTCGATACTTCAAGGATCGTACTGCATTCAATATTATTGATTTCGTTTAGAATATTCTCCAAATAATCATTCTGAGCATAATTTAAAACACGGAATAGTTACTATCTATTGTGGGATTTCGAACGAAACAAATTATGATACAAAATTTAGGTACATGAAATATGGATTCTATTAAAATTCTACACTTTCCTTAAATTTGCTGTATATCATTACTTCGTAGAATTTGATCCTTATCAGCGACACCATCGTTTGGTGTAATAATAAAGGGTGTGTTTTTTTTTTAAAATCAATGGGTTCAATTCCCAGCTAGGATTATTGGTTTTTCAAAAATCTAATGATGAGGTTTTAAGTTTTATCAAAATCGGGCTCGTGACTCCTTTGAGCAGTTTTAGCTATTCCTTATAGTTTCGGATTTGGCCATCCAAGCCCTTTTCAAAAATTCATCCTGTATACAGGGTGAATTTTTGAAAAGGGCTTGGATGGCCAAATCCGAAACTATAAGGAATAGCTAAAAATGCTCAAAGGAGTCACGAGCCCGATTTTGATAAAACTTAAAACCTCATCATTAGATTTTTGAAAAACCAATAATCCTAGCTGGGAATCGAACACTATGATTTTGAAAAAAAAAAAACGTCCTTTATTATTACACCATACGATAGTGTCGCTGATAAGGATCAAATTCTGCGAAGTAATGATATACGGCAAATTTAAGGAAAGTTTGGAATTTTAATAGAATTCATATTTCATGTACTTACTTAAATTTTGCATCATAGTTTGTTTCGTTCGAAATCCCAGAATAGATCGTAACTATTCCCTGTTTTAAATCATGCTCAGAATGATTTTTTGGAGAATATTCTAAACGGAATCAATAATATTGAATGCAGTACGATTCTTGAGGTCTCTAATCCAGCTATGTATTGAAAACAATGGTCTACATTTTGAACAATTAATCAGTTAACGTAAGCAAAATAAATTGTATTTTGTTAAAGATGAGCACATTCCTTTAGTTTGCCGTATGTCATTACTTCCCAGAATAAGATCCATAATAGTAACTCCATTGTATAGTGTAATAATATAGGGTGTGTTTTTTTTTCATAATCAATGGGTTCGATTCCCAGCTAGGATTATTGCTTTTTTAAAAATCTAATGATGAGGTTTTAAGTTTCATCAAAATCGGGCTCGTGACTCCTTTGAGCATTTTTCGCTATTCCTTATAGTTTCGGATTTGGCCATCCAATCCCTTTTGAAAAATTCACCCTGTATACCACACAATTTCTCCAGCTTGACATTCGAAGAAAAAAAGTCAGAAAACCTTTAGTTAACTTTTATCCATTTTTTTAAATTAGAAAATTTAGGTAATAATAATATTATTACTGAACATATCTGATTTCTAGGTAAAAACCAGGACCCTATTCATGAGACTTCGCTGTCCGTTTGCCTGCTAAAATCAAAAAAAACAATAACTATATGGGTTAGTTATAATAATACTCAACAAAAGATAAGTGAGTTCGACTCGCACTTGGCCGGTTTTTTATTTACAGTGTTGAAATTGGGGTAGCCTAGCTGTAAATGCTTTTTATTTATTTATTTTTATTTATTTTTTTTCAATAAATAATTTATGTTTTCGTGTCGTATTCTCAATTTAATTTGTGTTTGTTTTAATTGCTTTGAGCGTGTACAAAATTATGCAACGTATTATTTAAACATGTAAATCTAAACGCATACAGTATTACACTAAACGTTTTACATTCATTCGTATTTTTTAATACGCTTTTGTAACAGAAATCTTTGCTATTAAGTTTTAATTACTTTATCATTCCTTCTATTCGAAAAGTATCACTTTGCACCGCAATATGGGGCGCAAAATAGCTCTTTTCTGATAAAAGCTTCCCCCGTCGCCCGCAGACCGTTGGAGAATCGCGTTCGGATATGCCAAGCTATAGCAAAGATATAGGTAGTAGTTTTCGATACAAGTGTGGGATTTCTGTTATTACAACGAGTTCCGACAGATGTTGACCCGAGCCGAAGGCGAGGGCAGACAGTCGGAACGAGTTGAAATAACAGTCCCACACGTTGTATTGAACAACTATTATTGATATAGTTGCGGAAAAAAATAAGCAATTTAATAAAATAATAAAAACAATAAACCTGAATTTTCCAAAATGGCGCCAACCGTAAAATAATATGTACCTACCATGATACCTACCTTAGCAGAGACTATGGCAGTGCACTTCATACAGCCAACTTTTTTTTATTTTTATAAATTTAATTTGGCCGATACTTATGTTAATTTATGTTTAAATTTTAATTAAAATTACTTTAATCTGATATTGAAACAAGTATCTTTTTTTAGAAATATTTGCATGAATCACTTAATTTTCTATGAATTTTTGGTTGGTTTTTTTTATTTTTAATAGACATTATTTTGACAGTTGGGATAGAAAACGCACGAGTGCGGGAAAAGTAAAGAAAAAGCACGAGTGTGTAATAGCCCACATCCCGAACGCTATACGTCCCTGTAATATGTCACTTATTGAGGAACTGTATTAAAAATAGTAAAACATACAGAAAGGCAACTCCCTGCCCCTCACTGAGTATCCCCACCTCCGACAGTCACGTGCCACAGCTGTCATTATAGTTGGCGGGTGTCGTGAGGGAACATTTTGCTTAGCCTTATTGGTCGCATGCACACATTCAAGCTCTGTACGATGACAGAATTGAAAACGAATCATTTGTATGGAGTTTCCGCCCTGTGGCTATAGTCGAAATTTCAGACTGCCTCGATGGCGCAGTCGGTAGTGTAACCGACTGGCGCGTTGAGGTCCTGGGTTCGATTCCCGGGTCCGACCAAAACCAAATATTTGTGTGCTTCACAAATGTGTGTTTCGGAGTTTTACTATAATCTATACTAATATTACAAAAAGGAATGATTTGATTGTTTGTTTGTTTGCCTCGAATAGGTTCCGAAACAACTGGACCGATTTAAAAAATTCTTTCACTGTTGGCTGGCTACACTATCCCCGGGTAACATAGGCAATATTTTTCTCCCGTATTCCTACGGGAACGGGAGCTACGCGGGTGAAACCGCATGACTTCGGCTAGTTATTATTATTATTTTTGATTCCTCAGGTCACGCAGCGCTAACATTACGCTCACGTCTGCAGTGCGTAGTGTTACGTAAAAGCCGCGACGACAAAGATGGAAAGGAAAAGAAGAAGCCCACCACAATTCTGGTGTTGAATGAAGTGGTGGTGGACCGAGGACCTTCGCCTTACCTGTCCAACATTGATCTGTTCCTGGATGGGAAGCACATCACTTCGGTACAGGGAGACGGTAAGACAACTACTTAAATTTACCTTAACTGTGAGTGTGTGTGTGTTCACCGTGATGGTGGTGTGTGCGTTCACCGTGATTGTGTGTGTGTTCACCGTGATTGTGTGTGGGCGTTCGTGCGTGTGGGCGTTCGTGCGTGTGTGTGTGAGTGTGTGTGTGTGCGCGTGCGTGCGTGCGTGTGTGTGTCTGTGTGTGTGTGTGTGTGTGTGTGTGTGTGTCTGTGTGTGTGTGTCTGTGTGTGTGTGACTGTGTGTGTGTGTCTGTGTGTGTGTCTGTGTATGTCTCTGTGTGTGTCTGTGTGTGTGTGTGTGTGTGTGTGTGTGACCCCTGGTATGTGGCTGAGGCTGGATACGTTTGACGCAGAACCGTGTGTTGTGGCGTGGGTTGCGAGAGGCTTACGTCCAGCAGTGTACAGTCATTTTGGTTTTTGATTATACCTAAACTGAGGGTAGATAAAGTAATGAGTAAAAAAATATATTGGGCCTTTAATTTGATTCACAGCCCACAAGGCTGTGATAGTGACTCGTTAGACGTCGCCATGAGTATGGCGTCAGTTTGGCGTGCTAAATGTAAAAAATTGAAGTTTTCGATACAAGTGTGGGATTTCTGTTATTACAACGAGTTACGACAGGTGTTGACCCGAGCCGAAGGCGAGGGTAGACAGTCGGAACGAGTTTAAATAACAGTCCCACACGTTGTACTGAACGACTATTTTTAATACAGTTGCGAAAAAATTAAGCAATTTTATAAAATAATAAAAACACAATAAACCTGAATATCCAAAATGGCGCCAACTGTAAAAGAATATATACCTTCCTAAGCAGAGACTATGGCAATGCACTTCATACAGCCAACTTTTTTTTATATTTATAAATTTAATTTCGCCGATACTTATATTAATTTATGCATAAATTTTAATTAAAATTACTTTTAATCTGATATTGAAACAAGTTAGTATCTTTTTGTAGAAATATTTGCATGAATCACAGACATTATTTTGACAGTTGGGAAAGAAAACGCACGAGTGCGGGAATGGTACAGAAAAAGCACGAGTGTGTAATAGCCCACATCCCGAACGCTATACGCCCCTGTAATACGCCACTTTTTGAGCAACTGTATTAAAAAAGTATTTTCGGGACTAACCTGAGAATCAGTTTTCATACTACCCTCATCACAAACAATAATATTATCATTTGGTACATACTTGCGTTGTATAATCTCCAGGTCTAATAGTATCAACGCCCACTGGCAGTACGGCATACGCGGTGGCGGCGGGTGCCAGTATGATCCACCCGTCAGTACCGGCCATCATGGTCACCCCTATCTGCCCACACTCGCTTTCCTTCAGGCCTATTGTGGTACCCGCTGGGGTGGAACTTAAGGTATGTGACTTATGGAACTTACCTTAGTATTGTAGTTTATTTTCGTAGCAGTCGGCTTGTTAGAAGTAAATATTGACACATTTTCTATAATTCTGTTATACGGAATTTTGAAAAAGGTTTTTTTTTAAATAACACTTAATACTTGTGTCACTATGACCTTTATTTAAGAAAAAAAGAAATAGAATTCTTTGGGATCCTTAGACAACCGCGCGATTCAGAGGATGAAGACAGACTGGCCTGTGGCTAAGCCACTAGGCAGAGCAAGGGGCTCATAATCAGGAGTCAGCATAAAAGATGTTAGAACAGCACTGAGGCTAGCATATTATGGATATAACAGTTCGACAATCTCAAAAGTAGATATCGACGGCTACGTTCTATCATTGCACCGCTCGCCACAGACAGTGTTCAACCTCACATGTAACGCTACGTCCACATTAATAGTAATATCACAGGGCGGTAACTCCACACTAATGAGTCGTTTTCAATTCTGTCACCTACACTAAAACACGCTATTTTCGTACAGAACTTGAATGTATGCGTGACCAATAAGGCTAAGCAAATGTTCCCTTAAAACACCCGCCAACTATAATGACAGCTGTGGCGGGTCTGGCGGGGGTGGGAAAGCTTGCTCAGTGAGGGGCAGGGAGTTGCCTATCTCTATGTAATACTATTATAATTATCTTTGGTAATATAACAACCAACTGTACAGCGTGTCATCGTCTCGAACATGTAACTCGTACCTGCAGTTATCAACGGTACCGACACGCGAGTCTGATACGGTAAAGGAGAAATGTGCCGTAAAAATATTACAAATGTGGACGCAGCATAAGATCCGATAGGGGCTTTCTTCCGCGAACGCTTAGGTTGTAGAATGATCTCATAATCTCGGTTTTCCCAAGCGCCTACAGTATTAGGTTCTTCAAGAGGGGTCTTAAAAGGTTCTTGCAGGATCGACAGCGCAAGTGTAGCCGCTCTGGTATTGCAAACTTTCATAGGCTACGGCGACCACATTCCATAAAGTGAATCGTAAGCTTATCTTCTGCCTTATTAGCATTATAAAAAAAACTACGAGTGTCCAGAGTTCCAGACACTTGCTATCTTTCTCGTAATAATCAGGAGAGAGAGGGATAGAACGTGTGTCAGATTTTACCTTTACCAAGCCGACCGCTATAGTCTAATCAGTGTCCATAGAAGTAGTTGTACCTTAAGCTAACGTAAATACCTTAATTGTATCGTATTATATTAGACGCTGGATTATGTTACAATTCACCAATAAATTGCCTTATAGTGGCATTTGAAAATAAGCATTACCGACATGTCTTTAAGGTTCATTTGGAACAATGTTCGTAAATAAACTTTGACTATTCATTTTGTAAGTTCTAATTTGCAAATGTTCATTTTCTCGCAAATTTTATACCAGTAGTATTTGAAATATGATTGGTATAAAAATGTTCTATTTCATGTATTTAGTTGTTGTAGCGTTCCACAGCAGTACTTTTTTTTAATATTCGTCACGCAGACTTTTAATATGAAGATATTTCCTAGATCGCACTGTCACCGGACGCCCGTAACGCCATGTGGGTCTCGTTCGACGGACGGAACCGACAAGCGTTACACCACGGAGATAGGTACACGCAAACCACTTGTAATGCATCTGCTCCCGCTAGAGGGTCACTTGTAATGCATCTGCTCCCGCCAGGGGACACTTGTAATGCATCTGCTCCCGCTAGGGGACACTTGTAATGCATCTGCTCCCGCTAGGGAGTCACTTGTAATACATCTGCTCCCACTAGGGGTCACTTGTAACGCATTAGCTAAGCACGCTCGCTGTAACAAATACATATTGCACGAACATTTATTAATCTTCCTCTAACACTATGTGTATGTATTTACTAATTTTGTACTATCGTTTTAGTGTCTTACATTCTAATATTTTTCATAAATAAGTGATACCCGCGACGTCACTCGGGTGGCAAGTTTTCGCATAGTAGAACCCGGCTTTAACACAGTCTGCGATAACACGACTTCGCCAAAAATGCAATCGCCTCTTAATTTACACATAAAACGACATATTTTTATTCTTGCTGTCCTTTTTGAACCATTATGTTCAATTTACAAAAAGTTGAAATCTGGAATTTAGAATTTCCCATAATGTTAAAAAGAATTGATGTTTTTTAGATCGAGGATTGAAGAAAGCTACCCCCACGTATGACGCCGCGACTTGTCCAAAGAATATAGCTGCGACACCTATATATTTTCCTCTCTCTCTATTTCATTTCATATAACTTCATATAAAAACAACAATCAGAGATATGAGGGCTTGTTTCAGATAATGCCCACACTAGAAGCCCATTGTTCGGCCAGCGTCTCTTTCGACGGACGCTCCCAGTTGACACTCAGGCCTGGCGATAGGTAACAGGATTAGCATTTGTAATTACGTGGAATGAAACGCTACGATACTTTGTTCCTGAATTTTTTGCGTATGTATGGTAGAAAGTAGTATTGTATTGTTTTACAACATTATGGGAACCCGACTCTCGCGCGAGAGACTCAGAAATATCATTATTTAAATGTAAACTGTCATGATTTGGATCAAAAAATTATCTAAATGTGCATGTGTTGATATTTGTCACTCTTTCAAGCTCTAAAGGCAGAAAGGAACTGGCTGAAATTTTGCACAAAAATAGATTATAGTTTTTAACAAAATATAGGCTACTTTTTATCCTGGGAATAAGTTCCCATGGGAAGTGGGGACAGGAACAAAATCGGTACAAAGCCTCGGGCGCCATCTAGTATGATTGTAATTCATACATACGCTTTAATTCCGATCAAAGAATAGTTTGCGGTATTCTGCGTAATTTCAAACTGTATAACATATCTCACGTGTTTAGAATGGCGACGCCCAATATCGTAGTGTACACATTTTCATAGACATGGAGTTTTGAATGTCGAATTAAAAACACACATTGTTTTGTCTTTGGTATCGATCGTATTTAATTTTTTTTTTCTGAATTTTGCATGGGTTTGGGAATTTTATGATTTTATTACTTTATATTTGTGCTTATGCTTCGCTAATTACGTAATAAAAGGCTTTGCATGTTTAATTATTGTTGTCTATGTCTCATTTGAACCATAAAAATTGTCATTTTGTATTTCGACTATGATCTTATTAATATTCATTTGCTATATGGTGTACAAGTATTCCACTACTCACCCTCAAAATGATTTATGGCGAAAAGCAAACATAATGCCTAATTGAATTCTAGAATATTGATGTAAAGATTTTACTCAGGGTGAGTTACGGAATACGCGATAAATTACAAAGTAAAAAACTTTGTCTTTTTTTTTTCAATTAGCCTCTACGTGACAACGTCCGTCTACCCTGTGCCATCAATATGCGCACAGGACCAGATCTCAGACTGGTTCGATTCCCTCGCAGAATGTCTGCATTGGAACGTTCGCAAGAAGCAAAAACAAATAGATGAGCTAAGCGACATGACACACTCTTCAAGCGACACTTTGGAAGAACTGGACCAAAACCATCATGACGAAAGACCGACTGACACATGACCACAAAGATAATGCTTTTACTTAGTTCAGGCCAAGTGTTATTAGATTTAAGTGAAAATAAATGCCTATGTCTGTATCTGATTGTTGTATTAACTGGTTTACGTGTTTGGGGTCAGTTGTAAAACACCAGCAACCTGCCAGGACTAGATAGCTAACATCTGCAGGCTTTTGAAAATTCGCCGTAAATAGCTCCAGTATCTCTTTTTCGTCTCGTAAACTATGCCTTCCCACCATACCGTGAGATTTGCACGAGTTTCTTCACTTAATTTTGTTTTCTTTGATTAAGTTGTAACTAATTTTCCAAAGTCGCGTTTTAAAAAGTTGGCTTTCTAGTTCAAGCAGTTTGCAGTAAAAAAAATCCAGAATTTTGGCCGTGAAAGAATAGCTCTATGATTAGCAACTATAATATTGTAAGACTCTATTTACAGTCTGTTCATGGCAGCCTGTTTAGTTTTTAAAATGTTACAAGGTTTAAGGTGAGTTGTGTAATTCAGACCTCAAAAGATTTTGGTTTTTTTTTGTTCCAAGATACTTTAGATGTAATACATATTATGGCATATAGTTTTATACAGATGTAGTGCTCGTGAAAAGTATTTAATAATAATGAGCGTTGGGTCTTGTGGAATCCTTATGATGTTCAGTTTTTGTATATTGTAGTGTAGATTTTTTTATTGTCTGAAAATATTGTGATACTGTTACTATCGATGTTATTCATAACATTCCCTTGGACAATAAAAATGTAGTATTATGTCTTTCTCGGGTGTGTATCGTATTTTTTTTTTATAACTCATTATGATTATGAAGCGTTCTATATAAATATGTATAAAAATTGTCTATTCTCAATTTACAGTGAGCATAGAAATCAGGAAAAAATATACAAAAGGCCAACGAAAATGAGAATAACTTAAGTTTATTAATATTACATGTATTGTTTCCGCGAAGGTGCTAAAATATAGAGTGCCAATGATAAGTATGTCTTTTTTACAGTCTCGCAAATTGCTAATGCACAGTAATCTCTTCAATGAAAAAGTACAGCTACCCCAAAAAAAGGCGCAGGTTGTGACTACCCACGATTGAAAATTTTCAAGCCGCTCTTATGGCTTAATTACGGCTTATAACTGTTCACGTAATGTTTATTAGTAAATAATAAATGTCCAACAAAGGCAATAATAATAAATTTTAGACTTGAATGATGCAAACTGTAATTTAATGTCATTATATTTTTAACGTGCATTAGCGAATTGCGTATATTCTTTCGTGTTGATCACATCTAGTTTTGTCTTTGGTAAACCATAGTGTTCATAGTCGAGCACAAAATATACATAGATTTGATTTTTACTGAGTTAAAATATATTTACACATTATTTTATAATGTAGGTATGCAGCTTGAAACTATGTATGAATTATGGCCTCTTAGTTATTCAAGTTGTTTTGGTTCAGATTATAAAACTATAATTCTATTATTGTAATAAAAAAAATGCCGTATATAAACATTTTTATTCTCTAAATAAATTGACATTGAGGTCGTGTGAATATAAAATATTGATAATTATTATGTATATAGATTTATTATAAATTATATGAATGCGAATTTTTTTAATTTTCTTTCATTTTTCTAAAGCGCAGCATATTCAAAGCAAACATGACTTGATGCGAATGACGAGTTGTATTAGAAACATAAACAAAAACGGACTTTATTTCAATGCCATAAAACTTTTGTAGTATACATGCAGAGAGAACAGAGCAACGCGCACCTTAAGTTTGCGTTGCTCTATGGCAGAGAGTGAGGACACGTCGCGTCTGAAGTTCATCCAAATCCACACTATATATAATTAAGTACCTACGTACCTACACACTTTGTCTCTGACATTGTATATTTTTTAAATTTAGTTTGTATTAAAATCGATCACAGAGATCAAGCTATATTTTATAAACTATCCTTATATCGCAACGTCCAACGTTTAAAGCTAATTGAGCGTGTGCTATAGGATCTATACAACTGATAAACATACTTCCCCTCTCAAATTGAATAGAAACACCCAAGCTCTATTTATAGTCTATAATAATATGCAAGTATTTTTAGACTTTTTTTTATGTGTGGAAATCGTCACGTGCTTTGACCCACACGGTGCCCTACCATTCTGCCAAGTTATAGATCACAGTCCATTACCAAACATCTTTTTAATTTAGGTGTTTATGACACCACTGATCTGTATAATAATACAGATCAGTGGGTGACACAGACAGTTCCCTCTGTAAAGCCTGCATGGAGGCGGACGAAACTGCCAGTTACATTCCTAAGTAATGTAGAAATGACGAGATACAAGGCTACACACCGAGGTCGCTCCAGGAATTCGTCGGCAACGTGAAGAGTGCTAGACTATCTGGAGGTTCTAGGATGGCTGGCAATAGCCACACCACACCTTAAAACCTACCATCTGCTCACACGGCTGGGAGTCGGGGCGACAACCTCAAAAGATTTTAGGGGCCAGGGTTACCGATATGCTATCCTGCCGTCCGATTACTAAAAGGTCGTTAATAGTGTTAAGAAACACGTAACGGCCTTTTAGAAATCTGACGACAGTATTACATTCTTAGCAAGTACCAAGCATTATAACAAAGAAAACCCAAAGAGAGATACAGTAATTATAAATGTCAACTAATAGGGCCATTTTTATACAATAAATTATATTGATTCGGAGCCAAGCGTTACGTGGAATTCAACGAGAGTTCTCAAATGAGCTAAAAGGAAGCATGGTCTCTGACCTTAGCCAAATACAATAAAAAGTCAATAGTTGTAACTTTTGACAATTTATTGACATATAACAAGTATTGTATTTTGTATTCTCTTTGACATATAAAAGTAACCTTAAAATAAAATTGTGTTTGTTCTAAAAAACTTAAAATAATTTGGCGTAGTGTTTATATTTATTGGAAAAATGTCTAAAATACATTTTTTAATAAACCATATAGCAAAAAGAAGTATATCTCTGACTGCTCCAAGAGAGGGGAAACGTAATTTCAGGAAATTTGTTATCGCTAACAAGAGAGGCACTCGCATCCACAAGCAGCAACAATTGACTGATAAAAGAGAGTTACCAATTGATAGACGAGGAGTTCGTGAGACAGGTTACCATCTCAATGGACAATTTATCTCTGTACCTGAAATGATGCCAGAGCTAATCGTCCCTGACTTGAAAGACTTTGATCTGAAACCTTACGTTTCGTACAGAGCTGAGAATGTTATCCAAAGCGAGTTTACACCTCAGCACCTCTTTGATGCTGTTTACAGCAAGAAAATAGTGATGGACTTTAAGCAAGGCAAGCTTGATACTAATGGTAACCCGTTAGAACCTTCCGATGAAGAGGCACTGCAACCTGAGGAAGCAGTGAACCGTGCTAAAAGAACTGGTTCAGACATATTTTAGTGTTCACCATGAGTGTAATAGTTTAGTGATAGACAAATAAGAGTATTATAATAAATGTTATAATGTTATTTATTATTGGTGTGCCTGAATTAAATTTTTGGATTCCTTTGTGCAATGAAAAGTCTTATAAATTTTAACTAAATCTAAACTAACGGTAGGACTTCGGATTGTCGTCCCACGATTTAAGGGGCGGGAGGGGGTGGAAAGGGGGGAGGGGGGGTTGTAGAACCCCCCCCCCCCCTGAAGGAAAAGTTGCGGAAGCCCCCCCTTTTTGAGTTATAATTTTTTTAATATCCTAACCTAACTTTCGCGTTGTCTTGTGTTGACATCGATATAAAGGTCGAAATTGTTAAAATAATATTATAAAGCACTCGGCGGCCGCTGCCGCGGCACGCTCGCTTCGCCTGCTCGCCTTCGCGCGTCAATGGTCACAGTTCCAACCTAACCTAACCATAATATGATAATGAACAATAGTTTGGCTAAAAGGCTGAAGCCAAAGGCCGTAATATTACAAAAAAAAAATATAACTGTCAGAAAGTAACAGTGACAGCGTTTCGACGAATTTTTACGTTTAGTTTTACATAGCGGCAATAGTCGGTAAATTATTGTTAGAATACATTTAAGTAATAGCATTCATTTATATCAGCAAAATATACGTAATATTATAAAATATGCATAAAATTTTACTTTGTTACTAAATATAATTATTTATTTAATTTAAATGAAGTAAAACTTTGTTGTGCTTTAACCTTACGGAAAACGAAACGTATAGTGACGAGCCGAATGTCAAAAGCATTGAGAGTGTATGTATTCTGTGGTGAAAAGTGACAAATTATTGGTGAATTTTAATGATTTTCATTTTTTTTTCTCTCGTTAACCATTAATTTCCGCAAGCTAAAACTTCGTGTGGAGGCTTCTAATAATATTAGCTTTGTGTAAAAAAAAAATGAACCCCAAACTCCACGTCAGACAATCTAAAGTTGAGCCCAAGACCCCCTTCTTGGTGCAAGTGTGACTGTGAATAAATTTGCATTAAGAAAATTCATTAGAATCAAGGCAACCATGTATAGATAGTTGATCTATACATGGTTTCACTAGTCATAATAATATTATTTTGCTGCAGACTCAGATAGGAGAACCGTCACAAGTTGAACGCTCCCACCCCCAACGTCATTGACAGCAGCGGCTTTTCATGGTCCAGGAACATGGAGGAAGATGAAATAGAGGCTACCTCTTCCACCCCCATGCCCCAAGGGTGCATTTCTTTCCTGGAGCACAGAATAAGTTAGTACAGATACTACCTACACTAACTAATTGTGTTGATGAACGTCATTATGTCAAGAGTCAAGTCAAGACTGACTGATTTTCAATGAGAATGATGTAGTCTTTTTAGTAAAGGGTAAAAAAGGAACCCTATTACTGAGACTCATCTGTCTGTCTGTCCGTCACGAAGCTGTTCCCTATGATTGCTGATAGCTAGAGACTGAGTGAAATTTTAACAGATTTTGTAGAACAGATCCCACCAAAAACAGATGTAAAAAACCGGCCAAGTGCGAGTTGGAATCGCTCATGAAGGGTTTCGTAGCAGCAAGTAACATAATATAAAAGTTCTTATAGTTCGTTGTAACTTTGATTGATGTTTTAACACGTTCGCAGTGGTAGTGATTTTTCTAACCGAAAATTGCGGTTTATGACGTATTAAAAAAAAACTACCAGCTCTATCTTGTTCAAACTAATTTTCGTTGGTAGTTTTTATGCCAATGTACATCATTTATTCTTTTTAGATTTATCATTCTCTTAGTTTAGAAGTTAGAGGGGGGGGGGGGGGGACACATTTTTCCACTTTGGAAGTGTCTCTAGCGCAAACTATTCACTTTAGAAAAAAATGATCTTAAGAACCCCAATAGCATTTTTAAAGACCTATCTATAGACACATGGGTTTGATGAAGAAAAAAATTTTGAGTTCAGTTCTGAGTATGGGGACCCCCAAAATTTACTGTTTTTTTTCTAGTTTTATATAAGAATCTTAATGCGGTTCACAGAATACATCTAGTTACCAAGTTTCAATAGCATAGGCCTTATAGTTTCGGAGAAAAGTGGCTGTGACACACGGACGGACAGACAGACAGACATGACGAATTTATAAGGGTTCCGTTTTTGCCATTTGGCTACGAAACCCTAAAAAGGAGAGCCAAGTTCAATACAAAAATTATGCTTGGCTGTGGGCTTCGCCGCAAAAAGAATGGAGATCTAAATGAGTGCCAAGTTCTATGCAAAATCCATAATTATATGTATTTATAGGAACAAAATAACATTATGAACCATTATTAAAATCTATTTCTTTACTTTATTGGATAACTATAACAATTGCTGCTATTTAATAAAAATGTGAGATCTTAAAGTAGGTTAGATTTGACTTTGACTCTGATAAAAACTGGCCAAGTCAAATCTAACCTACTTTAAGATCTTACATTTTCCTTTGCTTGAACTTGGCTTGACACGCTGCCATGTGTCTAGTTATGGGATCTGTTGCTGCCATAAAAACAAATTAATTGATTGGATTGAATGGATTAATCAATCCAGGTAAGTCTCAGGCGATAGTGATCGGCAGTAGGCAAATGCGATCTGGACTAGACATGGCCTGTCTTCCGCCTCTCTTACTTGATGGAGTTCGAATACCTTATACCGACACGGCAAAAGATCTTGGTATTACCTTAGATGGAAACTTGACCTGGAATGCTCATGTTCTGAATGTTAGCAAAAAGGTTCACTACACGTTCCACACCCTCAAATGCCTCCAGCCTTTTTTGCCTGTAGATATTAAAATCTCACTTGCTCAAACATTGATACAGCCCATTATTGATTATGCGGACTCGATTACGCGGCTACTTGGATGCTACTGAGGAGCTTTTAAACAAACTTGAGAGACTGCAAAATGTATGCATTCGGTTTATTTTCAATCTTCGTAAGTATCACACACAGACAGGGAGTTCATCCTCACACTCTGCGTCCGGAGCGTTCCAGCACGGTTAGATCCGATAGGGGTTTTCTTCCGCGCACGCTTAGGTTGTGGAATGATCTCCCTGTCTCGGTTTTCCCAAACGCCTACAGTATGGGGTTCTTCAAAAGGGGTCTTAGAAGGTTTTTGCAGGGTCGGCAGCGCGAGTGTGGCGCCTCTGGTGTTGCAAACGTTCATAGGCTGCGGTGACCACCGGTCCTTCTGGTGGGCCGTATCCTTGTCTGCCACCTTAGTGGTATAAAAAAAAAAAAAAAAAAAAAAAAAAATGATCATGTCTCGGAATTTCGTGCAAAACTCAAGTGGCTCCCAATCCGACTTCGGAGGAATACTCGGATATTGTGTGTCCTATTCAATATCTTGCACAACCCTTTATGTCCTACCTACTTACGTGAGCGGTTCTCTTTTATGCGTTCACCTGATGCTCTTTGTAGAACACATCTTGAAAATCGCCTTACATTCCCTTCTCACAAAACTGATTTTTACTCTTACTCCTTCACTGTTCACGCGGCAAGGCTATGGAATTCTCTCCCACCGAAAATAAGAACTTGTAAAACTGTTTCACTCTTCAAGAAGAAAGTGAAAGAACATTAGGCTGTTATCTTTAACATAACATTTTATCCTTAGAGATGTTTATGATATTTCTCTGTACTTAAGTATATTTAGATAGTATAATACTATATATATGTATGTATTTATGTATGTATTTATGTATGTATGCTATTTAAGGTTTATGTATGTTTATTATTCTGCACACACTTATTTACTTTGTCTCTCATTCACATCTCCTCTCTCAGGCCTACTGGAAGAGATTTCATTAGAAATAAGTAGTGCCTTGTACAATATTCCATATGATTTCTTTTGTTTTTAATTGTGTGTACAAAACCAATAAATAAATAAATAAATCAAAATAAAAATTAATACTATAACCCGAATGGGTGAACCGAACCGAAATAAACAAAAAATTGGGTGCGCGATTCCGACTCGCACTTTTATTAGGTATTATGGAAATTTTCTCAATGAGAACGAATATAGGTAGGTACTGGGACTGGGACAATCAATTGATAAGCAGCATGTGTGAATAGCTACAAGTTACATAATAATATTATACTAACACATGCAGATAGCATAGCATAGTGATACAAACAACTTAGGATCAAACTGGTTTATCTACATATTTTGATATGCCTATAGGTATAGAAGATGTGGCTCATTATAATAATGTTTATGCTCCGAGTTCAGGGCCTGATTGAATAGATAATTATTATGACTAGGTATACACTGTACCTATCTGTTTTAGTTATACGTGTGTTATACAACAGAGAGGACAGAAAAGCATACCTACGGCCAAAAAGACGTTTGCAACATCCGATGCTATTGCCGTGTTGAAAGGGACAAGTGAGGTGTAGGTAACGATAACGACTGTTACTCTGAACGAAGAGACCAAGGGCTTAGTGACTTCCGATCCTCGGAAACGCTCGTAAATGAAAATTAGAAGATTGACTGCCTCGGTGGCTTGGGCTTTGGTGTAACCGCCTACCGCGCTTGAGGTCCTGGGTTCGATTCCCGGGTCGGTTCAAATATTTGTGTGATCCACAAATTAATGTTTGTTTCGGAGTTTGGGTGTTTCTATGTATAATAATATGTAGGTAAGTATGTATTTAGACATATACATATAAGTAAGTATGTCTATCAGTTGTCTAGAGTCTAGATCCCAAAGCACAAGCCTATTTTAGCTTTTTTTTTATTAGGGCTAGATGATGTTGTGTGAGAATGTCCACAAATATTTATTAGGTATGTACTCGCTGTTGCCCGCGACTTTGTACGCGTCAAAATTATGTTATAATGCCAATTGAATTGTTCTCTGCTTAGCCCCTAGGATATAAAGCGTGATAACATATAGCCTATTTGAAGACCATATCCCTAGTTAATACTTGTGCAAAATTTGAATCAAATTGAGTACCTACTTTTCGAGATCCTTCCGGACAAAGCAAAGCAAACAAACAAAAATTTTCTAACTATATTTTCGACTTTATTAGGTATATATCTATGATTTTCGGCTTCGGTATCCTATGTTGAACACCCAGCGAGTATTTCTTTTTAAATATTTCGAATGTACAGTTTTGACTTTACTGTCATTTTATTATATTATAACTATGTATAGATCCCCGCAAGACCCGCGCAACTTCGTTTGCGTGATAAATCAAGAACCGCTCGATCGATTTCGTGCAAACTTCACATAAACCATCTACTAAATAGTCCGAACAAAGCCTAAACATTTGGTTTGGATAGGTGAGCCCGATCTCGAGTTATAAAATACAACGAAAAGTTGTAAAATTATAGATTAAAAATTTGACTGATGGATAGACACAGGTGAAGTATTTACAATATGTATAGGTAAATTACGCAGGTACCTAGTTATGTGACTATAATAAATTAATCATCAATTGAATAAGCAACTGTTAACTCAACACAATTATAATTCCTTTTATTTACATTAGTAAAAGGTAGGTACATAGGTATATGCAATGACGTTGCGTTTATCATTCATTCATTAGTATAACTAGCTGAACCTCGCAACTTCGTTTACGCCACATAAGGTATATGAAAGGACAGGTATTTTTTCAACAGACTCATGGGAGCGTATGAAACTGCCGTTTGCTTAATCATAAAAGAGCTTAGGTACCTAAATATTAATCATTAAGCTCTTTTATGATAAAGCCAACACGCCAGTTTAGAATGACCCTTATATTCAAAACCCTTGAATTTATAGGCTTAGCGAAAGTTAAATGTCTCTAATTTTTAAACTACAAAACCCTCAATATTGAAACTTGTGTGAAACAATTCTTAAAGTACCTACTTCCTTTCCAACATTAAAAAAATATTTTAAATCTGATCAAGCGTTAAGAAATAACAACTGAAAAACAATTTTGTCTTTTACCCCCTCTCCCGCAGGAACCGCGCAAAATTTCGGTATCAAAATTATCCTAGAACCTTCCTCGGACTAAAAGCTCTGAATGTACCAAGTACGATTCAAATTGCTTCAGTAGTTTCGGCGTAATACTTATTCGGGATACAGACAGACAGACATGAAAAATTTAAATTACATTTTCGGATTCAGTATCGATCAGAGAACGCCCTACAATTAAAATTTTCAAAATATCTTCCATGTACAGACTCTCGACCCTCTACAGTTTTATTCTAAGTATAGATAGATAGATAATAAAAATTGCTAATAAGATTTCCACTTTATTATACTTATTGTAATGGAAAAAAATTAGTATGTAAGCCTTGCATGGTATAAAAAATCCGCCATGCAATTGTGGAACAATGCATGCAAGTCACTCTTTCTTCCCTCAATCGTTGAATGGCCCTATTCCCAGCTGCCTTCTTGAATTCGGTAGGTACCTGGTTATTTTTGGTACACCTACCTATTAGGTAGGTACGTGTAACTCCCAAACGGGTAATTGACCGATACAGGAACTTAAACGACAAAATATTGTGAGATGTAACGGCACTTCCGGTTGTGCCATAGGTTTACCGGAAGTTCCAGGGGGCCATTCATATGATGTTGTATTTACAGAACGGTCAATGCTCAGTAACATTTTTTTTTTCACTCTACACTTTGGATTTCAGATGTGGTTACTTTCATTTATATATCTAAGTAGGTACCTACCTACCTACTTATAATAAAATAAGTAGAAGGGGACACTAAGTATAACAATTATTAGGTTTTCGTATCCAAAGGCCAAAAACGGGACCTGATTACTGAGACGTCGCTGTCCGTCTGTCTTTCACGAGGCTATAACTGGATACCATGGTAAATAGAGAGTTGGAATTTTCATAATGATGTAAGTATTATTTTTTTGCCGCTATAGCAATAAATAATAAAATCATAAAATTAAGGGAGGTTTCCATTTAAAAAACGGGACTGTTTGCCGCTTTTTGACAGAGAACCATCATCAGTGTATGAGTCGGATTCGCACTTGGCTGGTTTTTTTTTACTATGGAGGTAGACAAAGTAAATATTTTCAGTTTTTTATGGTGCAGTGCAGGTAAACGATATTCTAGATATTGTCGGTAGACACAGACACCTAGGTTATTAAGTAGTAGGTAAGTACCTACTCCAGTCAAAGAAGGGTCAACTTCAGAGTAGAATTCCTAAAATAATTTAATCTTTCAATTGAAAAAAAAGTGTACGTGAAGAAAGGCGAGGAAAGTCATTGTTGACCCAAAAGAATTAATATATACCTAAGTAGGTATTTAATTTTATCTAACAGTAATGATAAGTACATATTAAATTTATACACATAAAATACGTCGGCTAGTGGCACAGTTGACCCGCATTTTATCTCAAAAGTGACCGTCTCGTATAATCAGTTGTTGTTAAGCATTTAAACCAGTGATACCATTTCGCGCGCTTGTGACTGAGGCGCATGCGCACTTCGTACCGGTTCGACAAATCAGCGGTCGTATAAAATCATGGGAGGTAACTATTCCGCAATGGATCCGATGGATGTTCCCGTACCTGACATAGAAGCTTTATTCATAAGAGATGGCTATTTAAGACCTTACGAACGTGAAATTCGCCGCAGGTGAGTGCTAATACTTCTAGATAAAGTTAAGTAAAAGTTTCAGTGAAATTATTAACAAACTGCTGTGAAATAAGTTGTTTCGATTTGAGGTTATGTTGGTTAGGTTGATGTGTTTACGAACTGTTGTCAATCAAGCGTTGAAGCGCTGTACCTTTACATTTGCTTTAAATGTATAATCGAAATACCTACTTGTATATTTGTTTTCGAATCATACGAGTTTAATAAAAGTAGGCAAATAATGTTAACCATACACTTTGGACTGTAATATCACGTTGTTTATGCGTGGTAATGCGTAACTGTACACATAATTCGTGTCACATCCATACAGCGCTGTTTAAGCTTCTTTTGTATTGTGCGTGACATTCTCAATGTCAAATAGAAGGTCAATTAAATTGTTATTGGCAACTTGGATAACTTGGATTTGGAACGAAATTTCAAATGATTAAAGTAAAATTAAATATTCATTAATCAATACAATAATGCAGGAAGGAAAGTACCTACTATAATTTTGATGGATAATTTAAAGTTCTTAGAAATTGGGTAATATTTTTATTTCATCTTATTCAGGAAGGTAGGTAACCCAACCAAAAATTATGACAAATGGTTTAAAATGTCTTTTGGTAAAACATTATGGTTGACTGCCATGTTTACTACCTACCCCTGACGAATGGGCGATATTTCGAATTCTCGATCGATCTCTGTACATTGAATGGCCCCCACACTCTATGCCTTAAATTCCGTGCTTGATTGTTCTCCCAAACGGCCGGTTGGGGTCTCCGGAAACGGAAACATGACGTTCAGATCAATATGAAGAGCACTTCCGGTTGGCGATAGATGAACCGGAAGTCACAGGGGGTCATTCATTACCCATTTTTATTTTGCCTGTAGTTTCGGTTGCGTCCAAAATTATATTTCAGGCTGCAGTCATGTACATAAGTACTTATTTACTCGTGTAATAAGTAGACAATAAGTACACAAGACTAGGTGAAAAGTCGCCGCTCGATTGTTAATTGTTATGCATGAAAAATAATATTACAAGTTCTAATATAAGATTTATGAGTTTCTTCTATCTCCCGTTTCTTTTTTTTTTGTACTGGTACTTTTCAACTCGCGTTTTTTTTTCCAAAAATGTAGGGAAATTTTCTTCATTCTACTGGCAGTAGCTTTGATCTGGTTTTGAAGTAAAACTTCTTTAGGCGCGACCTAGGGAGTAGGGAGTAACTCAGATTTTTTTTCTGACGGAAGTACCTAACGCTATTCAAAATTGGAATGAATGATATTAATATGACATTTGATGCCGTCAATGGCAAAGAAGTTTTACTTCAATCGCGCGTAAGGGTTTCACGTACCTACCTACACACTTTTTTTTATTTTTGACATTGTTGGAATCGACTGTCGTCTAGCCCAGGGGTCGGCAACCTTTTGAGTCGGAAGAGCCAAAAATTACGATTTTAAATTACAACATTTTTAAAGAGCCACAAAATCTTTCTTGATCCCACGATCCCCCCCCCCCCCCCCGTAAGAAGTGGACTGCGGGGAAAGTCTGCTATAGAGACAAACCAAGTCTGTCGGAAGCTCTGAGAACATTCTTCGAAGGGCGTCTCCAGGACTTACGGCCATAGGCAGATGGTAAGTCACAGGGTGGTTTTGGAGAATTTCCACAATTTAAAAAATCTGAGTGACTATGTGGGATTCTCCCACTAAAACCCTGAGATATTCCTTCTTGTCACTATTGTTGGGTCACAGGGAAGGCAAGCGTACAACAGCTACCTGCAACAGTCTCGACTCTGGGGGTCTAATTATTACCCACCGAAACTTCACTGCCGCGACGCCTGTACACGAGGGGTGAGTCTTAGTCAGTCTCACGGCTGTCATAAAGCTTCCATCGTCGCGTCGGCCACGCGTGCGAGGTTGGCATACTGGAAGTGTTAGGCCACCCCGCTCTGGCACCCGCAGCGCTTTTCTCATTGCCGTTGACGTCAAAACAACAGCCGAACTAATTTTCTTCGCTGTCTAACATAGCGTAAACTATAATAGACAGCGACGCGACCGGGCCCATTTTAGGACTCTTAGAGCGGTACGCTCGCCACTCCACTCCGTACAAAAAGCGAGGGTATGCAGCGCTTTATACACGGCGCCGTCCTCGCAGTGGGTACGTTGCCACAGGCTCAATGCCTACCACATCATGCAGGTATTTACTAAAATATCCGTGCCCCGTGAGGAGCTGTGTGAGGTGGTAGGTATGTCAGTGCCGCTTTTCTACCCAGGACCTCAGAATAAATAAGATGGCAGAGACGAGCTCAATGCTTACCGCCGAGCTCTAGCCTGGTGCACCATTTATGAATGAGATCATTGCGCGCTCTAACACGCCAGCTTTCAATCTCTTCCGAAGATGGTTGTTTGCCATTTTGACGCACCAAAGCATTGGGCCAGTAGATTTCTGCCAGAACTGCGACTTCTAGGTTCCGCGACGAACTGTCAGAATTAGACATGCCGTCTCTTATGATATTATATTCTCTGGGCTATGGCCCGCGGCGGACATCGCAGCAGAATCCTATTAGAAAGAAAATGGTGCTCCATATGACGCTTTCAAGCGCAGCACACCACCATTATGCGAGTTTGCTTGTTTAACTACTAGTAAGACTTTTGTGGTATTTTTGAAAATGAATAATATGATAATTATGTATGCAACTAAAGAGCCGCAGGTCTACACCCAAAGAGCCGCATGCGGCTCGCGAGCCGCGCCTTGCCGACCCCTGGTCTAGCCTCTCAATCCCTTTACAGGGGGCTACTCCATCTATCCTCGCCCATCAGCCAACAGATTAACTAATTGCAGAGGTTGCTTTGAGCCTATGAGCCCTAGAAAAATAATTTATTCTTGTGGCCGTGTTTGTCCCTTTGGCATGCAAAATATTTCTGCCAAAATATTTTGAGACCAACTTTGGCAAATCTAGGTACATACCTATACGAGGTTATATCATAAAGAGGAAAGATAAGATTGTTTGTTTGCACGAATAGGCTCTGAAAGGACTGAACCGATTTAAACAATTCTTTCACTGTTCCCCGGGTGACATAGCTAAATTTTATTTCCGTATTCCCACGGATACGGGAACTACGCGGGTAAAACCGAGCGACCTCCGCTAGTGTTTGATAAATTAGTTTTTATCGAACAAACATTTGGTATTTTTACTACTGATCGAATGAACGTTTCGTCGAAAAACAGTTGACTAAAGAATATTTTAACAAACAAAAGCGAAATAAGTAGAATTCGGTTCTGGCACTCGCCGGTCGCTGCCACGGCACGCTCGCTCGGCTCGTGCGTTGTGGTCGCAGTTCTAACCTGACCTAACCTAGCCATTTTGATTCTGCCCCTGTTAAATTATTCTTTAGTCAATTGTTTTTCGACCAAACGTTAATTCGATCAGTAGTAAAAATACCAAATGTTTGTTCGATAAAAACTCTTTTGGTCAATTATTCATTCGATCAGTAGTAAAGGCATAATGTTTTTTGGGTCACACGTCAAAATGATCAAATGAATCTCGGTCACCAGTGGTAAACCGAGCCGGTAGTGATACCGCCTGCGCCGCTGGAGGTCCTGGGTTGGATTCCCGGGTCGGTCCAAATATTTGTGTAAACCACAAATGTTTGTTTCGGAGTTTGGGCTAGGCTAGATGATGTTGTGTGAGAATGTCCAACAAAACAGCCTACGATTGGGAGCCCCCGGTAAGGCCTCGAAAGGATACCTACCCCAGGACACCCAACAGTTTTATAAATATGCTAGAATTCGAGCTCGAGCATTAAAGTTTGTTTTGACGTGTGTTAGGGGACTGGTTCAAAAAATTACGAAATAGAGGTGCCAATGCAAGCGTTTTTGTCTGCATACATAGACAGAAGATTATAGCCAAAAATAGATTTTTAATCTACAAGATGTTTGTCAAAAAAATGGTTTTCTTGTAAATTGTATACTATACACAACGTGTAAAACGATCATAGAGTCAGCCTCAAATTTTGAGATAAATGCATTATATGGCTTTAATTTTTATCGACGCGAAAGAAAAAAATATGCCAACATATGAAGAAAATATACATCTATAAATTGGTTTTCTTCGATTTTGAATAAGTATGCGTGTTAGCTTATTACAACTAAAATAAGCTATAAAATAGTACATTTCCTAGCGTGAATGACGCGCGTTTTGTATGGTCAAGGTCGTTAGCCCTACCAACGGCCTTAAGATTAGACCCCTATTGGGTTCGTTCCACCCATAGATTTAGAATTTTTCGCTGTAAATCTATTAGTCCCACCGAAGTAATCGATTGCCAAAAAGTTACAATGCACGTTTTCTTTTCTTCGTACCTTACTTATGTTTAAAAAGTTAAGAATTCATAGATGTCTGTGTAGGCATAGAATGTGTAGGTACCTACACTTTTATTTTAACGGCGAGGCGCGTACTAAATTAGATAAGTAATCTTAGAACATTCGATTACAAGTCGATAACAAATTACAAACAAGAGCAGAGAAGTGGGTAACCTTATCTTCGGCCATAAATTCTGTAGACTGCATGACGAAGTTCAATAGATATCAGTATCATGAAGCGCTCGAAGTCCCGGTAGCTCAGTGTTCCGTAAACGATCGCTGCATGATTCATCTTCGCTACAATCAGTTCTGGAATGGGCGACAGTCGCATCTCCATTTAGGACGAGCGTTTCCAGTCCTGGGGTACCTTTCCGAGGGCTTACCCGGGGCTCCCAACTCCTAACTGTAGGCTTTTAGGTAGGATACTTGTGGTTTTTAGTTGGCAATGGCAGTTGGCAGGAGTTCGGCATAGCATCCCTGTAGGCTTTTCCTCACGTTAAAAAAAAGGACGAGCGTTTTCGTACTTGGGTTGCGAGGAGCGTGGTATTTTTCAGGACATCTTCAAAAGGTGCACAAGCAAAAATAAAATAAAGCTGTAGCGAATTCGCTGCTGGCTGGTCGTCAAAAGTATTTTATTTTTACGTAACTATACTGCTGGAGAAGTTAGAATATAGAGAATCATACAATATTATAAATATATAGATGCTACCAAGCGTAGACGTGGAGCTGGATTAGCGGTTTCGGCAATAAAACAGTCAAGCGCAGTAAATTAATGTAAATTCCGCCAAACTTTCACGGAAAACTGACCACGTATCGCCTACCTACCTAGTTCGTGTGAAATATCTTAACAGTGCCTACCTATAAATAACTTAACTGAACTAAAAAACATTCTCTGAAGATACCTGCCCACCAGTCCTGGGGTATCCTTTCGAGGGCTTACCCGGGGCTTCCAGGCTCCCGTAGGCTGTTAGGCAGGATATGTGATGTTTTTTAGTCGACAGGAGTCCGGCACGGCATAGCATCCATGAGGATTTTCCCTCACGTAAAAAAAAGAAGGTACCTGCCCACCACGTTATCTTTTAGCTTTTCTTTTTAAGTCATTTTAAAACGCACATCAACTTTTGTATTTCAGATACGGCTGCTTCAAAGACCTCTGGGATAAGATCGAGACGTGGGAGGGGGGGTTAGATGGGTTTACAAAGGGCTACAAGTATTTCGGACCACAGTACAACTCTGATGGGTCGGTCACGTGGAGAGAATGGGCGCCTGGGGCCCACTCACTGCACTTGCGGGGAGAATTCAGTAAGTCATTCTGTTTTAACCTTTTACAGTTCTGAGGTAACAGACGGTGCGGCCCACCTTTGTCACAAATAGACAGTGGATATCTGCAACACCGGGGGCACTATACTAGCGCTGCCGAACTTGTAAAACCCATTTTTATAGAACCCCATACTGTAGATAGACGTTCAAGAGTAGTGAGGCAGGTAGTTCATCCCACACTCGAAGTCAAGTTCGACAATCCAAATCAATAGAATCCCTTATCGTATCTCACCGTATACGAGCGCTCCGAGAGATTATATCTTGTTGTAAATGGTAGGCAATATATCTATTAGAAATAAGAGAAAATTGCTTGTAGAACTGACAGTCAATTTTGCCGAAAGATTCACAGCAATAGCTCAGATTGGCTCCTACAAGAAGAATTGATGACCATCATAAACATAGAAGGAAACTGCTGGATGCGGGTGACACAAGACTGGACAATTATGGCGAAGATTCCTATGCCCAGCATCGGATGTGTAGCATAGAAACACTACTGACAGTGACCCTCATGTCGGTGACTTCATGTGCCTCCTCACGCTCCGCGGAACCCGGGGTTGTGTGAGGAGAGAAACGCGTGAGCTGGCAGAGCGTTCAAGTTTCTATGGTTCAAAACAGAAACAATCTTCAGCTTTAATAGCTCAAAATCCACCTACACCTGATGTAGAAATTAGATAGTAATAAGTAGAGTACCTAGAACATTTCTGTATATTCTGGTCGCTTTAGAATACTGCAACAAATCTAAAACTCTTTCCACCTCATTCCAGATGGGTGGGACTCCAAAAGCCATCCATTCAACAAATTGGAGTACGGTAAATGGGAGCTGCACATTCCGGCCAACGCTGATGGTTCCTGTCCCCTGAAGCACGATAGCCGGGTGCAGATCACTGTAAACGACCACCTGTATAGGATTTCTCCATGGGCAAGTTATGTCAAACCTTTCGAAGGGCACACTTATCAACAATTTGTGTACAAGCCTGATCATGTGAGTATGCTGAATACCTATAGATTTAGGATATTGAGAACGCTATCTAGCTGAAATTAAGACTTAAACTAATAGGTATTAGTTTGTGCTATAAAATCGAGACAAATTATGAACATAACACACCTGCTTCTAAATACATTTGAAACATTTCTGTTCACATATTTTTTAATATACAAATTTATTTCGTCCCGTAATTCGAACGTTCGATATACCTACCTCACTATATTATTATAGACAACTACTGACTGTCGAACTGATGCTGTACTGGAATCAAACTCACACTCCATCTATTTGTTTTTTAGCCTTATGAATTTAAACACAGCAAAGTGAACAGACCGAAATCCCTTCGTATATACGAGTGCCACGTCGGAATCGCCACACCAGAAGGCAAAGTCGGAACTTACAACGAGTTCAGGGACAATGTTCTACCCAGAATTAAGAATCAAGGTACGTGGGTAAAACTAAAACCGTTTGTTTTGGAGACTTAGAAGTGATGACCCTAAAGTGTTCTGTAAACGATCACTTTGTTAAGCATCTTATGCAATGGTCGGTCCTTAGATGGGTGACCGTTTGTGGCATTTTCAGTTTAAGAAGGTTTTTTACTTCGGAGGGTACGTAAAGCCGTCGGTCTCTGTGTCAGTAATGTGGAAATTGTTAAGCTAAGTTGAGGGTCTGACTTGAAAATTTTCAACAGTCACAGCCTATTCCTGTCCGTTTCAACACGACAAAATAGAGACAGCATACAAATTTGACCGTATTGTATATCCATGCCTATGCCTACGACATTCTGGCAAATGATTTTCACATTCTTCGCCATGACCTCGTCCGTTAGTAAGCAGGTGTAGGTCCCACTACAGGCCTTGGGTCACGAAGATCTTGGTGGGGCACCATAGCATTTAAGGCACTTGGGTAAAACAAATTCTTTTGGTTCCATAAAGATGTCCGACAGAAGTGACGGTCCTGACTAACCCTACTATTATTTCAGGCTATAACGCTATACAACTCATGGCTATAATGGAGCACGCATACTACGCCTCATTTGGTTACCAGGTCACAAGCTTCTTTGCTGCAAGCAGGTAAGAACACGGACATTAGAATATACCTTTTGCAACATGCACCTTTTTCATAATGTAGACTTAGTTTTCTCTTTTTCAAACAACTATTTATAAGGTGATAAAAGACACCACCGCCTAGGCGAGGCCTCAGTGGTAGCGGTAGCCATAGGTCTGTTGGAAGTCCTGAGACATCCTTACGAGGGCTTACCCGGGGATCCCGACCGTAGGCTGTTGTGCGTTACAAAAACACATTTCCTGCGCACTTAGTCCATTATAGGGTGCCTGAAATCGCGTTGTCTAATGAGAGGCTTACATTTGAACGCGACTAAAACGAAAGTGATGGTATTCGAAAGAGAAGAGGACAGAACGAATGCCAGGATAACTGTAAATGATGTAGTGCTGGAACAGGTGGATGAGTTTGTATATCTTGGATGTGCATTTAGCAGGGATGGACGGTACACCGCTGATGTAGAAAAGAGGGTAACTGCGGGCAATAGTGTGAATGGAGCGTTAGGCAAACTTTTAGGTACCAAGGGCTTAAGTCAAAAGGCCCAGCTCGCAGTACACAATGCGGTGCTGATACCTACGCTAACGTATGGAAGCGAGAGTTGGGTATGGCAGGAAACGCATGAAAGTAGAATAAACGCGGTCGAGATGCGCGCGCTACGCAAAATCTGCGGAGTAACGCTCGCAGATCGCGTTCGGAATGAAGATGTAAGAAAGAGAGTTGGTCTGAAAGAGAGTGTCGGTGTTAAAGTAAGGAAGGTCATGCTACGATGGTTCGGGCATGTGGAACGAATGGGAGATGAAAGAATGACAAAACAGATATACAACGCGAAAGTGGATGGACGTAGGAGTCGGGGAAGGCCACGACACACCTACCACGACCAAATTAATCGTGTGTTAGTTGAAGGTGGTGTCAAGAGCCGTAGGAACCGACGTGCATGCATGAAAAGAAAAATGAAAGTTGAAGAAGCAAGTGAGGTGTGTATGGACCGTGCCGTGTGGCGCTCGGTTCTTTCTGCCTACCCCGCAAGGGATTTGGCGTGAAGATAGTTAGTTAGTTAGTTAGAAATCGCGTTTCTCGACAAGGCCGCCGACTGTACCCTAAATATATTATAAGTAAGATAATATAAGATAAAAATACTGTAATTTATTATAAGTTTATGGTGTACAATAAAGAATATTTGTATTGTATTGTATTGTTACGTGAGGTTTTTTAGTCGGTAGGAGTCCGGCATAGCATCAATGAAGGATTTTCCCTCACGTTAAAAAAAAGGTGATAAAAGACAACTTGGTGCAAACGGAACTTTTCCTTTGCCTAAATCAGGGAAACAAACTGAATTTCTTCATCAGATTACCAACTAACGCAATTTAAAAGTTTGTAGCTGCTTAGCAACGCTGGCGCAATCCTAAAAATTAGATTTTCTCTTTTAGGGTTCCATACCCAAAGGGACCCTATTCATTAGACTTCGCCGTTCGTCTGTCTGTATGTCCGTCACAAGGCTGTATCTCGGGAACCGTGATAGCGAGATAGCTAAAATTTTCTCAGATGGTGTATTGGTGTTGCCGCTTTAACAACTATAATACAAAACTCGGAAAAAAATTACTATTTGACAGGGATCCCCATGCATCAAACGAGATATTTACCGTTTTTTTTGGTACAGAACCCTACCTGAGTGAGTCCGACTCGCACTAGGCCGGTTTTTTTTGTTTGCTCTGATACTCATGTTAGGTACCTACTCATTACGTAAGTGTTTGGACTCCGGAGATGGTGGACCATTCTTTTTTTTTTACGTGAGTGAAAATCCTCAGAGGATGTTATGGACTCTTACCGACTAAAAAACCTCACGTAACGCCCAACAGCCTGTGGTTGGGAGCCCCTGGTAAGCCCTTCGGAAGGATGTCCCGAAAATGGTGGACCAATCTAATAAGCATATTCACTCCAAATAAAATTAATCTTTCCAGTCGTTACGGCACACCCTGCGAACTAAAACAGCTAGTGGACCGCGCCCACGAGATGGAACTATACGTGTTACTAGACGTGGTCCACTCCCACGCTTCCAAGAACACTCAGGACGGATTGAACGAGTTCGACGGAACCAACTCTTGCTACTTCCATGATGGCGCTAGGGGAACACATTCTTTGTGGGACAGCAGGCTGTTTAATTATTCTGAGTAAGTGGTTTTACTAATAAAAAAAAAGGTATTATGTTTTCATTTATAGCTTAGTAAAAAGAGCCAGCGGATATACTATAAATAAGGATATACTATAATAATAAGATATACTATAAATTATAGCGTGAATTTCTGTTCCTGTTCCTTCATCTCAATTTATTTCCAGGATAAAAAGTAACGTATACCTATGTGTTATTCCAGACTATAATATTCTATCCTTGTACAGTCAGCCTCATAAGTAGATAAACACTATTGAAATTTACGAAATAGATTCATGAATGAAAACTTACTCGTAGTACTTGTATGTAACAATTTTTCTATAAGTATACTCTATTTATAACAGTACTGAGTGTAATTTTTCATTCATGAATCTAGTTCATAAATTTCAATAGCGATTACCTACTTATGAGGCTGACTTTACTAAATTTCTACCACATCCGTTCAGCAGTTAGAGCGTGAAAGAGTAACAATCCAAACTTGTTCTTTTGTACCACCAGTACCACGTAATAGGTAGTGGGAATTCATAGACGCAGGTTGTGACGAACCTTCCCACTGATGAAATTTTTACCGCCGCCCGTGGCGTTCGACTTGAATTAACGACTTCAATATAAGCAGAAACGCGGCGTTTACGAAACACAAGTTCTAGCAAACGAAAAAGCCACAACGGGTCACCCATCTCAGAACTTTCTTTAACGGAATAAGCTTAATGCAGTACTGTAAAATAGTCATTCAATAGGCCTCCGAGCGTTTTAATTCAAAATCCAACACGTCTAAGGCTCCAAAAATTTATTATTGTATCACGTTTCAGGGCTGAAGTTCTAAGGTTCCTACTCTCAAACCTCAGGTGGTACCAAGAAGAGTATCAGTTTGATGGCTTCAGGTAAGGAAGAATTTATTTACTTCATAATAAAGCTTGACTCATTTGACACTTGATATCAGAGAAAAATTTGCCTTGGTAGGTTAACATCAGCTACCTGTGAAAGTTTCATCAACATTGGTCCAGTTAATACCTAAGGTGATATAATAGTATTACATACAGATAGGCAACTCCCTGCCTCCCACTGAGCAAGCTTCCTCACCCCCGCCACAGCTGTCATATAGTTGGAGGATATTTTGAGGAAACGTTTGCTTAATCTTAGTGGTCACACACACATTCAAACTACAGAGTTTGAATGTGTGTTTGTACAGACAAACCTATCGTGTTTTTCAGTGTAGGTGGCAGAATTGGAAACGAATCACTTGTATGGAGTTTCCGCCCTGTGCTATTACTAACATTTGATAAAGAGACTGATTTGATTATTAAATCATCAATCAATACATATAATAAAATCGTAACAGGTCGCTGTCTGTACCTACATAGAAGATAAATAAGAAAAAATATTATAGGCATAGCATAAAATATTTTCGCCACAGACAGGGAGTTCATCCTCACACTCTGCGTCCGGTGCGTTCCAGCACGGTTAGATCCGATAGGTGTTTTCTTCCGCGCACGCTTAGGTTGTGGAATGAACTCCCTGCCTCGGTTTTCCCAAACGCCTACAGTATGGGGTTCTTCAAAAGGGGTCTTAGAAGGTTTTTACAGGGTCGGCAGCGCGAGTGTGGCACCTCTGGTGTTGCAAACGTTCATAGGCTGCGGTGACCACCGGTCCTTCTGGTGGGCCGTATGCTTGTCTGCCACCTTAGTGGTATAAAAAACAAAAAAAAATGCATAAATATTATAAACGCAATAGAACCCAAAACAATGATTTTTTGAATTTTTGTCTGTACCTATATCTGTATGTTTGTCTGTACGTTTGTGCACGCTAATCTCAGTAACCGCTTAACCGATTGCAATGCGGTTTCTTTATTGTGTTGAGGTTTGCTCCACTTAGCATTTAGTGTGTATTTTATGTCAATCGGTTTATAAATAAAAAAGATATATCACTTTAAAGAATCATACATGGACATATGAATCTAAAAATGAGTAAATCTAAACTGGCGTGTTGGCTTATTCATAAAAGAGCTTAATGATTAAGACTTAATCTTTAAGCTCTTTTATGATAAAGCAAACAGGGCAGTTTCACAGAGCCTGGAACGTTAATCCGAAACTCGTTTGTTCGAATAAACTGTTGACAGAATCATTTTTGGCAGACGTCTCCTTTCATAGAAAGCACGGTTGGCAGAAATCACTACTCGTAGAAAGCACGGTTCGCCGAAGAATCCTTTCATAGAAAGCACGGTTGGCAGAAATCACTATTCGTAGATAGCACGGTTCGCCGGAGTATTGGTTGATAGAATCATTGTTGCACAGATGTCATGTTTGTTCGAAGGCACTGTAGGCAGAAACCTCTGTACATAGATAGCACGGTTCGCCGAATTAATTGTTAATAGAATCATTATTCATAGAAGCCTTGGTTCATAGAAAGCGCGGTTGGCAGAAACCTCTGTACATAGATAAAACTTCATTCCGAAAGCTTTTTTGATAGAAACCACTTTTTTCAGATACATCGAATCACAGAAAGCTCGTTACAAATAATAATCTAATAACTTTGGTCGTTTTAAGCTTTCCTCAATCTAAAGTCCCTTTCTTGCCCTCGATACTATCGTTGGGGTAGAACCACAGATAAAAAAAGTATCCGAGGGACTATCAAGCTATCCAGCAGTACTTTACGAACCCTTTGCTTTCTGTGATCCGATGTATCTGGAAAAAGTGGTTTCTATGAAAAAAGCTTTCGGAATGAAGTTTTATCTATGTACAGAGGTTTCTGCCAACCGCGCTTTCTATGAACCAAGGCTTCTATGAATAATGATTCTATTAACAATTAATTCGGCGAACCGTGCTATCTATGTACAGAGGTTTCTGCCTACAGTGCCTTCGAACAAACATGACATCTGTGCAACAATGATTCTATCAACCAATACTTCGGCGAACCGTGCTATCTACCCAAGCAGCAAAAACTAGTACTATAAAAAACCATAGAACGTTTTGTAAAGAACTGTCCTTGGTCCTATAAAACCCCAAAGAACGTATCTTTTATTCGGAAGTGGCGCATTTACATCTCTGTTCAGTGACAAAATAATTTTATTGCAGTGTCCCTAATGACGAATCAGTCCTATATAATCTATGTAATAGTGATGCACGTCTCAAAATAATGATGTAGTGGCTAGTGTGGAACCTTTTATGGTACTTTTTCGTACTATACAAGAGTTTGGTTTCCTTTACCTCACCTTTTTCATTCACCGTTCATTATCTTACATTCGTGATAGTTCAAAGTGCTAAAAATAAATTAAATAATTTTACAAAAGGATACAAGCAATCTGAGGTGGGTCAGATTTTATTTAGTTATTATAATATTAGTCTATTATGGTGGAAATGATGTGCGACTGTAGGTTTACTGATAAACTAGGGGTAGCTTTACGATGAATTTAAAGTGCCCCCCTTGAATTGTTGAGTTTTTACTAAATTTTTTATAATATAAAGTGATTTCGATATTATAAGAGCCATTATAGTACTTGCTGTGATAATGTTTTTACTGTCAGTCGTGGATTCAACCTAAAATTGGGGTTCCGTGTGAGCATGACTGAATACTTATATAATATGTACACAGTGTTTTTTTTACTATTTTTCTGAAGATCATAAGTACCTAATGAAAAAAAATACGGAATTATAAACTGTTTACTGACGAATAGTGTAAAATTAATCATGTAATCAGTTTTTATTCATACCATAGATATAAAGATATATCAGATGGTTTATTAAGGCCCGAATAAATTCCTACTACCAAGGGTCGCAATTCTGGTATTTCATAAACATTGCATAAAATTGGCCATAATTGAAGTTTTGAACTTTAAAAGCAGGCAGGCCGTCTATGTTTATGTTCAGTGAAATGACGGGTAGATTGCGATCAATTTGTACCATTTGTAGGTAGGGTTCCAGGGTTTTTGTTAAACCGTTATGCCAGTACTGTCCAGTACCCACGGGATAAGTTGTAACAGTCTTCTCTGTTTTAAGAAGCCTTCGGGGATCGTTTGGTAATGTATTTGGTATTCTATTGTTAATTAACCGTACTAAACTTTTTTGCTTCATGCAAAATATTATAATTAATGGCCCAATTTTTCACGCCGCGTCGTCACGAAATTGTTGGTCTCTTTCAAATGTTGAATCATTGCTTTAAGATTCTGAAAAATTGCTGGAGTAAGGACTCTCTTCAGAAATAATATATATTTGTAAGACACATTTTGTACGGAACCGTTTCCCATAATTGTGATTCCAACTTGATTTTGGCTACTATCACTGCTTTGATTGTTTGATGATGACGAAGTTGCTTTTTCAAAACGTCTGTACTTCTCTTCTATACGTTCCACTGCGCTTATATCTCTTCCAATTCTTTAAATCCACATATATTGTTCTTAGGGCTGAATGCACGTCGCAATAATTCCGTATCAAAATGTCAGAATATTGTTGTAAAAGCAAGCCAAGAATCTTTTTTGGGACTTAGCTGTCATTTAATAGAAACATTTATCTACACGTATGTGCCACTTTTGCGTCATTATAGAGATAGAAACCCATTCATAATACCAACAACCGCATTGCTAGGCACCAAAAAAGTTGTTATTCAATAATTCTGCTCTATTATAGTGTCTGTGTGATATGCTTATCGATAAAATTATAATATGCATTTAAAACTATTATAATACACTTGCGTCCTATTAACCTGCCCTGAAATTAGACTACATCACAAAAACATAATATTGTAAAATCTTTGTGGCCACTAACGCGCACGTACCATAGCAGCGATCTGAATATCCACAATATCACAATATCGCCCTGTAGTTGAGTGCTCATCACTGCTCTTAACGAAACTACTATTGCAGTTCGTTTGAAACCCTTATTACGTTAATCAGATAAATAAAGGCACCTGTTAACATTTTTATAGAGCAATATTAGTATGTACTAGTTAAATTAATACTTGCTATAGTACTTGACTATAACGGTTGTATAAAATTGCGAAGTAAACGTTTACATTCTTTGTTCATAGGTAGTTTTAGCTCTTTAAGCATATAGAGCAAAAATGTACTGTCAAACACTTTTATACAACACTGTGGCACCGCTAAAACCTTAATAAATCGTTTATAGAGCTTTTTAGAGTTATGAGCTGAAATAATAGGACTGAATTGCTGGTTGGGTACGAATAGTGATTTCTGCCAACCGTGCTTTCTATGAAAGGATTCTTCGGCGAACCGTGCTTTCTACGAGTAGTGATTTCTGCCAACCGTGCTTTCTATGAATGGAGACGTCTGCCAAAAATGATTCTGTCAACAGTTTATTCGAACAAACGAGTTTCGGATTAACGTTCCAGGCTCAGTTTCACACGCTGCTTGATGAGTCTGATGAAGAAATACCTCTCCTTTCATACACTTTATGTGACGTAAACGAAGTTGCGGGGTCAGCTAGTTATTAAATATAATATTTAAATCTATAGGTAAATAATAGTCGCTCACAATTTTAATTTTCTCTCGTAGACACAATATGAGAGAAAGAGAGAGTACACAAATTACTCCTTTTGAGTATGTAGTGACTTTAATATTGGGATATATATATAACACCAGCTTTCCCTTCCAGATTCGACGGCGTGACCTCAATGTTGTACCACAGTCGCGGCATAGGGCAGGGCTTCTCGGGCCACTACGACGAGTACTTCGGTCTCAACGTGGACACTGAGGCGCTGGTCTATCTCATGCTGGCTAACGAGATCACTCACAAGATTGATAGCAGGGCTATTACTATCGCTGAGGTGAAGTTGCTTTCTTTTCTAGCTGTGAGACTTTCCTGGTGTATTCTTCCGAGGGTTTATCATGGTTTCCCAACCGTAGGCTGTTAGGCAGGATACGTAAGGTTTTTTAGTTGGTAGGAGTCCGGCATAGCATCCTTGTAGGATTTTACCTCACGTAAAAAAAAAGCTGTACCTAACACTTTGCCTGAGATTACTACGAACAACGTAGCATCCTGTTAAATAAGTGGTATTGCTCCATTCAAACCCCCACACTGTCAATAGTGACGAACTTTCCTGAAAAATTAACTTTGTTACTATGAAATTTTATATTTTAACATACCTACCTACAAATAAGAATAAGATAACATAATTTTAATTAGAAACAGGCTAATAGGTAATGTCTTCAAAATTACCCAATTCTAATGCCCGCCTTCCACTGCGAGCGAGTCGGACCCATTACGGACTCCGCTATACTCGTAACGATGATTTTCGATACATATCATGTCTGCTTTGGTGGAAGGACATGTATGAAATTCGTCGTTACGAGTATAGCGGAGACCGTAATGGGTCCGACTCGCTCGCAGTGGAAGGCGGGCAAGATATTATGATTATTTTTATTAATAGGTACGAGTAAAAGACCGAAACGAAAGCCGTTCTAAAAATATTTTTAACATCGAAGTCTCCGTACGAATATCAAGCCGAACTAAATTCCAAAAAAAACCTATTTCAAAAACGACGCATTCTTACAGGACGTATCCGGCATGCCAGGCTCGTGTCGTCCCGTAAACGAAGGCGGCACCGGGTTCGACTACCGGCTCGGCATGGCCATCCCCGACATGTGGATCAAGCTGCTCAAGGAGGAGCGCGACGAGGACTGGAAGATGGGCCACATCGTGCACACGCTCACCAACCGACGCTGGATGGAGGGCACCGTGGCTTATGCTGAGAGCCACGACCAGGTAGGGACTCTTTTTAAACCTACCTACTGCTACTTCTTTGTGTATAGTTTAACCCATAGATTTAGAATTTTTCGCTACTCTCAAGTTTAACCTGTGTATCCGTCTATCTGTAGCATCGCAGCAACCAAGCGGACGGACCAATTTTAATGCGATGTTGTTGTTCGAAAAAAAAAATCAAGTTGGTACTAATAACTAATAATGACCATTTTCAAAACATATTTGGTGTCGAGTGAAGCAAAAAAGTCGCCTCGCCTATTTATGTTTCCCTCTCATCTCTTCCGATCGTAATTGTCCATGCGTGGACTAACGTTAAAACTGAACAATTGATTAAATGGTGCAATATTATGTGTCAGGCGCTAGTTGGTGACAAGACAATCGCCTTCTGGCTGATGGACGCAGCCATGTACACGCACATGTCGACCCTGAGCGAGCAGAGCGCCGTCATCTCGCGCGGGCTGGCTCTGCACTGCATGATACGACTCATCACGCACGCGCTAGGCGGGGAGGCCTACCTCAACTTTATAGGTGAGTCTACTTGCCACAGTACAGCTCTGCACTGCATGATACGACTCATCACGCACGCGCTAGGCGGGGAGGCCTACCTCAACTTTATAGGTGAGTCTACTTGCCACAGTACAGCTCTGCACTGCATGATACGACTCATCACGCACGCGCTAGGCGGGGAGGCCTACCTCAACTTTATAGGTGAGTCTACTTGCCACAGTACAGCTCTGCACTGCATGATACGACTCATCACGCACGCGCTAGGCGGGGAGGCCTACCTCAACTTTATAGGTGAGTCTACTTGCCACAGTACAGCTCTGCACTGCATGATACGACTCATCACGCACGCGCTAGGCGGGGAGGCCTACCTCAACTTTATTGGTGAGTCTACTTGCCACAGTACAGCTCTGCACTGCATGATACGACTCATCACGCACGCGCTAGGCGTGGAGGCCTACCTCAACTTTATTGGTGAGTCTACTTGCCACAGTACAGCTCTGCACTGCATGATACGACTCATCACGCACGCGCTAGGCGGGGAGGCCTACCTCAACTTTATTGGTGAGTCTACTTGCCACAGTACAGCTCTGCACTGCATGATACGACTCATCACGCACGCGCTAGGCGGGGAGGCCTACCTCAACTTTATAGGTGAGTCTACTTGCCACAGTACAGCTCTGCACTGCATGATACGACTCATCACGCACGCGCTAGGCGGGGAGGCCTACCTCAACTTTATAGGTGAGTCTACTTGCCACAGTACAGCTCTGCACTGCATGATACGACTCATCACGCACGCGCTAGGCGGGGAGGCCTACCTCAACTTTATAGGTGAGTCTACTTGCCACAGTACAGCTCTGCACTGCATGATACGACTCATCACGCACGCGCTAGGCGGGGAGGCCTACCTCAACTTTATTGGTGAGTCTACTTGCCACAGTACAGCTCTGCACTGCATGATACGACTCATCACGCACGCGCTAGGCGTGGAGGCCTACCTCAACTTTATTGGTGAGTCTACTTGCCACAGTACAGCTCTGCACTGCATGATACGACTCATCACGCACGCGCTAGGCGGGGAGGCCTACCTCAACTTTATTGGTGAGTCTACTTGCCACAGTACAGCTCTGCACTGCATGATACGACTCATCACGCACGCGCTAGGCGGGGAGGCCTACCTCAACTTTATAGGTGAGTCTACTTGCCACAGTACAGCTCTGCACTGCATGATACGACTCATCACGCACGCGCTAGGCGGGGAGGCCTACCTCAACTTTATAGGTGAGTCTACTTGCCACAGTACAGCTCTGCACTGCATGATACGACTCATCACGCACGCGCTAGGCGGGGAGGCCTACCTCAACTTTATAGGTGAGTCTACTTGCCACAGTACAGCTCTGCACTGCATGATACGACTCATCACGCACGCGCTAGGCGGGGAGGCCTACCTCAACTTTATTGGTGAGTCTACTTGCCACAGTACAGCTCTGCACTGCATGATACGACTCATCACGCACGCGCTAGGCGTGGAGGCCTACCTCAACTTTATTGGTGAGTCTACTTGCCACAGTACAGCTCTGCACTGCATGATACGACTCATCACGCACGCGCTAGGCGGGGAGGCCTACCTCAACTTTATTGGTGAGTCTACTTGCCACAGTACAGCTCTGCACTGCATGATACGACTCATCACGCACGCGCTAGGCGGGGAGGCCTACCTCAACTTTATTGGTGAGTCTACTTGCCACAGTACAGCTCTGCACTGCATGATACGACTCATCACGCACGCGCTAGGCGGGGAGGCCTACCTCAACTTTATTGGTGAGTCTACTTGCCACAGTACAGCTCTGCACTGCATGATACGACTCATCACGCACGCGCTAGGCGGGGAGGCCTACCTCAACTTTATTGGTGAGTCTACTTGCCACAGTACAGCTCTGCACTGCATGATACGACTCATCACGCACGCGCTAGGCGGGGAGGCCTACCTCAACTTTATAGGTGAGTCTACTTGCCACAGTACAGCTCTGCACTGCATGATACGACTCATCACGCACGCGCTAGGCGGGGAGGCCTACCTCAACTTTATTGGTGAGTCTACTTGCCACAGTACAGCTCTGCACTGCATGATACGACTCATCACGCACGCGCTAGGCGGGGAGGCCTACCTCAACTTTATTGGTGAGTCTACTTGCCACAGTACAGCTCTGCACTGCATGATACGACTCATCACGCACGCGCTAGGCGGGGAGGCCTACCTCAACTTTATTGGTGAGTCTACTTGCCACAGTACAGCTCTGCACTGCATGATACGACTCATCACGCACGCGCTAGGCGGGGAGGCCTACCTCAACTTTATTGGTGAGTCTACTTGCCACAGTACAGCTCTGCACTGCATGATACGACTCATCACGCACGCGCTAGGCGGGGAGGCCTACCTCAACTTTATTGGTGAGTCTACTTGCCACAGTACAGCTCTGCACTGCATGATACGACTCATCACGCACGCGCTAGGCGGGGAGGCCTACCTCAACTTTATAGGTGAGTCTACTTGCCACAGTACAGCTCTGCACTGCATGATACGACTCATCACGCACGCGCTAGGCGGGGAGGCCTACCTCAACTTTATTGGTGAGTCTACTTGCCACAGTACAGCTCTGCACTGCATGATACGACTCATCACGCACGCGCTAGGCGGGGAGGCCTACCTCAACTTTATAGGTGAGTCTACTTGCCACAGTACAGCTCTGCACTGCATGATACGACTCATCACGCACGCGCTAGGCGGGGAGGCCTACCTCAACTTTATAGGTGAGTCTACTTGCCACAGTACAGCTCTGCACTGCATGATACGACTCATCACGCACGCGCTAGACGGGGAGGCCTACCTCAACTTTATAGGTGAGTCTACTTGCCACAGTACAGCTCAGCACTGCATGATACGACTCATCACGCACGCGCTAGGCGGGGAGGCCTACCTCAACTTCATTGGTGAGTCAACTTTCCAAAATTTTAGCAGCGGACACCACCTACACCTGTCCATTTCAACACGGCTATTATGTGGGGCAAAAGCACGACCGTTTTCTGGAATAAAACTGTGACTGTTTTTATGTCCCTATGAAAACTCTTATATTTATGATATTTTCATCCTCAGGCAACGAGTTCGGTCACCCAGAATGGCTGGACTTCCCTCGCGCTGGAAACAACTCATCCTACCATTACGCGCGGCGACAATTCAACCTGGTCGACGATGATCTGCTCAAGTACAAGTTCTTGAACAACTTCGACAAGGACATGAACGATTTGGAGGAGAAGTATGGATGGCTCAGTGCTAATCCGGTAAGTTGTTTAAAAATTTTGCCACTGCTGGGCAAAGTTAAGTTTTATTTTTTTTAACTCGATATCTAGAATTGCTCCGAAATCAGAAGGTACCTACCTACATATCGGAATATAAAAATTGTCAACATTAGCTTCTATCAGATTCTCGACATTTTTATTATTATTCGATATCTTTATGAATAGATTTGAATGTAGCATAACTAGATCCTTCCGAGGGCTTACCCGGGACTCCCGGCCATAGGCTGTTGTAAAGCATTGTGTGGTTTTAGTCTGTCGGTAGGAGTCCGACATAGCATCCATGTAGGATTTCCACTCAATAAAAAAAATGATTAACTAGATAGCAATTCGTCAACATTCAAATCGACGCCATATCGAAGCTTTGAGCTCCGGAGATTATCAATGCGACTTGACAAGTCGCCTGAAATGTGAATAAAAGTACCTTCAAGCGTGCGCGTGCTTTATTTGCACGTGAGTATTGTCAAGTCACAATGATCGTATCTGGAGCCTATGATCCGATCCCATAGCACAGTAGTATTCAACCCATTCCCCTCCAGGCGTACGTGTCCTGCAAGCACGAGGGCGACAAGGTGGTCGCGTTCGAGCGCGCCGGGCTGCTGTTCGTGTTCAACTTCCACGCCTTCCAGAGCTTCACCGACTACAGGATCGGGGTCGACGTCGCCGGCAACTATAAGGTTTGTGATGCACCCTACTTGTGTACCCTATTAATATGTGACGCAAACATTTTCTACTTTTTTAAGAAAATTGCACGAACATGATATGCACGAAATGTAAGGTATGCAGCGGGCCTAAAAAGGCAACATTGTATGTTTCATATGAAACATTATGTTGCCTTTTAGGCCCTCAGAAGTGCATAAAGCTTTAAGGTTCCGTACCCAAATGGTAAAAACGAGACCCATTCATGACTTCGTCATCCGTCTGCCTGTCGGTCCGTCATGAGGCTCTATCTCAGGAACCGTGATAGCTAGAGAGTTGAAATTTTCACAGATTATGTATTTCTGTTGCCGCTATAACAACAAAATACTACAATAAGAAAAAGGAATTACAATCAACGGCGGCTCCCATAAAACAATTAAAGAACGCGTCTTAGATAGAACGCAACTAATGCATTTGACCGGTCTTTTTAATATCACTCGGCGTCCGCGCGATAATAAAATGCGACCTATTGGGTTCAAAAGAAATGAAGCTGCTCCATAAATAAATGGTTATGTCTGTGTCCCCAGGTGGTGCTGTGTACGGACAGCGCTCGGTACGACGGACACGCTCGAGTGGAGCCAGGACGAGACTCACACCCCACACAAGGGATCCCGTGGGGGAACAGGATTGATTCTGTGCAGGTAATACAAGATACCAGGCCCAGCTATTTTTAATGAAAAACAACCAAGGGTTTTTAGTTTCACATACCTACTACACAGGGTTCGCCGATATATATCAGCGGATATATATCATGATATATATATCACGATTTATATCTATTGATTTTTAACTTGATATACAATCAATGGATTTATTCCTGTGTACTGAACTAAAAAAAAATGCGAGATTAATGCTTACTCGGGCAAGACGACGTTGCGAAAAAGTACAATTCAGAATTATTTTAGATAGTTTCCCAAAATGGCAACCTCATTTTAAGTTGGGGAAATCCCTTTTGACATACCAGTATGGTCAACTTTTAACTGAAATTGAAACCTTAATGTTACTGCAATAAGGTTCATTTTACAAGGTTACAAGGATATAAATCCGATATATATCAAAAAAATCGGATATATATCAAACAAATAGAACTTTTGATATTTATTATAAAAATCGGATTTTATCGAACCCTGCTACTACATATTATTTTCATGTCAGAACCACTTAACTGAATCTGATGAAATTCAGCACAGAGATAGAATAGAGCTGGGGAAATACATCACAGTAGGATTTTTGCTTTTATGGTCTCACTTTCGTTTGTGTTAAACTTTTACATATTTTATTTACTTAAGCAATTACTATTTTCCACAGCTGTACCTACCCTGCCGTACTGCAATAGTCTACGCTCGAATGGATTAAGATTCTAGAAGAGAACGCTTGTTTAATAAAAGATTTATGTTTATTTAATGAAGATTGAAAAATCTACCATCATTTTGCCAAATTATAATTGGCAATATTTTTTAAACTAGCCTGCTTAGAGTACCTATTGCCATTTGTGATATGTATTGGGTTATATTTTTGTAGTATAAATCTTATATTTTTTTTAGAAGTTTTAAAAATAATATACGATCTGTTAAATTTTATAGCATTTTTTATTTTCATGATGGAACCCCTATCAGTAAATTATTCTTAGGTGTACAAGAAAGAGGTTTAAGCCTTGATAATGTCACTTTGTATCCAAATTGTTCTGCTAAGAGACCTCTGTCAGAATCAATTATGGCCATACACCTCGCACCTCTAACAGCCAATGGATGCTCCTCATGAGTTTGGTCAGCTGCATGACCAATACACAAATACTGGTCTATGGGTAGATTACTATACTTCATGCTTCTCGGGTAAACCAATCTATCCGTAGCATGTAAAGAGCCATAACAGCATGGACAAAGAACAAACTTAGCATTTACTTTCAAGCATTTGTCTAACACCAAGTCGCTGGCTACACCACAGGCATGTAAACCTATTCCTATATCAAACTTTCCAATAAAGAAATCCAGATTACATTGGAAAAAGAATACATTTTTTAATTCCATTTCATGCACTCTTGATCTAGCTCTTAATAATGATTGTTCCTTATTTTCTAACAATATAATAGTGCACTTAGGCAACAGATAAGCAAGTAAGATTCCTAAATGTCCACTGCCGCAGCAAAAATCGACTATTAAATCCCCTTCTTTAGCCATCTGTAAAACTGCCAAAGCTAAATTTTCCAACTGTTGAGATTTTCTGGTTACTCTTTCATCGGGCAAATGTCTAGCACTAGGGTTAGCACCGTCAGGAATATCGTTCCAGTCAAAAGTAGTCTCATCATCATTACTGCAGATTGTAAGTTCCATATCTACGGAAATGGAACTTAAAGCATTTTCAACATCAACCTCTTTTGTGAAAAGCCTCTTTTTTGGATTGTGACGTTTTGGATCGCACTTGTACAAACTTACATCTTCAGTTGTAGGGATGATTAAATTTTCAGTAGTTATTCGTCTATGTTTATTTTCTTTACTAGAATTTACAAAAAATTCTATATCTAAAATTGCTGTGATATTTTTATACCATTTGTATGTATATGGGAGTAACGATTCAAATTTAGAATCTCCAAATGATTGAATTATAAAATGATAAGAAGGCAATAGCACTATGTCTGCCAGAGTTAAGAAAGGGCCTTCAGCAAATTGGTGGTTCACATCAAGGTCCTCAATTTTGAGTGAAGAATCTATTTCAAGTTCTTTACTTTTGTTTGATTTCCATTTCCGTGGTTTTGATGCTCTTGATTTGTCGGACTCTTGTTTTAATTTTAAATCGTTATTCTCTTCTTTATTTACAGTCAGCTCAGTATTTAGATTAAGCTTTTTAAGGTTTCTAGCCACTTTATAAACATTATGAACTCTCACTGGTTTCTTCAAATGATTTTCAAAGCGCATTAGGTTTATAGGTACTTCTTTTAAATTGGTAGCCTGTGTTATTTCTTTAAGAGTTTTTAATATGTCCACTTCACAAAACTTAGTCCATATTGATACCTCATTTGGTGCTTGAAGGCAGCTGTTACGAAACCCTAGTAATCCCTCCTCATGCTCATGAAGGTACGCTGGCGTATTCTTGTATTTACAAATATGTCTTGCTACTGCACAGAGTCCAGTTATTATAGTATCATCATACATAACCACTGGATAAAAACATGATGCCACCTGCCATGGTACATCTGTGACGCTCAAAAATTCTAGATTTACATCATTGAAATATAATACTAGTGTATCTTTATCAACTTTCTTATTTGAAGGAATTAATTTCAGCGTCAGAACATTTGGCTTACAATATTTGTACACACAATAGGTTATCAGAGATTCCAATGGTATTTTTATTTCTTTATTGAGCTTGTATTCGTCATAAGTTGAATATACTTCTAAATAAAGTATGTTGACCATTATTTTACGTCGAAAAAAGCACCTCAGTAAATATCCGATCAATCAATTTTGAGAAAGACAAAATGTAAAGTAAAGGTAAACAAACTTTTGACAATTTGTTGTTTTTGCTTTAATCGTTCAAAAGACAGGCGAAGGTATTTAAAACCATACTGCCAACTCTTGTATTATTCGTGAATATTATTTTTCCCCAGTCCTCGTCCTCTAAAGGGCTAGCGACACGGTCAAACTGCAATTTTCATGCCTCGTTAATATCACGTGTACATACACGTCGATGCACACAAACATGCAAAGAAATCACGCACACAGAAGCAACTTCAATTCATATTTAACGTGCATGACATGTGCAGTTTGACCGTGTCGCGAGCCCATAGAGGCTAGCGACACGCGCTCTCAGGGAAACTCAGATTATGGAAACCACAGTCAAATTATCAAACAGTATTTTAACTTCATCCCTACCATCGGTCTATCTCTGTGTCTGTCTGTCTGTCTGTATGTTGCCTTCGTGGTTATTTTTTTTGTTTTGTCGTTGAGTGGAAGGCAAACGACAAAACAATAAAAACATAACCACGATGGCTAAGGCTGGAGCTCCGCTCCGCTTCGCTTTCGCCTTAGCCTTCTAACCTAACCTATCCGAGTCGAGGTGTTAACCATTATAAGCTTAGACCATATATCACGGGACTAGCCTTTGCGAACCACCGCATACAAAAATATTCTGCCAGTTTTCATACAAATGAAGGAGGAAACACGAAGACATATAAAATTTCATTGCATTTAAAAATGTATTAATCGACAAACGCGTAATGGCTGTTGTGTGTTAATTTTTATTGTACAGTCAACTATAATGAAATGTACTAGTTTAATCATATAAAATGATGTACTGATGTACAGTGCTTTTTATAAAGCCAAAAGACCAAATGGTCATGTGCAATGGCAGAAAACAATGCTTAAGTAAGGCGCATCCTGTGGTTAGATGATCTAAGATTATAAGTGAATGGTTAACACCCCGACTCAGAGTACCCCGACTTGGATAGGTTAGGTTAGAAGGCTAAGGCGGGAGCAAAGCGGAGCGGAGCTCCCGCCTTAGCCTTTGTCGCGACGATTTGCCAATCTTGCGAATACTAAATTCTAGCTTTTCATTCTCTTTTTCCTTTGTGGGGAATGTCGCGAAGATCTGATAATCTTGCGAAGTTCTGAAGTTATACTCCATGGAGATTGCTACCTCCATGGTAATTATCGCGTCGGTCTATTTGTTTTTCATCTAAATTTGAATATGATTCCGTTTCTAATGTCAAATGGATAATTTTCTTTGCACGTCATTTAGTTAAAGTCGAACCACATAATAAGCTAGTATACTATATCAAGACGCAAGGTTTATGTGTACGGTCAAGTTTATCCTGTACCGCGTGTGCGAAGGCTGATAGCACATCTACGAAGGCTTGTATTCCTTTTACATGTTATTTCTCACCCGTGTAATAGATAAAACTATTGTGTTGTCATGAGTGTCACGCATGAGTAAGTGAGCCGACCCTGTATACCTACATTTGATGGTCCTAGAACTGGAGTCAATGATACTTGATAATGAGTCGATGATATTTGATGTTACTAGAGCTGCGATGCTCTGTGTGGGCCACTGATGTTTGATGATCCTATAGTTGGGAGTCAATGTAGTTATCGTATCACCCGGCGGCCTACCTGTGTGTTATAACGTGTTATATGTCTATGGCTGTGAACATGAGATTTACGGCATCTAGGTCTTGGATCCAATACTGTTGTACTTTTATGATATGTATAGGAATGCAAGCAATTCTCTTCGTGAGAATAACGTTTATTTCATTGGTTACAGATAAAGCAAGCAAGAACATCTCTGGACGTAAACAGCACAGCATTTAATGAATTTATCGGAATTGATATGAACCCAATAAAAGAACCCACAAAACAATCATTTTTCTCTTTTTTCTTTTTCCGACAGCCTTCGTGGTTATTTTTTTTTTTATTTTGTCGTTTGCCTTCCACTCACTTGGAAATAATATTTTCGGTAGTTAGACTTGACTATACTTTATTAAAAAAACGGGTGGAATCGGGAACATAAATAATCGTCTTTTATAATAAGTTTTCGGGTTAAAACAGGAACGGGTGGAAACGCCATTCACCCTTCGTATTTATGACATTTCGGATTTTTGATAATCGGAGTTCGTATTTATAATATGGCGGATTTTTAATGATTCGGAATCAACGGTTCGGTTTCTTGAAATTCGGCATTCTGACAGTCGGAATTGTAAACATTCGGAATTTTAAAATTATGACTTTTAATAAAAAGGATTTATGAAACATCGGATTTTTGACTTTCGGGATTTCGAATCATTCGGACTTATGAAATTCGTGATTGTGGCTTTCGGAATTAAGTTTTTCGTATTTAATGTAGTGTACCCCTGAGAAAAATAACCCTTTCTTGCCCGTGGTACTACTGGTAGTACCACCAGTAAAAAAATTACCCGTGTGGCCGTGTATACTAAGTGTGATCCCAGTAGCACCACTGCATATAAACAGCTGAATAATACAAGAGTTGGCAGTATGGTTTTAATTACCTTCGCCTGTCCTTTGGACGAGCAAAGCAACAACAACTATGACACTGACAACAATGACATTACAATCTCGCACAAAACAAAATGTTTTCATTTCAATTTTAACCAAATTCGTCAATACATACTTTTTCTACTATTATTTTTCTTTACTCTAGATTTGAATAGTTTGTTAGTAGACATTTTAACACTGTGTACATACGGATAATATTCTGACTATGTTGGAGGTTATAAACGGATTTCTTCTGGTTTACTTTGTTATTTTATGCACAGTTAATGTTTTAGTCCCTCATTTGGTAAAGCCAGTAAGTAATACTAGATTTTGAAGACACACTGATCTTATATTTCATACTGAGGTTAATGTTTTTGGTATAATTTGTTTTAGATAGCGGCATGTTTCGCTAGACCGTCTATCGAGGAGCGTACCATATGGGCCGAAGTAATTAAGTTGAAAGCAGAACAGAAAGCTATACCTATGAAGGATGAGTTCGCTGCATATTCAAAACTGCAACGTAAAATCAACAAACTCGAAAGTCAGCTGAAAGTTGGCTCACAAACTCGTATTAACAAGTGTTTAGCTCTAAAGAGTGCTATTCAGATAGCTTTTCAAGCAGTTGTAGCGCTTACCACTGTTGTCTCTGTCATATGGTTTAGGCGTGAGCCAATTGTAGCCTTGAAAGGTGATCTTTTTCCATTGACAAACATTCTGAGATACCCCAGTGATGTACCAAATGCTATTTCCACTCATGTGTGGGTCATTATATCAAACATTTCTATTAGAACTCTTTTAAAACCTATCGTCTCATAGTAGGAAGAAAGTTCTAGAAATGGGCAGGGTACATAGTTCTTTATTTATTTTTAATGTAGGTGTTTGTTAATGATTTGCTATAGGTTTGAAAATAAAATCTCAACAATTTTTTATCAGTTTTTTCTATTTCAGCCCAATATGGATCACCAGTTATTTTTTATGGGAAAATTATTAAAAAGGTTAATTGTGGGCATATAATAAGCCTCTGCCTACTCCTTGGGAGATCAAGGCATGACAATATGACTGTATGATGTCTATTGTGTCCATCAGAATGACCAGTCACTAGGCATATTTCATACTAGCTGTTGCCTGCGACTTAATACAAGTGAAAATGGTGTAATAGCTAATTTGATTGCACTCTGCTTAGCGCCTAGAATATGTAGCGTGATATTATATAGCCTATTTGAAGACTCTACCCCTAGTTAATATTTGTGCAAAATTTGAATCAAATCTATTCTTTTCAAGATCCTTCTGGACAAAACAAAGCAAACAGACAAAACAATTTCTAACTATATTTTCGGCTTCGGTATCTTATGTTAAACACCCAGAGAGTATTTTTTTTTAATATCTTCAATGTACAGTTTTGACTTTTCTATCATTTTATTATAATGTATAGATTGGAAATATGCTTAGGCTGGCTTCACAGCTATCCGGGAGACACGTACGGGCTCTCAGTACAGGCGCCTGGAGCGGGAGTACATATTAGGCGCAAGAACATCGTTTCACAGCGACGCGGATTGTTGTGAACTCGACCCCCTCCAAGTAGAGCCCGTATAACGCCACCCGCGTCCCGCGCCGCAAAGTAAGCGCCAGTCTTTCAATTGGAGGTATAACAGCACGAAACATGTCTCGATATTTTAGTCTGTTCTCCAACCTTGCTAGTAATTCATCAATATTAGTAATCGACATACGAAAATAATTGAAATTGCGCGGATCGTTTGCATTTATTTTTAACCGACTGTCTTCCGCTAACAACCGTGTCGTACTGAACCCACGTTTCAGAGCACTGCGGGCGTGACACATACGGGTCTTCCGCGCACGGACAGCCGGTTTCGCGGATACAGCCACCTTTAAACATTGCTCCCTATTGCTTCCAATTAGTAGAGAATTGCTTCCCTCATAGTTTTTAAAAGAAATAAAGGATTTATGGGTGACCCTGACCGTCCATTCTGATATCAGAATGGCCGGTCACCTAGCCATAGTGCCTTTTGCCACATTGCTCCCTATTGCTTCCAATTAGTAGAGAATTGCTTCCCTCATAGTTTTTAAAAGAAATAAAGGATTTATGGGTGACCCTGACCGTCCATTCTGATATCAGAATGGCCGGTCACCTAGCCATAGTGCCTTTTCCATATGAAATTAATAGGTAAGATAGTTTACAGACTTAGAGCATGCTCTAAGTCTAGGGCAACAATTACTTAGTTGAAACTTTAAACATAGATTTATGTCAGCAAAAATAAATCTATACCTACTAATATTATTAAGAGGAAAGATTTGCTTTTTTGTTTGTTTGTAACGAACAGGCTCGTGTACGTTACCCCAGCAAAAAAGTAGCTCCTAAACTGATTTGAGTGGAACCTATATTTAGAGCGTATTATGCCATATATGTGCGCCGAAAAAAAAATTTGTGCGTATTGACGTTGTGGAAAAAAAAGGAAAAAACGATTTCTGCTGGAGTAACGCCGTTCCAGCAGGAAAATTCTAAACGAATAATCTTAGAGAGAAATATTTTGCATGCACCGAGGGCTCATACTTTTACAAATATGTGCCCTTAAAATAAAATTTGTGCGTCTTAAGGTTTTCGTTATATTGAGTTTTTTGCTGGGGTAACGTTTTGTGAAATGCTGTATCTCGGAAACCACTACATGTGCGCCTCAAGAATAAACTTACACGAGTAGCTCTTAATTTGTGCGAATTTGTGTCATAATCGGATTCAGGAATATGTGTATAGTTTTCAAGTAATCACGCTTTGTTGAAAATCTGAAAAAAAGTTGCACCACCTAAACGAGAACACCTACGAACTCGCTAAAAACTGTATTCGATCCTGCTCGACACTTACAGTGATCGTAAAAAGTTTCATAAGTGCACATGCATGCGTTAACGAATAATATTACTAAAACTCAAAAAAACGGCGTCAAATCTTTGACATCAAAATACAAAGACTGGCTCAACGCAAGATAAGGAAGTATAAATAAAAATTTTGTGCGTATAATTAAATAATTTAAGGTGAAAATTCAGCGTGAAATATTTCGTATTTAAGAAGAAATAAACAAAAAACAAAACATACTAACAACGGATGGTTATCCGACTAAATTCGAATGACTACAAAAAAGCGACTGTTTAATACATATCGATGACCTTCTTAACTGAACGGATTATACCTAAAGTGTTGACCGAACAGTCGCGTTCAAAAGTTTGTAACCTAATTTTAGAGTTTAATTATGACCATATCAAATGATAGACCTTGTTGATATGTAATTATTTTTTTATTATTGACTCTTAAACTAATTATTGCATCAAATCACAGATCAAATTTCCTACCTATAAATATCAAAACAAAAATAAAATTATATTATTTATATACTATGTGTAGTCCTTATTAATTTAAATCACAGATCAGGTTTTCATTTAAGTATGAATTTACAAATAGCGAAGTCGCATAATCACAGAAAATCACAGTTTGGTATTAAATCTATCTACAGGGTAATTTTACCTGACTGCGCCAGAAGTAGGGTAATCTTTGTCGAGTGTGTGTACATATGGTTGGCGTTTTCTACAGCTTACATGGCTTGACGGATTTTAATAATCGAGGTGTCGTTAGATTCGTCTCAATTGAGATAGGTGCCTACTGCATTAAGATACATAATGTTAAAAAATTACCCCCGCAGTTGAGTTTTTGTTTCATTATAATTTACTTGTTAAATCGTCAACCACCTCTCGCTGGCAGGTTCTATACATAATTCCCATCAATATTGGCATCTAAAATTAAAATGATATAAATATGTACCATGTGTAGTCCTTATTAATTTAAATCACAGATCAGGTTTTCATTTCAGTTTTAAAATACAAATAGCGGAGTCGCATAATCACAGAAAATCACAATTTGGTAATTAAATCTATCTACAGGGCTATTTTACCCGACTGCGACAGAAGAAGGGTAAAGGTTCTGTTGACTTTAGGTACATTTACACCAAGCACAGCTCTCAAAACTGTACCTAACCTATATATGTTTACCATGGCTATAACACTGTTATTATGAATAAATAAATTAAGCAATACTTAAGTGTACAAAGTTTCTATATCATTTTTATATCTCTAATTTCATCTTTACCGTCAATGTATCTAAAAAATCCTTTCACATCGAAGCCTCAGGTCTACAGGAATGACAGCAGATTAGCAGATGTACTAGTTGACAGGTGAGTTTGGGTTGGACAGTTTGGCTTGGACAGGTTGGCTTGTGCTTTTAACACTGTTGGAAATGCATTCTGGACCCATAGGATAACCCGGGGGTGCCATGTTAACTTATGAGAAGGATTGTGCCACATCCAGGAATAATACATTCCGTACTCATGGTACCCTCCAAAAGATATCCCTGGGGGTGTCATATAATCTTTGGAGGAGGGTCCATGGTACCCCTAGGATTCCGAACCCATGCCACAACCCCATGAGGTACCATTGTGGGTGCCATGTAAATATTGGAGAAAGATTTGTGGCTCCCTTAGGATTGGTCAATCCGGAATAATGGCAAATAAGATATCTCTGTCTCGATATGTAGGTCTTCTTTGCTAGCCCAAAAGGGGCTTATAAATCCAACAATTAATGCATTCCGGACCCATAGCACATCCCATAAGCTACCACTGCGGATGCCATGTGAACTTAGAAGGACCCGTGGCACTCCCCGAAACATTGTGACACGTAGGTAGCCCAAAAAGGTTATATAGACTGTTGATTGATAACACTTGGTGGAACCTGCTGCTCATATTGAATAACACCACTCATACTGTTCTACAACATTTATTTACTTTACAACTGACTGGTTTCGCCTTTCAGCATTCTCAAAGGTAAGGTTGTTATAACTTGATGACCACTATATCATGTTAAAAGGCTAAGGTGACATTATAAGTATCTTAGAGTATTTATTAGGTTTAGGTATATAATTATATACCTAATGTCACCTTAGCCTTTTGATTTCACAACTTTTATCATAATTTTAATAATACCTAACCGGTTTCGCTATTATAGCATTCTCAAAGGTCCTAGGACCTTTGAGAATGCTATAATAGCGAAACCGGTTAGGTATTATTAAAATTATAATAAAAGTTGTGGAATAGTACAAGTGAGTGAGTTTTCATAATGTATAACAAGTTCCATCAAGTGCCAACAATCAAAATTATAAAGGTTACACTGTTCATTAATGAAAATACGAGTTTATCTGGACGTGTACGCTTTAAAAAGTTTCTATAGAGTTCCAAGTCTGCCATTTTGTCCAAAAGAACGTAAAAACACATTAATGACAATAAAAATGCTAAATTTAAACGTGAAATCTTAGTCCCCCCCTTACTAATCTAATAATTCACCAATTAGAACATAGAATCTCACATTATTAATAAATAATTATTCATGGATGTGGCCATTTTACGAATTTTCATACAAAACTGTCAATTCAGATGATTTACAATGAGATTCATTATGAGATTCTTCAAGACAATTTAGTGAATGACAATTTAGTGAAGAGAAACACTATAAGATCCATAAAAGAAACGTACAATGTGGCCTTTTTAGGCCCACTGTTGTTATCGATAAACGCATCTACACATACAACGCGCATCTCTGTGTATGTGTGACGTCATCCATAAACAGTGCAAGTGTGACAGAGAGCATGATGTGCGCTTTTTCTTTTGCATGTTTTATTACCTCCGCCTGCCACGAGCTGTTCTTTTGACTTTTTTTATAATGATGAATATGAATATGATATATTTATAGTATCGAACCTAGTGTTAATTACCTTTTTATTTATTAACTTACTTTTATTTAGTGTCTGCCTCTGTGGCGCAGTCGGTCGTGGGTTCAATTCCCATCGGAGACAAATATTTGTGTGGCCCATAAATGTTTGTCTCAAGAGTCTGGGTGTTTCTATGTATATAATATGTATGTATTTAAAAGTATAATTATACCTAAGTATTAATATCCGTGGTCTGATACCCATAACACAAGCAGGTTATTCCTATTACTTTAGGATCAGATAGCGTTGTGTAAAATGTCCGTGAATATTTAAAAAAAAACTGTGTCTGTGACACAAGTATGTCACGTTTTTGCTTTTTTCTACCTACTCTTTTATAAGTAGTAGGTAGTATAAACTAATTTTAATGCAAATATAATATGGATGTACTTAATCATGTGCAATTTCGCGGAAACCGCTGGTAAGAATATAATCCAAGAGCAAGTTTATTTAATTTAATAGTACTTTTCTACTTCACTGTACTCAGACACAATACGTTTCAAATTGTTCGAGAGTAAAATTAAGAAGGTCATCGATATGTATTAAACAGTCGCTTTTTTGTAGTCATTCGAATTTAGTCGGATAACCATCCGTTGTTAGTATGTTTTGTTTTTTGTTTATTTCTTCTTAAATACGAAATATTTTACGCTGAATTTTCACCATATATTATTTAATTATACGCACAAAATTTTTATTTATACTCCCTTATCTTGCGTTGAGCCAGTCTTTGTATTTTGATGTCAAAGTTTTGACGCCGTTTTTTTGAGTTTTAGTAATATTATTCGTTAACGCATGCATGTGCACTTATGAAACTTTTTACGATCACTGTAAGTGTCGAGCAGGATCGAATACAGTTTTTAGCGAGTTCGTAGGTGTTCTCGTTTAGGTGGTGCAACTTTTTTTCAGATTTTCAACAAAGCGTGATTACTTGAAAACTATACACATTTTCCTGAATCTGATTATGACACAAATTCGCACAAATTAAGAGCTACTCGTGTAAGTTTATTCTAGAGGCGCACATGTAGTGGTTTCCGAGATACAGCATTTCACAAAACGTTACCCCAGCAAAAAACTCAATATAACGAAAACCTTAAGACGCACAAATTTTATTTTAAGGGCACATATTTGTAAAAGTATGAGCCCTCGGTGCATGCAAAATATTTCTCTCTAAGATTATTCGTTTAGAATTTTCCTGCTGGAACGGCGTTACTCCAGCAGAAATCGTTTTTTCCTTTTTTTTCCACAACGTCAATACGCACAAATTTTTTTTTCGGCGCACATATATGGCATAATACGCTCTAAATATAGGTTCCACTCAAATCAGTCTAGGAGCTACTTTTTTGCTGGGGTAACGTACACAACAGGCTCCGAAACTACTGGACCGATTTGAAAAATTCTTTCACTGTTGGAAAGCTACATTCTTTGCGGTAAACATAGGCTATATTTTATTCCCACGGGAACGGGAACTACGCGGGTGAAACCGCGTGACGTCCGCTAGTACTAAATATTTCCCTTTCAGACGTGAGGGAAAATCCTCATGGATGCTATGCCGGACTCCTAGCGACTAAAAAACCTCACGTAACGCCCAACAGCCTATGGCTGGGAGTCCCGGGTAAGCCCTCAGAAGGATGTCCCTGGACTCCCAACAGACCCACGGCCGCCACTGCGGCCTCGCCTAGGGGGTGGTTCGGTGCTATCCCGCGTCTTTGAGGGGGTTTCGGGTGTGATCCCGCTTCTAAGTGAGGGCGCGCGTGAATACCTCACGTCACGCTGCCGTCATGTCATGTGCCTGCTTCTGTAAGGACGGTGAGCAACCCTCTCACCGTCCTCAGGCCCCCGGTCATGGAGGCCGAGGTCTTCGGTGAAGACAAGTCGGCGGCGCCCTAGCGCCGGCCCTTTCAGTTACTGACAAACATTTATGTTTGACATTGCTGTTGAAAAAAGTGGCAGTGGCATATTAGTTTTTTTTTGACGCGGGGAACGCATTTACGCGCCGTCATCCCAACCGCGGGGGCAGCTGGGACGGTGTGTGGGACTCCCGGCCCGGTCCGAAAAGGGGCCGTCCTACCCACTAAACACCGCGGTGTTCCTCCTCACTCTATAGCCGGGCCGAGGGATATCAAGATTATTCACGTCGACCCGGCTAAGGGGCGCCCCGTTAATTCGGGGTAGAGAGCGGCTGGTGCGGGAGTGCTCTATTGGGCACCCCCCGAAACACAGGGAGGGTGCACCGCCATGTGACCGTTGGTGGGCGGGGCCCCCGGCCTTACGCCCACGGTCAAGAAACAATCGGGGACGTGCACCAGCTCCCAGCGCAGGCGCCCCCGAACTGCATGGCAGAGCGGGAGCATCTACCCAAACTCCCGTCCCCCCGCGCAGTGCCTCTCACAAGTTGCCACCATCGCCTCGCCACCAAATGTGGCGCAGCGATCGTGGCCCAGCACTGCTGCTGCCGGCCGCGCCATTATACACGGCCGGCAGCAACGCACACCAGCAAGCAACCCACAGGTGGGTTGCTCCCGCCTCGGCCGGAATTAGCCAGAGCAGCATCCACTCCCCAACAGAGGAGGGGGAGTGGTTACTACTCCGTTGACCAGGATGCAACACGAGGAGGATCCGAACCATTGGGATCCTTAAGATGTTAGTTGACCCTGCATCCCAGTATTTTATGTTTAGAACACTGGCAATAAAAATATTTTCACGTAGCAAAGACACTACGGCTAGGTGATGGAAGGTCACCCAGTCTTTTGTTTCTTTTAAACTACGATTACTGCAATTTTGAAGCGCTCGTGGCCCCGCGGACTCAGTGTTCTGTAGACGATCACTGCAGTAAGCAACATTTACTATGGCCGGATATGGATGGGTGACCACCACGGTGACATTTATTTACGAGCGTTTCCGTGCTTCGGAAGGCACGATAAGCCGTTGGTCCCGGTTGTCGGTAAAATGACAGTCGTTAAGCCAAGTTGAAGGCCTTATGGGCGGCTTGAAAAATTTCAACTGTGGGTCGTCACAACCTGCGCCCGGGTCGGCAGCGCGTGTGTAGCACCTTGCAAACGTCTATAGGCTACGGTTACCAACCTTCTGGTGGGCCGTAAGCTTGTCTGCCACCTAAGTAGTATAAAAAAAAAATTCTCAATTTATTTATAAATTTAGACTATTTATTTGCTCTTCTTAAACATTTATATTTCTGTTTTATTCAATGTAGGTAGGTAGTTGAATCTCAAACAAAACACATGTTCCGCTCACACTTCACAGTTTTATTTTACCTCAGGACACGAGGGGGCGAGGCGACAACCATCCACACCCTCGCGTTCGCTCATTTCTTCGTTGACTGGCGGCACTGTATAAACCGAGTGGCGAGGAGGCTCCTCGCGAGAGTGTGAATGTCAGCACTCTTGTCGCCTCCACTCGCCAAGACTCATGTCGGAGTCTCCAGGAGGCGCCTCGTGAGAGTGGACTATTAGAGTGTTATTGTGTAACAAACATTTTCAATCAAAATTCAACTAGACATGACTATAATAGGAATATCTACCATATAAATGAAACAAGTGATTATTTAAATATTTTCTTTATTAAACAAATAATAGTACTTTATACTCAGTCCGACAAAAGTCCAAAATGTGTCCTCTAAACTAACATAACCATCAAAGATCTACTTCTTGTCTGGAAACCATTATTATGCTTAATTTATAAATCACTTTCGTAACTTCAATATAATTAGATATCAATTAACAAATATATAGGCAATCATAAAATACTTGACGATTGACATTTTTTATCCAAAAAAAATGTTTCCAGACCGAATAAAATCTATATACATAAACACTTAATACAATTTTGAACGAGTGGTCCATTCATAACAATATTACAACTAGGCACATACAACATTATTCACCGACATGCTAACCAAAAGAGCTTGGTCCTTTATTGATACAAACACATGCTGTGTTGTACAATAAAGAAAAAAAAGTTGTACTGACGGTATCTAATGCCGCTTAATTGCTACGGATATAATAGCCTCTTTTACAGTTGCGCCTGTCTGCATACATGCACAATCAACTGAATGTATTAAGAATCATACCAATATATAATTTTTACATTCTTCATAATGATTCTTTATAACACATTTGCTCGTAAAGGGTCTCTTATTTGACCAATTTCACTAACGTAATGTATCTCATTACGACCTAGTCCGGTAATGTAAAGTAAAACGGACGATTGCGTCTAAAACGAACGGTTCCTTTTTTAAATCTTAGCAAAAAGTTTTTATGTCTGAAAAGTGGTCAACATTTTATGAATAAAATTAACTTTCGGAGATAAAATATATAGTAAAGTAAACATTTAATTGTTTAATTTAATAAATTACAACCATTTATATGAAACCAAAGCAAACAATATTAATTTCATTTATTAGTAATACTGGCTATTTTTGTGCCTTTGCCTTAAGAAGTAAGAAAAAAAGGAAGCGCTGATGCGCGCATCGCTAATTTGTGAACAAGTAAAATTCCGCGCGCCTTATTATCGCTATTTTTTGCTACCTACGTTTTTTTGTTAATTTATGAATGTCCCCGTTTTATTTATTTCCTTGTTTCCTCGCAAATGTGTTATAAAACGTCGTATGACACACGTTCGCGTTGATAATTACAGCCTCTGCTTTCTTGTAGCCCTCGCCTACGGCTCGGGTTAGCAATATTGCCTCGGCTGTAATTATCAACTTACCGAACTTGTGTCATAATGTACTATTATAGTTAAACTCTCAATGTAAAATTTTTACACAGTCCCGTGAATTTCAGAACATGACATTATACATGTGTAATTCTAAATTTAGAACTGTGTTGTGGGCATTATAGTTCAATCCTGCCCTATCTGGCAATAATGTAAACATGTCATGTTTTGACAATCGTTGTCAAAGACAGATGAGTAGAAAAATATAGTATGACAAATCATTGAATTTTTTACTATCCTGAGTAGCTATTTTAAATGAAAATAAACTGCCATAAAGAAGTTATTTGGTGTCGAAATGATTGTAAGAACACTGTATGACTCCTGGATACTGGAATATAATCAGGGTAAATATTCAATTGCAAGTAACTATGGATATATAGGTTCAAATGTGTTTGTTTACATTTTTGCGCAAAGCTATTGAAATACAGTATACATGGTTATGTACAATTTACTGAACCTGGTAAAGTATGGCAAACGTTTAGCTCAATGGTTCATAAACTTGCATTCATGAGCTTTTAAAACTAGTTACTGCCACATTGCAACATTTTGAGCAACTACAAAGTGCATACTCGTAACACAAGTTTATTTATAGCAGAAAAAAGAAAGCGGTTAACCGTTTAAGCTTTATGTAACGCGAATAACAAGTCAAACCAGAATTGAACTCCGCAAAGTCACCCCGATGTAATACGTGACAACATTACTCAAGATCACGGCCTTGTGGAGGAACAATAATTATAAATGGACCACTTCATCAAACAATACTTATAATAATAATGGAAGTCGGAAATAATGTGCGCGGCATACTTTCAATAACTAATATTTACAAGCTCTATATCACAGCTTATGTTACATTTTTTTTTGTGCTGAGACTACAAGATATATTTTGAAATCCAAATATTTGTGGGTCCTAATATTTTGCGTCAGGAATATACTTCTAATCTAAAGGACATTATAAGGGACGAAATATTCAGGAATATTGGACATTTACTGACTAGTTCGTAAGGGTCGGTACTCAGTCCTTTAAAATCACCTGCGATACGATTAATAATACAAAAAATATATTTATTTTTCTTATTATTAACAATGGCGTAAGTCGACATACGACGTTTTTGGCACTCAAAAAGTACGCTTTTAAAGAGTATTTTAAGAGCATAATACTCTAATATTTTATCGAAAATTTCAGATATATATTTTATTGTATAACGGAAGAGTATATAAGGATAGATTGAAGCTTTTACTGAGCGAGATAAATATGATAATTGATACAATTAGAATAAAAATAACATTCGTTTACTTAAGTAAACTTATTAGTAGTTGTATAAGACACAAATTGCCATTGATTAGAACATCAAAAGATTGTGCACTGTATTTAAATCTTTTATACTCGCAGGAATCAAACAGACTGAGACATTTCATATTTGCAGCTAAAATAAATATATACATCTCTCTCTTTCTCTGTACTCTTAACTACAGTGAAGAAAGAGATGCTTGATACCAATCAAAGAGCGTGAACCTAGGAAAATTGCCTTACCTACACTCTTCGTAACCTACTTGTTATTGTAAAAGCTTTTAGATTCTACATACATACAAAAATATATATCGATAAAGCAGTAGTACCAACATTCCCAAAACAACATTTTTACTTTTGACGTGACGTCATAAAAAGCCGGTTGCACGCACGAAAAATGTCACGTTCCGTCTGAGGCGAGCGTGGAAAGGCGTTCGGCTTGTGACGCATGTACCTCTCTTTCACTCCATCGGTCGATTACGTTGTCACGTAAAATTAGGGTCCGTAAAACGACTTTACAGACGACCCCCCCCCCCACTAGTGTATTCTTCAGAGGGCTTACCCAGGGCTCCCAACCGTAGGCTGTTATGTAGGATACGTGAGGTTTTTTAGTCGGTAGGAGTCCGGCATAGCATCCATAAAGGATTTTAACTCACGTAAAAATAACACCTTATTTTTTTAAAACGAAATATGGGCACTGTACAGCGCGGTTAAGAATAATAATGATTTGATGCCGGTGACGCATTAACATAAAATATAGTTCAAACACTTACTCGAGACTAGAACTTAATGACTAAATGAATTCTATATTAATGGTAGGAAAATTATTTGGACTTATTATCGCTTCTCTAAAAATAACATATTTTACAACCATGACGCTGTTATGACAAAAACATATTCATAGATTTCGTTTTGTTAATGACTTTATGAATGGCAGACAACTATAATGATCATAAATAATCTCTGATTAGCTCCAAATACTATTTATAGGCACAAAATTTTTCCTTTTCCGCAAAATAAATAAGATTACCGTCATTTGAACGCTAAATTACTACGCAATTCTTATAAAGCTCATAAACAGGAAAATTAAAACATCAGTTACCTTGATAATGACGAAACGACTGCGAGATCCAATGTTATTCATCAAAAAGTTTGTTACAGAAATCTAAATAGGTTTACACAAATATGAACTTTCACAATTATAGATTTAAGAGTGAAAATACAAGAGCATTATATTAATTTTAAATAGTTTAAATCTCGCTCAATAAAAATATCATGATAAGAAATTTGAAATAGGAAGCTATTCGCCAGCGAGAGGCGGTTGAAAGAATGAAAAGAATATACATTGAATCTCAAATTTTTCTTAGGTAATTTAGCTCATAAAAATCAAGAAAATAATTTAGCCATTTACAACAGAAACATCAAGAACCACCAATTAAAACAACAACAAAGCCTAATTTATCCTTTTAGAGTACTTATAACGGCATATTATATGACCATCAACCAATTACTGGTGGGATTAAATTCTCACATCGCCATCTATCCCAATTCTGTCTACGATTCTATCGTTCGACGAACGTTACTCAGACACAATGTACAAAGACAGGTGGCTAGGTGTTCTCATAGAAAGAGCTATTGAAGTGTGTAGTGAGCACATATACGACTGCTTCGTACGTTGACATCATGATCGCTGTGTTTGGTATCTGACGTACTAGCTGTGTGCCTAAGCCCCTGGAAATGTGGAGTTATTATTAGATTGAGTCTTAGATCATCTAACCACAGGATGCGCCTACTTAAGCATTGTTTTCTGCCATTGCACATGACCATTTGGTCTTTTGGCTTTATAAAAAGCACTGTACATCAGTACATCATTTTATATGATTAAACTAGTACATTTCATTGTAGTTGACTGTACAATAAAAATTAACACACAACAGCCGTTACGCGTTTGTCGATTAATACATTTTTAAATGCAATGAAATTTTATATGTCTTTGTGTTTCCCCCTTCACTTGCATGAAAACTGGCAGAATATTTTTGTATGCGGTGGTTCGCAAAGGCTAGTCCCGTGATATATGGTCTAAGGATTGAGTGCATTGAGCTGTTGATTTCATAGGTTATGTCGGTGGTATAGTAAAAACATAAGAAACACAGATTATAAGAACTAAAGACAGATGACGATTACGGAACAAGAAATTGAGGCCAAGAAAGTAAATAAAATTCAAAAGTGAGTACTGCGTACTCTCTAAGAAACTGAGTCTATGGTTTCATTGGTTTTGACATTTTGAAGTTGGAAACCGCCCGCGGTAACCGCAAATGCGGTGTCAGCTTAAAAGCGAATTATGCCGATTTACGATCAATGAGAAATCATTTCTTACATGTGAACAGTTTTCACCACTGTTACTGTACTGACTTTTGGATTTAGGATTTTTTGCTTTCTTGGCTGCACTTTCATGTTTAGTTATATAATCTGTGAAGTAAGTTATCTTCTAACAAACACCGAGCGGACCGCATGCAGTTTGCATCGATGCGAGAGCAGTGTCTATGAGCTTCTACTTCCACGGAGTTTGACCAAATATATTATAATAGTATCACATACAGATAGGCAACTCCCTGCCCCCCACTGACCAAGCATCCCCACCCCCGCCAGTCCTGCGCCACACTGGTCATTATAGTTGGCGGGTGCCGTGAGGGAACATTTGCGTAGCCTTATTGGTCACACGCACCGCACATAATCAAGCTCTGTACGATGACAGAGTTGAAAACGAATCATTTGAATGGAGTTTCTGCCCTGTGCTTTGACAAAAGAACTGCACTGTTAACATGTCACAGTTCACAGTGTAGCACACATTAGAGATAATACAGATGGAAACTTCATGTATGTATGTATGTACATTTTTTTTAACACCTACCCACTACTACGCACACTCGCGCACAAATCAGTATCGAAAACTACTATGAAAATCTCTTGACCTCGTGTCTGTTAACTCTGTGAGCGGTGTCTATGTGTGCGTAGCCTCAGCGAATTTAGTATACAGGTTTCCATCTGTACTATCTAATTTGTGGTAAGTGTGAGTGCTCCGCTTGTAGATGCTCGTAGACACTGCGCACGCACACATGCAAACTGCGCTCGGTGAGTTTGATCGAAGATAACTTATTGTCTTTTTACTATATCAGAGGTTCTCAAAGTTGATTGTGGACTCCGACTCGTCAACTAGGCTGTCTTAGATGAAAGGGGTCGATGTATAACCTTTAAATGGTCAATTTTTATCCCTACTCTACTAATATTATAAACTGTCTGTCTCTCCGTTACGCTTTCACGCCTAATCCGCCATCGCCTATCTAAACCGCTGCAGCGATTTAGATAAAATTTCGTATATAGTTTGAAGAAGGGAAGGACATGGGCTACTTTTGAAATGACTACGCAAAAAGAGGGTAGAGTTTTTACGCAATAACGACTTTTACGTGGACGAAGCCGCGAGGAACATCTATTAATCAATATTTTATTTGTATGGTTTACCTGGTACCCACCTGGTACCTGGGCTCTGAAATATAGGACGGTACATCGACCCTCCACGACTTTTAAAAATAATTTCGCCTAAGACATCCGAAATTTGAGTCTCTGAATTGGAATTTTCTTGTTGACGAGTCGGAGTCCATTCAACTTTGGCAATCACTAAACTGCTGTGTTAGATGCTTACCTATAGACTCCGCGGTATCCTTCCTCCTTCAACACGGTGTGCAATGTCTGCCAGAACTTGCGATACTTGTCGCCTTCCTCTCTAAGTCGTGTTCTTGCTACCTCTGAAAATAAGGAAATATTCTGTTCAGGAATCTTTTACTTCGGCATCGTGCTTTCACTACTTCTACTGATAGGACCACCGATGTCCTGATGCCCCTACTACAAAGGAAATCGTGAAGTTTCCTCTTCATAATATCAGAAAATAAAATTACTCATAAATGTACTCCGATTGACCTGTTCAAGAATCAATGAACTTGCTTAGATGTTTATATGTAGCAGATGTCTAATTTTTAGTTTTTTGTCATGCCTACTTATTATTAAGTTTTCTCTATGACAGTAATCTATACTTATATTATAAAGAGGAAAGATTAGATTGTTTGTGTGTTTGCATACTTTTACTGTTGGAAAGCTACTTTAATCCCCGGTAACATAGGCTATATTATATTCCCGTATTCCCACGTGAACGGGAGCTACGCAGATGAAGCCGCGTGATGTGCGCTAGTAAATTATAATACGGATACATTCGTACTAACAAACTGCCTAACAAATCTAGCAATATATTGTTTTACATAATATTATTGAAACGATTTCAAATATTTTTTGTTTATAGTGAAAAACAGACAAAACATAATATTTATGAGGCGATAGTGAATGAGCAAACTGGTAAGGGTTGACCTCGCCGTACGTATGTCGATCAAATAGAAAACCTTTTAACGAAAGGCGAGGTCAAGACCCTTAACCGGCGTGTGTGTACCTATGTGAAAAATATATGAAAGTTTCTACTTAAAAATTGTATGCCAGGAAAGATCCTGATGAAAGATGGTTTTTGACTTGCTAAGAAGCAAGTCAAAAACCAGTTTCTCAATACCCCATAGAAAAAACACAACTTGGTTTAGACGGGTCTTGAACCCGCGGCCTTTGTATAACAACGACAACACTGCCTTTGTCCAATAATCGTACCTAAACCAGTTGAAATTGTAATCATCTTTTCAGAGTAACCCTTGATAAGCAAAGGCCAAGCGATTCTAGTCCGGTTCGAACCAATTTGTCTTTTCTTACTGTAAATAAACATTTTCTATACTATTGAGCTCTAGAAGTAGTGATTTTTTGTACAAAATGAAATTTGGAATACAGATGTGGATTACTACTACACTTTGTTAGATTTAGGATGATCATTTTGACAGCTCACGCCTATGAAGTACCGTATTTGTTTATACCAAGAATACCTCAAAAAATAGTAGTAGTAGAGCTTCAGCCTTCAGACATTCCAGAACTACCCTGGCAAATTTCCCCCTAAGCGAGGCCGCAGTGGTAGCCGTAGGTCTGTTGGGAGTCCTGGGGTATCCTTACGAGGGCTTACCCGGGGCTCCCAACCGTAGGCTGTTAGATAGGATACCTGTGGTTTTAGTCGGTAGGAGTCCGGCATAGCATTCATGTAGCATTTTCCTCACGTCAAAAAAAAAACCTTGCTAATTTTGATGGACCTCAGATGAATTCCAACACAAACGGATCGTACGTATTAAATGGATTAACTTCCCAATGCTTTCATAGTACATTATATACCTATATCCTATCCATTATGGATAATCATAATTGCCCATTAACGAAAGTGGTATTTTTAATGGATCAAAACGCTATGCAAAGGCCTATAACAATAAAGTGCTAAGTATATATTTGTAGCTAATAATGACGAATATTTGTAACCATTACTAGTATTATGATATCCTATCAGTTAGATAGTCCACCTTGATCCCTATTTGATACTAGTCGTGCCCCATGGTTCAGCTGTGACATATTACGGCACCCGTAGGACACATTGAAACCCAAGACGGCAGCGTGACGTGAGGAATTCACGCACGCCCCCCATTAGAAGCGGGATCACACCCGAAACCCCCCAGGCGAGGCCGCAGTGGCGGCCGTGGGTCTGATGTGAGTGGACATCCTTCCGAGGGCTCACCCGGGGCTCCCAACCATAGGCTGTTGGGCGTTACGTGAGGTTTTTTTAGTCGGTAAGAGTCCGGCATAGCATCCATGATGGATTTTCCCTCACGTTAAAAAAAAAAGGAGACGTTGAACAAATATATGCCCGTATTTACAATAATTTATGCAAATCCGTCAGATTTAATAACATTTATTTATAACAGAAGCGCTCGTGGCCCCGCGGACTCAGTGTGGTGTAAACAATCACTGCAGTAAGCAACATTTACTGTGGCCGGTTACGGATGAGTGACCATCACGTGACCACTTTGTGACACTTATTTAAGAGCGTTTCCGTGCTTCGGAAGGCACGGAAGTCGCTGGTCCCGGTTGCCAGTCGTTAAGCCAAATGGCACGTGCTTCGAAAGGCACTTAAGCCGTTGGTCCCGGTTGCCAGTAAAATGGCAGTCGTTAAGCCAAGTTGAAGAGGCCTTTCTGGACGGCTTGAAAAATTTCAACAGCGGGCAGTCACAACCTGCGCTTGTCCATATCAACTTGGAAATACGGCTCACCACCTATTACGTGAGACAATTTATAAAAAAGGTGAAAGTTGGGCATATAATATGCCTCTGCCTGCCCCTTTGGGAATGAAAGGCGTGATCATATGATATTTATCACTGCTCGGTTCTCTTGGGTAGTAACATGATGATGAAAGAATTATTCTTAAAATCGGTTAAAAATTTCCAGACATTATCTGTTATAGACAATAAAAATTTTCCTCTTCATAACATCAGTGTAGATTAGCGACATCAAATGGCGCATCGCTGAAAACCTGCAATCGATCATCTCGTTTCCAAAACGGTTGTATATCAAAATTGTTGGCACAAATACTTCGAACCACAGTCTAATAATAAATTCGTGTACCTATTGCTATTGATTATCAAGATAAACAAGCTCAGATTGGCCGGCGGAACAATGATATTGCCCCTATGCGCGCTGGTTATAAATAGACGTTCAGCGAATGTTGAATGGCGCTGCGGCTTGAGAATTGAGATGATAAATGATCGCGATTGCGAAATGATATGCGGTGAGATGTGATAAGTGCTTATGTTGCAAGCATTCACGTTTTTATTGCCTAAGAACGATATGGATTCACAATTTGCAGATAGCGAAAGGGAGAGATTTCCTATGAGCAGGGTGTCAACTTCATTGTCATTTTTGCGTAATCCGTTCAGGATTAGAGAGATATAATTTGTATAATTTAATAATGCCAGTATAGAACGAAATGAGACGAGAACGAACCGAGTCATGAATTTTACTATAATAGTTGTCAAACAAATAAACCCCCCCCCCACCCCGCAGTGGTAGCCGTAGGCCTAGGAGTCCGGCATAGCATTCCTGTAGGACTTTCCTCACGTTAAAAAAATTGTTAACTGATATTTTGAACAGGTTAATTGTTATTAAAATAGCATACCTAGCTCTCTCCCTGATAAACTATGGCCACAAACAGAGTAGGTCCGGTAAGACCAAATTAGTGATACCTAATTATGTTAACCCGGCGTCAGCATGGTAGAAAATAGGTAGAGCAACTGCATGGTGGGTCATAATTACCCGATTGTAAACCATTGCCGATTTTTACCATTTCAATGACATTTAGAGCAAATTTGTGTTTATCTTGACGAATAGTTATTAAATTATAATATTTTGGAGATAAAATAAAAAAAAAGTTTTTCTGTGGATCTTTTTATGTATTCAAGGAATCAGAATAAAATTTACTACAAAAAAATCAACTTCTAGAAACTTACTAATAAAATAACAAAAAATGACTAATTAACACTTGTTTTTAACTTTTTGGAATCACAAATGTCAGATATTTAAGAAAATATATGTAAAAATTATAAAGAATCTTAGCGTTAATCACTATTAGCACCCTCATCTGCGCAACCGCCACAGAAAGAAATTATGTGTACAGGGCAGATGATTTTGTTGCATCTTTGAAAGGTATTGGTAGTTTTCCTGTCTTTTATAGTGGGGTTTAACTGGCATTTGTTTACGAACACCACGGCATTTAGCAGGGGGCTCCTATGATGTTTCTTGCCAACGGGATAATCTTCTTCGTATTCTGAAGAATTTTTACCTTCTTCCGAGCCGCTTACTTCTAATATTGACAGAATTCGCTGCCTTTCGCGTTTCTCTTTACTCATTATTCAAATATAACCTAAAAATAACAAAATATAATGCAGTCCATAATGACGGTACAAATAAATAAACGAAATAATCAAATAATGAACTCAACGTAATTGGCACGAAATGGTATCATCGAATGTATAGTTGGGTCATATTTACCTTTTTGTTGTTTGACCGCGTCTATCTTCCTGCGCAGGCGCACACCGTCTTAGTTGACATAAGAAACGAGAGAGGCTGGGCAATAACTGCAGCTACTGAGAAGCGTGGTAACATTACACTATTATTTTCATAAATACCCGCATTTAAAAACATCACGGGTCATTATGACCCAACCTAGCAGACGCCGGGTTAAAGACGCCACTTACATTAAAACAACTTTTTACTGCCTACCGCCTAACCACTCATGAGCGTTGTGAACGAGTACTCATCGTATCCGCGTAAGATTTGAAAAACTCGTGATTGAGTCACAAGGCGTATTATAAATTACATATCTAAAGCCACGGATATAGATATACTTTCTAACATTATATTTTTCTAACGTCGTAAATAAGTTACGATGTTGGAAAAAAAAGTAAAATTTACCTTTTTTTGCATTGGTTAAAGATACAAGATCGAGAATGTTCTATTATGAGTACGGTATTGGACACAATGGACACATTTAATATATCAAACCATAAGAAAACCTTAAAATCATCTTTCCTCTGCATTAGTCATAGTCTTTATCTTGCCCTTGTCCCAATTTATTTAGAGTCGGCACAATGTCTTCTTCCTCCATTCCTCCCTATCACCCGTCGCACATAGAGGTATTTGGTCGATTTAGGCGGCCAAAATTATTTTAATGCGTAATTGGTTTCTAAACAAGGTAAATAAACCATTAAAATACAAATTTATTTTAATAATACTATATTTTCCAAAAAAAAGTCACTAGTGACTTCATCAAAGAGTGATGAAGAAACTTAGAATTATAATTCAAAATTTCTTCATCGCTCTTTGATGAATTTTAAGATAAAAAACAATTCAATTTGATATTATTATTATTTGATTTGATTATTATTATATTTTTTTTAATAATTTGATTTTTAATTTTGATAAAGGCCTAACGTAACATCCATTAGTGACTGTAACTGAGCTTTGGCACTGGTAATCTTTACCGTACACGATTCTTGAGGTAAATAACATTTTCTTCTTGGCTTTTTCGATAGCACGGAAAATTTTCTTATTGGTCTTTCTTATAATTTCTTACCGTCCTTGTGTCAAATCAACATCTATAAACATTTGCAAAGCTTGTATTGGTGTCAAAGAGGGCTGCTCTTTACTGGATTGCGTATGCAAAAACGCCTTTCCATATTTAGTTGCTCGTGTTTAGGTGCTAGTGATATATTTTAGTACACTTGATGCACCATTGTTACCGGATTTTCCCAGTCCTACTTTCACAGGATGTATTACAATCTCCTTTACAAAGTTAGGATGCAGTTCTTCAGTCTTTCGCCTTATGCTTCTTTCACTTGCGTCTCTGAACGACTTGGATGGTCGACCTGATCTTTTTTGTGAAGTTCCAACAACAGGTATTTCAAAAGTGCCCTTTTAATTAAGTTCAATCAATCAAATCAGCCTATAGCAGTTCACTGCTGGACGTTGGCCTCTCCCAAATTGAGCCACAACACAAAATTAAGTTTTATTTTATAAAATTGTCTTCCTTATATATATTATTGTTCATTTCTGATTTGAAATGGGCAAAACCACGTTTCAAATTAAGAATTTGGTCGTTAAGGTAACCCTCACATGATAAAAGTTTATCTTTTAAATAGTTTAATTTGGCATCTAAAGTAGACAAATTTTCTTTCTTCATGAGGTCAAATATTATAAGTATTGTAGAGTCACAACTCTTACTTCTGATGCACCCTCTGAACCTAAAACAAATATACACTATGTAGAAAGCTGCTAATAAATATTTCCTATTTTAGACGAGATTTAGCTGAATGTCTTTAATCCCTCAAAAGTGTAATTATCCGGACGTTTCCGGAGATGTTTTTCATTGCATTTACTAAAACAAGAATCAGATAATGACCTTTAATAAAAATTACAGCCGGATCTACCCCGATACATAAACAAAAACACTAGCAAAGAAAAAATATTAAAATAAATTATGGTATGAAAACGAGTTTTTTTACATTACAAACAAAAATGTAGTTTGAAAGTTTATCATAATTTTATTTATGTATTTTGTAAGTCTCTTACCTTGTCTATCTGACTCCATCACTCTCAATTCGTAAGAAGTACTTGAGAATATAAAAATACACTTTGAAAATTTCATGTTTAAAAATGTGCCGACAACAGAAAAGTAAACTAGTTGTAACGGTCAAATTGCGACTGATGCTACAGGGATGGGGTGCGCGGTATGAAATAATTTAATCATGGGTATAGTGCCCGGGTTCATACTTTATTCGTGGAACTCGTTTTTATGAATGTATTAGTGTTTTTGATAATGGGACTTTTGGCCGCGTAGATCGTGCAAATACCTCTATGTGTGTCGTCTCATTATTCACTCCTTTCACATTCATATCATTCTTTACACCATCTTTTCGTTGTTCGTTCATCCTTCAATATTCAAATTCATAGCTCATAACGTTACAAAACTTTAATCCCTTCTAATTACACGCCAGTACCAAGACAGACGATTTCCTCTCATTTTTCAAGTAAATCTGGATGACTTTCTGATATTAAACAGTTTTATCAATGAGGCTGTTTAGCTGCCGTATATCCAAGATTTCGTTCGTAGTACACCGAAGAGATTTATCATCGAAGGACTTCATACAAAAATACTAGGCAAGATCCCTGTGGAACGCCTGTATGAACCTCCCAAAAATCGAAGACCAAGGAGACGGCTCGAATGTGGCGCTCGATTAGGAAACCGGCAAAAATCACTTGCAAAATGAAAGGAATACGTATTTAATCATAAAGGCAGATGAATGTTGACAACTTGTCAAGGAATGACTTATGGTAGAGTCTATCGAAAGCTTTGGCGAAATCAAGACTAATAAGTGACAAAATTCTAAGCAGCAAGTACCATGCTGTAAATTCAGCCCTTCTTAGCGTAGTAGTCTTAAAGGACAAAAATGTGTTTGAATACATCTATACTTATAATAAATCTGTAGAAGTGAAAATTCTGTACATTCAAAATATCAAAAAAATAAATAGCAGGGCGTGTTACTAAACCGACACCGAACCCAAAAATGTGATTTAAAAAAATTTTGTCTGTCTGTCTGTCTGTTTGTTCAGGCATCACGCAAAAACTACCGGTTCGATTACGATGAAACTTAGTATAATTATTCTTTAATAGCCTGGGCACCACACTGGGTACTTTTTATCCCGGAAAAGTATATAGAATTCAAACCAAACTTAATTTTGCGGTTCGATCCTTAGACCCAAAGTTATTATCAATTATTACTTAAACGGTTAATGGTACGATGATGAAACTAAGCATGAGCGTTGTTTGTTACAATTTGAAAAAAGTAATTTTAACATTTTTGCAAATTCCACCTTCAAAGGTATAAAAAAGGAGGGTAAAGTTTGTATGGGACAACGTGATTCCATGATCCGATCTACTTAAAATTTGGCATATAGCATTATTAACATAATTTATGGAAGACGTGTTTCGTATTTTATTGAAATTTATACTATAACGAGCTAAAAAGGGAATGTAAATTATTTTGGGGCTGATTTTCTTCGTAGTTGATATCAATACTCCTTAAATACTCTTATTTTATACCTAAATTACTTTTTATTTTGACACATAATTTGTGAAAGTTCAATACAATTGACGTTTTCATTTATGTTTTATTTCAAACTTGAAACAGATGATTTTAGACTCAGTAAGTCTTTGTAAAATACGGGAATGGTCTCTACGTAGACTACATTCGACAGGACTGAAAAGAGCCATTACAATGAACATGAACGCTCAGCTGATGAAATTTACATTGTTATTACGTTACCAGGTCTTGGTTGGACCATCTGTATTAGGAGGACAAAGCCTACAGTAGTTCGGTTTGTCCAAAGGTCGTAGGCTGGGACTACCTGAAGAAGGAACTAAGAGAAGTTGTGTCAAGTAGTCGTTTAGCCATTGAATTAAGAAATGTATTTAATAAATAAATTTACTTAGCTCATATTATTATGCATTATGAATTTGTTAATCAGAAATCTATCTAACTAGGTATTATTATAAATGCGAATGTTTGTGAGTGTGGATGTTTGTTACTCTTTCACGCTATAACGGCTGAACGGATCTGGCTGAAATTTGGTGCCTATAGAGATATGTTATAGTCTAGGAACAAAATTTCACGCAGGCAAAGCTTGAAATGGAAATTCAACATTTTAAAAATTCAACCTAATGGTCCAAAAGGCAAAAAGGTAATACCAACGGGAATACTCGCGACAGAAACCACGCGATAAGAATAGAAGCGACGGGGGACCTTTCTATTTCTCTCTCTCTTACGCAAACGAAGTTGCGCGGGTCAGCTAGTACATATAATAAAACTAAAGTGTGTGTATGCAGAATAATGCCGAAGTATATGAACTTATCTATTTCAAGTTCAACATTTGCATCACAAGTGTCAAACAGCGACGAAGCTGAGTGCAGAGTGTTCATGAATGACATGATCGTTGAAAAGGTTAATAAAAAGAAAATAAACGAAGTCATAAATAAGTCTTAGCTATTGATGCGCTTGCTGACTATAAATTTTTAAAAGATTATCTTTTCTTTTTAATTTAAAAGCTCATAATTATTTAATTATTATCAAGATACAATAATATATTTCAAGAGAATTTATATTTTATACTTATAGAAATACATTTTCTTTTCAGCTAATGATAAATGACATTATATTTTTGACGTAAGTAATTAAAACCAAAAACGTCAACCGGATATTATTAGGTACCTACTTGTTTTTTAAGAGGGCTAACATATTTCGCGCCACATATTGCTCAGAAACCATACTTTTCATTGCATTTAAAGTCATTAAATATTTTTCGTAGCAGCATGGTATTCACTAACATACTTAGTAAATTTTGCTCTCTAAATGTTTCATAAAACATATTTTACCTAACAACGGATTACATATGGTTAATATCAAGGAAAGTGAAACAGGTTTTTCAAATCATACGATTTGCATAGATTTCGATGCTTAAATTCATGTCAAATTACTGAGAAATTTAATAAACAAGGGATACGAAGCAATTGCAAAGGGCGTTGGCTATCTGTTTGTAGAATAACCTGATATCAGGTAGGTTCCTTTTTTTAGAGAAAAATGACTGTAAAGTTTGCTCAAATACTGAGAAATTTCACCAAAATAAAGTAGTCTTTTCACCAGCTTCTGTAGTTTAAATCATTATGATAATTATGTAATATTATGTCAGAACTTCTCCTTTGACAATAAAAATATTTATTTTTAAGTAACTAGATACAGATTTTTTTTTACAAAGTATTTTGTGAACCTCTATAAATGCAGATACGCGAACAAATACGATTTAGTACCGCCGAGAGGCTCTCAGAGAGTGGTCATGTCGCTCGATGTTCCATTTTTGAATACGTAAAAATTAACAAAAATAGTCTAATTCTAGCGTGACCACACAATCTTAGTACTTTGTGACGTATAATATAATATATATAAATATTTATGGTCGATATACAACGTGAACTTTTGTATAGTGCAAAGCTCAGACACCCCGACTAGAGTTTCGCTTCAAAATACTGTATAAAAAAAATTAAATGAAACTAACGAAAACTGACCAAGTTATAAGCTTTTACAGTTGCACTATTTTCTTCACGAACAGCGTAGGTGTAGGTATTATACGCAAGGCAGGTAGTCACTATTTGTGTGGTATTGATAATAACATATTAACACACCATTTTCATAAGTGGTAATTATGGAACACCTGTGAGGAACCAGACCAGGATTGGGACGGCTATAAAGCCGCTAAAGCAAAACACAAGTAGCGACTGAGATACAAAAGTACCAAGTCTTGGAGAAACCTCTGATATAGTCAGACTAATACTAGCCAAACAAGGGACAGAACTGTCCGTATCTATAAAGAAACCTGACGGCGCGGCGGTCTGACCCACACATGAAAAGAATTATTTATACTGTTGATTGATGGCACTTGGTGGAACCTTTCGGCATTTTCAAAGGCAAATTAACATTATATAATGACCACTAAATCACTTAATTACTCGAAAACAATAAATTAATAACATATAAATTACCACTACATCATTCTACTAACGTTAACTATCATGAAAAGAAGCCGAGAGTATTTTGATACAAACGCACTTCCCAGAATGCCAATTGCTGCAGACACTCATGTGGCTGGTGGAAAACGTATCCACAGAAGAAGTCCAGTGGGAGCTCGCAAGACCTGTTCTAATCTATTCTGTCAACTTACAAAAAACTGAATGGGTAATTAACAGCTTCAAGTCCTTCAAATCTCCAGGACAGGATGAAGTCTTCCCTGCAGTGATAAAATGGGGGAGGACACAAGTTGATATTGTCAGTTACATAGTATCTATACGCCAGACAATGAATGGGACTGTGACCCAGACTGTGGAGAGAGGTCTAAGTGATCTTTATATCAAAACCCGGTAAAGGGATTATGTTTGTGATTCAGACCTCTGGTTATACAGACCGATAAGCCCTTCGTCTTTCCTGCTAAAAACTCTGGAAAGATTGTGTGACAGAGACAATCGAGGGCCGGCCCTTCAAAATAAACCACTGCATTCCAACCAACGCGCATAATGCCCCCGGCAAGTCTACAGACTCAGCACTACATGCAGTGGTACACAAAATAGAAGAGGTCATCCAGAATCAATCAATCAATGTGCCTCGGCACTTTCATAAACATAGAGGGAGCTTTCGACAGAAGAAGCATAACTACGGCACTGGCAAAACACCGAGTATACACGGTAGTCAGTGAATGGATAGATAGCATGCTAAAGAAACTTATTTTAAAGCTACAGACAAGCAGAAACCAGTGCGCAGCCATGGCCGAAGGTTGTCAACAAGGGGTCGTGGTCTCACCACTGCTAAAGAACCTTGTTGTAGACGACCTAATAACCAATCAATCAATCAATTTAACCTAGAACAGTCCCTATATACATGGATGTGGAACAAGCCATAGCAGATGGTAAAATTAAATTATGGAGAAAAACGGATTTGTTTACAAAGCATGACTGGTATTTTAAAATCCAAGACCAACTTCAAATCAAGTGAGAAGCTGCGTTTATTTTATCTTCTAGTGATCTTGTGTATATAATAAATATTTTTAATGAATTGTATTAAAATTACTTTCAGTCAAGCCAACATTTATCGATTTGCGGTGTAGACTGAACACTAATTTGCCCATAAGCACAGTAAATATTTCGAAAGACGGCGAAGTTTGGACTACGAGGATGAAACCTAAATTGTTAAATATTTACGACTAATGTCTGTTGCCCAAAATAATTGAGCCCAGAAAGAGCCGATAAAATAAAATAAAATAAAATTTATTCCCTTTGAAATTAAAAAAAAAAATAGGTTTGTCAACATTTTTGTGACTCTACTGGGGGTTGGGAAATGCTACAAACTGAGAAGAACACCCCAAGAAACTCAGTTCGGTCCCTCCCAAAATTCATCTTAGTAGGTATCTAATAATCGATCAATGCCGATACGAAATGGCTTTTTCTTGGCGGTGTGCATTGCTATGCACATACCTCTTAATTAGTATTTGGTTGTTGTAAATGAAAAACACCTACTATCAATTAAAATTTGATTTATATCCCATAGCTCAAGTTTATAACTTAGTTAGGGCTAGATGATGTTGTGTGAGAATATCCAACAATATTTATTGATTAGTTATTAAAAATATTTTAATGTTCCTGCCAGCACTGAATCGGCAGCAAAACATCGGACCATGCCAAGCGCCTGCGCGTTTTAAACTATGTGTATTGTCAAATTTAAATATTTATAGTGTAAAATAGAATATTGTCCATTACTTTCTACAATTTTCGTATATTTAGATACTTTAAAAATAAACTAATGGACCGTTATCATGTATGTGTGTATTATATACTATACTATCTTCACGCCAAATCCCTTGCGGGGTAGGCAGAAAGAACCGAGCGCCACACGGCACGCTCCACACACACCTCACTTGCTTCTTCAACTTTCATTTTTCTTTTCATACATGCACGTCGGTTCCTTCGGTTCGGAATTTCTAATTGCAATATTGATTAGGTAAATAAATGTTAACTTTATTAATTTTATGATGTCAGTGTCTATCACTACTTAATATCAATCAATTTGCAATAAAAAAATCAAAAATTATTAACTAATATTACTAACATAAAAATTAAATTAAAAGATTGAACGCTTAGACTAAGAATATGACACCGGTAATACATCAAGGAAAACAAAAGTATCAAACTTGTTGGTAGCAACAATTGGCACTATACGGCTATGTGCGCCGCGCCGCGCTGATTTTTTACGATCGTAAAGAAATTTGAAAACCGAATTTACGCTCTTAACAAAGGAATAATTTCACAAAAATGTCTAGCTACGTCATTAATCTGTTAAACAGTGTCGAACTGTAGACAGTTAGCAAATCTTAGATAAGATGTGACACACATTAAGTACACGATAAAAATATAACGTAGGTATGTTAATGACCTATTATATTTTTATTATCTTTTTATTCATAATTAATTTTTGTTTCTATGGAAATTTCTCTGCCTGCGTCAATAGTCTAACATTCTACATCTACATTTTTTTTATGTCATACACCACTTTTTTTACAAGTTGTTAATAGATTGGCTATAATCATTCGGCAGGATGTCCTAAAGTGGACTAATGATTTAACCTTCACAAGGTGTCATCATAGGACCATTGCATTTTTAATTTGTTGCTGATAGTGGCAGCAGGCTTTAGTCTCTAGTGTGCTAAAAGAGAAGTAATATATCTTGGAATTTAGAAGTGACTTTTTACACAAGACGACATTTTTTTAACATGTGGAAATACTCATGGATAATAGGACGGATGCCTATAGGCTAAAACTACACGGTGACCTACAACTGTCTATCTACAACCGGAGTCCCGAGTAAGCCTTTGGGAGTATGTTCCAGGATTCCCGAAAATTTTATCTACCACCATGGTCCTGCCTATGGTTTCAAGTGCTATTCCACGTCTTTGGGGGTTAGTTCTGGTGTGACGAACCTAAACAAAAGTAGAATAAATATCAATGCTCACCATGTGGATATGCAATACATGACGCAACTGTCTTCGAGAAAGCTCCAGCTGCCATGAACTCTAAGAAATCCCTTGGAGATCGCTGATCACTGGGCATTCCGTCCACACTTCTGGCTGCCATCAGTCTGGCCTTGACACCTTCGTATAACACGAAGTGTACTACAGTCTCACTGATACCCATGTATGATGCTGTGATACCTTTGTAGAACCCCCTTATGCCCTGAAAAGGAAAATTATTCTTGTTTATGGAGAATTCTGTCAAAAGATCAGGTAAAATCGTGTATGTGTGTAGGAATAACGCTATGAAAATTTAATGGTAGCTCAAAAGTTCGAGTTCGTTTGCATCGTCATCGACATTTACGATCCCGATTTTAATTTGGGACCCATGTCTTTCAAATGTTCTTGAAATACTCACAAAGCGACAAGATTGAAAAAGTCACATGTATAAACAATATTGGCACGATATGACTTCAGTTTCCTATAGGATACGATATTGGGTACCAGATTAAAATTCGCGACCAAATCTATAATATTTCGAGCACCCATTAAATTTTCGAAGCGATGTGTTCACGAACTGTTAAATGGACATTATAAACTAAAAGAAAAGTGAGTTCAAATACCGTTTTAGCATAAATCCTCTTAATACATTCCAATGCTGTCACATTTTGCCCATCCAATTGCAGTCTTGTCTTAACGAACCAGATAGGATTTGTCATGGTACAGGACACGAATCCTGTAACATTACGGAACTTTTAGTTAAGTATATTTAACAAACGTCGAGTCGTGACGGGAGAAAAGCTATTCTATACGAAGTAGATGGCGTTCAAGGTTCCGAAATTCTATTACTGGGATTTCATGGGAGCATATTCCAGAGATAAAAAGTAGCCTATTTCACACTACAATCTATCCCAGCCAGATCCGTTCAGCCCTTAGAGCGTGATGAGTAACAATTATACAATCATCTTCAGAAACTCTCACATTTTTAATAGGATACCGCAGCAAGTACTTTAGTAGGAGACTGCAGTGCAAGTATACAGTCGCCTGATCGAAAGTGGTTACCGAAAGCCTACGGACGATATGCCAAAGATGTTACATTCCGGCTTGTCGCGTGAAACGGACAGAAAAAGGCAGTGCCTAACTGCGGTAGAAATTTATCAAGCTGGTCCAAATGCCTTCAACTTGGCATAACGACTTCCATGTTGCTCGCATCCAGGCCCAAGGGCTCAACATGCCGTAAAAGGAAATGCCATGTGACATCATGTTCCTGATCTCATCCATAAACGCATCAAATGATCATCTATCTGGATGATCATTCGAGGCATGCTTAACATGGTGATCGTTTACAGAGTTGCACTAACTATTAAGTATACGTATGTGATCTTTTGAACACGATGGGGCCTTACCGAGATCTTTGCGACCCAGGCCAGCTTCACCAGCAAGTTGTGCATATGCTCACTAATGGACGAGGTATCTTTGCGACCCAGGCCAGCTTCACCAGCAAGTTGTGCATATGCTCACTAATGGACGAGGTCAAAGGGAAAAGATTGATACTAGAAACTAAACTCTGTACCAACCTGTCCATTCAGAGAGGTACATAAGACCAATCTTCTAAAATGACTGCATGAAAATGAATTAATTGAGACTGAGAGCGGTCTATATCCATCAGTGGACTGTGATACGCTGATTCATTGATTGATGTATATGAATGTGATGTTTTGACAAAAACTGGTTATTACCTGCAGCACTTGCCGCGGACAGATGCACGATAGGAGTGTCCGGTGATATGTTTTGATTCAATATCGCCTTAGCTTGTGAGTACGTGCAAAAATATATGGCTCTTGAAGGCGCTACACCAACTATATTCGGTCCCAAACCTTTAAACAACGCTCTGGGTCCCTCATTCTGAACTATATGCCTGCAATAACAATCTCGTGTCAGTAATTCACCTTTGTACTGATAAATAAATTGGTTCCAAGTATGACGTAAATGGACGTATCTTCAATGAGATAAAACTTTTATGTCGACATATGGCTATTTATACAAACTGTAGTTAAGGTCGAATCGTAACCTCGAGAGAGTTTAACTTCGAATCTGTGTGTTGCGAAGCTAGATAATGCTATATCTAAGACTAGCTAATGCCCGCAACTGCGTACGAGTTAAGGCATCCGCTATTTAATAGGATTTTTGTGCCCGATTTCGTTTTCTCTAACACAAAGTAGCCTAAGTGATTCCCTGTAACATCAGCTATTTGCCAGCGAAAATTCCGCCAAAATAGGTCCAAACGTTTTTTTTTGTACTTTGGTTACAGGCTAGTTATTATATTTAGTTCAAAGTACTGTTACTTGGACATGACAACAATAAGATAGGTCAATTTTACCTATTTGCAATAGATATTAAATCATCTTCACTAATACGAAAGGTACAGCTAACATATCAACCGGTACACGGTGGGGGCGCTAATCTGCAAACAGTGCGCACCAATGGCGCCCCGATCGCGAATATGTAACACGCTCTACTCTCATGACACTTGAGTATCATACCTCTTATCTTATAAAAACGTCTGATAACCGGGCCATTTGGAAACGATTCCAATTCTTCTGTTTACTGGGGTTATTTTAGGTATTTGCTGAAACCGACTGTGTCTTCGCTTTTAGACTATCTTTCCATGTTTACTAAGCATGTTGTTTGTTATATCACTGTAATATTGCGGTTGACGTACTTGTGGGAGATAAATAAGGTGGTCTCTCTAACGCCACGGTGGCTTTACGCCAAAACAACAATGCACACACGAATACAAACTCTATAAACTGAACTAGGAGTGTATTTACGGCCGTAGTGAAGTTTTATTTGTACTCAAAACTCTATAAATTACAATTTACATAAGCACATAAAGAGAACAGATTTGTTTGTTTGTAATTAATAAACTCTAAATCTAAGTAACCGATTTCGAAAACTCTTTCACCGTTAAATTATTCTAAAGTAGCATGCTCCAAGCGCTCTACGGAGCGCCTACGGTCGGGCGGCCTCTGCCCCAAAAACAGCCGCTGCGACATCTGCAGCGGTTAGAGTGCGCAGAGTGCTGGAGGGGCGTACTACACTGTATCTTATGAGTCGGCGTGCCTGATAGCAAGGAGCCTCCTATGTGAACTCGAGGCTGTCGTACAGCAGATATATGCTGAGGGCGCTTTGCAGCGACTAAACGGATGCCGAATGTTTCTGAGGAGACTGATCGCTGAAGAAAACCGGCTCGCTTCTGGAAGTTGTTGTAGAGAATCTGCAAGTCCGCTGCTCGTGGGGGCTGTCCGGCAAGTTTTACGGCTGTGTTCTCTACGGCTGTACTACTTCACACAAATTATCACAGGTTATAGCTGTTTTGCCATGACCTGTGACTTCTTGTGGAAGTTTGCGGGTGTAGGCCGAATCCCATGTGCCGTCATTGCCCTAGCTCTAGCAAGTCGCGATGCGTAGTGCCCTAATGGGTACCGTAAGAAACATACTTGTAGCTACCGGCCGAGATGAAAGCAATGGCCGACAGCAGTCTATTTTGAGTTACTGTTGCCTCGTTCGCCAGCGAGTTAATGGCGGTCAAGAGAGATGAAGCGGGTGGTAAAAAAAGCTGGGTCTTACCTGATGCATTGTATAAGGCTCATCCTTGACGGTGTTCTAGCGTGTCCTGCCCGCGCAAACTGCTGCACCTGACAATTGTATGACATCAGCATTCGATCTGCTTGCTTGCTGTATGCGAACATAGCGCCCATCGTTCGTCGGTAGCCCCATTTGGCCTCCTGCATATTGAGGGCCCAAATTACAACCATCGCTTGTGTAAGCTTATGTCCGTACCATGGCACTGTTTACGAATTCTTTTCTCACTGGACCAATGAAACAGAAAATTCGCGGACTTCTATGATTGGTCGAAGAATTTTGTGTATAATCAGTGCCATGCTACGGGGATAGGAATAAGGAATGACAATTGGAAAGTCGAATCACAAAAATAAAAATTTGCAAATAAAACACATTGAAGTCCCATAGGTACTAAAAAGGGGGCTTCTTATTTGACTAAAAGCTGACATCAAACGTGTAAGAACCTCTATTTGCACACTAACACTAATGCACTACTACATTTATATGTGTATGGATTTACTAGTCTACATAAACATAAGTAAAAAGCAAATATGTGGTTGCTTTACACAAGTGATGGAAACAAATAGACCTATGCTGATATTTTAGGGCCAATGTTTCCATACTGCCAGCTTCGAAGGTAGATTTACACTTAAGTTTAAAAGGCACAAAAGAGTGCAAAATTAAGGATTCCACTGAAATATTTATATTACTTATGACAAACTGGTAACCTTGTTGAAAAATAGCTTTTTTTTTTCTTTTTTCTAGTGACGTTTGACAATTTAGCCAGCGCCATTTCAAGACGGTTTTGACACGCCTGTACAGTCAGCATCATCTGCCAGGTGCACCACATGCAGGTGCCACTCTCTACATACACAATCTCATAAAAATGACGTGCTACAATTTCAATAATCGTTTACGTAATATAAAAAACGTTTCAATACTTAAAATGTCATTAAATTTTATCGGAATGTAATCGACAATAGGCTCACCACCTACTTATCCTATTACGTTGGATAAAAATAAATTATGAAATGTGGGTGCATAGTATACACATAGTAGACGAAGTATGCATGCCGGACTCGCACACTGAGGGTTCCGTACCAAAAGCTGCGTTATAATTACGTTTGTTGTATGACAGACAGACGGACAGCGAATAGGGTCCCGTTTTCACCCTGTGGATAGGGAACTCTAAAAATATCTCTATTGTATCCCTCACGTTTCATTTATCTTTTAACTGTTCTAACTCCTTCAATCTATCTACAATGCCTGATAAGGACAACGAATAAAATGAAAAATGAGTATAGACTCAACCGAGATTTCACACTAAGATGAGAATGATCGATGTCAAAAATACAGGCCGTTAAACTCTGAACTCATGCTCGCCACGATTTTACATGTATCTTTTGTTTCCAAGTTCACCTCAACCGGCACCGTGATAATAAGTGATTGTACTGGCATGGTGTTTATACATGTGTATATTGCGCAGATCAATCAAATTGCGGAAAATAACTAAGTAATCATGTCTGAAGGAAGTCTTACGGCGCGGCGATGATTAATTTGAGGCAACTTGGGCTATCTTTGTCCCATTTCTGTCAGTAAACAAGTGTGACAATGCGAATTTGACTGTCAAAAGATATGAAAAACGATTGATTACCTACAATGTATTGATATTTTCAGAAAAAATATGTAGGTAGGTGTATAATGGCGTGGAGACCCGGATAACAATATTCAAAAACAACGCTCTTAAACCTTCAAAGTTCTACCTGGATTTGGAGATGTAAATGGCTATTGTTCTAGCTAGGGTTTTTATTTTCAGCATTATTCGAAGCGCCTGACAGGGCCAGCTGATCTCCCGCTCTCTCAACTCCGCAAAGGCGACAGCAATCAGATACTTGCAGGTGAGATTGGCTTGGACCCGAAAACGTACCTTGGTAGATCCCGATCACCGAGGGAGCAACGGTACACTCAAGCAAGGTTTAGACTGGAATCCCTGAAGAAGTAAAGTCGCCGAAACAAACCTGACAGTGGACTGTCTCTGCCGAAGCGAAGAAGAGAAGGCCAACAAGAAAACCTGGAGTAAAATCCCGTGAGAAGCCTACTAAAATGGAATTATGGTAAACTGGAAGCCTTCTGCCCTATTTTGGGGATATAGACAAAGTTATTCAATAAATCATTAGACAAATATGTTGGAGAGAACAGTACTGTTCGATAAGGCAGGATCAAATTATACAGCAAACGCATATGAAATTATAGATAGATCGACGAGAGAAAGTGTACTAAGCAAAGTATGCAGTTCATTAGCCAACAAATGCATACTGAATCTCAACTTGGTATGCATAATTCTCCATTTAGAATATGTAACCTTGAACATAGCTGGCTTTAAACGCATGACATTGTACAAGGTCATTATCTCGAATGGACTACGCAGTACATTTTAACATTACCGTGTTACGTTAAATCGCAATTGCTTCAACTATACTTATTATCCTTAATTAAAAAGAATATAATAAAACTCCATTTGATGTGTATCTTTCAAGTGTCTTCATTACATTTGACGGAAAGCTAATTGGCTGGAATGGTAGCATATCTTAGATTTCATGCTGTTTTAGTAAAAAAAAATACAAAAATAAAACCGACTTCAAACAAAAACTGAAAAATAAAATTTACATAGCACAAATAATGTCATATGTACTTTCATTTAGCAGATGTTATTAAATGTAAAATTGAAGTCGGCGCCAAGTAAACCCATAGCTTTTGGTCTGTCCACTCTGTACTATTAATGCAAAGACTTCTATATAAACTGAGGTAGACGCGCCGTACTCTAACAAACGACATTTCAAAAGCAATCCTCAAATACACACATTAATAAGACTACACTCACTTATAAATATTTTTTTTACGTAATTGTCACCACACACAATAGCAATATACGAATAGAAAAAGAGTAAAAGAGAAGGCGTATGGACTCCGATTGCAAATCGAGCACCTACTTTCGAAGTTTTGACTCACAACAGTGCGAGCAACGCTGCTAATTAGCTCAGTTTATAGGTTTCAAAAATCGGTGCGTAGGGCATGTCTACCTCAGTTTATATAGAAGTCTTTGTATTAATGGTACCGTCTTCAATACAATATTTAATGAAATTTGATACATTAAAATACATATTACTTAGTGTTAAGTATATTTTTCAGTTTTTGTTTGAAGTCGGTTTTATTTTGTTAAAAAAAATTATTTCACTATTTTAAGGGACGGATGGACTGAAAAATCTATCTATTTTGGTGTAAAGTTCTCATCAATACAAATCCATCAAGCCCAAACACAAGGTAACTGCTGTAAATTGTTAAGGAATTCCCATGACTGTCTTTCGACTCTATCATCAGATCGACTCCAGACCTTCACTAAATTGTAATACATTAAAGCACTTAATTAAAAAGATAACAAACGCACTAGTTGTCTTTACAATTTTCGGTAGTTGCCCTCGATTTCTCCTGGATCCCATCATCATCAGATCCTGACCTGGTGAAAATGGGACCACCTCAGAAATCAACCCTATTCAACAAAAGAAAAAAAATGAAACGTGTCTAAAATTGACCTAAATAGAGTCAAAAGATAAACCAGTAAATTTCCAAGAACTTGTATTTGAGGACATTGTGCGTATTTGATAACAATTTCTAAAATTATATAATTATGACCTCTTTAGAGAAACTACGAAAACAAACGGGAAATGATCGATCAAGTTAAATACATTAAATTTATATTATGTAATGATTTCATTAAAGTCGGCAATGTTGTGTTTGATTTACATACTAGCAACCTTGCGTAGTAAAAATAAATCATCAATAAAATTGGATAGCAGTACCCGCCGCTGCACTTAAAAATATTTTTATACATCCTTGAAACATTTTGCATAGATAATACAATCAATTGCGATACAACTTGTACTGAATAGATTCGAGGCAGGTAGGTACATACGTCAGTGTGTAGGACTGTAAACGCAGAAAAAAGGGGGCGATATTGGGCAACCGCCCAGGGCGCCAGTAAGTACCGAATTACCGATTGGGCGCCAGAAGCAGCACAAAATTTCTGTTTACTCCAGCAAGTTACATCATTCTTGTGAACTGTAGACGCAGAGAAAAGGGGGCGATATTGGGCTACCACCCAGGGCGCCACAAGTACCGGAATTACCGATTGGGCGCCAGAAACAGAACTACTGTTTTCTCCTGCAAGTTACATCATTCTTGTGAAACTTTGCTACACGGTCCAAAAGCTATATTCCCGCCTAGAATATCAGTTTTTACGTGTGTTCTGTTAGCAGTTAGAGGGCACTATAGAAATATCATCTCTTTGCCTTGTTGTAGGTCATACTAGGCAGAACCGGAACAGTTTTCTCTAAGTAAATGTAATATAAATAAAAGTAAAATAACATAATAGGGGCGCTGATTACTATCAGAGCGCAGCCTGGCGTGACAAGTTTTAAGGAACTTTTGTAGAAGCTATTAAATAACTAGCTCGTTTGCTTAAATCAATATTGAGCGCGTGTACAGCAGAATTTGAACATTTGCCAAAGCTAGGTCGATAGCTCAATATTTTTTATTGGTTTGGTACTGCAAATAGGCAGCCAACAACAGTCTGCTTTATGGACAAACAAAACATGTATCAAGGTTTACCACAACTAAGTAATTTTTGCTATGAACAAATAATGGAATGATAGGCTTGATTACAGGTTAGGAGGATTACATGATGATGAAGAACGATTGATATGAAGTTTTGCCTAAGCTCAAGCAATCCATGAGATTTAAGTTCTGGAATACAGCCCAGATATGTTGCCAAAGTATCTGTTTGACTTTAGTGTTTCATTTGTTTGTAGCCAACCCATATTCTTTTATATTGGTTTGAGCAGGTGCAGCTTCAGAAGACTACCAAAGTAGCCAAGTTACTGGACTTCTAAACATGGCACATTCTGCATTTGGTAGTTCAATCAAAACATACTAAAAACTAAAGGGATGCTTAATATAACGAGCAATATAATCTAAGGCAGTATAAATTGTGCAATTGTGAAGAATTCGTAAAATTTCTCTGAGAAAATCCTCAAAATTATTTAAAGCCAGCCTATTCGCTGTCTATTCAAGAAATTTGAGCATACTTGCACAACCTCTTGTAACATGTATAACGATTCGCCAAAACGGGCCCCTGGACAATTTTCTGGATACATGACAACAGGATTAATGACCATTCAAGATGTCCTTCCATGCATTTATAGTGGGAATTCTACATAACATTTGTGTGACATATTTTAGCCAACTACGTTCAGACGGTTTTAGCTGTGTGTAGATAACAGTCAGTTACGTTTGTTTTTATACACATCTAGAATTCTAGACTTAATGCGTTATAGGTTCCAAATTGGATTGTAAACAATTTACTCACCATAATATTGTTCGGCGACGGCCTTGACCGAACGGTTGTTCACTACTCGCATCGCGGAAAGGTGGGGCGTTTTATTTTAAGTAACGCGCAGTATCAACAGTTTGCACGTGTTTACCGCAATACACACGTGCTGTGGTTTTTAAAATTTGATTATTTAATACCGAACTATCACTAATTTTGATAATAAACGTAAATAATCAACATGTCATTAGGCAGCATTGAAATAATTTGCCTCGACTTGTGCGACTCACGATTCAGCAATGAGCACGCAACGACAATCAACTATAAGTAGACTATTAGTGCATCGTATTTACTCGTAGTTATCGTTAATAAAGGCATCTAAGCTGCAGAAGATACATCATTGAAATACTTATTAATATAGCATGATACTGCTGTATTTACGTTGATATTAGCTGCTCCCTTCAAGTTCTATGTCAGCAATATTGCCATCATCTAAAATTCAATTAGGTACTTGCAAAGCATTGGCTACTTCCAATTTTTGTAGCTGTAGGGAGGCATTTGACCTCAAACATTAACATTATTGATGTTTTGCAATATTGCACTATCATCTAGTTCAGACAGTTGAATTTGTGGAGTTGCTATAAGTACAAAATTTGATAGAATAACATTGCTGACATCATAGTAGCTTCCTGCACTGCTACGACCTTGCTAAATCTCAAAGATTTCCAAGCACGCCATTTTCTTAAAAAAAAGTAAGTACAAATGTTTTTCTGCGCGTATTTATATTGAGACTAGTTCAAATCCTACAGCTTTGATCAATATTTACTGCTTTCCAGTTGATTCCAAATCTTAACTGGAATTAGAGCGCGGGTCACACTTTTATTGGCTCCAAGTAGCAGTAGTTATGATTGAGCTTTTTAGTTTCGGTATTGTTTGACGACGAAAAGGTCGCACTGAAGGCGGACGGGGGTTGTGGCGTAAATTGGGACATAGCCTATGACAGTCCACTGCTGCACGTAGGCCCATTCAGCAGTCCCGGCGGTGTTCTGGTGAATTAGACAGATCCCAGAACACCCCCACAGGGGCAGATCGGTGTCAAGGAGTTTTAGTGAGTATTCCCAGTGCTATCGTGATCAGGTGCTGGGCGACCCTGTCACGAGCCCATGCCTCGCCAGCATGGAAAGTCCGTAAGCGGAGATCTCCTTGTAAAACAAAAGGAAAAGGCCCGTTCAGCAGTGGACTGCCAGATTCCGACTTGATTGATTGGTTGTTTGCATTGCCGTCTGAACTTGCCATGTGGAGTTTCATTTGTTAGGAGCACCACTTGTCGGTAAAGTTGGCTTGGGCATAAGTAAACCTGTTCTGAATATATCCAAAGTGGCAGTTTTAGCAAATTCGTTCAAAAGTTTGTGTTGTGAGCATCAGATAGATCTCAGTCAAATTTTCTCCTACGGCCACATTGGCAACTGACATCCGCAAATAGTTGCCAAAGAAGCAAAATAATTACAGACGAAAAAATATACAAAATAAAATTACTTACATACATTAAATAAAATCTATAAAATGTAATTTGCTGAGTGATTATTACTTCATTACTTTTGCCCCGTGTTAGTACAAATACCCCACCTGACCCTACCTATTATCTCATCTACTATACATATAATAAAATGATAAAAATACTCGCTGGGTGTTCTACATAAGATACCGAAGCTGAAAATATAGTTAGATTTTTTTAGTCTGTTTGTCTGTTTGTCTGTTTGCTTTGCTTTGTCCGGAAGGATCTCGAAAAGTACTGAACAGATTTGGTTCAAATTTTGCACAAATATTACTTAGGGGTGTGGTCTTAAAATAGGCTATACATTATCACGCCACATATCCTAGGGGCTAAGTAGAGAGCAATGAAATGTTTAAACCGTTGGATTGATTTAACTAAAACGTAGCAGGAATATTAGTAGGAGATAGGTTTTACACTAAGACAACAATTATTATTACGCTAAATTTTTTAGGAGCTCGGCAGAGAACAATGAAAATCTTTTTGTATATTTTTGCAAAATACAGAAACGACTGAATAATTTTAATTAATCTTTTACTTGAAGAGCAATCTAGAGGTAGCATCTTTAAATAGGCTATATATTATCACGCTACATATCCTAGGAACTAGGCAGAGGATAGTGCCATATGTAAGTATGTGGATTGATTAAACTAAAACGTTACAGGAATATTAGTAAGAGATCGGTTTTACGCACCGGCTACATTATCACGCTAAATATCTTGGAGGCCCGATAGAGAAAAATTAAATCCTGTGTTTGCTATGATATACATACTTATATATTTCAAAAATCTATATCTATACATATAATAAAATGATAGAAAAGCCAAAACTGTACATTGGAAATATTAACAAAAAAATACTCGCTGGGTGTTCTACATAAGATACCGAAGCTGAAAATATAGTTAGATTTTTTTTTGTCTGTTTGTCTGTTTGCTTTGCTTTGTCCGGAAGGATCTCGAAAAGTACTGAACAGATTTGGTTCAAATTTTGCACAAATATTACTTAGGGGTGTGGTCTTAAAATAGGCTATATATTATCACGCCACATATCCTAGGGGCTAAGCAGAGAGCAATGAAATGTTTAAACCGTTGGATTGATTTAACTAAAACGTAGCAGGAATATTAGTAGGAGATAGGTTTTACACTCAGACAACAATTATTATTACGCCAAATTTTTTAGGAGCTCGGCAGAGAACAATGAAAATCTGTTTGTATATTTTTGCAAAATACAGAAATTACTGAATAATTTTAATTAATCTTTTATTTGAATAGCAATCTAGAGGTAGGATCTTTACAATTTACAATAGTCTTAATCATTAAGCTCTTTTATCATTAAGCCAACAGGCCAGTTTAGATTTACCCTCACATTCAAAGGGATCCTTGAATTCTAGGTTTTGCGAAAGTTGGGATGTCTCTAATTCCTGAACTAGAAAACCTTTAACATGGAAACTTGTGTGAAACATTCATTACAGTATTCCCTTTATAACACTAAAAAAAAAATTTGGAATCCGAAAACGCATTGAGAAGTAACAACTAAAAAACCGTTTTGTCTTTCATCCCTTCTCCCAAAGGAACCGCGCAAAATATCGAGATCAAAAGTATCCTAGAACCTTCCTCGGATTATAAGCTCTGATTGTACTAAGTTTCATTCAAATCCATTCAGTAACTTCGGCGTGATACTTATTCGGAATACAGACAGACAGACACACATGAAAAATGTAATTTCATTTTCGGCTTCAGTAGACTCTCGACCCTCAACAGTTTTACTATATGTATAGACTAGCTAACCCTCGCAACTTCGTTTACGTCACATAAGATCTATGAAAGGAGAGGTATTTCTTCATCAGACTCATCAAGCAGCGTGTGAAACTGCCCTGTTTGCTTAATCAAAAAAGAGCTTAAAGATTAAGTCTATTCCAAAGCAATTCATTTAATTGAAATTGAATTATTTTACAATAGCCTTAACCATTAAGCTCTTTTATGATTAAGCCAACACGCCACTCAAACGTTGTTTATAATGAACATTCTTAAAACAACTTTACTGAAAAATGTTGAGCTTTGGCTACAGTGACATGGGTACGTAAATTAAATCACCTTAAACATAATAAGTACATGCATACGGTCACGCCTTTATCCCCAAAGGGGTATCGAGGCATATTATATGTTTACCTTTTTTTTAATTTGTACCACGTAACGTAATTGAGCCGCATTGCCGTGTTGAAATGGACAGGCGTTAGTACTGCCTACTTTTGAAAATTATTAAATCTATAAGGTCTTCAACTTGGTTTAACGACTGCTATTTACTGGCTACCGTTAGCGTTAGTGTTATCGTCTCAACTCTTCCGATTATGCGTAAAGTTTTCAGTCTGTGGCCCTAATCTAACAAACGTTTCGTATTCGCGCTTCACCATACTACTTACTCTTATAATTATTAAAGGGGCTAATTATAAACACGTACGTCATACCGGCCTTGGACGCACTAAAACCATGAGGTCTCTTCCTATCCATCTAGCGCAGTCCTAGGGTATCCTTCAGAGGGCTTACCCGGGGCTCCCAATCGTAGGCTGTTAGGTAGGATACGTGTGGTTTTTAGTCAGTGGGAGTCATAGTACATTCATGTGGGATTTTCCTCACGTTAAAAAAATCCATCTAGCGCATAACTCCCCGGGTAAGTTGGAGGATGTCCTAAATTTGTTCCCACATTTTGGTTACGACTTATCCTAGCTAGAGGCTCAAATATAATACGGTTCAAACTTTGCTTATAACATAATTTCCACGCGGACGAAGTCGCGGGTAACAGCTAGTAGTAATTATAAACCATTGTTGGGTGATAATGACTATGAGATAATAAAAACTACTATGACAACAAATACTTATGTAACTATTCATATTAGTTTCTTGAGGACTGGGAAATAAAATTCCTCTTCTATTTATACCTTATTGTAATAAAATAAAAAAGTGTGTGCGTGTAACCTTTACGCGCGATTAAAGTAAAACTTCTTTGCCATTGACGGCATCAAATGTTTTAATATCATTCATTCCGCTATTCAAAACTCAAATAGTAAGCGTAAGCGTTACTTCCGTCAGAAAAAAAATCTGAGTTACTACCTAGTCGCGCCTAAAGAAGTTTTACTTCAAAAAAAATGGTCTTCGGGACCTGGTTGGGTACAACCACTGTTTATTCTTCTTTGAAAATAGTTTTTTTTAACGTTTGGAAATCCTCATTGAAGTTATGCCGGACGCCTACCTACCGACTAGAACCCACACATGACACAGTGCCCTTCGCCTTCCATATGCCAATGGCCGGCAGTCCCAGGTTCGCCCTGGGAAGGATAACCACCCCAGCCCCCATACAGACTTTGATTGCCATCGCAGACTTCTAGGTTTACACGGGCTGGTTTCCGCAACTCAACGTCTTTCATTGCGCCTATTTTGCGTGGGGGTGGGGGGATGTGGTACGGCTACTGCCATCCCAGTTCCTGCAGGAAGTCTAGCAGACTCTTCACGTAGCCGACGACTTCCTGGAGCGACCTCGGTGTCCCGAGGTGCATCGCAGACTTTTCAGGATAAGGTTTTTTTAATGCCACTTTTTTATTATGTTCGCCAAATTGACGTCGCCAACTCGACACTGATGGAAAGCTTAGACCATATATCATGTTTGACCATATATCCTGGTTAGATGATCTAAGATGGAAAGCCGTGGCGCATTTAGCGATTGGGGGCCACTCTCACAGTCCGTCAGACGTCTGACAGTAGGTAGTCATCAAGTTGGCGGCCTGGTGATGTGCCTCTTCACGCTACGCTTGAAGAACCCGGTTCTTGAGGGGGTGCTGGAATTTCAGTTGCCAATGTGACTAGAGGGAAAATTTTCTACCTACAATATTTTAAAATACTTTACGAGTAAGTACATAAAAGATAACCCAGCTATGGCGCAGCGGGCAAATTGAAATTATCACAAACCAGTATGAACCGGCTCATCTGTTATCAATATAATACATGTGAATGTTTAAGGTGAAGTGGGACTCAAAATACATAATTTTGACATATTTCGAACCAATTTTGCAACGGTGTTAACAAAGATTTCACAATTTTTTAAATGGATAATTATTATTAAGTATATTGACTAGGGATGTCAGTTCTCCAAAACACGATTGAGTAAATTCGGCTCGATAGAAAATAATCCCAAAGTTCCCTCGAATCTGTAAATTTACCTGTGACCGCCTTGACTATAATCAATTTCATTCAGTAGTTATATAATGTACCACACTAATTTTTTTTTTCCATGTCCCTAATAAGTTACCTCGAGGTCCTATGCAGTTATTTATTAATTAAAATCATATTGTTTTAATAAAAAAAAACGTTTTGTTGAGCGGGAGTGCATTTTGCCGCTATCAGCCACCTCACAGAGCTCGCTCAGTCAGCCGACAGGCTTCGTTGAGGACACCCGTATACAACTTTGTCACGCCCGCTGACGTAATTCGCTGCCGTAGTAACGAAAATAGGTAATAAAAAAAGGAAGTATTCAAGGCTTAGCTCAAGAGCGTAAAAATATCGCATCTGTTTGGGGAAGTTTCTTTGGTGTATTATATAAGTTATAGTAACGTTTTCATACTTTCCAATACAAAGTTTGACTGATGCCACATAATAGATGAATGCCAGAAGATTCACCTATAAATGCGCTCATGTATGTGACGCCCTGACCGAGCGTATAACATGTACATTATTTAAATTAATATTTAAGTAAAATCAATGTCATAACGAGTATAATACTAATGACTGATAAATCAGTGGGCCAATTCTCCTAAATTTACAATATAACAGTAGGAATAAACATTAATTGAGTATATAATAAATTAAACTCAAAAAATTGGTATTCTTCTATCCAAAATTACAGCTTTCAAGGCACGTATTGCGTATTGTTGATATTCTCGTAGTCTTACTTTACTACTCGTGTGTCGTAGTTGATGTAGGTAGGTATTGAATTTGAAGTTGTAAGTATGAGTTTCTTTTTTTTTATATTTAGCTCGCCAAATTGACGTCGCCACCAGCCTGATATAAGCCGTGGCGCATCTAGCGATTGGGGGCCACTTCTGACAGTGGTCCTCAAGTTGGCGGCCCTGTGATGTGCCTCTTCACGCTCCTCTTGAAGAACCCGGGATTGTAAGATGAGGGAAACAAGAGTGCGGGCAGGTCGTTCCATGTTTTTATAGTTCGACAGAGGAACGATCTTTTGAAACGTTCAGTTCTGGCGAAGATTCTCTCCACTGTGTGTTAGTGTCATCTTTGCCCGGCACGTGTTGTTCGGAATCGGAAACAAGAGGGTGGGATCAGGTTGAAGAGCTCTTCAGAACATTCGCCGTGATACATTCGATAGAAGGCAGCCAAGGACGCTATGGTTCTTCGCTGCGCCAAAACGGTTCGAGGCCTCCCGTCACCTCAGTTTGAATTTTAACCAACAGTGAACTGAAAATAAACAGCTTACATACAACCCGATACAGTCAATACAACCCTAACTTTGTTTTTAAGCCATAATGTAAAATAGTAATACAATGTTCAATGGATAGTGGTACCTACATGTTAACCGCTAGAAGATGATTTTGTGAATATATGTTACTGAAAAGGCCTGATGATTTAATATGACTTACGAATTATTAATTATGATATATGAAAGTCTGTGAAGAAATTAGTGACAAAATCACGTTCCAACGGTTGAGCAGATCTGGCTGAAATTGATGGCCTATTATAATTATTTTATGCTTTTCCAGTATGCAATACCTGCAATGTATTCTTGGACATATTATACACTAGCTGACGCCCGCAGCTCTGCCCGCGTCTAGTTTTGTTCCCGTTTCCGCTTTCCGTGGGAACTGATTGCCGGGATGAAAAGTGGCCTATTTGTTATTAATATTTTAATATAATGTGTTATTCCAGGCCTATATCTACCCCTGTACTAAATTTCAGCTAGATCCGTTTAGCCGTCAGAGCGTAAAAGAGTAACAAGCATCTACACTCACAAACATTCGCATTTATAATATTAAGTAAGATAAGATAATTTAGAAAATAGTATAAAGGCTATTTTATCCCTGGATATGACCCAATGGTAGAAGGGAACGCAAACAGAATTCTACACAGCTGAAGCTGCGGGCAATAGCTATGCGAAGTGAAACGTAGAATGTTTAATTTAGGAAATGGTAATCATTTGGACAGGACTAAAGCCTAGTCTAGTTTAAAAAACTAGTATCGAAATTTATTCCTTTACACCCTTGCACATATGCAAATAGCAATATTCGTTTTTGTATATTCTTCGTTTTCTTAGCCAAACGGGACCCTATTACTGAGACTTCGAAGTCCGTTTGTTCATCTGTATCTCATGAACTAGGCAGTAATACATTTCAAAGATGTGTTTCTGCTACCGCTGTAACAACTACACTCGAGAGCAATGAATCCGGGTCACTTAAAGAATCCTAAAAATCTCGGAAACTAAAAATGCTAGGTTAATGCAATAAATTGTATTTAATAGACAATGTAATACTCCTTAAATGAAGGTATTAAAACTTCTTAGTTATTGTAAAGTTATATCATAAAAAAATCAAATTTGAAAAAGGGCCACTTTCGAAGATGGAACTACGAAATTACAGCATTTGGTGTTGCTTTTGTTTGTAATCTGTCATTTATGTGGGTACATAAACCATGTTGATAGTGCTCTATATTCATTAATCAAGCTGAAATTATGTCGCTTACGCCTGAAGAATGCACCAGAATACTTACAATGCTGGAAACCGGCCGGAGTCAGCGCGATACAGCCAGGACTGTCGGTGTGTCGCTGTCAACAGTACAAAGAGTTCTCCGACGTTACGAAGAAACTGGTTCTAACCTACGCAGACCAGGAACGGGCAGAACCAGGTGTACCACAGCACGAGAAGACCGATACTTGGTGAACACCATGCTTCGAAATCGCTTTCTCACAGGAACTGAACTCACCAATCAGTTTCGACGCCTCGGAGGAAGTAACCCAAGTGCATGGACAGTAAGACGTCGGCTTGCTGAATCTAACTTAAAACCCCTTAGACCTGCAAACGGCCCTAAACTGGAGCGTGGGCATCGTATTTCGAGACTAAGGTATGCCCAGAGCCACGTAAATTGGAGTATTGAAGATTGGTCAAAAGTTATGTTCTCCGACGAATCAAAATTTATGCTCTACAAGCACGATGGAAGACACAGAGTGTATCGAAGACCAGGGGAAAGATTCAAGCAAGCATGCATCGAAGAAAAAGTAGCCTACGGTGGTGGGTCTGTACTTGTGTGGGCCGGAATTTCTTCTGAAAGTCGCACAGAGCTGGTGATCATAGAAAACGGCTCTTTAACTAGCGTAAGATATGTGGAAGAAATCCTCAATGATCACGTTGGTCCATTTATGGTCAATTTAGGTGAGGATGCTATATTTATGCATGACAATGCCCGACCTCATACAGGTAGGATTGTGAATGACTACCTTCAAGAGATGAACATTACTCGTATGGAGTGGCCAGCGCGCAGCCCGGATATCAACCCGATCGAGCATGCTTGGGACGAGCTAGGCAGATGCGTAAAACAACGAAACCCTCCCCCAATCACGCTTCGTGAGCTCAAAATTGCTCTCACAGAGGAATGGGAGAATATTCCCCAAAATCGTATAAGGAACTTGGTGTACAGCATGCCAAACCGCGTAAACGCAGTAATGGAAGCACGAGGAGGCAATACGAAGTATTAAAATTCAAGAAAATCGTAATAAAGTTCAAAAATTTCATGTTTCCTATTTTTGTTTTAAGGAGAGATCAGCAGTTTTTTCTTTATGTAATTTTGTGTTAATAAAATGTATGGTGACTCATTTTTTTTTTACTTTCATTTAAGGAGTATTACATTGTCTATTAAATACAATTTATTGCATTAACCTATCATTTTTAGTTTCCGAGATTTTTAACATTCTTTAAGTGACCCGGATTCATTGCTCTCGAGTGTATAATAACACTAGATAAAGAAAAAATAAGGTTACTCCCATACAACGTAATCTTCTGGCGTTTTTTTTTGTTACGAAATCCTCATCAGTGTGCCAGTCCAACTTGAACCTCGGCCGTTTTTACAGTTCCGTATCCAAAGGGTAAAAATGGAACGAGGAGAAAGTATTGCCTTTTGAAAATGCTAAGAGGCAAAAGCGGTCAGGTGTAGAGTAAATAAATGCTGTAAAACAGTACAAGTGGTGGTTATTCAATATGCGCTGCAGGTTCCACCAAGTGCCAAGAGTATAAATAATCTGTAATAACGCGACACTATTACTGAGACTATCTATCTGTCATCTTATGCACCACTGCGATAGCTAGGCATTTGAAATTTACGAATCCTAAGAACAGAAAAATAAATTAAGGAGGGCTCCCATACAGGTATATTTTTCAGTCTTTTTTGTACAGAACCCTCCTTTTTCCTTTTAAGGAAGTACCAAAAAATATAAACAAAGGATAGGGGCAGCAGATTCTTACTTTTTCAATAAACCTGGCAAAAATCGTCACAGGTAAAAAAATAAATTGAAGTACTTTTTAAATATATTATGTTCTATTCTTATTATGAAAATAAATTTCATTACATGTTAGTGATAAAAATTGCATCAAAATCAATTACGTATTTGCTCACGAGTAGAAGATCTAAAGAGGTTTATCTAAACAGGGCGAAAAAAATTGTTATGTAAACTTGTACTTCTGTCAATGATGTCAATTGCGTAGTGAACGGGATAACGCGCGAAAACGTTTCCGACGCACGGAGCGTCCCGAACATCTTGCGTCTGCTTCACCCCCTCCGAATCGCTTGAGACACAATTGCACTTCGCCTTAATTACATTATCTACGAGATATATTGCTACCTACTTGCTTTCTTTGTGAACCGGGTGAATACGGCAGGAACCGTATTCTTACTATGGTAATTTAGAAATAACTTATACTTAATATTCTAATTTTTTTTTGCCTGTTAGTGCGCGCGTCCATGAGTGTGTCTGTTTATATTTCTCTCGGAAAACGTAATAATATTTTATTAACCATTTATTTACCAGCTGATGCCCGCACCTTCGCCCGCGTTACATTTGTTCCCGTTCCCGCTTCCCGTGGGTACTTATTTCCGGGATAAAAATGTGGCCTATGTGTTATTCCAGACCGTAATCTATCCCTGTACCAAATTTCAGCCAGATCCGTTCAGCCGTTACAGCGTGAAAGAGTAACAAACATCCACACATCCACACTCACAAACTTTCGCCTTTATAATATAGTAAAAAGTAAGATTTATAACCATCCGGTAGGTCAACATTAAGTACTGGCGGGCGTTGCGATTGCGCTGTCGCAGAGTCTAAGTAGGGTCGGCAAACCTGGGACATCCTTCCGAGGGCATCCCACAACAGGCAGTGGCAGAGAACGTGTGAATAGCACTCATGAGGGACTTCCACACGAAAAAAAAAAGAGTCTTAGTATACCCACTGACATAGGGCACAAAAATACGTATTTAACGTGAGGGAAAATCCTTCATGAATGCTGTGCCGAACTCCTACCGATTAAAAAACCTCACGTAAACAGCCTTAAACAGCCTATGGTAAACAGCCTATGGTTGGGAGCACCGGGTAAGCCCTCGGAAGGAAGTCCCAGTCCCAACAGACCTACGGCCACCACTGCGCTGCGGTGCTATCCCGCGTCTTTGGGGGGTTTCGGGTGTGATCCCACTTTTAAGGGAGGGCGTGCGTGAATCCCTCACGTCACGATGCCGTCATGGGCCTGCTTCTGTAAGAACGGTGAGCAGCCGATGTCTTCGCCGAAGACAAGTCGGCGGTGCCCAGGCCGCTGACTGCGGAACTCGGGTGGGAGAGTCCTCTCCCGTTCTAGCCCCGCCGCCTCTTTCACGAGCACGACCAGACAAACATACCCTATATAAAGTACTAGCGGTTCACTTACGTCTGAGTTAGAATTAGAATTAGGGTCTATATTTAAGTAGTACTTAAATGGACTAGGAGAGGGTGACTTGAGCTATGGATGAAGACGGCATCCTTCATTTTAATGCGTTTTTATCAATATAAACTGGCTGATTAGTATTATTAATCATAACATCAATATTAATATCATAATCCCTGTGACATTAAAAAAATCGAGTACAGAGAATTAGGTCAATTTCGTATTCATAACATATTATTTAATTTAAATCCGTTTTTGTGATTAAAAAAGCGTAAACCGGTTTTCTTCTTCAATTGTTATGTTACATAATGTTATGTATAAAGAATTTGTATTATCAAACAAGCATAGCCTTGACACTAAACAATTTGCATAGTTAATTCTATACGAATGCTATTGATTGTGATCCGTCATGGTTTCACACAAGAAGCGTTTAAATGTAATATAAAGCTACCCTCTATCGTTTTAAGTACCTACCATTTTGTAATAACGTCCTAGTAACAAAATGGAACCTAAGCTATGCTGGGGATCATGCATGGGACATCCTCCCAAGGGTTTAACCGTGACCTCCTGGCCACACCGTGCGTAGGCAGATAGTAGGTCACCGTGTAGTTTTAGTCAGTAAGAGTCTGTCCAAGAGTATCCTTCCGAGGGCTTACCCGGGGCTCCCAACCATAGGCTGTTGGGCGTTACGTGAGGTTTTTTAGTCTGTAGGAGTCCGGCATAGCATCCATTATGGGTTTTCCCTCACGTTAAAAAAAAAGAAAGGCATGTCGTGAAGATTTCCACACGTAATTAAGGGCCCTAAGCAGACTGAACTGAAATTTATCAGTGCCGCCATGCCATGATAAAAAAATATCAGTGTAATGTAAATGACTTGATAAAAAATAAAAATAGAGTTTGTGACAACATGTTTGCATAGTAGGTAGTTTTCTGTAATTATACTTAAAGAGATATTATTAACTCGCAGTGCCTCTAATGGTTGTGTAATTCACGCCACATGTTCTTGCGACAAAAGCCTATATTTAGATTTCAAACAGCATCTGTAATTTGCTCATAATAATTTATAACCTTTGCATTTTGGACGTTTATCTATACTAATATTATAAAGAAGTAAAGTTTGTGTGTTTGTTAAATTGTAAGGGGTAATCTCGGAATCTACTGAACTGATTTTAAAAATTCTTTTACCAATAGAAAGCTACGTTATTGTGGAGTGTCATAGGCTATACAGCATCACGCTACAACAAATAGGAGCGGAGCAGTAATAGTAAATGTTTCAAAAACGGGGGAAAAGTTATTCCTTTTGAGAGCTTCGTTGCGTGTGCTGCGTAAATATTTATAGTTATGTATTGAATATTAACGAGGAGACGCTACGGGAGTAAACACAAGGCGACGGGAGTAAATGCGACGGGAACAGGTAATACTCTCCTATGTGGCGCAAACGAAGTTGCGCGTGTCAGCTAGTATCTAATAATTACCTAATCATTATTTAACACAATTTCTAAGCGGGCTTCTTTGTAACCAACTCTTGGGAAGTTAATTTTGACCCACTGCCCAGTATGCAATTGAGCTGAAAATTTACATATTAGGTAGGTACCTGCCTATACTTAAAGCCGCATGCTGCGGGCTGCCGATTACGTACGACTTGGGTCAAGTTGATTGTTTGAGTTGAGACTTTCATCTGCTAAACGGCGACCGTTGGTCTCAACTTATAATATTTGTTACTTAATATTTAAATATTTAATATCACTGATATGGATAATACAGGTTTGGCAACCGTTTTCGTACGTAGCTATTGAGCTACGATTAGGTACGTGTCCGATCTGATCATCTGACACAATTGAAATAACAGACTTCGGCCCCAGATCGCTAGTTCCATAAAAACGTTAAAACAAAAACTACACCAAGTGTAGTCGCCAACAGGCATCATGCGGCCCTACCATAGAATAAGTAATAGTACTCCTACTACCTTTGCATTCTAAATTGTCTACTTTGTTACCTAGCTACCGGTCCATTTCCTGAAACTTTTTATCGGATTTTGAATGAAGTAACAAAAATATTTAACTAAGTGAAGAACAACAACAGCTTAAGTTTCTATGATTAAGATTATTTTTAGATACCGAGGTCAAGGTTAAGAACAATGTATAAAATAATAACAGTAGTTACCTACACATACTTTTAACTAACAAATAACCAAAAGGAATTCTTACTGGTTCCCTGGAAGGGACTGCCTTTGTTAAATCAGATTATACATACAATACAAACCGCCTATTGTAAAATCACATTATACATAGGTACAATACAAAATGTGTATCTTGGTGTGCTCTAAAGAGTTTTACGAACACTAGGTAACACGTGAAGTAGGTACCCATAAAATTTCCCCTTCAATTTTAAAATTATAAGAATCAACATTGGCAGCAAAAATTACATAACAATTACACCATTATAACTCACTATGCGATTTGGATTCATAAGTTTGCGAAAAATTTCATCATACTACTGGGAAGTGGGAACTGCTTTGAATACAATAAGGCACATTGTGTAAAGTTTGGTATTATATTAATCCTATAGGTAAGTATCACTTCTTGTAGAAGACGTCACACGCTTGGACAATTTGTGAATGATGATGTGTAAAAAGACTGCTAAAAAGGATCAATAGCAAATATTCAGGAATATAAGCACAAAATAAATTTGTCGGATGTTGCCTGAGACGAAAATAGATATGGCTTGGCCGCGACAGAAATCAATAGCAATGCATAATGCATGCAATGGCAAGAAATGGTTATACATAGTTGCATGTTTCTTCAGTTGATACGAAATGAAGTCTCTTTGGCATAATATATATAATCATAAAGTGAAATGATAAATTCTTATTGCTATCTTATGATCCTATGGAAATTGGAAAGGATTTTGTTACAGACACTTTCAGACAAATATTTGAAACAGAACTCCAATAAAGTGGCAAGTGTTGCACTCGAGCACTGCATCACAAATAATCACGATATTCAATTTACTTTATCCATTTCATTCTGCTGAATGCAATAAATTTATTAGCTGCGTACGCGCGTGCTTTCGTTTGTCGACACTATGTGGTCGGGCTGTAACTAACAAACGGCCTGGATCCTTGCGATGAAGATTATGTTATTGTTGGGGCATGTCCGAGGAAAGTTCTTAATCACATTTGGTTGACCATTGCTCAACCTCCGCTAACGGCAGAAATGCAGAAGTGTGAATGGTTTCATGCCGTTCTCCGACCCGAGCTTATTTTGCATTATAATTTATTGCTTCATGTTTATAAAAGAAACTCAAACTATTGTGCCAGCAAACCAGCAAGAGAAGTACACACAAAAAAATGGCTAGACAAATTCTCCGCTTACTCCAAGAGCTGCCCAGCCCAAAGACAGTGGGAATTGGATAAAGAAGAGTTTGAAAGCACTAAACAGATCCGTCCCAGGCTTCAGCTGATGGTAATTATAATTTTGATACTACAGTCCCTTGTTTCGTGAAGAAATCCTCAGGGATACCATGCCGAATTCCTACCGGCTGAATCCACACAGTGCCCTTCAATCTTCCTACAGACGGGAGTCCCGGGTAAGTCCCCAGAAGGAGGCCCCAGGATTTCCGGCAGACTTTGGCTATCACTGCGGCCTCGTCTAATACTACCAGTCCCTATCTTAGGTATGCTTTTATCACAATTTCGCAATCTCAAGAGATAGATATGTTTTCAAATTATCACGTTTAGCATTGCAGTGATAAGTCTATGGCGCATTTGTTATGCTTATCATAATCTAATTTACTACGGACCACGGTTGAGCTGATAACGTCGATTTCTATGTGGTAATCATTTTAAAGACATTTTCGAACTGTAGAAAATATCTTGGTAGATACTTAATTTTGACCAACATCCCCGTTACCTTAAAGTTGACCGTGGTCGACTCAACGGATTTTAGTTAAGCTATTCAAAGCAGTCGAAGGTAGAAATGAATTTGAGGAGTCATGAAGAACGGCTGCGTCGGGCAAATTGCCTTAATTTTCATTATGGAGTGAAGTAGTCTGGTAATGTCTTACGAATAATATGTGGGCATTACCAACGGGTCCTAATAGGATGAAAATCGAGACAGGAGGTCGTACAGGACCTTACCATATGGAGGGAGAAATATAGAAAATCAATCCCGTACTACGAAAAGAGTGATGCCTGGAAGATGATTCCAGCGATGTCGCAAAGAAGCTTCAGTTGTTTTTTCAAAAGATTGGACTTGAAAACTTTCCCTAGCAGATATTTCACGCGTACGAAACCGCCCTATATTCCGAACCTGACCCGAAAACCTGACCCGGTTGCGGGTTAGGTTAGGAACTTGAAAAAAAATGTAATATTTGTTCCGAACGTAACCCTCTTCTTCCTAACCTGACCCGACGTCTCGTTCCTATTAGTGGTTTGCACCGGAGCGGAATCTTGAGCTCCGGTGAAATTCACCGGTTTTTTTGCGAGCTCCGGTTTTTCTCCGGTGAAAACCGGAGCATCGCGTTTGTGTACATAGATTTGATGCCTTGAAATATTGTCTTCTAATTTGCAATTCTTGATTTAAATAAACATGTACAATCAGGGAATTTGTATGTAGGTGATCCAGTAGAGTTTTATGAGGACCTATATTTTAAAAAGTACTCAATAGTTTAATATAAAATCTTTAACATCTATAAATAATATAAAGCGAGATTTTGACCGACTGACTCATCAACGTAGAGAAAAGCCCTAGAACCTAAAATGATGACATTTGGACAGTAGGTACCTTTTATTAACTAGGTAAGTTATAAGAAAGGATTTTGGGAAATTTCACCATTAAGGTGGTAAATAAGGTATAAACAGTTGTATGGAAATTCGTCACAAAAAAAACATGAAATTATGTATACCTGTTTTTGGTTATAAAATAATAGACATGCATATTGTTATACGGAGTTTCAAAAACCGTTTTTTAAAAAAAGAATGTGACTGTGATCTTTATTCAGAAAGAATATAATAAAGTATTTTCGGGATCCTTAGGCAACCGCGCGTGTTGGAGGATGGAAACAGACTGGCTTGTGGCTGAGCCACTGGACAGAGCAAGAGGCTAATAATCGGGAGTCAGCATAAAAGTTAGTAGGACAGCATTAAGGCTAGCATTACATGGGTATAACAATATCTTTGATTTGTTAAATTATATCAATAAGGAGGTAAACGAAGGGTTGTAAGTTTGTATGGGAGTTTCTTCATTTCTTCAATGGAAACTGCTTCACAATTTGTATACCTGCATCTAATCAAAAATAAATGAACACGTGTTTCAGGATTTTTTAAAGTTGTACCTCCTAAGTATGTAAATCATAAAACCATCAACATCCAGCCCAAAACCTTAGACATTATTACTGTGCCTTAGACCAGGGGTCGGCAACCTTTTTGTCAGAAGAGCCAAAAACTTGTAATTTTAATATCTAGACTTTTAAAGAGCGATCAGAACAAGCGTCATGTACCACTCAACTGCGGTAAATGTACTCATCCCATCTTTAGTTCGGTTTATGCCATAATACGAATGAAACGCACGTGACGGAGATATTTTAATTTGTTGTGGTAGAATTATCAAACAAAGTGCTGTAAACGCAATGTACAGAGGTAAAAATATTAAAGTTAATGCTAAGTAATATAATTATACAATGTTAAACCCTATTTTTTTCATACCAATATATGAGTTTTATAGCACCCGCTGCGCGAGTCCATTCTCGCTCAAGCGCGTAGAAATCTGGAACATATTCAATTTATGGACGTTCCTGTCTATCGGTAGAATATATGTAAACGGTAATATGTTTTTGAAAATGTACTATGATAATTGCTTAGGGAACTAAAGAGCCGCAAGTGGCTCGCGAGCCGCCGCGAGGTTGCCGACCCCTGAGCCCAAGATAAGTATCATTTAAGAACTAACATAAAGATACATTTGTTTTTGTAAATACGTATTTATTACTAGACTAGATGTTGCTGCATTTTATATTTAATTCTTTAGATTGACATAACTTTTTTATTTATGGACTGATTGACATGAAGCAAACACTAAATCTTAAGTGGAGCAGACTAAGTACAACGCAATAAAGAAAACCGCATTGCAATTGATTGAGCGGTTGCTGAGATTAGCGTGCACAAACGTACAGACAAACAGACACGATTTTATTATATGTATTGATACAATAGAAACACTCCCAACAAGACAAATAAACATGTTCTTGCACACAAATATTTGTCTTGCGCGGGAATCGAAACCGCGACCTCTTGATTAATAGACAGTATCTTTGCCTCCCCACCAAACAGGTCGTCTAATAGGTATAATATTATATTTAATAAATAATATTGAATACATAACACATGTTAGAATATTTCAGCGGAGATTAATCAATTGATCTCCGGTACTTTTAATCGAATACTTTTACCGGTACCTACATACCTATACAGTGTAAGAAAACCGGAGAGTAATCAATTGATCTCCGGTACTTTTACCGAGTACTTTTAACCGGTACATCACCGGAGCTTCTCCGGTACTCACTGCTCCGGTGCAAACCCCTAGTTCCTATCATAACCCGAATTGCGCAGATTGGTCATTCTCTGTAATCTTTCTCAAATTAAAAAGTACATAATATGTGTCAAATCAGTATATATAATATTTACTATTTTGTGATAATTAACAGAACGATTAATTCAACCATAATAAATGAATGGTTAACACCCCGACTCGGATGGGTTAGGTTAGAAGGCTAAGGCGGGAGCGAAGCGGAGCGGGTGTCAGCCAGTACAATAACAATAAACAAACCACATTTTTTTCCTTTGATGTAGGTATCAAGTGATATTACATAATCGACTGACATTATCAATAAAACTTGATAAAATACAGTATTTTCAAGACTGTACTGGTAGGTAAATGATACACTCAGACATAGTAGGTATATGTGATTATGTATGACGAGATAATATATTACCAAAATGTAAACAACAGGTAATGGCTGTTAATACCGGTTTCTATTTTCTACTGGTATGGTGTGGTAACTACTACTATTATAGGAATATACTATAGGAACCTACTAAGGAAAGGCGAAGGCCCCACGCCCCAAGGTACCACTACTTCTTACACCTAGCCTAGATAGGTTTGGTATGGTAAATAAGTCAGATAGTTAGGGCCAGGTGCGGTTTTTGTAATTACAGGGCAAAAGTTATCGTCACTCAGCAAATTACATTCAGACTGTTTCAAATTCTTTTTTATCAGTAGTTCATTGCACTTTAGCTATGCCAGACATGGCAATACCAAATGCGTTGCCATGTCTGGCATAGCTAAATGCGATAAAAAAATCTTTCGTATTTTTTTTATATCGCTTCACCAATACTCTTGCCGTTAGTTATTATTATCTACAAATAAATACCGCCCTTATTAAATAAGTAGAGGTTACGTAGGTAACTATAATGTTGTGGAAAAATGTAAGTATGTATGTATGTATACCTTTGTCAGTTCATTTATCTGTTATCTGGTAGTGGTGACCCCTTTGATAAATTAGCATCTCGACAAATAATATTGTTTAGTAATTTCCTGTAGGTACTCCCCCAACGGAGGTCACAATTACTATTTGTGTTAAGGTAACGAATGAACTGTACTGTTCGAGTTCGAGTTCTCACGATATGTAGGAATGGGGCAATTGTGGTTTGAAATAAAAAACTTCGACCGAACATTCACTTATATAGAGAACTTAATACCTAGTTAAAAAAAAATATTTAAATAGGTGGTTCAACCTATTTTGTCGCTCCAATTGGAAAAAAGTTTTGAAGTACCTACCTAATGAAATATGATTTACCTATATTTTAAAAAAATTGTTTAACATTATTCTTATTAACAACTTATATTATTACAAATAGGTAACAAAATAATAAACAAAATATTATGGAAATTTATAATTACCTGGTGCTTAGGAATTTTCGAGCAGACTTTTCTGGCATTGGCAGTATTGTCTGATGGTGGAGGCTGTGATGGTGGTGACAAACCCACGCCTTTTGAAGACTGAAGGCGGGTTTTCACAACCTCAAGTGGACATGTTACCACTGCCCCTGCTGTGCCAGCCACTCTGTGGAAAAGTTTTATCTAATTAAAACTTAATAAAGAGTCATCTAACTATAACTTTATGTGGAGTCAGTTACCATACATTTATAATACCTGACTCCATTAAGATTAAGATGGAGTCAGATAACATACATGTACTGTACAATCTGCTGCAGAGAAAAGTATACAGTACACCTCATTGTAAATTATTTTAAAATATTATTTTTTTACGAGATTTTGTATAGTTACAGAATAACTGAAATTTAATAAGCAAATAGCAAATTTTATAAAAATATGATGATTTTTGAAAAAAATAAAGAAAAAAAGCCACTTGTACAGGGCAGGGAAGTATTGCATGCTTTTCTATGCAGCAGACTGCACCTACCCTACTTTTTAAATATCACAACGAACTTTTAGCAGCAGCTAACAGTTGCTTCAGAGGTAAGGTGTATTCCCAGAAGTCAATTGAAGTAGTATCAATTGACTCTTAAGCATGTACCTTCCCTGAGGGCTTCAGGGAAGGTACAGTGTTTGAGCTAATGACTGCATTCTATGAGAACATCAATGTAGGCTGATCAAAGGTAGTTATAGCAAGAATGGTGTATAAGTAGTAATGGGATAGGTCAACTGGCATACTAGCACATCTATGATACACAAATGTTGATGGATGTTGGAGCGGGAGTTAATTGTAGGAGTTTAGGTGTCAAGTACAGAAACGGGAACTAAAATTCTTATATTAAACAGGTTTATGATCATTGAAGTAGGTACTTAATCTACTTGGCAGAAGGACTGAATAAATAACTATAGCATAATCTATCCCAAATTACATAAGAAATGCTTGATTAATAGATTATTTATACATGTTTATTGATAAGTTACACACAAATACACAGTTTGAGTGTGTTGAGTACTTTTTTCTGATCATGAAATTTCATCAAATAGGGAATTAAAACCACAACCACAAGTATCATGGTCAGATTATCTGACCACTAGAATAACAGGCTAGGTCACAGGATATGACCATCATTTACTTAAGGCGTTTAAATGGCCTTAAAACTCACCAAAGAACAACAGTTAGTACACATTTTAATTTACATGGCATGCTTTAGATTCTTTGTAGTTAGATAGTCAGAGAATATGGTATTTAAACTCTGCACAGGTCAGGGTAGGGTGGTTGTTTGGTTAACCACCTGTTTTCGCCTGGCATATGAATGACACTTTTAGGTAAATTTCTTTACTATTTCCCTTGCCAAATTTCAGGAATTTTCAGTTATTACATGCACTCTGAAGGTTGAAATTATTGATTTAGCAAAAACAAACTCATTCATAAATTTTTAGTACAATTTATAACTCCATAATTGTGCAACATAGGTTTGGGGGTGAAAATTCAATATTTTTGAGCAAATTTAACATCAAGAATAGGAATGATAGTTCATCTAATCCAGTTTCATCAAAACCATGTATTGTGGCATGATTTGGAGCAGCCTAAGTCCTGCAGCGGAACGCCATAGGCCGATTTTATTGAACCACATACCATTTTTGGCTGAAAAGATTTTTTTGCAAAGGTTGCAGTGGCAAAAGACCTGAAAACTATAATAAATTAACCAATGGGGTGGCCATGACGGGTTGTGGAATATATTATAATAATTTGAGAAATATTGTTAGTTTAAAATTTAAAGTTTTTTTGAATTATGCAATCTGCATCTACCATCGTGACATGAAGAAATAAGTTATTGTTATTAAATTATTTCATAAAAGAGATGAGATTTTTGCAGAAGTGCCATTTTTGCCATTAGTCATTGGCTTGAAGAAATTAAAAATTATATTATGTTCAAATTGTGATGACTTCTGACCCTTCTGAGTATGCTGAATGTATGAAAATGAGTGTCCTTGAATTAAGGAGACCCAGAATAGATAACTATTGGTTCAAAACGGTAATTTTAATCCATTTAGGAAACGAAAAGATGGGAAACATAAATGTTTGTTTATACTTAGTTGTCAAACTGTAGAAAAAATGCTACACCAGCAACTTTACAGTCAAATTCCATGTATATTCTCGATTGTGGCGTAATTTGGGAGAGGCCTACGTCCAGCAGTGGACTTCCATAGGCTAATTTAATTGATAGATTGATTCTGCACTGGAGCAAAGTTTGATAAAAGATTCAAAATTTCAAAATTTGCAGTTACAGGTTTTATGTTTGTATGTTTATTTAGATCTCAACAGAAGAGCTTAAATGAAAACTTGTACAAACTGTTGTTCTAAATACAAAAAAGTGTGTTGTGGTACAAAGGTAAAAATCACTTGAGACTGCAAATTTAAAGTCCTTGAATTTATATAACGCAGTTTTGAGACAGGTACATGAGAAAAACTAACATGCAAGCCGAACTAAGTTTATTAAATTCTAAACGATTTGCCACGAGCAGTAACAGTGAAACTGCTGGCGTAAACATCGTTTCAGCACATGTGCCAATAAGCATATACTATGAGCTCTTGTAATATACATAATACAGACCACAAGATTACGGCTAAGATACTATTTATTACCACAATATCACATCGAGATAGTTTAGATGATTGGAGCCCCAGCTATGTATACGTACCCTCCAGCAACCAAATGTATCGCTGTATCTCTTTGATGAGACATTATAACTCGACAGGAACAAAGTTACATTTCTGTAAATTGCGACTGTCTCTAAATAAACAAATGCACTGCTGACTACAGCTTTGTCCACAAGTTGATGAAAACACCATGTAAATATAGATTTATATGTTTACACGATTGGTTATCAATTAGATCCGAATGAAAGCGGCTTTTCATGTAATCACAATTTTAAAATCGGCAAATTTAATCACTGAACACTTGTACATTCGGCGTATCGTATCGTACGTAACTAAAAATATAATGTGATGCACACACAGGTAAACATCGTCTACACACAGTTCAACTACGCACACTAATGAAAATTAAGACGGAGTACGTGACGTCTCGGTTGTCGGCATTCCGGGCGGCATTCAGTATGCAAACAACCATAGACATAGAGAACACTAGGTACATTTGAAGTCCGTGTCACAAAAGAAGTCTCGTGGCACAAATCGGAACTACTAATAATGGGGTCCTGACACGATCAAATGGCAATTGTCATGCCTCGTCAATATCAAGTGTACATACACGTCGATGCACACACGCATGCAAAGAAATCACGCACACTAAAACATTTTCCATTCATAAATATCAGACTTGACTCAATATATTGACCCGTGTTCGGGAGCCCATAAGCCTTGGAATCCTGACACGGTCAAACGGCAATTGTCATGTCTCGTCAGAGAAACCACGCACACTGAAACTGAAGCAACTTCCATTCAGAATAAATATCAGACTTGACTCAATACTATTGACCGTGTGGCGACTGGCGAGTCCATTTGGTAGTAGTATTAATTGCTAAAAAAAAGTAAACCACTAACGAGAACGAACGAAAAAGAGAGAGAACGCTCAGCAAAACACACGAAACTGATAGACGGCAAAAGATATTTTTTTATTAATCGCTTTATCTCGCTACATAAATTGTGCGAAATTTTCGCGGACGCCCTCAGTCTACCCAGTAGGATTCTACTGTAACTTCCGGCGCCGACCATAACCCAGAGAATGGCTCGAGCGTATCGCACCGTATCTATGAGGCGGCGTGTCTAATTGCCAGCAGTCTGCCGTGGAACCTCGAGGCCGAAGTTCTGGCTGAAAATTTCCAGCGGAATGTTTTGGTGCGTCAAAATGACAACCAACCGTCTTCAGAATAGATCGAGAGCTGGCGTGCTAGGGCGCGTGATATCTAATGAATAAAAAATGTGCGACATTTATAAAAGAGACTATATTGTAAATGAAACACATAAGGAAGTTAAAACACAGAGTGCGTTTTATATAGTAAAACATAGCTGCACAAATTACACAGTAATAATTAATTGTTACTTGACAGTATCAATAAAATAGTTACCAAGGCAACATATTAGACAATAGCTTTAGAGGATTAAAAACTTCTTCAACACCCCCACTTAATCCCTAAGCGCTCTAAACAAAACATAAACTTGGGTAAATTTAACCCCTTTGTTAAAGCATCAGCTGGCATTGAATTTGTGTCACAATAATTAATCAAAATCACACCAGTCTGCTAATTCCCTAACATAATGATACCTAATATTAATATGTTTGGACCGACGTCCAATAACAGGACTATAAATTAATTTATTTGCGCTTTGGCTATCGCTATATAGAACTACAGCCTGATTGTTACCAGTCAATTCATTGTAGAGACCTTTAACGCTAACAATTTCTTTAGCAGCCTCACAAGTAGCGATGTACTCAGCTTCTACTGTACTAAGAGCAACACAGCGCTGCTTGCGTGCCTGCCAAGATACAACAGCACCACCAAAAACTAGAGCATAACCCGTGAATGAATGACCATCCTCATTATTGCCCCAATCTGCATCCGCGTAAGCAACTAATGATTCTCCAGTTTTCCTAAAAATCAACTTGTGATTGCAAGTGCCTCGCATATATCTCAACACACGCTTCAGTGCAGCCATGTGTTGGCTGTTCCAACACGAATTAAATTGGCTTAACTAACTAACAGCGAATGTTAAGTCAGGTCTTGTGCCACAGGATAAGTACATGAGTGACCCCATAATTTCTTGATAGCTGGGATCATTATTCTTATCTCCTTTTGTAAGTTTGAGGTTCAATTCAATTGGTGTCTTCACTGTCTTACAGTTTTCCATACCATACCTCATTAGCACTTTCTTCGCAAAATTTGCTTGGTTCAGGTGTATTTCACCTTTCTTCCTTTCAATTTGTATTCCCAAACAATCCTTTATTTCTCCTAGATCTTTAATTTTGAACCCTAGGCTCAAATTTTTCTTGACTTTCTCAATGCAGTGTACATTGCTTCCAAATATATAAAAATCATCAACATAGAGGGCAAGTGCAATGAACTCCTTGTTATTTTCTTTAATATAAATGCACTGATCATAGGCAGATCTGGTGAATCCCATATTCAGGATATGCTTGTGCACCTTTACGTTCCAGCAACGTGCTGCCTGTTTTAAACCATAGATGGCTTTCTTCAGCTTGCAAACTTTACCTCCATTTTCTTTCGTTATAAATAATTCAGGTTGTTCCATGTACAAGTCTTCATCCAGGTCACCGTTCAAGAATGCTGTGGTCACATCCACATGATGCATGTGCAGATCCTTTTCGACTGCAAGACCGAACAATAGCCTTATTGAAGATAGTTTTACAACTGGAGCGAAAGTTTCATTGTAGTCTTCCCCCCACTTCTGCGAATAACCTTTGGCGACTAGTCTCGCTTTATATCGCTGAACAACATTATCCGCACCTATCTTCAATTTGAAAATCCATTTACATTTCACTACGTTGGTCTGTCTTGGCCGATCTACTAATTCCCAAGTGCCATTTCCTATTAAGGAATTATATTCTTCCTCCATAGCCTTCCGCCATAGCTCACTGTCTGAGCGCTCCATGGCATCCTTCACAGAAATTGGATCTGACCCACTTTAAAATGTGAAAATTATATTCCATCTCAGGATCTCTTTTTGCTATTCTGTTTCTGAGAGGATATCTTCTCTCCCTGGGGACGGAATTATCCGAATCTATTGAATCGATAGAATCATGAAACTCTTCTTCAGTTTCATCATTAGTTGTAACACTTGTTCCAGATATCTGTGTAGCATCTTCATCTGGCACAGATACTTCAGGGCTACAACTAGGTATTGGTATAATAATATCACCACAAACTTCCATACTTGAAATTTCAATAGGCACCTCAATAGCATTAGGGGCAGTTTCTGCTACCTGCTCCTCCAAATTCTTGCTAATAGTGGTAGCAATTACCTGTCGTTCAGTATTTTCATTAAACACTGCGTCACGAGCAACTATAATCCTTTTTGGATTTTTCTTTAAATCGACGAATCTATAACCCTTCTGGTTCTCACTATAGCCAAGTAAAACTAACTCAACTGTTTTTGGATCTAATTTCTTTCGCTTATTATCTTTTACAAGAACTTGCGCCTTTGAACCAAACACTCTTAGGTGTGAAAGATCCACTTCATGACCAGACCAAGCTTGCTCAGGAACAAGATTATTAAGTGCCATCGTTGGAGAACGATTTTTTAAATAAATTGCCGTGAGTACCGCTTCAGCCCAATATCTCTTATCAAGCTTACTATCTTGCAGCATACACCTGGCTTGCTCAATCACTGTCCTGTTTGTCCTTTCAGCTACTCCATTCTGTTGTGGAGTATGAGGGATAGTTCGTTGATGCTGAATTCCACATTTGGTCAAATAATCCTGGAATTTTTGATTCACGTACTCAGTACCATTATCGCTTCTAAATTTCTTTATCTTTTTATTCATTTGATTTTCCACAAACGCCTTAAATTCACGAAATTTGGTAAATACTTCTTCCTTAGATTTAAGGAGATAACCAAATACCTTTCTGCTGTAATCATCAACAAAAATCAGCAAATACTTTGCTCCACCAATAGACTCAACCTCCAGAGGTCCAGCTACGTCACTATGAATAAGCTCTAATAAAGAAGTAGCTCTCTTACACTTTCTCTTAGGAAATTTCTTCACACACTGCTTGCCCTGACTACAAGGCACACAAGGATGACATTCATCCTTCTTCCAGCAACCAAGGCCCTTGACGATACCCTTTAATTTACTCATCTGAGGTTCGGATAGATGACCTAACCTTCGATGCCACAATTCGTAGTTCCCTAGACTACCTTCTCCCAAAAGAACCGTCGCCTTACTATTATTTACCGCCTTACTATTATTAACAGACCCTAAAACATAAAGCCCGTTTTGTAGTGGTGCTGTGAACAGAGGATTTCCTATAACAGAAACATCACTATTAAAAACCTTACAATTAGTTTTATCAAAAATGACTACCTTGCCTGTTTCTGCTAACTTGCTAACGGACATCAAATTTGTAACTAAATCTGGAGTAACTAAAACCTGATCCATTTTTAATTCGAAATCATGATTGCCACTTTGAACTTTCAACTCAATAGAACCTTGCGAAGTAGAAACAATTTTCTCATTATTCGCACAAGTCACAAATTTAGATAAAGAGGCCTTATTTTGTTTAAAAATAGATTTATCAAACGTCATATGAGACGTTGCTCCAGAATCAATTACCCAACCATTATTATCACTAACAGATAATAAAGTTACAAAATCTGGTCTAACTACTGCTTTATCTCTAACTACAGTTACCAAATTAGCATTATTTTTAGATTTGTCCTTCTTAGCCAATAGTCTGCACTGCGACTTATAATGTCCCTTCTTCTTACAGAAATGACAAATCACTTCTTTTGTGCTTTTATGACCACTATTACCACTGCTACTAGATACGAGCACTGACTCTTCTACTTTTCTAAAGTTTCCTTTTTCACCCTGTCTTAGCAAGGAAGATGTCACATGCTCTGTAGTAATTTTTTGTCCGGAGTGCTCTATGGCCATTACTAAGGGATTATAATCTTCTGTTAATCCAGCTAGCATTATTATTCCTATAAATTCATCTTCGAGACCTGCCTTTATTGCTTGAAGTTTTTGATGCGTCAGTTGCACTTCACTGACATATGCTTCCATGTTTGAAAAATTTTCAAGTTTTATACTAAATAATTTCCTTAACAATGTCAGACGACGCATCAACCCTGAATCAGCGTATGCATTTTCTAAACATAACCAGGTGTCCCGAGCAGTTTTTGCGTTTCTCACTAATGGATGAACATTTTCAGTAATTAATAAACAAATTTTAGCTCTTGCCTTTGCATCTCGCTTCTTTTCCGCTTCAGTGGTGATTTTGTAATTAGTACCAACACAATCCCATAAATCTTGATCAACCAGGAACATTTCGACACTAAACGACCATGCCGAATAATTTGCTTGACCTGACAATTTGTTGATCGTTTGGTATTGCATTTTGGAATCCATTTTTACTTCCCAAATAATGTATATTTAATACGAGCTAGAGGCCCATAACCTACTGTAAATGAAACACATAAGGAAGTTAAAACACAGAGTGCGTTTTATATAGTAAAACATAGCTGCACAAATTACACAGTAATAATTAATTGTTACTTGACAGTATCAATAAAATAGTTATAGTGGAATCCAACAGACCTAAATAATATAGTAAACAAAGAAATTGGATCTCGACTACTCCATAATTACTTACATTTAATTATCAATCCTGATCATAGTCCTTTCAAGGAACTCTAGTTAGATTTATGCGGACATTTCGACACTAATAAACCTTTAGATTATAGAATAATTTCATGAAAAATACTCGGATGGTCATAGATTTAGAATGTACAAGATGAACAGTGTCAAACTGAAGACGAGACCAAAAATGAAAGATCTATGTGTGGGTTAAATAGTGTTGTTGAATGGTCACACCTATGTTATCGATAAAAGTATCTGTATAAATGGATGGAATGGAAATGAAACTTCTAAGCACACAAAGTGCTTAGAAGTTTCATCTCCAACTTCTTGTTTTGGGGAATAAATTGTTAATTTGAATGTAATCGACTATGAAAAAGTAAAAATGGGATTATATGGGGTAACTCGTAATATTAGAAATTCTGTAGTGATTTTACGAATTTTGATTCAGTGTGTGAATGTGAAAATACACTTTTAACATGTAATTTATGACATCGTACATTGCATTGTTGCCGTACATATATATTTTGCCAATTGAATTTGAAATTTTACTAAAAATCCAACTCTTATCGTAGTACTAATCCTCATTTATTATTGAACCCTAGTAACAATAAAAGATATTACTCGTAGATTTTTTTAAATATATTAACCTCGCCAAATTGACGTCGCCACTGATGGAAACTAGTGGAAAGCCGTGGCGCATCTAGCGAATGGGGGCCATGCTTACAGCACACAAGACTTCTGGCAGTAGTCCTCAAGTTGGCGGCCCTATGATGTGCCTCTTCACGCTCCGCTTGTAGAACTCGGGATTGTAAAATGAGGGAAACACATGTGCGGGCAGGTCGTTCCAGGATTTTGTAGTTCGACTGAGGCTTACCGTCATCTTAGGACAACCTATAATTGAAATCGGATAACACGTCTCTGCATAGCGCCAAGCGCGTCCAGTAAGTACCTCGCACAGTCATCCCAAAGGTGAGAACAGTATTCGACGCAGAGGCTAATCTGCGCCTTGCACAGCAAACATCCCGGTGTGGCGTGGAGTACCTTAAGTGAAGTAAAATTATAAAAATTCAACTCAAAATGGATCACAAATTTTGGAAATATTATATTAAAATAGGCACAAAACCCTAAAAAAAAGGTTAAATAACACAGTTCGAGTAAAAATCAATCATATTTATAGTAAATTAAATCCAGATAAGTTTGTTTGTAGCTATGCCACTATAATGAACTATCGACATCCTTATCGATACCTACCCATGACTATTTTACTGTAAACAGCCCTTTCTATTTCTGCCTTATATATCCTCCAAAAATGCATTTACACATTAAATATTGTGTTATGTATGAAGGAAAATGCATAATCTACGTTATGAGTTGGACTTTCAGTGAAATTTTACATCCAATTTGGCAAAATATGTACGTCAAAAATGGAATGAACGAAGTCACAAATGACCTGTTAAACGAGTCTTTCTTCGTATAATTGCGTTTTGTAATATCCTATTCACACACTAAACACGACAATATTGTTGAAAATATAAAATTTTCTATTTTAATCGTAAGATCACTACAGATTATTGGATATTATAAATAACATAGAGCCGCCATAGGATCCCAGCGGGCTCAGCGATTCAAAATACTGACATATGAGTACACAATTTGCTTTCTCTTTTCCTCTCGAGCTAAGTGCTATGGATAATGAGGTCTCGCTCGCACGCTTTGTATATCTATTGAGAGTAGCGAAAAATTCTAAATCTATGCGGATGGTAAAAATTTAGGACTGTCATTTTTGCTTGTCATTAAATTATTTTTTCTCAGACTTGTTTGTCTTTGCCACAGTGTTGTAAAACTGTTGTACTGGCCAATTGATTTTAAAAGGAGGTCATTGTTTTATCAATCTGTCAGTTCGAAAAAATGTACTTACTTTAATAATATAACTTATTGACCCAGAGAGCTAAGAGTGCGAGTCTTTGCCCCTTTTCACACGTACCGGTTGCCGGGTGCCGGGTAGGGTGGGTGTATGGCCGTGTACTATAGCTTTCACACGTACCGGCGTGATTTGCCCGGCAACCGCTTGCATTCGCCGTCGGTTACCCGGCACCGGCTACCCGGCAACTAAATAAACAGGTTTCTGTCAAACTGGTCGCTTAGACTGACTTCCCTGACGATGCGAGGCAAGTCCGTCTGAAGTCCTTATTATCTGATTGGTGATAGTTATGGAGTCGTGCAGATTATAATGGAACGACTTCAATCAATGACAATCTGATTAATACTTTGTGGATTGAATATAGGTAAGGTATAGATTTAATTTTATGGCCATTCAAATGTCTTGAGAGGTAAGTCCGGCACAATTATGACCTCAGGTGTTCTAAACATTTTATATTTAATTTTACCCTACTGCGCGACACAAAAGAAGGGTTATTGTGTCGGCGGGTTTGAATAGCAGGCTGAATGAATTGATACACAAATAAAATTAGGAAAACTTAATAAAACGTTATGTTGTAGTATAAGACACAGCAATGAGGTACTTAGTATTAGATATAGATACATTCCTAAATACTTATATGGTTAGAAACATTTCAAAACTTGGTTTCGAATGTGGCCGAAGGGTAAGGTATTATCCTTGATATGAAGCATTCCTACGATTTGTATATTTGACTAGCTGGTCCGCGCAACTTCGTTTGCGTCACGTCACTTATGAGAGTTATGAGTGAAAAAAAGGTAGGTAGTATTAATATTTTCAGTTTTCAGATCTAAAAACCCCACATTAGAAATCTCTCAAGATGTCTTAGTCTGCTTCTGTAAGAACGGCGAGCAGCCAACGAGGCGTCTACACTTTTTATCATCCCTAAAGTAATTTATTATTGTAAATAAATGATTATACTATTAAATGTTCTAAAAGTTTCTTTTTTTTTAAAGATCCTTTAATTATTGCACATAATATATATTAATATACCGAATTTCATGATTTGATGAATTTGGCGATTGATATACCGAAGTAAATGAATGTACGGTGAACTAGATATAACTCAATGATTATGTACATACATAGAATCAGTATAGTTACAGCACTATGATCATAGACAACTTTTGTCAAAACATGACATGTTTACACGAGGATCAAGTATACCCTGGATTAGGGCGAGCGCCCACTGCTTTGCGATCCGATGCGTTCCGATCCGTTTGCCGTGCCGCAACGCAAACGCAAGTATGGGTGCGCACACTGCTGCAAAAGAATCGCACGTTTTGCCCACAGTTTGCCAGCACTTTTTTTTTAAATTGTTTTATGGCTTGGTTACATAGACCCGAAATGTTTTGATAGGAATCGATTGGTTACAGGAATTTCAACTTTTTAATCGATGTTTAACGCTATTTATGAGACTTCGCCGTCCATCTGTCTGTCTGTCCATCACGAGGCTGTATCTCATGAACGTAGATAGCTAGAGAGCGGATTGTTTTTACAGATTAAGTGTTTCTTTTGGCGCTAAACAATAAAAAATACTAAAAACAGACTATTAATATTAATATTTAAGGTCTCCAATCTCCAATACAGCAAACATGATTTTTGACGTTTTTTTGGAACGGAACTCAAGTAAGATTTAAACCACTTCTCATGCTCCGATTGAGCTTAAACTTGGAATACTTATTTAACTGCAATGACAATACTATAAGATGGTATGCTGGACCTGGTGTGAAGGTAAAATCTCAAGGTCGTCACAGTATCAACTTCTCAACAAAAAAAAGTCCAAGCCTCTAAGGGGTTTTTCCATATACTGAGTACGAATTATATGAAAATTTGGAAATCCAATATGGCTGAAGCGCTGTAATTACAAAATTTCAGGAAGGGCGATACCCTTCCTGAAATTTTTTAGGGGTTTTTTAGTACGCTGAGTACGAATTACATGATAATTTAGCATTACAATATGGCCGCCGGGCTGTAAATACAAAATTTCATGATGGGTATCGTTTTAGGGGTTTTCTGTACGCTGAGTGCGAATTACATGATAATTTTGCAATCCAATTGGCCACCGGGCTGAAATTACAAAAATTCATGATGGGTATCGTTTAAGGGGTTTTCTCGTATGCTGAGTACGAATTACATGATAATCGTGCAATCCAATATGCCCGAAGCACTGTAATTACAAAATTTCATGATGAGTATCGTTTTAGAGGTTTTTTAGTATGCTGAGTACGACTTCAATGATAGCTTTGCAATCCAATGTGGTCATCCCGTCGTAATTACAAAATTTCATGATACGTATCGTTTACGGGGTTTTTTGGTATGCTGAGTACGAATCACATGATAATTTAGAAATCCAAAATGGCCGCCACGCCGTAATTACTAAATTTCATGATGGATATCGTTTACGGGTTTTTTTGGTATGCTGAGTACGAATCACATGACAATTTAGAAATCCAAAATGGCCGCCACGTCGTAATTACTAAATTTCATGATGAGTATCGTGTAAGGGGTATTTTCGTATGCTGAGTACGAATCACTTGATAGTTTAGCAATCCAAAATTGCCGCCGTAATTACCAAATTTCATGATGGGTATAGTTTAAGGGGTTTTTTGGTATGCTGACTACGAATCACATGATAATTTTGCAATCCAATATGGTCAGCGTGCCGTTAACACAAAATTTCATGATGGGTATCGTTTAGGGGGTATTTTCGTATGCAGAGTACAAATCACTTGATAATTCAGCAATCCAAAATGGCCGCCGCGCCGTAATTACCAAATTTCATGATGGGTATCGTTTAAGGGGTTTTTTGGTATGCTGAGTACGAATCACTTGATGATTTAGCAATCCAAAATGGCCGCCGCGCCGTAATTACCAAATTTCATGATGGGTATCGTTTAAGGGTTTTTTTGGTATGCTGAGTACGAATCACATAATAATTTAGCCATCCAATATGGTCACCGTGCCGTGAACACAAAATTTTATGATGGGTATCGTTTAAGGGGTATTTTCGTATGCTGAGTACGAATCACTTGATAATTTAGCAATCCAAAATGGCCGCCGCGCCGTAATTACCAAATTTCATGATGGGTATCGTTTAAATGGTTTTTTGGTATGCTGACTACGAATCACATGTTGCAATCCAATATGGTCAGCGTGCCGTTAACACAAAATTTCATGATGGGTATCGTTTAGGGGGTATTTTCGTATGCTGAGTACAAATCACTTGATAATTCAGCAATCCAAAATGGCCACCGCGCCGTAATAACAAAATTTCATGATGTGTATCGTTTAAGGGGTTTTTTGGTATGCTGAGTACGAATCACTTGATAATTTAGCAATCCAAAATGGCCGCCGCGCCGTAATTACCAAATTTCATGATGGGTATCGTTTAAGGGGTGTTTTGGTATGCCGACTACGAATCACATGATAATTTTGCAATCCTATATGGTCACCGTGCCGGTATCACAAAACTTCATGATGGGTATCGTTTAAGGGATATTTTCATACGCTGAGTACGAATTACATGATGATTTAGCAATCCAAAATGGCCGCCTCGCCGTAATTACAAAATTTCATTCTGTAAATCGTTTAAGGGGTTTTTTGGTATGCTGAGTAAGAATCACATGAGAATTTAGCAATCCAACATGGCCGCCGCGCCGTAATAACAAAATTTCGTTATGGGTATCGTTTAAGGGGTATTTCCGTATGCTGAGTACTTTGATGATAATCTAGCAATCCGAAATGGCCGCCGCGCCGTAATTATAAAACTTCATCATGAGTATCGAGATTATTAAACATGTACTGGCAGTATTTTCTTATCTCATATTTGTCAATAAATTTAAGTATGTTTTCATTTTGTAAGCATCATTGACCGCAAGAAACAGGGTATTACTTTGTTGCAGACCGCAAGAAACAGTGTACTTCTTTGTTGCACCCGCAATGAAAAAGATAAAATTTTGTCTATTACACCGAAATAAAGGTCTAACGTTTTTAAACGTCTGAAAATAAATAGATATTTAAGGCTGACATAAATCAATCTTTTCTTAAAGTATAATGTTATTAAAATGGAAATTAATGTTAAATGAATAGGGGTTGGTTGCACCCGCGATGATTTTCAGAATTGCTGGTGCAAAAATTTTTTCAACCTTTACAGTGTAATTAATTTTTTTGATATGCCTTGAATATATTATGCCGTGTATGAAGAACACATATTTAGTATATTTGTTAATATCTATTAGGTATATTTCGCGTTTCTGTAGAAAAATCTTCCGTTATTTATTACACAAAATCAATAGAAGGTGACTACTTTGCACAGATTCTAGAAAAACTTAAGAAAAAATCCTTAACTTGCAATCTGATATGCAAGTTTCCACTAATGTCTGATCATAAGCTTAACCCACCCGAGACATCGCCAAGATGTTCATGTCGAACTAAGATTCTTTTTATTCTACATACAATCGTATGTAGCCAGGAAACCACGTGAACCCTGAAATGGATATTCAAGGGCCCTAACTAGCTCTGGTCGCCAACCCTTGGTGACCCATTACCATTGCTTACGGGTAATTCAAGTACATATTCTAAAATATAACGAAATAACCAACTTGAATCGAGCTCTGCTTAGATAATAGTTCGCACGTATTGTCACCTCCCAGGTTATGATTGTAAGAAAATGAAGATTGAAATGGTATTTTCGGCACCCCGTACGTCTTTTGTGGCATAAGAAAGTATTATTTTTCTTCCGTTCCATCTCCGCCTTTTTTGCACACATTACCTCTTTACAAAACAAGGCGGCGGAGTTCCACCTATTGCACTATTGACCATAGCCAAAACTATGGTCTGTAGACTCTGTTGTGTAAGGTTCCCGCTCTTATAGCCAGTAAGTCGTAGTTCCATCCACCATGGACAATCTGTCAGCATAACAATTGAGTCTGTACCATTGCAAGCAGTGAACTCCCAGAGAGATCTTGGAGTTACAATAACCAGCAACCTGAAATGGGATGAACACATAATAAATATAACTAAAAGGGCAAATTCAGTATAATACATGATTAGAAAAGCATTCTATGTTATTACCAGGGACCTATTTATCTACATTTTTTTTATACCACTAAGGTGGCAGACAAGCATACGGCCCACCAGAAAGACCGGTGGTCACCGCAGCCTATGAACGTTTGCAACACCTGAGGTGCCACACTCGCGCTGCCGACCCTGCAAAAACCTTCTAAGACCCCTTTTGAAGAACCCCATACTGTAGGCGTTTGGGAAAACCGAGGCAGGGATGTCATTCCACAACCTAAGCGTGCGCGGAAGAAAACACCTATCGGATCTAACCGTGCTGGAACGCACCGGACGCAGAGTGTGAGGATGAACTCCCTGTCTGTGGCGAGCGGTGCGATGATAGAACGTAGCCGTTGGCATCATATCAAACAATTCCTCAGAGCACATACCATTGTACAGGCGGTAGAACACGCTTAAGGAGGCAAAGCCTCTCCTGTCGCGAAGAGGTTCCACACCAGCTGTAAGTACAGGATCGTTGACAACTCTTACAGCTCGTCTTTGCACCGAGTCCAATGGACGAAGCTGATATTCAGGTGCTCCCGCCCAGAGGTGACAGCAGTACTCCATATGCGGCCGCACATGCGACTTATAGAGAAGCAGTGTTTGCGCCGCAGTGAAGTACCGCCGCGCCCTGTTGAGCACACCTTCTTGGACGCCAGCTTAGCCTTGTCCTCCAAATGACTACGGAACTGAACGTCACTGGAGATGTCAACGCCAAGGATCCCTATACTTTTGGAGATGGAAAGAGATGTGCCCTGAAATTGTGGCGCTACAGTAATTGGGGTTTGCTTAGCGGTGAAAAAACAAGCTTGTGTCTTGGAAGGGTTGAACTGGACAAGATTTTGTCCACCCCAATCGGACACTCTAGTAAGAGTAGCCTCGATTTCAGACACAAGCTGTTCACGATTTTCCTCCACTGTGTCCCGAGAGATACCGGGGCGGCCCGTGTAACATGTGTCCCCCTGTACTGTCGTCCGCATAACAATGAATGCCGTCAATAGACAACATGTCATTGATATGCAGCAGAAACAGAGTAGGGGACAACACTGAGCCTTGCGGTACTCCAGCATTTATGGCCATGCAGTCTGAACAGCTGCCGTCAACGACGGCCCTGATGCTTCTACCGGCCAAGAAGCTGGACACCCATCCACATAATCTCTCGGGTAGTCCAAATGAGGGCAATTTCGTAAGAAGAACACGGTGCCAGACCCGGTCAAAGGCTTTAGAGATGTCGAGACTCACTGCTAGAGCCTCACCCTTACTCTCGATAGCCGCCGCCTATCGGTGTGTTAGGTACACAAGAAGATCGCCCGTCGAGCGACCGTGACGGAAACCGTACTGCCGGTCACTGAGCAGATCGTGTTCCTCAAGGTACCCCAGGAGCTGTGTATTAATAACACGCTCAATCACCTTGGATAAAAGGGAGGTGACGGCTATAGGCCTGTAATTGGCCGGGTCGGTCCTGTAACCCTTTTTGGGTACAGGATGTACATACGCAATCTTCCACGACGCCGGGACTTATAAGACCAGATATGGAGTCCATATTTCAAAAAAGATATTCTAATGTTAGAAAAAGTTCAGACGCCTTTTAGAACTATGTGACGTCTGTGACGTCATGTCACGCCACCACCACGCGCGAGCTTCGTGCCAGGCGCGCGTCCCCGCACTCTCATCCCCGCCGCAGCCTCCACTACCGGTGCCTATATAAACAGCTGCGCGACTGCGACGGGTCTCTGTTCCGGCCTGCGGCTGTTCAGGTGATGTGCCACTCTCCATCTGTGCACATCGCTGGGACTGGTGGTCTAGTACTAAGAAACCTCTCTCGTTAATTGATTAAAGGGACGAAAGTCCACTGTTATTATTGTAATATATCGATTCTCTGAAGAATAAACGCAGATAACTGCAGTTCTACTATTACCACATCGTTCATATTTATCTCCTTGGTAAATATACCTATATTTGCACTTGATGAGGTGGCTGACCCACTTACATCGTGACAATGGCGCCCACGGGAATAGAAAACCCCTAGACCACCACTACCAGGACGTGTATTTTTTTTGTTACTAATACATATTTTTTTTCAGTGCAGAAGGTAAATTCTATGTTAACTTCGCTTTATTTATTCAAGTAATAACATAAGCGAGGTTAATCTTCCAAACGCGTACTAAATACAGCGCGCACTCGAGTCGTGCGTGTCCTTCAAATTGGCTCGCCGCATGACCTTGAGCGAGTCGCTGCGTCGGCCGGCCTAACGCGCTCCTATTTATTCTGCACTGAAATTAATTTCTTGAACCTAACTCATTATTTTTGTGTCTATTTTCGCTACGGATACCATCCACCGTAAAAATGTCTTACCCCATTAAGTATACACATTTAGGTAAAAATGAATTAGAATACGAAGTTTTAATTCGCGGGGGAACTAAGTCGAATACGGTCGATGAGCTCCGGAAGCAAATTACTAAACTTTCCCTAACCGTGTCCTCGGAGGACATTGCTACATCTCCCTATAAAGCGGATGACGATATATCTGCCTGTAAAGTTTCTTTGTTTAAAGTATCTAATAACATCAACTCGCTAGAATGTAAATTTGATAGTAACATTTTTGCTAGAACTGAATCGGTCTTACACCACGTTTACTTTAGATTATCTCGAATTGACTTAACCTCATTCTCTGATGTAGAAGTAATCAAGCCCCTATGGGATCAGTTCCATGATTACTATACTAGATTGACCCGTTTGTCCCCTACGGATGCCAAGGTTACGGACGTGGCCAAACCTACTCTTGACTCGCGCGTTCCGATTTCCTCTGATCTGTATTATGAACGTAAACTTTTTTCTGAATTAGCTAAATTTAAATATAACGGAAAGACTTGTGTGCGTGCTTTCATACAAAATCTTAATGAATTCATTGCCTGTAGAAATATTCCTTCGGAAAAGGTACTATCCTTTGCTTTCGAAATCTTTTCTGACGACTCCCTCCACTGGTATCGCGCTGTAAAGGACAGTGTGAAATCTTGGGACGAGTTATGTATACTACTAAAACGAGACTTCAGTCCCCATAATTACGACTATAAACTAATGTCGGAAATTAGACGCCGTTCTCAAGGCGAAGTAGAAAATATAACCATTTACATCTCTAAAATGCAAGGGTTATTTTCTCGTCTCGATACTCCAATCAGCGAGTCTGATAAGCTTGAAATTTTACTAAATAATATCAGGCCTTGTTATGTAAATTCGCTTCTAACATCGAATGTAGTAGATGTTCCTTCTTTATTGAGCGTCTGTAGAAGATTTGAACAATACCACAGTCGCACTAAGTACTTTGTTGAACCTCCAACAATAACTTCAGATACGATAGCTCCTGAATTCGCATATAAATGCCCTAAAAATAATTCTAACTTGCATACTTACTCCACTAACAGAAATTATAAGTTATCTAACTCAACTTATAATAATGTTATCGCATCTGACATGCCATCTCCCTCTAACACTAGCCCCACAGCGTTCAAGGTCAACGCGGCTGCGACCGCTAAACAATACTGCCCGAGATGTCGTGTTTACTCGCATTCCTTGAAAACATGCACTGAACCTCGTTATCTAGTATGTTTTAAGTGCGGTTTAAAGGAATTTCGCACTACTGACTGCCCTAACTGCAATCAAGCCTCGAATAAAATACCAATTAATATCGTAAGTCCCGTTTATATTACGACTAAAGTAAATAATAAATTTGACCCGGCTGATTGGCAAAGTTGGCTAAATTTTGTTTCAAAATTTTCAAATTCACTGCGAAATTCTAAAACTAAAAATACTACAATAAATCATATTCCTCGTATCCCCTATATCCCGGTTACTCTGAACGGGATTGATACTGTTGGTTTACTTGACTCGGGTTCAGCTGTTACTATTCTGGGTAATGGTTCCCATAAAATCTTAAAAAATATAAAAATAAATAATTCTAAACCCTTAAATTTTTTCACAGCTAGTGGTGATAATTTTTCTTCATTTGGCTCGGCCAATATTTCTTTCAAATTTCTAAATAAAACTGTATCTCTCGTTGCTCACATTGTACCTAATATAAAAAATAATCTTATTTTAGGAATGGACTTTTGGAGAAAATATAATCTCTTCCCTAAAACTTTAGAATCAATCTTGGTTTCTAATCATAAAGTGTTTCGGCGTTGTAAACCTAAGTTCCTACGTCGATAATGAATAAAAATCTTTTGTGTTTCTAACAGTCGATCTGAGTGCGACGCTTACATTTTTCCTAATTTAATGAAACATCTTCTAACAAGCGGAGACTCGATCGCAATTCAGTCACTTGATTCATTCATCGTTGTTTCTATTCATAAAACTAAAAGGTACAGTTCACACCATATATCCTACTCTCATATGGTTGATGAGCGGTGATGAGCACGTAACAGCTACGACTAATCGCTAAGCTATTTACCTTCTATACTAGAGGGTAAAATCAGCCCTAATAGCGCCACATCATTGCAATAGTTGTTCCTACAATCTTAAACTAAAAATATTATTCTGTGGTAACTATAACATATTTCTAAAAAAATTACTAATGTCTTAAAATAATTATCTATTTTTAAACTAAAACTTGTCAAAATCGGTTCAGCCATTCTCTAGTTATAGCGTTGAACCGTGACAAACAGACCGACATGACTGTGACGCCTATCATCAGGGTTACTACAGTGCATTGTGCGAGCGGCGCAATCATTATACATACTTACTTAGTATTCGCTGTTAACTAAAATTTTATGCATGTACTTGTATCTATAAGTATGCTACGGTATAATACTGCATTCCACCTGACTATGGGCTAACATTCCGATTCCAAGACTACGTCGCAGGATAGTCAGGTGTATTATTGCTTTGCTATGAAGATATAGACTTTGTTATCTACATTTTGCAAGCTTATCTTCTCTAAAAAGTCATATCATACTTCGATTTCTCTCGCTCACAGCTTACGTGTGTAGGTACTGGTTATCAGCTGCGCTCACACAAGCCTATAGCTAGCTAACAACGCGCCGAATGCCGTCTACTACCTATCACGGGACCTATCTATGTTATCTGAAAATGTACTTATATTTTTCTTGTAATCTTACTAAAATTATGCTACGCGGTCTAGCCACGTCCTATATCTGAGCTTACCTAGCTATTGACCTTCTACCCCTACTACCCTAAGCACCCTTGTACCCCTTATGTACCCCACTATCTTTGAATTGTTCCAGGGTGGAAGCCAAGTCCCTGGAGCGTTAAGGGGAGCGGACCTTGAAGACTGGAGAAGCGGAATTTTTTAAGAAAAATTCTCGCCCTAAAAGGGGGGTGTGTGACGTCTGTGACGTCATGTCACGCCACCACCACGCGCGAGCTTCGTGCCAGGCGCGCGTCCCCGCACTCTCATCCCCGCCGCAGCCTCCACTACCGGTGCCTATATAAACAGCTGCGCGACTGCGACGGGTCTCTGTTCCGGCCTGCGGCTGTTCAGGTGATGTGCCACTCTCCATCTGTGCACATCGCTGGGACTGGTGGTCTAGTACTAAGAAACCTCTCTCGTTAATTGATTAAAGGGACGAAAGTCCACTGTTATTATTGTAATATATCGATTCTCTGAAGAATAAACGCAGATAACTGCAGTTCTACTATTACCACATCGTTCATATTTATCTCCTTGGTAAATATACCTATATTTGCACTTGATGAGGTGGCTGACCCACTTACATCGTGACAACTAAACTTATCAATATTGGAACAGAGAAGGAATAGAGGTGACCTCATAGAGACCTACAAAATACTAAATAAGCATTACAATGTAGAAGACCTTCGGGATATGTTCACAATTGAGTGAACCCAAATAAACATCTCAGAGGTCACACTATAAAACTCAATAAGTCTCAGTGCGCTAGCAATCCAAAGGCCAGATGTGGCCCTGGGGCCACTGTTCGAAATTCGCCTTAAACGATAACCATCATGAAATTTTGTAATTACGGCGCGTCGGCTACTTTTGAATATCAAAACTATTATGTAATTCGTACTCAGCATACGAAAAAACCCTTAAACGATACCCATTATGATTTTTTTATATTACGGCGCGGCGGCCATATTGGATAGCTAAATTACCATTGAATTTGTAATTAGCATACCAAAAACCCCTAAAACGATACCCATCATGAAATTTTGTAATTACGGCGCAGCGGCCATATTGGATTGCAAAATTGACTTGTGATTCGTACACGGCATACCAAAAAACCCCTTAAACGATACCCATCATGAATTTTTGTGATTACGGCGCAGCGGCCATATTGGATTGCAAAATTTACTTGTGATTCGTACACGGCATACCAAAAAACCTCTTAAACGATACCCATCATGAATTTTTGTAATTACGGCGCAGCGGCCATTTTGGATTGCAAAATTGACACGTGATTCATACACAGCACACCAAAAAACCCCTTATACGATACCCATCATGAAATTTTGTGATTACGGCGCAGCGGCCACATTGGATTGCAAAATTGACTTGTGATTCGTACACGGCATACCAAAAAATCCCTTAAACGAAACCCATCATGAATTTTTGTGATTACGGCGCAGCGGCCACATTGGATTGCAAAATTGACTTGTGATTCGTACACGGCATACCAAAAAATCCCTTAAACGAAACCCATCATGAATTTTTGTGATTACGGCGCAGCGGCCATATTGGATTGCAAAATTGACTTGTGATTCGTACACGGCATACCAAAAAACCTCTTAAACGATACCCATCATGAAATTTTGTGATTACGGCGCAGCGGCCACATTGGATTGCAAAATTGACTTGTGATTCGTACACGGCATACCAAAAAACCCCTTAAACGATACCCATCATGAATTTTTGTGATTACGGCGCAGCGGCCATATTGGATTGCAAAATTGACACGTGATTCGTACACAGCATACCAAAAAACCCCTTAAACGATACCCATCATGAAGTTTTGTGATTACGGCGCAGCGGCCATATTGGATTGCAAAATTATCATCTGATTCGTGCTCAGCATACGAAAAACCCCTTCAACGATACGAAAGCGGCCATATTAGTTCGCTAAATTACCATTTAATTTTGTAATTAGCATACCAAAAAAACCCTTAAACGATATCCATCGTGAAATTTTGAGATTACGGCGCAGCGGCCATATTGGATTGCAAAATTGACATGTGATTCGTATATAGCATACCAAAAAACCCCTTAAACGATACCCATCATGAAGTTTTGTGATTAAGGCGCAGCGGCCATATTGGACTGCAAAATTATCATGTAATTCGTACTCAGCATACTAAAAAACCCCAAAAACGATATGCATCATGAAATTTTGTTATTATACTGCGCGGCGGCCATATTGGATCGCTAAATTACCATTTAATTTGTAATTAGCATACCAAAAAACCCCTTAAACGATACCCATCATGAAATTTTGTGATTACGTTACGCTGACCATATTGGATTGCAAAATTATCATGTGATTCGTAGTCGGCATACCAAAAAACCCCTTAAACGATACCCATCATGAAGTTTTGTGATTACGGCGCAGCGGCCATATTGGACTGCAAAATTATCATTAAATTCGTACTCAGCATACGAAAAACCCCTAAAACGATGCCCATCATGAAATTTTGTAATTACGGCGCGGCGGCCATATTGGATTACAAATTATTATGTTCGTCATTGGTACTCAGCATACGAAAAAACTCTTAAATGACCCATTAGCCATCGTCCATTACCCATCACCCGTCACCCATCAGATGACCCATCAGATGACCCATCAGATGATCATCCATTACCTATCAACCTTCACCTGTAAATTTCCGCTACATCTATATGCTTGTCTGCCATTTTAGTAGTATTTAAAAAAATTAAAACCAGCTAAGTGTGAGTCGGACCCGCGCACAGGCGGTTCCGTTCCGTACGACCATTCTAAAGCCCAAATACCGCTTATCTTTTTTAATTACTATTGTGACCTTCATCAGGACTTGGCGCCATCATCAGACTTGGTTTACCAATTTTTATATTTTGCCTTGTACGCATCAACACGATTCTAAAGACCCCAAACACTGCGGATTTATTTTTATATATAGTATGGTGAACTTCACCAGGACTTGGCTCCATCATTGGACTTGGTTTACTAAATATGATGTTTTTGCCATGTACGCATCAAGACCATTCTATAGAGCCCAAACACTTATATGTCTATATATATAGTTATTTTAATGACCTTCACTTTGACTTGGCTCCATCATCACACTTGGTTTACTATCCTCCGTGATCTTTTTGCCATGTACGCATCTAGACCATTCAAAAGCCCAAACGCTATGGGTTTATCTTTTTTAATTAGTATGGCGACCTTGATCTGATTTATTTGCCAAGTACACAAATACACCTGTCTAAACGTCAAAACGCTATGGGATTATCTTGTTTCGTTGAGAAGTTGGTACTATGGCGACCTTCAGGGTTCGCCTTTACACCAGGTCTAAAATACCATCATATTGTACTCTCCCCGAAACTACAGATATATTTTAAATTTCAGCTCATTCGGAGCATGAGAAGTGGGTCAAATCTTACTTGCAAAATTTGTACCCTACATACCTACACACATACATAGCAAGTTAACTAAAAGCTGGTTAAAAAAGTTTTAATTATAATAAAAATAATTTTCATAGTTGATATACATTTTTTTTCTAAACTTACCAATCATATAAAATAATTTCCTCGCTGTATAAGTATTTGTAATATAAAATCCTTGAAATCAAATTAAACTAACTAACTATACTGTTTGCAGACATGGACATTGCTACGTCAAAGCCAATTATTAAAAAAAAAAAGTCGCCGCAGCCAGCCGCCGCAAAAATTTGCGGCAGTCGTACGATTTTTTATCAGCAGTGTGCGCACTTCTATGAATCTCTATGTGTTACAGATTTGCGGCAAACGCAACGCACCGGAACGCAAAGCGGTGGGCGCTCGCCCTTAGCTAAGCGCGTACACCCGAAAGGGACAAACACATAGTACTTGTGAAACCAGTGTTGTTAGTCCCTACCAAATTTTACCCCACGACTTTTTTAAATCCGTTAGGTATACCTAATGAATTAATGTTTTCTGGCATTACATCCTTTAAAAACTCAAATACATAACAATTTAGGCATAAAGAATACTCATAACTGTAATTATGTTTTTTTTTAATTAACATTATTATACAAACACGAAAGGTGGCATCAGTAAATTTTTTGATGATAATCAGCGTACTTACATTGCCCTAAAAGAGGGACGAGGTTTTACAGTGTCCTACGCGTAGGATATGATATAGACAGCGTCAGCGGTCGAGGTCCCCCGACCTTATGCCCACGGTCAAAAAACAATCGGCAGCGCGCAGGGACTCCTTACCGCGGTGCCCCCGAACTGCACGGCGGAGTGGGAGTATTTCCATTGCTCCCGCTCCCCCGCGCAGTGCACCTCCCGCCACCACCTCGTCAACTGACGAGGCGATAGCGGCCCAACACTGTTGCCGCCAGCCGCGTCGTTATTCAGGCAGGGCGGGAGCATCTACCCAAACTCCCGCCCCCGCAATGGCGGCAAAGTGCCGTTTGCCACCATCGCCCCGCTAGCAAAAGTAGCGAAACGACGGCGACCCAGCATCGCTGCTGCCGGCCGTGCCGTTACTGACAGGTGGGTTGCTCCCGCCTGGGCCGGAATTAGCCAGAGTAGCACAACTCCCCCACAGAGGAAGGGGAGTGGTCGCTACCCTGTTGCCCAGGATGCACCACGAGGAGAATGGATCGCATTGGGGTCCTGAAGATGTTTGTAGGACCCCGCATCCCGATGGCATTGGCATTATACCTGACCTTGACCTGAATATTTTATATGATGTGGGCTTAAAATAAAAAAAGTTGGGGACTCCTGGTCCCCAAGGAGCTGCATAGAATTTATTCAGCGTGTTTGAATAAAAAAAAACAAGTTGCTCAAAATTCAAATTTTCGAAGTTTTTATTGTCCTTTAAATAAAATTAATTTAGTGTACATATTTCGTATGTTGTCAACTCTATTACAAAAAGATTTTGTGGCATAATGAATACGTACATTCATAAATTTTTGCATATAGCTTTAATTAAAATAAAAGAGAGTAATGGTTTCAGCAATAGGTCGATGGACTAATAAAATGCAAATTTAACGCAAATTTGCGCATTTGAAATTTTAAAAAGTTCGTATCGCCTGAATTCATGGAGATAATAAATCTGCTGTCTCTTGATTAATTAGCCGTTTTTCTTGCAATTTTTCTACAATTGCGGACAGTTCAGCGTTTTTCTTCATAAGACGCTGATTTTCCGAACGTAATATCGCCAACATCTTTTTTTCGTGTCTGGGCTAAAAGCGTCTGCCGATTTAATTGCTTGAATAGTTTCTGTTTCCGTGGTGTTATCTCAACCTCCGTGGACTTTTCAATCAATGTTGAGTGTTCAACCTAAAATTAATTAAAAAAAGGGGATTTTAATAATAATAATAATTTAAATTGCAACTAATATTAATAAACATTTTCTCGATTAATTGTAACTATAGATATTACAATTATAAACATATTAAAAGAGAATTTTATGTTTACCCTTACCGAATTCGTTTTGTAATGCACTAGCTATTGCCCGCATATATACATTATATTAGTCGAACTCTACATGATTATTCACTCGCCTCTCTAGAATGACCTCTAAACTCTTCGTCACTCGCCTTTATATACGACTCTACTCAACTATATCCTTTCCCAATCTATCTACGTACCCAATTTCATCAGGATATCTTAAAAAATCATAACCTATTTCCCCCCTCCTTCTACCCCTTTTTTCGCAATAAAACGTTGCCATGTCAGTTTCCAAGCTTTAATCCATCTCTGTATCAAATTGTATCAGATTATCTTCCGAAATGACAAACTTTCATAGTAGTCCTATACCCCCCCCCACCCCCCACCTATATCCCCTTTTACGCGATCAAAGGTAGTCTAGGTCCGTTCCCAAGCTCTAATCCATCTTTGCGCCAAATTTCATCAGGATATCTTCAAAAATGACAAACTTTCATAACCTATTTAACCCCTTAAACCCTCCTTTTCGCGATAAAAGGTAGCCTATGTCCATTCCCAAGCTCTAATCCAGCTCTGTGCCAAATTTCATCAAGATCGGTTCAGTGGTTTAGGCGTGACAGACAGACAAAGTAACTTTCGGAATTATAATATTAGTATGGATCACCTGCGAAGATATGGACGCGATTTCCATTGGTACTTGTTTAGATGTCGACGCAATTTCCGTTGATACTTGGTTGGATATAGACGGCATTTCCATTGGTACTTGGTATGGGGTCGACGCGATTTCCATTGGTGCTTGGTTAGATGTAGGCATGTCTTCCATTGGTACCTGGATGTGAAATAAAATAAAAAATAATTATTAACAGGAATGGAGTGAAAAGTGGATGGACACCATACAGATACTCAAATACAAAGCTTAACATCTACATGATCTTACCATCAGGTGCACGATGTGCTTTTCCCATTACAAAGTAGGTATGTAGTTTAAAAAAAAAACAAGAGTAACTAACCTCTTTGACAACATGAAGTGTAGGGATCGAGAAGGCTTTTAGGTATGTCATATTGCCGGCAGTTTTCCTAAAACAACTTTGTTCAAAATGTCTCGAGCATATTCGAGTGTATTTGGTCGGTTGCCAGTTTAGTCTTCCTGTGGCACGAATCTGAAACAACAGTTTCATTAATATGAAGTTTAAGAATAAATAAAAAATACCCCTCATTATGGGTAATTTACCAGTACCTCAACTGGTATTCCTAAAAAATCTATAACCTGGACAAATTAAAAAGTAGATAAAAATGGCGGACAAGTCAGGCTTTCGTTTCGAGTTCGATAATTTTAACTTACAACTTTATTTGGTTGGTTAACACACCTGTTACGGTGATAATAAATCAATATTTTGAGCCATTATTTCTACTTTAAAGAACTTGTTATTATGCTACGGCTCTTAATCTGTTATTATCTTTACAAAGCAAGGGATATTTTATCTAAAAATCGTACTTACGTATGATAGGTTATGTTTTGTGATTTCCGCTCACTACGGCTTTTTCAGCCTAAAATATAACATATCACCATGTTCAATAGATGAGTTTTAAGCAAAAATTATCTGCCTTCTTAGTTACACCACTTAAATGACTGTCAATTACAAAAAAAACCTCACAACAATAAATGATCACAAAGACTTGTTGGTCACAACCACAGAACATTATTTTCACAACTTCCACTTGTGACCAACAAAAAAAACAGAAACTCTGACAAGGACAGAGAATACAGTTTTTGTCCTTTTCAATCCTTACAGTTTTTGTATGTTGTGTCTCATTCATACGCGGTATTATTATTTGCGTAGCCAATCCAGGGTCAGGGGGAGTCAACTCTCTTAGCATCAAATGCGAACACCTGGGCGAATTTTGCTAGATGAAAAAGCGCTATACGCCAGACAAAGACAACGTGTATGTCTATAATCCTGTGATCGTCTTTCTGGAACGCAATTTAAATTTTAGGTTTGACATTGGTTTTTGTCATTAATGACGGCCATTTGACATCCGCCATTTCACTTTCATTGTGATAATTCTATTAATTGATACCTATTTCTTATTTTGTGATAACTAAAGTGCTATTTTTTTCAGTATTGCATATTTCTCTATATGTAAAACCGTTATAGTGCGATATTCCGATCCGCTTTATTACTTGCCTAACCTACATTTTCGTTACCTCCCCATTTTCAATTTTGTGTTAATTATCTTTGAATTGTTTGTATAATGACCAACACAGAATTACAACGAAAATGTGCAAAATGTCATACTACTGCTGGCAATGACGAAACTGCGAACTTACGATTCCACAGATTTCCTCTACCTGGAAAAGATGGATCTGTGAGGTAAGTTTTTTTACCGGTTTTCACAGGAATACTTATTTATGTAGGTGTGTGTGTTTGTAAAACTAATATCATTACATTAATTAGGGTTATACAAGAAACATATAAAATTATAACTAGGTACTTAAAAATAAATAAAAACTAACTACCTACCTATCAATATAATAAACTTGGTGGCTTAACTTTAGATTATCCGCCATTGAGGTAATTATTGCAATACTAGCTGATGCCTACCTTTATAATTAATTTCATCACAAAAAACGACTTGTAGTGACCTTGCGTAACTACATTTCATAATCTATCATACGCATCTTTTAGTACAGCTTTAGCAACACATTGTAAATCATTTGACGAGTTCCTTATTGATATAAATCTAATTTATTATTTCAGAACACGTGTATGGGCCGAATACTGTTTTCCAGATGAAAACTGGTCTACTGAGGAATCAGTTAGAAATTTAAGCAAACAGCATAAGGTGTTATGCAGTAAACACTTTGATGACAGTTCATATACCAGCAGTTCCAGGACACGATTGAACAAATTTGCTATCCCAGTTGGAACAGAAAATATAATGTGGCGGTTACGTCAGGAAGAATGTTCAACTTCAAGTGAAACTGTCATATCCAATGACTCAGAGGTGAAACTCCAAGTGGATTCATTTCAAAATGAACCGTGCGTTACTCCTCTATCTGCTGAATGCAAGGTATGTTTAATAAAGTTTTAGGCATAGAAGTTTTAGATAGAGAATAGAACTCTATACAGGGTGAATTTTTGAAAAGGGATTGGATGGCCAAATCCGAAACTATAAGGAATAGCGAAAAACGCTGAAAGGAGTCACGAGCCCGATTTTGATGAAACTTAAAACCTCATCATTAGATTTTCGAAAAACCCATAATCCTAGCTGGGAATCGAACTTGTTGATTTCTCAAAAAAAAAACACACCCTTTATTATTACACCATACGATAGAGTCGCTGTTAAGGATCAAATTTTGCAAAGTAATGATATACGCCAAATTTAAGGAACATTTGGAATTTTAATAGAATGCATATTTCATGTACCTAAATTTTGTATCATAGTTTGTTTCGTTGGAAATCCCAGAAAAGATCGTAACTATTCCGCGTTTTAAATTATGCTCAGAATGATTTTTTAGAGAATATTCTCAACGGAATCAATAATATTCCTTAGTTATTCCTTGAGGTTTCGAATCCAGCTATGTATTGCAAAGATTTTGAACAATTAATCAGTTAACGTAAGAAAAATAAAATGTATTTTGTTAAAGATGAGCTCTTTCCTGTAGTTTGCCGTATATCATTACTTCCCAGAATATGATCCTTAATAGCAACACTATCGTATGGTGTAATAATAAAGGGTGTGTTTTTTTTTTCAAAATCAATGGATTCGATTCCCAGCTAGGATTATGGGTTTTTAAAAAATCTAATGATGAGGTTTTAAGTTTCATCAAAATCGGGCTCGTGACTCCTTTGAATATTTTTCGCTATTCCTTATAGTTTCGGATTTGGCCATCCAATCCCTTTTGAAAAATTCACCCTGTATATAATTCATACTCCAAGCGGGTTATGGAGCGAGCTTTGTTTGGATTTTCTTAGAAGATTGAAATTTGAAATGAAGTCATATGACAAAGATCTAAGGTTACCGACATAGCCTGCAGAATAACCACTTTTCATTTCCCCTTTATAACTTTTTACCTGCACACATTTTTATTGGAAACCTATATTTTTACTCATAAAAGACCTAAACGAACAAATCTAAATAAGTGTCAACATATTACAAGGGTTGTGAAACATCTTGGATTGCTCAATGAATTTCCCAAATCAAAGAGCATGCTAGGCCATCGGTCCAGTTGTTATAGAAATATCTATGGCAGTCGTTGAATGGGAATTTGGTGAAATGGCTCCATACAGGACTGATCACCAGTTTGGTTAAACGGCGTCATTGCTAGAATTGGTAGTATTAGTGATATTATTAAAACAGGGATATTGTATCAGAATCTAAATTTAGGGATTGAAGCCATACTCAAATTCCTGCAGGTTTTAATAAATGCATTTTATCATTTCCAGGTACCACAGACTGGCAGAGGAATTTTAAGGGAACTGGATTTAAAGAGATCTGCAGAATTAACCCCAAGAAAACGGAAACTATATTTAAGGTGTAGAAAAAATTTGAGAGAGATTATGAGATTAAGGAAAAGAAGTAAGAATCATCAAATTTTACCTAAATTACTAGCAAATGAAAATGTTCAAAATTTAATGAACAAGAACATATCTGGATCATTTGCCCTACTATTACAAAGTCAACTAAAGAATACCTCAAGAAAACTAACTGGACATAGGTGGAGCATAGAGGACAAAGTTATGGCATTAAGCATATACAAAAACTCAACTGCATGCTACAGATTACTCAGGCGCCTGTTTTGTTTGCCTAGTGAAGGTACTCTAAAGGCTCTTTTAAATAGGATGCCCATGAAATGTGGTATAAACATCGAAATATTTGAAACCGTAATAGCATAACACAAAATCGGGAACCTGAAGAAAATTTGTGTATTTTGGCATTTGATGAAATGTCTATACGCAAAAATTTGTCATATAACACCAAACAAGATGTAATTGATGGTTATCAAGATCACGGTAATCAAGGCAGAACTATGGAGCCAGCAACACATGCGCTGGTATTTATGGCCATTGGCATTCGAAAGAAATGGAAACAACCACTAGCTTTTTACTTTTCTGGTGATTGTGTCACTGCAGAGCTTAGACCATATAACACGGGACTAGCCTTTGCGAACCACCGCATACAAAAATATTCTGCCAGTTTTCATACAAGTGAAGGGGGAAACACAAAGACATTTAAAATTTCATTGCATTTAAAAATGTATTAATCGACAAACGCGTAATGGCTGTTGTGTGTTAATTGTTATTGTACAGTCAACTACAATGTAATGTACTAGTTTAATCATATAAAATGATGTACTGATGTACAGGCTTTTCATAAAGCCAAAAGACCAAATGGTCATGTGCAATGGCAGAAAACAATGCTTAAGTAAGGCGCATCCTGTGGTTAGATGATCTAAGCTGCAGACCGATTATCAGCTCTCATCAAAGAGGTTTGTGTTCCTTATATTATAGAGACGTAAAACGTAATAATTGCACCCTATTACCTAATATTGCACTCTTAATAGAAAGAGGTATTTTTTAAATTGATGCAGTTGTTTTAGAGTTCATTAATGCTGGGCTTTTAGTTACAATAGTAGGCAGCATCTGTGTCGTGGCGGTGGTGCACGCGACTGCCACGCAGGAGGCATGGGTTCGATTCCTGCTCAGTGTAAATATTTGTGTGCATGAATATTTCTACTTGTATTGGTCAGGGTACTACCGTGCCTCGGAGAGCACATTAAACCATCTGTCTCGATTGTCATAGAAACATCTAGCGCAGTGGTTATGAGAGAAATGGCTCATATACTAGAGCTGATCACCCGTTAGGTGAATAATTGTGTCCCCACTGGAAGTACTGTAGTACTTTTTAATTCAAATAACTACCTATCTATATTTCAGGTGCTAGAATCAAGCTTCCAGCCTGGTTTGAGTATTGTGGCTACTGTCTGTGACAACTTTGGAGTTAATGTCAAAGCCCTAATTTCACTTGGTTCCTCAGTAGCTGAACCATATTTTGATTTCAACGGCCACGAAATAGTCACCATTATGGATCCACCGCACCTTATAAAATGTATTCGGAACAACTTTTTAAAATATAATATAGAATGTTCTCAAGTACTATATAATGATGGGAAACCAGTAACAGGTAATTTTTACAGTTATCGCTTGTACGGTCAGCCTCATAAGTAGTTGTAACAATACTGTTATAAATAGAGTGTATACTTATAGAAAAATTGTTACATACAAGTTGTAGGCGATAGAAATAAAACGAAAAGAACTTTTAGGAAAATCAGATGAGCGGTCGCGGGTAGGTACGGGCGGGGGGCGGGGGGCGGGCACCAGGCAGCGTATACAGCGGCACCAGTCGGTGGCGCGGGTACTGCGGCTACTGGCGCATGGCGCCTCGACTGCCGCGTTTATTGACGAGGCACGTACAGAGGCACGTAATAATGTAAGTACAAGTAGTAAACCAGTTCATAGGTTCCAAAATAAAACTAAATCAAAGGATTCACAGGGAATGAAATTGACAATAAAATATATTGATAGTACGTCACTTACACGAAATTTCAATAGTGTATATCTACATATGAGGCTGACTGTACTGTGAACTACTGTGACTGTGATAATAAAGACAAAAAAACACAGTTAAAAATAATTTTGTTTATGTTACAGGTATAGCAAAGTGGGCGCACATTAAGGAGTTCTATGAAAAAGATAATGCTAACCCTAATTTTGTGTTTGCTCCTGCATTAACTAAACAACATGTAGAACCTAATTTCAAGCAAAAAATGAAAGTTAGATTAGCAGCCCAAGTATTAAGTCACTCGGTGGCAGCAGGAATGCTCGCAAAAATCGCCAATAGTAAGATATCTTTATTTATTTTTAGTCTTTTGCTGACATTGTTTAAGAACAGGAGGTAATGAATATCTGTCAAGACTACTGTATATCCCTTTTTGTCAGAACTCCCCATCAAACACCAATAAACTGGCTGAATTTTTGAGACGAGTCAGTAAACCTTAACGAGGTTAAGGTCATAGGAGGATATTGTTAATATTCAATGGACGGGATCTATGATCAGAATAAAAAGATTAAGTTTCATAACCGAAATTTTTGCACTGAGCCTTGATTATTTTTCTAGAAAAGTAGCCCAAGTTTCACATTTTCATAAACTTTCACATTTATAATATTAGTAGGATACCGGGTAAACATTCATTAAATAATTATTATTTTAACATTACTAATAGATACCGCAATTGTATTTTTTTGTATAGAGTCTGATAAAATGTATTAAGATCCTTATTTTATACTTTACTTTCAGATGAACTTCCGCAAGCAGCTGCCGCGACAGCTATGCTAGTCGGCAAAATGGACCAATTGTTTGATGCATTGAATGGAGACACGCCCGACTTGAAAAGAGGAAAAAAATACCTCACTAACTTGACTCAAAGGAGCCCACACCTGAATAATTTCAAAGAAATGAAAGTATTGTTCCAAAATATGACATTTTTAGGTGCCAGGTCCAAGCCGCCATCGATAGATGGGTTTTTAAGAACCCTGAATGCCGTGGAGCGACTTTTTCACAATATGAAGACATTACAAATAGGAAGTGTATCAACAAGGCGGCTCAATCAAGATCCACTCGAAAATTGTTTCGGGTGCATCTGCAGCAACTGTGGATGCAATGCTAATCCCAACAGCATACAATTTGTTGCAGCACTCAAAACCGCAATGATTAGCAATTTATTGTATACAAGTAAAAATAAAAATTGTGAAGACGACGATAATACTATTTTAAATAATTTAAAGTCGTTTTTGACACAAAATATTGCTGAACAGTCATCAAATACAAGTAATATCGGACAATCCTATAGTTTAATGTATGATGTTGAAGCTACAGTAACTGCTATGCCTCAGTGTTCTGGTGAAATACAAGCTTGTGCATATGTGTGTGGGTTTATGTTAAATAAACTAGCAACCAAGTGCAATCAATGCCAAACTGCAATGCTTGCAGACCAGAATACAGAGGTTAGCCACTTATTCACCAGTTTTAAAGAATACGAAAGTATGCGCGCTAGTTTAATATATGTTAATAATAATTTTGTGAAAACTGTCGAGAGTGCTGCAACAATTGTGAATAAATATTTGAACGAGCATGGTTGTGACGTGTCATTGAGAAAGACCTTAGAAGGAAAATTGAAAGAGCAAATAAATTTCGAGTGGTTGCTTGATTGCGCTGAGCATTATAATGATAATAAAATTTTCATAATTATGTCTACCATAAGTATATGCTTAAAAAGGTATTGTGTTTTGCAGAATAGGCAGTACACAGAAAAAGCATCAAAAAAGGCGCTGAAGCGGAAAATAAATATACTGCAAAATGTTTAATTTCATCAAAATCCGTTCAGTTGTTTAGGATGTAAAGCGTAACAGACAGAGTTACTTTCGCATTAAGTATTCATTAAACTTTACTGATATTGAAATATATGTTTTTATTGACCTTGAAATATGTATTTTCTTTTATAAACATACTAGCTGATGCCCGCAGCTTCGCCCGCGCCGACTAATGTATCTCTGTACCAAATTTCAGCCAGATCCGTTCAGTCATTTGAGCGTGAAAGAGTAAAAAACATCCACACTCACAGACTTTCGCATTTATAATATTAGTAAGAAGTAAGACCTTTGACAAATGATCAGAAGAATGGTCTTACTCAAAATCATAAAAATGGACAATTTTTATGATTTTGAGTAAGATCATTCTTCTGATCATTCGAAAGCTTCATAAGGATTCTGTAATAGCACGTTTAAAACTCGCGCCAAATGTATTAGTTCCTGGGCATAAAATGGAGGCGCTAGCGTGCTCCGTGTTGGCATTTTTTTTGTATGGAGTTGTACTTCTTTCCGTAGGATAAAAGTGTTCTGTGTCCAGGGTATACTTGATCCTAGTGTTTACATGATTGCTGAGCTGTCCAGAAAAAGACTATAGACAATAGCTTTAGAGGATTAAAAACTTCTTCAACAGACTATCATATACTTACTTACCGACCGGCTCAATACTTACCGGCCTGTCCAAATGGCCAGGCCGGTAAGTATTGAGCTCGACTCAGCTATCCAGCCTATTCTGAGGTAGAAAGGCGGTACGGTGCTCCGACATACCACTTCACAAAGCCACAGTATAAAGAGTACTAACACAAAGCTGCTTACGGGGTGTGGATCTTTTGGTTTAATATCTGTGTGAGGTAGTAGACATTGAGCTTGAGATGACGTGCCGTCACTGCGAGAACAGCACCGTGCATAAAGTCCTGGACACGCTCGCCTCGCTCCTATAGAGTCAAGTGGTGAACCTCCTCGTGTTTCAGGGTCACTGTCCGTGGAGTTTTGGAGAAAATTTTTAGGTCTCCCAGAATCGAACCAATTGCAGGCATCGCTAGTTGGGCTGCGGAAGTAGAAGCCTGTCTTTTCTCTGACCCAATAATTGTAGACGAAAAGAAGGAAAATCTCAGGATTTTTGTAGGTATACTGATTTTGGGAAGTCCCACATAATCACTCTGCTCATGTACGGTGTGGTATCCATAAAAGATTTCCCTGAATAAAATAAAAGAAATCAGACAAGCCTGTATACCCGAAGAGGTACAAATGCTACGTTATCTAATACCTACGTGTGAGCAATGAAATTTTATTGTGGCTCTTTAAAAATCTAGAAATTTAATATTACAAGTTTTTGGCTCTTCTGACTCAAAAGGTTGCCGACCCCTGCCCTAGACGACAGCGTAACGTAAGAGATTCACGCACGCCCCCCCTAAGAAGCGGGATAGTACAGTTTGTCTATAAAGTCGTGAAAATAAATGAGGGCGCTGCTGAATGCATGTATGCAACCCTATATAGTACGACCAAAATAATTTTGATACGAGGAGTTCGTTCCGAGTAAAATCTACTAATATTATAAATGCGACAGTTTGTGAGTGTGGATGTTTATTACTCTTACACGCTCGAACGGTTAAAGGGATCTGACTGAAATTTGGTACAGGGATACATTATAATCTGGAATAACCATGGCTACTTTTTATTCCGGAAATAAGTTCTTACGGGAATCGGGAACGGGAACAATACAAATATTATAAATGCGAAAGCTTATGAGTGTGGATGTGAGACTCTTTCACGCTCGAACAGTTGAACTGATCTGGCTGAAATTTGGTACAGGGATACATTATAGTCTGGAATAACACATAGGCTACTTTTCATCCCGGGAATAAGTTCCTACGGGAAGCGGGAACGAGAACAAATTCGACACGGGCGAAGCTGCGGGCATCAGCTAGTGAGTTAATAAATAAAACACATTATACATTTTTAATTTTGTTTCTGTTTTATTGAATCAGATCCAGAATAAAGTTATTGAACCAGATCCAGAAGCCCCGGTCTAATAGCGTCTTACAACCCACCAGCAGGTGCCTAGCAGTCCCAATTGCTTTGCCACAATCATGTAATTACATGTTTTATCTGTAACTTTCCCCCATCAGACAAGGATTTTTTTGGCGCAGTGCTCAAATATTAAAATCGTCTATTTCTTTCTTTGCCGACCTTTTCTGTGTTTACCAGGAGTTTCAAACTTTCCTTCATTATTAAAACCTTCGTTAACTATTCGCCTAACTGTACTCTCTGATTTTCCTGAAAAGAGTAAAAAAAGAAAATTAATTACATATTGGAAACAAACTATTGACATGAAGCAATTAATTCAAAATAAAAATTGGTAGAAAACCAGATTGAACTGAGTATCAAAAATGTAGGTCGTACTATAAAATAACCATGTTGTTCTAACCACTGACTTACATTATAGGTAGATTGTAAGTTTAAGATTCTAACCTAAAAATATGCAAACAATGCCTTTTTTTTGTCTCCAAATCGTAAATTCAGTAAATTTGTAACTTCAGACAGATTCAAAACAAACAATAACACGATTACATACCCACCAAAGATGCTGTTCGCTCATAAACATCCTCAAAATCCCACAACAATTGTCCAGATTGGTACTCCGCGAAACATCACTGGAAAACTTTAAAAATCACTTCCTGCGCACCACTCCGATTTTCTTTACTCATTTCTCAAACCTCTATGCGTAGTTTGGTCTCAATTTGTTGCAGTTTAATCCAAACATTAAAGTTACGTGAGAGAGTAAACGAAATTCGACGATAGCATTGACAACTGACGTACATATGTTTCTTGTTGCCAGTGTTGCCACACACATAACTATTTTTAGTTCCTCAAACATTCATTTCACGACTTTATAGACAAACTGTAGGCGAGGCCGCAGTGGAAGCCCGTAGGTCCGTTGGAAGTCCTGGGGAATCCTTCCAAGGGCTTAGCTGGGGGCTCCCAACCGTAGGCTGTTAGCAGGACACGTGAGGTTTTTTTAGTCGGAGTCCGACATATCATGCATGAGGATTTTCCCTTACATACAAAAATAGAAATAAAAAGCATTAAAAAAAGTTATGCGTCATTGTCATAGTTGTCAATTTTTATCATCCAGCTGTTTTTGGGCTGTCTTGTCTACTCACTTTTTTTCATTCAGCATTTATATTTTCTTCTATTACATAATATTGTGCATTTCAATTTATTTAAAATGTTCTCTGCACGTAGACTTGGATCATTGATGTAAATAACTGAATGCATTTTACATTTTTACTTTCCGCGAAATATTTGCGCCGGTACCGGCTGTCATCATGGATAGAAATTACAATCACAAAAAATATTCCAGCAAATTCGATTATTTAATTATATTGCCAGTGGGTTCATAACGTGATAAAGTTTAACTTTTTAGGTTGACTGGTACACGGCAGAAGCATACCTTGCCGGATCTACCATATGAATACAGTGCTTTGGAACCAGTTATCAGTCGTGAGATTATGACCTTGCACCACACCAAGCATCATGCTACGTATGTCAATAATTTAAATGCTGCTGAAGAAAAGCTAAAGGAAGCACAATCAAAAGGTACATTTATTATTAATAATTTAGATGATATCCTTATACATATTCATTAGAATTCAAATTTATTATTTATTGTTATTTATTTATGTGGGAAGTTGTGATTCAATGTTTCAATGAAGTGAAACATACAATCAGTGATTCATAGGAGCTGTAGTTGATATTATGCCTAATTTGATAAGAAGTTCTATTAGCCAATAATGCATTCAGTATTAGTGACAAAGTTATGATTAATAAGTGGCCTTGTGTTACCTGTCACCTGAAAAAAAAGCAGTACCTATCCTGTTTCACACATCCAAATAGACACTGTGTTTTAGGAGAGATATTTCTGGCAATGGACATTATGAGATTTGGCATCACTCACACTTTTTTTGAAGTATTGTTCATTTATCTCATAAATTTTTACAAGCACTACTTCTCGTAAAACTTAACTAGTTGGCAGCTTTAATAATTACTTTATGTAGGTATAATAACTATGGCTGTTATTGGTTGTATGACCGATGGCTATAATGTGCATTATGTTGAACTTAAATTACTCTATCTAAATCATCACAAACTCGGCTACTCTCTACCTATATAGATAATTAAGTATCTAGCTAAAATTTGTATAAATATACCTTGCTATTGATAATATACCTACCTACTTACTATTAAAAAGTAAAATATTTTGCTGGGGTAGCATTACTGCAGTGTTAATTGTATTTTGACAAATGATTCAGATACTGGAACAAATTTAGAGAAGTCAAATGTGGCAATCTCTTAGAAAGTTAGGCAGGTTTACCCAAAAAAAAAATTTTCTAAATTTAATTTTAATTTCAATATTGATAGGGTTCCTTTTTCCATATATTAGCTATGTTATATTCAAAACTAATATCACTGAAGTTTATTTGATATTCCTAAAGTTTTTATTACCACTAACAGCAGTTGGAACAAGCATCGGAGTAGGATTAATGAGTGCTGTAAGATTCAATTCTGGAGGTCACATAAATCATTCTATAATGTGGAAGACCCTCGGTACCGACACCACATCACCTTCAGATAATTTTAAGGACGCTGTGGAACAGTATATTTACTATTTTCCTGTAGTTTAATCTAGTGGAGTAGTGTGTATTAGATTACGGCCTTAAAAGGAATACCTAGCAGGATGCAGGAGCAGGATGAGAGCGATGCCTATAAGGTGCACGCCATGAATGGCTTACTCTGGGCGAATTTTGTATTCCCATGGCCTTGCAGTGGCGTACCTTATTGTACGACTGGTCGCCGGCTTTGCTTAAGTTCTACCTGAACGCGTTTCAATTGACCCTCCCCGACTCAAGTAATCTGGTCAGGTGGGGGAAAGCCACAGATAAAACATGTAATGCATGTGGAAAAGCTATTGGAACTGCTAGGCACCTGCTGGTAGGTTGTAGGACGTTACTAGACCGGGGTCATTACTCACGCCGACACGATAGGGTATTGGAAATCATATGTGAGGTTGTCAGTTTGGCAGTAGCGAGAGCGAAAAAGGGATTAACCACAAACAAAAGAAAAGACATTGCGTTTGTAAAGGAAGGCTGTTCAAAGAAAGTACCTCAAAAGCCATACTCAATTTTGATGGCTGCCGCCGATTGGACTATACTCTCACCCCCTTATTCATAATCGTTTATTAAACCTATTTTAGTTAAAACACACTTTAAGTCTATTGCTGTCTCTAACCAATGACAGAGTATGGTTAGAGACAGCAATAGACTTAAAATGTGTTTTAACTAAAATAGGTTTAATAAACGATTATGAATAAGGGGGTCAGACACGTATGAAAAACACTACAAAATCCCGGAGGATGTATGTGCCTCGTCATCCAGACCCGACATATTCCTGTTTTCGAGGATACACAGGCGTGCGGTGCTCATGGAGCTGACGGTGCCGTGGGAGACCAACATACCGAATGTACGGTTTAGTGGCCGCACATTTATACTTGAATGGTAGTAGTAGATGTGAGTGGCACTAATGTAAACGATGTTTTGTAGTTAACCGTTTATTACGTTAAGTTGATACAAAGTAGAAGTAAAAGTGGTGATTCTCACACACGTTCGTTTCGCGTGTAAGTCACGGTGCACACTGAAGTTAGAGTTATTATTAGCGACGTAAATGAGTCGCCCAAGTTTTTGCTAACTAAGGAAAATAAATGTACGTAAACCGTACATATTCCTAACCCGAGAAAAGGAATATAAAAATAAAAGAGATATAATATGCGAGAATCACCAGTACAAAGCAAAAAATGTAAAATATAAAACGTATCCCAAATTACCAAAAATATAAAAAATGTATATAAGTAAAAATATTAAAAATTGAATTCAATATCGTTTGATGACACGGTAGAATCCAAAGCAGGCCTCGAGGGTGTATGCTTGATGTGGTTCATAGCTGCCGCCTTCTCTCCTGACTGCTTCTTACGAGGGCGCTCCGATAGTGAGCGCGAACGATACGGTTTGTTTGTCTTAGCGCTGGATTTAATAGACTGCATTTCAACGTCTTCTCCTACGGTACGAGAGCCTGCACTTGAGGCACTAGGTTTCTTGTTGCAGAAGCCTCGTTTTCGCGCTATCAGGACGATGACTGTGATGCCAGCTGCAGTCAGAAGCAAGTATGTGATTGAGTAATGATGAATATCGTGAGAGGTCAGTGTCGCTGGTAATTTATTTTCGGTCTTCATGAATCGTAACCGATCTTCAACTATCTTAATATCATCGTTGCGTGATATTCTCAGCAACGGGGTGGAGTGCGTGCTCAATATGCCGTTTATCGTATTTTCCAAAGAAGGAACTTGAATGTCGTAATCCAATTTGGAATGACTGTCGTAGTTATTGTGTGAATGTATCTTCAAATAGTTAGTTTGAATTAGGCATCCTTGTTTTAGCGATACTAAGGATGACGTATTGATAACGTGAGACTGTACGTCATCACCGCACACAGTACGTACAGAGCATGTGTCACAGCACACTACCAGCCATGTATTAATGTTATGTAATTCAATCCAGACAGGTTCACATTGCGATCTTTGCATACTGCATGGCAAGGCCGCTTGATGACTTAATAGTTTCGCTTCACATGGGGCATGAGCGTTTTGTAGATTAAAAATAGGTATGTTCAAAACACAGACGAAATTATCTGTTCGTCGTTGAATGCAGCTAGTTAACTCCTTTTCGTTCAATTTCACGTATGTATTCTTCTCCAGATTCACTGCGATATACTTGGATGAGACAGAAATAATGACTGTCTCGTTCTTCTCCTCTAAATTCTTCATGGGTAGAGGTAAAACCTTGTAGAGAATAAAATCTTCATCACTTGCCAGTGGAATGTGAAGCTCGTACATGAAGTAACTGTCGGTAACCCGAGCCTTTACGTAGATTAGTTTGTAAATATCGCTTATCTCGTCTTGAATATTGTCCACAGGTAAAGTTAATGTTTTTGGTAGTCTACCTGAGATAATAGTCAGCTGCTTAATTAAGTTAACTGGCGTAAGCAAGTGAACGTCCATTCGTCCTTTGTAAGTGTCAACCAACGTATTGAAAAGAGTTTCTTGCATAGTCTTCAATTTTTTCAATAACAAGTGCGCAGCGAGTGAAGCAGAGCTGAAAAAGCTAGTAGCCATAGCTATCTTAATTTCTGATTGAATCTTCGCGAATCGCATATCCGTTTCATTCATGAAGTTGTTTATAAGTGTAAACTGCTGATTCATATTTTCTTCATTCTTCTTTAGAATATCGTTTTCAATTTCGGCAATAGAAGTTTGATTTCGAATGAGTTGGTGTAGATAGTGTTCATTCTTCTGTATATTGTGAATATCCGCTTGATATTGATCCGCGAATCTCTGGTCCAGGATTCCAAACAGACTGTTTGCGACGTATCCTACGCCGTCTATTAGCCCGCGTTTTTTGCGTCCGGACAGGTGTTTGTGTGGGGCTAAAAGTATAGTGTTGTAATATTGCAGAATATTCATATCGTGCGACAGCTGAGTAATTGTAGTTTCACAGTATTTGGGGTTCAAGCTCTTGCACATTTTCATGATATCTTGTAAGTAGTTTTCAAAATTTTGAACTCCAGTCCAATATGTAGAAAGATTGTAATACATCAGTAGTCGCCATTCGTCGTGAATCAGCTGTATTTTCCCAACTTTGTCGTAATAGATGGGGCGCTTCCTTCCAAGGCTTGTAATACGAACGCTTGTAGAGGTATCTGTTATGATGCTGCCAGTTGTTCCAGCCACAAGAGTGCGGAGTGTTAACGTAGTTAACATGATGAAGAATTCTGCTATCGATACTTTAGTGATTTTGTATATAATAAATGTAAACAAATTTGTATAATAAATTATTGCAAGGTTGCAATCGGTAACGGTGACAACTTCGTTATGGGTCGCTTCAATATACCGACTTGTGTTTTTATAGTTGCAACCCGCACGTGACCATCGCTACCGGGATGCACTTCTGTCACACGCCCCATCGCCCACTTTCCTGGGGATAGCGTGTTTTCTTTTACCAGGACAACGTCACCCGGTTTAATGTTGGGTGTTGGTTTTAGCCATTTACTGCGGGTTTGTAGCGATGTTAAATAGTCCGAGGACCAGCGTTTCCAGAACTGATGGTACATGTTCTCAGTTAACTGCCATCTTTTGCGTAGATCTAATTTGCGATCGTCTTCATAGTTTGACAATGGCAGCGTTAAGATGGGACTGCCAGTTAAAAAATGTCCAGGCGTTAAATAATTATAAAACTCGTCTGGATCCTCTGTAAGAGGGCAAAGTGGGCGTGAGTTCATGCACGCTTCTATTTTCGTCAGTAATGTTGAGAACTCCTCGTAAGTGAGTTTCTGGGCTCCCAAGACGCGGCGTAAATGGTATTTCAAAGATCGAACCCCCGCCTCCCACAGCCCCCCCCCTGAAGGCCAAGCAGGGGCATTAAAATGCCACTCTACTTTTAATTTACTCATTTCTTCAAAAAATTCCGAGGGCAGTTCTGTTTTGAATATTTCGTACTCGTTGTTCAACATTTTTGAGGCACCTATAAAATTCGTGCCACAATCTGAATAAACATGGCTTGGTGTGCCACGTCTTGAGCACATTCGCTGGAAGGCACCAATGAAAGTTTCTGTGCTTAAATCCGAAACCAGCTCGATGTGAACTGCTTTTGTTGCTAAGCAGACGAAAATAGCAATATATCCCTTTATAGTTTTTACGCCTCGCCCTTTGCTTGGCTTGACGTCTACGCAACCCGTGAAGTCCACTCCTGTGTGAGTGAAAGGGCGGGAGGGTGTCACTCGTTGTGGTGGAAGGTCGGCCATGAGTTGGTAATTTTCGTTAGTCTTGAACCGATGACATCGTATGCACCGACGTAACTCAGTTTTTACTGCTCTGTTACCTCCTAATATCCAAAATTGTTGACGGATGTAAGCGAGTGTGAGCCGGGCTCCACCATGTAAAGTCGTAGCATGAGCTTGGTTTATTAACAATTGCGTCAGCCTACTATTTCTTGGTAGAATTGCAGGATTTTTCATGCCAAGAGGTAGATTCGTTTTGTTTAGTCGGCCACCCACGCGCATAATGCCCTTTTTGTCTAGATAAGGGTACAAATTTGACAATTTGCTTTTAGATGTTAAGAAATCTCCTTTAAGTAATGCATAATATTCTGTATAAAATTCACGTTGCTGTACACTCGATGTAATTTTATCCATTGCATTCTCAAGTTCATTTGTTGCCAAGTAGTTATGAGGAAATTGTCGATCAGCGTTAAATTTCTTCGTTGTTGTTTTGTTATTCGTCTTGAATCGCATAATCCATGCGATTACACGAATTACGAACGTTAATGTACTGTGTTTATTTAATAACGTTGATATAATGTCTTCTTTTTGACATAGGGTTGGCACAATTGGCTTTTCGCCCATTGTAGTTGTAGGAAAACAATTCAATTCCTCTGCAGATTTCACCGAAAATGTTTGAAGGGTTGTGGGGCCTTTCCACTATAAAGTATGGTTTATTAATTGTTTCGGAAATAAACCTCTAGTTGCACAATCTGCAGGGTTGTTCTTTGATTCTATGTACAGCCAATGCGATGCAGGGATAACTTGTTTGATCTTTATAACACGATTTTCTACATATCTTTCCCACTTCGATGACTCTCCTTGCAGCCATGCTAGCACAACTTTGGAGTCGCTCCAGGCTCGAACACTAATATTGTAGTTCTTTAAAGATTCCTTGACCTTGGTTACCAGCTGAGATAAAAGTAGTGCTCCGCTGAGTTCGAGTCGGGGTAGTGTCAATTTTTGTGCAATTGGGGCAACCCTAGTTTTAGCTGCCAGTAAGCTAAGTACGGGTGGCTTGCCTTTGCTCCATACACGTGTATAAATAACACACGAGTAAGCCTTTTCGCTTGCATCGCAAAAGGCGAGTAATTCAATGTCATTTTGAATGCTTCCTATCCATCGATCAATTTTAATATTATTTAATTCTGTAAGTTCGCTTTTGAGCCTTATCCATTCTTCTTGTATGTCTTCAGGTAGCTGTTCATCCCATCCTAATTTTTCTAACCAGACTCGTTGAAAAATTAGTTTGGCACGTATAGTGACAGCCGAAAACCAGCCTAGCGGATCTTATAGTTGTGAGATTTCAGACAGTAGAGATCGCTTAGTCAGCTTCTTTTCAAAATCTTGTTTCAGGTTCCAATTGAACGTGAAAGTATCTAGGCTTGGATTCCAACCGAGTCCCAGTGTTTTCATAGAGTCTTCTTGTTTAAAGTCAAAGTTTGTTTTGGATATTTGATCGTCAGATAATTGTTCCAGTAATTGGGCAGAGTTGCTTGACCATTTCCTCAAATTCATGCCTCCACGCCGCAATAATTGTATCAAGTCATTTTGTAGTTTTTTAGCAGTTTCGAGACTATGGTGACCACTAATAAGATCGTCAACATAAAAATCGCTAAGTAATATCTTCGCTGCATCAGGATATAAGTGACCGTCGTCGTTAGCCAATTGTTGTAAAGTTCGCATGGATAACCACGATGCGCACTTTGTGCCGTAAGTCAAAGTACATAGAACAAATTCTTGTAACTGTTCATCAGGAGAGTTACGCCATATTATTTTTAAAAGGCTTTGTTGATCAGCTGATATCCATATGCATCTATACATCTTCTCTATATCAGCTATAAAAACATAACGATAAGTTCTCCATTTGATGAGAAGGGACTGAATGTCTTTCTGTAGGTTTGGTCCCTTTTCCATCAAGCTGTTTAAGCTTATGCCACTAGACGTTTTCTGGGATGCGTTGAAAACGACCCTGAGTTTTGTAGTTGTAGATTGATTTCTTAAGACGCCATGGTGAGGCAAATAAGATTCGTATTCGTTTTGTTTACATTGTGACGCAGGCTTCATATGTTGCAATTCTAAGTATTCGTTGATAAAGTTTTTGTACATAATTGATAGTTGTTTATTTTTTCGTAGTCTTCTTTCTTGTTGTAAAAATTGGGCAACCGCTGCTGATTTTGAGTTGCCGAGACGCTTTTCGAAAGATTGCACCATAGGCATTTTTACAACGTATCTTCCATCTGGGCATCGTTTTGTAGTTTGTTGGTAGTATAGTTCACATTGATCGTTTTTATCTATATCTTCAGAGCTTTGGGTTATGTCTTCGCTTTCCCAATATTTTGACAAATTTGTTGTGTCCATCAACGAAAAGTGACAGTTAAAAGTTTTGAGTTTACCGCACAAGATCCATCCCAATTGTGTTTGTTGGGCGATAGGTGAGTGTGGATCACCTTTCAATACTCCGTCTAGGATGATGTTTGCGTAAACTTCAGCTCCGAGGAGTAGGTCAATGGAGTTTGACACGTTGTAGTTAGGATCGGCGAGCTTTAAGTTTTGTAGATGCTGCCAGCCGCCGTTTTGTAAAGTACAGTTGGGTAACTTGTTAGTTAAGTTTTGTAAGATCAATGCCTGCACTTCAAATGTATAGTTAGAGTGTATCGACTGACATTGAAGATCCAGTAATCCTCGGCAGTCTCGGGACGTAGCTCCAATCCCGGTAATGGTAGCATTCATCTTCGTGCGAGGTAAACGTAGTAATTGAGCAGCATTTTCAGATATTAAATTTGTTTGTGACCCCTGATCAAGGAGCCCACGCAGTATTATGGGAGTTCCGTCTGCCGATTTTACTTTTACCAGGACCGTAGTTAACAAAATTTCTGTGTTATCGGTCGCCAAGTGGTGTGCAGCACGTTGCGCTGACGTTGAAGGACGTGGGTTCGCACTTGAGTCGTCCTCCTTTTTTGTAGTCGGTTCAGAGTTATCATTATGAGGTTTTTTCATATGTAATAAAGTATGATGCTTCAAATTGCATTCACGGCATGTTTTCCAAGAATTGCAACCGGCGTTACCGTGGCTGTATAAACAATTTTTGCAGACTTTGAGTTTCACAATAGTGTTGTTTCGCTGCGGAATATCCATCGTAAGGAATTTGTCGCATTGCATCAAAATGTGATCGCTTGCGCATAATGGGCACCGGCCAAAGTTTGATGTATGAAAAGTTTTCGGGCTATCCTTGTTTTCATGGGAGTTCAATTTATTTGAGTATCTTGGCTGGCTGAAGGTATTTTTATAGTTTGTCCAGCCTTTGCTGTGCGGTTTCTGTTGAGTTTTGTCAAAAGTTTGATTTTGAGACCCTGTAGCGTTTAAACAGCTTTTGGCAGTTTCAAAAGCTAAGAACTTTATTTCCAAAAAGTTGAGAAATTCCTCCAAATCGGGCAATTCTCTGTTGTTCTGCGTTTCCTTGGCGTATTCGTTGAGAGTTGCTGAGTCTAGTTTTTGGGACATAAAGTAAACGATAATTGGTCCCCAAGTAGATATGTCAATCTTCATGTTGCCAAGGCCGTTAAGAGATTCTGTGATCACTGCGTGCATTCTTTTCAGATTGTAGGCATTTGGTTGTTGTATAGTAGGTAAACGTTGCATAGTGGACATAAACGAAGTAAATTGAAGACGTCGATTATCATACCGGTGAGACAGTATTTTCCAGCATGAGTCATAATTATCTGCACTAATCGACAGATGGTGAACTAGACGTTCGGCTTCACCTTTAAGCTTCGTCTTCAAGTGCTGCATTTTCTGCGCCTTAGAAATGCTTGGGTTATTGTGAATAGTTTCCACAAAGATGTCCTTGAACGTGATCCAGTTAATGTAGTTGCCAGTAAATTCCGGAATGTTAATTTTTGGTGTTGATCGTTGATAATGAATGTTGGACCAAATTTTGCAGTTTAAATCTCTTTTCAAACTATCGTATTTTTGTTCAATAGTTTCATATTTTTCGAGGTACTCTTCTTGCAGGCTAGAATTCTTTAGTTCATCTTCTAGTTCCCAGTGGATCTTATCAATACACTCCCATTTTGATTTTAGAGTTGATAAATGTTCTTCAAGCTCCCATTTCTCAGTAATGAAATCAATATTTATCTTTGACATATTTCTATTCAAAGCCTTAAAGTTTCGTTCTTGTTGGTTGATCAGACTCTTAAGATGATCTTCAGTTTCTTCATCTATGGTCCCAGTTAGACCAAAGTCTAAATTTTGTTGCTGTTGTCTCTGCTGAACGGCCAGCAGGTCCAACATATGTTTCTTAGTAGTTTCGTACATCACCCTTGTATTTTCATAAACGTTGTTGTCAAAATAGCCAAGGTTTTTGTTTTCGGTCGTTTCCAGAAGTATTTGATTTTGGCTGTCGAAAGTTTTCCACAGAGTTTCTAACGACTGCAGACGTTTTTGTAAATAGTCCACAGTTTTTCTTGATACGCTGTCTTTTTTGTAGTTGCTACATAATGTCTTAATATCTTCAAAGACACCAACTTGTTTGGTAAGAGTATCCATAGTAAAGAAGTTGAATAGTTTGAAATAGTAATAAAAAAAGTAGACAAATTCTTACTCGTAGTTGAGTTAAAGTAGTTAGCAGGATAGTAGTGTTCCTGTTAGCAGTTGACTGTATAGCTGCCAGTAATCTTCAAGCTTTCCTCGTAACCTGTTGCAGTAAACAAGCTCCGTTGAATCTTGAAGGTCCGTTTTAAGCCGTTTATGTGTAGTATCCTTTATGACATTCGACTCTCAATTTGCACTGGTGAGACCCGCTGGTGGGAGGCCAGTCAAACCGATTCGCTATCACAAATAAAAACACTAAACACACAACACAAGCACAAAATTGTTCAAGGCCGAAGGCCAAAAATCCACGGTTTAGTGCCCGTGGTTTAAGCTCGAAGGACCAAAAAATGTACGGTTTAGTGGCCGCACATTTATACTTGAATGGTAGTAGTAGATGTGAGTGGCACTAATGTAAACGATGTTTTGTAGTTAACCGTTTATTACGTTAAGTTGATACAAAGTAGAAGTAAAAGTGGTGATTCTCACACACGTTCGTTTCGCGTGTAAGTCACGGTGCACACTGAAGTTAGAGTTATTATTAGCGACGTAAATGAGTCGCCCAAGTTTTTGCTAACTAAGGAAAATAAATGTACGTAAACCGTACACCGAAGGACCACGCCATTAAGACAAATAAATACTTTGACTTGACCAATGAGTTAACCAAAAATGGCTATGTGTTTAAACTCTATGCCGTAGAAGTAGGGGCAAGGGGAATTCCAGCTAAATCCCTGTATAATTTATTTAAGGACCTTGGATTGCCAAGAGCTTCAGTAAGCTCTTTACTAAAACGAGTATCCAAAGCGGCATTGATAGGATCTTACCAAATCTGGTTGGGCAGGGGGGGGAACATTGATGACGGTGGAAGGTGATCGTTTATGTGCATAGTAAGGTGGCCAAGGATGGAAGAGGCTGAGTGAGTGAGTGGTGTGTATGGTAGTGAATGATTAGTGTAATAATATGTGAGTGAAAACATGAGGCTGGCATGGTCATATAAAGTGACCGAAGCCTCTACAAAAATTAGATGGTGGCCACCCTAAACCTACTCGAATGGGTCGCAAGTCCCAGACGCCGTCGGGGTGTTCCCCCCTGTGCCACGCTATGGACCCGGCGCCCGCACGGAGAATCCATGGAATGCTAAGAATACGGTCTCTATACAGGCTGTATTTTTGAAACAGGGCAGTAAGGTACACCCTGTATAAATAAAAAGTAACTCTGTTACACTCGTAAGCCGGTGATATTGAATAGAGCTTGGACAGCATAGAACATAGTTTTAAATTCATTCTTAAAACCCGTTCTTCAGTGATATGGGCACTGGAAAACCTTAACACCTGTGTGAAGCCTTAACCTCTAGCGGCCCAAGGTCCCTTCTAATACCCTTATTAACTTATGTCATTACAGCTCAAACAAATATTATGAATTTCTTATTTACCGCCCAGGTCCTTTTTAAGGGACCAAAAACATTTATTTGATTTTTTTTTATAAAGTAGCGCCCTAGCAATTTTCTGATTGATATAACATACTTGTCAATCTATAATGAACTTAATCAACTAAGTTCCCAACCTTAAAAATAAAGACAAAAGTATGATAAGCTAATTCTCATTAAGGTGTCAACACATCGTAAAGGTAAGCAACAATTCAATCCTATTTCATTATAGTTATATTACATTTCAAATAATAAAATATACCTACATGATTTTAAAGATATTGAAATACATTAACGAAGGAATTAATTATTTTTGTGGAATTAATAGTATTTATGATAATTTATTGGTAGAAAAGGAATAGTCCCTCTGAATTCCCTTCAGGCCGTAGTTTGCGTGAAGTGTTATATTTTTAGTGGCTTGTAAGGGACCTCGGGCTTTAACAGAGTTTATTAATTTTTATTTGTTTAGCTTTCGGCACTTAATATGTAGATGTAGATAAGTTGCAGCATGATTCAGAAGGCCGGTGATGATAAAGACTTGGAGTTCAAACCTTCATCAATTATGGGCGCGTCTCCACTCACTAAGAATTCCAAACTTCCCCATGATACCCCCAGACTCATCAATAATGCGGTTTACAGGAGGTAGTGGTAGAGACAGGGGCTAAGGCTGAGGAAGTCGTCGCGGAAACGTCTCTAATATCCATCGACCTCCTCTTCATCGACTATCGCAGCAGGGCCTCTAGTAATTAACATCATTTTAGAAAAGTTATGGTTCATAAGAAAATAATGTAAAAAAAAAAATCAAATACATACATTTTGGTTTTATTAGACACGTTTTGAAGTCTATACTCTTTGAAAGTTGATAATATACTATTTTTGTAAACTGAGTGTATGTTGATCTCCTTATCTACTCATATCTCTTCTACAAAACTTGATGATTTAGGACTGCATTTCGACCCAAAGTCCCTTTAAATACACTAATGTAATTTGGCAATATAACTAGTTTAGGATCATTTTATAAAACTTTTCTAGCCCCTGGTGACAATATTAGACCATTAAGAGTGCCTTAGCCTCCATTAATTAACAAATTATTTCTGGGCGTTAATTGATAATTGGAGTATTCCCGTTCGTCCCCTTGACTTCGTCCCCCTAGGGGGACGAACGGGAATTCAATATTTTATTTTCCCGATGGTCCCCTTAATTTTTTTGGGGGGACGAACGGGAATAATTTGTTCACTCTTTTTTTTGTTCTATTGCTGTAATGTAACAGGTGCGTTGGTAAAAAAACAAATTTGAAATTCTATTTTTAATTACAAATGAAGATCAACAGTCCCTTATAACCCTGGGCCGTAATCGAGAAGTTCTTAAATTATGCGTGGGCCGCTAGAGGTTAAGCATTAGCTAGTATGCCACTACCAATCGAGATCTGAAAACTGTGGCCTCCCCTTGACAAAATCTTAATGTGCTTTGTGTGCTCGATGCGTGTTTATAATGCTCAAAATTTATTTAAAAACCTGAAGTAGATATCAGGTAGCACGAACTAGATGTGGAAGGCATAGGGCCTTGTTTTCCTGTCAATTGGTTAAGGCAATTTCCAGTAGCCATTGGCCGAGTTAATTGATGTAAGTTAATATAATAAAAAACTAATAAGTTGTTTATGACGCTCAAATGAAAAATTTGAATTTATCTAATAACAATGTTTGCTGACATGCAGTACGTCACATTCTTTCTATCGTCGTTGCGCTTGGAAAAACCGACAAACGCCAAATCTGAACTTTTCAGGAGAGACAAAAAACTGATTCATGCTGAACTTAGATAATTGGGCTCATAACTAAATATGCAGAAAATTAAAGAAATGTATTACAGATTAGGTAGATTAAGTACATAGTTTGTTTTTAATATGCTGTTATCTCAAGGATAGAGATTTTTTTTCTTAAATTTTAACACATCGCTGTTTTTTCGACAACTAATGAGGCGCCCAGCTTTAAAAAACCGGCCAAGTGCGAGTCGGACTCGCGCACGGAGGATTCGGTACCAAACAGCGACAAAAAATAACGTTCACTGTAGACCAATTTTGGTCTATTGGGTTTATAAAAAGCACTGTATATCAGTACATCATTTTATATGATTAAACTAGTACATTTCATTGTAGTTGACTGTACAATAAAAATTAACACACAACAGCCATTACGCGTTTGTCTATTAATACATTTTTAATATACCTATATAATGAAATTTTATATGTGTTTGTGTTTCCCCCTTCACCCGCTATGACTAGCAGAATATTTTTGTATACGGCGATTCACAAAAGGCTAGTCCCGTGTTATATGGTCTAAGGACGAGCCGCGTGCTGTTTGCCACTGTTTGCGCCGCGAGCCGCGTGTTTTTGAAAATCGAGATAACCCTTTTTTACCCCTAAAAGCCCCCTGTTTTCCACTTTCCGACCTCAGATCGCCCGTAAATTGAAGACGTGAGTGAATGAAGGGGTTATGTAACATTTTTTGAAAAATATTTTTTTTCATTGAATGAAGGTGATAGATGCTAATAAACTATATTAAACCTTAAAGTGACGTGAATTAAGCTTAGTTTTAGAATAAATAATTCATGAAGGGGCTATGTACCAATATAAAATAATAATCGCACTGAATGAAAGTGATATGGGCACTTGACATATTTTTAATCTAAATATTTTAAATTTAAATGACTTTCGTGCGTGGATGAATGAGCCAAGTGCCAGCAAAAGCGCGGGCGCTTCGCGTTATGGTGGATGAAGGTGTTATGTGATGCACTTGCCCCTTTCTTCCATTTTGCGTCGTGTTTAATCTCACTGCAGTGCCGTGTAATTTAAATGTAGGAGCTATGTGATCTACTTGTCTCTTTCTTAAATTTCGCCTCGTGTATATTTGTCTTTTTCTTTCATTTCATGTCATGTTTAATTGCGCTAAAACACGGGCCACGGACGCATGTCAAAGTGTTTGTTTTTTCTTTACGTGAGGGAAAATCCTCATGGATGTTATGCCGGACTCCTACCGAGTAAAAGACCTCACGTAACGCCCAACCGCCTATGGTTGTGAACCCCGGGTAAGCCCTCGAAAGGATGTCCCAGGACTCCCAACAGACCCACGGCCACCACTGCGACCTCGCCCAGCGGGTGATTCGGGTGCTATCCCGCGTCTTGGGGGGTTTCGGGTGTGATCCCGCTTCTAAGGGGGGGCATGCGTGAGTTCCTTACGTCACGCTGCCGTCTTGGGCCTGCGTCTGTAAGGACGATGAGCGACCCTCTCATCGCCCTCAGACCCCCAGTCATGGAGGCCGATAGTCCTCGGCGAAGACCCGCCCAGGCCGCCGACTGCGGAACTCGGGTGGGAGAGCTCTCTCCCGCACCCGCCCGCCGCCTCCTTCACGAGCATGACCTGCTCGCAAAAAGAGGCGGCACAGTCCCACTTACTCCCGCTGGAGATCAGGGCTCGCACCATGATCTCAAGCGAGAGAGTGTCCACGTCCAGACCCACTACCAGAACCTGGCGCTGTTGCGCCCACGCCGTGCACTCCACTAGCGTGTGGAGCGCTGTGTCATCGCAGCGGTCCTCACAATTCTGAAATTCAGCCGTGGTTTCCCGGTGTCTTCGCCACAGATACCTACCGAAGCTACCATGCCCGGTAAGTATCTGTGACAACCGGTAGGAGAGAGCACCGTGTCTCCTCTCCAGCCACTCGTCCATGACCGGTCTTACGGCCGCGATTGTGGCGAATCCCCCCTTTGGTTGCTTAAGTCGCACCTTCCATGTCTCCACGGTTTCCTGGTGGATTAGGAACCAATGGGGCCTCGATTTCTCGAGATGCAGGCTTTTAGCCCCGCTCCAGCATCTCCTTGCGCCATCTGAACAGTGACGCAAGGGCTCTCGCTTCCAGGTCCCATGGAGGGGTTCTGGCTTGTAGACATACCGTCGCACCGGTGATCTTGCGATATCCTCTTATCACCCTGACGGCCATCGCTCTCTACGGGCTCAGCAATCTTGCCACATTGCTGGCCGTCAGGGTCTCCGTCCATATGGGGGCCCCGTATAGGGTCATGCTTCGCACGCTCCCCAGGTACAGTCTCCTGTAGGGAGCGTTGATAGGTCTGATGTTGTGGCTTGGAGACATGCCGCCTCACCGGTGATCTTGCGGTATCCTCTTATCACCCTGACGGCCATCGCTCTCTGCGGGCTCAGCAATCTTGCCACATTGCTGGCCGTCAGGGTCTCCGTCCATATGGGGGCCCCGTATAGGGTCATGCTTCGCACGCTCCCCAGGTACAGTCTCCTGTAGGGAGCGTTGATGGGTCCGCTGATGTTGTGGCTTGGAGACATGCCGCCTCACCGGTGATCTTGCGGTATCTTCTTATCACCCTGACGGCCATCGCTCTCTGCGGGCTCAGCAATCTTGCCACATTGCTGGCCGTCAGGGTCTCCGTCCATATGGGGGCCCCGTATAGGGTCAAACTTCGCACGCTCCACAGGTACAGTCTCCTGTAGGGAGCGTTGATGGGTCCGCTGATGTTCCGCTCAGTTTTGGAACCAAACTTCGGAAGTGATGTCCGAAGTTCCACTGGCCATCGAGTACGAGCCCCAGATACTTCATTGAGGGCTCGATGCCGATGCTGACGCCCCCTATTTGTAGGCTGGATCCCGCAGGTGGCCCCATCCGAGGTCCGTGGAAGCACAGAGCCTCGGATTTATGAAGTGCGACCTCGAGACTCAGCCGCTGAATCCGACCCACAACTTGACACGGATTCTACACGTAGTAAGATTGTAGTACACAACGTTCAAATGATATTCCGAGAGCTGGCACGAATTTTTGGGTAGGTATTTGAGGCAAGCTGAAAACTTGTCAGATACCTCTCCTATTATATCCCAACTCGGAATTGCAGACCTGGCTGGTGAGTACCGGGGCTAAATGAACCCCTAAATTTTTAAAAATATTATTTTTTTTTCCCAAAAAATATATTTGAGGCACTACGCAATTTATATATGTTGCAGTGTAATACTTAATGAATACGAAAAAAAATAAGCCAGATAATTTAATCGGGGTTTTAACATTGCCAGACGCGTGCAAAAATATTTTGCAAACAATTATAAAAAAATGTTTTTGAGGCAGCTTGAAATTTTAATTGAGCGTTATTTATAAGTAAAAAATAAGATTACCAAAAAGACAGATCATTTCGGTGGGGCTTTCTACCTGCCAGGTGATCAAACAAATAATGAATGGGTACGAGCCTGTAGTGCTATAGACAAGCTGGAGTGTGAGAGAGCGCATAACGACAGCTGTCTTCGTTCTTGCTTGCCGCGTTACTATTAGCTCTGGCGAAGCCACGTGCGACCCATGAGGTTTCTAGTTAAAATTTCGGAGTTAAAAATATTAAATTTTCTGAATTTCTACTAAAAACATTTTGCATAAAAGAGATTGTATTGATTTATGGACGTTACGTTTTAAAAAAAGCAATAATTAAAATAAAAAATCGCAAAACCAGGTTTATAAAAATATAATAACTCTCCAGTAGTACAATTATTTCAAGTATAAAATAAAATTGAAATAAATTCTATTCATTTATTAATATTTTAGAGATATTGAGTTAATATAAATGTAGGAACCTACTCATAATTTGGTCAAACTAATTTTATTCTATATTTTATACAACCCGTTTTATTTTATTTATCTTTTAATTTTTGAAATGTTTAAAATTATATAATCAAACATATTTCTGAATAGGAATAATAATAAATTATATATTATATATTACTAGTATATATTATTATTATTCCCTTTATTTACATAGTTATACTTATTAAATTAAATTTTTAAATACATTTTATAAAAAAGAAAATATATTTAAAAATATAAAAAAATAGTGTCCCACCGGCATCGGGTACAGGGACCAAGCTACCGGTGGTTAGGGCTGCAGAGACAGGAACCTCCTCACAATACGTGCCGTGTCTAGGAGAACTGCCTTTTGCATCTGGCTCTTGACCCAACTACCCAACCCGAGCCTCTTCAGATGTTGATCGAGGCTCTTGGCAATCAGACCATGTGCTGATACGACTATCGGAACAATAACCGCCGAGTCCACATCCCACATATCGACAATCTCGTGAGCCAAATCCAAATATTTTATTTGTTTTTCCTTTTCTGCTTTCACGAGATTTTCGTCATGTGGGACGGTAATGTCAACGATTATTGCGAGGCGCTCTGATCGATCTATTACCACTATATCAGGCTTATTGGCCACAATAGTCCTGTCAGTGATAATAGATCGATCCCAATACAATGTGACACGGCCATTTTCTAGAACTGGGTCGGGCACATACCTGTAATACGGTACCTCTGAATCCACAAGTTTATATTTTAGTGCAAGTTGCTGATGGACAATCCTGGCCACTTGGTTGTGTCTATGCAAATACTCACCGTTGGCAAGACGAGGACAACCAGAAATAATATGTCTGAGAGATTCACCCGGTAGGTGGCATGCCCGACAAATGTCAACCGTACCATCTCTCAAAATATATTTCCGATAGTTATTCGTCATGACAACTTCGTCAGTAATTGCACAGACAAAACCTTCGGTTTCTCCAAACAGATCACCAAAACGTAGCCAAGATATAGATGCTAGTAAATCTACATCGGGCCCATGTAAGGCCCGATAAAACCGTCCATGCAGCTCTTTGCTCTGCCATATCTCCTTGCGATCATTAGTAGACAGTATTGCTGGTTTGTGCCAGTTCTCTTTGGCAAGAGAAAGAGGGGTCAGTCCGGTGTCTATTGCTACCACATCTCGATGCATACCCACGTCCACATGTAGGAAATATTCCCTAAGGTTGTATATCTCACGGTTGTGTAACGTCTTGATATTTAAAAAACCACGACCGCCACATTTCCGTGGGATATACAACCTCATTACAGACGAACGTGGATGATGCATTCGGTTTGCGGTCAACAACGAACGGACTTTTCTATCCAGGGTGTCTAATTTCTGAGTCCATCTCAGTATGCCGAAGGAATATCAGTGACATTTTTGATTTTTTTGACATTTGAAATAGGAATTTTATATATAGCATTGTTTGTGCATTTTATAATTATCGTGGTCTTCATGTTTGTAAAGATTTTATTGAGTACGGACGATGTGACTTTTTTTTATTATTTTTTATTATATGTATAGAATGATTCTTTTACTGGAGGTATTTTGGATGTTTGATTAATTAATGTGGCTTAGGGAAATTTTATATTCAACACAATGTACAGTTGTTAAGAAATAAAAAAAAATACAAAATATCCTAAGACAGGCATGGCCCAACCGTTGATGGCGCGTACCTTGTTACCACCTGATAAAAGACTTCTCAGTACTTTTTCAGGCGGCCGAAGAAACGATCCACCAACATAATGCCTGCGACATACCAAGATATTTGTAGGTTTCAGTCGCAGAGAGGGATTTAAGTTTCGTGAAATCTGAAAGTTCTACTCTTTCAGATTCCACAATCCGTCCCTTCTTTACATGCATGACTGCACATTTATCTACACCAAATTCCATTTTGATAGAATTACTAAAGGTTTCAGTGATCTTGAGTAACTCTATCAAGTGGGAATCGGTGCAGGCAAATAATTTCAAGTCATCCATGTACATAAGGTGGGAAACAACTTGACCTCCTCTCCGAAACTGATAGCCTAGCCCTGAATCCTCCAGTAAAGTACTGAGGGGATTCAGTGCTAGACAAAACCATAAGGGACTCAGACTATCACCCTGAAATATACCCCTCTCAATCTTAACAGGTTCACCATCCCCAAGAATCTGACGACATCCTGGATAAACAAGAGCCGTTCTCCATTGCCCCATACATGCCTTCAAGAAGATGCGAAGAGTTGTATCAACTTTGTACAACTCTAGCACCCTCAACAGCCATGTATGTGGCACGGAGTCGTAGGCTTTCTTGTAATCAATCCAGCATGTCTCCAGATTTCTCCGGTTCCGACGAAACTGCTGCTTAATGGCCATGTCAAGAATAAGGAGTTCTTTAGTACCACGTGACCCGCTTCTGCATCCATTTTGAGAGTTGGACAATATAGAATTATTTTCTAAATGAGATGATAATTTAACTCTCAAAACAGATGTGAGAAGCATATAGACCGTAGGCAAACAAGTTATCGGTCTATAATTTTTCGGGTCCGTGGTACTACCGGATTTATAGAGGAGGTGTGTAATACCCGAAGTCATAAAAGATGGAAGCGATCCAGACTCAACTGATGATTGAAAGCAAGATGCCAAACAATCATGCGAGCTATGGAACCATTTGAGCCAAAAATTGTGCATTCCGTCCGGCCCAGTTGATTTCCAATTGGGCAACGAACGAACTGCACTGGCAATGTCATCGGGTGTTATTATGACTGGTGCCATGGTTTCAATAGACTCGCATGACTGCTCGACATCCCGCATCCAATCACACTCTGTATGACTAATAGGTGCCGACCAAATACCTCGCCAAAATGTGCTTGTGGTTTCGGCATCAGGTAGGCACACACTAGTCACACTTGAATCGGATTGCTCCCATCTTCTATATACACACCTCTCATCTTTTTGGAACGAACGATTCTGAGTATATCTATACACTCTCTTTTTGTATCGCCATATACGGTTTGCCCACGCACAAATTTTCTGCTTCAGGTAGTCAATGCGTTCCGTGACACATACAGAGTATTCGCGGGGACTAATATCTGTCCCCGCAAATGCACGAGTCACAAAACGCATCACTCTGGGTCGGGTATTACCCCCCCTGAAGCAGCATAGCTTACCAATGAGCACCCTAGTCTCGGTGATACGACGCTCAATTCTGCACTGCCAGACTGGAACAGACTGAGGTCTAGTAGCTGGCTCAGATTTAGGAAATTTGACACCAGCTACCCGACATACCGTTACAGCCGCGCAATACAGAATTGAGTGCGCATCACTAATATCTACACAAGTATTAAAATAGCTTGGTAGAACCGAGTTCAGGGTGCTCACTAGAGCCATGTTTTTTTTGTGCGTAGGCAAACGCGGTATACGTGGGCGACACATGGGATCGCAAAACCTATACTCTAGAATCGTTCGCTCCAAAACACTCCTTAGTTCATCATTGTATTGAGTACTTACTGTTGTAGCAACATCATCCACTATTTCGTCAATACGTACGTCAGGTTGCGTTGCGTGGATCTGTATTTCAGTAGTTTGAGACGAAGTAGGGATGATGAGGCTACACTGCAACTCTGAGCGAAGCCTCTCAAGCACGGCATCATCCAACATACGATTACGTTGTATGACCCGCACTTGATCCGACAGCCGCTGAGCCGACACGCTGATAGTTGGTTCAAGAGCCTGAAACAAAGGCAGCAAACGAACACGGTACGCAGTGAGGTTAGTTCCTCCCTCTGTAGCCGCAAAATATGCCCGCATGACGTTTTCGTTCATAGATGAAGTCCATCGCATGCGGTGCACATTACCACCGGTAGCGGGGGCCCTATTCGAGGCCGGTGGGTCTCGGGGTCCCAAGCAGGTCGGTGGCCGGGTCCTCCCCTGCCGACGTGTTGGTGTTGGCGACGTCGGCGGAGAGAAGTACTCGTCGCTTGATGCTGAGCTCGACGCCTCAGCAGCAATCGGTTCCGACGATATGGTTTCCACGTGCTGCGAGGCGGAGCTAGGCGACGAGTCCGGTGATGTTAATTGTGCTAAACGCCTCCTGGCTCTTGTAAGCAATATCGGTATATTTTATATTGTATTTTACACTTTGGTTGACATGACATGTCATTGTGTCATGTCATTCTTCTGTATAAAATTTTTCTTCGCTTTTGTCGATTGATAAAAACATATTCCTTTTATATTTTTCATTATCTGCAGGTTTATATACATCAACTATTTTATATAATGTAAGATAATCCAAATATAACACTTAAAAAAAATTATTTGTTTCTATGATAACAAAATATACCACTGCTCTTGTGTGGGGTTGCCAGGTATTTTTATTATTATATATTATTAGTACTTATTATAATGTGCTCTCTTGTTTGCTTAGTCAGATGAACGTCTGAGACACAGGATTAACATCCTAGTTCAGACAAGGATCTGATAATACACTGTCACAACTTGTTGCCGTAGCTGATAGGTATTCCATTACTTTAGTCAAGTGTAAGTTAAACCATGAATTGTAAGATATTAACGATTGTACTGCTTTTATTACTTTGATATAGAAAAAGAAAATATTATATGTGCCTACAATGACTGAATTACTGTAATCCTAATATTTTAAGTGCTATCTGTATTGTTTTTAATGAAATAAATTTAAACCTCATGGGTTATTGTAAGTCACGTGGCCTCGCCAGAGCCAATAGTAACGCGGCGAGCAAGAACGAAGACAGCTGGTCGTTGTGCGCTCTCTCTCTCTCACACTACAGCTTGTCTATAGCACTACAGGCTCGTACCCATTCATTATTTGTTTGATCACCTGGCAGGTAGAAAGCCCCACCGAAACGATCTGTCTTTTTGGGAATCTTATTTTTTACTTATAAATAACGCTCCATTAAAATTTCAAGCTGCCTCAAAAACATTTTTTATAATTTTTTACAAAATATTTTTGCACGCGTCTGGCAATGTTAAAACCCCGATTAAATTATCTGGCTTATTTTTTTTCGTATTCATTAAGTATTACACTGCAACATATATAAATTGCGTAGTGCCTCAAATATATTTTTTGGAATAATAAAATAATATTTTTAAAAATTTAGGGGTTGATTTAGCCCCGCTACTCACCAGCCAGGTCTGCAATTCCGAGTTGGGATATAGTAGGAGAGGTATCTGACAAGTTTTCAGCTTGCCTCAAATACCTACCCAAAAATTCGTGCCAGCTCTCGGACTATGAGCAAAATAAGCAGAAGGTAAATTTCAGGTATGGTATTAAATGGATAAGGGTAGAGGAATTCGGTGCATTTTTATAGAAATAAAGTTATTATGAGATGGCGCCGTTTAGAAAAGTAGATATATTTAAAAAAGAGGCAAGTAGAAGACTTTGTAGTGGAACGGGTTCAAGAAAAATATGGTACAATTTCAGAAAAAAGAAAGCTAATATTAAAGAACAGTTAAAATTTGTTAAACCGGAATATCGGTATTATTATGAAACTATTTTAGGGTAAGATTAAGAATTGATTGTGTAGTTGACCCATTCATCTTTTATTTTCGTATGCAACTTCTATTTAAGGAGATAAATGAAGGGGTTATGTACGGTTTTTTTTTAATAAATACAAATCCTTACACTTTTTTTAAAAAATTTCCACTCCATATTAGTAGACGTGTTTATTCACTATATTTTAGGTAAAAAACTTTGTAGATAAATACAACAAAAAGCGATTTATTTCAATCACAAGTAACGAAAGTTTGAAACCCATTTTCTCAAATTTTACAAATTTTATTATATCTCCTTCATCCACTCATGTCTTCAATTATTTTTCCTTTTATTTTTGTTTCATTCTCTTCCTTTTGCTATGGGTTTCATTCTACTACTAATTTTTACTTATATTTTTTTCTAATTTTCAAGGGCTTCTGCAGTGGTCTAAAATTGGTGGTTCTCCAGTTGACGACCATGTCACGCCCTCCTTCAAGAACTCGGAATTCTAATAGGACGGGGAAACGGGAAAAACAGACTTGTTGTACTGGAATATACCTGCAGCCTTCGGGTAACAGCTGTGTCCTGCACATATTGTTCGAGTTCTGAAGGGAGGGGAAGAGATTATGTGGAGGATCTCTTATGGCTCGTTGACACGGGGCGAGTTAACAAGCTGCTAGTATGCGAGTTAAAAAGCTAGCGATTGATTTAGAATCAGATAGACATAGCAAATTGTAAAAACGCTCGATGACACGGACCGGAGCTTTTACAAGCGGCTCGCGAAATACTCGTTCCTTGTCATCGAGGTTTCAGTAACAATTGCCCAAAGAGACCTGCCCCAAATTATTTTCCCAACTGCGCAACTTGCTAATTACCTATACTCAAAATGTAACCACGTTTCTTTTTAGCTAGTGTTTTTTTGAGCAATTTATACTCGAATGCAAGCGCCAATGTCTTCTTCTTCTTCTTTGTCCTCACTCCATCCCGTTACACGGGATACAAGAATTGATGGGGAATATTTTTGACATCTTTGCCTAAAAGCCTGAGGGCTTTGACCAAAGTAACCTATGAGTATTAACTGAGACAGAGGAGCCATTAGACCTACATTCTAGAATTCTGGAACAAAATTTAAAATTAACCATGTGCCTCTGTCCTCAGGTGACGTGAGCACAATCATCAATCTCGGCCCAGCCCTCAGGTTCAACGGTGGTGGTCACATCAATCACGCCATATTCTGGCAGACCCTGTCTCCAAAAAGCACCGCAGCCTCCGAACAGCTCTGCAAAGCTGTTGAGACGTAAATTTCTTTTTAAATTGCTTGCATGTAAAGCTTTTTTTATTTAGGCCTTAGATTAGCTATACTGGGTGTTTCTTTTAGGGTGTCAAGCCGCCACTAGCTGGTAGCAGGGCTCCATACCTATCGATTTAACCCCCATGTATGTTCTACGATTTTTTGTAGTTTTCGAGATATAATTTTTTTTCGTTATTTTTTATAATTACGTGTCCACGTGGCTTTCTTTTTGGTTCGACTTTTCTTGCATATTTTTTTATTATTATAATGCCTATTGATTGCAGTATTATGGACAAAATAATCTCCTTCCTAACTTTGATACAAGATGTAAAAATTTTAATCGATAATAAAAAAATAGGTAATTATGCAGAACATTATATCTCGAAAACTACAAAAAATCGTAGAACATACATGGGGGTTAAATCGATAGGTATGGAACCCTGCTACCAGCTAGTGGCGGCTTGACACCCTAAAAGAAACACCGTGTATAATAAAGTGGGTAGCACCAGTGACTACGATTATTCCAATTCTAGTCTCGGTAATTTCGGTATTTTAGACCTGTTTTTTTGCTGTCACAATTTCTAAAACGCTATTATTATTCTCAAATATTGTGGTTAGATTTGAGGTTTAATGTCTTTGTAGTCATAATGTCGTAAATTAGATGGTAGACCGTTGTTGTGAATCTTTAACGAATTTTATTAAATTATACCGATTTTAAATCAATTTCAAATACACAATACATAACTTCTTCAACTTCGACCAAGGAATAGTATTACTATTACTTGGTCGTAGTAATGGAAGATGTATTATTTATTTATTTATTAAATATACTTTAATGTATACCAAGAAAATATACAAACAGAGTGAAAATATGTTACAAACTAGCGGACGTCACGCGGTTTCACCCGCGTAGTTCCCGTTCCCGTGGGAATACGGGAATAAAATATAGCCTATTTTCACCGCAAAGAGTGTAGCTTTCCAACAGTGAAAGGATTTTTCAAAACGGTCGTGTAGTTCCGGAGCCTATTCGTTACAAACAAACAAAAAAACAAAGCTTTCCTCTTTATAATTTTAGTATAGATATAGCAGTACAATTGGCGGCCTAAGGGATGTACTGTACAACTCAAACCTTTGAATCATAATTTGACCGAAATCTAGTTATGTAAGTAGTATGTTATATCAATACGTTATTGTTTTCAGAAAACTTATATTACACTCATAATATTATGTAATGTAGGCGTCGATTGGTCTCATATTGTTTTGGTTTGGAAAATAATAGTACCTAGTCAGATTTACGTCAATTCGGCAGATAATCTGTACATAAATAGGCAATCGTTTCAACTTTGACCTGATGCTTGTGACAATAACTGCATCAGAGGAGTGTTTCGTTATACAAACTCTTTCATACCATACCTGTATAAGTACCTTTATTGACATTTACTCAAACCCATAAAATGTAGGTAGGTATAACAGTTCTGAGTGTTTAGGTTCATAATGTCCAAATCCCAAAATGTCCAGAGGGTGCAAAATGTCCATATCCCGGAATGCCCATGTCCCAAAATGTCCAAGTCCCAGAATGTAAACCTAACCTATTCGAGTCGAGGTGTTAACCATAATAAGTGAATGGTTAACACCCCGACTCAGAGTACCCCGATTACGTGGTTATTTTTTTTTTGTTTTGTCGTTTTTTTATTTTATAACTAGCTGACCCGCGCAACTTCGTTTGCGTTACATGAGAGTGCGAAAGAGAGAGGTGTTAACGTGATGTAATGTTTCCCGTCGCTTTTACGTCCGCCCATCTGTTTTTTGGTATGGAACTCATCGTGGGCGAGCCCGACTCGCACTTGGCCGGTTTTTATCGTTCAGTTGAGTGGCTACCACTGCAGACCACGTTTACTCCCGTCGCGTCGCTCATACTTTAAAGAGGGTTATTGTAAATGAACCTTTAAAGATAGGCATTTGCTGTTCAGGACTTTTTTTTATAACTTTTTAAGAGAAACAAATTTGTAGTACACTATTTTTACGTAACTTTAACCATTTATGCAGCGCAATGGAAGCTCTCAAAAGAAAGAAATTTTCCCCGTTCTCGAAACATTAATCATGGCTGCTCCGCTCCTATTCCATTATTTCCATTCACTATTGGCCATCCTCAATAAATGGACTATTAAACTGTATAACTATTTTTGAAATGCAACCAGTAGTTTTTGAGATCCTAGCACAAACAAACTCTTCAGTTTTATTATATCGTGAGCGAACCTTAAGAGATTGACAAATTAGGTTATTGTAAGCGAACCTTAAAAGATAGACATATGCTGTCGCGGACTTTTTTTAGAACTTTTTAAGAGAAACAATGTTGTAATACACAATTTTTACGTAACTTTAACCATTTACGCAGCGTACGCCTCGGAAGCTTTCAGACGGTAAAAAATATTCCCCGTTTTCAAAACATTATTGATCGCTGATCCGCTCCTATTCGTCTTAGCGTGATGTTATATAGCCTATAGCCATCCTCGATAAATGGACTATGAAACTGTGAAAGAATTTTTGAAATCCAACCAGTAGTTCCTGAGATCCTAGCGTTCAAACAAACAAACAAACAAACAAACTCTTCAGCTTTATAATATTAGTATGGATTATACGATTTTGCCGAAATATCCCTTTAGTTTTTAATTGGAGACACACCGGTATTTATATGGACATTCTGGGATTTGGACAATTTGGGACATGGACACTTTGGGATATGGTCATTCTGGGACATGGACATTATGGGATCTGGACATTTTGGGACATGGACATTCCGGGATATGGACGTTTTGCACCCTCCGGACATTTTGGGATTTGGACATTATAAACCTAAACGCTGGAGACCATACAGGCCTGGTCCTATATAAAATGATTTGATTTAGACCTTAATGTAAAATATGTTCTGCTCAAACAAGATAGATATTTATATCTTTCTTTTGCATGTTCTACGGCTTTTCTGGCTGTAATCTTTATTTGTAAAATGTATTAGTTGTGTTAGAGATATCTGGAAAAGTATCTTCAAAAAGATTATTTTTTATATCGAAACTAGTTCCTTATTACAAACAAACAATCAGACATTTCCTCTATAAAATAGTTTATTAACCTAGCTAGTATAGTAATAGTAAAATATTTGAAAAATTATAACTATATAGATATTATTATCCGATTTTACTTGATTGAGTTATCTCCATCGCACGTCGCACGTTCGATTTTGGCAGAGTTGCCGGCATCAGCCCGGCAGAAAGCCACAATCAAAAATAGAATAGAATATTTAGTAGTATTTAATTAACGTATTTTAGTACTTTTTTTTCCCGACTAATATACTTAATCCATATTGTTCTTCCAGAGATTTTGGCTCATGGGATAACATGAAGAATCAACTGGCAGCAGCATCTGTGGGCATCCAGGGTTCCGGATGGGGTTGGTTAGGGTACAACAAACAATCGAAAAGGATACAAATTGCGACCTGCGGGAATCAGGACCCCTTGCAAGCCACCACTGGTAAGTGCATACATTTTTTATACCACTAAGGTGGCAGACAAGCATACGTTTGACCAGATGGACTGGTAATCACTGGAGCCTATGAACGTTTGCAACACCAGAGGCGGTACACTCACGTTAATGACCTTGAAAATACCTTTTTTTTTTGTTTAAAATGAGGGAAAATCCTCATGGATGTTATCCTTGACCCCTACACCGACTAAAAAACCCCAAGTAACGCCCAACAGCCTATGGTTGGGAGCCCCGGGTAAGCCCTCTGAAGGATGTCCCAGGACTCCCAACAGACCCACGGCCGCCACTGCGGCCTCGCCCAGATTGAAAAAATTAAAGAACTCCATACTGTAGGCGTTTGGGAACAGCCGATTTATGAACCACAATTCGTTTTTGACTCAATTAAAATTCACAGAATCAATCTAGATAACATGGTTTCTATTTCCCAGATTCCAGAAAAGCGAAAGCTTGCAATTTGTGCTATTGCCTTTGACACTGGTCAATGTGGTCCCGAATTTTAATTTGGAATTCACCTAAGGTCGAATATCTTATAGTGAACTAATAAAATATATTAGTTTGCAAACTAATTTATGATATTCGAAATAGATATTATCTACCTAGAGGCAACCTCTCAGTGGTGTGATGTTTTGACCCGAATGCATTGTGAATCTACTAACAAAACGAAATACGTGACTGTGCCTTTTATGTATAAGCCGATAAATCGCAAACTGCCCCTAATGTTAACTCTTTAAAGAGTTAACATGAGCGGTAGTGCGATCAACAAGAGTGAGTGTGATCAATAAGAGGCTAGAATGACCTCACGACGATGGTTCTATTTAGAGTGCCTTATATGTATAAGCCGATAAATCGCAAACTACCTCTCATGTTAACTCTTTCTGACAACTCAAACTCTTTCTCTTGCCAAGCCCAGTGACTTGGCAAGAGAAAGAGTTTGAGTAGCTGAGCTTTCTTAGAAATTTGACGAATAATATTAACCTATGTCTTTTTACAGGTTTGGTTCCACTTTTCGGCATCGACGTTTGGGAACACGCTTACTATCTTCAGTATAAGAACGTGCGTCCTGATTACGTCAAAGCTATTTTCGATATTGTCAACTGGCAGAACGTCTCTGAAAGATACGCAAAAGCTCTCAATTGAAGCATTTTATAGCACGGCTAGCGTTGCCTACTTATAGCATTTTGGTCAAAACATTTAGAAAGAAACTCTTTATAAAAGTTATATTTCTCACACTGAATCCCATATATATGTACTTATATTAGATTTGAGTCATAATAAAATTAAGCTCAAAATTTATTTGTCGTTTTATTTATCGACTAGCCGACCTGTGCAACTTCGGTAACGTTACACTACAGCTTGGTTTTTCTGTAATATACTATGCATGTTTTATACCAATTCCAATTGCTGAATGCACAATATAGAAAATCTATAAATATATAATCAAAATAGCCAGAATAAATTTCGATAGCATCTGCAGGCTGCCTTGGTTGCGCAGGAGGTAGTGTAACCAACTGCCGCGCTGAGCTCCAGGGTCGGAATCGCCAAATATAAAACTTTTAGTGATCCACAATTGTTCATTTTGGAGTTCGGGTGTTTCTTTATATGTGTGTGTGTACACACCTTTATCCCCGACGGGGTAGGCAGAGGCATATTATATGCCCACATTTCAACTTTTTTTTTTAATTTGTCCCACGTATTATGCCTCTTATGGTAAGGACACTACCAGCGATACTACCAGTAGGTAGTGTCGTTTACAATATACGACACTACCGCGCCCATTTTAGATCAAATTGTACAGCCAACACAGAAGTTAGGAGCCGTATTGCCGTGTTGAGAATTTGAGATGGACAGGCACAGGTTGTGACTGCCTGCAGCTGAAATTCAAGCCGCCTAAAAAGGCCTTCTACTTGGCTTAACGACTGCCATTTCACTGGCAACCAGGACCAACGGAAAGACGGAAACGCGTAAAAAATGTCAACGTGGTCACATGGATGGTCACCCATCCAAGGACTGGCCATAGTGAAAGTTGCTTTCTGCAGAAATCGTTTACAGATCACTGAGTCCGCGGGATCACGAGCGCTTCAATGTGTGTCTGTGTGTATTTAGAAATATATACTTATACCTAAGTATGTTTATCAGTTGTCTAGATCCTATGCCTATCTACTTACCTTTTTTTTTTGAGGATTACTTGGCACCTACCGGGGTAATCCTCCATCGGCGTAGTAGCTCAGCTACCCTGAGCTGCCCGGCGGTGTTCTGGTGAATTAGTCAGATCCCAGAACACCCCCACAGGGGCAGATCGGTGTCAAGGAGTTTTAGTGAGTATTCCCAGTGCTATCGTGATCAGGTGCTGGGCGACCCTCACACGAGCTCATGCCTCGCCAGCATGGGTAGTCCGTAAGCGGAGCTCTTCTTGTAAAAAAAAAAGCCTAATACTACTACATACTACCACAAGCTTACTTTAGCTAAATTTCAGTTAGATGTGTATAAAAATTAGTGTCCGACCGAAACTGGTTTTCCAGCCGAAACCGAAACCGAACCTTCGGCCCCAGGGTCAGTTTCGGCCGAAACCGAAACCGAAACTCACGTGTTCATTTTGAAAATAAAAAACCAGCCAAGTGCGAGTCGGATTCCCACACAGAGGGTTCCGGTACAAAAATTAGGGAACAAAAATTACGTTTTAAATTGTTGTGTGGATGCATTTTTCTGATTTTAGTAGGTATTTTTTGTTATAGCGGCAACAGAACAGGGTGTGGTGGTGGTGGCAGTGTCTCTTGACATCGCCAACGCTTTCAACACCTTGCCCTGGAACTGCGTTTGGGAGGCGCTTATTTACCATGGAATGCCTCCTTACCTCCGTCGAATTGTCTGGGCCTATCTTTCCGAGAGGGCCATAACTTACCCGAGCTGGCTAGGGCTGGGTCGGCGAGATGTGTCGTTCGGTGTTTCATAAGAATCGGTCTTAGGACCGCTTGGTGGAACATCGGTTACGATTGGGTGCTGCGTGGTCCGTTGCCCAGAGGTGTCGGCGTAACGTGTCACGACGACACCCTCGTTAGAGCGCGAGCAACGCCCGAGACGCAGCCCTAAAGGCCACCTGCGGGATCCAGCTTACCGGGGGGCGTCACCATCGGCATCGAGCTCTCGATGACGTATCTGGGGCTCATACTTAGGCGGAACTTCAGATACCGCATCCGAAGTTTGGTCCCATAGCTAGGGAGGGGTGCTTTAAATTATGCTGCTGTAATAAATAGCAGCCTTATAAACGATATCGCAGCACCTTTTCACACCATAAGGGCGCCTTCAAAATAGAGGCGTGAGGAAGCGCCGCAGTGGTGCCACAGTGGTGCGCTAGACGCGCCACCACTAGTTTTCATACAATATTTAGCGCGGTTGCAGCGCCACTGACGCGATGACGTGCCACACGCGACGTGCCAACTGCGCTTCTAAAAATTGTATAAAAACTAGTGATGGCGCATCTAGCGCACCACTGTGGCGCTTCTTCACGCCTCTAATTTGAAGGCGCCCTAAGACGCGTTTATAACAACGTCATGACGCTATTTATTACAGCATGACACCTTTTAAAACAGCGTTGCGATGCGGCGTTTTTTTATAACAGTGTTGGATGCTTTTTATAACAGTATCGCGACGCCTTTTATAACTGCGTCGGATGCCTTCTATAACAGCGTTGCGACGCCTTTTATAAAACTGTCATGAAGTGATTACAGAGCGTTGGACGCCTTTTACAACAAGGCATTCAAACCATGATGATCAATGACGATGCGTAGAATGAAACATAATTGTTTGTGTAGAACGGAATGATAATGTCAATAACGTCATTTCGATTTCCCCATTCGCCAAATGTCATTACTGTCAAGTCAGGTGATTGTACTGCTTTGTTGTACTGAACCAACGGTGGAAATAAATAAATAAAAATAGAGACTTGTGTTAATTGTTGTTAAAGAATCGATAAAATAGTGCCGGAGGATCTATTAAGTCGACTTGTGAAGAGGTAAGGGAACCTTAATATATTTTTATTGTATAAAATTACTGAAAGAGACTTGCAAGTTTCTGACAGTATTATTGATTTTTCAGGATGTTGAAGTCAGAGACTTATTTCTGTCTCGCAATTACTTTATGTGTTAAATTGTATTTTAATTAATGTAATTTTGAAAGAGTTCGTCTTTAATTTCACTTGTGGCGTCTTTGAAACCAAATTTATCAGTTAGAAAGCACAGACCTGCTTTAGGTTTAATAGAAATTAGTTGATGCTTTGTTACAAAGAGAACAGAATATGTTATATTGAATTTTGCATTCAATTATTTTAACACTTGCTGTATTAGTATCAGGCATAATAGAATCTAGCATTACATGGAGGAAATCCATTGTTGAATAGTATTAAAGGCGGAGAGGGGAGTGGGAAACTTACCATACACCCCCATTAGTCACTCTGAGCCGATTAGACTGTTGAGTATAGTTGCAAACAAACAATAAACTCATAATTATAGTCCTAAAATATTTCTTTTTTTATACCATTAGCCTAAGCTTTTACTTTCTAACTGTCTGGTCTGCTGATTATGTGTTTATCCTGTTTTCTGTAAGCAGAGGCATTCCACAGAGTGAGCGCCTTTCCATAGGGTTATATATTAACTACGTTTAGGATGAAGGGCACAACCTGCACCCAATGGAGGCAGGACCATTCTAATAAAATTAGTCTTTCAATCATTACCTCTGTAAGTAAGTAAAGATCGTCCCCCCTGCCCCCCCTAGATTATTCCAAAGGGGTAGCTGTAGGTCTGTTGGGAGTCCTGGCGTATCCTTCTCAGGGCTACCCAGGGTCCCCAACCATAGGCTGTTAGGTAGGATACATGAGGTTTTTTAGTCTATAGAAGTCCAGCCTAGCATCCATGAAGGTTAAGGAAAGGGGGATGTAAAGATCAACATACAAATCTGTAATTATGAACTGCTACAGTAGCTATGTGTGACTCAGACTGCTCAATTGAAACAATATGACTTACCAACGCTTGTTAATAAACTGTACTCTTTTTCACTCAGTCAAATATATTGTAAGATCAGATTTAAAATATTTGGGTCAATGAAAAAATGTATTTATTGACTAGGTACCTCTCTCTCTCTCTCTCATTTGTCTATCCATCCATCTTTTCTGGTTTTGTGTTTCTTTTTTTTTATATATTGTTACACACTTAGATCATTCTCTTGAATACTCATACTTCAAGACCAACATTGTGAAAATATTTAAAAGAGGCTTACTCACGGTAGAATGGTTATGCAGTTACATGCTTCCTCCTAAATTGCTACACTAATTTTCATGAAATATTTGTCCAATTTTGTATATCTCTCTCAGTTATATAATTTGTAACTATATAATTTGATTTCAAAGTATCATATCATACTAGCTGTTCCCCGCGGCTTCGACCGCGTAGAAGTCGTTATCGCGTAAAATCATAACCCTCCTTTTGCCCAGTCGGTTAAAAAGTAGTCTATGTCCTTCCCAGGGCCTCGAACTATCCCTATGCCAAATTTCATCTCAATCGCTCCAGGCATTTAGGCGTGAAAGTGTAACAGACAAACAGACTTACTTTACTTAGTTACTTTCGCATTTATAATATTAGTAGGGATGTATGTATGCCATTGACTTCTAACTGAATCTATAAAGTATAATAACATAGGAGGAAAACTGTGCCGTGCCAACTATATCCAGAAATGGGCCCCTTATAGAGATAGGTCATGGATATAACTAGGGTGTCCATGCTTTGATGCAATACAGTAAAGAAACAGTGCAAGGAATAATGATGATCAATACCCAAGCCTGTCCTGGTAATCTGTTTGTTAGTCAGAGCCATACTCTCTCTAATCTCTCAAAGTATAGACAATGGAATGGGCATCGCCATAATTCTAGTTCATACTGAAGTTGACAGTGCGCACGTTAACTACTTTTTTAAGATCATTGTACCAAAATAAGTATGCTGCAATCTTAACAGACAACCAAACATTTTATCAGACTTATACTTCAACATATACTTGTAAATTCATATACCTCATTGTGTTTTCATAATAAATGTAAATAGTTACGTAAATTATTCAAAAGTAGATAGTAGACTATCTCTGTAATTTATAATAACATCATGGAGTGCCTACAACAGCGATGGTTTATCGGTACGGCGCCGCACGCGATACCGCCGACGGTGAATGCACTCCGACTGCAGGGGTTATCCATAATTGAGCCCTGAGGCCTTTGTCTCACGTGCCTTTGTGTAATCCCCGGTATAATCCTCCTTTATAAATGCTGTGTCGGTCAAATTATTGAAACTAGGTGGATTATGGTTTTCGATTTTCCCCGTTTATTTGTTTACCAGCTGGCGCCAGTGGTACCGACCTCGTGCAATGCGAAGTAGTAGCGCGAGTGTAGCGCCTCTGGTGTTGCTAACGTTTAAAGGCTATGGTGACCACCAGTACATTTGGTGGGCCGTATGCTTGTCTGCCACCTTATCTGGTATAAAAAAAAACAAAACGAGTAACACCAGACCACAAACATTTTTTCATATGGAACGCCTCATGAATGCCATTCCAGACTGACCGACTAAAACTGCATGTTGCTAGTTATCTGTCTAAGGCCAGGAGTCCTGGGTACGCCCTGGGAAGGATAATCCCCGGGACCGCCAAAAATCTTTACATTTTCAATGTCAGAAGGCATAGGACTCCTAGATGCTAATTGACCGAGCGAGCGAAGCGAACGAGAGTCTCCGGTTTGACAGTATGGGCGATTTACTTTTGTCCATATCCTTCCATTCAAATTCAAACTAAAAAAAAACATTTATTATCGCATAGGTAATACATAGGCACTTGCGACACGTCCATGAGGACAAATCAAAGTAGTACAGTTCGGAACGCGGCCCGCTTGAGAAGAACCGGCAACAAACTCGTAGGACTTTTCTTTTTGTGGTCTATTAATCTATTTACAATAATTTAAACTAAAAATCACAAACTATTGCTTGAGATTGCAGTTGAGCAAGCAGATTATTTCCAGGCTTCCTTGTCAAGCAAATAATCGTCAATTGTATAGTAGCCCTTGCAGTATAATTTACTTTTTACATACTTTTTATTTCATTTGGATGCCTGTTGTTACAACGTTTCTGTATACGTTAGTTAGTAGGACGCATTTCATAACCGATTTTTACCAAACTTGGCACACGTGTTTTTTGATTTAAAATACAATTTTACAGCTTTTCTTGATATGGGAGAAAATGGGGGTAAAAAGGGGTGAAGATTCTTGTCGCGTTATTTATGAACGGATCTTAACGATTTTTGGCTGAAACATAAGGATATGATTCCTCACCAGTATTTTATCCTGGGTGCTCGCGAGGTCTACTCTTCGCAGAAGCATTACAAATCCTGCTTCATCCATAAATATCTGAAACATTTTTCTATAGCATTTAGCAATAGTATTGCCAAAGGTGGATAACCTACATAACGTGTAACGTTCAGAACATTCAGAACTATTAAGGTCAAGATATTAATTGTAGTCCTATCGCCAATTACATCATCGTTATTCTGGGCGGCGATAGTGCACGCTGGGTTATTTGATTGCATTACATAGGCTAAAGTTCTCTATGTTTATATTTACTCTGTCGGTCTTTCAAGTCGAAAACATCTTAACGCTTTGTTTATACCTAAGTGCGCCTTCACACTAGCGTTTTTCCAGCGTAGGCGTACGATGGACGTATGCGCGGCGTCTCGACGCGACGTATACGCGACGTATACGCCGCGTTTGCGCGGCGTCTTCACTGGAACACATGAGTACGCTGAACAAGCGTCGGGCGTGCGCGACGTATACGCGACGCATACGCCGCGCATACGTCCATAGACGTGTGAAGGCGCACTAGTTAGGGCTATAGGTCCTGGGACCTCCTGGACTCTCTACCGTAGGCAGTGGTAGAGCACGTGTGGTTAGTCATTAAGAGTACGGCATAGCATCTTTGAGGGATTTCCACACAAAAAAAAGCTTTAGGACGTTAAGGTAAGAAACTTTTTTTACGGGCATTAACTTCTAATACTACCTGCTCTGATTTACTCTGAAGAGAATTCTGTTTGCTATAATACTGTAGGTTCAGATTGGCCAACTTTCTCCCATATAACTATAGCATGATAGCCTTGTGTGTCTAGAATTGGTTCAATCAGCGAAAAAAAAAAATGAGTAGAGTTGAGCAAATACTTGATATTCATGCCATGAATACATTGTCCTTTCATTAGGCCTTAAAAAACATAAAAAATTGGTGAAAAAAATGTTGATGTTCATTTTCGAGGCCTTTTCGCCGAATATTTGGCCACAACCACAAATGACTTAAGTTTTCCCATAATGTATTAAGAAATACAATGGAGCCGATAAAACGTGTTCTACAGTTTGTGGTTTATCGATCAAAACTTTGTTGTTGAAGCGTAAGCACTATTATTTCTTTCCTGCAAGTGATAGATTTACTGAGAATAAACCGGCCAAGTGCGAGTTGGACTCGCCCATGAAGGGTTTCGTAGCAGCAAGTAACAAAATATAAAAGTTCTTACAGTTCGTTGTAACTTGGATTGATGTTTTAACACGTTCGCAGTGGTAGTGATTTTTCTAACCGAAAATTGCGCTTTATGACGTATTAAAAAAAAACTACCAGCTCTATCTCGTTCAAATCAATTTTCGTTGGTAGTTTATTAGTGTCCGACCGAAACTGGTTTTCCGGCCGAAACCGAAACCGAAACCGAACTTTCGGCAGCAGGGTCAGTTTCGGCCGAAACCGAAACCGAAACTCACGTGTTCATATTGAAAAAAAAAAACCAGCCAAGTGCGAGTCGGATTCCGCACAGAGGGTTCCGTTACAAAAATTGGGCATAAAAATTACGTTTGTTGTGTGGATGCTTTTTCTGATTTTAGTAGGTATTTTTTGTTATCGGCATCAGAACAGGGTGAGGTGGTGGTGGCAGTGTCTCTTGACGTCGCCAACGCTTTCAGCACCTTGCCCTGGAGCTGCATTTGGGAGGCGCTTATTTACCATGGAATGCCACCAAACCTCCGTCGAATTCTCGGGCCTATCTTTCCGAGAGGGCCATAACTTACCCGAGCTGGCTAGGGCTGGGTCCAAGAGATGTGTCGTTCGGTGTTCCATAGGGATCGGTCTTAGGACCGCTTCTGTGGAACATCGGTTACGATTGGGTGCTGCGTGGTCCGTTGCTCAGAGGTGTCGGCGTAACGTGTTACGACGACACCCTCTTTACAGCGCAAGGAGCAACGCACCGAGACGCGGCCCTGAGGCCACCTGCGGGTTTCAGCTTACATATAGGGGGCATCGGCATCGCCATCGCCATCGAGCTCTCGATGACGTATCTGGGGCTCGTACTCGATAGCCGGTGGAACTTCGGATACCACTTCCGAAGTTTGGTCCCATAGCTGAGAGAGGGGGCATCAGCCGCACTCTCCCGGTTGTTGCCCAATATCAGGAGACCCAACGCTCCCTGCAGGAGACTGTACCTAGGGACCGCATTGATACGGGGACCCCGTATCAATGCGGCTAGATTGCTTAGCCCGCAGAAGGCGACGGCTGTCAGGGTGATAAGGAGATACCGCACGTCATCAGTTCTTCACTATCAGTTGAGGAGGCATGTCTTCTAGCCGGGACCCCTCTATGGGACCTGGAAGCAAGGGCCCTTGCATCATTGTTTAAAATGGCGCAAGGAGGCGCTGGAGCGGGGCCATAGGCCTCTTCCTGTGAGCAGGTCATGCTCGTAAAAGAGACGGAGGGGAGGAAGCGAGAGAGAACTCTGCCACCCGAGTTCCACAGTCTGCTGCGGCGCCCCATACTATTAGCCTCCATGACCGGGAGCCTGAGGACGGTGACGGGGCTGCTTTCCGTCTTTACAGAAGCAGGCCTTAGACGATAGCATGACGTGAGAGATTCATCCACGCCCTGCTCAAGAAGCGGGATAACAACTGAACAACCCCCACCAGACGCGGCCGTAGTATGTATCATTCCGAGGGCATACTCGGGGCTCCCAACCGTAGGCTGTTAGGCAGGATACGCGTGGTTTTTAGTCGGTAGGACTACTGTACAGTGAAAATTTTAGGCCTATATCTGACACGGTTCCAGCGATACAACCTCGTGACTAATAGACAGATGGACGGCTAGGCCTCATGTCTCGTTAATAGGCTTTAATCCGTGTGTGAGTTAGACTTGCACTTGGCCGGTTATTTTTTCAATAGGTGCAGCAAGTTCCACCAAGTGCCATCAATCAACGGTATAAATCTTCTCAAGTGTTTATTTTAGAAATATCTCCACCTAAAGATGAGTTTCTTTCTTTTACGTGTGGAATTACTCATAGATGCTATTGCGAACTCCTACCGACTAAAACCACACGGTGCCCTGCTACTAGCTCTTGGCTGGTTTTGGCTACATTCTAGAAGTATGTAACTAAAACTGGACAACAGTGAGCCGGACTAGCGCGCGTAGGGTTCCGTACAAGAAAATCAGCAAAAGTTGTTTGTGTGGTTTCCTTTAATATTATTTATTTGTCTATTTTCATTTTGTCTATTTTCATTATTGTAGCTATAGCGACAATAGAAATACATCATCTGTAAAAAAATTAACTGTCTAACTATCACGGTGCATGAGTCTGCTCACAGACAGACAGACGACCAACGAAGTCAACGGAACCGACAACAAAGGGGTAGGGTTATGTAATGTCCTAGATCACCTTTTTAGGATTCCGTAAACATTTTTTTTATTATAACTATTGATTGGAAGTCCTTTGTAAATCTGTAAATCTTCGGTTAGTAACATATTAACTGGTTGGGCTGACCCTAACTACGTCACAAGTAGAGCTAGGCACTCAAAATTCATAAACACGTGAGTTTCGGCCCGGCCGAAAGTTTCGGCCCATTTTGGCCGAAACCGAAACTGCGGCCGAAACTCGATTTTTTGGCCGAAACTGGCCGAAACCGAAACCGAAACCGAAACTTCGGTCGGTCACTATAGTTTATATGGCAATGTACATCATACATTTTTTTTAGATTTATCATTCTCTTAGTTTAGAAGTTAGAGGGGGGGGGGGGACACACATTTTTCCACTTTGGAAGTGTCTCTTGCGCAAACTATTCACTGTAGAAAAAAATGATTTCAGGAACCTAATAGCATTTTTAAAGACCTGTCTATAGATACCCCACACCTATGGATTTGATGAAAAAAAAAAATTTGAGTTTCAGTTCTGAGTATGGGGACCCCCAAAATTTACTGCTTTTTTTCTAGTTTTATATAAGAATCTTAATGCGGTTCACAGAATACATCTAGTTACCAAGTTTCAATATCATAGGCCTTATAGTTTCGGAGAAAAGTGGCTGTGACACACGGACGGACAGACAGACAGACAGACAGACAGACAGACAGACAGACAGACAGACATGACGAATCTATAAGGGTTCCGTTTTTGCCATTTGGCTACGAAACCCTAAAAAGGCGAATCTTCCTATCATCAAAATCAGCTAGAGCGCTTTTTAGTTTATGAAAACGCAGTAATTTCCTGAAGGCTCCCTGTTTTGGTATTAAAATTTGAAATCTGATTACTTAAAAATTTAGGAAGTAGGTACAAGGAGGAGGACAAGTTTCGAAGTGGTCAAGTGAGGAAATATACAAAGTCGACCGAAGGGAATGAATTGAAACCACTACCGACTACTTTATAGTAATAGTAAGAGATAGAATTTTAATACAGAACACTAATATTCAGACGCTGACTAGTCGGTCACACAACAGCCATGAACAGCCATATTGTTGTTAGATCTTATGCCTCATGGAATAATATTACACTCGTAATCTTTCTACAAAAAAAAACTGTAACTGTTAACTGTGTGACTGAGTTTCTTACGGAGTTCGTCTCGGTCTGTAACATTTTGGAACCTTAAGTAGAGTCTAACTGTGGAGTCACGACAATTTTTACAAGTCAATTTTTTTATTTCACTACTTACTAGGCGCGCTTTACTTACTAGACGGGCTTGACGCTATACAGAGACGTGCTATTCGAATAATTGGTTGTGAGGTGACGGGAGGCCTCGAACCGTTGGCGCAGCAAAGAACTATAGCGTCCTTGGCTGCCTTCTACCGAATGTATCACGGCGAATGTTCTGAAGAGCTCTTCAACCTGATCCCACCCTCTCCTTTCCGATCCCGAACAACGCGTGCCGGGCAGAGATGCCACTCATACACAGTGGAGAGAATCTTCGCCAGAACAGAGCGTTTCAAAAGATCGTTCCTCTGTCGAACTATAAAAACCTGGAACTACCTGCCCGCACACGTGTTTCTCTCATCTTACAATCCCGGGTTCTTCAAGAGGAGCGTGAAGAGGCACATCACAAGGCCACCAACTTGAGGACCACTGTCAGAAGTGGCCCCCAATCGCTAGATGCGCCACGGCTTTCCTTCAGGCTGGTGGCGACGTCAATTTGGCGAGCTAAATATTAAAAAAAAAAATCAAATAGTAAATTTTATTTAGTTCATACCGCGTGCAAATATTTTGTGAACAGCTTGAACCAACATCACGGATGTACGTTTGGCACGTTTACAAAGTCTTAACATCTAGTAGAGTACTAAATTCGTGGCATAAAATAATGTTGTAGGCGCAATACAAGCAGTTGAACAACGAGAGACATTGTTGCCAGTTCTCTTGTGGGAAAGTAATGAGTTTTCTCTAGGATTGTGTTGTATGAAAATATCCATACTGCCGGTGTACAGTGCAATGTGTTTTCAGATTGTGTAGCGCAATCTGGCAGTACATGTAGAATCAATACTTTTGACGTTCATAAGTGTTACTTTGTGAGCTACATGAATAAATCTATTCTTGTTTCATTTGTGTAATCGTTTACATTAGGTCTTTACATTACGTTTACACAGAAACAAGAACATCAAGAACGTTAAGCATCTTAAACTAAGACTGGTCCCGAGTTGGGTGATCGTTTTGTGTCATCTCCACATTACAAGTGATGCCGTGCTTTGTTGAACCTTAAACCGTTGGTCTCGGTTACCAGAGACATGGCAGTCGTTAAGCCAAGTTCAAGATTTTAGAGGTGGCCTTAACATTTTAACAACCGCAACCTGCGCCTGTCCACTTCACCACGACAACAGCCGCACCACCTATTACATACGCAATACACGGGACAATAGGTATAAAAATGTTGAAATGTGGACATATAGTATGGCTCTTGTCTCACCTCGTCTACTGTGTATGTGTCCCGTCGTTTCAAGACGTGGGGGTATAACTTGGTGGTGTCACGGGGAAGGAACGGATTTTTGCCCCTAAAAACATCTGTGCTCAAGTAATAAAGAAGTATTCATAAATTCTTCACTCCGATTCGAGAGTATGGACGATTTTGCTTTCGTCCGTATGTCTGTGTGTATGTCAGTTCCGATCTAGAGGACACATTTCATAACAGATTTTCACCAAACTTGGCAACGTGTTCTTTGATTTAAAATACAACTTTTGTCGAAAGCTTTTTTGATAGGGGAGGTAAGGGGTGAAGATTATTGTCGCGTTATATAAACATCAGCATTATAAAAATTACCTCTTTTAATCACCATTAGCATAATCTAGATTCATAGAAAAGCAGAGCACGTACCTATTATGTATGAAAACGAGTTATTTCTCGATATTTAATGGAATGAGAGCAATAAAACGTGAGGTAGATACCCACATCCATTAAACAATATGTTTAAAAGATGTGGGCACATCGTAAAATATCTTTCAGACTGCACTCTGTCTGCGCTCTATTTGCAGTTTGAAATATTCTGACTGCAGAACTGTATATCAGTTGAACTAGGAGTTGAATGTTTTATTATTTTGAATGGTAAAGGGAAAATCGCAGCGCTCCTCCTTATTTCCTGGTCGGTTAAAGGAATTAATTATTCGTAATTACGATCTTGGACTTTGAAACTAATTCGAGATCTTCTCTCTAGATCTCGCTATACCTACAATCATAATTATGCTAAATCTGAAACTTAGACAAGACCAAGGCCTGTATCCACCTCTTTATTGTCCGAGTGAGCGAAGCGAACCAGAGTCTTCGATTCGAGAGTATGGGCGATTATGCTTTCGTCCGTAGGTCTGTGTGTATATAAGTTCCGGTCTAGAGGACGCTTTTTTTAACAGATTGTCACCAAACTTGGCGCATGTGTTCTTTGATTTAAAATACAACTTTTGTCGAGAGCTTTTTTGAAAGGAGAGAAAAGGGGTGAAGCGTTATATAAGAACGGATCTTGATAATTTTTGGCTGAAACATATAGGATAAGATTCCTCACAAGTCGTTTTATTATTTTTGTTTTTTCCTGGGTGCTCGCGAGGTCTACTCTTCGCAGAAGTACTAGTAAATATGGAGTGTAGCGCCTCTACTGCAACAGCTACGGTGACCACCTACCATCAGGTGGGCCGTAAGCTTGTCAGCCACCTTTTTTTTTAACGTGAGGGAAAATCCTCATGGATGTTATGCCGGACTCCTACCGACTAAAAATCCTCACGTCACGCTCAACAGCCTGTGGTTGGGGGCCCCGGGGAAGCCCTCGGAAGGATGTCCCAGAACTCCCAACAGACCCACGGCCGCCACTGCGACCTCGCCCAGGGGGGGGGGGGGGGGTTCGGATGCTATCCCGCGTCCTTGGGGGGTTTTTTGGGAAAAAAAGACGTACTTTGCCCCACGTACTTAAAAGTGGTGAGCCTTTCTGACTTTCCACTGTTGAGCGTAAGTCACTATTTAATTTCTGGTATAATATAGCAAACCGAAAATATACAACTGAGTTCCAAAACCCTCACCAATTCACCATTTTTGAAAGCCACAAAGTTATCTAAATTTACCTTTAGATTCCTTGTATTGTGCAAAAATTGTTCTTTCAAAATCTTACATACAACCTTGTATTGACATTTTGTTAGAACCCTGTCTACAATGGCAAGCGCTTGATGCAAATTTAATTATCAAGTTGACGGCTTAATTGAGTGTGTTCGTGTTTATGCAAACATCCTGCTGTCGTCGTTGGCGTGGCAAAAAGCTATGAAATTTGTAACGAAACGACTTGCATAACTTAAGAGAATAAACAGATGCTAATTTTACGTGGCAATAATATGCTCAAACTCGTTCAAACTAACGTTTGTGTTCCTAAGATCTTGAAGAAGTTTAATGGCAATTGGTACATTCTTTCAGGCCATCTTAAAGTTTATGCCTGGACAGAATAGTGCTTAAAATGGCGCGGAAGGATGTTAAGGAGTAAAATCTTTTATTATCTGCATTGTTTGTTTAAAATAATAAATGGCTGTAATTGGGAATCATGTTCAGGAAACACATCTACGTCTCTGAAATTGGAGCTGGAGAAATGTGACTATTAACGGTATTGGACGCCCATGCGGCTGGACATAATTGAACACATTATTGTATCTTTCACAAACAACATTTTGTATACTACATCCGGTTATCCCAAACGCCTACAGTATGGGGATCTTCAAAAAGGGTCTTAAAAGGTCTTTACAGGGTCGGCAGCGCGAGTGTAGCGCCGCCGGTGTTGCAAACGTCCATAGGCAGCGGTGACCACCGGTACATCTGGTGGACCGTATGCTTGTCTGCCACCTTGGTGGTATAAAAAAAAACATGATTCCACAATAAAGTCTTTTGAATATGAACAAGGATCTGCGTGTCTCTTCGGGATATACCAAAGATAATATAATAGTAATGCTAAACATATATAGTCTTTTTCTGGACAGCTCAGCAATCATGTAAACATGTCATGTGTTGACAGAAGTTGTCTATGATCATAGTGTTGTAACTATACTGATTCTATGTATGTAAATAATCATTAAGTTATATCTAGTTCACCGTACATTCATTTACTTCGGTATATCAACCGCCAAATTCATCAAATCATGAAATTCGGTATATCAATATATATTATGTGCAATAATTTTTTTATATTAATTTAATTAAAGGATCTTTAAAAAAAAGAAACTTTTAGAAAATTTAATAGTACATATAATCATTTATTTACAATAATATATTACTTTAGGACTGAATATTTTAACCATCCACCGTCAACCGTACCCAGTCTACCCTAAAGAATCATTTTTTTTTCTTTTTATTCATATTTAAATGTTTATGGCGTTCGAAACATTAGATTATCTTTTTGGCAGCTCGCTGATGAACGTTAGCCTCTTTAAATTTACTCCTCCACACGGTACTAAGCCTAACCGGATCCTTCTGACGATTTCTGGGTCGCACAAATACTTATTTAGTCCCAATTTTTTAAAAGTACTTCTGCGAAGAGTAGGCCTCGCGAGCGCCCAGGAAAAAACAACTTGTGAGGAATTATATCCCTTATGATCCCATCATATATAACGGGGACCTTTTTCTCCCTTATTTTCCGCCCTATTAAAAAAACTTTCGACAAAAGTTGTATTTTTATCTTTTCGTAGATCAATGATTTTAAATCAAAGAACATGTGTGCCAAGTTTGGAGAAAATTGGTTAACAAATGCGTCTTCTAGACCGAAACTGACATGTACACACACATACGAACGAAAGCAAAATCGTCTATACTGTGGAATCGAAGACCCAAACTCAAAGTGCCTTTTCACACGTACCGGTTGCCGGGCAGCCGGTGCCGGGTAACCGGCGCGGCGGCGGCGGTGAATGCAAGCGGTTGGCGGGCAAATCACTCCGGTACGTGTGAAAGCTATAGTACACGGCCATATACCCACCCTACCCGGCACCCGGCAACCGGTACTTGTGAAAAGGGGCAAAGACTCGCATCTCCATATATTCAATATACTCTGTGGACTAGCACTCTTCGCTCTCTGGGTCAATAAGTTATATTATTAAAGTAAGTACATTTTTTCGAACTGACGGATTGATAAAACAATGACCTCCTTTTAAAATCAATTGGCCAGTACAACAGTTTTACAACACTATGGCAAAGACAAACAAGTCTGAGAAAAAATAATTTAATGACAAGCAAAAATGACAGTCTTAAATTTTTACCATCCGAGTATTTTTCATGAAATTATTCTATAATCTAAAGGTTTATTAACAAAGGGAAACTGGCAGATAGACGACGACAAGGGCGTTATCTGCTACACAGACGGCTCCAGAATGGAGTCAATAAAGCAATCCGGTTCTGGAGTGCACATCAAATGCGAAAACGGAACTGTGATCAATAGACAAATAAGCCTAGGCAAATACGCCAGTGTCTTTCAAGCGGAAATCAGCGCCATCACGGAGTGCGCGCAAATGATTTTCCATCATAAGACCAGAAAGGCAACCATATACAGCGACAGCCAGGCGGCTTTAAAAGCACTAAACAAAGAAGAAATAACGTCAGCAATTGTCAAAGAGTGCAGAGAGTCACTCGACAGGCTGGCGGAAAGTACTCAAGTGAGTCTAGCCTGGGTGCCCGGGCACGCAGGAGTCCCGGGCAACGAAACAGCAGACTGTCTAGCCCGAAAGGGAGCAGAGGAAAACTTGGTGGGACCTGAGCCTGGGATTCCCATAGCTCACAAAATCACCAAGGGAGTAATCAGCAGGAGCATAATAGTAGAAACCAACCGCCGATGGAGATCGTCGACTGGAATGAGACAGTCAAAGATCTTCATCAAAGGCTTGGAGGCGAAAAGAACCAGCCAACTGGTCAAATTGACCAGAGCAAACATGAGACTGGTTATCGAGATAATCACGGGGCACTGTCGCCTGAACAGGCACCTGACAGTAATAGGAGTCAAAGACGATCCCATATGCCCGGAATGCTTGGAGGAAGAAGAGACCAGTCTCCACCTACTGGCTGAGTGCCCCATGTACTCTCTAAGCAGATGGGAGACTATGGGAACGGACAGACTGAACACAGAGGATCTGGAACTTCTAAAGGTGGATCAGATAGTTCGATTCTGCAAGGACACTGGAAGATTTAACGGGGCGCCGTGAGGATGCTGGGATACCCAACCTGATCCCAGAGCGGTGGATGGGGAAATGGACGAAATGGGCAGCAGAACAGGCGGTCGGATCGTCCGCTCGGCATGGCCGGCGTCCCCCACAAGAAAATAATAATAATAAAGGTTTATTAGTGTCGAAATGTCCGCATAAATCTAACTAGAGTTCCTTGAAACGACTATGATCAGGATTGATAATTAAATGTAAGTAATTATGGAGTAGTCGAGATCCAATTTCTTTGTTTACTATATTTTTTAAGTCTGTTGAATTCCACTTATACAGACTATTATTTAGTACATTGTCCCCGTGGTTATCCATCCAAGGGAGCACTCGCCCGGGACCCCCAGCCCTAGCTAGGCATATGTATGGGCACCGTGTGGTTTTGGTCTGTAGTCTTGATGAGAGCCATAAGGAATTCTACACGTAAAAAAATGTTTGTTTATTTGTGCGTACTCCACTCTACACTCCCAAAAAAATGTAATAGGAGGATAGCCTTGTAGCTTTTCAGTATTAATTAGAGAAAATGCTCTGCCTTTCCTCTAACAATTTCCCTTTTGTCCATTTACTTTTTGTGCAATATAGCTAGCTCAGCAAGCAATATTATAGCTAAGCGGGCTATCCAGATATTATGGGATTAATTCATTAACTCTGCTTGTTCTTTGAAGATCCGGGGAATTGTACTGCCACTATATTGTCAAGATAAGGAACCCAAATATTAAAATAAAAAAAAACGGAGAACTGACGTCCCAAATTCATGGCAGTATGGTGCAAAAATCAAATCCAATCCAAGATACTCATACACACTGAATAATACACAACTTGTGGAGGTTGGAGTGCAGACGGACCTGGGAGTGAACATTGCTGAGGATTTGAAGTGGGAAGCCCATATAGTAATGATTACGAAAAGGGCGAACAGCTTAATATACTTGATCAGAAAGGCATTTGGAGCACTGAGCCCTGAGATGATGCTAAAGATCCATAAAACTTTCATAAGACCCTTGTTGGAATATGCCTTTCAAGTTTGGAGTCCCTACTTTAATAAAGATATAGAGCTACTGGAGAAAGTACAGCGAAAATTCACTAAGATACCCAGAAGACTTAAACATATGAGGAACGTTTAGAGATGACAAAACTCACAACTTTGAAGGAACGCAGGGACCGTGGAGATTTGATCGAAACTTACAAGATCCTCCATGGTCATTATGATATACAGAACTTCGACTCTATATTCAAACGCAATGAGAATTATAATCTGAGAGGGCACAGTCTCAAATTGTGTACTAGATTTTCCAACAACAATCCTCACAGGCATTTTATCAGCAACAGAGTGGTCCGAGCATGGAATAAGCTTCCAGAGAATGTGGTGTCTGCAGAAAATACTAATCAATTTAAGAATAGATTGGACAAGTATTACCATACACAGAAGGAAAACTGAAGAAAGAAATGGCTGGATACAGGCGTCATCAGTTGTTTCAACTGCCTGCCTGATAAATAAATAATAATAATAAAAAAAATAAGCCGTGTGTGGACCACGATGTACAAGCTACAAAGTCGATGCTTTGGGAGCAAATTGGCTACCGTTTGGTTGAACGACGCAAAGAATATATTTAGGTTTTATTCTAACTATAGTCGTTGTAGTTAAACAACGACTACAGTTGGAATAAAAACATGGCTGTCTTACTAATATAATAAATGTCAAAGTTCGTGATTGTAGATGTGTATGTCTGGATATTTGTAACCCTTTCGCGTTCTAATGGCTGAACGGATTTGGCTGGAATTTGCTTAATCTCAATTCATGGATGGAATTACACATTAGCTAGTTTTCACATTACACATTAGTAGTCAGGCGTATCCGGGGGCGCCATCTAGTAGAGGGAACATGAAGAGATATCGCATTCGTCTCATTTCGGCTCAACAAAAACAAAACGAAGTTTCTATGTGTATATTATCATTGATCTACGGAGCGGAATATGTTGGGAGTTGGGTCTTTCTAATGAAATTATTTATATTCATGGCGAATACCATCTCGGCGGCAGATAGGCGCCTAATTTCTTGTGACACGTGTTATCAAATTTCCAATACTTATGCCTCACCTAATATTCTACTTACGTAGACTTCTCTTAAAACTTCACTGGACGTGCGGCCATATTCTTGTATTTATTACGCAGTAGGACAGCACGTAATGAAATTTGAACTTAGTTTCTTTGTAACAAGGTTGGGTTTTACTTGAACGTTATGTCTGTAAGTCTGAGGTGTCGTTTTGGGAGCTTACTGGGGTCGCGTTATTACAGTCTTGTCCTTCTTTATTGGAATATACGAGGGGTTGGACCTACCCCTGCCTCCATACGTTGCTTCCTGCCGAGGTCTGATTAGGCTGGTTGCGGACGTACAGCATCAGAAATGCATTTTGAACATATGAAATTGAGTCATTTTTATTTGATCCTGTAATTACTAGTTTTGAAATTTTGAAAATGAATTTAATAAATAATAATAAATAAATATTCACGGACATCTCACACAACGCTATCTGATCCTAAAGTAAGCTAGGAATAACCTGCTTGTGTTATGGGTATCAGACCACGGATATTAATACTTATATACTTTTAAATCCATACATATTATACATAGAAACACCCAGACTCTTGATACAAACATTTATGGGTCACACAAATATTTGTCTCCGGTGGGAATCGAACCCACGACCTCCAGCGCCGCAGGCGGTATCACTACCGACTGCGCCACAGAGGCAGTCAAATTTGGTGGCTTTACAATTATATTTCAAAGGCGATACCTCCCGAATCGGTGCTCAAGCAGCATTTTTTAACGTGTGCTAATCCTCATGAATGCTGTTCCGAATTTCTAACTGCTAAAACATCACGGTACCCAAGTATCTGCCTAAAGCCGGCAGAGCCTACCAGAATGACAACCCCAACGATAAAGGCCTAAGTGAAACTAAGGAAGTATAATAATTTTCGGCGTCATTTTAGTGTCGAATAATATTCAAGGAAAATATCACAAAATTATGGGTTGCTCATTTCTAAGTAGATGAACGTTTCCAATACATTGTTTGTGCCGTTTTATGAGTATATTTTTTTATTATCCCCATATTGTCTGAACAGGGAATAAAATTTTTACGCCTTTGTGGCGTTACACGATAAATTGTTTAATCAAATCACTCGTTATTTTTCTGCAATAGGCCATAAATGTATTTTAAGTTTATTTTTATGTGGTAATGTGTTTGAAAGGGTGCATTGGCTTTGATTGAATTTTCAGTCGTTAAGTTTTAGGGCTATCGGCTTACTTGCACCTATAAACTTAAGGGTGTTTCAGTCCCAGATGTCCTCGATAATAGCTTTCACTTCAAAAGGGAAAAGGTTATCCTTTCAGAGGACATAGTTGCTCAATTATACGAAAATTTTAAGATACTATTAAACCACACATAAAATTTATTTGTAAGACTCGTAAATTAAATAAGACTTCTTGTGCAGAAATTTGTATTCATTTTGGTGAGCTTTTATATAATGCGAAATGTGTTAAACGTTGTAGCTCTCGTAGCATATTTTCGTAGCGAGTGCTACGAGACATCTACGCACCGTGTAACAATTATTTAATTACCGCATACCCCTCTACCAAAGCAATTTTTTTTACTGTATTATGTAGGACTTCGCCGTTTCTACTAAGTTGGCCTTGCTTATCCAGATATTTTTACGGATTTACTACCTTAATATTAGCTTAATTTCAAAGACTTCTATATAAACTGAGGTAGACATGCCCTACGCACCGATTTTTGAAACCTATAAACTGAGCTAATCAGCAGCGTTGCTCGCACTGTTGTGAGTCAAAACTTCGAAAGTAGGTGCTCGACTTGCAATCGGAGTCCATACGCCTTCTCTTTTACTCTTTTTCTATTCGTATATTGCTATTGTGCGTGGTGACAATTACGTAAAAAATATTCTAAGTCAGTGTAGTCTTATTAATGTGTGTATTTGAGGATTACTTTTGAAATCTCGTTTAGTACGGCGCATCTACCTCAGTTTATATAGAAGTTTTTGCTTAATTTGCGCTAGATCACGTTGGCGTTGTATGAGGCTGCCCACAAATTTTTACTTATTTATCAAATAAATTGACAAGTTTTCCATCTATTACGTAGGACAAAATAGAACTGGAGTTATTAAATCCATTCAAAAAAAAGCATGACTAATATGAACGTACGTAAAATGCATTGGTGTTATTTCAGCTAAAAGATACTTTCGCTCTATAAATCGACAAAAAATCTATAGAAAACCGCCAACAACGTTGTGTATAAATAAGAACTATCTGCAGTACTTCCCGTAACATCCACTTTACTACAAATACATTTACTTATTTACCGGTTTCCGGGTCACGTTCCCCGTTCTTAGAGAAAGGTCAAACGGCATCTTAACTGCTAACTACATCTTTAATACAACTACTTCCAACCGTGAGATGTGTTACAATGTTGCTTGAGATAGAACTAAGACTGTTTATACATTTTGTTACACTATAGATTGGGAGATGCTTACGTCCAGCATAGTCCATAGGTGTATTACTACCCGTTCGCTCTAACTTTGCCGCTGGCGTAGAGGCGTATACCCGAATTGTTAATTATACGAAGTAAATTGACAGTAGCTAATGTCACTTCGTCATAGAAAATACGCAACACTACAAGAAGAAGTGACATAAGTTGCTGTCAATTTACTTCGTCTAATCAAAAATTCGACTTTAGTATAGAGCCGAGCGGCAAAGTTAGAGCGAACGAGCAGTATATTGATTAAGGGTAATCATTAGACGAGACATGAAAAATTTAAATTACATTTTCGGCTTCAGTATCGATTAGAGAACGCCCTACAATAAAAATTATCAAAATATCTTCCATGTACAGACTCTCGACCCTCTACAGTTTTATTATATGTATCGATAAAGATTTTTCAATAATAACTAGGGGTATTGGTGGCAGAACATGCATGAAGAAACCCTTCTTACCCACCACACTACCAAGCCACACTACCGGTAGTGTCGTAGGGAAATTTCTTTCCCTTCTACACTACCAGCTAGTAGTGTCGCGGGTAATTTCTAAAAGGTCTTACATCTCCGTTCCCATCGACACTACTATAAGATACCGCACTACCAAATACTCTACCGGTAGTGTCGTAGGGAATAATTCTGCACTAGCAGCCCTTTTTACCCACTACACTACCAAGCCACACTACCGGTAGTGTCGTCCCCTCCGGAGCAAAATGTGCAAAACGCAAAATGACTACCACACGCAAAATGTACAAATTGCAAGAAATGAAGATCGACAAAACAAATGAAGATCGGTTAAACAAATGAAGATCGGTAAAACAAATGAAGATCGGTGAAACAAATAAAGATCAACAAAACAAATGAAGACCGGTGAAACAAATAAGGATCGGTAAAACAAATGAAGATCGGTGAAACAAATGAAGATCAACAAAACAAATGACGATCGGTGAAACAAATGAAGATCGGTCAAACAAATGAAGATTGGTGAAACAAATGAAGATCGGTAAAACTAATGAAGATCGGTAAAACAAATGAAGATCAAAAAAAACAAATGCAGATCGGTGAAACAAATGAAGATCGTTAAAACAAATGAAGATCGCATCGGCGAAACAAATGAAGATCAACAAAACAAATGAAGATCGGTGAAACAAATGAAGATCGGTAAAACAAATGAAGATCAAAAAAAACAAATGCAGATCGGTGAAACAAATGAAGATCGTTAAAACAAATGAAGATCGCATCGGCGAAACAAATGAAGATCAACAAAACAAATGAAGATCGGTGAAACAAATGAAGATCAACAAAACAAATGAAGATTGGTGAAACAAATGAAGATCGGTGAAACAAATGAAGATCAACAAAACAAATGAAGATCGGTGAAACAAATGAAGATCGGTAAAACAAATGAAGATCGGTGAAACAAATAAAGATCGGTAAAACAAATGGAGATCGGTAAAACAAATGAAGATCAACAAAACAAATGAAGATCGGTGAAACAAATGAAGATCGTTAAAACAAATGAAGATCGGCGACACAAATGAAGATCGGTGAAACAAATGAAGATCGAAAAAACAAATGAAGACCGATAAAACATATGCAGATCAATTAAACAAAAGACTATAAGCAAGTTGATAAGGTCAAAAACTACTCGCAGCCATATTTTGTAATCTAGATGCGATTGCCATTAAAAAATAGGTGCAAGCAATTCTCGACCTTAATGACACTTATTTTTTTTTTTTTTATACTACTTAGGTGGCAGACAAGCTTACGGCCCACCGGAAGGTTGGTAACCGTAGCCTATAGACGTTTGCAACACCAGAGGCGCTACACACGCGCTGCCGACCCGGGCGCAGGTTGTGACGACCCACAGTTGAAATTTTTCAAGCCGCCCGTAAGGCCTTTAACTTGGCTTAACGACTGTCATTTTACTGACAACCGGGACCAACGGCTTATCGTGCCTTCCGAAGCACGGAAACGCTCGTAAATAAATGTCACAAAGTGGTCCACGTGGTGGTCACCCATCCATATCCGGCCATAGTAAATGTTGCTTACTGCAGTGATCGTTTACAGAACACTGAGTCCGCGGGGCCACGAGCGCTTCATATCTAAAAATGTGCTTTTAGGCGTTTATAGACATCACTGATCATGAATATGTAAAAAATAAATAAATATTTATGCATGTTCATAAGGTCGAGAATTGCTTGTGCCAATTTTATTAATGTTTATCGTATCTAGATTACAAAAAATGGGTTTTAACTTTTGACCTTATCAACTTGCTTATAGTCTTTTGTTTTATTGATCTGCATATGTTTTATCGGTCTTCATTCGTTTTTTCGATCTTCATTTGTTTTCTCGGTCTTCGTTTGTTTAAGCAATCTTCATTTGTTTTGTGAATCTTAATGGAACTAGATATGGCGGGATTTGGCGGGCCGTTTTAAGAACGGGACGTTGCAAGACTATTCGCTTACTAGGTTATTAGTATTCCAATCTCAGGTTATTTGTTAGATTTTCACTCTGATATTTTTTTATTTTGTAGAGACTTACTAGTTGATAAAGATTATGTAATAAAAACATTTTCTTAAAAAATGTTCCTTGCTAGATTTTGATATGGGGCAACCGCTGTATACCCAATAAACTAAATAACCTATATTTTTTCTTTCTCTTTCACGTATACCTATTTACTAAGGAAGTAGTCAGTGGAGATATTGCGTAGTAGACGACTTTATGGGAACGATGATGTAAGGCCCATTATAAATTATCCATTGCACTGCTGCCTGCTAGTGCAGAATTATTGCAAAACGCAAAATGCACAAAATGCGAAATGTACATTTTATTCTTAGGACATGCTCACAACAGTTTTTTTGGGATATAATAATCAAAGCATCAGAATTTTTGGTTGGTAGTAAAATAATGTCCAAATTTAAATTCCAAAAAAAAGATGAATTGGTGAAACGAATGAAGACTGAAAAAACAAATGAAGACTGGTAAAACAAGTGGTAATGGTAAAAAAAAACTGGTAAATCAGTAAAATGACAGTCGTTAAGCCAAGTTGAAGGCCTTACGGGCGGCTTGAAAATTTTCAACTGGGCGTCGTCACAACCTGCGCCCGGGTCGGCAGCGCGTGTGTAGCGCCTCTGGTGTTGCAAACGTCTATAGGCTACGGTTACCAACCTTCCGTGGGCTTAAGCTTGTCTGCCACCTAAGTAGTATAAAAAAAAAAAGATATTTAGAGGTATTTTTTGACCTTATCAATTTGCATAGTCTTTCGTTTTATGGATCTACATATGCGATTTGTACATTTTGCGTGTGGTGCTCGTTTTGCGTTTTGTACATTCTGCTCCGGAGAGGTTTTATCGGTCTTCATTCGTTTCACCGATCTTCATTTGTTTTACCGATCTTCATTTGTTTCACCGATCTTCATTTGTTTTACCGATCTTCATTTGTTTCACCGATCTTCATTTGTTTTGTTGATCTTCATTTGTTTCACCGATCTTCATTTGTTTTGTTGATCTTCATTTGTTTCACCGATCTTCATTTGTTTTGTTGATCTTCATTTGTTTTACCGATCTTCATTTGTTTTACCGATCTTCATTTGTTTTAGCGATCTTCATTTGTTTCACCGATCTTCATTTGTTTTGTTGATCTTCATTTGTTTCACTGATCTTCATTTGTTTTGTTGATCTTTATTTGTTTCACCGATCTTCATTTGTTTCACCGATCTTCATTTGTTTTGTTGATCTTCATTTGTTTCACTGATCTTCATTTGTTTCACCGATCTTCCTTTGTTTTGTTGATCTTCATTTGTTTCACCGATCTTCATTTGTTTTGTTGATCTTCATTTGTTTCACCGATCTTCATTTGTTTTGTTGATCTTTATTTGTTTCACCGATCTTCATTTGTTTTACCGATCTTCATTTGTTTAACCGATCTTCATTTGTTTTGTCGATCTTCATTTGTTGCGTGTGGTACCTAGTCATTTTGCGTTTTGCACATTTTGCTCCGGAGGGGACGACACTACCGGTAGTGTGGCTTGGTAGTGTAGTGGGTAAAAAGGGCTGCTAGTGCAGAATTATTCCCTACGACACTACCGGTAGAGTATTTGGTAGTGCGGTATCTTATAGTAGTGTCGATGGGAACGGAGATGTAAGACCTTTTAGAAATTACCCGCGACACTACTAGCTGGTAGTGTAGAAGGGAAAGAAATTTCCCCACGACACTACCGGTAGTGTGGCTTGGTAGTGTGGTGGGTAAGAAGGGAGTAGAAATAAGGCTCGTATCTCTGGAAGCTATAATCACGGAGTACCATGAAGGTTTTTATGACGTATTTGTATGACGAAAACTCTTTTAGCACCTACTCACAAGTTGCTCAATAGCCTTTCTAATTGCTTCAAGTGTCTGAATCAAGTTGGAATATGACTAACCACGACTTCGTGCTTTTGTTACAGATGCCAACAACCCCACTTGTGACTTTACACTAAGGTAAGTAAATTTCTATTTTTGAAGTGTAACTTTTAGGAGGGTAAACTGCTTCGTTACGGCGCTAGTCTGTCTGGCTTTCCTTTCTCTGACGGCAGCGGTAACGGTCAACTTCCTCCACCTCTGTTGGACGTCCCGAGAGACACGTTTTTTTTTCATAAGTACCAATTCAGTAGTCACTATCATGCTGTATTTCATACCAATGTTTCACCCCAATATAATTATTATATTTCTTTCATACCAATACATCACTCAATCATTATATATTTTACTAGCGGACGTCACGCGGTTCCACCCTCGTAGTTCCCGTTCCCGTGGGAATACGGGCATAAAATATAGCCTATGTTCACCGCAAAGAGTGTAGCTACCCAACAGTAAAAGAATTTTTGAAATCGGTCCAGTAGTTCCGGAGCCTATTCGATGCAAACAAACAAACAATCAAATCTTTCCTCTTTATAATATTAGTATAGATTTACAACCAGCCCAGTGCCAATTCTATAACATAAAGTCTTAAAGCCATCATCTCCGTATACCTAGATGTCAAAACTTTTTGCGAAATACCCCCAAAATTGTCTTAGAATGTCACCAAAACTCATTAAACTTTCTTTATGGCCTATTAACTTGATGAATGTTTCATTATTTTGAGAGAAATAGAACTTAAATCAGGCCTCCGTCACTCTCTACAATTCGTTTTATAAGCACCTACTCCTAAGTATTATAAGTCTTGCTTTTTTTTCATCTTACTTCTTACTAATATTCTAAAATTAATTGCGAAAGTGTTTGAGTGCCGATGTGTAGATCTGTGAATGTTTGTTACTCTTTCACGCTCTAACGGCTCAACGGATCTGGCTGATATTTGATACAGGGATAGATTGTAGTCTGGAATAACACATAGGTTACTTTTTATCCCGGGAAAAAGTTCCCATTGGAAGCGGGAAAAGGAACAAACTTTTACGCGGGCTAAGCTGCGAGCATCAGCTAGTTATAATATAATTCTTATGTAAAGAAGAAGAAGTTATTTAAGGTTTTTTTCAGACACTGTGTTTATTGTTTTTTGTAGTTATATGTATTTTTGTTACGTGCTTACAACCCTAATGTTGTCAATAGTTGTCACTCGATGACGCAATTATACGGTGTGCGCACGAATCTCGACTCTCGGAATACGTCGTAGAGCATTTTTTCCACTGTAGCGATATGTTATAGCTAATATTTTTGAGGTTAAGTATGGGAGTGATGTATCTGTTACGTAGTAACTATTATTTAATCTGTGCTTAAATGATCGTTTAATAGACTTTATTGCAGACTAGCTGATGCCCGCGGCTTCACCCGCGTAAGATTTGTTCCCGTGGGAACTTATTCCCGGGTTAAAAAGTAGCCTATGTGTTATTCCAGACCTATATCTACCCCTGTACCGATTTTCAGCCAGATCCGTTCAGCCGTTAGAGCGTGAAAGAGTAACAAACATCCACACTCACAAACTTTCGCATTTATAATATTAGTAAGATTACTGTTTCTTTTTTAATATTTTTAGGGTTCCGTACCCAAAGGGACCTCAAAGGGTAACAACAGGATCCGATTACTGAGATTCCACTGTCTGTCCTCACCAGGCTGCATAAGCCTTGATAGCTAGACAGTTGAAGTTGTCACAGATTTCGATGTTGCCGCTATAACAACGAATACTAAACAAGAAAGCCGTGAGATCGTTCTCACCTGACTTCCCCTCTCTAAAACGTTTATTGTGAAAGTTCAATCCGATTGACGCTATCATTTTTGTTTTATTTCAAACTTTGAACAGATTATCCACGTGACCTAGTGACGTAGTTTAATGCGACAGAGTCACAGACTACAGACAAAGTCTCGATGTAAGCCCCTCTGCAGTCAATTTAAAGAGAGGAGCTAAAACGAAATCTCATGTCTATCTAAATCTCATATCTCATGGACAGTTGAAGTTGTCACAGATTTAGATACCTATTTGTTTTGCCTATAACAACTAATACTAAACAGCGAAAAAAGAAGGTCCCTAGCAGCAGACGTGAAAATATTGCCGTGTTAGCCCCTCTCTATAAAATAGATTGCAGAGGGGCTTATGGCGAGACTCGTGTCTGTAGTCTGTGACTCTGTTGCATTAAACTAAGTCACTAGGTCACGTGGATCATCGGTTCAAAGTTTGAAATAAAACAAAAATGACAACGTCAATCGGAAATCGGATTCAACTTTCACTTTCAGAATACGTGTTAGAGAGGGGCAGTCGGATGAGACCGTCCCGGGGCTTCTTGTTTTAGTTCTGTGCGTGAGTCCGACTCGTACTTGGTCAGTTTTTATATGATTGTGAGACGTATTCCTATCATCTAAAAGGACGCCATTGATATTGATAGTAAAATGAAACAATCTTGACCCTACAAATTCATTTCATTATAATAAGGTCGGAGTAATTTAAGGAAATATATGTCAAGGCCAGCGTTATCGCCCTTCAAAGGGTTTTGTGGAATAGAAGCCACAGTAAGGGCTTCTCTTTTTGTATTCTGCCATCTTGTTTGTAGTTAACACGTTGGCATCTCGCCAGACAAGGTTTTGACTTTACTATGCAGTGGTCGATATGTCCACAATGATATTTTTAAAGGATTTTAGTAGACAAAAAGAATCCTATTGGCATCAATCAGACAAATTTTTACTGGTACTGTTATAAGATTCATTCTTCTTCAATATGTTTTATTTATTTATTATCTCCTCTATTAAAGGTTACCTAGATGACTTTTTTTTCTTCTCGTGTGTAAATCCTCATGGATATTATGTCGAACTTTTACCGGGCAATACTACACGCTGCCCTACCATCTGCCTATGGTCGTGAGTCCCGGGTCCCCGTAGAGTAGGGTATTAAGAAGGATTACCATTGTTAGGCATCCAGGTATTTTTTTAGAATTCTGTCAGACGAAATTGGTTAGATTTATATTGTATAAGTAAATGCGCGACGTCTAAACGCCTCTGAATCTGAATCAAAACGTGCGCCTCTGATGTTACTTTTTATGCCATTTCGATACCTCTGGGCTCAAAGGTCGTAAAGGACATTTGGACGAAAATGACTTTTTAATACAGTTTTACTCAATTTTTTTTAATTCCCTATCGATCTGTATATTCCGTTTTACGAAATTCGCAAAAATAATGCCTTTACGACCCACATAATCTGAGACTTTAGGCCAAGTTTACCGTGAAAATATGGAAGTAAATAACACTTACCTACTAGAGTAAAATTATTTTGGTAGTAAAGGAAAATATAAAGAAAATTTTGGGTGTAAAACACATAAAAAATTTAAATGGTCCTATGCTACTTGTCGCAGTGTGTTAAAGTGGATAACTTTAAAAGTGAGCTAGATACAATCGACTTTGGAGACCCACAGGGTAGCGTGCTTGGGCGCCGCCGACGTGTGGGCGCCGCCGACGTGTCTTCGCCGAGGACTATCGGCCTCCATGACCGGGGGTCTGAGGACGGTGAGAGGGCCGCTCACCGTCCTTACAGAAGCAGGCCCATGACGGCAGCGTGACGTGAGCACTCACGCACGCCCCCCCTTAGAAGCGGGGTCACACCCGAAACCCCCCATAGACGCGGGATTGCACCCGAACCACCCCCTGGGCGAGGCCGCATTGGCGGCCGTAGGTCTGTTGGGAGTCACGGGACATCCTTCCTGAGGGCTTACCCGGGGCTCTCAACCATAGGCTGTTGGGCGCTACGTGAGGTTTTTTAGTCGGTAAGAGTCCGGCATAGCATCCTACGAGGATTTTCCCTCACGTTAAAAAAAAAAAAAAAAAAAAAGGGTAGCGTGCTTGGCCCAACGCTTTTTATAATGTATATGGATAATATAATATGCTATGCCGATGACACTGTTGTTATATTTGATGGTGCAAGTTGGGCTGAAAATTTTACGAAAGCCGAGTTGGGCCTGGGGCAAGTGTCAACATGGTTGCGTTATAATTTAGTGACACTGAATGCCAGTAAAACTAAATATGTATGTTTTCATAAAACAGCTAGATCGGCCCATTACACATCTCTTGGTATCAAATTACACTACTGCAAAGAAATGAAAGGTTGCAATTGTGAATTCATCCAAAGGACAGACAGCATTAAATACCTTGGCGTAATTATTGACGAAAACTTGTTAAAAAACACATCATCGTTTTGTCAAACGGAGTGCGAAAAACCGCAAATATAATGAAATTTCTTCGTTCTTCAGCGCCAACGGACGACTTGAAATCCGTTTATTTTGCCCTGAGTCCTCCTGAGTCAGTCGGCCGTCCCGTGGAGTCAGCGCTGCTTTGCAGGGAGGGCTTCATCATTGAGATTACATTCCATACATTGATGTCGCCAGCATCCGCAAAGCCCGCCCCTTGTTCGGGCGTGAGTGCGCCGTAGCTGTTCAACAAAAACAGGCGGCTTACCGCGCCTGGATCAGGGCTCGGTCTGTGCGCGACCAGAAAGTGGCCCGCCTCAAAGCTGCGTACAACAGAGCCACTAGGTCCAGTAAGAGAGCCTTCAAGAGAGTGGACGTCCAGCGCATCACGCGGCTTGGTCAGGAGCTCACGTAACATCCGACGGGCAGACGTGAATACTGGCAACTGACCAAAGCCGTGCAGGCCAACTTTTGCAAGCTCTTGCTGCCGCCGCGCCGCTGCGCTATCTTGACGGATGACTGGCTCACAAGGCCCAAGAGAAATCAGAAATGCTGGCCAATCTCTTTGCGGCTAATTCCCGGGTCGATGACTGTGGCAAGCAACCTCCCACTATCGCCGACTGTGGAACCACGATGCCAGATATTGTATTCCGGCAGTGCGGCATTGGTGCTGAAGAAGTGTGCAGCTGAATTATGTCCAACGCTAACACGCCTGTATCGTCTTTCCTATTCGTCGGGAGAAGAGTCGAAGGCTTGGTAGGAGGTGAACGTTCAGCCAATCCCCAAGAAAGGGGATCGGTCGGATCCGGCCAACTATCGCACCATAGCCGTAACCACCGTAATCTGCAAAGTGTTCGAGCTAATTATCAACAAACAGCTCATGCGCTATCTGGAGGATCACTCGTTAATTAGCGATTGTCAATATGGCTTTAGGCCGAAACGATCAACGGGTGACCACTTAGCGTACATTACACACACCTGGGGTGAGGCTATGGAGAAGCACGGTGAATCTCTGGCTATTGGCCTAGACATGGCTAAAGCCTTTGACAGGGTATGACATGCGTCGCATCTTTCCAAGCTGCCGGCATATGGTCTATCGCCTCAGTTGTGCCGATGGTTGGCCAGCTTCCTGCACGGGCGACGTACACGGGTCCTCTGTGATGGTCAGGGTTCCTGCTTTTTGCAGGTATATGCCGGAGTACCACAGGCATCGGTATTTTCCCCAACTCTCTTTCTTCTGCATATCAATGACATGCTGTCCCTTGGGTGCATTCATTGTTATGCGGATGATAGTACTCTGCATGGGAGCTATTCTGGCCGTCCAGCGGAGGGGCGAGGCGACGTGGAAGGAAAGAGACGACAACTCGTGGCGGATCATCACCGGGACCTGGGTCGCATTGCCCAATGGGGTTCGGACAACCTGTTCGAGTTCAATGCCAGAAAAACACTCAGTTTACAGCTAAGAAGTCCCCATTCCTATCCCTACCCTGTATTCGGAACATTACGGTTCCACTAAAAGAAAGCTCAATCACAAAACCTACGTAGAGAGATGTATTGGGCTGGCCTCGTGGAAACTAGAATTCCTGAATAAGCTGAGACTATTTCACGTCACATCAGAGATGTTTACTGTACAAGACGAAGATTCGCCCCTGCGTCGAATTCTGTTCTCACATTTGGGATGACTCCGCAAGACACCTATTAGCGTCAACGCTAAGCCGCGACGAGCTATCCGAATAATTGGTTGTCCTGAGGTGACGGGAGGCCTCGAACCGTTAGCGCAACGAAGAACCATAGCGTCCTTGGCTGCCTTCTACCGAATGTATTACGGTGATTGTTCTGAAGAGCTCGATTCAACCTAATCCTACAATCTCCTTTCCAAACCCGAACAACGCGTGCCGGGGCAGAGATGCCACTCATACACAGTGGAGAGAATTTTCGCCTCAACCAAGCATTTCAAAAGATCGTTCATCTGTCGAACTATAAGAACATGGAACGACCTGCCCGCATACGTTTTTCCCTCATCTTACAATCACGGGTTCTTCAAGAGGAGCGTGAAGAGGCACATCACATGGCCGGCAACTTGAGGAACCACTGTCGAAAGTCTTACAGACTGTGAGACTGGCCCCCAATCGTTAGATGCACCACGGCTTACCATCAGGGTGGTGGCGACGTCAATTTGACGAGCTTAATATTAAAAAATATAAGTTTATTTAATAATGTAGCCCTTAAAAATGAGTTAGCAAGTGATCCTTATGACCTAAAAATTATTACATTAGTCGATTATTACCTTATTTTCTTCAGAATTGCGCAGTAAAGTAGATTTACACCCTTCGGTGAAATCTTAGGATGGAAATTTGACGGGTGTAAAGGACTTTTATTTTCAAATTTATGGTCGTAAAGGAAATCTATCTCGGTTAATACAGCACTAGGGTATTTTTTTTAATCTGCCTTAGAAAATACTATAAATTCTAAGCACTTTCTTCCTTGGTTTTATTTAAATAGCACAAGAAACAAAAAAGTTAGAGTAAAAAATATTTTTTTTGTTTTGTTTTTAGCTTCTCCTGAAAAGTCGTATTTTGTCCTTTACGACCTTTGAGCCCAGAGGTATCGATTTGCATTTCTAAGAACTCTATAAGTCTCTGCACAAAATAAAAAGATACAGAACGCAATCTTATGTATGTATATTTTTTTCACACCTACCCTCAGGCCACGCACGCTCGCGCACAAACCAGTATCGACATCACTATGAAAATCCTTTGACCTCGTGTCCGTGAAATCCGGTGAGCGGTGTCTATGTGCGCAGTCCGGGCGCACTTTTTGTATAGATTTTGTGTTACATTTGATTAGATAGTACAGATGGAAACCTACATACTAAATTCGCTGAGACTACGCACACATAGACACCGCTCAATATGTTCACAGATACGAGGTCAGGAGATTTTCATAGTTGTTTTCGATACTGATTTGTGCGCGAGTGTGCGTAGCAGGGGGGAATGCGAATAAAAGTACCAAAGTACATGACATTTCCATCAGTACTATCTAATTTATGATTTTAGTCATTGGTACACAAATTCGTCACATACTAGTATAATGTATTCTGTATTTGTGTGTTACCGCATTACTCATAAAGCCCTTAATCAGATACAGTTGTGGGAGCGTCTTATTACGTAATACACTTTGGTTTTATTACATTGCTTTGTACTAGAACTCACTGTGTATGGCATCATTCATTCTGCATGAATTTGATTACTGGTGCCTTGGCAGTTTGGTTGTGCGAATAATATACTCCCTTTTGTTGATAATCACTGTCACACTCTCTACTTGCCTCAATATTTAAAAAAATCCCAGACCCATCCCATTAAGGGATGTAGTCCCACTATGTCGAGTCCCGTTACGTCGAGTCTCCGCTACGTCGAGTCGTTCCTTCGATCGGTGCAATAAAGCGTAGTCGCCTCTACGTCGAGTCGCCGGTACGTCGAATCGTTCCGAGGGCAGGTGCAATAAAGCAAAGTCGCCTCTACGTCGAGTCGCCGCTACGTCGAATAACCCTGAGTGTAAGCACCACCAAGTGGATGTGCCGACACGTCGAGTAGCCTCTACGTCTACTTTGCAAAGTTTATTTTGCGTTTGTTCCATTTATTCCCGCTACGTCGAATCAATGAAAAATGTCTCATTTATTACCGTCACGTCTACTAATTACTGAACGAAGTTCTAATAGTACAGTCGTGTATAAAAGTCATAGTTACATACGGCTATAGGTAGGTGTGAACATAAACTTAAGATTAGCCGGCTAAACTTAGGTTTATCTTCGAGAAGCAGCTAAAGTTCAATAACATGTTAGTTTGCGTCGGCATATTCCATCTTTAGCCGGTTAATGTGCACATTAACCGAAACGAAACGGCTAAAAATGTATTCGATGGTGTTGAATGGTTATAAAAAAAATAACCACGAAGGCTAAGATGGGAGCTCCGCTACGCTTCGCTCCCGCCTTAGCCTTCTAACCTAACCTATCCGAGTCGAGGTGTTCACCATAATAAGTGAATGGTTAACACCCCGACTCAGAGTACCCCGACTCGACTCGAGTAGGTTAGGTTAGAAGGTCGTGGTTATTTTTTTTTTGGTTTGTCGTTTGTCTTCCTACTTACTACGTTTGACTTAAGTTTAGCCGGCTAAAGAAAGAAGAAACTAACATAAGTGGTCACTGTTGCAACCTAACCTAATCTAATCATCCTTTATTGGCTATGAAGAGAGTCAATTTAACCATTATTTCTAATAATCCGCTATCACTTTTTACACGACTGTACAAATAAAATTTACTTAAGTAGGTTTTGCATTGATTCGTTACAGCGGGAATAAATGGAATAAACGCAAAACAAACTTTGCAAAGTAGACGTGGAGGCTACTCGACGTATCGGCACATCCACTTGGTGGTGCTTACACTCAGGGTTATTCGACGTAGCGGCGACTCGACGTAGAGGCGACTACGTTTTATTGCACCGGCCTTCGGAACAATTCGACGTAGCGGCGACTCGACGTAGAGGCAACTACGCTTTATTGCACCGACCGAGGGAACGATTCGACGTAGCGGAGACTCGACGTAACGGGACTCGACATAGTGGGACTACATCAGGTGCTCCCTCACCGGGAGCATTCGCCTGTAATGTAACAAATTAGATTCGACTCGAGCATTGCGTTACGATGCTACCTCCCTGACCGACGAGCGTTCGCGTGTAATGTAACATTTATAGATTCGACTCGAGCATTACGTTACGATGCTACCTCCCTGACTGACTCGAGCATTCGCGTGTAATGTAACATTTATAGATTCGACTCGAGCATTACGTTACGATGCTACCTCAACCTCCCTGACCGACACGAGCATTCGCGTGTAATGTAACATTTATTATAGACTAGCTGATGCCCGCAGCTTCGCCTGCGTGAAATTTTGTTCTCTTTTCCGCGTCTCATGGGAACTTATTCCCGGGATAAAACTTGTATCATTTCAGACTATAATCTATCTCTGTAGGTGATTACATGATAATTTTGCAATCCAATATGGCCGCCGCGCCACTATCACAAAATTTCATGATGGGTATCGTTTAAGGGGGTTTTTGGTACGCTGAGTACGAATTTCGGGTTAATTTAGAGATCCAATTTGGCCGCCGCGCTGAAATCACAAAATTTCATGATGGGTATCGTTTAAGGGGTTTTTTGGTATGCTGAGTACGAATTTCGGGTTAATTTAGAGATCCAATATGGCCGCCGCCCAAAAATCACAAAATTTCATGATGGGTATCGTTAAAGGGGTTTTTTGGTATGCTGAGTACGAAATTTATGATAATTTTGCAATCCAAAATGGCCGCCGCGCCACTATCACAAAATTTCAAGATGGGTATCGTTCAAAGGGTTTTTTGGTATGCTGAGTACGATTTTCGGGTTAATTTAGAAATCCAATATGGCCGCCGCGCCGAAATCACAAAATTTCATGATAGGTATCGTTTAAGGGGATTTTTGGTATGCTGAGTACGAATTTCGTGTTAATTTAGAGATCCAGTATGGCCGCCGCCCCAAAATCACATAATTTCATGATGGGTATCGTTAAAGGGGTTTTTTGGTATGCTGAGTACGAAATTTATGATAATTTTGCAATCCAAAATGGCCGCCGCGCCACTATCACAAAATTTCATGATGGGTATCGTTTAAGGGGTTTTTTGGTATGCTGAGTACGAATTTCGGGTTAATTTTGAGATCCAATATGGCCGCCGCCCAAAAATCACAAAACTTCATGATGGGTATCGTTAAAGGGGTTTTTTGGTATGCTGAGTACGAAATTTATGATAATTTTGCAATCCAAAATGGCCGCCGCGCCACTATCACAAAATTTCATGATGGGTATCGTTTAAGGGGTTTTTTGGTATGCTGAGTACGAATTTCGGGTTAATTTTGAGATCCAATATGGCCGCCGCCCAAAAATCACAAAATTTCATGATGGGTATCGTTAAAGGGGTTTTTTGGTATGCTGAGTACGAAATTTATGATAATTTTGCAATCCAAAATGGCCGCCGCGCCACTATCACAAAATTTCATGATGGGTATCGTTTAAGGGGTTTTTTGGTATGCTGAGTACGAATTTCGGGTTAATTTTGCAACTAAAAATGGCCGCCGCACCACCGTTGTAAAATTTCATGTTGGATACCGTATAAGGGGTTTTTTCGTACTCAGCTGACCAAAAACCCCCTTAAACGATATGCATCATGAAATTTTGTGATAGTGGCGCGGTGGCCATTTTGGATTGCAAAATTATCATAAAATTCGTACTCAGGATACCAAAAAACCCCTTAAACGATACCCATCATGAAATTTTGTGGTAACGGCGCGGCGGCCATATTGGATCTCTAAATTAACCCGAAATTCGTATTCAGCATACTAAAAAACCCCTTAAACGATACCCATCATGAAATTTTGTGATAACGGCGCGGCGGCCATATTGGTTCTTTAAATTAACCCGAAATTCGTACTCGGCATACCAAAAAACCCCTTAAACGATACCCATCATGAAATTTTGTGATAACGGCGCGGCGGCCATATTGGATCTCTAAATTAACCCGAAATTCGTACTCAGCATACCAAAAAACCCCTTATACGGTATCCAACATGAAATTTTACAACGGTAGCGGCGGCCATATTGGATTGCAAAATTGACCTTAAATTCGTACTCAGCCTACCAAAAAAACCTCTTAAACGATACCCATCATGAAATTTTGTGATATCGGCGCGGCGGCCATTTTGGATCTCTAAATTAACCCGAAATTCGTACTCAGGTTACCAAAAACCCCTTATACGGTATCCAACATGAAATTTTACAACGGTGGCGCGGCGGCCATCTTGGATTGCAAAATTGACCTTAAATTCGTACTCAGCCTACCAAAAAACCCCTTAAACGATACCCATCATGAAATTTTGTGATAACGGCGCGGCGGCCATATTGGATCTCTAAATTAACCCGATATTCGTATTCAGCATACTAAAAAACCCCTTAAACGATACCCATCATGAAATTTTGTGATAACGGCGCGGCGGCCATTTTGGATCTCTTAATTAACCCGAAATTCGTACTCAGCCTACCAAAAAACCCCTTAAACGATACCCATCATGAAATTTTGTGATTTTGGCGCGGCGACCATATTGGATTTCTAAATTAACCCGAAATTCGTACTCAGCATACCAAAAAACCCCTTAAACGATACCCATCATGAAATTTTGTGATTTCGGCGCGGCGGTCATATTGGATCTCTAAATTAACCCGAAATTCGTACTCAGCATACCAAAAACCCCCTTAAACGATACCCATCATGAAATTTTGTGATTTCGGCGCGGCGGCCATATTGGATTGCAAAATTATCATGTAATCACCTACAGAGATAGATTATAGTCTGAAATGATACAAGTTTTATCCCGGGAATAAGTTCCCATGAGACGCGGAAAAGAGAACAAATTTCACGCAGGCGAAGCTGCGGGCATCAGCTAGTCTCTAATAAATGTTACATTACACGCGAATGCTCGTGTCGGTCAGGGAGGTAGCATCGTAACGTAATGCTCGAGTCGAATCTATAAATGTTACGAGTTGTATCAAAACGATACACATTGTATCATTACAAGGCGCGCATTGTAATGCTCGATTCGCCTCCCTCACTGGTGTAACCTCGTCTTGTATCATTACAAGGCGCGCATTGCAATGCTCGGTTCACCTCCCTCACCGGCTGTAATTCTCGACTCGTAACGTTACATTACGCGCGAATGCTCCCGGTGAGGGAGCACCTTTACATCCTGTTGGTCCCGACCCGGCCCTTACTTCGTGACCCAGGTCCGTTTTTTACTCCTCTTCCTCCACTTGTCACGCCACTGCCTTCAGCCTCCCTTGTAATAAGGCTAACAGCGTGAATGCCATTCTCCACCATTAAAAACCACGATTAATATGTAACATAATTTGGCATTACTATATTTTTTAAATTTTCTCTAGACAAGCAATTTTAATCAAACAAAAATGGCATGTCGTAGACATCCTAAGTACTTGCCCAATATAGACTCTAGGGCAGAAATGCGTAGCGAATTTTTGATCAACTAGCTATTTAGATTAAAATCTTAAAGCAGTTCAATCATCGGTGGGTAATTTTGTGAAAATTGTCTGTGCAGTTTGGCGCCAGTGCAATAACAAGCTGACTCAACCCAAGCCGTCATATAGGGTGACTCAGAGATAATACTGTTCCAAGCTCATTGCATTTTCTCGCTTAAAGTGAATAACGGTGCAGTTACAAACATTTTGAAATTCAGTTTTCGCTGTTGTCCTTGCTTTTTTCGGGAAAATTTCGTTAGTTATAGTAAAACTTTTGTAAAAATTGCGACGATCTGTGTATATACTTTCCACAACAAAAAGGTCACGCTTAAGTTATGAAGAAGCTTTTTGACAAACTCATATGCAATATCCTGGACTTACACAGTAAGTGGGTTCGAGGTTTGCATATCATAAATACATAAAAATTGTAAATTTAATCGAGATCCATGTTTTACAGAAAATATGATTAATGAAATAATAGATGAAAAGTAGACTGAAGTTCTTTAAGCTTTAACTTAAAAACTAGAACACTGACTGGACCGTGAAAAATCGTATAACTATGACCGAATTTGTGTAAATCATGTACGTAAAGAAAAGCTTCATTCTATTTGTTTCACTCATCGATATATCACTCATTACTATCACCCATTAGGAGTACTTATAGCTTAACGTTAAGTTTTCTCCGAATAACATCTGCGAGTGTATAAATTTTCCTTCCCTCCGGCTTGGCCTCGTGCACCGCTGAGGACCTCGCTTCCACAAGTAGGTCAAGGCATTTGTATCCTATATTGTCCTACGGTTTACAGGCACGTACTCTGTGCAGTGTAAATATGTACTTAAATGTTATTTGTATTTTGAGATGCGCTATATGGACGCTCTATGTCACTTGATAATATTGAAAGACTGTCTTTTCAGTTGTTGCAAGTTAAGGGTCCACTTAGTATTTTGGAAATATTCAAGAACTCACTTTATTAAATGACACTAAAATAGAACCTTAAATTCTTAATAGATGAGACTACATTAACACCGTGTGCTTTTTACAAAATAATTATTTACATCAGAAAAAACACCTCTCAAAATTATTATTAAATACCATCGAAATAGCAGGAATAATCAAATTGACAAAGGTTTTCGATGATTTTCAGAGGTTTTTTCACAAGTAAATAATTATTTTCTAATGTACACGGTGTTAATGTAGTCTCATCTATTGAGAAATGAAGGTTTCATTTTATTGTCATTTAATGAAGTGAGTTCTTGAATTTTTCCAGAATCCTAAATGCCTTTTTGTGCATTTTACGGACGCGCCCCATTACACCAAGTGATAGGATGAGTGTATAATACTAGTATTATAAACGCGATAGCTTGTTCGAATGTTAAAACGAATGAATTTAATGAAAGTTATACATGAGCTAAACAAAGACATAGCTACTTTTTTTTCTCGGAAACGAGTTCTTGTGAGAAACGGCTACGGAAAAACTTCATCGTACAGGCAGAGCCGACATTTACCTAGTGATATAGTGAAACTACATATTCTGACTGACAAATTTAACAGCGTACAGACTAAATCATTGTCCTTCAAATTTTAACAGTAGCTTTTTCAGTGACGTAGGTTACTCTTCTAAATTCCAACCCTACGTGTCTAATTCAGGCCTTTATAGGATATTCTCTTCATATTTTTGAAAATCGGACCAATCGCGCCTTTAGGTAACATAGCATCGAGATATTGTTTATTTTATTGTTTGTTAGCTTCAATTGACTCCGAAACTAGAAATCCAATTTGGAAAATTCTTTCACTGTTGCGAAGCTACACTACCCCCGTGTGATATAAGTTTTTTTCTCGTATTCCCACGGGAACGGGAACTACGCTTGTAAAACCGCGTAACATTGGCTAGTCATATGCATATATAAACAAGCAAAGACTGACATGGATCTAATTCCCATCCTTGTAATCAACTGTTGTAATGAATTATTATTTACCAACGTCGGGTCCCTAGACAGTAATTGGACTCGTATTACTGGAAATGCCACGAGATGTTACCCAATAAGCTCGTTATAAGGGTCGGCGTGGAAACTTGTTTTCCTAACGTGTAATAAATTTATAAGGAGATGTCTAGGTACTAGTTAAGTTGTATTGCTGAGGGATAAAATGGCGGACAAAGTACAATTTGATGTTATAAATGCGTAATAAAAAGTAGAAACAAAATGATTTTCATAATAGTTTATGTTGAGACGAGTGAATGCAAACGCCTCTGATGCAAAGACTTCTATATAAACTGAGGTAGACATGCCCTACGCACCGATTTTTGAAACCTATAAACTGTGCCAATTAGCAGCGTTGCTCGCACTGTAGTGAGTCAAAACTTTGAGAGTAGGTACTTGGCTTGCAATCGGAGTCCATACGCCTTCTCCTATACTTTTTTTTTTAAATTTCGCATAATCCTAATACATAGTCACTTGCGACACGTCAATGAATACAATGCAAATAGTACCACCAGTTCGGAACGCGGCCCGCTTGAGAAGAACTGGCAAGAAACTCGGCGGGCTATTCTTTTTGTGCACTACATATTTACAATAAGTAGATACTATAAACTAAAACTCCATCAGTAGAGCAAGCAGATCACTTCCAGGCTTCCTTATCAATCAAATAATCGTCAACTGTGTAGTAGCCCCTGCAGCACAATTTACTTTTTATACACTTATTAAACTTAATTAGGGGCATGCTTTTTATTTCGCTTGGAAGCCTGTTGTAAAAACGTATACAGTTACCCAGGAAAGAATTACTGACTTTGTTCAGCCTACAATGATAAACGGCAAGGTTGTTTTTATGTCTGGTGTTCACATTGTGTCTATCGCTTAACTTAGTAAAACTAGATGTTTTTTTCTGAACATACATAAGATTTTCAAAAATATATTGTGATGCCACAGTCAGAATATTTAATTCTTTAAATTTTTCGCGCAGAGAGACCTTTGGACCTAATCTATATATGGCTCTTATGGCCCGTTTTTGTAAAACAAAAATTGTATTTATATCTGCGGCATTGCCCCATAGTAGCTGTGGAAGTATCTGAAGTACACTATTCTAGCTGTTTCTACAATGCACTGCCTAATCTTTTGGACAGCAAATGCTGCTGAACTTAATCTGCCAGCCAGTTTTTCAATATGTGGGCCCCACTGCAATCCAGAATCGATAATTGTCAAAATATCTCTGAGGTTACGTTACCGACAATTATTATAAAAAAGAGACATCTTTTTTTAATTATGTATTCCTAAACTTCCTACATTTCATAACTGTTTTTACAATATATTATCGGTTATGCCTTTTACAAAGAACATTCGATTTTTATGCATTTGCTTTCAAAATAGGTACTCAACGAAACGGTTTTTCACTAATCACTTTTTTTTTCACTTTCACACGATTTAAACACCGAAAACTTTATGAATTATTTAATTTATTATTTAACACAGATAATGCAGTGCTATTGGTTTCTTTTTGAGCTATTAATTTGTGTTTATTAAAGTAATTTTAAATTATTTAAATCGGAGCCTAAATTTTATGACAGTTCCGTAGTGTTGCCTTGTTCTATTCATATATTGCTAATGCGGTGACAATTACGTAAATATTATTTATAAGTGAGTGTAGTCTGAGCAATGTGTGTGTTTGCGGATTGCTTTAGAAATCTCGTTTGTTAGAGTACGGCGCGTCTACCTCAGTTTATATAGAAGTCTTTGCTCTGATGTTGCAAACGTCCATAGCTACGTTAACCATTTTTCATCAGGTGGGCCGTAAGCTTATCTGCCACCCTATAAGTATTTTTGTAATGAAAATACTCAAAAGGGATGACTGGGCTCAAGCACTAAATAACCTGTAGTGGGTATAAGGTGTAATTCAAAGTATTATTGACCAAAACGCGGATTGGCAATATACCTTAAAATTGGAAACGATTGTGTTTGTTCTGCACTATTCCCTCAATTATTCAGGGAGTTACTTAACTCCGGCCAGTCCGTAGAAAACCTAAACTAAATCTAAATACGGCCCATGTGGCATTGTACCCAAAATGCTTACAGCATTTCCCCTTTGAATAGCAATACCTGTTCGCTGAGAGAGATAACTGCCAGTCCTTGGATCACCAGTTGACTCAACTAGGCTCTTTTTCAAAATCTTAAACATGCATTGGGAGCCCATGGACTATGTAAAATATTATGTCAGTAAGTCCTCTGCAAGCATGATCTAGACTAGATTTACTATCTAGGTTTTACCTCCTCACTGATAGGAAATATTCATCTTGAATATTAAAATCGGAGGACAAAGTATAATCTACGAATATAACATTAACCCTATTACCTACCGGTAGCGAAAGCGAAACCTTGTTGCATAATAAACAGTACATGGTACCATTAAATGAATACAAAACAATATCCCTATCTATCACTTAGTAAGCCAAAAATAGTTCTTAGAATTAGATTACGATAAAAGCTCAAAAAAGCATTTTCCAGAATTGGACGCGTAGTATCCGGTTACAGAAACAAGGAGGCTAAGCCGCCTGAATCCTGATTCAATCAATCGATTTGTCTAGGGAGGAAATCGGGTTTGAAAATCCAACGAAGGACGCAATTTGCAATATCCGAATATAATGGCTATAGCAGTAATGGTTTTATCCAAAACTAAGTTTGCGGCCCTTTTGGAAAATTAGAGGAAGTTTCTAGAAATATTGTCACGATATAAAACTGTAATAACTGAAGTGACGATAATCAATCTTTCAGAGTGACGAGAATGATGCTACTACTAAAAAAACCGGCCAAGTGCGAGTTGGACTCGCCCATGAAGGGTTTCGTAGCAGCAAGTAACATAATATAAAAGTTCTTGTAGTTCGTTGTTACTTTGATTGATGTTTTAACACGTTCGCAGTGGTAGTGATTTTTCTAACCGAAAATTGCGTTTTATGACGAATTGAAATAAAACTACCAGCTCTATCTCGTTCGAACTAATTTTCGTTGGTAGTTTTTATGGCAATGTACATCATATAATTTTTTTTGATTTACCATTCTCTTAGTTTAGAAGTTAGAGGGGGGGGGGGACACATTTTTCCACTTTGGAAGTGTCTCTTGCGCAAACTATTCATTTTAGAAAAAAATGATGTTAGAAACCTCAATAGCATTTTCTAAGACCTATCTATAGACACCCCACACATATGTCAAAAAAAATTTTTGAGTTTCAGTCTGAGTATGGGAACCCCCAAAAGTTACTACTTTTTTTTTAGTTTTATATAAGAATCTTAATGCGGTTCACAGAATACATCTAATTACCAAGTTTCAGTAGCATAGGCCTTATAGTTTCGGAGAAAAATGGCTGTGACACACGGACGGACAGACAGACATACAGACAGACAGACATGACGAATCTAAAAGGGTTCCGTTTTTGCCATTTGGCTACGAAACCCTAAAAACTGCTCTTTACTGTAATTTCTCCCTCAACAATAATTTTCTAATGAAAGAAAAACCATCCAGCAAGTAAACTCATTATAATAAGCCATGGTTCTTGTTTCTGGGCCCAAAGTTTGTTCAAAGTTACTTATAGATAAAATCTTACTTCTTACTATCTTACTAATATCATAAATGCGAAAGTTTGTGAGTGTGGATGTTTGTCACTCTTTCACGCTCAAACCGCTAAACGGATCGGGCTAAAATTTGGTACCCAGATACATTAAAGGTAGTCTGGAATAACACATAGGCTACTTTTTATCCCGGGAATGAGTTCCCGCGGGAACAAACTTTTACGCGGGCGAAGCTGCGGGCATCAGCTAGTTCCTAGCTTTGATATTAAATGCTCAGTATAAAGAGAAATAAATCTGTCGGCTGTGAATAAATACAACTACTCGTAGTACTGAATCAAAATGAAATTAGTTATCTTAACATTAGTGTATTTATATCGACGGGGTTTTTTGTCTGTAATTAAATAGATCTATCAGAGATTGAACTGTGTGAAAATTATTACAATCATTGACTTTCTGTACATTGTTGTGGTCAAATGACGTCACCCGGTGTCGTCATGAAACTTGGGAAAGGCACCTCGCCGGTAAGTGAACGCGTCATGGCTTCCCAGACGCAGATTATCCTTTTGATCTGGGATTGTGTGCGTCACAGTCGCGACTGTTTGGCGCCCATGACTCCCACACAAACATAGAGTACATTGTAAACTTACTAACTCATCTAGTTCAACTATAGTGGAATTCAACAGACCTAAATAATATAGTAAACAAAGAAATTGGATCTCGACTACTCCATAATTACTTACATTTAATTATCAATCCTGATCATAGTCCTTTCAAGGAACTCTAGTTAGATTTATGCGGACATTTCGACACTAATAAACCTTTAGAATATAGAATAATTTCATGAAAAATACTCGGATGGTAAAAATTTAAGACTGTCATTTTTGCTTGTCATTACATTATTTTTTCTCAGACTTGTTTGCCTTTGCCATAGTGTTGTAAAACTGTTGTACTGGCCAATTGATTTTAAAAGGAGGTCATTGTTTTATCAATCTGTCAGTTCGAAAAAATGTACTTACTTTAATAATATAACTTATTGACCCAGAGAGCTAAGAGTGCGAGTCTTTGGCCCTTTTCACACGTACCGGTTGCCGGGTGCCGGGTAGGGTGGGTGTATGGCCGTGTACTATAGCTTTCACACGTACCGGCGTGATTTGCCCGGCAACCGCTTGCATTCGCCGTCGGTTACCCGGCACCGGCTACCCGGCAACTAAATAAACAGGTTTCTGTCAAACTGGTCGCTTAGACTGACTTTCCTGACGATGCGAGGCAAGTCCGTCTGGGGTCCTTATTATCTGATTGGTGATAGTTATGGAGTCGTACAGATTATAATGGAACGACTTCAATCAATGACAATCTGATTAATACTTTGTGGATTGAATATAGGTAAGGTATAGATTTAATTTTATGGCCATTCAAATGTCTTGAGAGGTAAGACCGGCACAATTATGACCTCAGGTGTTCTAAACATTTTATATTTAATTTTACCCTACTGCGCGACACAAAAGAAGGGTTATTGTGTCGGCGGGTTTGAATAGCAGGCTGAATGAATTAATACACAAATAAAATTAGGAAAATTTAATAAAACGTAATGTTGTAGTATAAGACACAGCAGTGAGGTACTTAGTATTAGATATAGATACATTCCTAAATACTTATATGGTTAGAAACATTTCAAAACTTGGTTTCGAATGTGGCCGAAGGGTAAGGTATCTTGATATGAAGCATTCCTACGATTTGTATATTAGACTAGCTGGCCCGCGCAACTTCGTTTGCGTCACGTCACTTATGAGAGTTATGAGTGAAAAAAAGGTAGGTAGTATTAATATTTTCAGTATTCAGATTTAAAAACCCACATTAGAAATCTCTCAAGATGTATTAGTCTGCTTCTGTAAGAACGGCGAGCAGCCAACGAGGCGTCTACACTTTTTATCATCCCTAAAGTAATTTATTATTGTAAATAAATGATTATACTATTAAATGTTCTAAAAGTTTCTTTTTTTTAAAGATCCTTTAATTATTGCACATAATATATATTGATATACCGAATTTCATGATTTGATGAATTTGGCGATTGATATACCGAAGTAAATGAATGTACGGTGAACTAGATATAACTCAATGATTATTTACATACATAGAATCAGTATAGTTACAGCACTATGATCATAGACAACTTTTTTCAAAACATGACATGTTTACATGATTGCTGAGCTGTCCAGAAAAAGACTATAATATTACTAGCTGACCCGGCGCAACTTCGTTTGCGTGATAAGTGAAGAACCGCTCGACCGATTTTGTGCAAACTTCACATAAACCATCTACTAAATAGTCCGAACAAAGCCTAAACATTTGGTTTGGATAGGTGAGCCCGTTCTTGAGTTATAAAATTACAACGAAAAGTGGCATTGATTTTTATATATATAGATTATACTTACACTAACTGATGCCCCCAGCTTTAACCGCGTATAATTTGTTACAGGTTGACGTTCGGTGGGTCGGCTTGGTATACATACATATGATCACACCTTTTAATCCCCGAAGAGGTAGGCAGAGGCATATTATATGCCCACCTTTCACCTTTTTAGATTTTGTCCCGCGTAATAGGTGGTGAGCCGTATTGCCGTCTTGACATGGACAGGCGCAGTGTTGTGACTGCCCGCTGTTGAAATTCTAGCCGCCCATAAAGACCTTCAAAGGAGAAAGCCCACAGATCGTTTCTTTTTGAAAAACCTTAATAGAAAGTGTATGGCTATCTAAGTAGATTGACAAATCATTTAATATTATTTTAACAATCTTTTAATTCATTTGATCAATATATTTTGTGGCGTTTAAACTTTGATATAATTCGTAGTGTTATCGTTTTTACGCGTCGCAGACTGACCAAATGAATGGTACTGACGTGACGAAGATGGCCGCCAATTGCAAATATCAATGTGTGGGGTACTCAAATGCACTTATCAGTTTCAAATGGATTAGTTCATGCATCAATGTTGTTGAGATCATAGATTTAGTATCAAAAAATTCTAAATCTAACTAAACTAAAGGATTTTTTAAATTTAAAAGGTCGACAACATGCATAAGTGTTGGAAAGTGATATAATGCAGTGAAACGTTACTCTTTAATTTTTCGACAAACTCCAGATAACTCGATATTATTATTTTATGTTCTAAAGGTAAATTGGTGTGAAATGTTTGTATAAAATAATTGTATGGTTCCTTATGAAGTGATTATGATCTGGATTGATAATTTAAATGGTAAGTAATTATGGAACTATCGAGATCCAATTTGTTTATTTACTACGTTATCTGAATAAGTTTCAATGTGGTAAGTATATACATTTTCAGGGTTATTTATAAGTGTTTTGGAACAAATACTTCTATCTTTTTTGAATTAAATGTACCGATTAGCATTTTTGGACAAATTGATTTGTTCGGATTGATGAACATTTGCTTCAAAACTAACCTCTAATTTGAGCAGCAAAACGAAGAATGAGAGAAAACCCTACAAAATAAGACAATATTTTTTATTTCCTTTGAAAGTAGGATATCCATCCAATTTAATATCCGATTTTCGCTGTCATACTACATTATTTGTTATGAAACGGCGGTCCATTGAAAGGTGGTCAATCCCCTTTGCTTATCGACTGCCATTTTACTGGCAACCGGGACCAACAGCTTTAGTGCCTTTCGAAGCACGGAAACGCTCGCAAATAAATGTCACAAAGTGGTTACCCGTCCCGGCCATAGTAAATGTTGCTTACTACAGTGATCGTTTACAGAACACTGAGTCCGCGGGGACTTAGTGATCACTGAGTGTTCCACAAGTCCTTGTCGTTCACAAAATGTAACGTCGAGCGGTATAAAAAGTAGTCTGTGTGTTATTCCAGACTAAAAGTAACCCCTGTACCAATTTTCAGATAAATTCGTTCAGTAGTTTGAGCGTGATTGAGCAAAAAAATCCAAACATCTTCACAAAATTTCACATTTATAAAAAGTATTATAGTAGGAAGTAGGATTGATATAAATACATGAAACTGCACTGAAAAAAAAAATAACTAACTGGTGCCCGCAGATTCGCCCGCGTAATTTTCTTTCCGTTTTGACTTCCTGTGGAGTTCCCACAGGAAGTAAAAAGGGAATTTTTTTTTCATTCCCGGTAGCCGTTAGTAGCCTATGTGTTATTCCAGACTATAATCTATCCCTGTACTAAATTTCAGAAAGATCCGTTCAGCGGTTTGAGCGTGAAAGAGTAACAAACATCCACACTCACAAACTTTCGCATTTATAATATTAGTAAGATATATAATATCCTATCCTGGGAAATAAGTTCCCATAGGAACCAGAAACGACATCAAGCTTTCACTCCAGCAGTATACCTACTATATTTAGAGGAATTCCTCAGCGTGATTGATTAACCTTTTCGCAATACTCACACGAAAAACCAGATCAAGGTTGGGTCAGTCTCTGTAACCGTACTGATATTCTGTAACTGTGCAGCCCGTTCGACGCGGCTGTTTACATGCTGTTACTACCCGTTCGCTCTAAGTTTGCCGGTAGCCTCCCATACTACTCCTCTACATACACCAGCCTCTACGCCAGCAGCAAACTTGGAGCAAACGAGCTATACGTACTTTTCATACCTTTAGAAAGATTAATTCTGCGCACTTTTCACTTTTCGAAACGTGTTAAATTTGTGTTGAACAAGACTACTAATAGAATATTAGATGGTTCTCTGGCATGATGCGTGTCTCTAAACAATTTACTTTTATTACCTAACTAAGGTGGCAAACGAACTTACGTCAGGCTAGCTGTCGAAGAACAGACAGCATTTGCCTACCGAGTCTGGTGGAGGTTCCGGAGTTACTATAATATCTATCGAGTATCGACTTATCCGAGAAAAATTGTTTACTGACCAAAAACATAAAAAATGTTTCAGTAGGGCTCCGATAAGACAAAATATGTATTTTATTTGACGTTTTTTGGTACGGATGGCTTGTACTTTTTTGCTATAACATTCGAGCAAATATACATACATACATAACCTCACGCCTGTTTCCCAACGGAGTAGGCAGGCAGATACTATGGCTTTCCACTTGCTACGATCCTGACATATCACTTTCGCTTCTTTTACTTTCATAAGTGTTTTCATGCATGCTCTCCGATTAAGGGTACTCTTTGAGCAAATATTTGTGCCTACTATGTTCACTGAAAGAGTTATTCCATGTCGATAACGAACGCGATATATAACGGGTAACCCTCATGAATTTTATGAAAGTAGGGTTGGAATTTATAAGACCGTACAACAATTCCTTTACGAAGTAATTAGCGTTTGTAATGCTAGGCAATTGAGAAAGGGGCTTGGGAAGAATTACTGGAGCTCTATAATTATAGTCTGTAGTTAAAATGAATACGATATTATCCGCTTCTTTTCCGTAGTATCCGTGATATTTTTTAAATTTCAGATTATCATTGAAATAGCTAAACACAATTTTTAAAATAACATCATACATGCAACAATGACGCCTCTGTCCCCTGGAAATAAGCAGAGGTAAATTACATATTTGATCCTACACCCCCCCCCCGTGAAGGCAATAGGCTTGTCCTCTTAACAGTCACTTAAATGTATACATTATCTGATGCTCGCGGGCGTGCAATTTGGTTCCTATTCCCGCTTCCCATGGGAACATATTCCCGGGATTAAGATGGCCTATGTGTTATTGCAGACTATAAATTATCCCTGTACCAACTTTCAGCTCAATCCGTTCAACCGTTAGAGCGTGATTGAGTAAGACACATTTGCTAACATCTTCACAAATGGCTTTTTTTTTTTTTTTTTTTTTTTTTTTTTTAACGTGAGGGAAAATCCTCGTAGGATGCTATGCCGGACTCTTACCGACTAAAAAACCTCACGTAACGCCCAACAGCCTATGGTTGAGAGCCCCGGGTAAGCCCTCAGGAAGGATGTCCCGTGACTCCCAACAGACTTCTTCACAAATGGCTACTGGTGCTGCAACGTGTCAGAAACGAAGGTAAATAATATAAATAACATAAATAATAAATAAATAATATTCATATTATAAGGTGAATGTAAGTAAATAGTATTTCGGGTGGAGTTCCGAATTCTATAAGTATGAGTGTTAAAAACCGCGATAGTTTTAAAATAACATCTTCACAAACTTTAACATTTCTAATATTAGTAGGATTCGTATGATACAAAACTGGTGTAGTTGCTAGAAACTGCAGTGACGAAGGTTTTCCTTGAAATATCGTTGCGTGCTTTTAATATAAGTAGTTAGGCTTGGCGATCGACCCCTGATTGGCACCCACTGGCGACTTGCTGTCGCCTCGCACATATTCTCAGAATAAAATCATCAAATAAATTCCTTCTAATATTACAAATGCGAAAGTAACTCTGTCTGTCTGTCTGTTACGCTTTCACGCCTAAACGGCCGGAGCGATTAAGATAAAATTTGGAAAGTATAGGTATAGTTCGAGGCCCTGGGAAAGACATAGGCTACTTTTTAACCGACTGCGCAAAAGGAGGGTTATGATTTTACGTGATAACGAATTCTACGCGGTCGAAGCCGCGGGGAACATCTAGTAAATTACATTTACTCTTACCGACTAAAACAAACACGTTCCCTACCTACTGCCTACGGTTAGGAGCCCCGGGTAAATCAAATTCTCGGAAAGATATCCCCAGGAAAAAGTTGTCCTTAAAAGAAAAACAAAAAATATTAAGACAATCATTGATTAAGAACACCCGGAGTTCTTAAATCGATTCTGTAGTTCCTGAGTTTATGGATAGCAAACATACAAATCTTTCCTTTTTATAATATTAGAAGTAGAGCCGCCATTGCCCTCGTCACAAATGAGACAGCTCGCAGCCGCTACCCACGGCCGTATTAATTTAATACTAGCTGACCCTCGCAACTTCGTTTACGTGAAGTAAGGTGTATGAAAGAAGAGGTATTTCTTCATCAGACTCTAGTACTAATAGTAATAGACTCATCGCAAAAGAACTTAAAGGTTCAAGTCTATATTCGGGATACATACAGGCATACAGTATCGATTGGAGAACGCCCGCCAATTAAAATTTTCATAATGTCTTTCATGTATGATACAGATTCTCGACCCTCTACAGTTTTATTATATGTACAGTGTGCAGATTAGGTTTTACTCTAACCTCATTCCAGTGAAGGTATTCCATAATGAGTATTTGATCTATCTTTATGGAATATGTTATGTTAACTATTCTTCAGACGCAGGTGGTGACCTTTAGTAGGAATGTCTTGGGGTCAACCTATACATAAGTGGGTGGTTATGGTATGGACTGAAGAGAACTCGGGTCGGAGAAGTGCATGTAATAGCAAAGATAATATAATAGTACTAGCGGTACCCTGCCACGCTTCGCTGTGACTTTTTATGGTGGTTTTATGTACCTATGAGAAATGAGTAACAAACTAAATGATGAAAAAATAATGTTTGCGTGTACCTACTATTGTACACACGTAAGAAGTGAAACTTCTTAATGACCTTATTTTTCGAAAGAAATATCATTAAATATACATAGGAGTTAGTAGTCCAAAAGTTCAAAAGTCCAAAGTCCAAAGTCAAAAAGTCAAAAAGTCAAAAAGTCCAATAGTCCAAAAGTCCAATAGTCCAAAAGTCCAAAAAGTCCAAAGTCCAAAAGTCCAAAGTCCAAAAGTTCAAAGTCCAAAAGTTCAAAACTACAAAGTCTAAAAGTCTAAAAGTCCAAAAGTCCAATAGTCCAAAAGTTCAAAACTCCAAAGTCTAAAAGTCTCAAATTCTAAAAGTCCAAAAGTCCAGAACTCCAAAACTCCATAACTCCAAAATTCCAAAACTCCAAACTCCAAATCTCCAAATCTCCAAATCTCCAAAACTCCAAAACTCCAAAACTCCAAAACTCCAAAACTCCAAAACTCCAAAACTCCAAAATTCCAAAAGTCCAAAGTCTAAAGTCCAAAGCTCCAAAATTGCAAAAGTCCAAAACTACATAAGTATAAAAGTCCAAAAGTTCAAAGCTCCGAGAGTCCAAAGTCCAAAACTCCAAAACTCCAACTCCAAAAGTCCAAAAGATCAAAAGCCCAAAACTCCAAAAGTCCAAAAGTCCAAAAGTCCAATAGTCCAAAAGTCCAAAGTCCAAAAGTCCAAAACTCCAAAGTCTAAAAGTCTAAAATTCTAAAAGTACAAAAGTTCAAAACTCCATAACTCCAAAATTCCAAAAGTCTAAAGCCCAAAACTCCAAAACTCCGAATGTCCAAAAAGTTCAAAAATAACATGCAAAACGTATCTGACCTCTTTATTAGGTAAGTACTCTCTCTTGGGAACACCCAAAAATTCCGAAATATGGTTTTTCGAATTTCAATATTCCGATGTTCAAAATTCTGAAGATTATAATTCCTAAGAAGACGAGAATTCAAAAGGACGATATTCATTTATCCGAAAGTCATAAGTACGAATTTTTATTTTTCCTTATTTCATTAGTACGAATAATCAAAAGACCGGAGTGTTATTTTCCCGAAAAACATTATTCCGGATCTCAAATATCCGAAAATTCACTGTTAAAGTTATAACTTTCAACAAAAAATAGGTTAAAGTTAAAATTGATATTATCCAGAGTTTTATAAATAAACTAGCTGACCCGCGCAACTTCGTTTGCGTCAGAGAAAGAGAGAGAAATATAAAGGTTCCCCGTCGCTTCTATTCTTATCGCGTGGTTTCCTGTCGCGTGTATTCCCGTTGTTTTGGCACATATTGGATTAGTTATCACAAATTGGATTTTCAATAAAATGGTTATTGTAATTGTAAGCGAACCTAATTTGAAGATTGAGGAGCCAAAACTTAACTCTTCTTAACTTCTTGAATTCCAGTATGGTAGAACGAAGATCGTTAGTAGTTACCCTACGTAATGCCTACAAAATGATACCAAAAACACATTAAAATATATCAGCTTCGTTAAGGCCGAAAACTGCATGTCAGCGGGAGCGGGGCGGGAGCGGCGGCGACAGCGGGGCGGGGCGAGGCGGATCTTGACCGAACTTGATCTCAGCGGCCGGATCGCTCGTGTCGCGGCGACGAAGTGTTGGGTTTGGCGGTAACCCGGCAACCACATCTTTCGGAACGGAGTGCTTTTGTTTCGTATGATTTATTGTAGGTAAAAAAAGATTATTGATCTTTACAATAAACAAAGAAAACAAAAACGCGATTTTTATACTAATATTATAAAAAGAAAAGATTTGATTGTTTGTTTGGCATCTAATAGGTCCGAAACTACCGTCTACTCCCACCTGTTCTGTTGAGTAGTTCTGTTAACAGAACTCTGAACCAATTTGAATAATTCTTACACTACTGTTGGAAAGTAACATTATCCCAATATGTGTTCCCAATGACCTATCAACTTGTGATTATGTACTTTTTAGGATTCCGTACCCAATGGGTAAAAACTGGACTATATTCATGAGATTTTGCCGTCCATCTATCTGAATGTTCGTCACGAGACTGTATATCTAATATAAAAGGGGCTGCCATACATGCCAACGATTTTAGGGTTCCGTAGCCAAATGGCAAGAAATGGAACCCCTATATCGTCATGTCTGTCTGTCCATTCGTATGTCACAGCCACTGTTCTCTGAAACTATAAGACCCATGCTATTGAAAATTGGTAAGTAGATGTATTCTGTGAACGGAATTAAGACTTCTACATAAAATTAGGAAAAGCAGTAAGTTTTAGGGGTCTCTATACCTACTCAAAAGAACTGAAAGTCATTTTGATTTTTTCAAACCCATACGATAAAGCGCAAGAGACACTTCCAAAGTGGAAAAAATGTGTCTGTCCCCCCCCCCCCCCCCCTCTAAATTCTAAACTAAGAGAATGATAAATCGAAAAAAAAATGTAGGTAGGTACATTGCCATAAAAACTTCTAAACGAAAATTGGTTTGAACGAGATCTAGTTAGTAGTTTTTTTTGAAACGTCATAATAAACCGCGATTTTCGCTTAGATAATTACTACCACAGCAAAAGTGTTAAAACATTAATCAAAGTTTCAACGAACTACAAGAACTTATATATTTTGGTACTTGCTGCTACGGAACCCTACATGGGCGAGTCCGACTCGCACTTGGCCGGTTTTTTATTATAAAATCACTCTTTGATGTCTAGAAAAATAGAAAGAAAGAAAAATGCGTCTGCCTACCCCTTTGGGGATAATAGGCGTGATCATATTATGTATGTATTTTTATGACTAACATGTTTCCTTGGCCTAATTGGCGATCTATTAAAAATATACCAATTAATTTCTCCGCTTACATCATACAATAAAATACACAGAGGAACGGCACTACGTCAGCTCAATCGCAGCGATATCGCGCGACTGGCGCTCCCCGCTCGTGCACCGCTGCCCGCCCCGCCGTCGCCCCGCTGACATGCAGTTCACTTCTATGGGACTACATACGTTACACCGCCCCGCTCCCGCCCCGCCCTCGGCTGAGATGCAGTTTTAGGCCTAAGAGATCCAAGAAACTTCTTAATTCAGATGTTATGATCGCGGAGCCCACAGAAACCACCAGTAGTTTTTGCGTCCTTCGCAGTCAAATCAGTATTACGCCAAAAATCCGCCATTCAGATATTCTAGTAATTTTATAATACCTGTGTAACTTACACAATCACGACGAATCAAATGACACCTCGTATTCCAAAATCCGTCAAGCCGGTCAGGCTGTAGACAGAGCGTCCAAGAAAAATTCTCAAGGTTTACATTTTAGCGCCAAAAGTCTGCTATCTAGATTTTTTAGAAATATTTATGTACCTGGTGTCACTCACACAAACACGACGAATCAAATGACACCTCGCATGTCAAAATCCGTCAAGCCGTTCAGGCTGAGGACGTGACAAAGAAATGGATATATATTGGAATAATGGACATACATTCATACATACATAGGTACATACCTACATAGTCTCGAAAATGGTGAGGTGGCTCCTTAATTCATACGGACACTACTAAAACTACTATACTGGCAAAGGGTAGTGTGTAAAAGTAGGTACAATTACCCTTAGCACTATCAGTAGGGTTACGGGATATTTTACTGTCCTATGACTCAAGTGGTAGTGCCAAGCAGCAGCGCCACTGGCGTTGCAAACGTTCATTATGCGACGTTTCGACAGGGTTACACCTATCGTGGTCGCCTCGGGACCACGATATGTGTAACCCTGTCGAAACGTCTCGTATGGTCCCGAGGCGACCACGATAGGTGTAAGCCGTCGTTTGTAGTCTTCTGCAGATGTGGCCGCCCGCTGGCACTTTACAGTACTGTTTTTATATGTACTTATAGATATAATTCTGACTAAATAAATCAAAATACGTATTTACTTTGAGCGAAATAAATCTATATTTTTGTAAAAATAGATACCTAATGTCTTTGTTAATTGGTTTACTGAGCATTCTCTGCTTTTGCTAAGGAATTGATATCTTAACTTCTTTCTTTCTCGTATTTCTGGATTGTGTAGGTCTTCAGACTTTTGAGGCTGAGGCAACCCGTGCTAATACAATTTCTCCTATTGTGACCAGACATTTACTGTAGATTTCATCTGCTAAATGTTCATCTATAACGCCTCTGATCGTCTGTATTATCCCTGTATAAGTGTGTATAATAATAAGATAGTAAGCGAAGATAGTAATAAATACTCTGTATTATTCGAATAAACCGTGTACACCTTACCTAGAACTGTTTTTTCATGATTCCTAGCCAGCCATGTACAGGTTTTCATTCTCACAAATGTATTTTTGACATACAAAATATGAAGGCAATTCCGCTTGTTGAAGGGCAAAAATCAATAAAATATGCAATTTTAATAAAATTATTACTTATTAGATTATTTTGACATTAATCAAAAATTGCGATCAACTTTTTTAAATCAAATTGAGCTGTCAAACATGTCAATGTGTGAAAAAAAAAAGTACCGACTACGGAGTATTTATATGAACTATGAGGCAAATCACCCCTAAAATATTTTTCAACCCCATTTTAACCATGTTAAAAGATAAATTTCAATAAAATACAAAACACGTCTCCCATTAATTCAGTTAAAGATGTTTCATGCCAAATTTGAAGAAGATCGAACCAAGGAATCACGTTGTCCCATACAAACTTTGCAACCCTTGTTCACCCCATTAGGAGCAGAATTTTCAAAAATCCCTTCTTATTGCTCGCCTACGTCACATAAGGAGCATTTGTGCAAAATTTCATGGTTCTAGACTCAGCGGTTTAGGCTGTGCGTTGATCGTCAGTCAGTTCTTGTTTTTATATATATAGATTACATACAGATCGGCAACTCCCTGCCTCCCACCTGAGTAAGCTTCCCCATCCCCCCACCAAAACTCAGGTGTCGATTCCCGTGTCAGTACTTGAGAGAGTTGCATTACGTATTACTACTTACGTACTTTGTGCCATTGCTTTGGTTTAATTTGTGCTTAGCCGAGGGTAGATTTGAAAAAAAAAAGTACTTACATACATGAGATTGTGTTCTGTTCCTTATTATTTTGTTTCCATAGCTAGTGACCCTAGAATACTCACACACACATTGAAGCTTGATTTAAGCATTCGCATTACGTCTATATTAGTGTGGGTGAAAACGAACATTTTTGTATGGAGTTTCCACCCTGTGGTAATAGCTAATATGTCCCAACAATAATATATCTTCATCTGAATAATCCTCGATACCGCTTGGGAGCTATAGTGACGTGACAAATAGAGCTTACACACGCGCGTGCGTAGGCATCACGAAAATTTATAACATTCCGCAGAAATGCAATTATTTGTAGAATTTGATTCTGTGAAGCTGGGAAAGCAACTTAAGAAATCCCCAAAAGAAAAAGAGTAAGTATGTAATATTGACTGCCTCTCTGGCGCAGTCGGTAGTGTAACCGCCTGCTGCGCTGGAGGTCCTGGATTCGATTCCTGGGTCGGTCCAAATATTTGTGTGATCCAGTAATGTTTGTTTCGGATTTGGGTGTTTTCTATGTATAATATGCATGTATTTATAAATATATAAGTATGTCTATCAGTCGTCTAGATCCCATAGCACAAGCTTATATAACTACCTTCTATCATCGCACCGCTCGCCATACACAGGGATTTCATCCTCACTCCCTACGTCCGGAGCGTTTGAGCACGGTTAGATCCGGTAGGGGTTTTCTTCCGCGCACGCTTAGGTTGTGGAATGATCTTCCTGCCTCGGTTTTCCCAAACGCCTACAGTATGGGGTTCTTCAAAAGGGGTCTAAGAAGGTTTTTACAGGGTCGGCAGCGCGAGTGTGGCGCCTCTGGTGTTACAAACGTTCATAGGCTGCGGTGACCACCGGTCCTTCTGGTGGGCCGTGTGCTTGTCTGCCACCTTAGTGGTATAAAAAAAAAAAAAAAAATATAAGCTTTTATGGAGCTAGATGATGTTGTGTGAGATTGTCCACAAATATTTATTAAATAAATTTTTATGCCATTGAATGAAACTAAATCTATGACCCTACGAATTTTAAAAAGTATTTTATGGGCTCTGGGTTTTGCTATCATCCAGAATAACATGTAAATATTTTTCTTCTATATTAGATGTGCTAGATACTTTGTGAACGTCATCCGTATTCTAGTGCCGTGTGTCCTATTTCTGAAACTTGGTAACTTAAGCCTCAACGAAGCGGACGACGAAACACACAGAACTTTGTAACTTATTTATATTTATAGAAGGCAGCTACAAAATGTTACTGTAGACACGGTTTTTCAACATTTACTCGTAGGTGATCACCCAACTGAGAAAGTAGTAGCAGTGAAGTCGTTTGTGGTCTCCATACTAGAGAATATTTATCCTTCCACTTTTCTAGTCACTCAAATTTAAAATGCTGATTCCGATATCTGTATCGAAGAATCCACAACCTTGAGCCAACTATCACTTACTTATCTCTGCATCACCATAAGATCGAAAAAAAGACAAGGCCGCAACAATAAGTATATCTTTGTAGGATTAACTCATTTTTAGGGTTCCGAAGCCAAATGGCAAAAACGGAACCCTTATAGATTCGTCATGTCTGTCTGTCTGTCCGTCCATATGTCACAGCCACTTTTCTCCGAAACAATAAGGCCTATGCTATTGAAACTTGGCAAGTAGATGTATTCTGTGAACCGCATTAAGATTTTTATATAAAACTAGAAAAATATGTTCATTGCAATAAAAACTACCAACGAAAATTGGTTTCAACTAGATCGAGTCGGTAGTTTTTTTTAAAACGTCATAAACCGCAATTTTCGCCTAGAAAAATCGCTTCCACTGTGAACTTTTATATTATGTTACTTGCTGCCACGGAACCCTTCATGGGCGAGCCCGACTCGCACTTGGCCGGTTTTAATTTAGGTAGATATTATACATAAAGAACAATTTTAAAGATTAAAACTACTTCACACATATATTTAATTCGCGTTTATGGGGTCATAATTATCGTATCTCATGAGGAGAAATGATGACCTACCATTGAATACATAATTGTTCAACAGTGAGACTTGTGAAGATAAACAAAGTATAGATCCCGGTCGTAGGCAGCGGTAGTTCATCGTGTGGTTTTAGTCGGTAAGAGTCCGACATAGCATCCATGAGGGATTTCCACACGTAAAAAGTATGAAGAAGCGCAAAGAACTATTTTTCTTCTTACCAATTAGGTACTTTTTTTTTATCGTGAGGGAAAATCCATCATGAATGCCATGCTGGACTTCTACCGACTAAAAAACCTCCCGTAACGCCCAACAGCCTATGGTTGGGAGCCCCGGGTAAGCCCTCGGAAGGATGTCCCAGGACCAATTAGGTACTACTGTCGAATTTCGACTGCCAACGCGTCTCTAGTAAAATAAATAGGCAATCTTTCTGTAACATACTCTTTGTATCCAACTCGTATATCATTGAATACTGCAACAGGTGCCCAACCAATAACAAATTCAATGGCAAAGAGAATTTGCTGATTGTGTAGAGACCTGCCTTATATCTATCTGTGCTGAGGGAATTGCACTCGCCTGTTTCATAACGAAAGATTTGTTCTATGATTAGTTATACTATCTGCGTAAATGAATTATGACGTTTTTCAAAGGAGTGTAGTGTAAAGAGGTTGTCAGAAACATGGCAGTCGTTACCGGCCCCATACACGTACAATATTTTTGACTCAATAATATTGTATCAATATTTATTTCCGTTCGAATATAGTCTGTTCAAACCTCAATATTACCCATACACGGTCAATTAATTGCTATATTGATCAGTATTATAGTACGTGTATGGGGCCAGTTACGCCGGCGCCGGGTTGAAGGCCTTATGGGCAGCTTGAAAAAAAAAATAACAGCCTGTGGTTCATTTCAACACGAAAATTGGTCCACCTGTTACGTGGGACAAAACTACAAGGTGAAATGTGGGTGTATACTTAGCCTCTGCCTACCCTTTCGAGAATAAAGACACGACTCTCTACTTTAGATGACACATTCCATACAGGTCATGCGATTATTTAGGGCTTGTTATATTGCACTTGCCCTGAAGCTTTCTTTAGAACCATGTACACTCGTAACTAGCGTAGCGTGTTATTTACCGTTCTATCTTATGCAGCTTTACAACGTAGCTTATAGCGTAGCACTGTAGCTATAACGTGTAGCCCTGTAGCTCCGTAGCTTTTGCTGCGTAGCTTTCTACCGTAGCCGTATTTAGCGTCAATAGGGTTTCGTACCAAATGGGCAATCGGTAAAGACCGGTATTGCATTCTCTAACCGAGACTATGTCGTCCGTCTGTCTCCAAGATGTACCTACTCGTATCTCAGAAACCATTATAGCCAGATAGCTGAACTTTTCAAATATGTTGTATTTCTGTTGCCGCTGTGAAAAGAACAAATCAGAAAAAATATATTCTAGAGGTCTCTCCATTGACCACGAAAATGTCATTATATTACGATTGTTGTTTTTGTATGAACAAATACAATACAACAAACGTAATATTTTCTGTCAATAAATCAACTACTACTTCCTTATTGTAAGACAATAGGTGACAGAACTGGAAGTCAGTGAAGGTAGCCTGTTTTTCTGTGTATTTGTTCTCCTCTACAAGTCGTATCATAAATACATACATACATATCATCACGCCTGTCTCCCATCGGGGTAAGCAGAGACTATGGCTTTCCACTTGCTACGATCCTGGCATACCACTTTCGCTTCATCTACTTTCATAAGTGATTTCATACATGCTCGTCGGTTAAGGGTACTCTTGACCTGGCCTTTTTCCAACAGGTCTTTGATCTGGTCATCATGTGTACGCCGAGGTCGACCCCTACCAGTTTGCCCATTCATTCTCGCCTTATAAATCTGTTTAGTCAGTCTACTTTCATCCATCCTCTCAAAATGTCCGAACCGAATGTGACGAAGATTGAAAAAGGGATGCTTAGATAGCATCCCTTTTTCAATCTTCGTCACTACATCTTCAGTTATACCACATTGTTTTCTAATCACGCTGTTCCTTTCTTTGTCCATCATAAAAAATTGGTTTATTCATTGATTCAACTTTCAAAGACACCTTAAACACTTCATAGTCCTTCAAGCCAAGACACGAGCCACAGCTATATTATTATAATTATGTAGAACAAGTTAGGTCACGTTATTATACACACTTCGCATAAAAAATACCCTCTCAAATTTGAAGTAACTCAAGGTGCGTTGCGAGCCTACGTGCGGGATGAGGGTTAGGATGCTTTTCCAACAGATATGTGCTATGCTAGGTTGCTATGGATGGGTTAAAATTCACCAATCACATTCGTCATTCGACAACTTGACAATATAAACGGTCAACGTTACACGTGGGCCGCCGAATGAGTTTTTTTTTTTCATATTAAGCTCGCCAAATTGACGTCGCCAACCTGATTAAAGGCAATGTCGCATCTAGCGATTGGGGGCCCTCTCTCACAGTCGCTCCGTATGACTTCTGACGGTGGTCCTCAAATTGACGACCCTGTGATGTGCCTCTTCCTCTTCACGCTCCGCTTGAAAAACCAGGGATTGTATGAGGAGGGAAACACGTGCGCAGGCACGTCGTTCCAAGCTTTTATAGTTCAGACAGAGGAACGATCTTTTGAATCGCTCAGTTCTGGCGAAGATTCTTGACACTGTATAGGAGTGGCACCTCTGCCCAGCACGCGTTGTTCGGGATCGAAAAAGAGAGGGTTGGATTCGGTTGAAGAGCTCTTCAGAACACTCGCCGTGATATATTCGGTAGAATGCAGCTAATGACGCTATGGTCCTTCACTGCACCAACGGCTTGAGATTTTCGGTCACCTCAGGACAATCAATGATTTCATCTGAATAAATATTGGTTGATTTCAAACGCATCTATAACAACGTAGCATAGCACCTCTAGTGTAAAAGCGCCCTTACTCTCGATTTATGTGCGTTATTCGTGAATTTGTTCCTCAACGGGACCCATCTTAGACTTGTTTATACCGCGGTGCAGACCTCTAGAGAGAGGTTCGACTTGTATACACGAACGGAACAAGGGTACGACGAGTTATTGCAACGTGTAATATATATAAGAGGCTGTGGTAGATTTTGGACATTGCGGTTTTGTATGTACGTAAATTCATCCATACTAATATTATAAAGAGGAAAGATTTGATTGTTTGTTTGCATCGGATAGGCTCGGAAACTACTGAACCGATTTGAAAAATTCTTTCACTGTTGGTAAGCTACTCTATCCTCGGTGAACTAAGGCCATATTTTATTCCCGTATTCTCACGGGAACGGGAGCTACGCGGGTGAAACCGTGTGACGTCCGCTAGTTAAAAATAGTGGTTCACTATCCATTTGCATAAAAAAATAACCATCAAATATTACCTAAACCTACTTTCGACACTATATAATATAGGAAATACTGGTATATACTATTAGGCGACTAAGATAAGATAAGATGCCTAAAAACAATGTGCAAATTATAACTATGCATAAATATATTGGACCTAAATATAATTATCCACAGTCATATGCAGCTAAAAATCAATTATGACCAAGTATAATTATGCCAAAAAAAGTATGTCAAATTCATTGTGCCAAAACATTTGAGGAATACGTATATTATGTTTACGAAAGGGATCCCAAAAATAGTTTTACACGTTCGTATCGTTTATCACATAAGCCTAGAATGTAAATAAATCATGTTCATCCGTTTGCATTGGTCCCGGTTGCCAGTAAAATGGCAGTCGTTAAGCGAAGTTGAAGGCCTTTATGGGCGGCTTGAAAAATTTCAGCAGCGGGCAATCACAACCAGCGCCTCTCCATTTCCAGGATGCAGCACTTCTATTAATGTGTGGTTCACAACAATATGCTTCAAAATAAGAACTTGTTTCAATTTTAACATAGTATGCTGTGCGTGTAAAATGATTGAACAATGTATCGATTGATAGTTCAAAGGCGCCTTACTTATGTAGGTATTTATTTTTTCGAGCTATGCATCTGCTATTTTTTCTATGACCTCAGCAGTTGAATGTTAACACTTTTCTAGATATTTTATTTTCGCGCCTTTTCAATTGACGCCAAAAGAAGAGGTTATCAATGTTTTTTCATGTTTTTATGGTAACTCATCACTCCGTCTCTTATGAACCGATTTGGAAAAGGTTTTTAGTATCCTTACAGATTGGTCCTACATTAAAGAACTTAACTATGTTTTCTTGTAAATTAATCGAGTTTACGACGTATTGGGCAGATGATACTACCAATCTTTCCAGACGGGTTGATACAAGGGTTTGTTTTGAGTTTTCCTTCTCATTAAGAAACACAGTCCGGCTTTTTTCAAAATGTAATATTAAAATCCAATTTAGTTTTTTTTTATGTAGAAAGGAGCAATTTCTGTCACTGCCAGGCAAATTTAAATTTAATTACTGAGAAACCTGTTATGGTTGTTGTCAATGTATTGTACATTCAAATACCATTGCCCGCAAAAGAATTACTTATTTTATGAAGGCTGGCCGGAGCCTCACAAGTCACACTTCTCAGTAAGACACAAAATGATAGAAGGACACGCATCCAACTCCTGAACTTCCATTCTTTTTGCACTGCCTTAGGGGTGACATTTTAAATAACCCTTTCTTAAAGGGTGCATACAATAAAAGGGAAGCTTTGCATAAATACTTCAGGTTTCTTGTTTTAAGGGCTGAATCTATACTTCTATACTAATATTATAAAGAGGTAAAGTTTGTGTGTTTGTATATTTGTTAAATTGTAAGGGGTAATCTCGGGATCTACTGAACCGATTTTAAAAATTCTTTCACCAATAGAAAGCTACGTTATTGCGGAGTGTCATAGGCTATATAGCATCACGCTACAACGAATAGGAGCGGAGCAGTAATAGTAAATGTTTCGAAAACGGGGGAAAAGTTATTCCTTTTGAGAGCCGCGGGATACCTCTTTCGTAAACGAAATTGTTCTTAAAAATAATGCGACGGGAATACACGCGACGACAAACCTTTCTCTCTCTCTCTCTCTCACTCACGTAGTATTTAATATTAACGACGAGACGCTACGGGAGTAAACGCAACGTGACGGGAGTAAATGCGACGGGAACAGGTAATACTCTATTATGTGGCGCAAACGAAGTTGCGCGGGTCAGCTAGTGTTGATATAAAATAACCTAAAATTCAAATATTTGTTTCGACTGCTTAACCGAAACAGTAGCATTTATAGTAAATGCTCAATTTATAGTAAAACCACAGGGCAGAATGTAATATACGTTACCAACACTTAAAAATGGCAACAAAAAAGTCAGGCAATTGCCTTAATTTTCATACATGCTACCATAGATAATTTGATAGAAATTCTTTTTTTGAATATAAAAAATATTTGCCGTTTTTGAAAGCCGTGATGTTCGTACATGACGTGTCTATATTATAATACGTCGTTGAATGTAATACCACAAATTAGAGATAGTACAGATGAAAAACTATTGTATGTACTTTTTTTTTCACACTTACTCTCTGCTACACACACTTGCGCACGAAAATTCGGTTGAAGAGCGCCTGACCTCGTGTCTGTGAATGAGTTGTCTATCTGTACTATCTCTAATTTGTGGTAATACTATTATCTTTACTATAACTATATCTATATCTATACGAATCGATGTTGACTGACGATTAACTTGCAATTTTTCTACACCAAAGACCCTCTGTAGTCTATGCCTCCAAAATAATTCCGTAATTAAAATTCCAAAAGATCAGACCGTTATCGAGGCTCGGATCTATGTGGGCTTCAATTTACATTACAGACCCATCGAGTTACCCTACCCTTGAATAGCGATAAAACTGTTTTGAATATGACATTGTTCGTTTAAGCCTACTAAAATTATGAAATTGTGTATCAAGCCTTTTGTTCTACAGTCTGTAATAATAGCGGGCTTTATCAGGCAGTTTTGAATTTCGAATGCTACAGTAATCCCGGATTACTTAAATCGGTCTTTAGCAATCCATGGCGAAGTGAATTTAACAGTCACGTTCGAAATTTGAATTTATTTACGTTTTCGAATTTTGAATTGGATTAGAGTTACGTATGTTCGCATAAAAATGAACCCTCTAGGTACTATACCTATTATTCTATTTAGATTCGATTCCTCAAGACGTTTTACAGTAATTTTTGTAGACTTTTCTATTCGATGTTTAAACTTACCAAAGCAACTGTACCCGGTGATGACATGTGTCAGCCTTTTGTTGTCATTTCAACCCATGTTTTCAACCTATCCTCCATGATGCTACCCTGTGGTAGATTTTTAGCTGGTTATTTCTTCAGCGCGAGTAGGTACCCTTATAGTACAGGATTGACAGTGGAGAAGCCTAGGTAGCTATTCAGGTTCTCAATATCATAGTTCCATTGCTATTGTTTCATAAATATATGTAGGTACCTACTTATATTATGTTACAGTCGGTCTGTCTGACATTCCGTCTGCCGTTAGATAGGCCTTGCCCTTGGAGCGGAGACAAATCGATCAGCCAAACGCTTGCATGTTTACGAAAAAGTATCGCGTGTGACATAAATATCAATGTTTTACTCTTGTATGTATGTACATTTTTCGAGAACTTACATTTTCGTACTTACTCGTATAAATGGTGTTAGAAAATTTTATAGCATATTTTTAGCAAACCTTCCTCTTAAATCTCCTAATTTTTTTTTGGTAGAACAAAGATTTAACTTCATAGTACGTTAGGAAGGCGTTACGTAGGTACTACCCGTTCGCTCTAAGTTTGCCGCTGGCGTAGAGGCGTATACCCGTATTTTTAATTAGACGAAGTAAATTGACAGTAGCCTTTTTTTTTTTTTGATGTGAGGGAAAATCCTCGTAGGATGCTATGCCGGACTCTTACCGACTAAAAACCCTCACATAACGCCCAACAGCCTATGGTTGAGAGCCCCGGGTAAGCCCTCAGGAAGGATGTCCCGTGACTCCCAACAGACCTACGGCCGCCAATGCGGCCTCGCCCAGGGGGAGGTTCGGGTGCAATCCCGCGTCTATGGGGGGTTTCGGGTGTGACCCCGCTTCCAAGGGGGGGCGTGCGTGAGTTGCTCACGTCACGCTGCCGTCATGGGCCTGCTTCTGTAAGGACGGTGTGCGGCCCTCTCACCGTCCTCAGACCCCAATGTCACTTCGTCATAGAAAATAAGCAACATTGTATGAATAAGTGACATTAGTTGCTGTCAATTTACTTCGTCTAATTAAAAATTCGACTTTAGTATGGAGCCGAGCGGCAAACTTAGAGCGAACGAGCAGTAGGTACAGCAGCTGGCAAATACTTACACTTGGTTAATTTAATTACATACAGAGTGTGCAAAGTTGGTAAAGTGTAGGAATACAATTCTGATGTAGTTAATAACTAGAAATAAAACTGGCCAAGTGCGAGTCGGAATCGCGCACAGAGGGTTCCATTTCAAAAAACGTCAAAATCTCCGCTTTTTCTGATTTCATTCATTTTATTTGTTACTATAGCGGCAACAAAAACACATCATCTGTGAAAATTCCAGCTCTATAGCTATCACGGTTCCTGAGATGCAGGCTCGTCACGACCAGACAGACAGACAGACGGAGAGCGAAGTTTTATGAATAGGGTCCCGTTTTTTATCCTTTGGGTACGGAACCCAAAAAAACTAACTAGAAAAAAATTCTTAGACGTATCAAACGACAGAAAAAAAACCTTATTCGTAGTTGACTACAAAACTTCAGATAGCAATGTTTTCTTATAAATTTAAGTAAAGTAAAAAGGTCACAGGTTAAAGTCCCGCACCGAACTTATTGCCCTTCTTTGCTACAAATAAAATTCCAACACAAATTATTCACATAGAAGAAAAATATCGAAACGCAATTAAAAAGTAAACGTCTCAAATGAATTTGTGTGGAATTCTTTCAATGAATAAACGGTAGATTTGTCAGCCAATCAGGATGGAGTTCTTGAGTTGGCGCATGCGCGTGTGTAGGCGTTGGGTCGATATCGTATATGACGTCGCTAGCTTTGACCAATGGCGTCGAGCCGTCGCACATCAATCGATGTGAACAGTTCGGATATATACTTGCATCCTTTTTTTTTGGGGTTCCGTACGCAAAATGTACTTCTCCTGCCCGTTTACTTTAAGTTTGCTGGTCGCCTCCCCTACTACGCTTCTACATCAGTCTCATACGCCAGCGGCAAACTTAGATCGGACGGGTTTTTTTTAACTTGAGGAATAATCCTCATGGATGTTATGCCGGACTCCTACCGACTAAATAACCTCTAGTCACGCCCAACAGCCTACGGTTGGGAGTCCCGGGTAAGCCCTCGGAAGGATGTCACAGAACTCATAACAGACCTATGGCTGCCACTGCGGCCTCGCCTAGGGGGGGTTCGGGTGATATCCCGTGTCTATGTCGTTGTGGGTTTTTCGTGCGTCATTTCGCTTCTTAGGGGGGCGTGCGTGAGTCCCTCACGGCACGCTGTCGTTTAGAGCCTGTTTCTGTAAGGACAGTGAGCAGGTCGGTGAGGGGGCTGCTCATGGTCGTTTTCGGCCATGGTCACTCTTCGTGGTCCCACTGGTGGGACGAAGTAGTGGTACCACTACTAAACAGGGTAAAAACTGAATCCTATTACTGAAGCTCCGCTATCCATCTAACCGTCTGTCTGTCTGTCACCGTGCTGCACCTGTATCAACAATTACATCAGAAATACATTATTAAGTACTTAGCGGATGTCACGCGGTGTCACCCGCGTAGCTCCCGTTCCCGTGGAAATATTGGAATAAAATATAACCTTTGTCACCCGGGGATAGTGTAACTTCCCAACAGTGATAAAATTTTTCAAATCAGCTCAGTAGTTTCGGAGCCTATTCGATGCAAACAAACAAATAATTGTTAATTAAGGGAGGCTTCTATGTCCGGGGACATCCTTTCGAGGGCTTAACCGGAGCTCCCAACCACAGGCTGTTGGGCGTTGCGTGAGGTTTTTTAGTCGGTAAGAGTCCGGCATAACATCCTTTGAGGATTTTCCCTCACGTAAAAAAAAGGGGGCTTCTATAAAATATACGTCATTTATTTGCTGTTTTTTTCGACGGAATCCTCAGTGCGCGAGTTAACTCGTACTTGGCCGGTTTTTCCTTTTACATTAAGGTATACATTTTTAATATCATTTTAATTTGTACTTTGACAACCATTAAAGGCTTGGTCGTTGCCCTCAAGTTACGTAGACGCAAGCGGTTGCTTATTCATTCTTACATGAAAGGTTTTCATGTGTGTATGTAAATATAAACGTTTCTAGTAAGACATCCTTCCGAGGGCTTACCCGGGGCTCCCAGCCATAGGCTATTGGGCGTTACGTGAGGTTTTTTAGTAGGTAGGAGTCCGGTATAGTATCCATGAGGATTTGCTCTCACGTTAAAAAAATGAGGTGTAGTGTTAAAAGTGTATATCAATCAATCAGATCAGCCTATAGATTAGTCCACTGCTGGGGCTTGTACAAAAAAAAACTTTTAAAGATCTATCTATAGGTACCCTACGCGTATCGGTTCGATGAAAAAAGTTTTTGAGTTTCAGTTCTGAGTACGGGGACCCACAAAATTTACTGCTTTTATTTTAGTTTTATGTAAAAATCTTAATGCGGTTTACAGAATACATCTACTTAACAGCATAGGTCTTATAGTTTCGGAGAAAAATGGCTGTGACATACGGACAGACAGACAGACAGACATGACGAACCTAAAAGGATTCCGTTTTTTGCCATTTGGCTACGAACTCTAAAAAAACAAAGCTAGCTTGCTGAGTTCAAGTCTTTCCATCAAGTCTTTTCGAAACTAGTAGGTACAAAACCAATTTCGCATAAAAAGACATCAAAATGGTGACGAAAAGAAGTAAGGGGAGAGAAAACCACCACTCCCCCTCGACATATCAATCTCACAACTGTCAAGGGTTACTCCAACTAATAGTGATGGAGGAGTGAGGAGTCGAACTTCTCAAGGAGCAGTACCTACAGTTTATGTGCAATATTCCGTTTTACAATGTGACATTAAGTTCGACACGTGTTTCCCCGTCACACAAGGCATCTTCAAGACTATTTAGCAGCACACGATTTCGCTACGCTGCACGTAGGAGTATTTTCATGTAAAATCCGGACAAAACTATTTAATGGCTTATTTAATGATAAAACATGGTCATATTATATACTATTATATTTAATGACAGTAAAATGTACAAGACATGTATATTATTATTATTTTTTAAACTCAAAACATTACTTTTGCCTTCAGGGTATTCAATTATTTCAATTAACTCTATTTAATTTTTTTTTACCTTTTCTTTGAGTTTATTTATTTTGAAGTTATGCGTAATATCTAACAAAGCTCTTCTGATGAAAATAACAGTAGATTCTATAAAATCTGAAAATTAAATTGAAAACAACATTCAAGTCAAATATAATATCCATGTTTTACACTGCCATCTTTAAATACTTGAAAACAAAAATGAAGCACATAGGCGCGGCAAAATATTATTGTATTTATTAAAACAAACCCTAGGCAATATATTAATCGTAAAATAAAAGTGCGACAAGGCCCGACAAATAAACAAAAACACGATTTAAAAAAATACATTTTATGAAATTTATTTCACATATTCTGTTTACCTTTCTGATATTTTTTAAATATTAACACGAAACATTAAGTTATTAATTTTTATATTAAAAATAATCTACACACCTTGTACTTCCATATTAGCACTGTTGTTTTTCCATAGTAAATCACACAAAAGTGTAATTTACAACTCAAATACGGTTAAAAATTACGAACGTCGAGAATTAAGTCATGCGGTTAAGATAACGACTGGGTTCCGACTAATTGTACGAGAAGGCACTGCTAGTTACGTTATAAATTTGTGTGCTAGGCGATAGACCGACTAATAAGCTGCAAAAATATGTGAAATTAGTAGACCTTCATTTGATTTTAAAAATTTTACTTTTGACCGGATTTTACACGAAAATACTCCTACGTGCGCTGTAGATACTTTATCTTTTATAGCACGATCATCCTCTGTCATCTCCTCTATCATCTCTGTTCTGTATCTCTTGCCGCTAGCCTATATATCTCTGTTCTTATTGCGTCCCGGAGATGTGAAGTGACTTGACAAGTTTCAGGTGCGAGTAAAGTCATTGATCGTTTATCGCGTATACTTGACGCCACGTTCATACGGTCTAGGATTGACGGGGCGTCAGAGTAGTCAACTCACTTGATCGTCTCGGATTCGTCATTCGTCCGTTACAATGAGAGTAATCCTAAACTATAGTCCGTTCACAGTTATATTACCTCTGACTGACAGCTTGTCGATCATTTCCTGTGTGTTGGCATAGCAGTGAAGTCCCCCTATGAGTGCCAGCCTACGACATTTTACCGATAATAGTGGAGATTATAACATCTAACCGTTAGCACGAAGAGTTTAGTTTTTCATGTCATAATATACTTAACTTTACTAAAACAGTGCTCTTATAACTATGCGATCGGATTTGAGATTTATTTATTTTTTTATGAACATCGGAAAAGAAACATTCACTGCCATCACTAACGGAGGTGAAGTTGCTGCTTCCACAACGTTTCACATCTCAATTAATGGTCACACCCGAAAAAAACGATAGCGTAATAAGAAAGTAAGTTTCGTCTAAAAGTTAGATTACATGGGAGAAACAAAAACTTATTGGAGTAACACAGCAATCAAGATAGGCAGCCTAAGTGCTAGAGGTAATATATCTCTGAACGAACTATATTATTGTGTACTAAGATTGACATATATAGTGTAGAAGGTGGGTTCCGCCTCTCCCTCACCTTCTATATTATCGTACTACGATGCATTTCCGCCATGTAACGCCTTGATTCTATTAGGTACACATAGCAAACATAAGGTACCGCCAGCATTATGGGAATTTCACACAGGTACAAGTGTTTACCTCATGAATCGTAATGTTTTGTATAATGGAGAGCTAAAGGGTGTTCTTTGAACGCCCAGAAAATACGTTCAGCGTCGGAAACATAAAATAAAATTACTTTACTGTCAAATAACGTTGTACCCACGTTTTAGGTAAAATAGCGAGGTTTAGAAATACATTGCTTAAAGGTTTGCTAATATTGGTGAAAGTTCTTATACAATCTTTGAATATTAGAGACCGGTTGATTTTTTCATTATTTAGGTTCAAAAAACTCGTAAACTGCTGATGGGACTTCTTTTGTTATCAAATGCTTATTCTTCGAGGAAGTTTTTGCAAGTATGTTACATATTTAGCTTTTCGGGTAATCTTGCTTACTGGTAAAAAGATTTAAAAAATGAAAGACTTTACGAAATAAATCCGGGCTTAATTTGTAGTCGACCACTGACTTAATGAATAAATATTTCAAAACTTCTATTAAAATACAAAGCAACAGATGTTAAATTACAGTCGGCTGCTGGTGAGCCGAGACGAAACATCTTTTATTTATAAATTCAAGATAAATTTACCGAAACTGACTTGTATTCGGTAAATTGTCTCTGCAATTTCACCAATCTTTTTCTTCCGTTATTGAATAGACTTTTGTATTTTATTTTGTTATTTATTCTACATACATTTCTTGTGTGTGTATATATGACTAAGCTCCTTTTAAATAAATTGGCCTGACGCTGAACGTAGACCTCTCCAAATTTATTTTTCTGTAGTACTATATTGGCTGGATGAGTTGATACAAGATTTTATGCCGTGACTTCGTTCTCTTCACCAGAGCTTCGCCTGTTAGTCAACAGGTACAGCACTTGCAGGTCAGGCTGGCTTGCGTCAAGAAGATCTCGGTAAAATCCCATCGCACATTCCTATTCAGCTCTTTTCTATAGAACTTCAGCACTTTAGCTTTTTTTTTCTGTTGTGGCGAGCATGATTACGTCATAGACTTGATAAATAATAACGAAATGAACTTTTTTGGTAAATATCCTTTCAGAACTCATTACCGACAGAACTGCACAGTTCACACCCTAGTGTGCGATCACTCAGGTAGGTACTCCCGTAAAGGATTTCCCTATGGCATCGACTTAGAGCTTTAACTACATATAACTTTTCGTCATCGTTCTAGAGATAAAAGCTGATGGCGGCCGAAACGGTTTTAAGAATTCGTTTTAGAGTTCCGTACCCTAATACACGCCTTCCACTGCGAGCGAGTCGGACCTATTACGGACTCCGCTATACTCGTAACGATGATTTTCGATACATGTCATGTCCGCTTTGGTGGAAGGACATGTATGAAAATCGTCGTTACGAGTATAGCGGAGTCCGTAATGGGTCCGACTCGCTCGCAATGGAGGGCAGGCATAAAGGTAAAACTCGGTTTCATCCTAATGGGTACGGAACCCAACCCTATTCACGAGACTTCGCTATCCGTCTGTCTGTCTGTCTTTCTTTCTATCTGTCCGTCACAAGGCTGTATCTCAGTATCGGTGATAGCTAGAAAGCTGTTTTTGTTGTAGATGATGTATTTTTGTTGCTGCTGTAAAAACAAATACTAAATCAGAAAAAACGGGAGATTAGGGGCACCCATACTGCAAACGTGAGTTATTTTTTTTACAATTTTTCGGTACAGAACCATGCGTGCGCGTGTCCAACTCGCGCTTTGCTAGTTTTTTTATGTGTAATTTTGTTTCAAGTAAACTGAAGTATAAAAACTTATAGTGGGAATTTCTCAGCTCGTTAACTGTGTGTACATTGAAATCCTTTTAAAAACTTCAAGCTTACTTTTTCGTGAACACACATTTTAGCTCGTCTCGTTGGACGAACGATAAATTACAAAGTTTCTAGACGCTATTGATTTTCAATAGTTGTAAGTTTTATGTAAAATGTTCTGGCGCAAATGTATACCATTTTTAGGGTTTCGTAGCCAAATGGCAAAAACGGAACCCTTATAGATTCGTCATGTCTGTCTGTCTGTCTGTCCGTCCGTGTGTCACAGCCATTTTTCTCCGAAGCTATAAGACCTATGCCATTGAAACTTGGTAAGTAGATGTATTCTGTGAACCGCATTAAGATTTTTACATAAAACTAGAAAAAAAGCAGTAAATTTCGGGGGTCCCAATACTCAGAACTGAAACTGAAAATTTTTTTTTTCGTCAATCCCATACGTGTGAGGTATCTAAAGATAGGTCTTCAAAAATGCTATTGAGGTTATAATATAATTTTTTTCTAAACTCAATAGTTTGCGTAACGCTACGTCCTAGGTAGGCGGTTCGAAGCGAAAGCGATTCTGAAGCGGTGACACGCGAATTCAACGCGACGCGGTGCGACGCGGCGGCTATGTCCTACGTGCACGCGAATCGTCTGATCGTCTCGCACATCCGATCGCCACCGGCCGACGACGCTGACGTTTAGTTGGCACTTTGCGTCAGCCTAATGCAACTGCCATAGATAAAAAAAAATGTATGGAGTTCTAGGTTCTAGGCTTTCAGAGGCTGGTTTCCGCGAATCAACGTCATTTCTGCGCATATTTTGCGCGGGGGTTTTGGTATGGCTATTGCCATCCCAGTTCCTCCAGTAAGTCTAGCAGACTCTTCACGTTGCCGGAGACTTCCTGGAGCGATCTTGGTGTACCGAAGTGTCGAGCGCTGTATCCTTGCCAGTTCCGGGCATTCCATAAGAATGTGACTGGCAGTTCATCCGTCTGCAAAGGGAACTGTCTGTGACACCTAAATTAAAGAGTTGTTTGTTAAGTAGACTGTGACCGTAACCCCCTGGGCGAGGCCGCAGTGGCGGCCGTGGGTCTGTTGAGAGTTCTGGGACATCCTTCCGAGGGCTTCCCCGGGGCTCCCAACCACAGGCTGTTGGGCGTGACGTGAGGTTTTTTAGTCGGTAGGAGTCCGGCATAACATCCATAAGGATTTTCTCTGACGTTAAACATTAAAAAAAAAAGACTGTGACCGTAGCTTTGTTAATTTTGTTTTCGAGATGATTACTCCAGTTTAGTTTGCTGTCAAGAAGTACCCCAAGATACTTGACCTCTTTGGAGAATTATAATTCGGTGCCGTGGAGACGTGGCAGTTTGGATCTTGGATGGATGGATGATTTGTCATGGACGGTTGGAGACAAATATTATTGGAAAATTCATTTCTTAAATATCAAATACTCAAGAAGTATGCACGGCGAAGAAGTGGGACTAATATTGTATACTTAGAAAGGCATAATCGAAGATAATAAATTTACTTCTTTTATCCCATAATATAGGATGTTCTTGGATTGCATTGATTAAAATTTCTATTTCCAACATTATAAAAAACATGGCGGCACCACATCTAGTTCGCGCGCAAATATCAAACCAACTGATCGCGTTCGCTTCATTTCGCGCCGCCCCGCACCGCACCGCACTTGCGTTTGGTCACGTAGGACACTTCCATAGGTTTCAACTGTTTGTTGGTGTCGCGCCGCGCCGCGCCGCTTCGCGTTCGCTTACGTAGGACGCCGCCTAAGAGACACTTCCAAAGTAGAAAAATGGGTGTGTGTGTCCCCCTCTAACTTCTAGATCAAGTTGGTAGTTTTTTTTAATAGGTACGTCATAAACCGCAATTTTCGCCTGTAAAAGTCACTACCACTGCGGACGTGTTAAAACATCAATCAAAGTTACAACGAACTATAAGAACTTTTATATTTTTTTACTTGCTGCTGAGGAAACCTTCATGGGCGAGTCCAACTCGCACTTGGCCGGTTTTTCTTGTTTAAATTTATGAATTATCTGGCGTTTTTTTTATAAATAAATATTCACGGACATTTCACACAACGCTATCTGATCCCAAAGTAAGCTAGGAATAACCTGCTTGTGTTATGGGTATCAGACCACCGATATTAATACTTATATACTTTTTAAATACAAACATATTATAAATAGAAACAACCAGACTCTTGAGACAAACATTTATGGGTAACACGAATAATTGTCTCCGATGGGAATCGAACCCACGACCTCCAGCGCCGCAGGCGGTATCACTACCGACAGCGCCACAGAGGCGTTGGTAGTGGATGACCGTCATAAGCCCTGCAAAGAGTTTCTCCATCGGATTATCTTAAATCTTCTGTATTGCAAATCATGCGTGGTTCTTGCTCCATCTATCTAAAATCCACTGCAGCATGAGTTGAGCATAGTTTCAGTTGGAGACCTTTTAATTTTACTTTTTCTAGCTCTGATTCTTAGCATTAAGCATGGGACACAGCCGAGTGTTAGAATAATGATGATAAAACATGGCCTGGCGGGCGAGCTTATACATTCCCAATCATAATCGTCACAGGTAATTACAGGGCATATTCATCAGTGCCGGCAAACTAACGAAATTGTTTGACATTGAATGATGGCGATGGATGGCCCGATAAGGCACTACCGCGATAATGGGTTGTAATTTGTCAATGTTTTCCCTGTGAAATGAGAGTAAAATGGTTGTTTAGGAGTGTTTTTATTTCTGTCAGTCTATGGTAACTGGTTATTTAAATAACGGTGTATTGTTTGCCTATCGTTTTCTAAACGATTTTGAAATATCACATGAAATTTCTTTATTATCGTTCTACGATAGACTTTCGCTATGTAACGCCTGTCTCCATTAGCTATGACATGTCATGAAATTTAAAAATTAATATTTCAGTTCATTCATTTCTGGTTGCTCTTCTTATTTTTGGGTGAGGTAGCAGAGTATGGGCATTGACAAATTTGACGATCGTAATCAAATAAATACTTATAGCATTTCTCAATCAACCAAACGCCTTGAGACACATCTCTATAAAAAACCTTTTCTCCGTTATGTAAGTACATAATGCGAAAGTAATTATGTCCGCCTATTTCGCCTTCGTGCCTGAAACAAAAAAACGATTCTAAACGAAACTAGAATAAACGAACTTAGATAACTACTGTAAATTGTCAAGGGCATTCCTTAACAATTTACAGTAGTTATCTTGTGTTTTGGCTTGATTGATTTGTATTGATGGAACTTTACACCTAGATTGATAGATCAGACTTCAAAAAAAAGGAAGTTCTCGATTTTTTATGTATGTTCACCGATATTTTCGTCAATTATAGACGAATTTCAAATTTGTTTTTTGTTGAATAGAGTTCACTTCTGAGGTACTCCTATTTTCACCAGGTCAGGATCTGATGATGAGATCCAGGACAAATCGAGGGCAACCACAGGAAATTGTAGGGACAGCTAGTGCGTTTGCTAACTTTTTAATTCAGTGTTTTAATGTACTACAATTTAATGAAGGTCTGGAGTCGATCTGATGATGGAACCGAAAGACAGTCGAGGGGATTCCTTAACGATTTACAGTAGTTATCTTGTGTTTTTCGGGCTTGATTGATTTGCATTGATGAGAACTTTCACCTAGATAGATATATTTTTCATCACAAAACATAAAACACGAACATCCCATCACCAAAATGGGACATTACCCCATCACTATGACACCCCAAAAACTAAAATTGTCCCAACAACCTGATCCCGCTGAGTTCAATACCAATGTTAATTGGCCCGCGACCTCTACAAACGCGTCTTTATAAGTGGATTTTCAGGTTTAAAAAAAGTTTTTCTGTATTGAACCTCTGCTGCATCATCCCAAAAATATGAGTAGCACAGAATATTAAACACAAACAACCAATCACCAAAATAGGACATTACCTTACCATATCACACCCCACAAACAAAAACTGTCCCAACAACCTGACCCCGCTAAGTTCAATACCATAGTTAATCGGCCTTCGGCCTCTACAAACACTGCGACGACAAAGTAAGGTTAGCAACAGAGGTCATTCGACGTGAAATGGAGGGATAAAGCAACTAATGCTCTGTGACACGCTAAGAGCTTGCTGACAATTGACAAAGTTCATTAATCAGGATAACGACTTATGAAAACAGGGTCGACTGAAGCGTCTTAAATTTTAACTTAATTTATAATGACACATTTACAGAGATTTCGTTTGTAATTTAGAGTTCCGTACCCAAGGGTAAAAACGGGACCTTATTCATGAGACTTCGCTGTCCGTATGTCTGTCTGTATCACGAGGACGTATCTCAGAAACCGCGCTATCCAGAGAGCTGAAATTTTCACAGATGTTGTATTTCTGTTGCCGATTTAACAATAAATACTAAAATCAGAAAAATAATAATTATTAAGGGGGGGGGGGGGCTCCCATACAAAGGAGAGTTTTTTTCCAGTTTTTTGTACGGATTCCTCACCGTGCGCGTGTCCAAAGCGCACTTGGCCGGGTTTTACCCTTTGTTTTATTTGTGGCATCACTGCACGGCGAAAATCAAGACTACTTCGATACGGAATACTACATCGCGCTATAGAAATTTTTGAGATGAAGAAAGATATACACAACAATCCAACATCAACCGTTGACCGCGTGGTTCTCTTGCCTGGTCGAAGGGAGGTTTCACCAGTTGCTTGACAGCAAACAGCACTACGCATTACATTTCATTTTAAGTAGTTGATATCGTCCAGCATGCCCTTCAGTATCCTGTATTTTACATTTCCAAGTAGCGCTTGACACTGCATCAGGCACATGCTGAACCTGGTCCTTTTCGGATCACGTGTGGAGGTACACATTAATTTAATGCATGTTTTTTTTAAACCTATGATTTAATTTTATTCCTATATTGTTAGTGTGCCCCATTATGTTACCGAATAAATAATTTTCTTTTAAGTACATAAATATATCGCACATCCATATCTAAAGAGCTGCAACTCAAAAATCGCATTTTTTGAGATAAGCACACCTCCGCATTCTTTATCCGAATATCTATCCACCAATAAAACAGACTTAAAAATAAGTCCACTACTCGCTGCTAGATAGCACCAAGTGTCCCTTTAGTTACACGAGGGAGCCCCGCTCCCTTCCGCCAAAACAGAGACATCGCTAGTTGCGGCCTAAACTACAAGCGAATTACACGGGTCCATCGTAAACAAAACGGAATTATTTTGAGTTCTATCTGTACCGTTGAAATTTCAAGCACTATTTATTTTGAGTTGCCGACTTTTAGACGACTTTTAGACGTTTAGTTGCTCAGTAAGTAACTACGCATCTTGAGTTAAACCCATATAGCTGGCAGGGTAAGTAAAAGTTTTAAGTTTATTGAGAGTTCTTTCCATACTGTTGCTACATTTTTGAATTTGTAGTTGTGTCCGTTTAGTTGAGTCATATTTTAAAGCGGTATATTTCTTTAAAAAGCCATTTAATTGAAACATTTTTGCTATTGGCGGTTAAAATCTTGTAATCTTATTATAATTTCATTTTTATAACTAGAATTTCTATAGCATTTTACTCAATTACTGCATTTTTTTTAGTTACGTCTCTTTAGTTGGATTTTGCCAAAATAATTTCGCAATATCGCTAATAACATCGAAAATGTTCTTTTGTTGACTCTTTTAATGCGATTTGATGCACAAGACCCTATTAATAAGTAATAAAAACATTTTTTACAGGTTAACAACGAAACGTGGTCAGTTTTAAGTCAATATGATAGAGGAAAGAGATAAAGAAAACTCTTCACCAATGCGCTGGAGGTCGTCTTTAAGACGCTGGACTGGAAAGCATGGGCATCTCGCACCTTCGATTTGCCGGCGACACCGTCATAGTGGCGGAGACGCTGGAACAGTTTAGTGGAATGTTGCCCAGCCTAAACGTTGCGTGTCGACGTGTTGGTCTCGGCATGAACTTGGAGAAAACCAAGGCCATGTTTAATGAGCACGTCACGCCGCGCCGGGACCAATCTACGTCGAAGGATCGAGGCTTGAGGTTGTCCAGGAGTATACATATCTTGGGCACGTTATCACGTTAGACAAGGGCAATCTGGACAAGAAAATCGCTAGAAAGATCCGTTTGGGTTGAGCAGCGTTTTTTCAATGCGCCTATAGCACAGTGCGTGAAGACGAAAGTCTACAAACAACCAGTGCGTCCTACCAGCTATGACATACGATGCCGAGACGTGGACACTTACGGTGGGGCTAGTTTATGCCCTTAAAAGTTGCACAGCGAGCTATGGAACGAGCCATACTTGAAATATCTCTGAGGGATAAACTCCGAAGGTTTTTCGGCGGAGAGCCGGAGTGGTCGAAATAGCTCGCAGAATAAGCACATTAAAGTGGCATTGGGCTGGCCACATCTGTAGAAGAACCAACGACCGAATGGAGCAAACGGGTTCTAGTGTGAAAACCGCGACTCGGTAAATGTAGGGTAGGACGTCCACCCCCTAGATAGACTAATGACCTGGTAAAGATTGCAGGCTGGTACTGGATGCGAAAGGCTCAAGACCGGGTACTGTGGCGTGATCTGGGAGAGGCCTATGTCCAGCAGTGGACTACTATAGGCTGCTTGATTGATGATTTTTAGTAAATTTTTTAGATATCTACTTACAGTTTATTCTTAAATGCAAATAATTTTTATGTGCATATAAAATTGTTTTCCACAAAAAGGAAGTTTTTTTTTTTTTTATTTATAAGAAAAATATGTTTGTTGCTATATATTTTATAATTAAAAGGTACAAAAGTGACTTTCATTAGTTGTTTTAACCACTATCAATAATATATTTACACTTACTAAAGTTAACTAATCTTTTCTTCCTCATTGATCATCCAATATACTCCTATTGCTGACCTCAGATCACTCTATTAAATTGGACTAATTAAAAATAACACATAATGCTATTACGTTTTGAGTTTATAGTGTTTCGTCAAAAGAGAGTTAAGTACAAATTCAATTCACTTATATAGACTCAACTCAAAATAATATGACAAAACACACCTACCTTGTCAAGCAATAGGGCAATTACTCGAAAATTCCAATTTTAAGCCCCAAAACATGATTAAAATGAAAGAATCGTACAATTTTATTCAATCTTGCTGCGCACAGAAAACATAATTCTATACAGAACACTTCTACAGTGCATAGGGGTCGAGCAATCAGTTTTTTGCATTTTCCCAAAAAAGTGCTTTTTTGAGTTATGCTCTCTTTAGATCTAGGTGTGCGATATCTTTGTTACCAAGTGTAGCAAGAAATGGAGAAATGTCTACAGCGTTAATAAAACAATAATGGGCGAATTGTCCTCGATCCCGCACAATGCTCTCCCATTTTCTTTAATTGATACAAAAAGCTTTGCGTAAACACTTTTGTTCTAGGAATGTTACAGAATTGTTAAAGTAATTAATTTACGAGGCAACTGGCTAAGGTCATCAACAGCCTTGTGAGGTTTTGCCATACCTAATTTCCCGTAAGTTCTTTTCGTTCACGAGATAAAAAGCAGCCTATGTCCTTTCCTAAGCTCTATTTTCTTCAGTACATATTTTTACCAGAATCGTTTTAGTGTTTCAGGCACGAAGGCGAAATAGGCGGACATAATTACTTTCGCATTATGTACTTACATAACGGAGAAAAGGTTTTTCATAGAGATGTGTCTCAAGGCGTTTGGTTGATTGAGAAATGCTATAAGTATTTATTTGATTACGATCGTCAAATTTGTCAATGCCCATACTCTGCTACCTCACCCAAAAATAAGAAGAGCAACCAGAAATGAATGAACTGAAATATTAATTTTTAAATTTCATGACATGTCATAGCTAATGGAGACAGGCGTTACATAGCGAAAGTCTATCGTAGAACGATAATAAAGAAATTTCATGTGATATTTCAAAATCGTTTAGAAAACGATAGGCAAACAATACACCGTTATTTAAATAACCAGTTACCATAGACTGACAGAAATAAAAACACTCCTAAACAACCATTTTACTCTCATTTCACAGGGAAAACATTGACAAATTACAACCCATTATCGCGGTAGTGCCTTATCGGGCCATCCATCGCCATCATTCAATGTCAAACAATTTCGTTAGTTTGCCGGCACTGATGAATATGCCCTGTAATTACCTGTGACGATTATGATTGGGAATGTATAAGCTCGCCCGCCAGGCCATGTTTTATCATCATTATTCTAACACTCGGCTGTGTCCCATGCTTAATGCTAAGAATCAGAGCTAGAAAAAGTAAAATTAAAAGGTCTCCAACTGAAACTATGCTCAACTCATGCTGCAGTGGATTTTAGATAGATGGAGCAAGAACCACGCATGATTTGCAATACAGAAGATTTAAGATAATCCGATGGAGAAACTCTTTGCAGGGCTTATGACGGTCATCCACTACCAACGCCTCTGTGGCGCTGTCGGTAGTGATACCGCCTGCGGCGCTGGAGGTCGTGGGTTCGATTCCCATCGGAGACAATTATTCGTGTTACCCATAAATGTTTGTCTCAAGAGTCTGGTTGTTTCTATTTATAATATGTTTGTATTTAAAAAGTATATAAGTATTAATATCGGTGGTCTGATACCCATAACACAAGCAGGTTATTCCTAGCTTACTTTGGGATCAGATAGCGTTGTGTGAAATGTCCGTGAATATTTATTTATAAAAAAAACGCCAGATAATTCATAAATTTAAACAAGAAAAACCGGCCAAGTGCGAGTTGGACTCGCCCATGAAGGTTTCCTCAGCAGCAAGTAAAAAAATATAAAAGTTCTTATAGTTCGTTGTAACTTTGATTGATGTTTTAACACGTCCGCAGTGGTAGTGACTTTTACAGGCGAAAATTGCGGTTTATGACGTACCTATTAAAAAAAACTACCAACTTGATCTAGAAGTTAGAGGGGGACACACACACCCATTTTTCTACTTTGGAAGTGTCTCTTAGGCGGCGTCCTACGTAAGCGAACGCGAAGCGGCGCGGCGCGGCGCGACACCAACAAACAGTTGAAACCTATGGAAGTGTCCTACGTGACCAAACGCAAGTGCGGTGCGGTGCGGGGCGGCGCGAAATGAAGCGAACGCGATCAGTTGGTTTGATATTTGCGCGCGAACTAGATGTGGTGCCGCCATGTTTTTTATAATGTTGGAAATAGAAATTTTAATCAATGCAATCCAAGAACATCCTATATTATGGGATAAAAGAAGTAAATTTATTGTCTTCGATTATGCCTTTCTAAGTATACAATATTAGTCCCACTTCTTCGCCGTGCATACTTCTTGAGTATTTGATAAACACAAGATAACTACTGTAAATTGTTAAGGAATGCCCTTGACTGTCTTTCGGCTTCACTAAAGTGTATAACATTAAAGCACTTAATTAAAAAGTTTAAAAGTACACTAGTTGTCCCTACAATTTTTGGTGGTTGCCCTCGTTTTCTCCTGTAGGTATCCCATCATCAGATCCTGACCTGGTGAAAATGGGACCACCTCAGAAGTACACCCTGTTCAGCAAAACAAAAAAAAATGAAATCCGTCTATAATTGACGGAAATATTGCTTAACATACATAAAAAAACATACAGACGAATTGAGAACCTCCTCCTTTTTTTTGAAGTCGGTTAAAAAGTTAAGAAACGCTCTAGTTGTCCCTACAACTTCCTGTGGTTGCCCTCGATTTCTCCTGAATCCCATCATCAGATCCTGTCCTGGTGAAATTGGGACCACCTCAGAAGTTAACCCTATTCAACAAAAAAAGAAATTTTGAAATCCGTCTATAATTGACGGAAATATCGCTTAACGCACATAAAAAAAAAATTACAGACGAATTGAGAACCTTTCTTTGAAGTCGGTTAAAAACGTGATGCGTTTGTATTGTATTTCACTTAACGGGAAGGGAAAGTACTGTTCTTGTTAGCTAATCACCGAACCTGGAGTCATCCTTTCGAGGGCTTAGCCGGGGCTCCCAATCGTAGGCAGTTGGTTGAGAACATTTTTAGGCGGTAAGAGTCCGGCATGTCATCCAAGACGGATTTTGCTCACGTTTAAAAGTAAAGGTGCTGACAGACTTGAACATTCACTTGTAACAGAACATAGAGCATTCGTCGTTTTTATATTTTGTCGAACAGAACAACGAGTCGAGCTAAGCATAGAACCAAATATTGCTACGAACATGATGAGAATTCTAGCGAACGCTCTATTCGATGCTCGAAGATGTCAGACTTCACGGTCGCGTGTGCTGCATTTATACTCATTAAATATGTAGAATTCTTGCTAGAATGCTCGCCAGAACGCTCGATAGAATGCTCGCTTAAAGGTTCTCGTATTTTTCTGTAAGGTAACATTCGCAAGAATACTCATTACAAGTGAATGCTCAAGTCTATCAGCACCTAAAAGCTAACCATCGAGACGTTAATTTCGAAATAAACGCTCTAGATGTCATTTGAAAGAAAGCAAAACTGAAAATTCAAATACAATTTTGCCTTTGCTTGAGGTTCACCATTTTAAAAGTACTATGCGATGTTTCTTTATATCTTACTAGCTGTTCCTAGCGGCTTCGACCGCGTAGATGTCGTTATCGCGTAAAATCATATCCCTCCGTTTGCGCAGTCGGTTAAAAAGTAGCCTATGTCCTTCCCAGAGCCTCAAACTATCTCTATACCAAATTTCATCTCAATTGCTCCAGCCGTTTAAGCGTGAAAGCGTAACAGACAGACAGTGTTATTTTCGCATTTAAAATATTAGTAGGGATTAGAAGTATAAAATGTTGTTCAAAGATTCCTTTACACACATACAGGCCAAGCTAATATAAGCACAAAAAGCTAGATATATTCTGAACTTATTTAAGGCGAGGGTTAACAAAGTTTGCGAAAAAGAGGTGCAAATAAAGACGTCCTTCTCGGTATCAGTATATGAAAAATGCCAGCCAAAAGTAGATTTGAAATCTACAAGATGTGCTCCAGAAAATGGTTTCATCAGAAATTGTGTATTTATTATAAATAACTAGTAAAACATCATTGAAATAGCCCACAATGTTTCAGAAGAAGCCGTTTTATGACGTCTATTTATTCATTAATGATAATAAAATTTATATCAGAGACTAAAGAAAACATAGACCTCTAAAATGGTTTTCTTCAATTTTGAATTAGTATAAGTTTTAACTAATTATAACTAATAATGTATTCAAAGAATACATCACGTTGCTTGCTTCCCCGCGCTCGCCCGAAAATCTAGTGCGGGGGGAGTCGTGTTGCTAGACGGACGTGTGTCACTCTGGTCTGCAAAATATTCTCGTAAAATGTTATATTTTCATTCATGTACAGAGTAATGCGTGCAACAGAGCCAGAGACCGAGTGACACAATGCATGCTGCATTACATGAGAATATAATGCATTTCAACTTATTTTTCGTATTGTTTTATTAAATTACTTCGAAAGGTAATCATGCTTATATTGTAAGCGGTACTTAATCATTTCAATATAAATAAATGAAGAAATATTTGTGGACATTCGCACACAACTTAAGCTAATATAACCTTGTGCTAAGGGATACTATAATATAAGTATTTTCATCAGTTGTCTACTGATGAAAATACTTATATTATAGTTATTATTAACACACTGCTTTTTTGAGACACTGCTCTCAACCTAAGCTGAAAGAATTGACTCTTTTAGCTTATTACGTCTTGTGGATCGCCACAAGTAGGCACCATCTACCGGCAAATCGGTTAAGGTATAAAAGTGAATAAAGTGAGTGCCCGCCGAGTTTCTTGCTAGTCTATATCTATACATAATAATAAAACTGTTGAGGGTCGAGAGTCTGAATATGGAAGCTATTTAAAAAAAAAGAACGCGTTCTCCAACCGATACCTACTTAAGCCAAAATGAAATTTAAAATTTTCATGTCCGTCTGTATTCCGAATACGTATCACGCCGAAACTACTGATTTGAATGAAAATTGATCCGAGGAAGTTCAGGAGTTAGAGACATCTCAACTTCTCTAAACCTAGAATTCAACCTAGGATTGCTTCACACAAGTTTCAGTGCTGAGGGTTTTGTAGTTCAGGAATTAGAGATATCTCAACTTTCTCAAAACCTATAATTCAAGGGTTCCTTGGAATGTGACGGTAAATCTAAACAGGCGTGTTGGCTGAATCATAAAAGAGCTTAATGATTAAGGCTAATCATTAAGCTCTTCTAAATAATTCTGTCCGCGCCGAGTCGGGGACTGAATTGTTTTAGAATAAACTTAATCTATAAGCTCTTTTATGATAAAGCAAACAGGGCCGTTTCACACGCTGCTTGATGAGTCTGATGAAGAAGTGCCTCTCCTTTTGCAAACCTTATGTGACGTAAACGAAGTTGCGAGGGTCAGCTAGTTTTACAATATGCTTAATCTTTAAATTCGTTTATGATTAAGCAAACAGGGCAATTTCACCCGCCGGTTGATGAGACTGATAAAGAAATACCTCATGTTTCATACACCTTAAGCGTCGTAAACGAAGTTGTGAGAGTCAGCTAGTTACATACATACATATGGTCACACCTTTATCCCCGAAGAGGTAGGCAGAGGCATATTATTATGTCCCCACATTTCACCTTTTTAGAATTTGTCCCACGTAATAGGCGGTGAGCTGTATTGCCGTGTTGAGATAGACAGGCGCAGGTTGTATCTGCCTGCTGTTAAAATTATTCAAGCCACCAAAACGGCCTTCAACTTCGCTTAACGACTGCCATTTTACGGGCAACCAGGACCAACGGCTTAACGTGCCTTCCGAAACACGGAAACGACGCTCAAATAACTGTCACAAAGTGGTCACATGGATGGTCATCCATCCAAGGACTGGCCATAGTGAATGAGCTTACTACAGTGATCGCTTACAGAACACTAAGTCCGCGGTGCTACGAGCGCTTCTTATTTATACATAACTAGCTGACCCTCGCAACTGCGTTTACGTCTATTTTTGTTTGTTTGTAATAATAAAATGAAATGAAATTTTGTTCCAAAAGTAACAAAAATTTTAAGCGAGTGGAAGACCCCCCTTTCTGAATTTGTAATAATTTAAGTACAAAACAATGAATATATCTTATTCTTATATGTCTGTGGAATATATGAACATTCGTCTTTGTGAATTCGTCACATTTAAGTTTTACGTAATGATCAATCACATTTTTTGCAGTGTATTTTACTACACTTAAAAACAAAGGAAAATTGAAATACAAACGTTCCTTTGTTTTCAATTTACTTTTCGCCTCTCTCTATAAAATAGAGTGCAGAGGGGCTTAGGGCGAGACTTTGTCTGTGACTCTGTTGCATTAAACTACGTCACTAGGTCACGTGGATCATCTGTTCAAAGTTTGAATTAAAACAAAAATGACAACGTCAATCGGATTGAACTCTCACAATAAACGTTTTAAAGAGGGGCAGTCGAGTGAGACCGTCTCAAAGCTTTTTGTTTATTTGGTGAAGCGAGGAACGCATTTCCGCTACTATGTTTCTTCTTCTTCCGTGGTTCTTTTACTCTGATGTCTCTGTAGTTGCGCTACTCTATGTTAGCGAGTCATGTCGCCCATTTGCTCAAGGTCGTTAGCCCTGGGTATGGCCTTAAGTTATTTATTACTTTTATTCAGTCGTAAAAGCTTTAGATGCGTCTTGCAAAACTTTAAATTTATAAAGAAGAGATATATTGTGAAGCTTTAGAAAATTCTTAAAAGTGCCAATATTTTAGCTTGATTTATTTATCAGTGGTATATTTGCGCTTATATTTCTATTTTTTCATTCTTCATCTGCGCCTTAGTAAGTATAGCTAGTTTCTTACAATTTTCACAATACTGGTCTGTACAGCTGAGTATGTGTGTAAAAGGGAATATGTAGCAGTTTATACTCTTTGTGTGGCTGCTCAGCCAATGAGTTCTGTGCCATATATTTAAGTGCATAAAATAATAATTCTTTTTTTTTGACTTGTTTCAGGTAAGAAAAAGAAGTATTCAGAAGAACAACTCTTTCCTGTACTTCTCACATTGCACAGAAGTATACAAAATTAGTTAATAGTATTCTTTGCTATTATTTAAAAATAATTTCAGGTATGAATCATTGGTCCTGGAACATCCTTCCGAGGACTTACCCGGGGCTGCCAGCCGTAGGAATTGGTAGGACACTGTGGTCCTTCCGAACACAACCCTGTGATGTGAATTTAGTTGGTCAAGAGTCTTGCATAGCATCCATGAGCGATTTCCACACATAAAAAAAAGTTTTGGTGTTATTTCTCTGATATAGAAAATGGTTACAATTCCTTATAGTATTGCGTGTGCAAACTCCCATAGGTATACGCATTTAAGTAGTAAAGGTAAAAAGGATCGATCTTCGTAAGAATGACTGCGTGACGCAAAACTAATGGCTGGGGATTACGAGGGCCAGCCGCTCTCCTTTTGAGAAGTGGTTGTGGAAAACATGCAATTTGGTAAGCACTTTTTCGCTGCTTCCCGGCTGTAAGTAGCCAGGGAACCTGGTGTACCCTCTAAAAGAAATGCCAGTTACCCTGAGCAGCCCTGGCTGCCAAGCTTCAGCAACTCCTCGCCACTTTTCGATGGAACCTTCAGTTTTAGGGCTTCATTGACGAGACGAGCGACAGAGCGTGCTTACGAGATTGTAGATCTTTCTGTTCTATTTTGTAACCACAAGGCCTCGTAAAAGCGAAGAGTCTTATGAACTCAGTTTGGTCTAATGTAACGAATCGCCCTTTACTGAAAATAGTGATCTGTATCATTGGCTGTTTGAAAACTATTCCTCAAACTGTATAATTAGCGGTATACTTCGAATACCTTGAGTACCTACCAGGAGTGAGGAACCCACAAGGGTCCGTAACCAATCTCACTGCAAGTAGTATTGATCTACTGATTGACCTGTACGTATAGGAGTGAGTTTATAAGGCAGTCGCTTATTCAACTGATGCTTTACACTCAGATAAATAAAAAACAATAAAATAATAGCTGTAATAAGTTCTTATAAACCTTTAGTAGTTGCTATATTTTTCCTTTCGAATGATGTGTCCGTCAGCCCGGCTGATTGATCGGCCGGTCCACTGTAGTGCGATAGAAGATTGATCGCCCTGAGAGGCTTGTACTCCATTAGGTCTCCGTGTTTACAGGATTATTTATATCGATTGAGTTTTATTTATTTTCTAGCTTTCTATTTTGTTAGTTTTGCTGTAGTCGTCTCCCTCAGGAACTTGTTACCAGAATAATGAATGCCCTGTTAGCTATTCGTATAACAAATTTAAGTTAAATTAGTTCTAGACTCTAAGCCGTTGAGTGTGATTGAGTGAAAAACATTTTTACAAACAATACAATATGAGTTAGGCTCTTTGTTCATTGCGGCGCAGCTTCATAGACGCGAATAAGTCACCACTTGGTGTACGTTTGCCTACGCGCATACATTATTATAAAACTCTATCAACTGTCGCGTACTCGTAGCTGCAAGATATGTACTTTATTGCGTGTTATAGAGTGTAAATATCTGCTGGCAAGTGGACTGAAGTAAATGTACATGTGTTTTTAGCATTTTTTTAAACTGTACAAAGTTATCGAAACATTTAAAAAAGCTATGCTTACATTACCCCTCGTGGATAAAGTTCACTACGCGACGCTGCACAAGCTGCAAAGTGTGTTTTTAAGTGAACTGCAGTGGCTACGCTGCAGTGGATGGTGAACTTAAATATTACCCAAAGGGGTTTTGCGTCAGTAACCAGTAAATCTGGGCAGTGGACCTGCTGGGAGAGTGACGTATGATTTTAAAAATGGCACTGAAATAGTGAACAAGTAATTAGTAGTTAATCATCATCTCCGCCATGGATATGGTGATCATATTATTCTGTGAGGGCTTCGATTGAGTTAGGAAAACTCGTTAGTTGTATCAAAATTACTCAAAAGTTATATTGTGAATACAGTTTTAGCCCCTCTCTATAAAATAGATTGCAGAGGGGCTTATGGCGAGACTTGTGTCTGTAGTCTGTGACTCTGTCGCATTAAACTACGTCACTAGGTCACGATAGGATCATCTGTTCAAACGAACTTTCACTTTCACAATAAACGTTTTACAGAGGGGCATTCGGGTGAGACCGTCTCACGGCTTCTTGTTTCGGATAGGCAGTTATATAAATAACCTTTTCCGTACACGTTTGCGTCAGTGACGTAGTGTCACGTTGCTTCTCATGTGTCACGAAGAGTTAATTTACCTTTAAATGGATTTCATTCACCTTACGCAACAGCCCTCCCTTTGACTCTCTTGAAACAATAATGTGGTAGTTAATTAAACGTAGTGATTACGTGTAGTTAATACATACTTAGAAATAACTATGGGCGAGGCCGCGGTGGTAGCCAAACTCTAAAGAGAATCCTGAAACATCCTTACGAAGTGGATATTTCCAGATTTACAGATAGTTTTTATTACACGTAGTAGTTCCAACTAAGTGTAATAAAAACTGGATTCAAAAATGTATGAATTTAATTTAGTTGTGCAACGCAACCTTGCCATTTCTTCCTCCAAAGAGATCAATCTTCTTCAATATTCTTGAATATTCTTGAATATTCTGAGACCCGGCTATAGGGCGAGATGGAACGCCGTAGTGTTCAGTGGCTACCACGGTCTCTGTCCGAGACCGGGAGCACCCACACAATGTCCCAGCTGCCCCCGTGATTGAAATGACGGTGCATTAACGCATTCCCCGCTTCAAAAAAGCCTTGCCATTTCTAAGATAAGTTATCTACACAGAAGCTCAAGTCTATAGGTAACTTAAACTTTGTCGTTTGCATAATTAATAAACTCGTAGGCACGAAGAAGGTGACTTGTTTGGTATCAGTTTACCGGCTACGATGAAACTTGAACTAACTTTGATGAAAATGTTTGTTGCCCAATTACGTTGCTTTGTGAAAATATTTGCTACCCAATTGCGTTGTCTTGTGAAAATATTTGTTTCCAAATTGCTTCATTTCTTCAGCTAATTAGAAAAGATCGGCCATAAAAGGGGTACCTACTTTCTTTCGCAATGGAAAAGTACGTTTATTGTTTTGATTCCTTTGTTTACAAATGTAACAAAGCTATTGTTTTGCGGTTGGTAGGATGGAAATAGAAAAGCTTGGAAATTAAAATGTCACGGGTTAACTTTGACTTTCTTCATCGTTTTCGTTGAAAATTAACATAGGAAACCTAGCATGCGATTTCCTGATGTAAAAGTAGTTTTATTGAAATATTATTAGCTTTCCGTGATGAAAACATGACATGATCCTAACGATAAATGTGATAGCCGTATCAGAAATTGATTTATGGTTTAACATACACATACATAGCCACGTCTTGTTCCTGGAAGGTGTACGCAGAGATATACTAAGCACCCAAATTGCACCATTCTAAATTCTACGTAGCATAGCATTTATTTTCTATAGATGCAGTATTCAGGATGTGAAAGCAGCTTAATCGAGTTATCTTTTTTTAATCGGTTGTCAGTGGTGACATTTCTGCTGTCAGAATGACAGGATGTCATAAGTTCGAGGACGAATCGATTTCGCATTTAAAGGAAGAGGTTTTGTTAAGATTTTTCGTGAAAGACGGGACTTTGACCGAGACCTGCTTTGGGGTAGTTGGAGGTCCTTTGGCTTATGCTCTGAGACTGTGCCGCGAATCAGTTTTTCGCTCAAGCGCGATTATTTGTTGCCTCGCATGGTCTAGCGGGCTGTGATTGGGTTGCTGCATTGCATCTTACTACATTTTACCCAGAAAACTGGTGAGTCACTTCTTCTTTTGCAAAGCGGGTCGATTGTCGTCTGTCGCGCAGCCAAGATCTTAATTTGTCGTTTCTTTCATGACAGGGTTTTTTACTACGGGGAAAAGCGGCCCGTCCGCGGTTAGCAAAAACCACACCCAATGACACGTGGACTACATGAGCGAGGTGTTTTGAGAGGGACCAGCCGCCTCCACGTGGCATTCTCGGGCTGTGCTGTTCTCATCTTAACTCAAGGCCAGTAATTGTCACCCTATTACAGTGTAGTTAGCTGCTTACCCGTGTTACCTGCTCACGCGGCAGTGGTCTATTTAGTAGCATAAGTACCTAAGCACTGACTATACTTCTGTGTACCTGTGATATTTGTGTCTATCAGTGAATAAGCTCTCTGTGTGTCTCTGTGTATCTCTGTGTTATATAAATATATGTGTGTACACCCTACCTGACTGTTTTCGTCAGAGCCCTGGCCTACCCTTGCACGCACACTGGAATCTCTGTAGTAAGGCGCCCTGGGAAAGAGTTCTCTGCATAGCTACCTCGCGCTAGTTGGTGAGTAACACTGATCATCACTGTGTTATAAATTGGCTCCCAACGTAGTGGCAAATCTCTGGGTCTACTCTGCGGTAGCCTCAGTCTAGTGTGTGTGCATAGGTGGTTACCTCTGGCGAAACCATCCTGGTGAATCGTCCGAGACGCTCCAGGACGTTAATTGGTGGTGCTAGCAGCTAAGCACAAAACCTTCCCTTTCGTCTTCTTCCAGCTTCCTACATCTTTGGCTGGAAAAGACACAAAATTCTAAATTCAAAAATTTAAAATAGCTGTGATTTTGGAAAAACTTTTTGATTTTATTTGGCATACCCACTTCTTTTCTTATTGTGTTTCTTTTCTTTGTTATGTTCCTTTTTATGGTGCACACATATATTTATTGTAATATTATATTAGCATAGATTAATATATTACATATATTATTCTATAGCTTCACCTCTGTGTTAACTTAGTGAATTTCACTCTGTGTAATTATAAATTTTTTTTTGAAGGTATGTTGATACCTTGTAATTTTAATTATTAACCTGAACTGTGTTATCAGAAAATTTAGAAACTTTTCTCTCTTAGTATACCCTTAATCTTTGTTAAATTCTAAAAGTCAATTTGAAACATAATTACCTAACTTAGTACACTTTGTTGTAACTCAATTTACATTTTTACTTTGTAATTGATCCCTATCTGTGCCATTTTATCTTTATAATTGTTGTAAGTAAATTTTTACATAATGGCACAGATGAAAAAATATATTAATTATTTAAGAAAGGATGAACTTGCTAACGAGCTGTCCCACATGGGTATTTCAGTGGAACCGGAAACGACAGTGTCTGGCCTTCGGAGTGAGCTAAGAACGGCACACCGACTCGTCCGTCGAGGTAGCATCAAAGCGAGTGCTCCGGTACCCGCTGATGCATCGGCTGAGCTCTCGACCTGCCTTCCGAAGGTCTCCGAGTTGGAGGAGGCTCTTCAGTCAGGTGAGTTTTTGGCCAATAATAATTCTCGTCTTAGGGTGTCTATCAGGGCCAACTACTTATTGAGTAGGTTAGCTCGTTGTGGTCTGGATTGCCCCGACCTGGTGGATATTCGTGGTAGGCTAGTGAAGATCATCGCTAGGGCTGAACCCAGTAGTGATTCTGAATCCGAAGGTTCGGATGATGATGGTGATGATCCTTCGGGTCGTGACCAGGTGGAATATACTTCACCAGTAGTGAGAGAGGACCGCTCGGTGCGAGCTAGTTCAAGTAGGAATAGTTCTACATGTAACATAGTGTATAAAGAACGTCCCCTTAACTTATGTTCATTTAACTTAAAATATGATGGTTCTACTTGTGTACGTGTGTTTTTAGAGAGATTAGAGGAACTTAGATGTGCTCGGGAGGTTACTAAGCCTAGACTCCTTATGGCTTTCTCCGACCTGTTGGATGGACCGGCTTTGTCTTGGTTCCGTACAAACAAAGCTAACTTCATCTCATATGAGGATCTTATTAGTGAGCTTAGAGATACCTTCGATATTCCTGATTATGATTACCGCCTCAGGAACGAGATAAGACAGCGTACACAAGCCCGCTCTGAGTCCTTGGTTAACTATATATGTACAATGCAAGCCATGTTCTCAAGGTTGTCATGTAAGATGCCCAGTGAGGAACAGCTGGACATTCTCATGCACAACATTAGACCTGACTACATGAAGGAACTGGCCTTGCATGATGTCAACTCTGTAGATGACTTGAGACGTTTGGGTAAGCGCTTGGAGCTTGCGCGTACTAGGGCAGACGCTTTCCATGAGCCTGCTCTTGACAAGTTTGAGATTACATCTGACTTACACCAGCTTAAGAACAAAGGTGTACAAAAGCCCGCTAAGCAGGTGTCTGCAGTGGAGACGCCGGTTACCCCCCACGATCGCAAATGCTTTCGTTGCGGCGGGGGCGGTCACACTGCATACAGCTGCACACAGTCAAGGGAGCTGGTGTGTTTCCGGTGTGGTCTCAAAGGAGTCAAGACCCCAGACTGCTCACACTGTACTAGCAAGTCAAAAAACGCGTAGGCCAGGGCCTTATTAGGAACTCTGTGCATCACTCTGTATCTGAGTCTATTTCTGATAAGGTCCTGTTTCCTAAACGGGATAGTGACATTAGACCGTATCTAGTTGTTAAGGTTTTAAATTTAAATGTCTTAGGCCTTCTAGATTCCGGTGCCTCCATCTTCTTGGAACTGGGTTTTGATCTTGTGAGTATCAATCCTACTTTTCGTATTACAACTGCAGACAGCACTCACTTGCAATGTCTGGGTTGTATCTCTTTGCCAATTGAGTACAATTCGGTTATCCGAGTTGTCAAGTTCTATGTTGTCCCAGGTATAACCACTTCCATGATATTTGGAGTGGATTTCTGGCAACAATTTAAGTTGAGTGATAAGTTAATTTTACAAAATATTAGTCTTGATAGCTTTAGTGATAATAATCCTATAGAGTCTGTGTCCCTTAACGGTGGCCTCGAGGATTACAACAACTTGACTGCTAAACAAAGGTGTGTAATCAACGGGGTCATTGAGAAATTTGACTCATTGAACACTGATAAGGTGGGCTTAGGTCGGACCTCACTTGTACATCATGTCATTGACACTGGTGACAGCAAGCCGATAAAGCAGCGTTACTATCCGCTCTCTCCCCTTAAGCAGAAGGCCCTGGAAGCCGAGCTGGACCGAATGCTGGAGATGGGAGTAGTGTCCCCGTCTCAGTCCGCCTGGAACTCTCCAGTGGTCATGGTGGAGAAGGCGAACGGCGACCTCAGATTGTGCTTGGACTCTCGCAAGCTGAACTCTGTGTCAAAGAGTGACGCCTACCCCTTACCCTATATCAATCAAATCTTGGACCACCTTAATAATGCTAAGTATTTAACTTCTGTAGATTTGAGTGCGGCTTACTGGCAGATTCCATTCGACTCACCCCAGTCTGCTGAGAAGACTGCTTTTACGGTTCCCCGGAGAGGATTATTCCAATACAATTCGATGTGCTTCGGTCTTGTCGGAGCCAGTGCCACGATGCAACGCCTCATGGACCGTCTGTTTGGTCCCGAGTTCGACAACAAGGTATTTGCGTTTCAGGATGACATAGTCTGTGTGTCCAGCACCTTTGAGGAGCATGTAGAGCTCTTACATAGAGTCTATCAGCAACTCAAGGATGCTGGCCTAACTATTAACATGAAAAAATCCCATTTTTGTCGGAGTGAACTCAAATACCTGGGGTATTATGTGGACAAACATGGCTTACGGACAGACCCGGGTAAAGTTGAGGTTATCCTCAACTATCCCACCCCTTCTAACCCTAAGGAGGTTAAGAGATTTCTGGGAATGGCCGGCTGGTATCGTCGCTTTGTTAACAACTTCTCGAAGATTAGTAAACCTCTGTGCAAACTCACTTCTACGAACCTTAAGTTCGAATGGACCCCTGAGGCTGAACAGTCCTTTAACCTGCTAAAGTCAGCCTTGGTTTCTGCCCCTATATTAAAAATGCCTAACTTTGAGATGCCCTTCCGCATTCTTAGTGACGCGTCAGCTTACTCAGTTGCTGCTGTACTGACACAAACTCACGATGGTGTTGAGCACCCTATCGCCTACTGTAGCCGTTCTCTCAACAAGAACGAGGTGAACTACAGCACAACTGAGCGAGAACTTCTGGCTGTGATTTTCGCTTTGGAACAATTTCGACAGTACGTCGAAGGCCAAAAGTGTACGGTCGTCACGGATCATTCATCTCTTCTGTGGTTCCATAAACTAAAAAATCCCACGGGTCGTCTAGCACGTTGGAGTATGAGGCTCAGTCAATTCGACTTTGACATAGAGCATCGAAAAGGTAAAGACCACGTTGTACCTGATGCTCTGTCTCGTATCAAGATTGAGTCCCTCGATGCAGTACCCACTAAAGACCCGTGGTATGACCACACCATGAATAGTGTTCGGAAGAACCCGAGGAAGTCACCAAACTTTGACATTCGTGACAACCTTTTATATTAACTAAAAATAAATATTCTTTGACTTCAGACTTTGACTGGAAGCTGGTGGTACCTCAGGAGGATCGCTTGCCCCTGCTCTCTAAGTACCACGATGACACACTTAGTGCCCATGGTGGCGTTTGGAAGACGCATAAAAGGTTAGCCCTAAATTATTACTGGCCCAAGATGTACGAGGACGTCAAAGAATATGTTGGGAATTGCGAAACATGCAAGCAGTACAAACCCGTAAATACGTCGCGTCCCGGCCTAATGGGTAGCCCGAAGCGGGTTTCGAAGCCATTCGAAGCTATCTCTGTCGATCTGCTTGGTCCCTTTCCCACTTCGAGCAATAGAAACGTACACCTGATCGTGGTCTCCGACTACTTTAGCAAATACGTCATGTTGTGCCCTGTTCGGGTTGCCACAGGCGCTGTAGTCGCGAGGTTCATAGAGAAGAGTGTGTTTCTCGTGCACGGAGTCTGCAAGACTATTTACATGGATAATGGCCCTCAGTTTGTGAGTAAGCCATTTAAGGATCTGTTGGCTAAATACAATGTACCTAATATATATTATAACCCTAGGTATCATGCCCAAACTAATCAGGCGGAACGAGCTATTCGTAATGTTGTTCAAGCGATCTCATGCTATGTGAAGTCGCAACACAAGTCTTGGGATCAGTTCTTGGTTGAGATACAGTGTGCTTTAAACACTGCAGTTAACGAAGCAACTCGTTTCACCCCTTACTTTTTGGTACATGGTAGGGAATTTATTGGGGATGGAGTGTTATACAGGCAGACAGATATCGCGTGCCATCCTACTTCAGTCTCTGTAGACGATCCATCAGCCTTCGGTGTCAAGCTGAGAGAAATACAACGCATTTACGACCAGGTGAGGAAACATTTGAACGTTGCCCACCAGCGTAATGAAAAGTATTACAACCTCAGAAAAAGGCATGTAGAGCTGAAAGTGGGACAGATAGTTTACAAACGCACGTTCTACCTGTCCAACAAGGCCAAGAATTTCACTTCTAAGCTAGCCCCTAAGTTCCTTAAATGTGTGGTGACTGCTAAACGATCCCCTTTAGTATATAGGCTGTCAGATCTGGACGGTAAGGATCTTGGGGAGTACCATATCAAGGACATCCTGAAGTATCGGGAGGAGCAGTCTCCAATACCTAACGTAACTACATAGCACTGTTTCTCTAGTTTATTAAACCAGTGCTATGTGATCATTATGTAAGACTATTTTAATCTTTTGTTTGTATTTCTATATGTGTACGTGACTTTAAATTGTCACGTTGTAGTTTCTTCTATGCACCGCACCGAGCGTTTTTCTCTCATTCGCTTCTCGGTACTCTACAATATCCTGAGAGCTTGGGTAGTGTTAGGGTATCGGCAGTGAGTAAAGGGAGCATTCGTTTTCTATGAAGGGCATTAGACTCTAGTTACTTAGCCTAACCGGTACACGAGTCAGTGTCTAGTTAGGTACATAGGAGGATCTTTCTTTGGTATTGTAATGGTCGTAGTCAGCTGGTGTTTGAAGGACCTAGCTGGTTGTCTTTGTTTATTAGTCAGTACTTTTCTGTTTTCTTTATTGTGTATTTCCAGCGTGTCATATCCGCAGGAAATACTATTAAAGGGGGGGTGGTTGTAGCATTTATTTTCTATAGATGCAGTATTCAGGATGTGAAAGCAGCTTAATCGAGTTATCTTTTTTTAATCGGTTGTCAGTGGTGACATTTCTGCTGTCAGAATGACAGGATGTCATAAGTTCGAGGACGAATCGATTTCGCATTTAAAGGAAGAGGTTTTGTTAAGATTTTTCGTGAAAGACGGGACTTTGACCGAGACCTGCTTTGGGGTAGTTGGAGGTCCTTTGGCTTATGCTCTGAGACTGTGCCGCGAATCAGTTTTTCGCTCAAGCGCGATTATTTGTTGCCTCGCATGGTCTAGCGGGCTGTGATTGGGTTGCTGCATTGCATCTTACTACATTTTACCCAGAAAACTGGTGAGTCACTTCTTCTTTTGCAAAGCGGGTCGATTGTCGTCTGTCGCGCAGCCAAGATCTTAATTTGTCGTTTCTTTCATGACAGGGTTTTTTACTACGGGGAAAAGCGGCCCGTCCGCGGTTAGCAAAAACCACACCCAATGACACGTGGACTACATGAGCGAGGTGTTTTGAGAGGGACCAGCCGCCTCCACGTGGCATTCTCGGGCTGTGCTGCTCTCATCTTAACTCAAGGCCAGTAATTGTCACCCTATTACAGTGTAGTTAGCTGCTTACCCGTGTTACCTGCTCACGCGGCAGTGGTCTATTTAGTAGCATAAGTACCTAAGCACTGACTATACTTCTGTGTACCTGTGATATTTGTGTCTATCAGTGAATAAGCTCTCTGTGTGTCTCTGTGTATCTCTGTGTTATATAAATATATGTGTGTACACCCTACCTGACTGTTTTCGTCAGAGCCCTGGCCTACCCTTGCACGCACACTGGAATCTCTGTAGTAAGGCGCCCTGGGAAAGAGTTCTCTGCATAGCTACCTCGCGCTAGTTGGTGAGTAACACTGATCATCACTGTGTTATAATGGGTGTTGGACAGTCTCTTGTCATGTGTAAATGAACGGGAACAAGTTGTGACTTCCTGTTGCTGAAAATTTTCAAGTTGCCTATAGGCTTTCAACTTGACTTAATGACTTTAATGTTTCTGGTAATGGCAACCGGGAACAACGGATCAACGTCACTTCCGAAGCACAGAAACACATGTAAATGGAAATGTCACAAACGATTACCCATCTTAGGATCGATCTTAGCGAAAGATACTTAAAGCAGTGGCACGGCAATAGGCTCGCCACCTATTATGTGGGATAAAAAAATTATAATGTATAATGTAGACGTACCTCTGCCTAACCTGTGGGGATACAGCAGGCTGGGCTAGGCACTAGCAGCAGAGAGCTAGCTACGAATGCTGGTACGAACATTTAGAAACTATCGTACTAGCGCTAAGCGGTGTTATTCTATGCTTTCAACAAAATGTACTTCGATATTTCAAATTGAGAATGCCTTTTTTACGTGTGAAAATCCTCATGGATGCTATGCCGGACTCCCACGGCCTAAAACCACACGTTGTACCTTTCCAACTGCCTACGGCGGAAAGCCGTTAGTAATCCCTTGGAAGGATGTGAATTTAGGTCTAACGCTACTCAATTGTTCAGCCTCATAGTTTATATTCTAGCCCAAACTCCAACCCTTATTGTAATTTATTCGTTGTAATTTACTACATTAATGAAGGCCTCAGAGATGCCTGAATTCAGGATGAACGAGAACTTAGGAGCGTCTTTTTTTTTTTTTTTTTTTTTTAACGTGAGGGAAAATCCTCGTAGGATGCTATGCCGGACTCTTACCGACTAAAAAACCTCACGTTACGCCCAACAGCCTATGGTTGAGAGCCCCGGGTAAGCCCTCAGGAAGGATGTCCCGTGACTCCCAACAGACCCACGGCCGCAAATGCGGCCTCGCCCAGGGTGTGGTTCGGGTGTAATCCCGCGTCCATGGGGGGTTCCGGGTGTGACCCCGCTTCTAAGGGGGGGCGTGCGTGAGTGCTCACGTCACGCTGCCGTCATGGGCCTGCTTCTGTAAGGACGGTGAGCGGCCCTCTCACCGTCCTCAGACCCCCGGTCATGGAGGCCGATAGTCCTCGGCGAAGACACGTCGGCGGCGCCCAGGGCGCCGACTGCGGAACTCGGGTGGGAGAGTTCTCTCCCGCACCCGGCCCGCCGCCTCCTTCGCGAGCATGACCTGCTCGCAGAAAGAGGCGGCGCAGTCCCACTTACTCCCGCCGGAGAGCATGGCTCGCACCATGGCCTCAAGCGAGAGAGTGTCCACGCCCAGACCCACTACGAGGACCTGTCGCTGTTGTGCCCACGCCGTGCACTCCACCAGCGTGTGGAGCGCCGTGTCATCGCTGCTTTCCTCGCAGTGCTGACACTCGGCCGTGGTTTCCCGGTGTTTTCGCCACAGATACCTACCGAAGCTACCGTGCCCGGCAAGCATCTGTGTCAACCGGTAGGAGAGAGCACCGTGTCTTCTCTCCAGCCACTCGTCCATGACCGGTCTGACGGCCGCGATTGTGGCGAATCCCCCCTTTACTTAGGAGCGTCTTTGTAAATGAACGCTTACAATTTATTAGACACAAAAAGTGATATAGTTTGCTGTTTAATAATTAATTTAAGAGCAGTTGCCAGTAGCAAAATTCCTACAGAGTAGGTATATATCTTACTTCTTACTACTAAGAATAATAATCTTACTTCTTACTTAATATTATAAATGCGAAAGTTTGTGAGTGTGGATGTTTGTTACTCTCACGCTCAAACCGCTGAACGGATCGGGCTGAAATTTGGTACAGAGATACATTATAGTTTGGAATATCACATAGGCTACCTTTTATCCCGGGAATAACTTCCCGCGGGAACAAATTTTACGCGGGCGGAGCTGCGGGCATCAGCTAGTAATAAATATTATAAATGCGAAAGTTTGTGAGTGTGAATGTTTGTTACTCTTTCACATTCTATCGGCTGAGCGGATCTGGCTGAAATTTCGAACAGGGATATATTATATTCTGTAATAACACATAGGCTTTTTTCCGGGAAACAGATCCCACGGGAAGCGGGAACGGGAACAAATTTTACGCAGGCGAAGCTGCGGGCATCAGCTAGTATTGTATTATACATATAGATAAGAGCCAAGTATTATTATTATATACCTTGATATAGGTATTTCATACCCAGGCACGAAAGCTTAACTTAACTTGACATGGGTCTAGACCAAATTTCTCAACCCTTCAGTATCACATACAATATAACACCACATGTAATGTTCAACAATATTTACTTTGTAATCCTGACCGGTTTTACCCCACGGCATTCTAAAAGGATATTAAGATAACTATCTTATAACTTAATTGTTAGTCATAAAGCCTAGTTGAAGGTTTTAAAACCTTTACGCGCGATTGAAGTAATACTTCTTTGCCATTGACGGCATCAAATGTTATATTAATATCATTCATTCGAATTTTGAATAGATATTCAAAATTCAAATAGTAAGCGTTACTTCCGTCAGAAAAAAAATCTGAGTTACTCGCTGGTCGCGCCTAAAGAAGTTTTACTTAAAAAAAAAGTGATTTTTATACCTGGTCTTACTGATTCGACCTTTTTGAAGTGATATACGACTTTCTTTTTAGACATAGCTCGTGCATAGGTATGAAGTAGTATTACATTATCTTTGGCATAGGTTCAATTTATGTAACAAGTTTTAGTAACTGCCATCAATCAACAGTATAAATAACCTTCAGATCCAGAATTTTCTACGGGTCGAGCCCCGGGTAGCATCTTGGAATTAATAATTCAGAACACTTCTGTACTTATTTTATTCCTTGACTTTCTCGAGTTGCGTTGAAATCTTACTTCTTACTAATATTATAAATGCGAAAGTTTGTGAGTGTGGATGTGTGGATGTTTGTTACTCAATCACGCTCTAACGGCTGAACGAATCAAGCTGTAATTTGGTACAGAGATAGCTTATAGTCTGGAATAACACATAGGCTACTTTTCATCCCGGGAATATGTTTCCACGGGAAGCGGGAACGGGTAGCGAATTTCACGCGGGTGAAGCCGCGAGCGTCATCTAGTACTTACAAATAATACAATTATGTAGCACCTGTCTTTTTTTTGAAAGTGAGGAAAATCTTTCATGGATGCTATGCCGGACTCCTACCGACTTAAAACCACACGTTTCCTACTTAATGCCTACGGTCGGGAGCTCCGGGTAAGCTCTCGGAAGGATCATGTAGCACTTGTCTACGAAAAGCGTAGATTGTAGCAAAGCTCTACGCAAATCGTAGATCTATTAAAGTTTATTGAAGCGAAAATACTGTATTTCCTATGAAGCCTTTGGTATACGAATCCTTTTTTTTTATACCACTAAGGTGGCAGACAAGCAAACGGCCCACCAGATGTACCGGTGGCTTAGACCATATAACACATATATGTGGTTAGATGATCTAAGACCGGTGGTCACCGCATCCTATGGACGTTTGCAACGGGTACACTACATTAATACGAAAAACTTAATTTCGAAAGTCACAATCACGAATTTCATAATTCCGAATTTCATAAGTCCGAATGATTCGAAATCCCTAAATTCAAAAATCCGATGTTTCATAAATCCTTTTTATTAAAAGTCATAATTTTAAAATTCCGAATGTTTAAAATTCCGACTGTCAGAATGCCGAATTTCAAGATACCGAACCGTTCAATTCCGAATCATTAAAAATCCGCCATATTATAAATACGAACTCCGATTATCAAAAATCCGAAATATCGAAGGGTGAATGTCGTTACTGCGAGGACCGCAGCGATGACACGGCGCTCCACACGCTGGTGGAGTGCACGGCGTGGGCACAACAGCGACAGGTCCTCGTAGTGGGTCTGGGCGTGGACACCCTCTCGCTTGAGGCCATGGTGCGAGCCATGCTCTCCAGCGGGAGTAAGTGGGACTGCGCCGCCTCGTTCTGCGAGCAGGTCATGCTCGCGAAGGAGGCGGCGGGCCGGGTGCGGGAGAGAACTCTCCCACCCGAGTTCCGCAGTCGGCGCCCCGGGCGCCGCCGACGTGTCTTCGCCGAGGACTATCGGCCTCCATGACCGGGGGTCTGAGGACGGTGAGAGGGCCGCTCACCGTCCTTACAGAAGCAGGCCCATGACGGCAGCGTGACGTGAGCACTCACGCACGCCCCCCCTTAGAAGCGGGGTCACACCCGAAACCCCCCATAGACGCGGGATTGCACCCGAACCACCCTCTGGGCGAGGCCGCATTGGCGGCCGTAGGTCTGTTGGGAGTCACGGGACATCCTTCCTGAGGGCTTACCCGGGGCTCTCAACCATAGGCTGTTGGGCGCTACGTGAGGTTTTTTAGTCGGTAAGAGTCCGGCATAGCATCCTACGAGGATTTTCCCTCACGTTAAAAAAAAAAAAAAAAAAAAAAAAGGGTGAATGTCGTTTCCACCCGTTCCCGTTTTAACCCGAAAACAGATCATTAAAGACGATTATTTATGTTCCCGATTCCACCCGGTTTTTAAATAAAGTATAGTCAAGTCTAACTACCGAAAATATTATTTCCAAGTGAGTGGAAGGCAAACGACAAAACAAAAAAAAATAACCACGAAGGCTAAGGCGGGAGCTCCGCTCCGCTTCGCTCCCGCCTTAGCCTTCAAACCTAACCTATCCGAGTCGGAGTACTCTGAGTTGGGGTATTAACCATTCACTTATTATGGTTAACACCTCGACTCGGATAGGTTAGATTAGAAGGCTAAGGCGAAAGCGAAGTGGAGCGGAGCTCCGGCCTTAGCCATCGTGGTTATTTTTTTTTGTTTTGTCGTTTGCCTTCCACTCACTTGGAAATAATATCTTCGGTAGTTAGACTTGATCGTACTTTATCAAAAAAACTTTCACAGTGATATTTCGGATATATGAAATTCTGAATAATGTTTATCGGGAAAATAACAGTCCGGTCTTTTGATTATTCGTACTAATGAAATAAGGAAAAATAAAAATTCGTACTTAAGACTTTCGGATAAATGAATATCGTTCTTTTGAATATTCGGAGCTATGTTTCTTAGAAATTATAATCTTCGGAATTTTGAACATCGGAATATTGAAATTCGGATAAACATATTTCGGAATTTTTGGGTGTTCCCGTTTGCAACATCAGAGGCGCCACACTCGCGCTGCCGACTCTGTAAGAACCTTCTAAGACCCCTCTTGAAGAACCCCATACTGGTTGACTTGAACTTGGAAATCGACATTTTAATAAAGGATTAAATACACTTCGATACTTAGAAAAACGATATGAAAAAGTAAATGGTTGAACTGTTAGAAAATGGTATTAAAAAGGTTGTAACTGTTAAAAAGTCGGCCAAGTGAGAGTCGGACTCACGCACGTAATAGGGTTCCGTAACAAAAAATGCTAAATATCACGTTTATTGTACGGAAGCCCCCTTTTTTTATTTTTTTTTGAATTTAGTATTTGATGTTATAGCAGCAACAGAAAATTTCAGCTCTTTAGTTATCTCGGTTCCTGCGAACCACCCTAGTGACGAACAGACACACTAACACACCAATCAAACAACAGTTAAAAGGTAATCCTTTTAACGTTGTTTGATTCGTGTGTGTGTTTGTTGGTACCGCTTTAAGGCCGTTGGTAGGCCTAACGACCTTGACCATACGAAACACGCGTCCTTCAGGCTTGGAAATGTAGCATTTTATAGCTTATTTTAGTTGTAACAAGCTAATACTCATACTTATTCAAAATCAAAGAAAACCAATTTATAGGTGTATATTTTCTTCATATGTTGGCATATTTTTTTCTTTCGCGTCGATAAAAATTCAAGTCATAAAATGCATTCATCTAAAAATTTGGGGCTGACTATATGATAGTTTTACACATTATCTATAATTAATATACAATTTACAACAAAACCATATTTTGACACACATCTTGTAGATTAACAATCTATTTTGGCTATAATTTTCCGTCTACTTATGCAGACAAAAACCGCTTTCATTTGCACCTTTTTGTCGTCATTTTCTAAACCACTCGCCTTAATAAAGCAGTAGGTACCAACAAACACTCCAAACCAACAAAACAACCTTTGCAATTTGGTTACAAAGATTTCAGAGCTTTTCCTTGTAAATAAAACTATTTACCTGTAGTTTTATAGTTTTATTTACAAGGAAAAGATCTGAAATCTTTGCATTGATAGTGCAGAGGTTGTTATTTGTAAGGTAATGTTGGCACGTATCCACGTGTATGGGAAGTTCCTTGCTATTTATGTGGAAACGATTACATCTCGTCCTTGTTCAATGATAGTATCGATTGCGATACTTTGACCTTTGTATGACCCGCACACACTTGGCACACACGGTGCCTACTCGTGGAAACCTACGCGTGTACTGGAAACTTGATGAAATGTATTGAAAGATGTGACTTGGAGAAACTATGTTTTGTCAAATATAATTTGAACTGTTCACCTAAGTGAAAAGTCTTTTTCATTAATTAATCTATATATATAAAAATGTTGTGTGCGTTTAAGTATCTATTAAAAACTCAAAATTTACTGAATCGACTGAGCTCAAAATTGGACACGATATACAATAGGATTCAGAGATGGTTTTAGGCTACTTTATACACTTTTATCATAACAGCAATAAGAATAAAATAGCTTTAAAAAGTGATTTTACCAATAGATGGCGCTGGTCGTTTTTTTTTAAATTATATTCTGCCAGCTTCAGAACAAAATATTATAAACAACCTAGATTGATGTTTTTTAAGAGAAGTTTGATTGCGGCCTCCTTGCATTCAGAATCATAAAAGCGAGTACTTACCTAATAAACAGGTCAGATATGTTTTGCATGTTTTTTTTTAACTTCTTGGACTTTGGAATTTTAGAGTTATGGACTTTAGACTTTTGGAATTTTGGAGTTTTGGAGTTATGGAGTTTTGGCCTTTTGGACTTTTAGATTTTAAGACTTTTAGACTTTGGAGTTTTGGACTTTGGACTCATGGACTTTTGGACTATTGGACTTTTGGACTTTTGGACTTTTGTACTTTTGTACTTTTGTACTTTTGTACTTTTGGACTTTCGTAATTTTGGACTTTTGGAGTTGGAAATTTGGAGTTGTAGAGTTTTGGAGTTTTGGACTTTGGACTCTTGGAGCTTTGAACTTTTGGACTTGGGACTTTTGGACTTTTATACTTATGGAGTTTTAGACTTTTGGAATTTTGGAGTTTTGGACTTTAAACTTTTGGTCTTAAGGAAATTTGGAGTTTTGGAATTATGGAGTTTTGGACTTTTGCACTTTTAGAATTTTAGACTTTTAGACTTTGGAGTTTTGAACTTTTGGACTTTGGACTTTTGGACTTATGGAGTTTTGGGCTTTTGACCTTTTGGACTTTAGGACTTTGGAGTTTTGGAGTTGTGGTGTTTTGGACTTTGGAGTTTTGAACTTTTGGACTTTTATACTTTTGGAGTTTTGAACTTTGGCCTTTTGGAATTTCGGAGTTTTGGACTTTTGGAATTTTGGAGTTCTGGAGTTTTGGACTTTTAGAATTATAGACTTTTAGACTTTGTGGTTTTGGACTTTTGGACTATTGGACTTTTGGACTTTTTGACTTTTTGACTTGGGAATTTTGAACTTTTGGACTACTATCTCCTACATATATTTCATGATATTTCTTTCGAAAAATAAGGTCATTATGAAGTTTCACTTCTTACGTGTGTACAGTACACGCACACATTTTTTTTTGAAATGTACCCATTTAAATTGTTACTCATTTCTCATAGGTACATAAAACCACCATAAAAAAGTCACAGCGAAGCGTGGCAGGGTAGTTGATTATAAATAATTTTTATAAATTAATTACTAAATTGTTCCTCTTAAAAAGCTCTGACATTTTTTAAGAGGAACAATTTCACTATATTTTAAAGTTCGCTCACTATAACTTTTTTAATTAGTTCTAAAATAAAAAGTTAGGATTTAAGATTTGTACATACATATATATAGTCACGCCTTTTTCCTCGAAGGGGTAGGCAGAGGCATAGTATACGTTCACATTTCACCTTATAGTTTTATGTCCCACGTTACGGTGAGCTGTTGCAAACAACAATATACACTCAACATGAAATAAATTTAAACTTTTCTAAATTGATACTCGCATTTTTGTTCTTCAATGTCCGTTGTCAGTTTAAAAATGTATTCCTAAGTATTATATTTATGAAAATGATCATTTTATGTCATACAAACAAGGGTTCTAAGAGCTTATGAAGCTATTTTTTATATAAATTGTAATTTTAAGATTTTTATTAGCCTTAGTGATCGTAAAAGAGATTTGTTTCACTCGTTACAGCGTGATTTAAATCTTAGGATAAGGCAATCGCTTACAAATTTAAACGTTTATTTTAAAAAGGTTTTGTACGTGTATTTTCAAGTAAATGACTTTGTTAAATGTAATAACAAAAAGCGGCCAAGTGCGAGTCGGACTCACGCACAGAGGGTTCCGTACCGTACGCATAGTATATACGCCCACATTTCACCGTATTTTTTTATGTCCCACGTAATAGGTGGTGAGCCTATTGCCATGTTGAGAGGACAGACGCAGGTTGGACTGCCCACAGTTGAAAATAGGACTTCAACTTGGCTTCATGTCGAGTTTTCCTTCTCTATGCAATGGATTTTTTTCGAAAGTGTTAAGTACCTTAGTCGCCTCTTGCGACATCCTCGTGATGAATTCGGGTGGCGACATTTTGTACTCTTCCCCGTCGCCACACATGGCACCATGTACACTATTCTTTTATCTCTTTGACTCAATGAAATTAGATACCCATCTGAGTACCTAATTACCTATCATGTGTCTGTTTCATCGTATAATGACCTGTGCTATTTATGAGCTTTCATTTGTTCTTATTTTAGGACACTGTTTCTCAAACATATAATCTCTAGAGACTCCCAATATTCTTTAATACCGACTCTATTAGTATATTAACTGTGTTGGCGTTATAGCTATAGCTGATTGACGGACGACGTTTCTCTTATATTTATAGATACTGAGCATTCACTCAGATTTGGTATTTAAGTACAAATTGGATTAAGCACTTTCCTATTATTCATTTTGGAGACTACTGTAGCTCATTTCAAAAACTTTGCACACATACATCTAAAGTTTGACGCCCACTTTATTTCATTTGAGTTTGAACTTAGTTCCAAATAAATAATGGACGTAAACAAGATACCCTTTGAAAAATAAAATGTCCTCTGAAATTTTATCTAACAGTGTATAAGTCTTTTAACTACATTATGATAGCGCTAATATTCACTGTTCGCACCTTAAACATAGCGTACTTCATGAGGATTATTGAGGATAGCCTACTTAAAGATAACAAACGATTTTTTTTCTTTATTCTGGGGGTCAAGACCGTTCAACTTGAGAAACATTGATCAAAGCTAATCATACAAGACCCCTCACATCGGCGATATCGTAAATAGATTGTGATATCTGGTCAATGTCCTAAAGATCCTTTACAAAAGGGGAGATGCTTTGAGTGACAAGTGTATCTTTGGTAGGGGCAATAAACTGTATTGTTATGACTGGAAATTTGAGAGTTACTTTCATAACGAGGAGTAAAGTTTTCTTCTTTGTAAATTACACATTAAGACTTTATGAAGTTGTATCTGTAAATACGTTATGCTGATATTCACTGTTCACACCTTAAACATAGCCTACTTCATGAGGATAGTCTACATAAGGATAACAAACTTCTTTTTTCTTTATTCTGGGGGTCAAGACCGTTCAACTTGAGAAACATTGATCAAACCTAATCATTCAAGACCCCTCACATCTGCGATATCGTAAATATATTGTGATATCTGGTCAATGTCCTAAAGATCCTTTACAAAAGGGGAGATGCTTTGAGTGACAAGTGTATCTTTGGAAGGGCAATAAACTGTATTGTTATGACTGGGAATTTGGGAGTTACTTTCATAACGAGAAGTAAAGTTTTACTTCTTTGTAAATAACACATTAACCCTCACATTCATAATCGTTTATTAAACCTATTTTAGTTAAAACACATTTTAAGTCTATTGCTGTCTCTAACCATACTCTGTCATTGGTTAGAGACAGCAATAGACTTAAAGTGTGTTTTAACTAAAATAGGTTTAATAAACGATTATGAATATGGGGGTTAGACTTTATGAAGTTGTATCTGTAAAAACGTTATGCTAATCTTGAATTTAATGAAATGTGGGCGTAATGGTATTTAGTTGTAATAGTCATTTTACTAAGTACCTAGACATATTTTGGTTACTAACTTGGAATCTTTTTTACCTTTCTTATAAACAAAGTAATGTTAAAATTAATTTTAACGTTGTACGATTTTTGTGAATTGCCATTTGCTTTTGTAGAATACCTACTAGTCCCTACTTCCCTGCTAATATTATAAATGCGAAAGTAACTCTGTCTGCTACGTTTTCACGCCTAAACCGCCGAACAGATTTTAATGAAATTTGGTATAGAGATAGTTTGAGTTCATGGGAAGGACACAGGTTACTTTTTAACTGACAGCGCAAAAGGAAAGTAATGATTTTACGCGATAACGAATTCTACGCGCGAAGCCGCGGGGAACAGCCAGTAATAAATATGTAAAAACTTATACATATAAGTAGATTATTTGACCTGTGTGTGAACTCGAGCACATCCATCATTTTCGCAAGTAGGTCGGCCATCTTAAGGCATCTTTTCGCGAAATCATGTATTAAAGAAATCTTTTTTTCCTAAAGCGATATGACATTACATTACGATGAGGGAAATAATATGTAAATGCCAGCGATCTTTAATATATTTTCTTGTAAACATAGCATACGTAGCGGTTCCCATAAGTAAAAACCGGCCAAGTGCGAGTCGCCTACGCTCACGGAGGCGGCGCAGTCCTACTTACTCCCGCTGAAGAGCATAGCTCGCACTATGGTCTCGAGCAAGAGAGTGTCTACACCCAGACCCACTACGAGACGACAGAATAGTCTAGATTTTTGACTCTGAGAGAACCTCTCAAGCAGTGCGATGAGCTTCTACTAAAATATAAACAGCCAATTTCATGATCCATTCATGTAATGAGGACCTGAAGTTCAGTCTATTTTTTACATACCTATCTAGACATAAGTGTGTATGTTTTGTCAAATCACTTGTAGTTTGGATTGAAGGTTCACATGTCATCCTGAACTCAACAGTGATGTATTTAGCAAAATGTTGACCCAACAAACCTTTTACTGCCACTTTTTGGTGACATATTGAACATTCTGGGATCATTTGTCGAGGAAGATATTTTTGTCAAATAATTCCAAATCTCGTTATCGTAAAAAAATCCTCCCTATCGTACCATAGCTTAAAGGTTCTTGTAGTTCGTTGTAACTTTGATTGATGTTTTAACACCTCTGCTGTAGTAGTGATTTTTCTATGCGAAAATTGCGGTTTATGACGTTTTAAAAAAAAACTACTTTCTAGATCTCGTTTAAACCAATTTTCGTTAGTAGTTTTTATTTTTATAGCAATGTACATTATATACACTCGAGAGCAATGAATCCGGGTCACTTAAAGAATGTTAAAAATCTCGGAAACTAAAAATGATAGGTTAGTGCAATAAATTGTATTTAATAGACAATGTAATACTCCTTAAATGAAAGTAAAAAAAATATGAGTCACCATACATTTTATTAACACAAAATTACATAAAGAAAAAACTGCCGATCTCTCCTTAAAACAAAAATAGGAAACATGAAATTTTTGAACTTTATTACGATTTTCTTGAATTTTAATACTTCGTATTGCCTCCTCGTGCTTCCATTACTGCGTTTACGCGGTTTGGCATGCTGTACACCAAGTTCCTTATACGATTTTGGGGAATATTCTCCCATTCCTCTGTGAGAGCAATTTTGAGCTCACGAAGCGTGATTGGGGGAGGGTTTCGTTGTTTTACGCATCTGCCTAGCTCGTCCCAAGCATGCTCGATCGGGTTGATATCCGGGCTGCGCGCTGGCCACTCCATACGAGTAATGTTCATCTCTTGAAGGTAGTCATTCACAATCCTACCTGTATGAGGTCGGGCATTGTCATGCATAAATATAGCATCCTCACCTAAATTGACCATAAATGGACCAACGTGATCATTGAGGATTTCTTCCACATATCTTACGCTAGTTAAAGAGCCGTTTTCTATGATCACCAGCTCTGTGCGACTTTCAGAAGAAATTCCGGCCCACACAAGTACAGACCCACCACCGTAGGCTACTTTTTCTTCGATGCATGCTTGCTTGAATCTTTCCCCTGGTCTTCGATACACTCTGTGTCTTCCATCGTGCTTGTAGAGCATAAATTTTGATTCGTCGGAGAACATAACTTTTGACCAATCTTCAATACTCCAATTTACGTGGCTCTGGGCATACCTTAGTCTCGAAATACGATGCCCACGCTCCAGTTTAGGGCCGTTTGCAGGTCTAAGGGGTTTTAAGTTAGATTCAGCAAGCCGACATCTTACTGTCCATGCACTTGGGTTACTTCCTCCGAGGCGTCGAAACTGATTGGTGAGTTCAGTTCCTGTGAGAAAGCGATTTCGAAGCATGGTGTTCACCAAGTATCGGTCTTCTCGTGCTGTGGTACACCTGGTTCTGCCCGTTCCTGGTCTGCGTAGGTTAGAACCAGTTTCTTCGTAACGTCGGAGAACTCTTTGTACTGTTGACAGCGACACACCGACAGTCCTGGCTGTATCGCGCTGACTCCGGCCGGTTTCCAGCATTGTAAGTATTCTGGTGCATTCTTCAGGCGTAAGCGACATAATTTCAGCTTGATTAATGAATATAGAGCACTATCAACATGGTTTATGTACCCACATAAATGACAGATTACAAACAAAAGCAACACCAAATGCTGTAATTTCGTAGTTCCATCTTCGAAAGTGGCCCTTTTTCAAATTTGATTTTTTTATGATATAACTTTACAATAACTAAGAAGTTTTAATACCTTCATTTAAAGAGTATTACATTGTCTATTAAATACAATTTATTGCAATAACCTAGCATTTTTAGTTTCCGAGATTTTTAGGATTCTTTAAGTGACCCGGATTCATTGCTCTCGAGTGTATTTCTTTTAGATTTATTATCCTCTTAGTTTAAAAGTTAGAGGGAGGACACACTTTGGAAGTGTCTCTTACGCAAACTATTCAGTTCAGAGAAAAATGATGTTAGAAACCTCAATAGCATTTTTGAAGACCTATCTGTAGATAATCCACAAGTATGGGTTTGATGAAAAAAAAAATTGAGTTTCAGTTCTATGTATGGGGAACCGCTAAAATTTAATGCTTTTTTTCTAGTTTATGTAAAATCTTAATGCAGTTCACAGAATACATCTACTTACCAAGTTTCAATGGCATAGGTCTTATAGTTTCGGAGACAAAATGGCTGTGACATACGGACGGACAGACAGACAGACATGACGAATCTATAAGGGTTCCGTTTTTTGCCATTCGGCTACGGAACCCTAAAAATGGGAAGCCGATTTGTATGGGTCAGTTTATGTGGTATGCAATACTTCCAGCCCTTCATGCGTTGTAGTAGATTTGACTCATTCCTTCGAGACACTCACTTTATGAAAGCAAACACAACTAAAGAGGTAGGGGGCGTCAGCATCGGCATTGAGCCCTCGATGAAGTATCTGGGGCTCGTACTCGACGGCCGGTGGAACTTCGGACATCACTTCCGAAGTTTGGTCCCAAAACTGAGGGGAGCATCAGCCGCACTGGCGCGGCTGATGCCCAACATCAGGGACCCAACGCTCCCTACAGGAGACTGTACCTGGGGATCGTGCGAAGCATGGCTCTAAACGGAGCTCCTGTATGGGCGGAAACCCTGACGGCTAGCAATGTGGCTAGATTGCTGAGCCCGCAGAGAGCGATGGCCATCAGGGTGATAAGGGGATACCGCACGATCTCCGGTGAGGCGGCATGTCTCCTAGCCGGGACCCCTCCATGGGACCTGGAAGCGAGAGCCCTTGCGTCACTGTTCAGATGGCGCAAGGAGGCGCTGGAGCGGGACCAAAGGCCCGCTTATCGAGAAATCGAGGCCCAGCGGTCCCTACTCCACCAGGAAACCGTGGAGACATGGAAGGTACGACTTGAGCAACCAAAGGGGGGATTCGCCACAATCGCGGCCGTCAGACCGGTCATGGACGAGTGGCTGGAGAGGAGACACGGTGCTCTCTCCCACCGGTTGACACAGATGCTTGCCGGGCACGGGAGCTTCGGTAGGTATCTGTGGCGAAAACACCGGGAAACCACTGCCGAGTGTCAGCACTGCGAGGACCGCAGCGATGACACGGCGCTCCACACGCTGGTGGAGTGCACGGCGTGGGCACAACAGCGCCAGGTCCTCGTAGTGAGTCTGGGCGTGGACACTCTCTCGCTCGAGACTATAGTGCGAGCCATGCTCTCCAGCGGGAGTAAGTGGGACTGCGCCGCCTCCTTCTGCGAGCAGGTCATGCTCGTGAAGGAGGCGGCGGGACGGGTACGGGAGAGAACTCTCCCACCCGAGTTCCGCAGTCGGCGGCCTGGGCGCCGCCGCCGACGTGTCTTCGCCGAGGACTATCGGCAATCATGACCGGGGGCCTGAAGACGGTGAGAGGGCGGCTCACCGTCCTTACAGAAGCAGGCCCATGACGGCAGCGTGACGTGAGCAGCTCACGCACGCCCCCCCTTAGAAGCGGGATCACACCCGAAACCCCCCATAGACGCGGGATAGCACCCGAACCACCCCCTGGGCGAGGCAGCAGTGGCGGCCGTAGGTCTGTTGTGAGTCCCGGGACATCCTTCCGAGGGCTTACCCGGGACTCCCAACCACAGGCTGTTAGGCGTTACGTGAGGTTTTTTAGTCGGTAAGAGTCCGGCTTAACATCCTCTGAGGATATTCCCTCACGTAAAAAAAAAAACACAACTAAAGATAATTGCTTTATGGAAAACTGAAATTGAGTGAATCAACGCCGCCTACATTTGCACATGTCTTGAACAAATATTGACATAGTATCGATCAACAAGATCGTTCGGCAAAGGATGGCTGACGTCATCGGAGAAATTGCTTTGATGTTTAGGTTTCATCGTTTCTATCCTCAGACTTGTTTGATATTAAAATATTCATTATGTAGGCTCGAGACAGCATCTTAGAAGATATTAACATAATCATACATATAGTCACGTCATTATCCCCACAAGGGTAGGCAGAGACATGCTAATTCACACACCGTCCAAATTTTATTATTTATATTTTGTCCCACGTAATAAATAGGTGGTGAGTCTATTGCCGTATTGGAATGAATAAGAGGTGGTTGAGGTTACCCACTGTTAAAATTTTCAAGCTGCCTTTAAATTGTCTTAACGACCATGTTGACAATATTTACCTAGTTATTGTCTCATCTTAGCTGTTGGATGTCCATTGCTGGGCATATGCAGTCTTCTAAGAACGATAAATCCATTTTTGGAACGTGGTTTAAATTCAGTACAAATAGAAGAGAGAAGAAAGAAAGAAAAATATTTTATTTAGGACAATACAAATAAACAATGCACGCCCGTAGCCAACGGTATAAACTTGAGAGTAGCGAAACATTCTAAATCTATGGTACAAAGATAAACTATAAAATGTCATCACCGCAATACCTCTCGTGGGTGTTGATTAGTGATAAAATTGGGAACATTTTTGCAAAAAACAACGTAGAGCAAGAAGACTCATTAAAACCTTATTTACCCGTTTCGTCGCCGGTTCCGGCGTAGCTCAGTGCTTGGTCGGTGCCTGAATGGATATATGGACAAAAAATGTCCAGCCATACTGCGCCACATAGAATACGTATGTAAAGGTCGTGTTTAAATAAAATAACAAGAGCAAGTGAACCCCTTTTTTCCAAAAATAGCAAATCCAACTCCATGATAGGTAACCTTAAACTGCTTAAACTCAATTTTAACATATAAAGCTCACCAGTTTACGCAAGCGTTGTTCACGGTCGTTTACAAATTAAATTTTCTGCATAATTTCCTTGGCAGCCTCCATGTTAGCACTCAAGTTAATGAAATTGTTATTTTAATAACGTAGGATGTGTACTAGTTATATTTAGGGTTGTGTGACGCAAGCGGGTAGAGTTTCACAATCCAGGATTACTGCTGTGCCGACGACGTACACCTTCGTGACGACACGAGGTAAAGAGCACGAAACCCGATAGGACGGGTTTTATGGATTCTAACCACCGTCTTAACAGAAGCAGTCACCGTGTGGCAGAAGAATAATATGTTATTCATCCTGCTGTTCTTACTACGTGATGAGCTTTGTCTTGTTGAAAGAAAGAAAGAAATATACTTTTAGCCCTTCTCTATAAAATAGAGTGCAGAGGGGCTTATGTCGAAACTTTGTCTGTGACTCTGTCTGTGAGTCTGTGACTCTGTCGCATTAAACTACGTCACTAGGTCACGTGGATCATCTGTTCAAAGATTGAAATAAAAAAAAAATGTCAACGTCAATCGGATTGAACTTTCACAATAAACGTGTTAGAGGGGGGCAGTCGGGTGAGAACGATCTCACGGCTTCTTGTTTTACTGTTGATTAATAATATATTGTTCAGCGATATTCTTGGAAATCATAGTCTGGCCTCGTGAATATAGGATGATCAATATGGTCCTAGTGCCTAGGAGAGGCCGCGGTGGTACCCAAAGTCTGTCTGGTATAGGGATTCCGGAGATATCGTTTCGGGGACGTACCCGGGGCTCCCGGTCGTAGGCAGTGTAGGGCACCTTGTGGAAAACCACAAGGTGCTAACCCGGACTCTTACTGACCAAAAGGTCAGTAAGAGTCCGGGTTAGCTTCCATGAAGGATTTTTCATGGATGCTTGACGGGGTTCTAGTGCCTAGTGCGACGGACAAAAGTCTGAAATGAAATTATGAGGAGTTTTCTTTAGTTGTGAGATAAATTTGCTGTTGGACTTGATTTCAAAAATTACATGCTATAGCTACCTAAACTTGCTAAGGGAAATTGAAATTGATTTGTGAAAATGGAATATTTTTCGACAACAATATTTAGTGCTTTCATGACTAAGAGAACAAGAAGCGCTCGTGGCCCCGCGGACTCGGTGTTCTGTAAACGATCACTGCAGTAAGCCATCCATGTGATCACTTTGTGACATTTATTTGAGCGTTTCCGTGCTTCGGAAGGCACGTTAAGCCGTTGGTCCCGGTTGCCAGTAAAATGGCAGTCGTTAAGCTAAGTTGAAGGCTTTATTTCAACAGCAGGCAGTCACAACCTGCGCCTGTCCATTTAAACACGGCAATACGGCTCACCACCTATTACGTGGGACAAATTATACAAAGGTGAAATGTGGGCATATAATATGCCTCTGCCTACCCCTTCGGGGATAAAGGCGTGACCATATGTATGTATGTATGTATATCTACCTACAATATTTAATGCTTGCAAATTGAGGTCGGGAATGGTTACCATTTTACATCGTCTGGTGACCTTCGTGAATTATTTACATAACGGCTGGCAAGCTTACAAAGGTAATTATACTGTTTTTTTTCTTTCGATGAGAATTCTAGTACCTTATTTTATTTTGAAACCTAGTCAGGATTAAACTATATTTTATCATACTATTACAGATACGAAGACGAGCATCCTACTTATCCTACTTAATATTATAAGTGTAAAAGTTTGTGAAGATGTTTGTTACTCATACACGCTCTAACGTCTGAACCAATCGGCTGAAATTTGGAATAGGGATAGGTTATAGACTGGAAAATATTTTTATCATAAATAAATAAAAATATAAATATTTTATATATTTTATATTTAAAAAATAAAAATATAAATATAAATATTTTTATCATAGACTAAAATCTCATTTCATACCCAATTTCTCTTCTCAAATACGATATACATATTTCGTTTGACATTGTATCTCCACATTAAGGACATGATTGCCTAATTTATTAAGTTATCACACTTATTCAATATCCTTTTCTCAAAGTGCTTCTACTTTATTTATTTCGAGACGGCTCCCACATTCATTCAAGGTTCTTTGTAGGGCGTGGAAGGTCGCGATCCTATATATCTTTGTCAATCTCGCCAAAACGTGGGGGGAAATGTATCGATACTTTCTCGGCGATGTGGATACTGAATGTCTTGAATAGATTGTTACTATCAATGATATTTTTTGTTCAGATCATGTATGTAAGGCACACTTACCTAAATCAATATCATCAATCATCAATAACAATATCATCATCAATATCATCAATCATCCATATCAATCAATATTAATTAATACATATAATAAAATCGTAACTGTTTGTTTGTCTGTACGTTTGTGCACGCTAATCTTAGCAACCGCTAAACCGATTGCAATGTAGTTTTCTTAATTGCGTTGCGATTTGCTCCACTTAACATTTAAGTGTTTGTTTCATGTCAATCGGTTCATAAATAAAAAAGATAAACCAATCTAAAGAATCCATACTAATATTATAAAGCTGAAGAGTTTGTTTGTTTGTTTGAACGCTAGGATCTCAGGAACTACTGGTTCGATTTCAAAACTTCTTTTACACTTTGATAGTCCATTTATTGAGGATGGCTATAGGCTATATAACATTGCGCTAAGATGAATAGGAGCGGAGCAGCAATAAAGAATGTTTCGAAAACGGGGAATTATTTTAACCGTCTGAGAGCTTCCGAGGCGTACGCTGCCTAAATGGTTAAAGTTACGTAAAAATTATGTATTACAAAATTGTTTCTCTTAAAAAGTTCTATAAAAAAGTCCGCGACAGCATATGTCTATCTTTTAAGGTTCGCTCACAATAAACTAATTTGTCTTTCTTTTAAGGTTAGCTCACAATATTATCAAACTGGAGAGTTTGTTTGTGCTAGGATCTCAGAAACTACTGGTTGCATTACAAAAATAATTTCACAGTTTTTTAGTCCATTTATTGAGGATGGCTAATGGCTATATACAATCACGCTAAGACAAATAGGAGCGGAGCAGCCATGAATAATGTTTTAAGAACGTGGGAAATTTATTTCTTTTGAGAGCTTTCATTGAGTACGTTGCGTAAATGGCTAAAGTTACGTAAAAATTGTGTACTACAAAATGTTTTCTCTTAAAAGTTACAAAAAAAAAGTCCTGAACAGCATATGCCTACCTTTTAAGGTTAACTTACAATAACCTTCACAATCATTTTTAAAATGAGCGACGCAAGTCGACTACGTGTCGGGAGTAAATGTTTTCTGCAGCAGTAGCCAGTCAACTGAAAGATAATACCGGCCAAGTACGAGTCGGACTCGCACACGATGAGTTCCGTACCAAAAAACGGACAAAAATAAATGTGACGGGAAACTTCAACAGAGTTGTGCGGGTCAACTCTAAATGAATATAAGCGACGCGACGGGAATAATTATGTCACTTTAAATATTAAAACCTATCACAACTTTCTAAAAAATATACCTAAGACACGCGACGAGAGTAAATGCGACGGAATTATATTACCTACTTAAAATATTAATACTAAACCACTCTCTTTGTCACTCTCATGAGACGCAAACGAAGTTGCGCGGGTCAGCTAGTCACATATAAAATGCAGCGTACGAAGTCGCAGGCTACAGCTAGTCTATTTCTATAAATTCCCGCGGGTGGCCCCGCAGTACTCGTTTTCTACAGGTAGGTCTCGTAATTTGGCTGGAATTTATTTACACAGATGACACATTGGATTAACACGCAGCCTACCTTTTATCCCGTTAGACTATAGTCACGCATTTTTACTTAAGGGGTAGGCAATGACAAATTACACCCACACCACAGTTCTCGTCTTGTTTTTTGTCCCACGCAATAGATGGTGAGCCTATACTGATTTCATACAAATATTGTCCAAAATGATCTAGTTGACTATGAAACCTTTAGATAACAAAATAATGGAAATGTTAATGTGTAAACCTTTTAAACTTGTATACCTACAAAATCGAGCGAGAGTTTGAAATATGAAAAACTGCCTACGACAAACCGGGTATATATTCACGGGCTTTCATTCCGTGGAGGGTGGGAGTAGAGGGGGTTATATCGGTACTTCGATTTCATCAATATTTGTAGTACAAGTCGGGGCGAGGCAGACGCAATCAGACATTGGAAACCTCGTACCTATGACATTGGTGAAATTGACTATGTATGCTTGTTTAGCACATTTAGGATGGATGTTTCATCGAAAATGAATTGTTGAAAAGAATAGATTTCAGATCAATAGACAGCACTCTGTTTAATTTCACCGGGTGTGCAATATTCTAGTTTTTTTTTCTTTTTTAACACACTTTTATTAGCTTCACTTGTAACTATGTATGTAAGAAAATCTTGGAATGTTAATTTGACCCACTTCCCGTCCTTCGATCAGGCTGAAATTTTGCACACGCTCTGAGTTCTGATGACAATACATGACTAGCTAAAAAACGTCATTACAAATCCAATATGGCGGCCTCCCCAAAATGGCGGACTGGCTATTTGAAATCCACCCCCATGATATGGGTATATAATAAAAGGGTTTGCTGTCAGGAATACGAAAAAAATAGTCACGTGACTGAAATCCAACATGGCGGACATCTGAGATGGCAGATTGGCTAATTGAAATGCACCCCCATGATATTGGTATTAAATGAAAGGGTTTGCTGAATGGGACACGAAAAAATAATCACATGACCTAAATCCAAGCGTGTTTTTTAGTTTTTTAAACTATTATAATTGTTATGTCGTGTGGAAAACCTCATGGATGTCATGCCGGACTTCTACCGACTAAAACCACACGAAGCACTGTCATCTACCTATGGCCGTGAGTCCCGGGTATGCCCTCGGAAGGATAATCCCATGGCTCCCGACAGGCTTAGTCTACTATCGCAGACTTTCCCATAGGTACCATCACACCCTAGGGTTTGGGTTTTATCCCACTTTTTGGGGGTTCGGGTGTTATCCCGCTGCAATGGAGGGGGTGGGGGGATGTACTATCCCACTTTTTGAGGGTGATGAGATACGACACCGCCTTGGCCTGCTTCTGTGAAACTCGGGGGGTAGAAATCTCTCCCGCTCCCTCCCCGCTGCTTCCTTCGCGATCATGACCAGCTTGCAGAAAGAAGCAGCGTGCAATATGCTAGTGTTACTAAATTTTATCTCTAAGTTACAGTTATCACTTTTGATCAAGAGAGCGTGCTCATTTACCACTTTAGTATTAGTTAAAAAATCATAATCTGAGCTATTGTACATGTTTTTGTTTTTTGGTTGTATTCAAAACTCTTACTGCGAAGCCTGGGGCTCTTCAGCTTCTCCAGCATCCTTGTAATATCAGTTGCCAGTATTTCATCCTCTATGATGTGAAGCCATAATATAATGAACTTTCCATGATCTGCCAGTTCTTTTTTACTTTATAAACCGTAATTTATAAAGTAAAAAAGTCGTAAGAATAGCATTTTGTTTAGGTAGAGCTCGAGACGGCCCTGACGGTTGATTACGCAAATTCAGCCTACGCGGTCTGGGGATGAAATTATAAAGTCGCTTCTAATTAAACATGACCCTTCTCGGCTAGTAATGAATGTGTACTGAATAATTATAGTTGACTTATTTATTGCACAATTTTCCTACATGGCCAGTAATTGTATAGTGATTGTATGTTGAAAGATGCAGGCAAGTATGGACGCGCGGTAATAAAAAAATATAGCCAACTTGATAGTGTCTCCATCCCATTATAACTTACTAGATGATGCTTGCGGCTTCGCCCGCGTGAAAGTTGGTACCTGTTATTTCAGACTATAAGCTATCCCTGTACCAAATTTCAGCCCATTCCGTTAAGCCGTAAGAGCGTGATTGAGTAACAAACATCCAAACATGCAAACATCTTCACAAACTTTCACATTTACAATATTAGTAGGATTCCGATGGTAAAAAGTAACCTATGAGTTATTCCAGAGTATAATCTAACTCTGTTAGTACCAAATTTCTGCCAGATTTGTTCAGCTGTTTTAGCTTATAAGAGTAACAAGCATCCATACTTAACAACTTTTGCGTTAAATATCGCGATAAGCCAACATATAAAAATATTAGGTGCTTACATATGAAATTGGCGTTTTGTATAGGAGGAACAAAAAGTCGAATATTTTTAAATATAATATATTTAATTAATCAAAGTATGAACCATTGTTTTCTATGCATTTTTGCCATCTCATAGGTAGTTCATTGATCCCTTTACTAAAAAAACCAGTCGGACGGGAATCAATAAAATCTGTGAAGGCGATTTGGACTGCCCCATCAGAGTTGAATTTTTTCCCTTGCAAGAAGTTGTCCAAATTTCGAAAAAAATGGTAATCTGTTGGAGCAAGATCCGGGGAGTACGGAGGATGTTTTAGACATTCCAATTGAAGCTCTTCTAATTTGGTAGCCGTCTGTTGTGCAGTGTGTGGTCTAGCGTTGTCGTGAAGCAGCAGTGGCGTGGAGCGATTGACCAGCCTAGGTTGTTTAGCCGCTAGCTTTTCCATCATGGTTTGCAATTGCTGACAATAGACATCAGCCGTAATAGTCTGGCCAGATTTGAGAAAACTGTAATGAACAATACCGGCACTAGTCCACCAAACGCTTACAAGTAACTTTTTTGGGGTTAATTTTCGCTTGGGGCAGGATTTGGCTGGCTGGCCAGGATCCAACCATTGCGCTGAGCGCTTTCGATTATCGTAAAGAATCCATTTTTCGTCACAGGTAATGATTCGGTTTAAAATACCTTCATTATTGTGCCGGTTCAGTAATGTAACGCAGCAGTCGACGCGCTTTTGCCGGTTTGCTTCAGTCAATTCGTGAGGTACCCACCTTTCAAGCTTTTTAATCTTCCCAATTTGCTTCAAGTGAATTAAAACAGTTTTATCACTAACACCGCAGCCTGCAGCTAACTCGGACGTGGTTTGCGATGGATCCGCTTCCACAATAGCCTTTAATACTTCATTATCAACTTGAGTCTCAGGCCGTCCACGGGGCTTGTTCTGCAGGTCGACATTTCCTGAACGAAAATGTTGGAACCAAAAACGAACTGTGTTTTCTTTTGCAACATGACCGCCATACACATCATTCACCCTTCTAGTCGTTTCCGCAGCACTAGTGCCACGGCGGAACTCGTACTCGTAAATAATGCGATATTTTAAATTTTTCATTTTGTAAAATGAGTGACGCAAACAGAAAAAAACAGAAGAAAAAAACAAATGAATGACGGTCATCGAAGGATAAATACATGAGTAAATAGCTGGGAAAATTTGAATTTGGAATTCCTTACCAAAGAGGAGAAAATCGTAATTAAAGTGGCCAGTACGAAAAACGCCAATTTGATGTGTAAGCACCTAATAAAATAATTTTAAAGCAAGACAAAGCAACCTCTCAAGTCTCAAGAGTTTCCAAATTTGAGCAATTTTACAACATCATTTACAGAAAACGCTATTAACATCGTGTCTTTTTACTAGTCTGTTAAATACTAAGTTACGAAGTGATCTCTTGTAACAAAATAATATTTTTAGAGTATCTAACATAGAACGAATAAAAACATAACCCTTAGTACTACTTGTGTGTTTAGAAGGCCCTCGTTCACAGCCAATTTGTTCCATAATACAAGTTACGAATTTTGATAATGCGGGCCGTTTTTGGGGTACAAAGTAAGACGTTTGTCATTGTTCTAATCTAACCTAACCATCCTTTACTGACTATAAAGTCATAACCGAAATAAATGCATTTACGGTCTTTAGTCGGTTAATCTTCACATTCGTCGACTAAAGATCGAAATTCACGACGCAAACTAACATTATAATCGAACTTTAGCTGCTTCTCAAAGATAAACTTAAGTTTAGCTGGTTAATCTTAAATTTATATTCATATTTACCACCTATCTTTAGCCGGAACATAATATACCTTCTCACCCTTCGTTACCCGTGTTAATACCAGTTTTACTACCAGTATGAACACGCAAGTTTGTGAGTGTGAATGTCTGGCTGTTAGTTACTCTTTCACACCCTGACGACTGAACGGATCTGTCTGAAATTTTGAACACGGATAGATTATAGTCTGGAATCACATATAAGCTAGATTTATCTCGGGAATAAGTTTCCATGGGAAGCGGGAATGGAAATTAAATTGCACGTGGGTGAAGCCGCTGTTTGCATCTAGTACATAATATATATGGTAACTTTGCTAAGATAATGCAATCTTAACTCATCTCTGGAACTCTACATTTTATTTTTTTCCATTTATTCGAGAATTCGCCTTCAGTTTAGCTGAGTAAGAAAAGGCCCGACCTTGCTCTAACGTCTGGTTAAAGTCTGATTAAGATTGAAGACTGCCGTTAACCTCATTTCGAACCGTCATATGAGCGAGTTTGTACGGTATTTTCTTAGCTGTACCTAATCGATTTACTTTCTTTTTGAATTAGGTTTATTACTATCGTCGGGTTTATGTGCAACGTTACTGGTAATATTCGGTTATGTATTTATTGGCAACTCTGACATTAAAATAGGAAAAATTTACATACTGTAGGTATGTAAATTTTTACGAAGTATTTCCTGTGGTCCACCTCGTAGTTCACCCAGGTGAACCACGGGAATTTTTTTTAACCTGTAGTCCACCTGGTCACAGATTACTAAATAGTTACTACGTGACCTGGTGTACCACGGGAAATTTTTTATTTCCCGTAGTTCACCTAGGTGTGCCACGGGAAATAATTTTTACCTGTGGTCCACCTGACATTTAGCGCTCTTCTATCAACACTTACAGCTATGGTAACCTTTTTATGCAAGTGCCCTTTATCCACTAAAATCCATTACAAAGATCCATCATGGATCTTTGTGGATATATCATGTCCACTTTAATACCTTAAAGTATTTTTTATGAAAAATGGATCTTTTAGGACATGTAAGTGGAAAAAGATCCATTATAGGTTGTGGTATACGAAGAACATCTAAAAAGTAAAATGTATAAAGTAATGAAATAATTTTCAAAACAAATGAAGATCAACGAAACAAATGAAGATTGGTAATACAAATTAAGATTGGTAAAACAAATGAAGATCGACAAAATAAATGAAGATCGGCGAAACAAACGAAGATCGGCGAAACAAATGAAGATCGGCGAAACCAATGAAGATCGGCGAAACAAATGAAGATCGGCGAAACAAATGAAGATCGGCGAAACCAATTAAGATCGACAAAACAAATGAAGATCGGAAAAACAAATGAAGATTGAAAAAACAAATGAAGACCGATAAACATATGCAGATCAATAAAACAAAAGACTTATAAGCAAGTTTATAAGGTCAAAAACTACTCGCAGCCATATTTTGTAATCTAGATGCGATTGCCATTCAAAAACATTGGTGCATGCAACTCTCGACCTTAATGACACATCTAAATAAATGTGCTCTGTGGCGTTTATAGACATCATTGATCAAGAATATAAGTGTCGTTAAGGTCGCGAATTGCTTGCGCCTATTTTTTTGAATGGCAATCGCATCTAGATTACAGAATATGGCTGCGAGTAGTTTTTGACCTTATAAACTTGCTTATAGTCTTTTGTTTTATTGATCTGCATATGTTTTATCGGTCTTCATTTGTTTTTTCGATCTTCATTTGTTCTGCCGATCTTCATTTGTTTTGTCGATCTTCATTTGTTTCGCCGATCTTCATTTATTTTTGTTGATCTTCATTTGTTTTTTCAATCTTCATTTGTTTTGCTGATCTTCATTTGTTTTATCGATCTTCATTTGTTTCGCCGATCTTCATTTGTTTTTGTTGATCTTCATTTGTTTTTCAATCTTCATTTTTTTTTGCCGATCTTCATTAGTTTTTTCGATCTACATTTGTTTTTACCAATCTTCATTAATTGTTTTACCGATCTTCATTTATTTTTGATCCAGTAGTACCATGGGTAAAATTTAAGTACCAGTGGTACTACTGGGACCACTTAGTAGTGCTACTGGTAATTTTTACCGTGGGTACTACTTTTTTGATCATAAGTATATCCATAATCTATTATATAAAAATAAGTCGGGTTTTCCTTCCTGACGCTATAACTTCAGAACGCACGAACCGATTTCCACGGTTTTGCATTCGTTGGAAAGGTCTCGGGCTCCGTGAGGTTTATAGCAAAGAAAATTCAGGAAAAATTTCAACAGAAAAGCGGGAAAATCATTTTTCACATACAGCGCCATCGCGGGCGAAGCTGCGGGCATCAGCTAGTTTTATTATATAATTTACTGTTACAAACATATGGCTATGCAGGTAGACCACGGGTAAAAAAGAAATCCCGTGGTTCACCTGGGTGAACTACGAGGTGGACCACGGGAAATAAAGGCTACATACATACATATAGTCACGCCTTTATTCCCGGAGGGGTAGGCAGAGGCACAGTATGCGCCCACATTTCACCTTATAGTTTTATGTCCCACGTAATAGGGGGTGAGCCATGTTGAAATGGACAGGCGCAGACCTGCAGTTGAAATTTTTCAAGCCACCCTTTCAACTTGGCTTAACGATTGTCATTTTACTGAAAACCGGGTTTCATTTCGAATTTCCTTCTCTACGCAATGGATCTTTTTGCGAAAGTGTTCTCTTAGGTCGCCTCTTACGACACCCTTGGGATGTATTGGGGTGGCGACATTTTGACCTCTTGCCCGTCGCAACACGGGACCCCATCGCCACACGGGGCATATTTTCAATATTTGTAATAGCAACACTGATTGTCACTTTTTTGCGTTTGCCGGCGCAATAATGGACATGTTGCTTTTTTTGTCCAGTAAACTGTTATCTCAGCTATCACAAAAACTAGCGAGTACAGTTGGTGCAATTTACTACCTCAAGTCATCTTAACAGAGTAGGTATGTTTTGTTCGGTTCTGTTATTTAAAACCGTTATAATGACGCGTTCTTGTAGCAACATCATATTACAAATACACTCTTTGCTAGTAAAATTACCGTGTCTTAGGAGCTTATAAAAAGTGTCATATTATGTAAACCATTTTAGCGCGTTGAGAGACAGCTAGGTGCAGTTTTCCATAGTTTTTATAGGAGCGACTCTATTTTCATCTTCTATACAGAGCTATAAGCGCCTGCGGCACTACCTTGTCTTATATTATAATTTTATTATCAGCTGCTGGAATATTGCTATATGCAGGGGGAATCGGATCAATCGCGAAAAGTGTGAAATGGATAAATTGCGAATTGGACCAATCGCACCTAAAGGAACCAAATTAATCAGAAGTTTATTAGAGGTGCTAAATGAAATGTGGCTGTGAGGCCGATTAGTGGAATACATACATACATACATATGGTCACGCCTTTATCCCCGAAGGGGTAGGCAGAGGCATATTACATGCCCACATTTCACCTTTGTATAATTTGTCCCACGTAATAGGTGGTGAGCCGTATTGCCGTGTTTAAATGGACAGGCGCAGGTTGTGACTGCCTGCGGTTGAAAATAAAGCTTTCAACTTAGCTTAACGACAGCCACTTTACTGGCAACCGGGACCAACGGCTTAAAGTGCCTTCCGAAGCACGGAAACGTTCAAATAAATGTCACAAAGTGATCACATGGATGGTCACCCATCCATCGACCGGCCATAGTGAAAGTTGCTTACTGCAGTGATCGTTTACAGAACACTGAGTCCGCGGGGCCACGAGCGCTTCTTTTTGTGATTAGTGGAATAGGTTCGCAAAAATCGGAACAAAAACTCTTTAGTGCATTTGACCCAAAGAGCCATAGTTCTTCAGTGACAAACAGAGCAAAGCCATTTGCTTCATAGTTTTATTTAGCAATCATTAGTACTATAATATCTTCTAGTACTTTCGAATATTATAGAAATTAGAACAACTTATCTTGATGTTTGCAGGTCTTCGTGCAATCGATTACAACTAGTTACTTACTTGCCCAATTCTGAGTTGAAATAATAAGGTTTTGTATGTTCTTCAAGGTGAATTGCTAATTAGTAGGTATATAATGCGTCTTTACCTGCAGACGTTACATGTAGGTACGAAAAATTTGGAGAATATCATACTTTTATAAGTACTACATAGCTCAAAAAAATCTATCATGCATAAGATTTGGTAATGAAATAAGTTAGAGATGACATATTTTTCGAAACAAATCAAAAGTATGACTCATTCTCTTGATTTGTTTGTTTACCAAGTGTCGAGCTGAGTACCTAGATTTGGTTTGGCGTCTGGACATTTTATCGTCGCCCAAACTAAAGTAATCATCTTCATTTTGCAACGAGTAAATCGAAACGGATGTTGCCAAATCACAAAAAATATTATCCATCCAAAAGTTTTGGCGTGAAAAAATTACAATTGATTATTTACTTCCTTGTTACTCCCAAGTCGTTAAAGTTAGCTCCAACACGAATGATATCTCTCTTACTATGTGTGCTCACAGTTATAAGAGTAATGGCGTGTTAGTTGACTATTATATAAATAGTATTCCTTTGAGGACGATGTTTGAACCGGAACGTTCGTGTATTTTTAGTTCTAGTAATCCATTTTGTCACAAAGCTGTCTGATAACCTTTTAAATCTAATCTGTACGATTCAGTCCCAACATTGGAGCGTTCCAATCGATACCGGCCAATTGCGTCATTCTTTCAGCTCCAAGTGCGTAGTTCTCTGTATGTCTAGTTCTTTGACCCAAGATTTGGTAACTTGATCATTTGTGGCGTCTGGTATGACTGTATTGTGGACTACAGCAGCAAATCATTTTAAGGTTTTCATGCAGTTTATTTAGCTAGTAAAAAAAAACGAAAAAAAAAATTGCAATTGAAATTTAAAATAAACCGGCCAAGTGCGAGTTGGACTCGCCCATGAAGCGTTTCGTAGCAGCAAGTAACATAATATAAAAGTTCTTATAGTTCGTTGTAACTTTGATTGATGTTTTAACATGTTCGCAGTGGTAGTGAATTTTCTAACCGAAAATTGCGGTTTATGACGTGTTAAAAAAAAACTACCAGCTCTATCTTGTTCAAACTAATTTTCGTTGGTAGTTTTTATAGCAATGTGCATCATATATTCTTTTTAGATTTATCATTTTCTTAGTTTAGAAGTTAGAGGGGGGGGGACACATTTTTCTACTTTGGAAGTGTCTCTTGCGCAAACTATTCACTTTAGAAAAAAATGATGTTAAAAACCTCTATAGCATTTTTAAAGACCTATCTATAGATACCCCACACATATGGGTTTGATGAAGAAAAGTTTTTTTTCTAGTTTTATGTAAGAATTTTAATGCGGTTCACAGAATACATCTAGTTACCAAGTTTCAATAGCATAGGCCTTATAGTTTCGGAGAAAAGTGGCTGTGACACACGGACGGACAGACAGACGGACAGACAGACAGACATGACGAATCTATAAGGGTTCCGTTTTTGCCATTTGGCTACGAAACCCTAAAAATTAGGTTTGGCAAATTTTTGTGACTAACGAAGGTTCGGAAATGCTACAGACTGAGAAGAACATCCCAAGAAACTCAGTCCGGTCCTTCCCAAAATCATACTTAGAATCTAATACACTATTACAGTTTTTTTATTATGTAGATAGGAGCAATTCGTGTCACTGCCAGGCACAGCCTTGTCTTCTAGAAAGGCTTTAATGCTATAGTAAGCTTCCTGGCACAATTTAAATCTTATGGTTTTTTAAAATTTATTCTCTGACGAACCTGTTATGGCTGTCGGCAATGTATTGTACATTCAAATAGTTTAAAGATTGTCAGCCTCCTTAGACAAGTGGCTTTTACGTTAGTAGAATAGAATTCTCCATGTATGAGACTGACACTCGTTATCGAGAACTGACATTCGTTATTTAGATGTCTCTCGATAACGACTGTCAGTCTCATACATTGAAAGTTCTATTCTACTAACGTAAAAGCCACTCACCTATGGGGGACGGATCAGCTTCTCATTGATGCCAGAAGGTTTCATTGCGTCGATCTATATGCAATTTCGACGTCAACATAGTAAAATTACGATGTTCAGTAATTGGGCGACAACTAAGATATCCTTTACACTTTAATGAGAAGTTATTTCAAGATATCCGATACTATACTTCAAACCACCCTTAAGGCATCTCTGGTAATTAAGTTACATAAGACCGTCAACGTTAGTTGTTCGTATTGAAATTCAGAGCAGGTCGCCTATCAAGATGATCAAGAGTGCTAGAATCAAAGCGTACGTGTCTAGAATGTTCCCTGACGCTCATTCCAGTTTCTCCTGGCCTTTCCCTTGTTTGCATTTTCAATTATTCACCTCCGAACTCTTTGTATACTCAACCAATATAAAGTGTTTATTTATCGCATCTATAAACACTGATGTCATAATTTCACGATCTGCAGTTGAGCAAATAATTTTATAAGTGGGAGTATGTGTGGGGGTGACGGAGACTGCGCTGAAATGTCTATTATTGTGTTACGATATCAACCCTTTGTTTATTATGATGTGTAGGCATAGAAACATTGATGATGTGGTTTGTCTTCCATTTTCAACTATCAATTAGGTGGGTACGGCAATTTGGACAGTGTCGGGTGGTAATCGGGAATGGAAAATGGTCAGGTTGGCGAGGATTGTGTTATTTGCGGTGGAGGGTGCGCGATAGCACTGTCGCGCAGCGTGGTGTTAGATCGAAGGCGCGGAGGCGTTCTCTGCGCATGCCCGCTGTGGATTCTCCGCCGCCACGACTGGTGGGCCGCAGTCGCACCGCGGTACCACTCGCGGCCATGTCGGCCGGCGCTACTACCTGACCGAGCAACCAGCTCTTTGGAAAACAAACGGTGTGAAAACGCGATTCTGATCGTCTTCATCAATTACAACCTCACGGGGATTCGGGTAAGTCCGTAACTTCCGACATCAGCCAGCCCCTGTAAAGTGCAGTGTCCAAGGTTACGATTCCGATGTGATTTTCCCGGATACCGATCTGCGACCTTAAGGGTTGTAGGTGGCGCTAGTGAGCGCGGTGAGTCATCTCTGCGCCACGTTTTTTCATGGCCGCTCCTTTGGTCTCGCGTAGTGTCGGGCCCTGTAAAGGTTTTGCAAGGATGATTGCAGTGGTCGTTACGTAAGTGCGTTGGTGCAGCGGCCGTGGTGCCGACGCTTTCGATACGGTCTGTGCGCACTCGACCGCGGCCAATTACCGCACGCGAGATACGTTTTCAGGAAACATTCACCATTTTGTATTCGGTGCTCGCCGGAGCAACTGTGGTTATTGTGATCGAAGTCATGACTCCGCAGGTTACTGTGTTTAGTAACTTTTGCGTCGGGACGTTTGTGTGAAATAGTTTTATTGTGCTAGTGAATATAAATTAGTTTTACACAGATAATAGAGTTGTTGCAATACTTTGTTTGTGTTGAGTTTGAATTGTTAACGATTGAAGACACCAAAAAAGAGTAGGTATTATTATAGTTTACTTACTTGCGCTAACGTTCCGCATTCCACAAATTTCAATCCTGTAAAAATGAATTTGTGCCATTACTAAAACAATAATTTCGTGAAAATACTGTGTTTTAGTGAGGTTAATGCAAAAGAAAGTAAAATTAAGTCTAATGCACTAAGTAAAATTAATTAGACATTAAAAATGTCATAAAAAAATTGCTTTGTTTGTTGTACGACTGTATTGCCACACACTACGCAACGCACCCTTGAAATTCGAACGATACTTTACAGTTTTGCACAAACTGAGAATTAGCAAATTACGTGCAAACAAAAAAGGCATAAGATTAATATTACCGCAATAGCCTAGATATTGCTGCTTAGTAGGACAAAAAACGCATCATGCTATGATCACAATATCATGCGCCTGCACCGACGCGGCGGTTACGTTCTTTAATTAACAATTTGAATTTAGAACGGCTTCAATGCAAGTACCGTTATTTATGACAGACTTGCAAACTACAATTGCCAAATGAAATGAGCATTTCAAGTCGCTCGCTTGGAGTACATTTCGCTTTGTTTCTGTGGCATATCGACTTTTTGCAATGGCGGACTCTTTGGTACGTTTATAATACTTGATGTTCTTGTCTAGAAAGTGTTTGTTATGTCTATTATATGAATGGATTAATAAATCAACTTGTCTGTCAAGTGTACTTGTTAGCGCATCACCAGTCAATAAGAATTTCGTAATCCTAATGGGCTCATGTTCAGAAGGGATACATAGCACTCCCTGCTGTTGGGTTGTCTGCTTTAGATTCAGAAGTTGCACTGGAGAAGTAATGCTTCGCAGTTGATGCACTCTACATTTGTTAAGAGTTCGGTAACTCATTCTTCGCATAACGGGCACATCTCTAAATAAGCATTCCGCAAAGAAACTAAGAATAATACATTACATACATACTCAATCTCAAACTCAAACTTAAAAATACATTTATTTCGCATAATCCTAATACATAGGCACTTGCGACACGTCAATGAATACAAAGCAAAATAATAGTACCACCAGTTCGGAACGCGACCCGCTTGAGAAGAACTGGCAAGAAACTCGGCGGGCTATTCCTTTTGTGCACTACATATTTACAAAAGTACTATAAACTAAAACTCCACCAGTAGAGCAAGCAGATCATTTCCAGGCTTCCTTATCAATCAAATAATCGTCTTACTCTTCCTTATCAATCGTAATACATGTCATCACGACTGTTTCTCATCAGGGTAGGCAGAGACTATGGCTTTCCTATAGCTACGATCCTGGCATACCACTTTGAATTCTTTTACTTTCATAAATGCTTTCATACACGCACGCCGGTAAAGGGTACTCTTGACCTGGCTTAATATAAGATTATTAATGAAATAATCTTATATTCTCGTCTGAAACGAGTTTCAATATTGCAATGTCTTGATCCAATATATCTGGAAATTAATTCAACTTCACCCTCATTTTTATTAAAGTTGGCAATAAGGTTCTGGCAACCATAGATCCAAAATGCCCAATAACACAAAAAAACTGAATTGCAATTGCCTCTACTACTACTTTTGAAAGAACAGCAAATAGCATTAAAATACTTATTGTTATTGCCGTTCAGAATGCTCTCTTTAACATTTACCACCAGTGTTACAACCCTATTATGGGTCTACTTTTATACCTACAAATTGTTTTATGGGAATGTTTTATTTTAACGAGTTAGTCGACGGCGAAATGGCACAGTTGAGGCCATAACATGCATTCACTGCTTAGTTGATTGGTCTGAATTCTTTGGAGAAATATAATTTTCTTGTCACCTAGCTGATTGTATACGTGTAAACTAGAAGAATGATGAATAGTTCAATAAGTGTGTAATATTTGAAAAGGAATCAAAATGTAGTTGAAAGATTCGAGGGCCTCTCAATACGAATACAATCGGAGTCTATATAAAACGGTTAAATAAAACCTCAGACTAAATCCTTGTACACAACTACGGGTATTACGGTATAAACTAGGGCATAATGAATACAGCAGATCAGCATCTTAAGTAGATCATTTGGTTTACCAGTTCAAAGAGAGACTGAAAATATTCCATCAGATGGAATACAATAAATATTAATTCTTAAAACCAAAGATATAAATTTCTTCTTCTAGAGTCTAGTAGGAGAAGAAATTTCGTCTTATTGCTCTCTGGTCACTCTAGATTCTAGAGTGCCCAAAGGGCTATAAGACGATTAACCAGAATAACCACAAACCTTGCAACAACAGTGTTCTGGTCCACCTTACTACTATTACCCTTCCAAGTTGTGCGGTTGTTTGTTGTATATTCTTGGACAACTTCAAACCTCTATCCCTCGTCGTAGATGGGTCCCGACGTGGCAAGCTCATTGAACATGACCTTGGATTTCTCCAAGTTCATGCCCAGACCAACACTCTTATTTGTCTGTACTAATATTATAAAGAGGAAAGATTTGTTTTTTTTTGTTTGTTTGTTTGTAACGAATAGGCTCCGGAACTACTGGACCGATTTGAAAAATTCTTTCACTGTTGGAAAGCTACTCTCTTTGCGGTAAACATAGGCTATATTATATCCACGGGAACGGGAACATGGTCGTCATGTGATCTGTAAAGGACTGTCTTTACTGCAAGCCATATATCCCTTCTATATACTTATTGCAATAAACAAAAAACATAATTGTAGATGTACATAAACATACTGAGTAATTTAAATATTTTCTCTTCACGGCTGAGTTTTAAAATTTCTAAACAATTGTTTAATGCATACAGTCACTACACTAATATTAGCCCGTTCTAGATTTTACCGCAGATAAGACCTCTTACTAAGCTTAGTCATTCTTTGGCCCGTGTTAACCGACATTTGAATAAATGTGTTTTTAACATAAAAGTATGTCGCTGAATAAGTTCAAAAAGTTTATAAAAAGTAAATTATACTACAAGGGCTAATATACAATTAATGATTATTTGCTGGATAAAGAAGCCTGGTAGTAAACTGCTCTGCTGGATTCTCAAAAAAATGTTAAATGCAAAGTTTTTAGACTCTTTAGTATTGTAAAAAGAGCACTAAGAAGAATAACCCGCTGAGTTTCTCGCCAGTTCTTCTCAGGTGGGTCGCGTTGTGAACTGGTGGGTACGTTTTTGGTTTATATTCGAGACGTTTTACTAGTGGATCTGTATAGGTTGAAATAAATTAATTTTTGTTTGTTAGTTTACTAGGCATCATTTCCACAGAGCCGACCAAGTTGTGGTCAGCTTTCTGGTCTAACTGCGATTCGGGTGAACTGTGATATTTTCCGTGAAGCGAGGGCCATTTGACCTACACAACCATTTGGCGATGTCAAGTTCTGTAGTTAGACTAATCTAGTCTAGATATATATAAAAATCAATGCCACTTTTCGTTGTAATTTTATAACTCAAGAACGGGCTCACCTATTCAAATCCAAACCAAATGTTTAGGCTTTCTTCGAACAATTTAGTAGATGGTTTAGGTGAAGTTTGCACAAAATCGGTCGAGCGGTTCTTCATTTATCACGCAAACGAAGTTGCGCGGGTTAGCTAGTACTACCCGTTCGCTCTAACTTTGCCGCTGGCGTAGAGGCGTATACCCGAATTGTTAATTAGACGAAGTAAATTGACAGTAGCTAATGTCACTTCGTCATAGAAAATACGCAACATTGTATGAAGAAGTAACATTAGTTGCTGTCAATTTACTTCGTCTAATTAAAAATTCGACTTTAGTGTGGAGCCGAGCGGCAAAGTTAGAGCGAACGAGCAGTATAATATATTATAGTTTTTTAATTGGGGCAGGATGTTTTAGCCTGTTCTTATCTGTACAAAGAGTTAACGTCAGGAATCACATCCATCGTGCTGGGCTCTTGCTTTATTATGTTTAGGATTTTGGTTTAGACTGGACGTGAGAGTATCTATATTGGAAAAGGCAGTAGTTATTAGAATCAATTTAAGCAGCATATTATTACTATCTTAATTAGTTATGAGACCTTTGGTTAGCTGAGGGGCTTAAACAGGACTTGGTATAAATAATTGAGTAGTAGGAAATATTTTTGTCGATTGACCTCAATCACTCTCTTGCCAATAACATTAGTTTGATGTCTCTTGCGCGTTGTTTGAAAATTCTGACTCTCGTGGACCGAATTAAAGTAGTGGAACCCTGGATCTAGCCGGGGTCCAAAGGTTGCTCAACAAGATTGTCTATTAAGAAGTGAGTCTGTCCGTGACCGGCAGTTAGCATTTGCAGCTCTTATTTTGGGACCTTCACACCCAAAATGTTAATTTCTGAAATGTTATATTCTTCCATTTCTTTGGAACTCGGAGTCTGTTTCGTTGTAGGTTGTTGTCGACCTTAGAAATGTTCGTTATCAACTGAACTCTGTAAGATTTAAATCAGTACAATAACAAGTTTTCCTACTACTACTGCTTTAAGAGGAACAATTGATCAATTCCTTCTTAAATATAATTATTATGGTTTTTTACCTTATTGATATATAAATTAATTTTAATTCAATATCTTTTGTTGCAGTTGTAAATCCGGGCCCGTACCGATGTTCTAGTGGTTGTGCGGTAACAGAACACAGCCGCCATGTCGTCTGTGAAGGTAGCCGTCCGCGTGCGGCCCTTCAACTCGAGGGAGATATCCAGGGACTGCAAATGTATCATTGAGATGTCTGGGAATACCACGGGTAAGTGTTTCATATGTATTACTAGACTCCGTACGCTGCATTTTATATGTGACTAGATGCTGCTCGCGGCTTCGCCCGCGTAAAATTTATTGCCTTTCCCGCTTACCGTGGGAACTTATTCCCGGAATAAAATGTGGCCTATGTGTTATTCCAGACCAGAATCTATTTTCGAAATTTCAGCCAGATTCGTTCAGCCGTTAGAGCGTGAAAGAGTAACAAACATCCACACATCCATATTCACAAACTTTCGCCTTTATGATATAGTAAGATATTGAAAATTAGAGTTATATCAAGCTGTTCGGTAATCACAGTATATTCAATGTATATTCACAATATTACGGGAAGAATCACTCAACTTTATACTTACAGCCTAAATCTTTGGACCTAGAAACTTGAATTATTTTAATACTCATATATTATAGGCACTCACTAAGAAATGATTTTTGAAAATTAAATTTTTGGAGTCAAAATAAAGGATCACTCAACATTGTAAAATCAAAACAATAACACAATTCGCTGTGACTATCTTTTCCAGTATTCTACTGTTAGTAAAGACTACTTACCAGAAGGGAAAATCGCCAAAAACACAACCCTTTAGTTCTTCAAAGTGACGATCGATATGAAGACAGTGACTCTCATTTCCAAGATAGATGAGGACGTATCGACATTCTTTAAATAAATTGAGATTATAATCCCTCATGTAATCATGTTACAATCCAAATCGATCTCATTCTAAACTTCTAAAGTATTGTTTTGTACCCATCAAAACAAACAAGAAATCTCAGCGATGGGGAAATGCGTAATAATATTGTGGAAAGTAGACAACAATGAATATTTATAAAAAGACTGTATTATATAAACAGTCTATGAATGATATTGTGTTAGTTTGTTTATCACGCATGGAAACGTCGAGAAGTTTAGACGGAGGTAGAGTCGCTAGTTTAAAATACGTAATTTCACGTTTTTATCCCCGAAAGGGTAAGACAGGGGATTAAATACCTAAGTATTTGAAATACTGCATATTATACTAACGATCTGAGCCTTGTGTGAGGTGTGAGCGGTTAAATTGGTAAGGTTAACGTTTAGGGCCCAAAAAGCTACTAGCCTCATTCGAAAACCGTCGGATAGCAATGAGTAAAGTCTGTGAAAGATACGGCATTCCACTTTACTGGAACTATGTAAAACGAACATTGTGGGACTACTAGATGAGTGACTATTTTGTGGTTAGGAGAGATTTGAAAGACTGTAGCGACACACTACTGAGGCATTAGTTTTGTTTACCGAGGCGCATACACTCGCGAGGTGCAGCAGTCATCTCTCAGCACGCTATGGGTTAGGTCATATCAAATTGTATAGAATGTTGTCTTACTAATATTATAAACTAGCGGACGTCACGCGGTTTCACCCGCGTAGTTCCCGTTCCCGTGGGAATACGGGAATAAAATATTGCCTATGTTCACCGCAAAGAGTGTAGCTTTACAACAGTGAAAGAATTTTTCAAATCGGTCAAGTAGTTCCGGAGCCTATTCGTTACAAACAAACAAACAAAAAAACAAATCTTTCCACTTTATAATATTAGTATAGATAATGTGTAACTGGTACCAGTCTGCAAACTCATATTTTATACACCAAGTCTAGAACACTTCTTCAATCAAACCCATAATAAGAACCCCTACAAAACCCATACCAACTTATAGATTTTCAGGACCATTATTGTTTAAAATCTTGAACTAAAAAAAATTTTTCAATAAAAAATACAACCGACTTCCAAGAAATCCTGAAAAATAAAATTTACTTAGCACAAAATAATATGTAGTTGATTTATCTGATTTTTTATTCAATATCATATTGAAGTCGGCGCCAAGTAAATTCATAGGTTTAGGGAGGTATTATTCATGGCACCAACTTCAATATTATCTATCTATACTTATAATAAATCTGTAGAAGTGAAAATTCTGTACATTCAAAATATCAAAAAAATAAATAGCAGGGGGTGTTACTAGACCGATACCGAACCCAAAAATGTGATTTAAAAATTTTTTGTCTGTCTGTCTGTCTGTCTGTCTGTTTGTTCAGGCATCACGCAAAAACTACCGGTTCGATTACGATGAAACTTGGTATAATTATTCTTTAATAGCCTGGGCACAACACTGGGTACTTTTTATCCCGGAAAAGTATATAGAATTCAAACCAAACTTAATTTTGCGGTTCGATCCCTCAACACTGGGTACTTTTTATCCCGGAAAAGTATATAGAATTCAAACCAAACTTAATTTTGCGGTTCGATCCCTAGACCCAAAGTTATTATTAATTATTGCTTAAACGGTTAATGGAGCGATGATGAAACTAAGCATGAGCGTTGTTTGTTACAATTTAAAAAAAGTAATTTTAACATTTTTGCAAATTCCACCTCTAAAGGTATAAAAAAGGAGGGTAAAGTTTGTATGGGACAACGTGATTCTTTGGTCCGATCTACTTAAAATTTGGCATATAGCATTATTAACATAATTGATTGAAGACGTGTTTCGTATTTTATTGAAATTTATACTATAACGAGCTGAAAAGGGAATGTAAATTATTTTGGGGCTGATTTTCTCCGGAGTTGATATCAATACTCCTTAAATACTTTTATTTTATACTTAAATTACTTTTTATTTTGACACATAATTTGTGAAAGCGTTGTCATTTATGTTATATGGCTTTACTTCAGATTTCAAGGATATGATTTTACTACAAAGCCATAAAGTTAAATAAAAAGCGCTATTTTGGTATAATATTAACCAAATATGCTATACGGAAGTATTATTGCTAATTTATTCAAATTTTGCGTGACAAAAATACATTTGTGAAAAGAAGAAGAAAATTCTAAGATGGCTAGCCAGAAAAAATGAAAGATCACGCTTCAGGTAGTATCCACTGATCAATAAAATAAAACCGCATGTTACCATCTACGCTCAATCCTTACGACAAAGATTGGTCATGGAAGGCATGAACTTTATTCTACATATAGTGCTGACTGCATTCTGTCAGGAAACAGACTCACTAAGTCTTTGTAAAATACGGGAATAGACTCTACGAAGACTACATGCGACAAGACTGAAAAGAGCCATTAAAAAGAACATGAACGCTCAGCTGATGAAATTTACATTGTTATTACGTTACCAGGTCTTGGTTTGACCATCTGTATTAGGAGGATAAAGCCTACAGTAGTTCGGTTTGTTTAAACGTCGTAGGCTGGGACTATCTGAAGAAGGAACTAAGTTACGATGTCAATTGCTTAGAAGAGAAGTTGTGTCAAGTAGTAGTTTAGCCATTGAATTAAGAAATGTATTTAATAAATAAATTTACTTGGTTCATATATTATGCATTATGAATTTGTTAATCAGAAATCTATCTAACTAGGTATTATTAGAAATGCGAATGTTTGTGAGTGTGGAGTGTTGATGTTTGTTACTCTTTTACGCTGTAACGGCTGAACGGATCTGGCTGAAATTTGGTGCCCACAGAGATATGTTATAGTCTAGGATCAAAATTTCACGCAGGCGAAGCTGCGGGCATCAGCTAGTACTGAATAAAATCTGATAAATCAACTACATATTACTTTGTGCTAAGTAAATTTTATTTTTCAGGATTTCATGGAAGTCGGTTGTATTTTTTATTGAAATTTTTTTTTTCATTATTTTAAGTGACGGGTGAACCGAAAAATATATCTATCTAGGTGAAAGTTCTCATCAATACAAATTAATCAAGCCCCAACACAAGGTAGCTGCTGTAAATCGTTAAGGAATTCCCTGGAATCTCTTTTGGTTCCATCATCAGATCGACTCCAGACCTTTATTAATGGTAGTACATTAAAGCACTGAATGAAAAAGTTAACAAACGCACTAGTTGTGCCTATAATTTTCGGTGGTTGCCCTCGATTTCTCCAGGATCCCATCATCAGATCCTAACCTGGTTATAATGGGACCACCTCAGAAGTAAACCCTATTCAACAAAAAAAATTGAAATCCGTCTATAATTGACGGTGAACATACATAAAACATTGAGACCTTTCTTTTTTTTTTGAAGTTGGATCTATCAATCTAGGTGTAAAGTTCTCATCAATACAAATCAATCAAGCCTAAACACAAGATAACTGCTGTAAATTGTTTAGGAATGCCCTCGACTGTCTTTCGACTCTATCATCAGATCGACGCCATACCTTCATTAAACTGTAGAACATTAAAGCACTTAATTAAAAAGTTTACAAGCACACTAGTTGTCCCAACATTTTTCGGTGGTTGCCCTCGTTTTCTCCTAGATCCCTTCATCAGATCCTGACCTGGTGAAAATGGGACCACCTTAGAAGTAATCTCTATTCAACAAAAAAAAAAATTGAAATCCGTCTATAATTGACGGAATTATCGCTTGACATACATAAAAAAAATACATACAGACGAATTGAGAACCTCCTCCTTTTTTTGAAGTCGGTTAAAAATAAGGTATAATCCCGCAAACAGAATATCACCAGACTTGAAGAGAAGACATTTGTCAAGTAATGAAGAATGACATTTAAAGCGTTTAAAGCAGTTCTTGTGCCCCCTCTCACGTATGTGTGTAACCTTGCACTAAGCAACGGTACCTTTCCATCAGCTTTCAAGCAGGCTTTAATAATTCCGGTAGCTAAAGGAGGGCTCGCTAGGGACCGTGTTGATAGTTATCGACCTATATCTATTTTACCTGCTATGTCAAAGGTTCTGGAAAAAATTATGAATGTTAGGCTCATGAATTACCTTGAGGAGAATAAGTTACTGTCCGCTTCCCAGTACGGCTTTCGGGCTGGGAGATCCACTGTGGATGCTGTCCATGCCCTTACAGATTGCGTATATAGAAATTTGGATAAGGGCCTGAAGTGTTTAGCTATATTCCTGGATTTGGCTCGGGCTTTTGACACGGTCTCAATAGATATACTTCTAAGGAAGCTCGAGCATGCTGGCGTGAGGGGGGTCCAATTGGAATTGTTCGGTGACTACTTGAGCAATAGAATCCAAAGAACAAAAATTGGGCACAACGTGAGTGGTGACCTTCCTGTTCGATTCGGTGTTCCGCAGGGTAGCGTTTTAGGTCCTACTCTCTTTTTGACGTATATTAATCAGCTCTGCAATCTGCAGCTGGCTTATGGTTCCATCGTTACCTTTGCGGATGATACTGTATTATTATTTAGTGCCCCGACATGGGAAGAGGTTTTCAGTCACGCCCAAACTGGTCTCGACGGTGTAATGGGTTGGCTCAGTGACAATGTTTTGACACTCAATGCCTTAAAAACAAAATATATGGCATTCTCAAAACTAGGTTGTCCACCATTGCATCCCTGGACAATTGTGGCTCATAGCTGTCCCCGCCCTAGAAACGTGGATTGCTTGTGCGGCTGTCCTAGACTGCAAAATGTCGACCGTATAAAGTACCTTGGCGTTGTTATAGACCACAATTTAAGCTTTGATGGTCACATTGAATTGCTTTCGGGACGGTTGCGCAAGCTAATGTACGTATTCAAAAACCTGCGCGGAGTTGCTGATTTCACAACAATTAAAACCGTATATGAGTCGCTTTGCCAGTCATTGCTAATTTATTGCGTGACAGTTTGGGGAGGAACTTACAAAACCTCACTTTTAAAATTAGAACGAGCCCAACGAGCAGTATTGAAGACCTCATTATCTCTGCCCTATCGCTTTCCTACTGTGGAACTTTATAAGCGTGGCTCTTTACTTTCAGTGCGCCAACTATTCATTCTTTACGCTGTACTTAAACAGCATTCTATGTTACATTATGACGCCACTATGTTGGACAAACGCCGTCATTATAGTGTCTGTTCAACTCCAACATGCTCTGACTTTTCACACAGATCTTTCTTATTTTTGGGTGGCTTCTTATATAACAAAGTCAACAAAGCCCTAAATATTTATCCACAAACTAGAGATTGTGCGAAACGGATTGTTTATGACTTCCTACATAACCTGGATTATAATGAAACGGAAAATTTGCTGAATGTATTAAAATAATTTACCTTCATAACACGCATACATTTCACACAAACACATGTACACACACACACACACACACACACACACACACACACACACACACACACACACACACACACACACACACACAAATATACAACTACATGTAGTCACTTGTACCCAACCTTATACAGTGTGCTCACAAATATGAACTTTACATACCCTATTCTTTACTTTTTTTTTTTATAATACTACTAGTATTGTTTTTGGACTATTAGTTGTTCAGTCTTCTCCTAATTATGTACAATATTGCATTATCTCAGAATAAGATGGTTCTGTGGAATGGAAGCCTGGTTATCCATATCACAGGTTTTTTACCTAGCTTGGAAACCAGTCTCCCAATGATCTAACATGTTTTACCTAAATGTGTAATGTTGAAATGTATATGGGAGAAAAAAAAAAAAAAAAAAAAATAAAAAAAAAAAAATTTATAAAGCCATTAAACTTAATCTGTGCCCTCCGGTAAACGGGTAGAAGGCTCTTAAATATAAAGACGATGGTAACAGTCTACGGTAATGAGAATTGAAATACGTTGAAGAGGGTAATAAAATAAGAAAATAACCGGCCAAGTGCGAGTCGGACTCCCGCACGGAGGGTTCCGTACCAAAAAACAACAAAAAGTCGTACCTATTTGTTGCATGGGAGCCCCCCTTTTTTCTTTTTATTTAACGAGATGGAAAATCCTTAATGGATGATATACCGGACTCCTCTCTCTCAACAAGACAAGCTCTCGAAAGGATGTCCCAGTAAAGGTCCATTTTGTTTCAATTATTTTTTTTTATGAAAATACAATGCTCGATATTCTGTGAGTATTTCAAGCGTCTACTGGTTGCCCTCATTACCTATTAACACAGAGCAACGCGCGCCTTAGACAGTTCGCGTTGCTCTATAGTGTTATACAACGCGCGTCTTTAGACAGTTCGCGTTGCTCTATAGTGTTAACTATCCTTGTATATAATAGATCCTCTACGGTAGGTACAGTATATATTTCAAAAAGAGTTTGTTGGAGTTTGTGAACTCTATGTTTAATTTCTTTTTCAGAATATTGATGACATTTGAATGATGACAATTTATGTTGTAGACGTAGATATCGTGTTTAAAATGTCATCATTCAAATGTCATCAATATTCTGAAAAAGAAATCTACGTCTACAACATAAATTGTGTGTTTGTACGTAAATTGTTTATACTGGATAAAAATCTAAAATATGGACTATTTGTTTACTATTTCCTATGAAATAGCTATCTTTGAAATACTTCACCTACCTAAAGTAATCTGCTGAAAGCGTTGTTCACTTTTTAAAGAACAAATATTTACGATGAAAGTCGAAAAATAAGTTAGTATGTGACCCGTATAATGTTCAATCATGGCGACACGAAATTAATTTCATTGAGCAACATTTGATTGTGCTCTACCTCCTAAAGTATTTATTTAATTTGCATGGTGTAAAGGGAATGAATGATCTTGATGAAATGTTCAAATTAACTAACGTATTTGAATTGTGAAGGATACCTTATTACCGAATATATAAGACAAAATCGCTAAAAACACGTTTGTTGTATGGAAGCCCCCCTTAAATATTATTATGTTTTTGTTTTCAGTATTTGTTGTTATAGCGGCAACAAAAACACATAATCTGTGAAAATTTCAACTCTCTAGCTATCACCGTTCATGAGATACAGCCTCCTGACGGACAGACAGACAGACAGACAGACAGACAGACAGACGGACAGCGAAGTCTCATGAATAGGGTCCCGTTCTTTACCCTTTGGGTACGGAACCCTAAAAAAGGGAGAAAATAGGGATAAATTTTTACTCTGTCAAAATCTTGACGTTAATGAACCTTTCGTCATAGAGTATGAAATTTTCAATTTATTACTTTATTTTTCAAAAAAAAATGTTAATTAGGTAAACAATTTTCTACTTTCATCAGACATTCTGTTGCAGTATATCATTTTTAATCCCCGAACGGGAATGAATAAAGTTATAAAAGTTTGAGGCACAAATAATTCGACCAGGTTTATTTATTGGTATCACAAACAAATTATGTGTCTATCCGTTTGGGAGTTATATTCCCTAAACTTCTTTTTTGTTTTATTTATTTATTTAATGTCATCTTGTCAAATAAAATGCATTAATAAACGAAACGCTGATGTAATAGGCCGTCATATTTCATTATTAAAATGTAATTTAACACAATATTTTCAGAACATTTTATACTTCACGTTAATTTTGTATACAAATTACACAAAATATTTTGTGTTAGTTGAATTGTGAGCGTTTCTTTGAAATAAAGATTTTTAACCGAATACGGTCATTGATTTACGAATACGGCCAAATAAACTGACGAGCTATTAGAAAACCGGTAGGTATGTATTCCTTCATTCCCAGTTGTTCCGCGGCAGTAGTTCCGCGACGGAACTAGTGAGACTTTTTGTCCCAATAGTTCCGTGGCGGAACTAGTGAGACTTTTTTTTCCCAGTAGTTCCGCACCACGGAACTACTGGGACATTTTTATTCTCAGTAGTTCCGTGGCGGAACTAGTGAGACTTTTCTATTCTCAGTAGTTCCGTAGCTCAACTAGTGAAACTTTTCTATTCCCAATAGTTCCGTAGCTGTTACTATCATGGATCTTTATGGACATTATATTATGTCCACTCCAAACCTTAAAGTATTTTTATTTTTTATGAAAAAATGATCTTTTAGGACATGCGAGTGTCAAAAGATCCGTTAAAGGAACGATACGAAGAACATATAGTTTAAAAGTATGAAGTAGTTAAATAATTTACAAAACAAATGAAGATCTACAAAAACAAATGAAGATCGACAAAAGCAAATGAAGATCGACGAAAAAATGAAGATCAGCAAAACAAATGACGGTTGGAAGAACAAATAACGGTTGGAAAAACAAATGACGACCGAAAAAACATTTGCAGATCAATAAAACAAAAGACTATAAGCAAGTTGATAAGGTCAAAAGTTACTTGTAGCCATATTTTGTAATCTGAAGCAATTACCATTAAAAAAACTAGGTATAAGCAATTCTCGACCTTAATGACACTTATCTAAAAATGTGCTTTTAGGCGATGACAGACATTACAGATCACGAATATATAAAAAATAAATATATATTATGCATGCTCATAAGGTCGAAATTTGCATGGCCCCTTTTTTGTAATCTAGATGCGATAACCATTCAAAAAATTATATGCAAGCAATTCTCGACCTTAATGACATTTCCCTAAAAATGTGCTTTTAAGCGTTTACATCACAGATCACAAATATATAAAAAATAAATAAATATTATTTATGTTCATAAGGTAGAGAATTGCTTGCACCTATTTTTTGAATGGTTATCGCATTTAGATTACAAAATATGGCTGCAAGTAACTTTTGACCTTATCAACTTGCTTATAGTCTTTTGTTTTATTGATCTGCATATGTTTTTTCGATTGTCATTTGTTTTACCAACCGTCATTTGTTTTGCTGATCTTCATTTGTTTCATTGATCTTCATTTGTTTCGTCGATCTTCGTTTGTTTCGTCAATCTCCATTTGTTTTGTCGATCTTCATTTGTTTCATTGATCTTCATTTGTTTTATTGATCTTCATTTGTTTTGTCGATCTTCATTTTTTTTAAATAGCCGTAAGAGACCGAGGGAACTAATGGGAACATAAAATATTAGTATGTAAGTGATGCTTTCTCCCGCGGGACTACTGGGACTTAATTTATTTGATTTTAATTTATGCTTTGTTCCGCGGAACTACTGGGAATGAATTTATTAGTATTTCATTTATACTTTGTTCCGCGGGACAACTGGGAAAAGAAGTCTCACTAGTTCCGCCACGGAACTACTTCAACGGAACAACTGGGCACCACTAAGAGAGTAAAATACTCAAAAGGGGTGGGTTTTTGAACTTATTTGTACCAAAGAGCAAAATATTTGGAATTGCTGTGAAAAAGAAAAAAAGTCGTGAATAGTATCATGGGGTTTTTACATAGGCCTCTTACGAAATATACTATAATCTTTAGCTCGCTTAATGCTGCTGGTTAGGTGGTACTTATACACAGAAATCAGTAAAGAAGAGAGCTGTACGACTATCCCAATATGTTCAGAATATATTGAATAACACCACTTGTACTGTTCCACAACATTTATTTAGTTTACACCTGACCGGTCTCGCCTCTCGGCTTCTCAAAGGTAAAATAAATATAAACTTCATCCTGTGAATTTAAATGTTGTGGAACAGTACAAGCGCTCGTGGCCCGGCGGACTCAGTGTTCTGTAAACGATCACTGCAGTAAGCATTAAGCAACTTTCACTATGGCCGGTCCATGGATGGGTGATCAAAGTGACAAAGTGATCACATGGACCATCCATGTGATCACTTTGTGACATTTATTTGAGCGTTTCCGTGCTTCGGAAGGCACGTTAAGCCGTTTTTCCCGGTTGCCAGTAAAATGGCAGTTGTTAAGCTAAGTTGAAGGCTTAGGCATATAATATGCCTCTGCCTACCCCTTCGGGGATAAAGGCGTGACTATATGTTATGTTATGTTATGGAACAGTACAAGTGGTGTTATTCAATACGTGCAGCAGGTTCCACCAAGTGCCATCAACCAACAGCATAAATAATGTTCAGAATAGTTTTCTTTTTATCTCTAAACAGTCAACTCACAAAAGGACTTTTGAACTAGAATTTTAAATTACATAACAAAATGTTTACCCTGTTCAATTGGAAGGTCGCCAAAGAAGCCATATAAGTTAGCAATGTCAGCAGAAATCAATCGACTCTGTTTACTAATAGCTTCGTAATCTGCGTAGGTATACTGTGATGAGACTTCTATGTCACCTGTAATTTTGAGTAAATTAATCATACCATTACATCAGTAATAAGTTACAAATGAAATTTTTGTTTAGAAAAATATTTGAAAATACAAATAAACATTCATTCTTTATCGAAACTTAATGTACCTACATAAGGCTCCTGTATCATCGTGTCTTAAATCTATATAGCTAAATCCTTTTTTTTAACGTGAGGAAAAATCCATAATGGATGCTATGCCGGACTCCTACCGACTAAAAATCCTCACGTAAAGCCCAACAGCCTATGGTTGGTAGCCCCGGGTAAGCCCTCGGAAGGATATCCCAGGAAATAGCTAAATCCTACTAATATTATAGATGTGAAAGTTTGTAAAGATATGTTTAGAAATTTTAGAGATCACGCTCTATAAGCTGATCGAATCTGGCTGAAAATTGGCACAGGGATAGATTAGATAGATCTGGAATAACCACCATTACGCAAAGGCTACTTTTCATCCCGGAAATACATTCTTCCGGGAAACGGGAATAGACATTTCACGCGGGTATAGCCCAAGCATCAGCTAATAGCGTAAACTTTTTTACGTTAAATATTAAGCGCATCGCGCTGGATCTAAGAGTATATAAGATCCAGTAATTCCCATGCCAACATAATTGTTATAATCATACTGCATATTTTACTCTATGTTTGTTTGTGGACAAATCACTTCGTTTTAAAAAAATAACATATCAACTTTCTAGAGTGCTCTAGAAAGGTCTCGAGAGTAGTCGCGAGTGGCATGTGAGTGAAGGGACTCGTACTTGAAATGTAGCTGTTTCAAATTTATTATCAACCCTCGGCGCAATTTTATAGCTTTTTGAATTACAACCTTGGCTGTAAAATAACAAGGTTTATTTTAGTTTGAAGAACATTTCTACGTCTTTATTTTTTATTTAAAAGTCTTGTACCAAGTATACTACAGTAATACATTAAAGAATATTGTTTGTCTGGAGCAGAATTTTCTGTATTAGCAATTTCGGATGGGATTTTAGTATCATGCAGTGTTGGCTGCAGTTAAATTTTCAGCATGCACTTTGGAGTCAATTGCCCTGCTGTTTCTACAGAATTTCACAGATTTTTCATTCATACTATGTAATATTAAGCAAGTGCGCGTCGGACGGGTACTTAGGTTCCGTATCAAAAAATATCACGTTTGTTGTATGGGAGCCCCTCTTAAATTTGGTTTTACTGATTTGAGAATTTGTTGTTACAATATGCGCAATGCGTACATGACAGACTGACAGACAGACGGACAGCGAAGTCTCAATAATATAGTGCAGTGTTTACCTTTTGGGTACGGACGCAATTCCTTATTTGTAAGTGCGCCTTCACGCTAGCGTCGGCGTTCGATGGACGCATGCGCGGCGTAGACGCGACGTATACGCGACGTATACGTGGCGTATACGCGGCGTATACGCCGCGTTACCTGGGGATTGTGTACAATCCTGTTCACAAGCGACTTCATCTCGGCATGGAAATGACTGCTACTAGAAAATAAGTATCTTAAGAGTATATTTGACTTAATAAAAATTGAGCAAGCTGTAATTTGACGAAGCAATTAAAATGCGAAATATAAATTTGCTAAAGATTCTTTTAGGAAATGAAACTATGCGATAAGTTTTTTGGGGAGTGAAAATTGACGAAACAAATTCTGCCAAACGGCAGGATGCCGGTTATTTTATATGCTGAGTGGGAATTTAAATATCATGATATTCGTAGTCAGCATAGGTACTTAAAAACCCATAAAACGATACCTATCATGAAATTTCGTAATTACAGCGCGGCGGCCATATTGGATTTCAAAATCGTCATACAATTCGTACTCAGCATACTAAAAACCTCTAAAACGATACCCATCATGAAATTTTGTAAATACGGCGCGGCGGCGGCCATGTTGGATTGCAAATTAACATGTATTTTCGTATGCATCGTTTTAATTATTATGTAAATTATGATATGAAAAGAAATCGATATAAAAAATAATAGCATAGGGTCCCGAGGCGCAGCCCGGAAAGTCTTTCCCGAACGACGAACAAAATTTTATTCGCAGTTCGCAATAGTCTTCTTTTTTAAAAGTAAAGCCATCAATAGTGTTACCTGGTCAGAATCTATTTTGTTAACGATGATACCAAAACGTCAACGAATTGTGTGACGCTAGCGCGGCGTATACGCCGCGTATACGTCGCGTATACGTCGCGTCTACGCCGCGCATACGTCCATCGAACGCCTACGCTAGTGTGAAGGCGCACAAGGATTATAATAATCCTGTTTACCTTAAAAGACCCGTCATTCATCATGCTCTCATGCTCTCATGCTCTCCTCCAATTAAGGACATTAGCAGCACGGCAGCGGTGCAGTACTCACTCAGTCGTCACAGTGGAAGTGAGTTCCATTTCTGTGTGCAATATTCGTTCCTAACGAGCCGGGCTCTCATTAGAGCTAAAATACTGGAACTTACGTACATATTTTATGAAAAAGAAAAAAATAAAACGTCGTCCTTTTGTGAATTTTGTTTCATTAATGTCTTTTTTTCATGCAGAAGTGCATATTTTTACGTGACTGAGGAAGCTAATCTGTGTTTCTGATCATAAAGCACTTGCCAAATTTGAAATCAATATTATTATTTGGTGTAATTAGACATGTCTCAGCTGTGAAAATGAATAAGGGACATAGTTATGATATTTAGTGTAGCGCAATAAAATATAGGGTGTCCCAAAATCAACGAAAGATTTCACCGTTTTTGTGCAGAAATTACAAGCTGAATACCATAACATAAAAGAGAATAGACAAGGCTATCATTCACAAATAAAGGACTTGAACACTCTATCTTTAGTATCACTAAGTGAAATAATACAATTAAATTACTTGTATCTAGAATAAGTTTTGGGCTCTATCATAAAGTTTACATCTCTTCTGCGCTAAAACAAGTGACAAAGCTTCGAAAATGCGTTACATAAGTCGTGTTTAAACAAAATGGCAGCTAGCCACGAAATCTATAACTTACGTCAATCGCAAACTGTCACATTCCTGAGATTAGCCATTAAATTTGTTGTTGGGGTCACGTGATTCACTTTGAAGATTAATTATTAGGTAATGTGACACTTTACGAGGGTCGGTCTCATTATATTTTACGTTTGTGTTGATGTCCGCTATCGATTTGTACAGATTTCGTAGCTGACCGCCAATATTACTACCTGATACGACTGAATACCTTATTTTATTATTAGTAAGCGGGCTTGGGTTTGGGGTATCCTTCCGAGGGCTTACCCGGGGCTCCCAACCGTAGGCTTAGGTTAGGTAGGATACGTGTGGTTTTTAGTCGGTAGGAGTCCGGCATAGCATCCATGTAGGATTGTGCTCACGTTAAAAAAAGTAAGCAGGCTTCGTGGTTTTCGCTTTTCGTTGTGTTTAGTTTGATGAGTTTCAGTGTCTACTTTAGCCAGACGTTTCGGAAACTATACTTAAAGTAGAGGACTTTGAGTTAAACCCGGAATAGTTCTCGGGTTTGAGTTTATGTCCACTTATTTTCTTCACTGTAAACATTTGATCATTGCTCTTTCTAGTTACATTCATTTACATGACTTCCCTGTCGCCTATGACCTGATTTCAAAATTTCATTTTTATTCGATAGGATTATAGAGCTAAGCTGAAAAATCTATTTATTTAGGCAGACGTCTACCAAAACAGGTACTATTTATTATAACGTCGGGGTCTGCCCTTTTTAGATAATATATAAGATAGTTTCAATACGATTATCTCTGCGACACTATTGGTAATGTGACTTGGTAGTGGGATGGGTAAGAAGGAATTTTTGTGTTATCAACATGGATTATGTACTAGGTAATAACCGTGTAGGCAGATCTCTAGAATCACAGACATATTATATACGTAGATGTACTTGCCAAAAATATGATAAATGTCTTTTTTCAATTGTCAGTTAGACAGCATTTTGCGTTTTTGATATCCCTTTTTGTCAAAAAAGTGGGACTCTAGGTTTTAAACAACTAAAAGCACTCGCTTCATCTATTGTGCACTTGCTGTATATGTTTAGAATCTTGAAGACTGAATTTCTTACTTTTCAAGTTCATTGTCGCGTCTTGTCTACAAAGGACGCGAAAGCCTTAGTCGTAAAGCGCGTGCTGTGACGTCACACGTGCGTCAACTCGAGCACTAAACTCTGACGTCCATTAATATGCATTAGCGTTGACATTGTAAAAGCTTTCACACCCATCCAACGTCGGTTAGAGTTGTTTTTAGAAATAATGGTACGCGGTTTTTGATTTATTGGCCATTATCATATAACTAGCTAATATCTAAGCTTCGGGCGTTTTGTTAAATTTTCCTGTAGGTACTTGCTTTCCATTTCCCGGTCGGTTGAAAAGTTGCCTATGTGTTAATCAGGATGTTAGCTATCGTTGAAAAATTGAGGGACAAGCTGTGGCCACTTAGTTGGACTCCCAAACTGAATTTCGACAAATCCTTCTACGACAAGATTTTACTTCGATAAACATGAAACTCCGATACGACTCAATTTCGATAATATTTTAGATCGAAACAACTTAATCCCGACACTACTGTACTCCGACAAAGGAAGAAACGCTTTGTCGTCTGTTATGTGATTAATTCTGGATGTCGGTAATGGATGAACATTTTAGGGACTGTGGCCTTTTAAAAAAATCCTATTGCCCAGAAGGCCTTGAAATTTTTTTAATCACTACCATTTAATTTTTACTGGTAACCAAAACCATCCGCTTAATTTGACCTCTGAAGCATGGAAATGTACGTAAGTGGAAATGCCTGAAGGCGTGGAACTGACTGTAGGCTAAGATGCTTCGTTTAACTGATTATTGAGCTAACGGAGTCACGGACACTTCAAAGTATTAGGTAAAATGTCATCTTGTAAAATATCAGCCACTAGCTGACCCGACAACTTCGTTTACGTGATAAATGAAGAACCGCTCGACCGATTTTGTGCAAACTTCACATACACCATCTACGAAGTAGTCCGAACAAAGCCTAAACATTTGGTTTGAATAGGTGAGCCCGTTCTTGAGTTATAAAATTACAACGAAAAGTGGCATTGATTTTTATAGATATAGATATATTTAAAAAAGAAGTGTGTGCGTGTACCTACCCTTTACGCGCGATTGAAGTAAAACTTCTTTGCCATTGACGGCATCAAATGTTAATATTAATATCATTCATTCGAATTTTGAATAGCGGAAACTATGTTTCCGCTATTCCAAATTCAAATAGTAAGGGTTACTTCCGTCAGAAAAAAAATCTGAGTTACACCCTAGTCGCGCCTAAAGATATTTTACTTCAAAAAATACAGAAGTCCCATACGTCTCAATCTCAATGTACATGTTAGAAACGGTAGTCCATGTTCAAAACGTTGAAATCACGCACCGCCACAGTGGTTTTATTCCCCCTGCAATGCGTTCCAATGGGCCCAATGGCCCATAAACCCCATAATGCGCCATAAACCTTGTCCATGGGACGATATCTACTTCCCGTAAAATTGCTTTCAATACGTACATCTAAATGAATCGCGTGGTTTCATTTCATTTATTTCGCGATGGTTTTTGATTGAGTGAATATCTTAGTATTGACATTTTGTGTGATACGAATCGAATTCGAATTGTGGAAAAAGATCTTTATATATTTAATTCCGGATACGGAGCGATTCTAACGTCATTCTTTTTGGTCATTTTCAGGCTTAGTATAGTACAGCTTGGCAAAAAAGAGGAGAAAATAATGGAGGAGCCACTGTGCAGTTCATATGGCAACCCGTTAAAAAGAACCACCAATCAGTATCCAGTTGTCAACAACCGTCAATAAAACCCACCAATCATTGACTGACAGACAAATGTGACGTTATTGACAGCTTTTTGACAATGTAGCCAGCCTGCAAAATATTAGTTCCGTTTCTCGACTTTTTTGCCAAGCTGTAAGTACCTATTTACTGTAAGGGGCCGTCCATTAATCGCGTGAGGTTTTTTTGGGCACTTTTTGGACCCCCCCTCCCCCTTGGTGATATTTGGTGAGGTTTCAGATTACCCCTCCCCCCCCCTGGGCCGAATCACGTGTATTTTTAGTAACTACAAAGTTTTTTTTAAATTTTATGCATAGAAGTCTCTATTGTTTTTATCTATCCAAACTTAATAGAGACAGATATGGTATTAATATTTTAATATATTTCCCGTTGCATTTACTCCCGTCGTGTTTCTATATAATATTCATTATTTTGGAGCTAATAAAGAAGGTGTCAGTTTGTCAAGCTTAAAATCTTACGTTGGTTTGATCGCAATTGGCTAAATAGAAGCGAAGTTATGAACAAAAGTAAAATAATCAAGGTTGAATTTCCATACGATCATTATGCTTTTGGTCACGACTATCGATATCTACGTGGACTGTAGGTACGTCAAATTTATATTTGGTAATTATTTACAAAAATATTTTTTTCTAGACATTCTATCTATGTAACTTCCATTACATACGATACTGAAGCTAAAATAGTTTTTTTGTATGTCTAATCACGCCAAAACTATGGATAGTACCTTTCTAAATAATACTGAAATATTTTGATATTATTATTGATCGGATTGATGCCGATATTCTGCGCGGTTCCTTTGGGAGACACGACGAAAACAAAATGATTTTTGTGTTATATAATCAACGCAAAGGTATTCCGATTTCAATTAATTTCTGATGTAAGAAAGGAATTAAGTGCTTTATGAATTATTCCATAAAAGGTTTAATATTGTAAGTTTTGTTGTTCAGAAATTACAGTGATCTCAAATTCAGTGTTGTAAAGTTGCTGTTCGAAATAAATACACGTGATATCTCACTACACCCCCCACCCCCCTTGGTGATGTTTCGTGATTTTTGTCCGACCCCCTCCCCCCCCTTTCGAGCCTCACGTGATTAATGGACGACCCCTAAGATCTTGACAGGACGTCAACCCCATTTTTTGTAACAGAACCCTCTGTGCGCGAATCTGACTCGCACTTGGCCGGTTTTTTTCGGCCGAAACTGACCCTGGGGCCGCAAGTTTGGTTTCGGTTTCGGCTGAAATGGGTTTCGGTCGGACACTAATTATATCTAACACTGTCCCTGATGTGGTGATAGAACAATGTTGATGAAGTGTGGAATATATTAAAAGAAAATACCTGTATTTGAATATGTTATGCAAACGTTTGTTGGTTGAATAGATAAGAGACCAAAATACAAGAAACACCGCTATTAAAATACACGAGAATCTAAAAAGCCTCTTCGCGTTGTGTATGTACACGCTCACACACAATTATACAACTATAAAAACCTTGCCCTAGAAAACATTTTTGTTTGTCAATGACGCGTTCACCCACATATTATGTTTGTATGTTTCTAAACCTAGCATTTTTTTAGTAACTTTTATACTATATCATTTCATAGGTACTTTAAATCTGAATTGCTCTTCTACGTAATGCCCAACCGGAATGGGATGGCAAGTGCAGTTTATCCTCTCCTTTTTAACTTGATCAATATGCTACTGCGATATCTTAAGTTTCCATAACGGTCAAATCGTTTGGTAGCTACGAGCGAAACAAAGAAACGGTCATTTAATAAGAGCAATCTTGTGCTACACAAACCTTTATTTGCAGAAAAGGAAACGAGAATATAAATAGTAAATACTAAATCAACTGTAGGTTTATAATACGACAATAACTCAGTTACTAATTTATTATCAGTTTTTATCTAGCTTGCACTTGGCCCAATAAAATGTGCAACGTATTTGCAATCGATTTGCCTAGTAGACATTTTGTACACGATCTCATATTACTTTCTGTCTAAATAAAAATCTATTATGCAGTGTACAGTAATGTAAGTCTGGTCTAGAAACACGTACACAATAATGCCATTTACTAAAATTTTGTACCATTTGCCTTGTAAAATACTCGAAACGTGCGACATAATTCGCCTGTTAAAATTGTTTTACAATATTATTGTCCTACCCGCAAATGTTCAAGATGTTGTAGTTAAAGAAAACGACCGGTAAACTTGTTGGAGACCGGTATTTCCCTAAGGTATAGATAAAAATGTATTACATTTTCGTGCTGGGGTAGATACAACCTTCGTAAACGGGGAAGGTTCTCGAAATATCTATAAGAAAATAAAATAGAAATAAAGAAAAAATGTGGTGTAGGTACCTACATATATTTTTACAAGAAAGGCTGTGTGGTCTTGCTTGTAATGAACCCGAACTGAATTCGGTTTCCTTCGTAGACCATAGGCAGTAGGAAAATTAGTTTATAGAACTTTTGCCTTTACAGACAGTAGTACTGAAAACAAAACTTAGGTAGGTATATCTATCTACATGTCTATATAAATGAAAATTCAATTGCCACGCCACCGTAACTCAGGTATTCTGTATAATATCAGGTATTCCTTGAGAACAGCTGTACCTGTTTCGCTAATTCTCTGTATATTGTAGGTAGGAGGATGAGGTTAAGTAAATGAAGGTTTATTTTCCTCCTAAATACACACAGAAAAAAAAAACACGAAAAGAGTGAAAAACCAATTATTTTTCGTTAACTACGTTTTGTTCTTAGTCCTTTGTCATTTGTAAAGTACCATTTTATAATGAGCATAAAGATGAATTATGCAGAGAACCTAGGAGGGATGCTAAAATTACCTTAAAGTAGCTGTTGCAACCTTCAGTTTAGTTAAATGCTGAGAAAAGAGTGTTAACTAAATTTTATTGCATTACTTCAAATGTTTACGAGTGCCATAAGGGTCAATTTAGCATGAAATCAGACCATAAAAAAAATTTTTTGAAACAGTAAATTAACCCTTTTGACTACAGTTCACCCCGGGACCTTTACTATGCTTCAAGGGCGAACAAAATACGAAAATATGCTTATATTTTTGTAATTATTTTGGAAAAGGTTCTACGCCGCGATTTGCAAGTTTATCTACTCGAGAACACCATCTTGACAGGTAATGTATGGAACTAGCTGTCAAAGATATCGACCGCTAACGTCTTTGACAAACAGGGTATTGAAATACCTGTCAAAAGATATCGTTCAATACTGATACGGAACTCTAAATTGACCAAGAAATAAATATAATTCTTCCATAAGTCTAACACAAATGAAAAATACTCTAGCAGTTATTAAAGCAATTTTAATTCATTTTTCAAAATAGTACTCCTTTTTAATAAAATAAAATGAACACAATATTAAATATTAATTTCATACTTCAATATTACACATATACGAAGTTTGTCGTTCATACCGACCTTGGTCACGTAGTTACGTACAACACAAGCGACGACGCGACGACGACGGCCACTTCCGATAGCGGAAGTTGTGTTCAATGTTGGCACAAGATGGTCGACTGAACATTGAAGGCTGCATTTAAACCTGTTTATTGATACTGTTGATTGATGGCACTTGAGTTTAATGTGGCATCTTTATCACACATGGTTTATTGATATAATTTTCTTTTATTAACTAAATTTAAAAAAAAAACACTTTTTTAAAACACCAAAAGTTGTCAAAGAATTTTAATTAGAAAGCCAACGTTGCATAGCAATCAATTTTTGGAACGCAGTATTAATTTTACGCTCTGAAAAATATATCTGCTGGCTTGACTCAACTCATATTTTGATCAGCCGTTATACTCCTTTAAAGTTGAAATTTTCAAAAATCCTATATTAGAGAATGCCTCACTACGTAGACTACGAAATTCTTCGAACTTCGAAAGAAATAGTATGAGAAATATAATTTTAAAACATGGTGCGTCCAAAAAGGCGAAAAGAACTGTAGTTGTTATTCTCTAAAAAGGTAGAGATTATCTAAATCTTAGAAAAGATCCAAGATTTTGATAATTTTAACAGATCCATATAAAATTCATTTACCAGCTTATGGTATATATGAGGTAGGACCATCAAATCTCCGTTCCGTACCTACCTGTAGAGCAGCGCTGCAGCTATGACTCATAAAACGTTAAGCTGGATGCAGGATAGCTGCTTTATAGCTTGCACGAGTCAGACAGATTTTATTATTCTAGTTTATGTTCAGGAGAACATGTTGATATATAACAATGGATGCTACTGCAGGAAGGTATATAGGGCAATATTTCTTTATGAGTTTCCGAGGTCCGTTCTCGAAGACAAGATCCCGTAGAAGAAAATTATGACAAACTAGATCCCGGGGAAAAACACACTAGGACAGAGTAATTTACAAGTAACTGATATACATCTAAATATACATGATTGTTGTGAACTTTCATATTAAAAGATTAGACAGAATCGCCTTTCGCCGAACGCTTGCCTTATTATATCAAAATTTCATTAAAGCGTTTGGTCTATCCACGAAAAAATATGACCTTTAAGTTTTATAACCTGGACGAAATCTAACTGGGAACAAAATCACAGAACACCTATAGAAAAAGCTACAACTCTTAACTCAAAAGAAGCCATTAATAAAACACCTAACAAACTTTCAGCAAAGAACTGAAAACTACTTAATTTGCTCTTTGAAGTGGAAGTTCTTTGTGGGCGTCTGGCTACATTCATCCTTCGAAACGACGTCGGCTGTATACACGTCTTTAGACCTGGAACTGGATGTCAGCGACGAGTGGAGCGATAGCGGAAAGAGCTTGTTACTTATATGGGCTTGGACGCAGTGGTAGCTGTTGGGAGTCCTGGGCTTACCCGGGGCTTCCAACCGTAGGCTGTTAGGCGGGATACGTGAGGCCTTTAGGAGGTGGCAGTCCGGCAAAGCATCGGGATTTTCCCTCACGTAAAAAAAATGGGCTTGTAGTATTGTGTAATAACAGATGTTATTTGATGCGTCTGTTTAATGTAATGCTCTTCACAATACTGTCTTACATTTTGTATGAAATTAGCTTATATTACAAGAGAGAGAGTACAAGAGAGTTGGCAACTTCGAACAAACGCGCCGAGCGCGGTTTGCTTGTGTGCGAGCGCAGTGCCGCTTTAACTCTCTTGAATTCTGCCACGCTCGTCGCCCCGTCCGCCGCTCGGCATCTACATAGTTTGAGGCCTTATGTCGAATGGCGTCATGTTGGCGGCGTCGACGTCGTACGATCGATACGTCGCGACGGTTCATATTTACGTCTTGGTTGAACACTTTAGGGACTGTCTACGATCTAGACTAGAAGCTAGACAGAATTGGATAATGAGGTAGCAATGTGAAGTGCTTTTTTTAGAATTTTGTTGACAATTCTTTGTTTGAAGACAGTTTTCGTTTGAGTAGGATTGGTTTCGGAATTTTCCTTGTCTATAAAAGCTTGGAACATTTTTTTATCTTATATTGAAATACACACATAATAAATTCATTCTGTAGAGTTTAAGTTTATCGCGAACAGGCATTGAATTGGGGATGTGGACTACCTTGTTGTCAATCGTGCAGTGTGAATATGTTTTGAAATAATATACCTACAGCCAGGTGCAGACAAAAGTAAACAGGGCCGCACTATAAGGATTGAATTTTCTCGGAAAATCTTAATGTATTTCAATGAAATTTGATGTAGTGAAGTTATAGAATTACACAAATTTAAAAAACATAACAATTTTCATTAAAATATATGAAAGAATTTTTAAGAAAAGTCAGTTCTTACAGGGTGGCCTTGTATATTTTTCTCTGCAGCTGACCGTACCTACTTATACTAACGTTACACTTTCTTTGTTTCAGTGATAACAAATCCAAAAGCTCCACCGGGTAACAAAGATGGCGCCAAAAGCTTCAATTTCGACTTTTCATATTGGTCCCATAACGTAAGTATAAGTTTTATATTCATATAATATCATATAGGTACCTACCAGTGCCTTTAAGAGAACTGTAAAATCCCCTGCCTGTATAAATTTACTATCTATACTAATACTAATACTAATAATATTATAAAGAGGAAAGATTTATTTGTTTTTTGTTTTTTTGTTTGTTACTGGACCGATTTGAAAAATTCTTTCACTGTTGGAAAGCTACACTCTTTGCGGGTAACATAGTCTATATTTTATTCCCGTATTCCCACGGGAACGGGAACTACGCGGGTGAAACCGCGTGACGTCCGCTAGTAATTTATAAAGACAGGGAGGCACTCTTTTATACGTCTAAATTCCCTAAGGATCTTACGGGTATCTTCCTATCTGACGAATTAGAAAATTCAAGTTAATTTTGGATGTTTCGTTGTATAACAAATGTAACAATGAGGGCTATTGAAATTTTTTTAAATCAAATTGTGAAGTGTTTCCTCTAAATTGGTACGAGTGTACGACGCTTGTGTCCCCATTTTCCCCGTAATCAAATGCTCAGAGCAAAAATGGGACTGAAGACCATTATAATGTCCTATTTTCATGCTCTTAAAAACATACATGCTAACACGATTTCTTTAGACGTTTTTATTAAATAAGGAACATTACTTTCATATTTAAATAATTATATGTATACTAATATTATAAAGAGGAAAGATTGTTTGTTTATTTGTTTGTTTGTTTGCATCGAAAAGGCTCTGAAACTACTGGACCGATTTGAAAAATTCCTTCACTGTTGAGAAGCTATATTCTTTCCGGTGAACATAGGCTATATTTTATTCCCGTATTCCCACGGGAACAGGAGCTACGCGGGTGAAACCGCGTGACGTTCACTAGTGTGATAATAACCTGCGTACACACGCAAATAACTATGAATCCATAAGTGTCAAATTGAAAATAACGTATGATTGCAAAAGTCATACATAAATCTAGTCCCTGTAACTCTGAAGGGGTAAACAGAGGCATACTTTACGCCCACATTTCAAACTATTCATATAATGCTAAAATATACTGGATCGGTTAAGGTCGAGACTAAATTTGCATATATTATTATTATATTTAGAAATGCAAACATCTTTCACAAGCGACTATTTGCGTATACAGTTTAATGAAAGGTTATTAAGTTTAAGAATAACATTTCATAAAATCGTTTCACCATTAGGAGAGGCTATTTTCAACTGAATCGAATACGGGCACGACATTTATGATACTGCAACTTTATAACGTAACTAGCGGACGTCATGGCATCACGCGGTTTTACCCGCATAGCTCCCGTTCCCGCGGGAATACAGGAATAAAATATAGCCTATGTTCACCGGGAAGAGTGTAGATTCAATAGTAAAAGACTTATTCAAATCGGTCCAGTCGGTCGGAGCCTGTTCGATGCAAACAAACAAACAATCAAATCTTTCCTCTTTATAATATTATGTATAGATATATTAAAATTAGTTGCGATTTTTCGGGCAACTGTTGGTCTGGTACTGATGTAAATCCGGTTTGGTTTTGACTTGATACTTTTTAAAGACCTTTCTACACTTCTACACTAAATCATATAGAGGAAAAATTTGTACTTTTGTGTGTATGTTTTCTACACTAATCTATACTAATATTATAAAGAGGAAAGATTTGTTTTTTTGTTTGTTTGTTTGTTTGTAACGAATAGGCTCCGGAACTACTGGACCGATTTGAAAAATTCTTTCACTGTTGGGAAGCTACACTCTTTGCGGTGAACATAGGCTATATTTTATTCCCATATTCCCACGGGAACGGGAACTACGCGGGTGAAACCGCGTGACGTCCGCTAGTATCTATTATAAAGAGAAAAAAAAATGTATTTTTGTGTGTATGTTTGTAATGAATAAACATAAAAACTACTGTGCCGATTATTAAAAATCTTTCACCAGTAGAAAGCTACATTCACCCTGCGTACAAAGGCTATACTTTATCCCAGTATTCCCACGGGAACGGGAGTAATTGTAATGTCTGCTAAAAGTAGGTTTTCATGTACCCTACATCATAATAGAATAATTATTTCGGCACACACCAGATACTCGCAACACAAAATAACGAGATTTCACTTACACATTTGGAAGCCAGCCATATTGGATGCAGCCATATTAATATCGGATCAGATAGTTACGAGGTTTCCTTTTCAGTGAACACATAAAATAGATAGCGTGTACTTTCCTAATATTAGGTAATTATTTTCTTTGTATATTACAAAATTCTAGCTCACCCGGCAAACGTTGTTCTGTGACATAACTTCTATCTATCTATACATTATAATGAAATGATAGGAAGCCAAAACTGTACATTGGAAATATAAAAAAAAAAAAATACTCGCTAGGTGTTCTATATAAGATACCGAACCCAAAAATATAGTCAGAAAAATTTTTGTCTGTTTGCTTTGCTTTGTCCGGAAGGATCCCGAAAAGTACTGAACAGATTTGGTTCAAATTTTGTAATAATATTACTTAGGGGTGGGGTTTTCAAATAGGCTATATATTATCATGCTACATATCTTAGGGGCTAAGCAGAGAGCAATAAAGTTGGCATTATATCATAATTTTCACGCGTACGAAGTCGCGGGCAACAGCTAGTAGTAAATAAAATGTTCTTATAGGAGACTAAAGTCGTGATCAAAATATGGGGACTAGGGTTGGTTATGTCAAATCATATCATACAAAAGTCTTTCTAGTTTATCATGATAATATTAATAAGAACAAGTATGTAGAGTCAGATTTAGAAAAATCTGACTCTATTTACTTGTTCTGTATACAATAAACTAAATAGAGCCTAATTTCATTGTTCTCAAATTGCTGTACTGCTTTGTCCCATTTTTGTCTGAGCGGGCTCATTAATGAATCCGCTTACTTCCCAACAAAAGGTTTTTTCCCACCAATAAATGATCGACTGTGCACTCATTTCTCATTGACTCATCTCATCATAAATTAAAATGAATACCTTCCAGTCGGGGAAAAGTAAAACTCATTTTATTAAAACTGAGCCCGCTCAGCTCACCATCTCCGGCCCATTACTCTGTCGCGGTAGAAACCGTAATGTGCACAAAAATGGTGAAAGTTAATGGACAATAGAATTAAGAGACGATGTTTCATTCTTACCAGATAAAAATGCAGGTCAAGCCAATGAAAGCGTAAATAAAAAATTAACAGTCCAAATCAAAACACTCTTTAAATTCAAAAGTATTAAGGTTGCAATTTCCATGTCAATAATCAAGACTTCGCAATTGTGTGAAATGACCTGTAACCACGAACCCATTTCCACTCACAGGGCAAGAATCAATTTCAGGGCAAATGGCAAAATACCACATGCTATTTGCGGTTTTGTATTCCGGAAATGGAATAGGAATCAAGGGAAAATACGTTTTAGGTTAAACTGATGTCTGTTGATGATTAGCGCACTTTAAAAAGGAAAAAATTGTACCGTCCGACAGCGGAGAGGAAGCATAATTTATACCTTTCAAATAAAAGTTTTGGTTCACAGAAATAAAGTTCTTTTCAATTCAATTCAATTTATTTTATTGCGATATATGAGTAGGCACAGTGATGTTACAATTTTCAATTTTTGGTTCCACCATAATTCAGCCAGATATTGGCATGCAATAATGTCATAATTAAATGACAAAAAATATGGTATGGGGGAAGGGGGGTGATGTTTTTGTTTTTGAATATGGGGGAGGGAGGGGGGGGGGGGGAAGGGGGGGGGGTGTTGTTTTTGTTTTTGTTTTTGTACAAATAAAATTTTATTACAATTCCTGCACTAATTAATTGAAAGGAACTTCGTTCCATTCTGGTGTCCCTTGACACCTCTCAAGTTTTTTTTTTCGTTTTTATGTTTGTTACCGGCAAATCGCTTGAAAGAGTTATCCGATTTTGATGATACTTTTTTCATTTGAAAGCTGGTGCTTCCCATGTGGTACCATATACAGGAAGTCAGAATCTGATGCTGGGATTTCTTCGATTTCTCCAGGAGGAGAAGTCGAAGAAATCCCTCGAATCGAGGGAATTCCTTAACGATTTAAAGCAGTTACCTTGTGTTTGGGCTTGATTAATTTATATTGGGGATAACATTACCCCTAGACAGATATAATTTCAGTCTAACCGTCACTAAAAATCATGAAAAATAAAAAATTGCGTGTACTTAGTGTACACACGTAAGAAGTGAAACTTCTTCATAAACTTAATTTTCACCTCACCTTAAATTAAGTCAAAAAGTACAAAAGTACAAAAGTCCAAAAGTCCAAAAGTCCAAAAGTCCAAAAGTCCAAAAGTCCAAAAGTCCAAAAGTCCAAAAGTCCAAAAGTCCAAAGTCCAAAGTCCAAAAGTCCAAAAGGCCAAAAGTCCAAAAGTCCCAAAGTCCCAAGGTCTCAAGGTCCCAAAGTCCCAAAGTCCCAAAGTCCCAAAGTCCCAAAGTCCCAAAGTCCCAAAGTCCCAAAGTCCCAAAGTCCCAAAGTCCCAAAGTCCCAAAGCCCCAAAGGCCAAAAGTCCAAAAGTCCAAAAGTCCCAAAGTCCCAAAGTCCCAAAGTTCCAAAGTCCCAAAGACCCAAAGTACCAAGGTCCCATCTAAAAGTCCAAAAGTTCCAAAGGCCAAAAGTCCAAAAGTCCCAAAGTCCCAAAGTCCCAAAGTCCCAAAGTCCCAAAGTCCCAAAGTCCCAAAGTCCCAAAGTCCCAAAGTCCCAAAGTCCCAAAGTCCAAAAGTCCAAAAGTCCAAAAGTCCAAAAGTCCAAAAGTCCCAAAGTCCCAAAGACCCAAAGTACCAAGGTCCCATCCAAAAGTCCAAAGTCCAAAAGTCCAAAAGTCCAAAAGTCCAAAAGTCCCAAAGTCCCAAAGTCCCAAAGTCTCAAAGTCCCAAAGTCCCAAAGTTCCAAAGTCCCAAAGACCCAAAGTACCAAGGTCCCATCCAAAAGTCCAAAAGTCCAAAAGTTCAAAAGTTCAAAAGTTCAAAAGTTCAAAAGTTCAAAAGTCCCAAAGTCTCAAAGTTCCAAATCCCAAAGACCCAAAGTACCAATGTCCCATCCAAAAGTCCAAAAGTCCAAAAGCCCAAAAGTCCAAAAGTCCAAAAGTTCAAAAACCCTTAAATGACATGCTATCCCTGGATAAAGTACTCTTAATTCGAATCCACCGTGGTGGGGAACAGAACAAAGATGGCGCGTAACCAAAAATCGTGACGTGACGCAAATTTTTTTCCAACGCCGATAAAGAAGTTTCACTTCAAAAAAATTTTTAACAAAAAAAAGCCGACTTCAAACAAAAACTAAAAATTGAAAAATAAAATTAACTTAGCACAAAGTAATAGGTAGTATATTTAGATTTATCAGATATTAATGACTGTAATACGTCGGTGCCAATATTTCTATGAGAGACTAGCTGACCCGCGCAACTTCGAACTTCGTTAGCGCGATAAGTGAAGAACCGCTCGACCGATTTTGTGCAAACTTCACATAAACGGATAAACCATCTACTAAATAGTCCGAACAAAGCCTAAACATTTGGTTTGGATAGGTGAGCCCGTTCTCGAGTTATAAAATTACAACGAAAAGTGGCATTAATTTTTATATATATAGCTTAATAATAAGAAAAATGAAAGTTGAAGAAGCAAGTGAGGTGTGTATGGACCGTGCCGTGTGGCGCTCGGTTCTTTCTGCCTACCCCGAAAGGGATTTGGCGTGAAGATAGATAGATAGATAGATAGCTTAATAATACCTACCTATACCTATAGTTTTACTTGGCGCCGATTTCAGTATTACAGTCATTAATATCTGATAAATCTAAATATACTACCTATTACTTTGTGCTAAGTTAATTTTATTTTTCAATTTTTAGTTTTTGTTTGAAGTCGGTTTTTCTCTCTCTGATCTGAAATCCAGTCAACTTATCAAAAATGCTCTGAAATTTAATTTCGAAAATGACAATACAGAAAGAAACAAGTGTTCTGAAGAGTTCTTCCGTTCAATAATTTATCCTACTCTCTCCTTTCGATTTCGAAAAATATATGCGGATGTCATCATTTAGCAGTAGATGGTTTATGTGAAGTTTGCACAAAATCGGTCGATCGGTTCTTGATTTATCACGCAAACGAAGTAGCGCGGGTCAGCTAGTTGCGGTATAAAAATAATTTAGAATTCATAATTTTATGAGCGATTGCTACGAAGTTAAGTGCCATATGCATTGTGAATAAACATTTACTTAATTTGTAATTTTAACAAGTTAATGAGACGAAGATGCGGAATAATTTTGATAATTTATATAAAAATATATGCAAGCCACTTAGTCGCTATGCGCCTTCTCACATTAAACGTATTTTTTGGTTTATTTGGTTGTTAGTAACTGTAATTTACATTTGGTATTTTAGGATGATATAATAAAATTCACATTCTTTGCCTACTATACTGTCTGTCAAATAAGTGATTATTTTAAGTTGAACATCCCTCATGGATGCTATGCCGGACTCTTACCGACTATAACCACACGTACCCTACCAATGCCTACGGTTGGGAGCCCCGGGTAAGCCCTCGGAAGGCTGTTCCAGTGTCAACTTAATAAGTGTTAATTAAGCGTGCTAATCGTTTCGCTTATAAAAACGCTTACAAAAGTAGAAGGAATAGCAGCATCTATTACTTCTACCTACTTCTACTTTAGTAAGCGTTTTTATATGCTTTCCCCGAGCATAATCATACTCTCTGGAAGGACTTCTATTCAGAACTTTCATATTACCTCTGAGAATAGAAGGCCCAGGGACCATGGAACATCCCGTGACTTCCATAGACAGCTGTTAGGCATCGTGTGTTGTTAGTCGGTAGGAGGCATAGCATCCATGTAGGATTTCCACACTTATAAAAAGGGCGCCGATTCTCGGTTAATACGACGTGAACGCGGTGGAAGGAAATTTACTTGGGTAAAACTTCATCTGTCTTATATTTAGGAACGGTAAAACACGAGACAGCACGACAGAACATGAAGCGCTCGTGACCCCGCGGACTCAGTGTTCTGTAAACGATCACTGCAGTAAGCTACTTTCACTATGGCCAGAGACCACTTTGTGACATTTATTTGAGCATTTTCGTGCTTCGGAAGACACGTTAAGCCGTTGGTCTCGGTTGCCAGTAAAATGGCAGTCGTTAAGCCAAGTCGAGCCTTTTTAGGCGGCTTGAAAAATTTCAACAGCAGGCGTTTACAACCTGCGCCTTTACATCTCAACACTGCAATACGGCTCACTACCTATTACGTGGGACAAATGAAAAAACACAAGGTGAAATGTAGGCAAACGAGTATAATATGCCTCTGCCTACCCCTTCAGGGATAAATGCGTGACCATATGTATGTATTAACAACATGAGTCAGATATGACGCTTCACCAAGGATCGACTTCCAGTAGAGTTTGCTGACGCGACAATATGCAATTTTTGTAGTGTCCTGTATACCTAATAATATTTTTCCTTTTTGCCCACAGCCCAGCGACCCGGAGTTCTCGTCCCAAGTCATGGTGTACAAAGACATCGGCGAGGAGATGTTACAACACGCCTTCGACGGTAATTACCCACAACTTTCTTTTGAACAACACTTTCACTGCGTTACAGATACTTGCTACTACAGAACAAATGCGATTTATACTTTTGAGAACCTTTCAAGAGAATGGTAATTAGAGGAAGATGCAGGTTATCGGATTATGTTCATTTTCACTATCCTGCTATTATTATAAATGTTATTTGTGGCGATGTTTGGATGTTTGTTACTCAATCACGCTCTAACACGGCTGAACGTATCGGGCTATCATTTGGTATAGGGATAGATTATAGTCTGCAATACCACATAGGCTACTATTTGTACAAGTGAAGCGTTCCCATGGGAAGCGGGAATGGAAACAGAATTTCACGTGGGCGAAACCACGAGCATTATCAAGTAATCATTCAAAATACCCGCCGTAGGATTTCTAAGAATCTTTGAACTGTAGGTTACTTGTATATGGTGTAGATTTCACACGTAATAATTCGTACAAATTATAATTAGGTAGGTATGTTGCAATGTCGAACAAGGTAGGTAATAAAATATAGAAACATTGTTACTGAAATTAATAAAATATACGAACAAAGTTATGTACTGAAATATATTTATTTAAAATCAATCCTTATTGGACAGCGCTGTATACTTTTAACCTTGCAAACAACCTACTGACATAATGATGACCTTAGTCTGTGATAGATGATGAAGACTATCTTCATATTTTTCCTATCCCGATTCAGTAGTAGCCGCAGTACTGGTAGAAGTACTACTTGTGCTTGATGTAGAGGTCGTAAAGAAGCATAAAAATCCTTCGACAGTGGAACATTCTCCATTATTGCAGTAAGGTAAGAGGCCGCTGCATGTTGTGAGGGTGCCCATGTTGGATGGGTAGCATCGTCTAACTGTTTTGCAGCCAGTGCATCGAAAGCCTCCCTGTGAAAATACATTTTTTTGTGAAAATTTCAGCATCAAACATGACACAATCAATCTTCGTCCATTATTGGTCATAGTTACCCTACCGGGTTCAAACGAGTCAATAGGGGAATATTTTATGCTGGACAAAGTTGAGAATCTTTGCCAGAAAGAACTGAACGATTTAAATGATTGTTTCTCTGTCAAACCATAAAAGCCTGTGGTTTTAAACCATTTCGATTTAGAGCATATTATGGTTTTGTCAGATGTACGACGTACGTGAACCTGGCCTCTCGAACCCTATTAGAGATGCAGCAACTACAGCTTACAAATCACTTTGTTTTTCACATAACAGAGTTCTACATTTATTACACAGTTATAGATATCTTGACAAAGAACTACCAATATAATAAAATATAATATGAAATAGTTTTGTACTAACCTGTGTAAGGAAATTACATGTCACCATCACCACGCTGCGCCTTGACCGTGGATGTCCTTCAAGTTCAGTGTTCTCCGAAGATCCGTTCTGTCGGGAACCGAACTCGGATACAGTCACTTCTGTGGTAGATTGACCTCCGGGGCCTCCCGGGCCTCTTGGACCACTGGGGCCTCCTGGACCACTAGGGCCTCCTGGACCACCTGACGTAACTTCTGAATTCGAAGCTTGAGTTGATTCTTGTGCTTGTATAATGGCCAATGGCACCTAGGGAATAAATAATTGAATAAATAAATATTTGTGTACGTTTTCACACAACGTCCTCTAGCCCAAATTATGATAATGTAAGCTTGTGCTATGGTATCTAGGCAATTGATAACATCTATTTTAAATACATACATATTATACATAGAAACATTCAAACTCCGAAACAAACATTTGTGGGTCACAAATATTTTAACCGACCCGGGAATCGAACTCAGACCGAATGTGCCACCGAGACAGGCTATTAAGTATCAATTTGTGATCAAGTATTAATAATAAAGTAAGGGAAAGCTATTAAATATTAATTTGTACTCATTTTATCGTGGTTAGATAATTTGAAGGGTACAGGCAAAGAACAGGGAATGTCACAATTTTTTATTTTTCTGTTTTTTAGCGAAATCAAATCTTTGTCTATGGTAGTACAGTTCTCAATCACTTACTTTTAAAAAAAGTAAACAGGTGGCGCCAAAAAGGCGTTTTTGTTTTTGACCGAAGCGAAAAGAACCAGGAATGTCCATGGCATACCAGTAAAGAACAAGGATTGTCCAATACAAAGTGAGTGACAGTTGTGAGAATCTCAATAAAAAATATAATACTTCTAAACTTTAAATTGCGTTTTTCTCAAAATCTATAGATTAGGACATTCCCTGTTCTTTGCCTGTACCCTTCATTTTTAAATAACTTATCTTACCAGAACAGCAAACAGGAATGTTACAATCTTAACGGATTCCATTTTGGATGTTTTTAGTTCCTCGTGTTCTCCAGTTGAAGAAGTTGTTTGAACTGGTCTCGGACTGATCTTAATAACTATGCTAATGATCTATTGTCTATTCACTAGGAATGTCTAATAACTGAAATTAAGATTCATTTATTAAGGTAGGTACTTCTATGACTTCTATAATCCCTCTGTGGCGCAGTCGGTAGTGTCTGTAACCACGTGCCTGCCGCGCTGGAGGTCCTGGGTTCGATTTCTGGGTCCGTCTAAATATTTGTGTGATTTTCACGCTCAAACGGCTGAACACATCTGGCTGAAATTTTGTTACAGGGATACATTATAGTCTTGAATAACACATAGGCTATTTTTTATCCCAAGAATAACTTCCCACGGGAACGAAAACACATTTTACTCGGGCGAAGCTGCGGGCATCAAGTAAGACGATAATATCGGATCCTATAACGAGTAGATAGTGTATAGTCATCATAATTAACAACCCTGCAGACTTCTGAAGACAAATATCTAAGCCAAAAGCAAACAATAAAAGAACACTCTCTGCCCACGACAATCAAAGCAATCAAGTCTATAGTTGGTCGCATTTCTGTTCACAAAAGCGGCTTTCGTTTCTATCAGAACAATATCTGTTGTTTAGTATAATAAGACTATGAAAATCTTTACAATAGATAGTCATTGTGATTGATACTTGTGAAGCCTTGACGTATAATTTCAGTAAACAAGCGTGCTCAACAACGTGCTTGTATTGTGAATGCAAACCAAAAAAAAACCGGCCAAGTGCGAGTCGGACTCGCCCATGAAGGGTTCCGTAGCAGCAAGTACCATTGCATAAATGTTCTTGTAGTTCGTTGTAACTGGTTGATGTTTTAACACGTTCGCTAAAGTAGTGATTTTTCTAAGCGAAAATTGTAGTTTATGACGTTTTAAAAAAAAACTACTCTCTAGATCTCGTTCAAACCAATTTTCGTTGGTAGTTTTTATAACAATGTACATAATATATTTTTTTTAGATTTATTATTCTCTTAGTTTAGAAGTTAGAGCGGGGGGACACTCATTTTTCCACTTTGAAAGTGTCTCTTGCGCAAACTATTCGCTTTAGAAATAAATGATGTTAGAAACCTCAAAAGCATTTTTGAAGACCTATCTGTGGTACACACGTATGGGTTTGTTGAAAAAAATTTTTTTTTGAGTTTCAGTTCTGAGTATGGGGACCCCCAAAATTTACTGCTTTTTTCTAATTTCATGTAAAAATCTTGATGCGGTTCACAGAATACACCTACATAAGTTTCAATGGCATAGGTCTTATAGTTTCGGAGAAAAATGGCTGTGACATACGGACGGACAGACAGACAGACATGACGAATCTATAAGGGTTCCGTTTTTTGCCATTCGGCTACGGAACCCTAAAAAGGCGTTTTCCTCAGTCTGTAGCATTTCCAAGTAGAGTCGCACTAATTTTGACAAATCTAAATTTTACTTTATTTATTTTCAGAACAGTTTTCACTCCACTTGCTCGAATATAATAAATAAAAAAATACATACACATAGTCACGCCTTGATCCTCGAAGGGGTAGGCAGAGACATTGTATACGTCCACATTTCACTTTATAGTTTTATGTGACCTATTGCCGTGTAAAATAAAATAATGAAAAAAATTAATTATATAAATATTTGTGGACATTCTCCCACATCGGTATCTAGCCCAAATTCAGCTAATATAAGCTTGAGTTATGAGATCTAGACGACTGATAGACATAGTTATATATTTCTAAATACATACATATAATACATAGAAAACATCCAAACTCAGAAACAAATAAATTATACATATTTACCCGCTAAATAACTGCCAGTGCAAATTAAATATGTCTACAAAAATGAACTTACACTAGCACAGAGTACCTACTGCCACCAGTATCGCAATATTTAAAATAATAATATTGTTTCGGCATTAGTTTCCGTGTCTAATTAATACATTGATAAAATTTATAATTACTATTTCAATGACAACAACTCACTAAACCAGTGGTGGGCAAACTTATTTAATGGGGGGCCAAAAAACTTAAGGAATTTCAGGGGAAAGGGCCAGAATTATAGGAAAACCGGCCAAGTGCGAGTCGGACTCGCGCGGAGGGTTCCGTACCAAAAACGGAAAAAAAATCAAAGGGACGAAAATTTCAGCTATTACAGTCGAGTTGGCGGTCAGGCTGACAGACGGACGGCGAAGCTGACGAATTTTTCTGTGCCATATTTCAAATGCAAGTTTAAAATGTCACTTTTAAATTGGTTTGTGATTGAGGTGTTGAGCAATTTTATCGTTGAATAAGTACTACACTTCACCTATGTGTCTATTGCTCTACTCAGTAGAATCTACATAATACTTTTGGATCTTCAAAATATAATTATCGAAGGCATTATACCAGGTATTCATGTCTAAGGACCGTCGGCGGGCCGGAATAAATGCTTTCGCGGGCCGGAGTTGGCCCGCGGGCCGTACTTTGCCCATCACTGCACTAAACCATGTTTAATTTTTTTGCTAGTCACCACAATTTCCATAAATCCCTTATGGGTGCAATATATTTATATGGGTCACGAATACATAAAAATAACTAAAAACTACCTGTAATCACAATTAAACACGAACACCCATATTCTTACAACATACACATAACAAGCATATACTTAACACACACATACTCCCACATATATCTACCTATTATTTTTTAGGGTTTCGTCCCCAAAGGGTAAAACGGGACACTATTCATGAGACTTCGCTGTCCGCCTGTCTGTCTGTCTGTCTGTATGTCATCATAAATATTCACGGACATTTCACACAACGCTATCTGATCCCAAAGTACGCTAGGAATAACCTGCTTGTGTTATGGGTATCAGACCACGGATATTAATACTTATATACTTTTAAATACATACATATTATACATAGAAACACCCAGACTCTTGAGACATACATTTATGGGTCACTTAAATATTTGTCTCCGGTGGGAATCGAACCCACGACCTCCAGCGCCGCAGGCGATATCACTACCGACTGCGCCACAGAGGCAGTCGATCATGAGGCTGTACCTCAGAAATCGTGACAGCTAGAGCGCTGAAAATTTCACAGTTGATGTATTTCGGTCGCCGCTATAACAACAAATTTAATACTAAAGTCATCAAAATAATAATAACAAAACGGGGGCTCCCCCGTTTTATTTTTGTTTTTTGGTACTGTATGCTCCGGGCGCGAGTCCGACTTGCACTTTGCCGGTTTTTAAGATATTCTATTCTAGGCTAGGCCATATTGCACTACGTATTCTGATATATTCATTCATAGTAGTAGCATATATCTCATTTCAGAGTAAATTTCTAATTCTACTACGGTAGTAGGTACATAAAACTAAACGTTGGTTCATTCTTCAGGGTACAACATATGTATATTCGCATACGGACAGACGGGCGCGGGTAAATCCTACACAATGATGGGTCGCGGCGAGGACAGCCAGGAGGGAATCATACCACAGATCTGCAAGGATCTCTTCAGGCGCATCAAATCCACCACAAGCGATGACTTGAAATATTCTGTAAGTACATGTTTTCACATTTCTACTAAAGGACGCGCGTTGCTGTGGCTAAGGTTATTGTAAACCGGTAGGTACTTCCGGCCGTAGTCTACATGGCTTTCCACAAAAAAAAAATACTCTCCTGTCTCTCATGATGGATCAAACTGCACACGGTGTGTCGAAAATTTAGTTAAAAACGGTTGTTTAGGAGTTTATCGCAAACAAACGATGTGACACGTAAATTATATATATTAAGAAGATAGCGTCTGATATAAGAAGGACGCTTTCTTCTTAATATATTTAAATTGGTTCTTACTCTTTAAGAATTGTAATAATATCGTGAAGAATTTCAGCTAGTTTTAATACAGTTTTGTAGATCAATGGTCAGAGCGTTGCCCTTGTTAACAAACGTCACGAGTTCAAGTCCCGTGTGAAGCAAGTTGTCCTTTTTCACTTTAAATAGATGTCACTTCTGCTTTTGCGGCCAGCAACATTTTTCTCCGGGATATAACAGGGATTTTGTGAAAATTATATTTTGAAATCTCTGTAGTGTTGCTTCCTGGATTCGAACTTAAATAAAATTATAGAACTGAATCTATATCTACTATTCATACTCATGAAGATCCTGAGCATAAACTTGACTCATGCAAGCTTTATTACATACAGCCTTATGTTTTATGTGTCATGACTTGCAGCATACAGCAGGACTTTAAAGTTTTATGTGTCATAACTGCAGCTCATCTTCTGACACATTTAATGTAGATGAATCATTAAATAGGCCAATATGAACGAGGCAACGTTATGAAATGCATTTTATGGAAACAAGTTTAATTATAATAAGTTTTAGAGTTAGGTAGGTACAGTAGGTAGGATAAAGATCGATAAACGATTGATCTCACTCACTACATGAAAATGTAGAGAGAAGCCCGATCGCAAGAATGATCCAGAACTTTGTTCCAGCTAACAAAAATTTTCAATATTTGACCCACTTCATGACTGTCCAAAAGCCTCGATGATACGCGGCGAGTTTTCAAGCTGTTCGTATACTGGCTTGTAGCTTGTAAACTCGGTTTGTGTCATCCAAGCTTTATAGAAGAAATAATTTCGAAACTCCGCTATTATATAGGACACATTTTAGGCCCCACTAAATATTTACCTCCGACCCGTTGAGTCTAGAGAGAACAACCCCGTTCTACTCTCCCTATCTCTCGCGCTTCCATTAATAATATAATCAATAAAGAATTTGTCTCTGTTTATTAAAGAAAATGTTTTAACCCTTAGGTGGAAGTGTCATACATGGAAATATACTGCGAGCGAGTACGAGACTTACTGAACCCCAAAAACAAAGGCAACTTACGAGTCCGAGAGCATCCTGCCCTGGGCCCGTACGTTGAGGACCTCAGCAAACTGGCTGTGACGTCTTACCAGGATATATACGACCTCATTGATGAAGGAAACAAAGCTAGGTGAGTGGTTTAATCGTATCTAGGTACTTACACAATCTAGCAAACCCAACCGGGGTATTCAAGCAATATTTCATATAGTTAAACAAGAATCGTGAACACACTTATATTGAATAAGACCATGTGTACTGTTCCCCCAACTGTTTTACCAACAACTGTTGGACCAGTACATATCGTGTTATTCAATATGTGCAGCAGTTCCCACCAAGTGACAATAGTCTACAAAATATGTAAGTAAAAAAGAATCGTGAACCCTATGTACCTATTTAAGTTTTGTGCATAAGTTTATGTAATTTTTTATTTTCTTTAACGAATTAAGAAAGAAATTGTGTGATAAGCCATTAATATATAAGGGAACATTGCGGCTTGACAGAAGATGTAGTGACCAAGATAGAGAAAGGGATGCTCAGATGGTTCGGACATGTGGACAGAATGGATAAAAAAAACTTACAAAAGAGATTTATAAGGCAAGAGTGAATGGACAATCTGGTAGGGGTCGATCGCGTCGCACTTATGTTGACCAAATTGAAAACCTTTTGAAAAAAGGACAGGTCAAGACTACCCTTAATCGGAGAGCATGTATGAAAATACTTATGAAACTAGAAAAAGCGAAACAGCGAAAGTGATATGTCTGGATTGTAGCAAGTGGAAAGCCATAGTCTCTGCCTACCCCGTTGGGAAACAGGCGTGATGTATGTATGTATGTCTGTGATGTATGAGTACTAAACGATTAGGCTAATAGATGACTATGACTGATAAAATTGTGTAAAACCAATGATATATGAAAACTATAGATACGTTATCAACACTGAAAAATGGCAACAAAAAAGTCGGGCAATTGCCTTAATTTTCATACATGCTATCATAGATAATTTCATAGAAATTCTTTTTTTGAATGTATAAAATATTTGCCGTTTTTGAAAGCCGTGATGTTCGTACATGACGTGTCTATATTTTATTACGTCTTTGTGTAAAACACTATTTGTTGGAATATGCCATGGCCATGCATTTATGTACATTAAGGCTACGAGTGCTTGATTAGATTATACTGCAATTGTATCACTTAGGGCGGATTCGACCAAAATCGGAGTAAGGCTATAATAGAGAATAACTTGTACTTATTGTAAAAGTAAAGTAATTTTCCATTGTCCCAACAACTAATAAGCACAGCTTAGCTATGGTAACCATCATAAGTTAGACTCCTTCACTATTCTTAAAGTAAAGTTAGTATAAGTTATGAACAACTTATGTAACTACCCATAGTTCGCAATTAATAAATGAAATTGATTTTCCATTGTACCAACAACTAATAAGCACTACGTAACTATGGTAACCATACTGAAATAGACTACTTCAGTATAAGCTATTCTCTAGTATAGTCTTAATCCGATTTTGGTTGAATCCGCCCTTAGTGCTGTATGTACGTATCTATGTACTGTGTATTGTGCTCGCGCGTTTCTATGTCCCCATGACCTGGCGAAACCTTCAGAATGATTAGTAGGAAGTGGTTTAGTACTGCGAACAATTTTCCCCTTCCACACGAGTTTATTAAGAACTTCATGATGCCTGCGTGAAGTTCTTGTTCCCAGTTCTCATGGGGACGTATTGCAGGGATATAAGTAACAAACAAACAAACAAAAATAATTTATTTCACTTAGGCATACCTATACAGATGCACTTTTAAAACGTCCCGAATATAAACCAAAGAATTACCACCAGTTCACAACGCGACCTACCTGACATAAGAAAACTGGCGAAAGAAACTCAGCGGGTTATTCTTTTTAAAGCTCTACCTATTTAAAATGTGTAATAATCTATAAACTACAGCAGAGCAGGTCATTTAGGCTTTCAGGCTTCTTTATCCAACCTATAAGTAGATGTATTATTTTAGACTATCGTTTACCCCTATACCAAATTTCAACCATTTCCGTTAGCCGTTAGAGCGTTAAAGAGTAACAAAGATGCCGTTAGAGCGTGAAAGAGTAACAAAGATGCCGTTAGATCGTGAAAGAGTAACAAAGATGCCGTTAGATCGTGAAAGAGTAACAAAGATGCCGTTAGATCGTGAAAGAGTAACAAAGATGCCGTTAGAGCGTGAAAGAGTAACAAAGATCCATACTTAGAAACTTTCGCATTTTTTTTTCACGTGTATAAATCTCTCCGACTCTTACCGACTAAATGCCACACGTGTCACTGGCTACGGGCGGGCGATCCCTCAATGTATGTTGTGTGTTGGCAGGACGGTGGCTGCAACGAACATGAACGAGACCTCGTCCCGTTCCCACGCCGTCTTCACGATATTCTTTACGCAGCAGAGGCATGATCAGACCACCAATCTTATGTCGGAAAAGGTAAGATTTGTAAAAACTATTAAAATATACTACCCTATCATAACATCTCATTTAATGCATGGAAATTCGCCAAATTTATTGACATTTACTAGCTGATGCCCGCAGCTGCGCCCCCGTAATAATTGTTTCCGTTCCCGCTTCCCGTAGGATCTTATTCTCGGGATAAAAAGATGGCCTATGTGTTATTCCAGACCATAATCTATCCCTGTACCAAGTTTCAGCCAGATCCGTTCAGCCGTTAGAGCGTGTAAGAGTTACAAACATCCACACATCTACACTCACAAACTTTTGCCTTTATAATATTAGTAAGATTTATTTACTCCGCTCTCTTGGGTCGTGACACCGGCTGTTTGATAGAAAGTCGACTTCTAGCAAACAAGGGCCCATCACTCTATCATTCCACAGGACTAATGACAGTGACTCTCAAATGGGCGGCTCAAATATAGGCCTATTGATGCTCCTCTTAAAGAAACGATGATTTGAGAATATTTGTCTCGAGAATCTGGGTTTCTATGTAATAAAGTACCTAAATAAGTATTAATATCCGTTGCCTAGTACCAGCAGGTTAATCCTAGCTGTGAGGATCAGATTGAGCTGTGTAAAAATGTCCTTTAATATCTATTTATCTATACTGACTTGTCATATCCTACACCCTAGGTATCAAAGATCTCCCTGGTAGATCTGGCGGGTTCCGAACGCGCCGACTCTACCGGCGCTAAAGGCACGCGACTGAAAGAGGGCGCTAACATCAACAAATCGCTCACTACCCTCGGCAAAGTTATATCGGCGCTCGCTGAAATTGTAAGTGACTTATTTTTTATTGTACTGTAAGTTTATTTACGAAATTTGTGAAGCTAGGAGTAATAGTAGTGTATGGTTTTGGTAGGCTATCCTATTTAGTCTTCTTAATACTGCTTACACTTTAAGATAAATTATAACTTGGATAACTAGAATCAGGACAGAGGATTCCAGTCTAGGTTACTAGGTACTAACGAAACAAATATAAATACCTACTATGTGAATTTGCGACTGCCTTGTGGTGCACTTGTTGACTGATAGATAAGAATATGGCGTAGGTGTTCGTAAAAGGGTTGTAAGGTCAGGAACATCTGCTAATTTCAAGTTTACTAGTTATTGCCCGTAAAAATTGTAATGTTATGGAAATATGAATTATATCTCTGTGTTAGCAAAATATTTGTGAATATTCGTACAAACTTTAAACCAAAAAAATTGAGTAGTTTTGCTTCCAGACAAAACTTCAATATATTACTTATTTTGGAGCAGTGTGAGCTGGCAACTCAAAAATTCTTGCCAGCTCTCCAACCATACTTTTTGGCTAATTTTGGCGGCATCCTTTACAGGGCATGTACCTCTTCAAAAAATATGTTAAAAGGACATTTTTAATTTTGTTATTTAGTATCATAATATAAGTATTTATAGATTTTATAAAGCTAAGTCCGTACTAACATTCAACACGTTTTGTTTTCCGCACCTTATTTCTTATGGATAACCGTAGTCGGTAAGTTGGTGTTCCACAATGTGTGATTGTAACATTATACAGTACATACAAACGCTTTTGCCTATGCTAAAGATCTTCTCCTACATTATACAATTCGCTTGTCGTGTTGGAGAGATGCTAGTTCGCTACTAGTCATTCCTCTACCTATGTGAATTCTCTCGAAAATCCACAAAGAAGGTATAACATAGCGACAATCTATCGTAGAGCGATATTTAAGGTGGGCATAATTCCATCACGTACTCATACCCACGACTTGATCCGTCTATCCTATCGCACAACAGTCCAGGGTAACCTATCCTGCATCCCTTTCCTTGAGGATCATTCCTCCGTTACTATTAATTGAGGTTACCCTTGCTTGTTGTGCGCTAGGTCTGATGGACGAAGGGTGTTAAGTGAGTTTCGCCCCCATCTCCTCCTTTGCTATCATTTCATAAGTAAATCCATACCAAGCAATATTAGCTTAGCCTGATGTTTGGTTCTGTACGACTCAAGTCGCTTTGCGTACTTATTTGAATTTTTCTGGTAACTCTATTACCTACCACATACAATTTAAAATGCAAAAAGTAGTTATATATAGTTTGGACTTCTATGTTCTCACTCTTTATACACACTACAAAAGCTTTATTCCGTTGAAATAAAGTTCATTTTTGTTTACGTTAATACAATAATTCTAATACCTCATAGACATATTGTATTTCCCCAGGCTTCTAAGAGTAAGAAGTCAAAGAAAGCAGACTTCATCCCGTACCGTGACTCAGTGCTGACGTGGCTGCTTAGAGAGAACCTCGGCGGGAACTCCAAGACGGCCATGATAGCTGCCATATCGCCTGCTGATATCAACTTTGATGAAACTCTTAGTACACTCAGGTTAGTTATTTTATTTATAGTTGTCTCTCTCCTTGTTTACTTTTTTTAATTTCATTTTCCAATTGTCATTGTAGTTTTCACCTCTTTCGATAGCCTTAAAGTATGTTTTCTTCGGATGATCGTGAATTCGTTGCAGCTCGGAAAGCAAATATCGTAAAAACGCTTTACGGCAATGCCGTCCGCTAAAACCGCATGATTTATGTAGAGTATTTAACTGACTTTAATTAGGTTCATAAGTTGAGGCCGAAAATTAACATGGAATATAGGTAGTTATTAAATAAAAAGATTACGGATCTTTGGTATTGCACGTCCAATATTTATTGTAAGCAGAAACAATTTGTGAATCATCTTATATTTTTTAGTAAAAATAATATAAAAGTGTGTTTACGTTTATTTGTCCTTGTCTAAATTTAATTACAAAATATCACTTTCTCTTAGAATTTACAATCTACAGGTTGTAACAGCTGTTTTCAAATTCTTATCGCGTCTCCAATTTTGTCAGGCTCACTTGATAAACAGCAAATTCGAGAATCGTCGCCAGAACTGAGCGTTTCAAAAGATCGTTCCTCTGTCGAACTGTAAAAACTTGGAACGACCTGCCCCGCACACGTTTTTCCCTCATCTTACAATCCCGGGTTCTTTAAGAGGAGCGTGAAGAGGCACATCACAAGGCCGCCAACTTGAGGACCACTGTCAAAAGGGGCCCCCAATCGCTAGATGCGCCACGGCTTTCCATCAGGCTGGTGGCGACGTCAATTTGGCATGCTGAATATAAAAAATAAAAAAAAACTCTGCATAACCCTCTTGTTGATCAACGAATAACTGTAAATAATTTATCGACTTCTACACAAATTTAAACATCACCACTCTGCCACACAGATACGCAGACCGCGCCAAACAAATCGTCTGCAAGGCCATCGTCAACGAAGACGCCAACGCGAAACTCATTCGTGAACTCAAAGAAGAGATCCTCAAACTGCGCGAACTCCTCAAGGCTGAGGGCATTGATGTTGAAGAAGGTAAGCCTCGATATAAGGGCTGCTAGTTGCGGTTGTTGAAAATGGGAGGATAAATTGACTGAATTTTGTAAGCTATATTGTTTGAATACTGGTATTGAGGTGTCTGAATTGATGTTTAAGATGATGTTATCAGAAAACAGTAGGTTTTTTTAATAAATTCTAAATTTTTTACGCGTAAATATCTTTTTCCTGATATTTTCCAGTTATACAAGGTTACTTGTAATTAGGTTGGTTTTAATAAATTCTTACACTACTTTTGAATGTTACACTGAAAAAAATTGTTCTACGATTTTTCATTTTGTAGCATTTTGACTCATAAAATAAATAAAAATGTTTTATTTGTTACAAAAAATTACGTGTAATGTGAAAATTACGTGTCTTAAAATTGGTACCTGCTAATCACGGCTAAAAATTATAATACAGTACAATCCAAAGTTCCTAAACTAGGCTAAGTCTGTATTTATTATTAGGATACTTACATTTTTTCTCGTATTAACATACAACAAGATGCCGTGAGACGGTCTCACCCAACTGCCCCTCTATCGTGTATTGTGAAAGTCGAAGTTCAATCCGATTGACGATGTCACTTTTGGTTTTTTGCAATCTTTGAACAGATGATCCACGTGACCTAGTGACGTAATTTAATGCAACAGAGTCACAGACTACAGACACAAGTCTCGCCATAAGCCCCTCTGCAATCTATTTTATAGAGAGGGGCTAAAAGATTTACTTAGGTTGAACTATCAAAATCTTGCAGCACTATAAGTTGGTATCATGAATGAAACTTGTGTGTACGTGTAATAGCAGTAAGTTTTAGTAGGTACAAACAGTAGATAGGTTCGAACAATTCTGTTAAAGTACAGAAGTTCTGTAAGTGATTATTATTTTATTACAAAAGCTACAAGTAAAAGCATATTCCTGGTCACATCTAAACCACTATTTTAAGGATCCAATTCCTCTTAGCTTTTTCGTTTCTTAGGAAACTGCTTTTGTATTTGAATTCAGCAGATAAACGCATAATATGCCTTAATATTAAACCAGTTTCATCTGATCCCACTTTATAGGTAAGCCTATTGCCTAGTTGAAACAGATAAACAGCTATTGGCTATTTGAACACCAACTGGGATAAACTTAATTGATATAAACCCTCAATATACGCCAGGCTTCTGTAACATGCCTACTATAAATATTGTACAGTTTATAATAAAGCTACTGCCAACAGTCAATTTGTCTTCCGATTTCGATGAAAGCTTACCTAGTGTTATCATTAAGTTAGGCTGTCTAGTCGTCATGTGGTCGGATAGACGTACTGTGTGATTGTTTCATAGTGAACTAACCACGCCACAAAGAATAACCGCTCGAACAAGTACTGTCAGTATTCCTGATACTAAAACTTGATTCTGTTTCAAAAATCAACCCGAACTAGGACCAGATGGTAGAGTCCTTTATGAAAAGAAAGAACAGCCTACCAGTAAGTAATTAACGATAAACGAGGCTTGCGCATATTGCATCTGTACACCCCACCTTGTACGCTTGGCCTCCATCTTGAATTTGGGTTGCCAGACACGAAAAATTGCAACTATATTGGTAATTTTTTATGGTAAATTTTTGTCCAATTTTCTGGCAACCTGCACATGATATTATTGAGAAAAAAAATGTGGCAATTTATTTTGCACCCTTGTCCAGAGCTTGTGGCGTTTTAGGCGTACAACGATTTAGTTAATCACTTCACTTTTACATACAAGTATATTGTGAAAAAATGGTGTTGGTCACGCCATCAATATATTTCAATATAGAATAATAATTGTGCTTCTATCTATATATCTATTCTCTATATATTGGTGTTGGTTATCGTACGTTATGTAATGAAAATGGTTAGCGAATATTGTATCTATGTAGTACAACAATTGGTGTGCTGTTATATTTATTCCTTGGCATTTTAACTGTGGAATATTTGCTGCAAATAATTCTTATACTTATGCAAGACAATCGAGTTTGAACTGTTGCAAACAATATTGTATTTCTTGATTTAAGACTATATTTTAGGGCAGTTTATGTCTAAAATGTTTAGTAAGTATAGAATTTGTAAGGAAAACTATTACCGTATCATACTTCGCGCAAATTTTGTGCGCAAACTCACTCGCGCTTCTTGGCTGTCGTGGACGAGCCATGGAATTAGACAAGCACCAAATCTTTTGAAAAGTTAATAGTTTTTGTTTTTATTCTAATTCAAACTCGACTGTACTATTCTATCGGTGAAGGGTATGTCCGTTGGCGGCCATATTGGCGATACACATCAAAATTGTGAAGTTGGTCGCTAACGGAGGTCGTTGCGTTGCTACAATAAGCTTCTAGCTTCAGAGGCCTTGCATGTTTTCTATATATTTGTGTCGATATTTCTATGTCATTGTATTTGTTCCGTATGTAGAGTACCTACATGTTGTCATGATAAATATCTATTTAATATGTGGGTAAATATGTCCTTAATATGGACAAGTCAATAGTATCTTTATGTGTTCTAGCACATACGAAAGGTTCACGCACTCACAATATTTTCACACTGAATGTGGGGTGCAGTTTTACACTTCAACTTCTCAAGTAACTTATAAAATATTTTTACAATGGAAGTAATCTTATTTTTTATAAAAATACCTAACTTAATGAAGAAAGAATTCAATAATTACCATTGACAGTATTTCATAATTTATTTTTTTAATATTTCCATTTGAAGTCAAGCTAAAATAAATTAATTTAGAATACAAGTACAATTTAATTACAAAATAAACAACTACATATGAAGTCTACAATAAGCATGTTATAACAGCTGAAGAAAACTCATCCCCTCAACGCAAGAAGAGCGAGGCAGAGGTACTGTCACCGAAGTTGTCTCGAGCAGCCACCACCATCGCTGAAGAAGCTGTTGATCAGCTCCAGGCTTCAGAGAAACTTATCGCTGGTATGTTTAAAAGCATTCATTTGGCAAACATCGTAACTTGGTCCAGGATAGGGCAGTATTATACTTTGTACGACATCTTTTGAAGGTTTTCGTAAACTAGTATTAACTATTAACCTACAAAGAAAGTGTTAATCTATCCTACCCTCAAAAAGCATTACGTTTTTGGGGGTAGGATAGAATAACATAGTCTCAGTCAGTCATTCTAACATAGTTCAAAGATCGGTCTGTTACTATACATATCTTTTCAGTTAAACTATATCTTTTCTGACAGAGAGCACTTACACAAATTAGAGATAGTACAGATGGAAACCTACATACTAAATTCGCTGAGGCTACGCGCACATAGACACTTTTTACAGAGTTCACAGACACGAGGTCAGGAGAGGTTGAGGAGAATTTTCGGTAGTGATTTGTGCGCCAGTGTGTGTAGAAGAGGGTAGGTGTGAAAAAAAAAAAGTATTAAATATGAGATTTCCATCTGTACTATCTCTAATTTGTGGCACTTAAAAGAATAGCCCACCGAGTTGCCTATCAGTTATTCTCAGCGGTCACCTTTGTTGTCAACGGGTGGTACCACGTCTGATACCTAATCTTGAAATTTGACAATTGCTCAAGTTTAAGTTTATGTGAGATAAGCGGTCTCTGATTAATTTACTTTTATCTAAACAGCCTAGCCCTAGCCTTCTACTTAAAGACAATAAAACCACACAGCCACTCTTTTCTAATAGCTATTATTTAACATTTAGAACTGAACGAGACATGGGAAGAGAAACTAAAGCGAACGGAACAGATTCGAGTCCAGCGTGAAGCAGTGTTCGCGGAGATGGGTCTCGCCGTGAAGGAGGGCATCACCGTCGGGATATACTCGCCCAAGAAGACGCCACATCTCGTCAACTTGAACGAGGACCCTAACCTTTCGGAGTGTCTCCTCTACTATATTAAAGATGGTTAGTATCCTTACCATAATATTATAGAAGAGAAAGTTTGTGAGTTTGGAAGTGTAGGTGTGTGAATATTTGTTAATCTTTCACGATTTGTGCCAATGTGTCTGTTTTAAACAATGTTAGTACAACGATAAAAACGGGTAATTTTTCGCCATTTTTAAATGTCATATTTCCTTTATTTATTATTCGCTGAAAAAGTGAGAGGGACAGGTATACAGCAGATCTTGATTTCATGAAATAGCAAAGATTTTTCTAGGGCCATTTTTCAGGGAGAAAAATAAGGAATACGTTTGTATGGAGCTCCTGACAGTATACCCTCCCTCATAGTGTTAACCTTTTCTTCCTCGAAACACTGAGTTTTCCTTTATAACCAACACATCCCATCCTGATGTAATCCAGAGTTTTTCAGTGGTGGCAATTTAGGTTACTGGACTTTAAAGTGGCTTATTTCATAACAACACAATCATTCCAGGTGTGACCCGTCTGGGTACCGCCGAGTCCGACGAGCCGCAAGACATCCAACTGTCCGGCTCACACATCCTCAGCGAACATTGCATCTTTGAGAACACCGATGGAGTTATTCTGCTTATACCGCATCATAAGGCGCTCATCTATGTGAATGGAAGAGAGGTAACTATTTGATAGATCATTTAATATAGAATATAGTAATATTTAGGACTTACGTGATAGGTGGGGAGCAATAACTGCGTAAGTAGCTTAAACTGGGGTTCAATTTGTGCATATTTCTACCTGGAGTTAATTTATTTATTTATAAGTGCTTCACAGCTTATAATACATTTACAAAACAATTGTCCAAAGTATACGCCAAAAACGAAGTACACAATGTTATCAAATAATATTAGTACAGCAACAAACAACGGGAAAGTGCAATAAATTGATCTGAATTGCTTATTAACAAACATACCTAATTATAATTTCAAATTTCCGAGTGTTCAATTATCATAATTCCTAATGTTTGTTTTTAAAATCACATTCAAATTGGCAGCAACTGCCTGATAGTCGAAGCAGAAAGATCTATGTGTAGAATGACAAGTGATTATAGTCACAAACAACACTCAAGTATTTCTTTACTCTTTGAACATAATATTTACACGACAAAGTTGTTGCCACAAGAGAGTGTATAAAACTCTTGCTCTTTGACAACCCCTAAGTATCAATGATCAATAAACAAAAGTCTGTAGATTTTGCCCTTGTTTGCCTTTGATCAACTGTTGGCAACCATTAGCAGTGTGTCATTAAAAACTAGGTTAATCGAATTTGTTTTCAAATAATTCTTACGAGATTATTTTTTGAAAAAAGTGTCCTCCATTAATATGTAACTTGTTCAAAAACAGCCAGGCCTCTATACCCGGTCATTAAATAATATACAAACATTACCATCCCAGGTACAAGAGCCAATAATCCTAAAGAGCGGTTCCCGTGTCATTATGGGGAAGAACCACGTGTTCCGCTTCACTCACCCGGGACAGCCCCGGGAGGAGCCCGTCAAGAACAAGGAGTCCCCCGGCACTGAGACGCCTGGAGAATCTGCGATGGACGGTAAGTTTCACCTTCTTAATCTACGTTCCCGTGGGAATACGGGAATAAAATATAGCCTATGTTACCCGGGGATTTTGTAGCCCTAACCTTTGTTAGACGTAAAGAGGTGTCAGTATTTGACGGTAGAGAGTAGTGTCACAGGGCGGAAACTCCATGCAAAAATGTTCGTTTTCACCCACACTAATATACACGTAATGTGAATGCTTGAATCAAGCTTCAATGTGTGTGTGAGTATACTAGGGTCACTAGCTATGGAAACGAAATAATAAGGAACAGAACGCAATCTCATGTATGTAGGTACTATTTTTCAAACCTACCCTCGGCTAAGCACAAATTAAACCAAAGCAATAGCACAAAGTACGTAGGTAATGCAACGCAGTGACACTTTCACAAGTACTGTTACGGCAATAGATACGTCAACTTTTGCGGGGGGATGGGGAAGCTTACTCAGTGGGAGGCAGGGAGTTGCCGATCTGTATGTAATACTATTATATTATCTATGGTAGTGTCTCAGTGGTCCCATGGTTAAGGCGACTGGTCCGGGAAACCAGAATACGCAGGTTCGAGTCCTGTTCGAGACCAACATTTTTTCACCTTAAAGTCTAGATGATGGCATAGAAATTCAAACATCGACATAGTCACATCTTTTTCCGTAGGGGTAGAAAGAGGCATACGATACGTTATTGCTGAAAGCGCCGTGTTCACATTGACGCATCTGAAATATTTGAAATGATGTTCGTGCAAACTCGAAATTCGAGATTTTTTTGGTTCTATTTTGCAGTCAGACTGTTATTAGATTTTGTAAACTAATAAAATCTAAACCTAATCCTTTTCAAGGTTACTCCGTTCCCGCTATATTCCTAAAAATAGCTACCAACTTTTATATGCAAGTGTTAATATGAAGGTATTTTGCCCACAGTAAGCAGTGACGGCGAAAACGTGGACTGGGACTTTGCCCAGTGCGAGCTATTGGAGAAACAAGGCATAGATCTGAAGGCCGAGATGCAGAAGCGTCTAATGGCGTTGGAGGAGCAGTTCCGTAGGGAGAAGGAGCATGCTGACCAGCAGTTTGAAGAGCAGAGGAAGGTACGTTTGATATAAGTGATAACATCTGTCAATTCGATGAATCAGCGTGAAAGTTTGTGAAGATGTTTGTTACTTATTCAATCAATTAGGGTTGAAATTTGGTTCAGGAATAGATTATAGTCAGCCGTATTGAGTTTCTTGAGGAGTTCTTCGCGCTCTATTGCATTTACCATCAGAGTCTACTGAGGGTTTAAAAGAAAACAAGTTTAACAAAAGTTTAAAAAATTACAATGGAAATATTCAATTCAATTCAATTCAATTCAATTCAATTTATTTTATTGCGATATATGGGTAGGTACAGTGATGTTACAATTTACAATTTTTGGTTCCACCATAAGTCAGCCAGATATTGGCATGCAATAATGTCATAATTAAATGACAAAAATAATAGTATACTAACAATTTCGAAATAAAGAGTAGATAATATAATACATGTCCACTTTAAATGTCAATATTTCCGAGACCAAATCTAATAACGATTTTCATGCAAAAATATTAGTCAATTTACAAATATATTTAATAAATAATATCTAACAATGTCAAAATCATATTGAATCAATAATAATTTACTACATTTCAATATTTTTATCATTTAAATAATCATTTACTGTGTAATAACATTTACTTTGTAGCATTATCTTTATTTCTTTTTTAAATGTATGCAGCTTTGCCATCTCCATAATTTTTTTCGGCAATTTATTGTAAATTCGCGGTGCCATACATAAAAAGCTACTATTCATTAAAGCAGTCTTGTTTGTTGGCAAGCTTAATAATAATTTTTTTCTCTTACTTTTTAACTTAGTAAATAGATGCATATTTTTTCGTACAAATAGCAGCACTTCTAGAATGTAAACACAACGTAATGTCAATATCTTTAACTGTGAAAAATAAGGTTTGCAGCTATCTGTTGGTCTTAAATGGCATATAGACCTTACACATCTCTTTTGTGCTATGAATGCCGCTTCGTTATCAGTTGAATTGCCCCAAAACATGATACCATACCTTAAGAGAGGTGCAACATAACCGTGATATGCCGTCAGAACGGCTGCTTGACTAGCGGATTTTCTCAGCATGTAAAGTGCGTATGAAAATGAGTAGATTTTTTTACACAATAACGCGATATGGTTTTTCCAACGTAAGTTGTTATCAATATTAAGACCTAAGAACTTTGTTGTATCTACCTCTGCAATTTTTTTATTAAAATAATTAATGTCAATATTTGAAATTTTGTTTATTTTATTCCTAAATGTCATGAAATTTGTTTTGTCAATATTTATATTTAAATTGTTTAAAGTCAGCCATTGTATAGTGTTATGTAATGTTAAATTCACTTCTTCTTCCAACTGCACTCTATTATTACCAGTAAAAACGATTGTACTGTCATCCGCAAATAAGACTGTGTCATATTGAGTAACTTTTGGCAGGTCATTTATATATATTATGAATAATAGTGGACCAAGCACACTACCTTGTGGAACACCTAACGTGACATTTCTACACGTTGATGTGTATTCAATTATTTTCTTTGATTTTTTACATAACCTTGTAATTTGAGTTATTTGGGTCCTATTGTTCAGATAGGATTTTATTAAATCGTGAGCATTCCCTCTGACTCCGTAGGCGTATAACTTGTTTAATAACATCTTGTGGTCCACACAGTCAAAGGCCTTTGATAATTTTATTTACTTATTTTATCTATTACAAATAAAATAACATCCTATATATAACAGGTCGCTGTCTGTACATTGAAGATATATAAGAAAAAAGTTTATAGGGGGGGCTTTATGGACGCAATAGAATCCAAAACAATGGTTTTTAGAATTTTTGTCTGTTTGTCTGTACGTTTGTGCACGCTAATCTCACTAACCGCTCAACCGATTAATTGCAGTTTTCTTTATTGTGTTGCGGTTTACTCCACTTAACATTTAGTGTTTGTTTCATGTCAATCGGTTCATAAATAAAAAAGTTATCAATCTAAAGATAATGCAGCGTACGAAGTCGCGGGCTTCAGTTAGTTTAATATAAATGTGAAAATTTGTAAGGATGTTTGTTATTCTTTCACGCTCTAACAACTAAATAGATCTAGCAGAAATTTGGTACCGTGATAAAATAGTCTGAAATAACATAGGCTACTTTTTATCCCGGTAATATATATTTATGATAAACAAAATTTCACGCTTACATCAGCTAGTACTATAATAATGTGTTTTGCTCCAGAACTACGAGGCCCGTATCGACGCGTTACAGCGTCAGGTCGAGGAACAGAGCGTCACCATGTCCATGTACAGCTCCTACACGCCTGAGGACTTCCATAACGACGAGGATATATTCGGTGAGTTGGACATATGGGCCCAAAGCTGTTACATACAATTACGCTTATATCTCTGAGGGGGTGGGCAGATGTAAATATTTTATTACACTTTCACGTTTTACCAGTAGTTTTACAAAGCTCCCAAAAGGTTTGACAGATCCGGAAACTTGATATGGCATATGTTTAAGGTTATTAAGAAGAGATGTAATGACACTTTCGGACCATATGTTAAAATTTTGTCTGTGTGTACAATTACTAAAATGGAAAAATATTTATATTTTTGCATAAATTTCAAGAACAAAATAAACAAATAAAATCGTTTACTTTCTTAAACACAATTCAGTTACAGTAAAGCGTTTGGTCTTTCCTTGTAAGCAAGTAATGCCTGTAGTAGGAGAGATCGCTCTTCCATAACATACATTTTCATTAAATACATACAGAAAAGGAGAAGATAGAAAGATAAGGACTGATAAATAAGTTTTCTCGTATGTACTCTGTATCAATTCGCCAACTAGAAGCTGATTGTTACACGGGTAGTTCCCAAAAGGTTCGACCGATCCGGGGACTTAATATGGACCGGGGTCTATTAAAAATATACATTGCGTTTACACGACAGTTTATGTTCAACCAATGAAATATTGATGTTCTTCCCGCAGTGAACCCGCTGTTCGAGACGGAATGGTCGGCTCGCGAGGTGGGCCTGGCCGCGTGGGCCTTCCGCAAGTGGAAGTACCACCAGTTCACCTCCCTGAGAGACGACCTGTGGGGGAACGCTATATTCCTCAAGGTAATGTATTACAAGTTTCTATTGCCCGTTGTATAGGAAGACTATTCAAAGAAATCTCTTTAAAAAAACGTACTCAGTTTTGTAAGCTGCCGATGATTGAATCACGTTTAAAAAACACTATAAAATAAACGCCAGAAAACGGATGTAAACCGACCTAATGTGGACTTTGCTTGAAGTCAGAAGAATAAAAAAAATGTGACTCTTTAATTGCTTCTTTTATTTTCAATCTTATTTTATTGAACTTAGAAATCATATTACTTAATTTCGTGGAACACATAAGGTTGCCATAGCGTGCCGTATCATATCTTGGCAAGCTATTTTATTCCATGTATTGGTGGGGTTTTATATCCGATCAAGTATTTTCAACCTTATTTAGGTTATATTAGAGATCTGATTATTTTAACTCCGATACAATAAGATTGCTTAACAGACGCTGTCGTGGCACTTCATGTCATTTCTGTCCAAACGTACTTATAGGGATACAACAGGCCAATCCAAATATCTCAACTCCAGAACTCTACAAATAAAGTTCATACGTATCATGCACTTATCAAAAACAACATTTCCTCCAACAGGAAGCCAACGCAATCTCAGTAGAACTTCGCAAGAAAGTTCAGTTCCAATTCACCCTCCTTACCGATACACCCTACTCTCCCCTGCCCGCGGAACTAGCGCCCCGGGACGATGCGGACGACGTATATCGTCCCAGTGCACCCACCGTCGTCGCTGTGGAAGTCACCGATACTAAGAATGGCGCTACGCATTATTGGACGCTCGAGAAATTACGGTAAGTTCTATTTGACAGTAGTACCACAGGGCGGAAACTCCATATACTCCGTTCACAGTTTATTTACCTCTGACAGATCGTTTTCTGTATGTTGGTGTTGCAGTAAAGTCCCCCTATGAGTGCCAGCTTAAGAAATTTTGCCGCGTAATAGGGGAGATTATAAGATGTAAACGTTAGCACTAACAATTTTTTATGTAAATATCTAATTGTCAATATACATAACGTTACTAAACAAACACGTAATTCTGATACTATAAGATTGTACTTAAGTTTTATTTTTATTGATATGGATATTGAAAAAAGACACTCATTACCATCTCGAAGGAGGACGATGTCACTCCTTCCACATGTCAAATAATTGCCGCGCCTGAAAAACGGCAACAAAAAGAAAATATGTTTCGACTTTAAGGTTGGAGTACATGGGATAAAGAAAATCTTAGTTTGGTAAGACGAAAATCAAGCAAGCCAACTTCAGCGCTAGAGGTAAATTAACTATGAACGGACTCTACAAATGATTCGTTTTTAATTCTGTCAACTACACTAAAAATACCCGTTATGTGTGTGACCACTAAGACTAAGCAAACGTTCCCTCAAAACACCCTCCAACTATATGACAGCTGTGGCGGCGGTGGGGAAGTTTGCTCAGTGGGAGGCAGGGAATTGCCTATCTGTATGTAATACTATTATATTACCTTTGAAGCAAAGATAATATAATAGTATGTTATATACGGAGGAAAATTATTTTATAGGCTATAAAATATTGTCTAAAAAGGGGTAGGTTCTTAGATATTATTGATGAACTTCAATTTGAAGCGTTTTATAAATATATTTTGTGTATGGTAAGAAAAAAAGAGACCTATTCCAGGGTAGGACTTGGACCTTTTAATCAGATTTTATTTTTCGTGTCAAATGTTACCAAGTAATGCAAGACCTGGATTATAGTCGAGCGATAGGAATTTATACTTATCATAACTTCAGTTTATTTCATATTCTGTTACATTTTCAAAATAAATTTCAGATTTCAACAATATCAAAAAAAAAACTTTTTTATGTTGCGTTTTGTTTTGTGTGTTTATTGTTCTTTTATTTTCATTATTGTTTTGTTATTATTTATTTTGTGATACTGTCTTCATTTTGCTGACGCCGTGTCGAACAATAACCCTGTAACATTTATATATTATACAGACTAGAAATAATTATAAAAATAGGGTTATATATTTGTATAATACTCTTGTATATAATTGTATAAAAAGGTAAGTACACTTTCCCAACAAATATTTCTATAGTTGCAATACTAACGTTTACAATAGAGCTTGTTTCATTTGCCGCTTTTCTTATTATTTACATTTTTAAATATATATAAAACGTGCTATGTTTAATGTATGTAACGTGGGTAGTGGACTTCATTTGGCGGGAAACGAAGCAAATGAGAAGAATGCTACCTAAGAGAATTACCGTCGTTGAATTTCAAAAATGATTTTTTTCCTTTTTTTATTATATAAAGGTTCTGATCATTTGCTCATACAGAATGAGAGGAAATGCTTAGTTTTGAAAGAGGTTTAATGAGCAGTACTCTTAGAGTACTTCTCTGTAAATACTTTTATTAAACGAAATTTTGTCTACGAAATTCTAGATATGACATTTTAAAGGGAAACTATATTATATAAAGAGGCATATCCTCTCAAATATAAACTCTCAGCTCGGGGTAGAGGGGTACATCGCCGCGTATTGGTTGTAGCCATCGATTGGAGCTGATGCGCCAGATATACAACATGAACGAGAGCGCATGCCCTGAGGAAGAAGAACCCACGCCATTGGTGTTGGACCCACCACCGGCTGTAGCAGCCTTGAGTGCCGGAGGAGCCCAAGCGGACCTCTTACACTGTATATCGGCGTGCGCTCAACAGACGCGCCTTTCGCTAGCCAACTTGCTGCCATCAAGGTTTGTCCACCGATAGCCATCGCAAACTGCGCCATCGAATTCCGATTTGATTGTGCTGACTGATTTGAAAATTGTGTTGAATTTTGATAGCAATAGATACTTACATAGGTTTGTGGTACAAAATGTGGTTCACCTATGTTCTAAGGTTAACTTTCAGTGCCTGTGGTCCACTTAAGTGTTACACGGTTAACCCTATGCACACATATTGACCTTAGGTGTTCCACAGATAACTTTCTGTACCACCGGTCCACCTTTAGGTGTCCCAAGGTTAACTGTCTGTGCCTATGGGCAATTTAAGTGTTCTACGGTTAACCCTATCTACACATATTGCACCTAGGTGTTCCACAGATAACTTTCTGTACCACTGGTCTGCCTTTAGGTGTTCCAAGGTTAACTTTCTGTTCCTGTGGTCCATCTAAGTGATCCACGGTTAACCCTGTGTACTCGTATTGCACCTAGGTGTTTCACGAGTAACTTTCCGTACCACTGGTCCACTTTCTGTACCAACCACTGGTTTACCTATAGATGTTCTATGGTTATTTTCCACATAGTGTGTAGTGAAAAACCACATGTGTGACTTACACCTTCACAATAGATTCACGATGTCTAGTTCAATAGTTAGCACTATAACGTACTTGATATACCATCGGGTTTCATCGCATCCATAAACTGAAATAGGGTAAGTTTACTCTTAGTTTTTTTTTCCTGAACAAAACTAGCTGTTGTTATTTCAAATTTGTCGTACTTTTGCGACGTATTTAAAGATAATGTCCTTCATTCGCAGAAACTATTGTGCCCTTTTGCGTCACGCCACTGAAATCTGTATTTCACGCGAATAAAACATGCAAATGTGAACTTTATAAATACCCTCATAAAACATAATGTACCCAATCAGTAGCACGATCAAATACCATTGTGTTGCGGGTTTAGTTCTGGGGACTATATGAGCCTAGGGCGCTAAAGCTAGGTTATGCACGCGTGTCCCTATCATGCTGCTAGCTTCAAAACTGTCATTGTACAACATTTTTATCGCTACGATCAGTTGACGCCTATAATTCACCCTTTAGCTTGCAATATATCATATTACCACATTGTACCAGTGCCTTTTTAATTGTGATTTATGCACCTATAAGCTTTGTTTTAATTAAGAAGGAAACTGTTGTACGTTGCAATTTACACAGTCGTTATTTTGGAAAATGTGTAAGTGTGCAGGTACAGCAGTAATCTAAAATGACGACTTTTCAATGTACAATACGTTCCTCTTTATTCCTACCTGTTTTGTGAATACTGTCAGCATCGAAAATAAATATCTCATCATGACTATTCCGATTAATAGTTTGCCACTGACTTATGTATAAAATACGAATTATGAACCACGATAGTCAAATAATATTCTAGAGTTAAGAATAAAAATTGGAAAGCATTTTAATGAGATCTTTCTACTTGATATTTAGAATTTCGATAAATCAAAAGAACCTGTTCCAGTCCACTACTGGACGTAGGCCTCTCCCAACTTATGCTACAACACACGATTCTGCGCCTTCTGCATCCAGTCCCTCCTTGTGACCATTTTATAAGTCGCTGGACCACTTGGCTAACTTATTATTGACAAGTCGCGGTCTTCATTTCAAAAGTTATAGAGAAACATAATTATTACATATCTATACAGGGTGGAATTTAAAGACCGTAGTTGGAGGTAAAGTAGGTACCCTTAATATTGACAATGGCAAGTTTTGCTGAAGGGAAACATTCCTTTATTTTCAAAAGTAAGTAAAACTGCATTTAAACATTTCTGAAAAACCACCAGCTTGAGCCGGGAATCGAACCTGGGAGATGTGAAAAAAAAACATCCTGTATTTTATGATATTAACCGAAAGAGTCTTCAATAAGGAACAATTTCTTTTAAGCAACATAGTATCTTAAATTGAAGAAAGATCAAATAAAATATGTTTTAAATTATTTTAAATTATTAAAGGTAAACCCGTGGTGTCTGACGTTTTCAGCTTGACGGTTTGTATAAATTTCGTAACTGGCTGCAAATTTGACAGGTATACCACGCCCATACAAAAATATTTAAACCCTTTAATAATTTAAAATGTAAACCGTAATACGTGGGCGTATAGTGTCATGTATATGTATACCTGATCCCCACCACCAACTTAGCTTTTTAATATCTAGGAAACTTATGTATGATATGTCCACCGTGCATAGACCCTATCCACTTTTTTTTTCTTATACTGTATATGACCAGGCAGAGTCTGTATCAATAATATAAAAGTAACCATCCTTTTCAAAATTACCTTAGCAAATGTATAGCTACATCAACTGAATGGCACAATGAACGTTATAAAATAAAACATGATAGCTATCTTATATCTATTATGATCTTTATTTATATGAAATACAGTTTAATTTTCATATTTGCTCAGATCGTTTTGATTTGGATGGTCGACTATCAACCAACAGTAGTATTGTCGTGGAGGTTTTAACGACAATACTACTATTGTATATATGTTAAGGGTGGGTTGACGTCACGATGTTTTTGGGAACATTAGAGTAGATTTATATTAGACTGGCCACATGACCCGGGCGGGGCACGGATTTTCAACGTTGTATCCATTTTGTGTATGAAGCAGTTTATCTACGTGTATTAAACAATGCATAATCCGTGCCTCATCCGGGCCCGTCTTCGTACCTGTGACCCTCGGCCCGCCCCAGCCTCTCCTAGGCCAAGTCATGACCTGGTCCAATATATAAATCTTTTTACATCGTGAATTCATCCTACAGATACTACTGTTCAATATTTTTATTTCGTATCGAAATGTAATGTTATAAAAGTGTTGTTTTATGTTCAATGTTGTAAGCTGTTTTTATTTTAGCTTTAAAGCGCTGACAGCTTTATATTCGTAAGTAGTAGTTAGCACCTAGCATGCTAATTTAAAAATAATCAACAGAGTGCCTAGTGCGAGTTTTAAAGAACGCGTAACGTAACACACGGTGAGCGCGTTAACGCAAATTTGTAAGGTGTTGATACAGCGCTACCTAGCTGTTTACAGCGGGATCTTCATTTTACGTACGTATACCTACTCGCTTCACCTGCGCCTACTAAACTCGCACTCAGGACCCAGTTCTATATTCCGGTCGATCAGGGAATGCGTTTCTTATGTCTGTTTTTGTGTCGCCTCGGTCTGGCATAGCAAATGTCAGGAACGCAATGTCTTACTAACTAAACTTACCAAAATTTATCAGAACTTCAATGAAATTCGCACCTTATTTCAATAGTCTTATGGTCTATTTGGTCAACAGACAACGGTTGGAGTTGATGCGAGAGATGTACCACAATGAGGCGGAACTGTCGCCCACTTCGCCCGACCACAACATCGAGTCGGTGACCGGTGGTGACCCGTTCTACGACAGGTTCCCTTGGTTCCGTCTAGTTGGGCGGTTAGTAAGATTTTATGGTATTTAATATATTTATTTCTTTAGCTTCCTGATATGGCTGAAGATAGAACGTACCTATAATCTTTAAGATCTAATGTTATTAACAATCTGATTGTCAATATTTCCAGCCCTAATGCTTGCTCTACATTACTCGCGAAGTTGAACGAAGTTCGGCGGCGAAGTTGCCCGAGTGAGAGAGAAGAAAATTTTTGACGAAGTAGGCCGAGGAGCCCCTTTACACTATCGTACTCGTCCAACTTCGTTCAACTTCGCGAGTAATGTGGAGGACGCATGATATTCTTAGCCTTATTATATTAAGCATCTTAGTCTATGGTCAATCGTGAGATGGGTGGAGTTTGAAAGTTGTTTTAGAGTCTCATGAAATACCATATTAAAAATTTTAAAATTTGTTTTTTTTTATATATTACACGGCTTCTCTAAAAAATCTAAATTCTGTCTGTTCTCAGGAGCTTCGTATACCTATCAAACCTGCTGTACCCGGTGCCACTGATCCACAAAGTGGCCATCGTCAACGAGAAGGGAGACGTGAAGGGCTACTTACGTGTGGCCGTCCAAGCTGTCATTGATGCTGAGAAGAGTAAGTTGTTTTAGTAAGATGTAGTACATTCTGTGTTTTAAGTAGTTCTGTTGTAGTTAAGGGCTTCTAATTTAAAAAAACTATTACTTCTTGTTTTGATGTAATGCACCGACCGGTCAAAGTTTGACAGTTTGATAAACCGTAAAGAGAGAAAAACTGACGATTCAAGTAAATTTTATATAATAACGGAATAAATAAAATTTTCATTTCAAATCAGATCTCTGTCCGGGTAAAGCTAAGCCTATTCAGCCTGTGAAAAGTTAATTCTGAATGTCTGAGAAACACTGGTAGTGCTAATTTCTGGTGGAAGTGCTCCAACGCAGCTGTCACTTTTGCAAAAGTTCTGTATAAACATAATCCCGTAGTCTGACCGTTATAGAATGTAAGTGTAAACTACGTTTATGACTCGCAGACTATTTGAAAAGAGTGGCGGTTAGTTTTATTGGCAGGTTCTTAGGCTGTACCTATTACCTTGCAAATCTGGCAGTAAATGAAAATCTAGAGACAAAAATCATGACGTTCATAAGTATTACTTTGTAACCTATAGAAATAAAGATATTTTCATTTTCTCTATCAATTCTGTAGTTTGAAGTTTATTGCTATTCTCCGTTACAAAGCAATGGGTCTTTGAAACTCAAGGTCAACCGATATCACCCAATTTTGAAAGTTTCAGAACAATTTCAAATTTTTGAATTCAGATCTTTGTCTTTCACTTTTTTCTTTCTATTTTAGTAAATCTGTATATATCTCTATTAATTCTGTAGCAATTCTTATACCGTAGCGCACCATGTAGCAAATAAATACTATGTTTGTAGACAACGCAGAATTCGCAGCGGGCGTGAAGCAATCCGCCAAGATATCGTTCGATGATGACGTGGCGCCCGTTCGACGCGTCAAGGCGATCACCAGTGTCAACAATATCAGTAGCGTCGAGAAGAATAACGCACTGAACTTGGAGGAGCGTATCAGTGATGTGCAGGACTCGAATATTAAGATTGAAGGTATTGGAACCATTGTAAATAGAGATTTCTATAGGGTTTTTGATAAATTCTACTTAATTTTATTGTTTGGCATTTCTGGTGAAAGTTCTTATATTTAGAAAAAAAAATCACATACTTAAAAAGCTACTTTGCTGACGAACATTTCAGACTTTCTTGTAGCGTAATATTCTTTTTTTAACTGACTTCAAAAAAAGTAGGAGGAACTTTTAATCGGGTGAACCGATTTCAAAATTCTTTTTTTTTATTATTATTATTGCTGGTGCGTACCATGTGGTCCCAGTACAAGGAAGACCAGAATCTAATGATGGCAACCCAGAGAAATCCCATTCAAATCCAATTTTTTACTACATTTCACGCCAATAAACTTTGATTACATCTGCACATTAGATAAAAGACATCACTACTTCCCAGAACTGGCAATGGGAGAGTGCGACGCCGACAGTGGCCGTGGAGACAGTTCCTTAGCCTCGGAGCTGAAGGAGGAAGACCTTCCGGAGCACCTGACACTGGGCAAGGAGTTTACCTTCAGAGTGACTGTGCTGCAAGCGCACAGCGTGTCTACGGACTATGCTGACGTGTTCTGTCAGTTCAAGTAAGTTTTTTGAAGTGAAAATACGTCTTTCTATCTCTCTTTTTCGATTTTTCTTAGTTCATAATAAAACGAAATAAAACTTACTAGGAATTATGAATATGATGAATGTGTGAATAAACTAAAAAGTAAGGAAAAGAGACAACTGTACATGTCCCTGTCTCGTTCCTTCGTTTTTTTAACATGAAACAAAATATTATTAAGCAATTTTCAAAAAATATTGAGCCAGTTTTGACATTTGAAAACTCTGATTGGCAGATTCCTGAATCAGCCAATGAGAGCTCGTCGTAGGTGATGACAATGACCAAAAACAGGCCTATTAATGTTTACGAGTTTAGGATGGTTTTTTAAATTTTAGGAATGTTTTTTAAATTCTTGCTATAACAGTTTACAAGGTTTTATGAAATTGAACTCGCGGACAACTGTTAGTATACTTACGCTGAAAATATTGAATTGTAATATATGTATAACTTTGTTCCAGCTTCTTACATCGCAACGAAGACGCGTTCTCAACAGAGCCAGTCAAGAATGCAGGCAAAAATACTCCACTTGGTTTCTACCATGTGCAAAATGTAAGGATACAGTATTCTTAGTAGAAACAATTATAGGCACTCGGTCACTCAAAAATGTGGTCTACAACCTCTGTCGTACAGTTCATTTGAATTTCTTGCGACTAGTAAGGTCGATTTTTCTTTGGTAATAATACTATGATAATAAAAATTTTCTTCATGCTTTTAAAGTTTGAATTGTCAGTTAACAATAATTCCACCAGTTGGACTGACGACCTGCAGAAGGTCGCAGGGAGTGACTGGATGCGAAAGGCGCAGGACAGTGTATTTGATTGATTGATTGAACAACTTCCTTAGAAAAGTCAGACCTTAACGATACTATCTACTAGAAACTTTCGCCAAAACTAATAGTCCATTTACTTGGCAGCCGAAAAAAAACGATTAACGGAATAAGTAATATTCTACCTATATATAGAATTACCTGTATACAGGTTGAATGCTATTAAATATCTTTCTATTAACAGATCACAGTGCCTGTTACGAAATCTTTCGTGGAATATATCAAGACTCAGCCAATCGTTTTCGAAGTGTTCGGCCATTATCAGCAACATCCTCTTCACAAGGTAAGATATATGTGTTTAAGACTGCGGAACACATTGTTCTGTAAACGATTACTACGTTAACCATTTCACTACAGCCTATAACATTTCTCGAGTGCCCGATCTAAAGGGCCTGGTTTAGAAAATTACGAAAAAGAGGTGCATAGAGCATTCTTTTGTCTGGATAGGGATAATACGGAAAATTATAACCAATGTGTAAAACGATCACAAAGTCAGCCTTAAATTTTTAGATGAATGGATTTTATGACTTCATTTTTATCGACACGAAAGAAAAAAATATGCCAGCATATAAAGAAAATATACACCTATAATTGAGTTTTCTTCGATTTTGAATTTCTTGAATTTGAGTATTAAGCTTATTACAACTAAAATTAGCTATAGAATAATATATTTCCTAGCTTGAAGGACGCCTGTTTTGTATGGTCATGATCGTTAGCCATACCAACGGCCTTAACCAAAACCTGTCCCTTGTTGTGTCAATACGGTAATATTGTCATTCGCATGAGCGTAATACCATCAATCCATGTTGCGAACGTCAATACTGCTTTTATAAAATGGGCCGTATGTGTTTCTGCGAACAGTAGTTTTAAAAAAGTCTTCTTTTTAACATTAGAGGAGAATGTTATTCACGGACATCTCACACAACGCTATCTGATCCCAAAGTAAGCTAGGAATAACCTGCTTGTGTTATGGGTATCAGACCACGGATATTAATACTTATATACTTTTAAATACATACATATTATACATAGAAACACCCAGACTCTTGAGACAAACATTTATGGGTCACACAAATATTTGACTCTGGTGGGAATCGAACCCACGACCTCCAGCACCGCAGGCGGTATCACTACCGACTGCGCCACAGAGCCGTTATAAAGCGAAACCGGTCAGGTGTTGTTAAATCATATTAAATTGTGGAATGTAAGTGCAAGTGTGTGTTTCAATAATGTATTACAACAAGTTCCATCAAGTGCCGACAATCGAGAGTATAAATGATCTTCTTTTTTACTTTGCCAGGACGCGAAGCAAGAAGGCGTAGTCCCAACCCGACTGCCCCCTCGACGAATGCTCCCCCCATCTATCCCGATCTCCGCCCCAGTACGCTCGCCCAAGTGGGGCGCCCCAGTGGCCGCGCCTTGTTGCAGCTCGCACTTGCACTCCAAACATGATCTGTTGGTGTGGTTCGAGATCTGCGAACTGGCGCCTAGCGGGGATTATGTGCCTGCCGTAAGTGTATACACAAACATCATACTATACTACACCACATCACACCTACCACTATATGCTAAAATACGACTACGATAATAAAAAGAAAGAAGTATGTATAGTTAATACACTGCATTTCTTGGTTTTAATTGTAGTTTGAGTGCAGGGAAGATAAATACACAATTTTACACTTAGTTAGTTCAGTTATATTGTTTTGAAGTTACAAGGTAATAATTGGTTAATATTCTCTTTTAAGTTAGTAAGCTATCGTTGAAAGCTAAGTCCGCAGTGGCCCGTAATGCGATGTTCCATGGTTTTATTAAGTAAGTGAATAAATGACGCGCTCCCGTTGGATATCGCAGTGCAAGCAAATCGTATGTATGTACAGTGAGACTGTACAAAGTAAGTTAAAACAAAATAAAGTTTATCTCTTTTTTTGCTACTTGTTGTTTGTATGTCGTTTAGTTTGACAAAATTCGTTAAATATTTGTGAGTAAATATAGTTTGTTTGTTAAAAATCAAACAAATAAATTGCTGACCCTATCCGAAGAAATGAAGTCACATATGGCAGTCGTTTCATTCGCTTGGTTGACTAGTAACTACAATTCACTACTACACTATAAAATTACTAAAGTATACTGTTCTACCTTTATAAGGCACTTATAACATTTTTGTTCACATAGGTTGTAGAACACAGTGACGAGTTGCCTTGCCGAGGACTATTCCTGCTTCACCAGGGCATTCAGCGTCGTATCCGCATTACAATTCTACACGACCCCTCGCAAGATCTGCAGTGGAGCGATGTTAGGGAGCTTGTTGTTGGTATGTATATGAATTTGGGTATTATTGAAATGTGTAGGTACAAAATAAAAATAAGTAAATTAAAGGATTATCAAATTAATAACCAGGTATAAGAGTGACGTTAATAAAATATGTCGACATATAAGTAACTTAAAGGATTCGCAAATTTAATGGCCAGGTAGAAATATGAAGAAAATAGGATTACTGATGTAAATGACACACGATTCCTACCTAGATCTTCAAGATATGATGATCCATCTTTGTGGCATGAATAAGAGAGTAATGTTTATAAAAAATTGCGTGTACTTAGTGTACACACGTAAGAAGTGAAACTTCTTCATAAACTTAATTTTCACCTCAACTTAACTTAAGTCAAAAAGTACAAAAGTCCAAAAGTCCAAAAGTCCAAAAGTCCAAAAGTCTAAAAGTCCACAAAGTCCCAAAGTCCCAAAGTCCCAAAGTCCCAAAGTTCCAAAGTCCCAAAGTCCCAAAGTTCCAAAGTCCCAAAGTCCCAAAGTCCCAAAGTTCTAACGTCCCAAATTCCCAAAGTCCCAAAGTCCCAACGTCCCAAATTCCGAAAGTCCCAAAGTCCCAAAGTCCCAAAGTCCCAAAGTCCCAAAGTCTAAAAGTCTAAAAGTCCATAAGTCCAAATGTCCAAAAGTCCAAAAGTCCAAAACTCCAAAAGTCCAAAACTCCAAAAGTCCAAAATTCCCAAAGTCCAAAAGTCCAAAAGTCCAAAAGTCCAAAAGTCCAAAAGTCCAAAGTCCAAAAGTCCAAAAGTCCAAAAGTCCAAAAGTCCAAAAATCCAAAAGTCCCAAAGTCCCAAAGACCCAAAGTACCAAGGTCCCATCCAAAAGTCCAAAAGTCCAAAAGTCCAAAAGTCCAAAAGTCCAAAAGTCCAAAAGTCCCAAAGTCCCAAAATCCCAAAGACCCAAAGTACCAAGGTCCCATCCAAAAGTCCAAAAGTCCAAAAGTTCAAAAGTTCAAAAGTTCAAAAGTCCCAAAGTCTCAAAGTTCCAAAGTCCCAAAGACCCAAAGTACCAATGTCCCATCCAAAAGTCCAAAAGTCCAAAAGTCCAAAAGCCCAAAAGTCCAAAAGTCCAAAAACCCTTAAATGACATGCTATCCCTGGATAAAGTACTCTTAATTCGAATCCACCGTGCGTGGTGGGGAACAGAACAAAGATGGCGCGTAACCAAAAATCGTGACGTGACGTGACGCAAATTTTTTTCCAACGCCGATAAAGAAGTTTCACTTCAAAAACTGTTGAACAGTTAACGGCTAAATTATAAATTTTAGTTATAATGATCAATGTTGACTTTAGACAACTTTAATATTTCCAATCATTCTACCGGTCGTTTTAGTCTGTCATAATAAGATTTACGACCATTCTGTCTATATAAATGAAGTTCCACTATCTATTCTATTCACTTAAAGCCATTTAGTCTTAAACTTGAGTCTATTCCGTCATAAGACTATGATTCGCTAAAAGCCATACGTTCATTCTATCGTTTGCAATCGTAGGACGCATTCGCAATACTCCAGAAGCCAATGAAGACGCGTCAGACGGTGACGAAGACGGCGCGCTGTCTCTTGGACTATTCCCGGGTGAAAGACCTTCCCTTGACGACAGGGCGGTATTCAGGTAAGCATTTATATTTATAAAACTACCCAGAAACTTATAAATTTTACGAGTAAACTGCACTTACTGAAAGGCTGATGTTGTTCAAAATGGTTCAAGGATCCAGATTAAGTGAAACATGTTCACAAAAAAGTACTGTACCCATTTTGAAGTGGGCGTTTTTTTGGGGTCCGTACACGAAGGGTAAAAACGAGGCCCTATTGCTACGACTTCCCAGTCCGTCTGTCAATTTGTTACAAGGCTGCTTCTCATGGACCATGGTATCTAGAGAGTTGAAATTTTTTACAGATCATGTATTTCTGTTGCCGTTATGACAAGAAATAAAATATTAGAGGGATCCCATACAAAAAACGTATATTTTTGTTGATTTTCCTCTATGTGCGAATTCGACTCGCACTTGGCTGATTTTCTTTTATTAAAAACCTTCTTTATCTATGTTATAAACATTTCTCCTCTACCATACACCATAGGTTCGAGGCAGCATGGGACAGCAGCTTGCACGGCTCCCCGCTACTGAACAGGGTGAGCGCTAACGGCGAAGTGGTCTACATCACGCTCAGCGCGTACCTCGAGGTGAGACACACATTATATGTGTGGGTAGTTGGAGAATTGTAAGTTTCTAACTACCCACATTAGTTATAAATTTATTTTTTGTGTTTTCAAGTGTTACATAAGTATTACCGATGGTCCTTTAGGGCTTCTAATCACATATGTTGAGTATAATATAAATAGAAATGATATTGAGAAGTTGGAAGCGAAAGTTCTCTTGTCAGTTTTTAATATTTTTAACTGTTAATCATCATTTTTCCTATTCAAATATTTACGGTTGAGATTTCATTTTTAATACCTATGTGTAGTCAATTACAATGTGAATTAGTTTGGTATCTATTTGCATTTAATACATAATATCAATTTATACGTATGTGTGTATCTTGGATCCTGAAGTTTCGACCGATGTCATGCGAAGCGTAGTTCCAACTTATTTAAAATGAGGCATAATTTTGCCTTTAAAATATAATAATTTCGCTTTACAACATGAAACAGTCAATACATCCCCCATTCCCAACCGACCACCTGAGTTATCCACCTGGTTGGTCAGTTAGGAATAAAAGTTCCTAACCACCCACCTTGTGCACCTGGTTGGTCAGTTAGGAATAAAAATTCCTACCAACCCACCTGTGACTGAATAAAATAAATAATGTCCCTAATGTCTACTTTATCAATATACCCACATGTCTATATGGCAAAACAAATGAAGATCGACAAAACAAATGAAGATCTACAAAACAAATGAAGATCGACAAAACAAATGAAGATCGACAAAACAAATGAAAATCGACAAAACAAATGAAGATCGACAAAACAAATGAAGATCAGCAAAACAAATGAAGATCGACAAAACAAATGAAGATCGACAAAACAAATGCAGATCGACAAAACTAATGAAGATCAGCAAAACAAATGACGGTCGGATATACAAATTTTGATCGAAAAAAACCATAGATTTAGAATTTTTTGCTAAAAAAACACATGCAGATCAATAAAACAAAAGTCTATAAGCTAGTTGAAAGGTCAAATTACTTGCAGCCATATTTTTTTTTATTTGCACCTATTGAAAATTTTAAGTTTTAATACTAAAATAGGTAGTATATGATAAAATAAATTGAAACTTAAATAAATTGGCGGTATTTTAGTTCATTTAGAGGAATCTGTTTAATAATTGATAATCCACGAATAAATTTACTTAATTTTTAATTTTGTACTACTCTAACCCCTTATTTTTTTACTAGGTGGAGAACTGCAGCCGCCCCGCAATAATCACCAAAGACCTCTCACTAGTAGTAGTAGGTCGCGAGGCCCGAACAGGCCGCTCACTTCGCCGAGCACTGTTCGGTTCGCGAGCAGCTCGGGCCGATCATCTGTCCGGCGTATATGAACTCTGCCTACACCGCGCGTTGGAGCCCGGCGTGCAGAGGCGTCAGCGTCGCGTGCTCGATACTAGCGCCACCTATGTACGGGGTGAAGAGAATTTACATGGGTGGAGGCCTAGAGGAGATTCGCTTATATTTGATCATCAGGTTTGTCATTACATTTTATCAACATACGAGTACTATGAACCCTGTAGCACACATTTCTTTTCTTTTTATGATTTGTTTATAAAATTCCTTGTTACAATGTTGATACGCAATAGACCTCGAAACTACTTTACCATTTTTTTTCTATTCTGCTGTACTTTGTCAGACTAGGAAAATAGGATAAGTTTCATATTCATTTAAAAAAGTAACTCAAATAAAAGAAGTTTCGCGGGTCAGCACAATATAAGGAATAACAGTTTTTATGCGCTATCAAAGAGTACAAACTTGTACCTATTTTGTAACAAAACATTTAGTAATAACTTTTTTTTTTGTTTATTTTTCCATGGTACTTTAGTTTAGTATCATGTAAATAAAATCTGACATTATATTCTTATTTGTATCCCAGTGGGAGCTAGAGAAGATGACGCGGCTGGAACAAGTGGGCCGCACTCGACACTTGCTCGCCTTGCGGGAACGTCTGAGGCACGGCCACGAGAACACCGTCGCGCCTAACGACTTCACTAAGACGGAGAAGGTTAGTGTTGGCGTGTGTTTGTAGCTAGGTAGAACATATGTGTCAGAGTATCTCAGTGGGAACAAGAAAAGATGACGCGGCTGGTACGCACTCGACACTTGACTGTGTTCAGCTTGGCTGACTTGGCAATAGAGTTATATCACGGTTACTAATGAATGTAAGCTCTGCGTGCTTACGAATTATAACTGAAGAGTTTTCTTTACATCATCAATACATATAATAAAATCGTAACAGGTCGCTGTCTGTACATGGAAGATAAATAAGAAAAAATATTATAGGGGGGCTTTATGAACGCAATAGAACCCAAAACAATGATTTTTAGAATTTTTGTCTGTTTGTCTGTATGTCTGTATGTCTGTATATCTGTTTGTCTGTACGGTTGTGCACGCTAATCTCAGTAACCGCTCAACCGATTGCAATGCGGTTTTTTTTATTGTGTTGAAGTTTGCTTCAGTTAACATTTAGCGTTTGTTTTATGTAAATCGGTTTAGAAATAAAAGAGTTATAACACTTTTAAGAATCAGATATTTTAAAAATTTTAATTGTAGGGGTTTCTTTGAATGTGAGTGAACCTAAACTGGCGTGTTGGCTTAATCATAAAAGAGCTTAATGATTAAGACCATTTTTAAACAAACAGGGCAGTTTCAGACGCTGCTTGATGACTCTGATGAAGAAATACCTTTCCTTTCATACACCTTATGTGACGTAAACGAAGTTGCGGGCTCAGCTAGTCGATAATATATTATTAATAAATTGATATTTTTCCAGGAGGTATGTAACATGGCGGCTAAGGCAGCGGCAGAAAGCGGTCGGGAGCGTGACGAGAGCGTGTACGAGCCGTGGGACCTGACGCCGAGGGAACGAGACCTCGCTTCTAAGTACCTCAAACTTATGCAGGGTAAGCACATATATGTACTAGCTTGAGTCCTAGCTCTCCTCCTATGCTAACAAAGGAAGCTCATATAGGGGTCTGATCAGATGAAAGTTTCTAATGATGCTGTACAGTATTCTATTCCTACGGAACAGATTATTGGACGAACACTCTGTATACAAAATCGTATTGTCTAGCGAGTTGAGGATGGCTATCAAATTCAAAATTCTTACAAACTAAGAATATATGCGTGAACTGCGACTACTGAGTCATTACAAAATGTACATGTTTTCTACTGACTTGCCACAGACACGACTGTATGGTGGCCATTACCGCCACCTACCATTTCCTTTTCAGCTGTTGTGACCTTCATATTTTGTCATATTGTAAACTATATTAATATACTGCATTTTCACGATATAAGTAAAACCCAGCATTATATCTACAGGAAGGATAGGCACATCTGGCAAGGAGGTAGAGACTGCTGCCTCCCCCGCCACTCCGGTCGACGAGGGAGTGTCGGCCGATATTTCTACGCCTAGCCTGCTGTCCTCTATACACAGTGCTAGCAGCTTTGAGTGAGTATATTCGTCTAATGTAACCTATTGTAGACTAAACTAGAATTTGTACAATAAATGATATATTATAAAATATTTTGTTATGTAGCTTGTAGAATATAATTAAAAAAAAATCGTTATGATGAATAGCGCCATCTATTGGTAAAACAATTTTTAAAGTGGTTTTATTTTTATCGCTGGAATGTAACTGACACAAAAAGTAGCTAAAAACCATCTCTGGAACCGGTTGTATATCTTGTCAAATTTTGAGCTTTAATGATGCGGTACATTTTGAGTTTTTGAAGCATATACATATTGAACTTAACATTTTTAGGTATCTATAAAGACTTTTTTTTCTTACCTAACGAACCCAAGTTTGATAGTTTTGTTATACATAGTATTTTATATGGCCTTGTTTAATGTTTTTCAGTTTTATTTTATTTATTTTTTCATTTAGGCTGACGAAACAGATTTATGAGGCGAGAGTGAATGGGCAAACTGGTAGAGGTCGACCTCGGCATACTCAAGTCGATAAAATCGACAATCTTCTGAGAAAAGGCCAGGTCAAGAGTACCCTTAACCGAAGAGCATGTATGAAGACACTTATGAAAGTTGAAGAAGCGAAAGTTGTTTGCCAGGATCGTAGCAAGTGGAAAGCCATAGTCTCTGCCTACCCCGTTGGGAAACAGGCGTGATGTTATGTATGTATGTATGTATGTATTTTTTCATTTATCTTTTATTAATGTAGCGTATCCGTCGATCGCAGACTGTGCTCCCCGGAGCGCGGGCTACTTGAGAAGTCCATGTCTGGGTGGGCTGGAGCTGGGCTACAGGCGGGGCTGCAGGCCGGGCTACAGGGAGGGCTACCGGCCGGGTTAGGCGCGGCGCTGTACGTGCCCGACTGCGAGGAAGTGAGGGTATCTGCTGCCGTGGCCAGGAGAGGACATCTTAATGTACTGCAACATGGCACGCATGGTTGGAAGAAGCGATGGCTGGTCAGTGGATTGTGCAGTTTTAATTCGCAGTTTTTTTATTCTACAGGATGACAATTCAGAATGTTCCGCTCGCGTGTAAACTACACGCGAGCGGAACATTCAGAACAGTTATTGTATTTTGTGAATAAGTAATTTATTCCGGGATAAAAGTTGTCTATGGTATTGTATTCTTTTTTTACTCTGTAAGTAGTTAAACGATTGATACTCGTATAATTTTTAAAACGGATCTTTGTCACTAGTGTTTATAGTAAAAAGAAAAGGATGGAAGTTATTTTTGAAGAAACACAACGAGTTTGTATGTTTGCAAGAATAATGCCTATGAGCATCAACTAGTTGAGTGACCAATTTTGAAGTAAATAACAGATGTTCCAGCGCCACTTTGTTCAAAGTATACGACACGTACACCATTTGTGTAGGTTTGTTAGCACTGCACACATGCAATCAAAAGATAAATTACTATTTGTCTCTTTAGTATGTCAATGACCTTGAACATTTGAGTGGTACAGTACCTTGTTTTCTACGGTACAGGTGGTACGCCGGCCATACGTGTTCATCTACCGGTCAGAACGCGACCCCATCGAGCGCGCTCTCATTAACCTGGCGAATGCTCACGTGGACTACTCCGAAGACCAGGACCAGATGGTGCGCATGCCCAACACTTTCAGGTCAGTAACACGCCACGTTGTTTTGATAGGAATAGGCATTTAAATTATCATTGTGCAAAATATAAATGGGTCTTTTTGAATGATGACAAAATGAATTCAGACTGAACGAGTGAGTGAATGAATTATTTCTTTCTTCTGAACGAATGAAGTATGTATTTTGAACGAATGAAGTACTTATTTTGAACGAATAAAGTCTTTACACTTATGTAATAAAGTCTTCATGAAGACTATTCTTCTTTCTTTATTCCGAATAAATGTCTTGACTTCGAATGAGTAATGTGTTTATTCCAAATGAATGAAATCATTATTCGAAACGAATGATTAAATGAATGAAGCATTGATGTCTAAAAGGCAGAACGAGCGATGTCTTTATTACCTACTAATGAATGAATCTAATAATTTGTTGTAAACATAGAATAAAGTAGCGGTGCCGTCAACTAACAGTAAAATAATCTTATATTTACGTCGTTCTTTCAGCGTGGTAAGCAAGGAGCGCGGCTACTTGCTCCAGACCTTGGGAGACAAGGAGGTACACGACTGGCTGTATGCCATTAACCCATTACTTGCTGGACAAATCAGGTGAGATCAATACCGATGTTATAAATAACCTTACCTTTTGTTGATAGGTTAAGCAAAGTACATCCAGGTTTTCGAAGGCATATCGAGTTTTTTTGTTCTATATGATAAAAAAGCCTTTCCAAAAATATGCAGTATGTAGTATAGTGATAGTGTTTAAAACTTGCCGTATAGAAGACACTGGTTCGATCCCAGGCGCAGAAGAAATAATAAATGATTTTTTTATACAAGTGTCCGTTGAAAATAACAGGCGAGAGGAAGTTCTGAAATTTTACTTCACTAATTTCAACTTGTTATAGAACTTTTATAATAGTTAGTTGACGTTGTATCACCCAATGTCATGGGTTCTGACTAACTTTTTCATTTTTCGCTAACTTCCCACACGTTTCAGTCATACTGACTGCAATAACTTAGTTCCAATAATTCTTAAGCAATTTCTTCCACTATGTGAGTACCTTAAAATGATTTGCCTGCTTGGTGGTAAGCTGTTAGTTACCTAAGGGCGTGAAAGAGTAACAAACATCCCTATATCTTCACAAACTTTTACAATTCTAATATTAGTAATAGTAAGGTACAGCTTGGCAAAAAAGAGTAGAAAATTGTGGCGTCACTGTTCTGTTTATATGGCAACCCATTAAAAAGTAACATATTTATTATACGGTTAAATATAATATTACAAATTTTAGTACTTTATTTAATAACTGGCAGAAGTAACGTCAGATAAGTTTTGAAAAGCAATTAGTACGCTAAGTCAACCATTCATTTTAAATATGGAAAAAAAAAGTTGTGACGTTGTTGACAATATAGCCAACATACAAAATATGAGTTACGTTTCTAGACTTTTTTGCCAATGTGTAGTAGTGTAAGTGGTGGCTGGTACATCCCCGTCAATATACACGCTTCAAGGTGTGGGTCCGCAGGTCGCGCTCGGCACGTCGCGGGGCGGGGGCGGGGCAGGGGGCGGGGCCATGAGACCTCACCATGGAGTCTATCCTCGTTTTTTAAGTGCGTCTCCGAAAATGCTCTCGCGCATCACAAACGCGCCCTGAGGTATTGAAACGGTTCTAGAAACGATCACAGGAGTCCTAACCGTACAGTATTAAATTATACGTTTCCACCGATATAAGTTTTAAACGAAAGTCTTTTTTCTATTTATATCGAATTTATATAGTCTTTTTTTATGTATTCTAAAATTATATTAGTTTCAATGTGTATAAATTATTTTATATCTAGGTATTTGTAATGGTGAAAATAAAAAATGAATTAAACATCTTGTAAAGATAAACAAAAAAATATATTACGAATTAAATGACGACTTAACGTTTTGAATTTGAGTGAACAATAATATAACGAAAAACGTCGCTAGTAACTGGATAATATAACAATAGTTATTTATCACATGTTACAAGCAATAACACTACTCAAAACGTGATAATTTTCATCATAGTATTCGGACTGGCTACACTAACTTAAATGTTAGCATAGTTACAAAAGTATAAACTCTTTTAGTCCGAATAAAACCTTGAACATATGTAGGTACTCGTATTATTGTCATAGGATATTTTTTTTATATGGACGACTGTAAAGTTTTGATTCCTGGAATCTAGAGTTGCAGATGTGTGACTGGTTTGGTGGGGCATCGACTATAATCACAGGCTGCTTAATACAGAGCTTGTACACTTTGTAGTGGTCCGCATAGTAATAAATTTCGTATAGAGTCCTAAATATTATACGTGTGGAAGGTGAAAAAATATCATACTTACTATTTTTGACACCATAAATAACATCAAAATGAACTTAGAACTCGAATTTAAAAATCGAATTTATGAAACAACAAAAGAATGATATGACTTTATATACGAAATATATTATTTCTATACTTTTTGTTTTATATAACTTGGGACCATAATATTATATTGTGAAAACAAAAAAATATGGCAAATGAGTCTATTATTTTAGCATATCCATAATATGTTTATTTTTAAATATTTATTATTGTATAAATAACAAATTATATTGTTATGTAATATGATTTTTATATTCAATGTATATAATTATATATTTTATTTATATTTGTCTCATTTAGAACTAATGAGTAATTCAAACACGAGGGTTTAAATGAGCTGGGACCAAACCGGTGCACTGAAAAGAGAGGGTAAAGATTGCTGTATTGTAATATCTACTGAAAATAGAATTTCTACTATAAAGTATATTTCTTGAGCTGTTTCAATATCTTGTAGGACGCATTATTATAATATATACTCATCGAGACTCAAAAAAAAAACCACTCATATTGGGCTTCGATTAATTTGTTTTATAATACTGACATTAATTTTTGTACTTGCATCTTTGGACCACGATGTATAAACCTCTGGAGCAAAACAGTAGTCAACCACCTTTATGAACACCTCAATGCATTTATGTGATATTAAAAAAAAATCGTGATCCATTGATTACTAACTTGTTTTTGTAAACAGAAACGAATTTTGTCTTTGTGCAAGAAAAAACACACGTACCCGCACAAATAAAATTGGCGATGTCTGATAGACTCCATTTTGTTATACGATCCAATTTAAATATGTAATTGTATTTGTGAAAAGACAAATTACCGATTTATATAAAAAAAAATCTTCTAACGTTGGATATTATTATATAACCTAATGTAATTTACCTTGTATATACGTATGACCCGACGGTAGGATAAATTATATTTTGAGGCTCAAAAAGCCACGCGGCGGTAGGCAGTATCGTGTGACGTCATACGTAAACGTTCCACATTTTAGTATTGATTGTAAATACATATTTGTAGTTAATGTAGACTATGCATTATAAAATCATTTTATGCTACATTTGGTAGTTTGTAATTTCATTTATTATTATTATTATTTATATAGGTATTTCTTTATATATGAAATGTATAAAGTAGGTTTAATATGATGTTACTCAGGAGAATTTTCTCGAATGATTTTCATTAAAAGATTATTCCGTTCGGAGCATTCCGCACGTTCTAGTCATTCCGTGTAGGTACATTGTATGTGATAGGTAGCAGGAACATTGCCGGTTGCCACTCACTCACTAGTATGTTAGTACCTAAGTGTTGTCTCATGATCACCTCATTCCTAACATCTCGACTCATCGGTCCATAGCTCTACATAATATGATCGTAGTTAGATAATAAATGTGAGTATAGTTTTATATCGATGATCATATAATTATTTGTGTCAACATGCATTGTAAGTCCGAGTTAATCTTGCCGCTTGTTGAATTATTAATGTAGGTGACTTTATTCCAATCAAAATCGGGCATACATAGATATATTTATATATCAGCATTGTAAGCTTCAGACTTGTTAGTCGTTGTAAATATTTTATTCGTTTTCGTAAATTGATTATTTACAGAAAATTTTGAAATATATCTAGCTTTCTCCTTCAAAGTCCAAACACGCCGGCTTGCACACTGACCCGTAGTCATTAATATTCGACGAACACTAGAAAATATCCTGATAATAATTTAGCGTATATTAAACGTAGACATTAAGTAACAAAAAAGTATTATCCAAAAAATTAGAAATGCTGTGTGTTAGAGGTAATATTTCTTAAAAATTGATATTACCATTTGTCGGAAATTATTGATATAATTAATAATATATGTCGTGTTTCTGTTTGTACATCTTATCGTCAAATGTAACACAACACAACTATTTTAATTGTATGGAGTCATGTGACGATGTTCTATATTTTCAAGATGCTGATAAATTGTCCAAGTAATTCTTCACCAAAATAATATTTATGTACTTAGATCCAATAGGTATGTTCTTTGTATGAAAGTGATCTCAATCTGTATGTTGTGTGGATACATTTCTTTTCTAGTCATTTATGATTTTTATTTTTGTATTTGCATTCCAAAGTTTTTGTAATTGTCTTTATCTTTTGAATCGAATAGGATAATTAATGTATTTTGCATAGCAAAATGGCGTTTAGTAGTCGAAGTATGGAAGAATAAAATCTCGAAGTGTTTGCGGTGGCTGTAAAAATATTTTTATAGCTTTTTTTATTTCCTTTGACATTTTTTGCTAATTTTTATTTAGTTGTTATGAGCATAGTAATTCTATGAAACAAGACATTTTAAATTAGAGATACAGCTGACGCTGGATTATATTTTTTTATAGAGTATACTGTTTAAGCTATACCTACTTACTGCTATTTTTATAGAACTAGGTATTGTTTTGAAATGATTTGATTGTTTCCGTTAATTTATTTGGTGCGTATCGTTGGTGTGTGCTGTTGGTACGTTAGTTGGACGCTTGGTGCGTGGCGTGTGGCGCAGTGTGGCTCAGTGTGGCTCAGTGTGGTAGGGTGGGGTATGGTGAGTCACACGCCACGCGGTCGTTGTGATTTCGATAGTGATTGTTGATTGTTGGGCGAGAATGATATTGATATCAAATTATATATTCTATATATAATTTATGAATTCATTCAATTTATGAAAATAAAACAATGTAATGATTGGTAATATTACTCAATGCTCTAAATGTACTATCAAAATATATTATACACAGTGTTAAAGGTCATAAATAAAAATGCTTTGAAAATTTCCACATTGTTGTTTACTTTATGCATACCTGCTTTCCGATCCCTACGTTATTTATACGACTATGGTGATAAACAAGCATACAGCACACCGAACTAAAACTAAAGTAGAGACCTATTGGCCGAAGTACGTTTGCAACATAGGTGTTGCAAACGTACTTCGGCGTAGGTAGGCCCTGTAGAGAGTAAAATGTACCTACTATAGTCTGGCCATAACTGCTGTGCACTCTCTGAGAGGTATCCGCGGCGAGGTGGGAGCCGGGGAAAAAAGAGCATGAGTACACATGCGATTAATAAACGTCGGACAAATCTTACGATATCAGTTTACATTTTTAAAACTGATCAATTTTTCTTCTGATAACTCCAAGATCAAAATCATCGACAACATGGGAGTGCACAGCAGTTATGGCCAGACTATACCTACTACTGTACTCAACAGGTCATACTATATGCTCAGCATAATACTAGTACTTCTGCTAAGAGTACTGCTAGTACCTCGCGAGCACCCAGGAAAAAAAAGAACCTGTAGGGAATCATAACCTTGTTTCAGCCAAAAATAAATAAATATTTGTGGACATTTTCACACAACATCATCTAGCCCAAATTAAGCTAATATTAGCTTGTGCTATGTGATCTAAACGCCAACGCCAAAATATAACGCCACATCTCTTCATCAATTTACTTAAACGGTAATTTCATTATTTCCATCACATTTTGTTCGATTTTATGCGAAGCATTATAATTTGTTTAAATTCCCCATACATTTTCTATTGGGTTTAGTTCAGGATGATACGGTGGTAGCCGAAGAACTTTTAAGCCATATGGCTGAAGTATGTCATTAATTTTATAACAAACTAGCTGACACATAAGATGTGCAAAAAGCGTGTGAAACTGCCCTGCCTCTCCCAAAGGAACCGCGCAATATATCGGGAACAAAAGTATCCTAGAACCTTCCTCGGATCATAAGCTCAGATTGTGCCAAGTTTCATTTAAATCAATTCATAATCAGGATACAGACAGACAGACATGAAAATTTCTAATTACATTTTCAGCTTCAGTATCGATTAGAGAACGCCCTACAATTAAAATTTTCAAATTATCTTCCATGTACAGACTCTCGACCCTCAACAGTTTTTTTTAGATGTCTATAAGTATATGGTTCTTTTGATTTTTTTAATAAAGTCATACAGTTCAATTTTTGTCATATTTGCAGTATAAGTAATGTTTTTTTCCGTCAACCATCTCTGCATTTCTATTTTTTTTGCATTAGAATTTGGAGCTCTATCATTTATGACTTTTCTGTAGGCCTTTATAAGTTACACAATTCTACCATTTTTTGTTATGCCTAGAAGGGTTTAGGCAGCGTTTTCGTTAAAAGCTCCCAGACACCTTATTTTTTTCAGACATTTCCAACTAATATCATTATATTTTAGTCAATGTATACAAAAACTCAACAAATTATATACGTTAACCTTTCTCAAGAATTATTGGTGATCTCAGCATGAAAATCCATGCAGTATTTTTTAAGTTTATCGTGAACAGACAGACGCGGCGGGGACTTTGTTATATTATATTAGTGATAACAAATATTAATTCCATCGAATTGACGCAAAAAATATTTACCTGACTTCTTAAACATTTTCTCCGTGAAGAATTAGACATTTTCTTTAACGACTGTACCCATGGTATTATCACTAAGTGCTCGTTTAAGGAGACGCGGCGCTTCGAGCGGCGCGGCCCGCCATGCGGGCCGCCATGCGGGCCGCCAGAAACACAAACATATGGAAATGTTCAGAGCGTTCAAGGAGAAGCGTTTTTGTAGGCGTTTGTTTGAGTTGTAGCTGCCCCGGCGGCGAGTGTCGTCGCGTCGGACGCGGCAAATGAAGCGACGGGTGACGGCGCGGAGGACGCGGCGGGTAAACCAGCGAGTCTCGCAATGCAGGAACGCGGCGGATGAAGCTGCGGGTGACGCCGCGGGTTGGCCGCGCCAAGGAAGGGGTGGGAGAGGTGCGGGGTATGCGTTAGGAATGTCGGGCAATTAAGTTCCTAGAAAATATCGATATTAAAATAAAAATATTTTTCAAAATAAAATATCGATATTTTATTTAAAAAAATGTAATCGATGTTTATAACCCTCTGGAGCAGAACGTCATGAAAGCAAAATGTCATGTACGCAAAATAAACGATACATCGATATTTATGAAAGACTAGCTGACCTGCGCAACTTCGTTTGCGTGATAAATCAAGAACCGCTCGACCGATTTTGTGCAAACTTCACATAAACCATCTACTAAATAGTTCGAACAAAGCCTAAATATTTGGTTTGGATAGGTAAGCCCGATCTCGAGTTCTGGACCCGAGAGGGGGTTACTCGGAATCAATAATGGAACCATTTCGGAGTGTCAAAACAGCTGTGCAGGTTATAATAAAAAAATTACTTCTATGTAATCTTTATCACTCGTTCGAGTTGAAACATTAGTAGCGCTTCGATTATTCATTGAACTTTTCAATGAATGAAACTCCGAAACCCATAGGTACCTACTACGCCGCGGCGCGTGTCTCCATGTGATCAGTTCATTGGCCGAATGCATCGTTTCGATAATAATAGGTAAGTACTTAGATAATAATAATAATAATTTAATAATAATAATTTATTTTATTCACGAACAGGGTTATTTACAATTACTATCACATTTTATATTGGTACAAATACATGAAATCGGTATAATAATTATTGCAAATAAAATGTGAAAAACGTTAGCACCTGTACTAATGTATTTAAACATTGTATCACAGGTGCCAGCGCCCTCCAAAGCTTTAGAGCAACTTAAAATACATGTGATATCAGGTATAAAAATTAAACATGAAAAAAATTGAATCAAAATAACATGTAACCAGACAACATGCTATACAAAAGAGGTAAGATAGAGTGTGGGTGTGGATCATCTAAGCGACTGTGTATGAGTTTTGTTAGCAGGTACCATACACTTTCACTCCACACCCCACCAACGACATTCCATTCTGAGTCGCCTATAGGTTTAAGCGACTCAGAACGAAACGCCGCTAGCGAAATGTAAAGTGCAAGTGCAGGTATATGCCTAATCCATATAATTAAATCATGGTTTTTAAGAGATTTTCAGTTTCATGATAATCTAAACCCAAAAGCCAGCGCTCCAAAGCCATTTTACATTTCTTAATTGGCAATGGATAAATGCCAATGGCCCTGTTGATGCGATTATAAAGGCGACAGCTGTTTATTGAGAAGCTTCTGCTCGCGATAGCAGTTCTGTGTGGTTTTATTATACAGACGCGGTCCTTTCTACGTTTGTTGATCTGCACATACGGGAGCAGGGCATGCTTTCGCAATGTTGTCTGGAGCACAAAAAGCTGCCTCACAGTCAGTACAGAACACTCCTGATAAAGTTGTCCTGTGGGATACCTACGAGGTTTACTTGCAAGTACCTTCAAGACAGCCCTCTGCGCTCTTTCGACTCTCAACATAACTGTACTACAAGCCCCTCCCCACACTGAAATACAATAGGATAACACAGATTGACATAATGTATAATATACTAATTTCAAAGTATTTCTATCAGCACAGGATCTAAGCTTTTTAACTATGTATATCAATTTTCTAACGCGAGAGGCCAAAGACACAATGTGTTTGTTCCAGCGCAAGAATGCATCCACAAGTACACCTAAGTATTTTATATTTTCCGCGTGTGTTAGCACATGGCAGGTACAGTTCTCGCCAATATGACCACAGATGTGGGCTTTCAGTGTGAGACTCGACTCTGACACTGTACTAGATGGTGGGAAAAACATCATATACCTTGTTTTGTCGATGTTCAATGTGAGGAGATTGGCTGTCAGCCAAGACATAATCTTTGAGAGCGCCATTTCGGCGTAGTTATGGGAAGGAAGATAATAATAAAGGACTCCAATTTCTCCTTCATACTTTACGCGGGCTTAGGACCGTCGGAAATACTTTAATATTGTTCTATTTTACGGTGAATTAATAAGGTTTATGTAATAATAATGAAAATAAACACGAACAAATAGGGAGTATTTCCGGCGTATTTAAAAAATTGGAGCTATTTACAAAATAATCAACTTAAATACCTAGACCTACCTATTCACAGTTTATTTACACTTCCCTGTACCTTAACAACTGCTCAAAATGGAGTCCAGAACGTTCGATACACAAACGGGCACGTTTTAGGCTATTGTCTTTTAGTTTATTCAATGTGTCTCTGTCACTTTTCACTATTTCAAAGGCGTCCACTATCGCACTGCGTAATTCATCACGAGATTCGTACTCTCGAGTGTAAACTAATCGTTTTATTTCCGACCACAAATAAAAGTCGATCGCGACGACAATACTCCGTGCGAGTTATAGTCGAACTGCGCGCCGCGGTCGCCGGTCGGCGGCGCGGTCGGCCGAGCGTATTTACCTACCTACAAGACGTAACTAGTCGAGTACCTACCGACGTTACTTGGCAACGAGTCCACGTGGACCGATGCGTTCATGCGTTGTGATTGGTCGAATTTTCCCGGCGCGGTGACTCTTGTTACTGATTGGAACGTTAGACATTGAATGAAAAATTGTAGTAGAAAATCGTAGTAAACGTATTTCGTGAAATTTAAAGGAATAACCAGGTGTTCTCGTTTTGATTTTGGCAAACGATGTAGATTTTGACATTTTCGTAATTTTTTATTGTTGATTTTCAAATTGACAGTGCCGATCGGTTCTGTTATCGAAACTGGGCCTAAACCTTTCCGTTCCAAAACGACTATAAATTCAACCAGTATAGATAGGTATACAGGATGTCCCACGGCTATGCCACATGGAGGAAAAGTACCTTAAATATTGTAGATGGAACATTTTACTGAAAGAAGACATTATTTTAATTTAAAAAACAATTTAATCTATATTCATAGATTTTTAAAAACTTACATGGTTGGGCCGGGAATCGAACCCGCTATACGAGAAAAAATAAAATCATTCCGTAGGTTTATCATACCGATCGAAAGGCTTCATCATAAGGATTATTTTTTGCTAAGTAACATAGTGTCAAAAATAAAAGGAAGAGCATGTATTTTAACATTTGATGTGAAACTTTGTTCACAAAAATGAAAAGCTGGCATCGCCGGTGATCTCAATGAAGACTTTCGTTCCTGGATCGGGACAAATACGATGGCCGCCGAGATCCACAGATCTAACAACGTTAGATTTTTTATGGGGTTATGACATGTAATTTTTTTTATACCACTTTTTTTTTTTTTTTTTTTTTTTTAACGTGAGGGAAAATCCTCGTAGGATGCTATGCCGGACTCTTACCGACTAAAAAACCTCACGTAGCGCCCAACAGCCTATGGTAGAGAGCCCCGGGTAAGCCCTCAGGAAGGATGTCCCGTGACTCCCAACAGACCTACGGCCGCCAATGCGGCCTCGCCCAGGGGGTGGTTCGGGTGCAATCCCGCGTCTATGGGGGGGGTTTCGGGTGTGACCCCGCTTCTAAGGGGGGGCGTGCGTGAGTGCTCACGTCACGCTGCCGTCATGGGCCTGCTTCTGTAAGGACGGTGAGCGGCCCTCTCACCGTCCTCAGACCCCCGGTCATGGAGGCCGATAGTCCTCGGCGAAGACACGTTGGCGGCGCCCAGGGCGCCGACTGCGGAACTCGGGTGGGAGAGTTCTCTCCCGCACCCGGCCCGCCGCCTCCTTCGCGAGCATGACCTGCTCGCAGAAAGAGGCGGCGCAGTCCCACTTACTCCCGCTGGAGAGCATGGCTCGCACCATGGCCTCAAGCGAGAGAGTGTCCACGCCCAGACCCACTACGAGGACCTGTCGCTGTTGTGCCCACGCCGTGCACTCCACCAGCGTGTGGAGCGCCGTGTCATCGCTGCGGTCCTCGCAGTGCTGACATTCGGCCGTGGTTTCCCGGTGTTTTCGCCACAGATACCTACCGAAGCTACCGTGCCCGGCAAGCATCTGTGTCAACCGGTAGGAGAGAGCACCGTGTCTTCTCTCCAGCCACTCGTCCATGACCGGTTTTTTTATACCACTAAGGTAGCAGACAAGCATACGACCCAGCAGAAGGTCACCGTAGCCTATATTAAATGTAGTTTACAAGAAATGCAAATGTCCACGAGCTACAAACAGAACTTGGACGTATTATTATTATTATTATTTTTTTTTCGTCAGGCGCTGCTTGCACGATGGCATCGGCTCCGTAAATAAATATTGACAAAGTCGAATATTTTATCGTAATAGTGTCCTAAGTGCTGTGAAAATGTTTAACTATACCCAAACCATAAGTGACATTGTTATTCCTTCATAATTTTGTGAATATATCACGAAAATCGCAATAATCTAACATAAAAGTGATATCAAGTAATAATCAGAACTTAAAAGAAAATTGCAATCAACTAATATCATAAGCTACAGTAGGTACTATTTATTAGCCTTCGTTTTTGTGGAATCGAACTTCAAAATAGTGAGAAACCTAGTAAAAGCAAAGTGTTATATTAAAACTAGTTCGTTTTTTATTTAAACTTTGGTGACATAAACTTCGACCAAGGAAAGGACTACCTACGTTAAACAAAGTAACAAGTTGTATATTTGATAGCGATTATTATAAGAAGACTAATTTCAATCTTCAAGCTATATGTCTGGTTGGTCCAGTGGTTTACGAGTCCGCTTTACCAACCCATCGGCGAGTCGTGGGTTCGAACTTAACTTGACCGGAATCACTTTTTGGAATTTATTTCAATTCCATAGCATTACCAGAATAAACTGAGATACAGAGAGAACACCAAATATTGGGTATATTCCAAAAAATGGATTTGTCATTAGATAACGTTAATACACAAAAAAGGCACCCACAATCTTTGGACTCAGATGACACTGAATATGAATCAAATGTCTCATGCGAAAGTTTACCAAATAGTTGTTTGAACAGGGATGACAGTGATGAAAGAGTGAACAAATTGATGTTAGAGCTTCACAGTGCCAACCATGAAATTGATAAATTGAATTTGGAGAATACCTCACTAAAAAAGGAACTACAACAACTTAAGAAAAAAATCATATTGTACAAATCAGTGGGTGTATATGATGACATTAACAGAATAGAAAAGACACCTATTAAATTTTACTCGCCTCAATACAAACAGCGATATAGGCACAGTATAGTCAATAAAACATTATTTAGAATGCCTTCACAAAATGCAAATTGCCGAGAACCCGTTCATCCCACGCGCTTTAACACGAGCCTAATAAACCAGCCAGATGACATCCTCATGAAGCCGATGATATCTGCTCAGAGTAAGCTGTCACGTGATGTCGACATGGCAACACTGGTAGAAACCAATAGCAACGGTGATCCTGCTGTTCACAATTGTATTTCCCCTACAAATAGCAGAGGGGCTGGCAGTAGCACTGTAATCACGGAAACAAAAAAACAATACAGGTTACTAGTTTTTTCTGATGAAGCCGGTTTCGGTATTAGAAAACTGCTTCAGAAATTATTAGGTAGCTCCTTTAAAGTTGTCTCAATAATAAAACCGAAGGCCCCAATCTCTGAAATCTTAAGCTCGTGCATTGCTATGTGTAAAGACTTCACCTACAGAGATTACGTTTTAGTATTGGGGGGTTCAAACGACAATAATCCTATGAGTATTTACTCTCATCTGTACTATGTACTAAGCAAAATTAAACATACGAATGTCTTGGTAGGTGAAGTATTTAATAATAAGTATCTTAATGAATATATGTTAAATAATATCTTTAAGCAAATTTGTCTGAGTCATGAAAATTCAGTTTATATGACGCTAAGTATGGAATGGAATAGCAGTAGAAAATTAAAATATATGAACAAATTGAATGCTAGTAGAATTATTCATAAGGAAATATTGCGAATTAAATATAGGAATGATTACAATAATTATATTTTACAAAGACAAAAATTGAATGTATGTCAATGTAGGAATAAGAAAACAAACACTGTGTATGTTCAGACAGAAAATATGATTTCTTATATAAATAATATGACTCCAAGTGATCTAGAAGATGGTAAAACTACAAATACTTCTGACTCAGCTATGTAAAAGTAATAACAAAAAGGTTATACTGTGCGGTGATTTCAATATAGATGTTCTAAAGAATAACAGAAAATCCCGTGACTTTGAAAATATAATTTTGTCATTTAACTTGAAAATAGAATTTTATACGGTTACCCGATTTGTGTCTGGCACTTGTATAGACAACATACTTCATACTATACCGCGATCCCTGGGAAGTGTTATGGAGTTTAACTTGTCCGATCATTATGCGCTCCTTTTGAAAAGCCCTATTAAGGAAAACAGTATGTTACAGCACTGGTATGTGAATAAAAGAGATTTCTCAACATATAATAGAAATATATTTAGGCGATATATAAAACAATTGACATTTACTCATGTTTATCAGGTGAAGGAGGCAAACGAGGCATTTAATAATTTTATGGACACATTTCAACTAATATATGACCTTTGTTTTCCACTTAAGAGGGCTAACATATTTCGCGCCACATATTGCTCAGAAACCATACTTTTCATTGCATTTAAAGTCATTAAATATTTATCGTACAAACATGGTATTCACTAACATACTTAGTAAATTTAGCACTCTAAACGTTTCATAAAACATATTTTACCTAACAACGGATTACATACGGTAATTATCAATGAAAGTGAAACAGGTTTTTCAAATCATACGATTTGCATAGTTTTCGAGGCTTAAATTCATGTCAAATTACTGATAAATTTAATAAACAAGGGATACGAAGCAATTGCAAAGGGGGTTGGCCATCTGTTTGTAGAATAACCTGATATCAGGTAGGTTCCTTTTTTTAGAGAAAAATGACTGTAAAGTTTGCTCAAATAGTGAGAAATTTCACCAAAATAAAGTAGTCTTTTCACCAGCTTCTGTAGTTTAAATCATTATGATAATTATGTAATATTATGTCAGATCTTCTCCTTTGACAATAAAAATATTTCTTTTTATGTAACTGGATGCAGATTTTTTTTTACAAAGTATTTTGTGAACCCCTATAAATGCAGATACGCGAACAAATACGATTTAGTACCGCCGAGAGGCTCTCAGAGAGTGGTCATGTCGCTCGATGTTCCATTTTTGAATACGAAAAAATTAACAAAAATAGTCTAATTCTAGCGTGACCAAACAATCTTAGTACTTTGTGACGTATAATTTAATATATATAAATATTTATGGTCGATATACAACGTGAACTTTTGTATAGTACAAAGCTCAGACACCCCGACTAGAGTTTCGCTTCGAAATACTGTATAAAAAAAAAAATGAAACTAACGAAAACTGACCAAGTTATAAGCTTTTACAGTTGTACTATTTTCTTCACGAACAGCGTAGGTGTAGGTATTATACGCAAGGCAGGTAGTCACTATTCGTGTGGTATTGATAATAACACATTAACACACCATTTTCATAAGTGGTAATTATGGAACACCTGTGAGGAACCAGACCAGGATTGGGACGGCTATAAAGCCGCTAAAGCAAAATACAAGTAGCGACTGAGATACAAAAGTACCAAGTCTTGGAGAAACCTCTGATAGAGTCAGACTAATACTAGCCAAACATGGGACAGAACTGTCCGTATCTATAAAGAATCCTGACGGCGCGGCGGTCTGACCCACACATGAAAAGAATTATTTATACTGTTGATTGATGGTACTTGGTGGAACCTTTCGGCATTTTCAAAGGCAAATTAACATTATATAATGACCACTAAATCACTTAATTACTCGAAAACAATAAATTAATAATATATAAATTACCACTACATCATTCTACTAACGTTAACTATCATGAAAAGAAGCCAAGAGTATTTTGATACAAACGCACTTCCCAGAATGCCAATTGCTGCAGACACTCATGTGGCTGGTGGAAAACGTATCCACAGAAGAAGTCCAGCGGGAGCTCGCAAGACCTGTTCTAATCTATTCTGTCAACTTACAAAAAACTGAATGGGTAATTAACAGCTTCAAGTCCTTCAAATCTCCAGGACAGGATGAAGTCTTCCCTGCAGTGATAAAATGGGGGAGGACACAAGTTGATATTGTCAGTTACATAGTATCTATACGCCTGACAATGAATGGGACTGTGACCCAGACTGTGGAGAGAGGTCTAAGTGATCTTTATACTAAAACCCGGTAAAGGGATTATGTTTGTGATTCAGACCTCTGGTTATACAGACCGATAAGCCCTTCGTCTTTCCTGCTAAAAACTCTGGAAAGATTGTGTGACAGAGACAAACGAGGGACGGCCCTTCAAAATAAGCCACTGCATTCCAACCAACGCGCATAATGCCCCCGGCAAGTCTACAGACTCAGCACTACATGCAGTAGTACACAAAATAGAAGAGGTCATCCAGAATCAATCAATCAATGTGCCTCGGCACTTTCATAAACATAGAGGGAGCTTTCTACAGAAGAAGCATAACCACGGCACTGGCAAAACACCGAGTATACACGGTAGTCAGTGAATGGATAGATAACATGCTAAACAAACTCATTTTAAAGCTACAGACAAGCAGAAACCAGTGCGCAGCCATGGCCAAAGGTTGTCCACAAGGGGGCGTGGTCTCACCACTGCTAAAGAACCTTGTTGTAGACGACCTAATAACCAATCAATCAATCAATTTAACCTAGAACAGTCCCTATATACCATGGATGTTGAACAAGCCATAGCAGATGGTAAAATTAAATTATGGAGAAAAACGGATCTGTTTACAAAGCATGACTGGTATTTTAAAATCCAAGGCCAACTTCAAATTAAGTGAGAAGCGGCGTTTATTTTATCTTCTAGTGATCTTGTGTATATAATTAATATTTTTAATAAATTGTATTAAAATTACTTTCAGTCAAGCCAACATTTATCGATTTGCGGTGTAGACTGAACACTAATTTGCCCATAAGCACAGTAAATATTTCGCAAGACGACGAGTTCTGGACTACGAGTATGGAACCTAAATTGTTAATTTTTTACGACTAATGTCTGTTGCCCAAAATGATTGAGCCCAGAAAGAGCCGATAAAATAAAATAAAATAAAATTTATTACCTTTGAAATTAAAAAAAAAATAGGTTTGTCAACATTTTTTGGGAAATGCTACAAACTGAGAAGAACACCCCAAGAAACTCAGTTCGGTCCCTCCCAAAATTCATCTTAGTAGGTATCTAATAATCTATCAATGCCGATACGGAATGGCTTTTTCTGGGCGGTGTGCATTGTTATGCACATACCTCTTACTAAATATTTGGTTGTTGTAAATGAAAAACACCTACTATCAATTAAGATTAGATTTAGATCCCATAGCTCAAGCTTATAGCTTAGTTTGGGCTAGATGATGTTGTGTGAGAATATCCAACAATATTTATTGATTATTTATTAAAAATATTTTAACGTTCCTGCCAGCACTGAATCTGCAGTAGGCAGCAAAACATCGTACCATGCCAAGCGCCTGCGCATTGCTACATTAATATTATTGTTTTTAACTATGATTATTGTCAAATTTAATTATTTATAGTGTAAAATAGAACATTGTCCATTACTTTCTACAATTTTCGTATATTAAGATACTTTAAAAATAAACTTGTGGACCGTTTTCATGCATGTGTGTATTATATACTATACTATCTTCACGCCAAATCCCTTGCGGGGTAGGCAGAAAGAACCGAGCGCTACACGGCCAAAGACTTCTATATAAACTGAGGTAGACGCGCCGTACTCTAACAAACGAGATTTCAAGAGCAATCCTCAAACACACCCTTTGCTAAGACTACACTCACTTATAAATACTATTTACGTAATTGTCACCACACACAATAGTAATATACGGATAGAACAAGAGTAAAAGAGAAGGCGTATGGACTCGAATTGCAAGTCGAGTACCTACTCTCGAAGTTTTGACTCACAACAGTGCGAACAACGCTGCTAATTAGCGCAGTTTAAAGGTTTCAAAAATCGGTGCGTAGGGCATGTCTACCTCAGTTTATATAGAAGTCTTTGTACACGGCACGCTCCATACACACCTCACTTGCTTCTTCAACTTACATTTTTCTTTTCATCCATGCACGTCGGTTCCTTCGGTTCGGTATTTCTAATTGCAATATTGATATTAGTTAGGTAAATAAATGTCAACTTTATTAATTTTATGATGTCAGTGTCTATCACTACTTAATATCAATCAATTTGCAATAAAATAATCAATAATATTATTAACTAATATTACTAACATAAAAATTAAATTAAAAGATTGAACGCTTAGACTAAGAATATGACACCGGTAATATAATAAAGTTAATAATTATTGATTATTTTATTGAAAATTGATTGATATTAAGTAGTGATAGACACTGACATCATAAAATTAATAAAGTTGACATTTATTTACCTAACTAATATCAATATTGCAATTAGAAATACCGAACCGAAGGAACCGACGTGCATGGATGAAAAGAAAAATGAAAGTTGAAGAAGCAAGTGAGGTGTGTATGGAGCGTGCCGTGTCGCGCTCGGTTCTTTCTGCCTACCCCGTAAGGGATTTGGCGTGAAGATAGTATAGTATATAATACACACATGCATGAAAACGGTCCACAAGTTTATTTTTAAAGTATCTAAATATACGAAAATTGTAGAAAGTAATGGACAATATTCTATTTTACACTATAAATATTTAAATTTGACAATAATCATAGTTAAAAACAATAATATTAACGTAGCAATGCGCAGGCGCTTGGCATGGTACGATGTTTTGCTGCCTACTGCAGATTCAGTGCTGGCAGGAACGTTAAAATATTTTTAATAAATAATCAATAAATATTGTTGGATATTCTCACACAACATCATCTAGCCCAAACTGAGCTATAAGCTTGAGCTATGGGATCTAAATCTAATCTTAATTGAGAGCAGGTGTTTTTCATTTACAACAACCAAATATTTATTAAGAGGTATGTGCATAACAATGCACACCGCCAAGAAAAAGCCATTCCGTATCGGCATTGATAGATTATTAGATACCTACTAAGATGAATTTTGGGAGGGACCGAACTGAGTTTCTTGGGGTGTTCTTCTCAGTTTGTAGCATTTCCGAAAAAATGTTGACAAACCTATTTTTTTTTTTAATTTCAAAGGTAATAAATATTATTTTATTTTATTTTATCGGCTCTTTCTGGGCTCAATCATTTTGGGCAACAGACATTAGTCGTAAAAATTTAACAATTTAGGTTCCATCCTCGTAGTCCAGAACTCGTCGTCTTGCGAAATATTTACTGTATACTTATTATATACACCAACACTATATATTTATTATACACACAAGATCACTAGAAGATAAAATAAACGCAGCTTCTCACGTAATTTGAAGTTGGCCTTGAATTTTAAAATAGACAATAGACAAAGAAGCGCTCGTGGCCCCGCGAACTCAGTGTTCTGTAAACGATCACTGCAGTAAGCAACTTTCACTGTGGCCGGTCCATGGATGGGTGACCATCCATGTGATCACTTTGTGACATTTATTTGAGCGTTTCCGTGCTTCGGAAGGCACGTTAAGCCGTTGGTCCCGGTTGCCAGTAAAATGGCAGTCGTTAAGCTAAGTTGAAGGCTTTATTTCAACAGCAGGCAGTCACAACCTGCGCCTGTCCATTTAAACACGGCAATACGGCTCACCACCTATTACGTGGGACAAATTATACAAAGGTGAAATGTGGGCATATGATATGCCTCTGCCTACCCCTTCGGGGATAAAGGCGTGACCATATGTATGAATTTTAAAATACCAGTCATGCTTTGTAAACAGATCCGTTTTTCTCCATAATTTAATTTCACCATCTGCTATGGCTTGCTCCACATCCATGTATATAGGGACTGTTCTAGGTTAAATTGATTGATTGATTGGTTATTAGGTCGTCTACAACAAGGTTCTTTAGCAGTGATGAGACCACGCCCCTTGTGGACAACCTTTGGCCATGGCTGCGCACTGGTTTCTGCTTGTCTGTAGCTTTAAAATGAGTTTGTTTAGCATGTTATCTATCCATTCACTGACTACCGTGTATACTCGGTGTTTTGCCAGTGCCGTGGTTATGCTTCTTCTGTCGAAAGCTCCCTCTATGTTTATGAAAGTGCCGAGGCACATTGATTGATTGATTCTGGATGACCTCTTCTATTTTGTGTACTACTGCATGTAGTGCTGAGTCTGTAGACTTGCCGGGGGCATTATACGCGTTGGTTGGAATGCAGTGGCTTATTTTGAAGGGCCGTCCCTCGTTTGTCTCTGTCACACAATCTTTCCAGAGTTTTTAGCAGGAAAGACGAAGGGCTTATTGGTCTGTATAACCAGAGGTCTGAATCACAAACATAATCCCTTTACCGGGTTTTGGTATAAAGATCACTTAGACCTCTCTCCACAGTCTGGGTCACAGTCCCATTCATTGTCTGGCGTATAGATACTATGTAACTGACAATATCAACTTGTGTCCTCCTCCATTTTATCACTGCAGGGAAGACTTCATCCTGTCCTGGAGATTTGAAGGACTTGAAGCTGTTAATTACTCATTCAGTTTTTTGTAAGTTGACAGAATAGATTAGAACAGGTCTTGCCAGCTCCCACTGGACTTCTTCTGTGGATACGTTTTCCACCAGCCACATGAGTGTCTGCAGCAATTGGCATTCTGGGAAGTGCGTTTGTATCAAAATACTCTCGGCTTCTTTTCATGATAGTTAACGTTAGTAGAATGATGTAGTGGTAATTTATATGTTATTAATTTATTGTTTTCGAGTAATTAAGTGATTTAGTGGTCATTATATAATGTTAATTTGCCTTTGAAAATGCCGAAAGGTTCCACCAAGTGCCATCAATCAACAGTATAAATAATTCTTTTCATGTGTGGGTCAGGCCGCCGCGCCGTCAGGTTTCATTATAGATACGAACAGTTCTGTCCCTTGTTTGGCTAGTATTAGTCTGACTCTATCAGAGGTTTCTCCAAGACTTGGTACTTTTGTATCTCAGTCGCTACTTGTATTTTGCTTTAGCGGCTTTACAGCCGTCCCAATCCTGCAGTGCTATTCTCTAAAAAAACAGCCTTGCGTACAGCGCTGCCCACAGCGGCGAGTTAATTGGTTATATATTACAATACCAGAAGTCAGAATGCCTTTACTTAAAATGCATTAGCCCAAAATACCCGAAATCGAAATACTAATATTCAAAAGAGTAACATACTTGGCCTTTTAGAGATTTTTTAGAGAATAGCACTACTGGTCTGGTTCCTCACAGGTGTTCCATAATTACCACTTATGAAAATGGTGTGATAATGTGTTATTATCAATACCACACGAATAGTGACTACCTGCCTTGCGTATTATACCTACACCTACGCTGTTCGTGAAGAAAATAGTGCAACTGTAAAAGCTTATAACTTGGTCAGTTTTCGTTAGTTTCATTTAATTTTTTTTATACAGTATTTCGAAGCGAAACTCTAGTCGGGGTGTCTGAGCTTTGCACTATACAAAAGTTCACGTTGTATATCGACCATAAATATTTATATATATTATATTATACGTCACAAAGTACTAAGATTGTTTGGTCACGCTAGAATTAGACTATTTTTGTTCATTTTTTCGTATTCAAAAATGGAACATCGAGCGACATGACCTCTCTCTGAGAGCCTCTCGGCGGTACTAAATCGTATTTGTTCGCGTATCTGCATTTATAGGGGTTCACAAAATACTTAGTAAAAAAAAATCTGTATCTAGTTACATAAAAAGAAATATTTTTATTGTCAAAGGAGAAGTTCTGACATAATATTACATAATTATCATAATGATTTAAACTACAGAAGCTGGTGAAAAGACTACTTTATTTTGGTGAAATTTCTCACTATTTGAGCAAACTTTACAGTCATTTTTCTCTAAAAAAAGGAACCTACCTGATATCAGGTTATTCTACAAACAGATAGCCAACCCCCTTTGCAATTGCTTCGTATCCCTTGTTTATTAAATTTATCAGTAATTTGACATGAATTTAAGCATCGAAAACTATGCAAATCGTATGATTTGAAAAACCTGTTTCACTTTCATTGATAATTACCATATGTAATCCGTTGTTCGGTAAAATATGTTTTAATAAACGTTTAGAGAGCTAAATTTACTAAGTATGTTAGTGAATACCATGTTTGTACGATAAATATTTAATGACTTTAAATGCAATGAAAAGTATGGTTTCTGAGCAATATGTGGCGCGAAATATGTTAGCCCTCTTAAAAGAATTAAAATAACTTCCTCAAAAAAGGTAAAGTGGTTATCAAAAGGAATAAAATTATGCTGCAAAAAAAAGCGTACTTTCTTATGGAAATACCGAAAAAATCCGACTGCCTATAATGAACAGTTATACAAAACATATGCAAAAAGACTTAAACGAGTAATCTACCTGACGCAAAAAGCTCAAAACAACCACTACATTACAGTATCTAAAAACAAAACAAAGGCTATGTGGCATATTATAAATCGGTCAAAAAATAGTAACCCAAAACTAGGCGTTAATCAGATAAAGTCTGGTGGTCAACTTATTCAAGAACCTGTGACAATCTGTAATAGATTTAATGATTATTATGTAGACATTGCTGATAGCTGTAATAATTTGACATTTACTCATTCCGGAAATGACATAACTTGTAGTAGTTCTATATTTATTAACCCTATGACACCATTCGAAATCTTTGAAATAATATCGTCACTCAAAAACACTAATAGTGCGGGTATAGATGGTATAATTACTAAAATAATTAAAGATGTTGGTATGGATATTGCGCCTGTCCTCTGTCACTTAATCAATGAATGTAATGAACAGGGAGTATTCCCTCAAACACTGAAGCAAGTTATTGTTAAACCTATTTACAAGAAAGGTGATACTTTAACCATTGAGAATTATAGACCGATAGCTTTGATACCAATATTCGCTAAGGTATTCGAGAGAGTGATTTACAACTGTATGAATTCCTTCTTTGAGAAATATTCCATATTGGTGCCACACCAATATGGATTTCGTAAGAATAAGAACATAAATATGGCAATTTATGATTTTCTGAGACATGTAATGAACAGTCTAGATAAGAGACGACCAGTAACTGGGTTGTTCCTAGATATGACAAAGGCTTTCGATCACGTTAGACATGATGTACTTTTAGATAAGCTTTATCAATATGGGATTAGGGGAAATGCGCATAAGCTTTTAACCTCCTATTTAACAGGCAGAGAACAACTGACTCAGATTACAAAAATATGTCCCAGAACAAAAACTGAAATAAATTATCAATCTGACATCAGAAAGGTTAAATATGGTGTACCACAGGGGAGTGTGCTGGGACCATTACTGTTTTTGGTGTACATCAACAATTTGCCTTTCGCCATTACGGACAAGATGACGCTTTTTGCAGATGACTGCTCGGTTCTATATACTGGTTTAAAACTGACATATCAGGAATCCTATATAAATGACTCATTGACATCTATTATTAATTGGTTGACTACGCATAACCTTAGAATAAATTTTGACAAAACTAAAATCACTAACTTTAAGCTGAGACCGACTTTAGGCAATCACATATCCCTGAAAATAGGTTATATGGGTTCAACAGTAAAAGAAGACACAAACATAAAATTTTTGGGACTGCACTTAGATCAAAAAGTTAACTGGAAAACCCACGTTGATTATGTTTGCAAAAGGGTTAGTCAATTTGCATATGGTCTATACAAACTCAAACCCATAACTAGCAGAGATGTCCTTATTGCAACTTACCATGGGCAGGTATCCTCAACATTACGCTATGGAATTATCTTCTGGGGTAATTCCACTGATTGGCTACGAGTGTTTCGTGCACAGAAGCGTTGTCTCAGAACTATGTTTAGTCTTAAACGCAAAGAATCGTGTAAGCCTTATTTTAAACAGTATGGATTATTGAGTTTCCCTTGCTTATACATTCTCGAAGTTCTTACATTCGTTAAGCAAAACATGAACTTGTTTGACCTGAAGGCGAGAATGCGTCAAAAAGGAAAGTTGTGTCTGGTGCCCAGTAGAACGGCTGCAAAGCACAACAGTATTTTCTGTAGGGCACCAGTCATATACAATAAACTCCCGATATCCATAAGAAACATAACTGAATTAGCTAAATTTAAAAAACTTACGCGTGAATTACTTTTAGAGAAATGTTTCTACACAATTCAAGAATACCTAGATTGTAAAGACATGGCATAAATAATGTTTGTTTTTTTAACTATGTAGCTCCCAGTAGGGCTTCATTTTAAGGTATCGACATTTTTATCATAATTAAATATTTATTGACATTAAGAATATAATCTGACCTAATCATATTTGACATTGTATCCAATTATTTTTAATTAAAATTGACATTGACTATTAACATTATTTATTATTAGGTATTCTATTATAATTGTAATGTCTGGAAGGTGTAAATGTTATAAAATTGGTAGTGTGTTTGATTTGTATAATTGATTGGGACATGTTTAACTGATTTTCAATGTTTTATATTAATTATTTACATACCGTTTCTACGGTGAGACATGATGTACCAACAACTTTTATTATGTAACATCTTTTTAACCATGTTTCGTGTAAAATAAAAAATTATCTTATCTTATCTTATTATAAATATCCACCACACCAAGATCAAAAGATCGACAAGGTGTAAAATAATCAAAAGTGTGCGACTTTGTATTCAACAATATGGGACTTTTGCATTAAAAATGTTAAAATTCATGGTCTTCCGTTTATTTCTGACACAATGTTACTTAGCAAAAAATAATCCTTATGATGAAGTCTTTCGATTGGTATGATTAACCTAAGGGGTGATTATTTTTTCTCGTGTAGCGGATTCGATTCCCGGCTCAACCATGTAATTATTTTAAAATCTATGAATGCAGTTTAAGTTGTTTTTTAAATTAAAATAATGTCTTCTTTCAGTAAAATGTTCCATCTACAATATTTAAGGTACTTTCCCTCCATGTAGCATAGCCATATCTCTGTTGTACAGACACGACAACTTCAAATTTTTTTAATACGAGTAGTTTAAGACCTCAGTGTGGCAGTCGCATGCACTTTCACTCCGCCACCGTGGCGGTGGCAGCCAAGTGTTAACTTTATATTTTACATTTTAGTAGTTTTGGTAATTCAAATTAGATAGCCAAAATCAATCAAATCTGGACGTAGGCCTCTCCAAATTTACACCACAATAAATCCCTCCGGAGCAGAACCCTCCGAATCAATACATATATCTAATAAAATCGTAACAGGTCGCTGTCTGTACATGGGAGATAAATAAGAAAAAATATTATACGGGGGGCTTAATGAACGCAATACAACCCAAAACAATGATTTTATTTTTTAATGATTTTATGATATTTTGGGTTACAATATCGTTACTAAAAATTATCATTTGTTACGCCGCCCTTAAATCACTATGACAGTTGACATAAGAAGTGACGTAATTTCCGAGTGTATGATAGACAGTGTCTGTATATAAGAGAGTGCGAGCCATTTTCAGGTCCCGCCTGAGTGATCTGAGGAACGACAGATGGGGTGAGCTCATGGAGAAAGTATCTCCATCCCATGTAGCGTTTTACAAAGTTGCGAAAGCACTTCGTACGGACCCCATTGTCACCATTCCTCCACTCAGCCGCCCTGATGGCTCCTTCGCATTTGAAGACGAGGAAAAGGCGGAATGCTTTGCAGACAGCATTGCAGATCAATGTTCCCCCTCCAAGATGCCGTATGATACGTCACACGTTCGCATGGTGGAGAGGGAAGTAAACCGGAGAAACAACCTCCCTTTGACAGCACCCGCGGTTGCGGTATCACCTGACGAGGTGAAAACCTACGTCAGAGGGCTAAAAGTCAGGAAGGCTCCCGGTGCCGATAACATCTCCAATGCTGCACTAAAGCATATGCCAACCCAGGTACTAACAGTACTTTCTCTCATCTTCAATGCCTGCTTCGACCTATGTCATTTTCCAACTCCTTGGAAAATGGCAATCGTAATCGGCATTCCGAAGCCCGGTAAAGCTCTACACATCCCGGCTAATCATCGCCCTATTAGCCTCCTCAAGGCTATGGGCAAACTGTTCGAAAGAGCAATACTCTGTCACGTAAGAGAGTATCTGTTCCAGAACGACGTCATCATACCACACCAATTCGGGTTCCGACCGCAGCATTGCTGCACGCGACAGGTCCACAGAATAGTGGAGTACGCTTTAAACGGGTTCTACCCACGAAGGAAAAAGACGGTCGCGGTCTTTTTCGATGTGGCCAAAGCCTTCGACAAGGTTTGGCACGTAGGGCTCGTTTACAAGCTTAATCAATCAGGAATGCCTGATCGGCTCGTCAAGCTTATTCAGTCATTCCTGACAGACCGTAGCTTTCGTTATAGGCACGAGGGGTATTTATCAGCACCGCGTACACCAACAGCGGGGGTCCCACAGGGGTCCCCCCTCTCACCGTTACTGTACATTACATACACTAACGATATACCCATTCCCACTAGGGGAGTACAGCTATCGCTATTTGCGGACGACACGGCGTTGTACGTAAATAGCCCTCAGGTCGCGTCAGCTATAAAAAGGCTACAGCCTTCGATTAATAGGTTAGGGGTGTGGTTTCACAAGTGGCGCATCGAAGTGAACGCAGACAAGAGCGCTGCAATCCGCTTCGACGCGAAACGGAGAACCACACGAAAACGGCCACTTCCGCAGGCACCTACTCTCTTTGGCAACCAGATACCGTGGCGAAGGGAGGCAAAATACCTTGGCGTCACTCTTGACGAAAGGCTATCTTTCCTCCCACACATTCGCCGAGTGTCAAATAGAGCTAGGTTTTATCTAGGTAGGCTCGATTGTATGCTAGGTAGGCATAGTAGGATGTCGCTTCGCAACAAGCGAACACTCTACAAGGTATGTATACGTCCTGTACTAACTTACGCCTCCCCAGTATTCGCACACATAAATCCCAAGTACATTCACAAGTTGCAAATAGTTCAGAATAACTTTTGTCGCCGGGCGGCTAACGCCCCATGTTATACTCGTAACGCAGATCTACATAGAGATCTTGACCTCCCTACTATGCAGGAGTACCTTAAAGCGAGTTCGACCCGCTTCTTCAACAACGCAACACAACACTCAAATCCTCTCATTAGAGAAGCAGCGGACTACGAACCGCGTCAAATTCTCCCAACCACGCCTCATGTTACGAGGAGGCCGCGTCATTCACTATCCGATCCCCCGAATAGGTTAACCAGCGACCTGTTAAGCCTTCGTGCAGCACAGGAATCTGGTCCCCACCCAAGTTAGGTACCCGAGCCATCATTCGCTCCCTACACATCAGTCCACGACGGGGATACCTAGTGCCCCCGCCGTTAAAGTACTTCACAAGCGTATGCCCAGCGTTAGCTGAGTGACGCTGCGTCACCCTTCCCTAGAAGGGTGATCGCTTCCGACGAGTCTCCAAGGCCCAAGGGCTAGAGGCTCAAGGTAGAGTTTAGTCAGTAAGAGTCTGACATAATGACACGGCCGGCCGTGTGGTACGCATGTAGCGTTCTCTACCTCCACCCCTCGCTCCCGGGTGGTGCCTTAGGGCTCAAAAAAAAAAACAATTTGTCGGGTCATTCTGTACTGTATACTAAGACTAGCCGAAGCTCTGCCCAATTTATGGTGTGTCTATAAGGAGAATAAAGTAATTAGCAGAGTCCTGAAGTGTTTAATTGCCCCTTCTGTTACAATCAGAAGTGGGATACTTCAAGAAGAAACCATGACTGTCAGTTTTGAAGAAGAAAAATCCACTTTGAAGTACGCCGAGGGTCCTGTCGACAACAATAGTGCCTCTACCTCGCAAACCTCGATTCCACGTGGACAATCGAAGCAAAAGTTACACGGCGCACATCCAAAAACAATGTGGGTATTTATGAAATGTTTTACAAGATGCCTCCAGAGAACACAACTATCGTATGAATATGAACTAGTTTTCTTCTTGAATAACCTGCTATATACCCATACCTTCAGTAAGAGCCCACCTGTATAAGAATACCGGATATCAAGAATCGGACTACCACATTGCAAAAATCGGACTACGCATGTCGCGGCGCCGGCGCTTCAGTCGTGAAGATTTTCATCGTGGAACACTTAAACTACAGCGCGCGGTAGCAGCGTGCTGCGGCGCTTGATGGAGACAGATGCTGCCCGAGATGGTCAGCTATGAACAACAAGGCCGAGATACGCTAAAAGCTGCACAGATAATTTGAGGTGGGTGCCACTAATTACCTTTTTCCTATCTGATGTAGCCAGTCTTTGCCACTAATTCTAATTCGTGTAGCGAAATAGCCATTGCCAGTTACAACAACTACTGTAGACTACCAATTTACCATTTGCCTATCGCCTATTTGAAATAGCCGCTCTTTGTCACTAAATCTGATTCATCTACGAACTGAGCTATTGCCATTACTTGCCAGTAAGAACTATGGGTAGGCTCCTTGCCAGTTAGGCTAATAATTGCATTGCCTGTTAGGCTACTAATTGCCCTTTGCTTAGCCGAAATAGTCTTACTCCACACCTCTGAATTTCTCTAGTTTATTTAAATAAGTTCTAAGAAATACCATACATAGAAAGAAAAGGAAAGTCTATTAAAATTAATCGTTATTCGTGTAAGAATGCTGGTAAAATAAATGGAATAACTATTATGCACTGAATGTCGTTGCAGTTCACGATCGATACCTGTTGGTATAACTACTAAAGCCCTTAACCAGTCAAATCTAGATTCAGTAACATTCACAACATTTTTGTAGATACAAGCACTTTTTAGGTAATATCGAAACGCACAGTTAATTCCGAAAATTTACTATTTGAAAGAGGCGCAACAATATTGTTTAACCAAAGCCTAACGGTAATAAAATATGCGTATTTAGATAGGTATCTACGATCCTAAGACTGTAGATGAATAATCGAATCATACAGATATTTGCAGGCTACAGGTACCTATTTACTTATTTGGTAAGCATACTGAAACAAATCCAACAGTCGGTAAGTGGTTTAGCCCCGTTGAATGTAGGTACATTATAATATCATGCTTGGTTTCGATAAGTCGTAGTTGGCGGTAGTACTTTTATTCATTCGTTTCGAATCTAAATAAACGTGTGTATTGTTAGTAATCGGATATACGTTGAAATAGTGTCTCGATTTTATAGAATAGTATGTAGCTCGGTATTGTAGTGTTTTAACCGTGCTAAACGTGTGATAAAGTTATCGGTAGTCGTCGGTTTAGGTAGGTACTTGAACTAATAGTTATTATGTATTAATATATACGGGTCCGCACTTATTAGCGAAAATTGATTCATCATAGTAGAAATTTTATGTAATAAGTACCTATCTATTCGTATATAAAGTGTATTTGGCAAAAGCGCTACGGATCTTGAAATGAGTATTTGTCTCAGTGCGATATTCTAGATGTGATTAGGCCTCATACTTCATGATCTTTTACGTTAAAGCTGATGGCATAAATTAAGTATACAAAACAATATCGCCTGAATCTTTCCAAATAATAGGTTTTGAACCAAGAATGATGCAATTGTAGATTCGCTTAAGTGATCTTATCCCGATTATCATACTGGGATGGATTGAGTGATGAGCAGCTTCAGACAATCCACAACTTGTTTACTACGATACAAATTCATCAACGATACCTACGCCTAGTCCACGCGAAACGTGAATAAGTTAACCTGTAAACGCCTACTTTTCATAGTGAACTTTTGCCCATAAGATTGGTTTAATTGAACGCTGCTATGCCCTACCCTCTGCCTGTGACGTACTGTAAACCCTGAAGGACACATGTTACAATTCGTCCATGTTTACTGTGTTAATTGCAAGTAGGTACCTACGCCGCATTCTTCGATCAAAGTATACCTATTGTTGATCGAAGGCCGTACCTATTCCTTTAACATTATCTTATAACTATTCCGCTTCCTTGAGTTGTGGTAACGTGATACCTGCATAGCTATGTTATTCCAGAATTATTTGTCATTCTAATGGCAAAGAAGTGTTAAAGTCGTTTTATTAGCTTAGGAGTTTATAATACAAACCGTCCCTCTAAGATACTAGTAGATATATCTTTTTAAGAATGTGCCTAATTACAGTAGACGCTAATCGTTTAAAGGTTAGACACCGTTATAGCCACCAAAAAAAAAAAAGAGTTAAAACGGGTTTCGGTAATTAAACGACGTATTTACGTGTGAGGACAATGTTCATAAGGAGATATAGCCCTGCGTGCGCGATATTTCTATTCTTTACCAAAATAGGACAGACTGCCGAAAAAGCAAGCCCTTAACATAATTGTGCCAGCTGTAAGAAGTTCATAAATCCATCCAACTACCTAACGCTAAATGTTTTACTGTTACATTCAGCATATCAATTGGCATACAGAAGCCAGCAACAGCATCTTTGTATTTCCGCTTCAGAATGTCGGTAGAATCGTGTTTACATACATACATACATATCATCACGCCTGTTTCCCATCGGGGTAGGCAGAGACTATGGCTTTCCACTTGCTACGATCCTGGCATACCACTTTCGCTTCTTCTACTTTCATAAGTGCTTTCATACACGCTCGCCGGTTAAGGGTACTCTTGACCTGGCCTTTTTCCAGCAGGTCATCAATTTGGTTACCATGCGTACGCCGAGGATGACCCCTACCAGCTTGCCCATTCATTATCGCCTTATAGATCTGTTTAGTCAGTCTATTTTCATCCATCCTCTCAACATGTCCAAACCATCTAAGCATCCCTTTTTCTATCTTTGTCACTACATCTTCAGTTATACCACATTGTTTTCTAATCACGCTATTCCTTTCTTTGTCCATCAATTTCACTCCAGCTATACTTCGCAGACTTCTCATTTCCACTGCATTAATTTTACTTTCATGCTTCTTCTGCCACACCCAACTTTCACTACCATACATAAGTGTGGGGATAAGCACACCCCTATGCACAGCCACTCTCGCCTTCTTAGACACGTTTTGACTGCTCATAAAGGTATGCATCGCCCCATTCACTTGATTTCCTGCCAAAACTCTTCTCTCAATATCCTGGTCACACTTTCCATCCTTCGTAAATTTTGAACCCAGGTATACAAATTCTTTCACCTGTTCCACTCTTTGCCCTTCGATAATAATAGGGCAATTCGTCCTACATTCCTCTCTTTCAAAAACCATTACTTTAGTCTTACTTACATTCACTTTCATTCCTCTACCTTTCAGCGCCTCATGCATAATATTAACCATCAACTGCAACTCCTCCGCCGATGCAGCTAAGATCACCTGATCGTCAGCATATAGGAGGCATTTGATGGTCAGCTCGTTCAGTTTTATACCACACGCACTCTCTTGCAATTCTTTCAAACAACTGTCCATGTACAGGTTAAACAGCCACGGTGACGCTACACAACCCTGTCTCACACCCCTTTCTATATTAAAGAAGTCCGTGCAAGCTCCGTTGATCCTGACACAAGCACTTGAGCCCTCATAAAGAGATTTCAGTGCTCGTATCAAGCTGCTGCTCACCCCGTACAAAGACAATGTTGACCATAGTTCATTCCTCACCACTTTGTCATAGGCCTTCTCCAGATCTACGAATACGCAATATACCTTTTGGCTTTTCGCCAAAACTTTTTCTGCTATGCATCGTAAGGAGAAGACCTGATCCGTGCATCCCCTTCCTTTCATAAATCCTGCTTGAACATCCCACATTTTTCCTTCACTTTCATTCATCACTCTTTTTATCAACACTTTCGCATACAGTTTACCGACGATGCTGAGCAGGCTTATGCCGCGGTAATTTTTGCACTCTTGCTGCGACCCTTTTCCTTTGTACAGCGGCACAATGACCGCTTTGGACCATTCTTTTGGTACGCTGCCATTCCTCCAGCACAGATTAAAAAGGCGGTACAGCTGGTCAATCACCACGCCACGTCCTGCTTTCGCATCTCAACGGAAACCCTATCAATCCCAGCAGCCTTGCCTAGTTTCATACTATTCAATGCTTCCACTATTTCTTCCATGCTAATGTCGTTTTCATTACCAATTTCATTCATTTCACAAAAATGAGTTTGCACTTGCGTATCCTCTTTATCAAATAGACTTTCAAAATACTCCTTCCATATTTTTAGCACACACTCTTCTCCTCCCACAAAACTTCCATCCTGGTTTCTGATCTTATTAAGCGGTGATGTGGTCTGTTGACTCCTCACCGCTTTTATGGACTTCCAAAAGAATTTTATATTCTGTTGGAAGTCACCAGATAACCTTTTATCAAATTCATCTCTATCATTCTCCTTCTTTCTTACTAACACCTCTTTTGCCACACGCTTATACCTTTTATACTCATCGTTGGCCATTCGTACATCCTCATCTGTTGCCTTCTGCATTCTTTGATTGGCCTTTGTAGCCAGCAAGTCCAACCATGCTTTCTTCTTATCAGACAACGCTTTCAGAACTTCCGCGGTCATTCTTTTTAACTTACATCCTTGGCTTCTCTTGCTCACACCACACAGTTCAATCGCAACTTCCACGAGTCCTTCCTTAATCGGCTTCCATAATTCTTCAATCTCACATACTTCATCTAAATTATCAAACTTTTTGCTTAGTTTGCTCACAAATTCCTCTTTTATACCTATCTCTTGCAAATTCTCAACTTTTATGCGTTCTAGTACACTAACAGGTTCACGCACACGGTGCCTCCACCGCTGAAACAGACCTCTTACTCGGCTGACAACCAAGAAGTGGTCTGTGTCAATCCCAGCACCGCGGTAGGCTCGAGTGTCTAGTACTTTCTTTCTCATCCTTGCGTCAACAATCACAAAGTCAATCATGCTCCTCTTACTTCCTTCTTGTCTCGTAACCAAGTGGATATCTTTGTGGTGAAACATGGTGTTAGTCACCACAAGATTCCTCTCCAAACATACTTCAAGCAAACTTTCTCCATTTTCATTCACTCGCTCATCACCAAACTTTCCCAATACTCTTTCATACCCATCACGCTTGACTCCAACCCACCCATTAAAATCGCCTAACATTACTATCCTCTCATTTAGTTTGCACTTACTCAAAACATCACTCATGCTCTCCCAAAATGCCTGCCTCTCGCTTTGGTCTCGTAAAGATCGGCGCCACCGCGCATCTTGCGGAGCATATACTCCTAAAACAAAGATGCGGGTAAGTCCAACCTTCAGCCTCAACCAAACGAGTCTTGGGCTTACACATTCATATTCTGTGACACATTCATTCATTCTCGCAGACAGTACTACACCAACGCCCTGACACGCTTTACTGGTTTTAGGCACACCCGACCAGTAGGCAGTGTAGGGTCCATGTGTGGTGGTGTCACATTCTTTCCTCTTTGTCTCATTCACGCACAGAATATCGAGTAGTCTCTCTTTCATCATCTTGCATACTTCCTCAATTTTGTCTATCATACCTCCTCTTACATTCAACGTAGCAAAGTGGCTATCCCCAGTCCACTTTTCGCCTCGATGGGAAACGAGACGTGATGGGTTGCGAACCACATCGCCGCCATTTTGGATTTTGTTTTTGGTTTTGTCCATTGCGTTCCCACGAAAAGCAAGGGAAAATAAAGTCCACCCAGACAGAGCCCCGCATGTCTAAGTAAGGCTAGCCTTCTTCTGGGGTCGCCCGGCCCCAGGGCAATTGGCACGCTAATACTAGGCTCGCCCCTAGTCACGCAGCACATACGCACGGCAACGTTGGCTTGGCGGAGAAAGGATGGGAAGAAGATGAGGTAGGAATAGGATTGGTGGATAGGAAAGGGTTGAGGTAGGAAAAGGACGGGGATAAGGTACATTCAAAGCCTTCTGTAATTCATTCCACAAATAATCCAGCAGCCAGGACAGTTGTTACCCACATTATATCTCTGCAGTCCGAGCATCAGAATCGTGTTTACTACATTTAATACCTTTGTGGTATGATTTTGGAGGTACCCGCTTGTTTATATTTGGTTATTTTGCAGAAAATAGTTAAGATTGTGATTGTGTATGTAGTTGACAAGATAGAAGTTATAGCGAGACTAAGTTCAGGAAGTCCCTTGGGATACTAATGACATTTCGTTGTTTTATTATACGGCATTGAGATTTCAACGCCAGTAAATAGTCATTTGCCTAGGATGTAAAAGCGATAACAAAATCATATAAATTGATATGAGTTATAAGAGCTATGTGTAAGCATAGTTTTATTTAACCTAGAAGTACGCTTTGTGACAATTGAGGATATTATAGAATCAAACAAGTTAGTAAGCGAATGATATGAAGTTTTGATAATATTGCAAGTTATTTACGTTGCGTTATTTATATAGTTGTGCCAAGCACTCGCTCCTAGTATCGGCTAAACCACTGAGTACATTTGTATAAGTAATAAGTTCGCAGACGCAGGCACCTACCTATCTATAATGACCTGATACGCAATGACTATAAGGTCCCATCGAAAAGTAGGTCCCGTATTAACGGATGCTTCTATTTGTCATGTGGTTTATTTATTTCAACGTCAGATAACTCACCCAGTAGATAGTAGATAGTGCCGTGAACATTCCACTCATGAATCTATCTTGGGACCAACTAGTATTATTGCTATGTCTATTACTTTGTGTGTTTATCGGGCCAGCCACTAACCAAGTCTACCGTTCCCTTTAAGGGAACGATTGTTACAGATAAAGATAGTAAAGCAGAATGTAAGCCAATCTACCGTGATGATGATGAAGCTACTTTGGGCCGGGCTGGGCAAAGCCAAGCTATGCCACGCCACGCCACGACAAACCAGCCAGCAAGCTAGTCCTGCGAGCTAGTCCTGTAAGCTAGTCCTGTAAGCTAGTCCTGTAAGCTAGTCCTGCGAGCTAGTCCTGCGAGCTAGTCCTGCGAGCTTGTCCTGCGAGTTAATCCTATGAGCTAGTAGTAGGTCAGAGAGACAGCCTAGCAAGTCACGCCAGCGAGACAGGTCTGCGAGACAGGCCAGCGAGACAGGTCAGCGAGACAGGTCAGTGAGACAGGTCAGCGAGACAGGCCAGCGAGACAGGTCTGCGACACAGACATGCGAGTCAGGCCAGCGAGTAAGGCCAGTTACGATTATTTGATTGATAAGGAAGCCTGGAAATGATCTGCTTGCTCTACTGGTAGGGTTTTAGTTTATAGTACTTTTGTAAATATGTAGTGCACAAAAAGAATAGCCCGCCGAGTTTCTTGCCAGTTCTTCTCAAGTGGGCCGCGTTCCGAACTGGTGGTACTATTATTTTGCTTTGTATTCATTGACGTGTCGCAAGTGCCTACGTATTAGGATTATGCGAAATAAATGTTTTTTTTGAGTTTGAGCGAGTCAGACCAGCGAGCCAGGCCAGCCAAGACGCCCAGTTCCTATTGCAGGAGCAACTGCTTACAGGATGGCGGAGTGTTACGCCGCCCTTAAATCACTATGACAGTTGACATAAGAAGTGACGTAATTTCAGAGTGTATGATAGACAGTGTCTGTATATGTGCGAGCCATTTGTCGGGTCATTCTGTACTGTATACTAAGACTAGCCGAAGCTCTGCCCAATTTATGGTGTGTCTATAAGGAGAATAAAGTAATTAGCAGAGTCCTGAAGTGTTTAATTGCCCCTTCTGTTACACATTTTAAAGTTTACATCCCTAGTCGAGACGAGACGCAGCGGGTGTCGCTGCGTACCACGCGGCGGATGCAGCCTCGAGGGAAGCCACGCCGCACGCGTCGCTCGACGCCCCGCGTCTCCTTAAACGAGCTCCTACATTTCTATATGTTTGATTTTGCGCGTGACGCTACGCGGGCCGCTTCACGCGCCGCCTGACTATAAACGGTCAAATCGCTTTACGCGCCGCTGCAAGCCACGCCGTACGCGACGCTTGACGCCCCGCGTCTCCTTAAACGAGCCCTTAGAACACTATGTAATGAATTATAATGTGACCAAGTTACACAGGATCTCAACGTTGCAGTTACGTTGAGACTTGTCATGATATTTGATTTCGTTTCATTATAACGTAAGAGTTGCCTGCAAACGTGGTAGATGGCGCTGTATGCTTTTTGTATAATATGATGTTTATTTCGCCGCCACGCAGAGCGTTTCCTGCAAAGACTGCTTGGCACCGCTGGTGTCGTCAATAAGTCGAGTTACGTCTCTACCTCATAATATAAAAATGTACTCTGTGAAGACGGCCGCATCACTGCCACACAAATTAAAGCTGTATAATTACTAGCGCACGCACACATAGCGCCGCGCGCACTGATGAGTTGAATTATCTCTACCAAATTCAAGCTACATCCGTTCAGCCGTTGTTAGAGCGTGAAAGATACATAAGGTCCAATACCTACTAACGCTTTGACAGGTACCAAAGTGATAACTTTGGATGCGGATTGGAATAAAATATAAATCAATACAATATTCCTATCGAACAACTCTACGAATTATGTATGTACATATAGGTGAAAAAGAAAATCGTTGATCCGTTTCAATTGGTATTGCAGTTGGTCCGAGTGGAACATTTTTAGGGTTTCGTAGCCAAATGGCAAAAACGGAACCCTTATAGATTCGTCATGTCTGTCTGTCTGTCTGTCTGTCTGTCCGTCCGTGTGTCACAGCCACTTTTCTCCGAAACTATAAGGCCTATGCTATTGAAACTTGGTAAGTAGATGTATTCTGTGAACCGCATTAAGATTCTTATATAAAACTAGAAAAAAAGCAGTAAATTTTGGGGGTCCCCATACTCAGAACTGAAACTCAAAATTTTTTTTTTCTTCAAACCCATACGTGTAGGTTATCTATAGATAGGTCTTCAAAAATGCTATTGAGGTTTCTAACATCATTTTTTTATAAAGTGAATAGTTTGCGCAAGAGACACTTCCAAAGTGGAAAAATGTGTGTCCCCCCCCCCATCTAACATCTAAACTAAGAGACTGATAAATCTAAAAAGAATATATGATGTACATTGCCATAAAAACTACCAGCGAAAATTAGTTTGAACGAGATAGAGCTGGTAGTTTTTTTTTAATACGTCGTAAACCGCAATTTTCGGTTAGAAAAATCACTACCACTGGGAATGTGTTAAAACATCAATCAAAGTTACAACGAACTATAAGAACTTTTATATTACTCGTATGTTACTTGCTGCTACGAAACCCTTCATGGGCGAGTCCAACTCGCACTTGGCCGGTTTATTTTATCAGGTCCGATAGGAATAAAGTCACTTAATGAGTTCCATTCCGAACAACGGTTGGTCGGTTTAGTTGGTCGGAGTGGAAAGACAGACTCGGTAACGCATTAATTAGAAAGATTTAAAACAAAAACCAAATCGAAACTTACAATACAACTTTATTATCACATAATTGTTATACAAAATGGATATACATAGCTTAAATAATATATAATTCAACAATATTTCCGACAAAGGAATGTGAGGCGACTCCGATACAGCTCAAGCATTATTATGATAAATATTAGATATAATGGGGTATTTACTATTTATGCCATTTTGTGTTTCCGATATGACGGCACTGTTGCAAGCGCCATGATCACGGAAATCTATAGGGCAATTTAAATACCTATATCATTGAGAGTGATTCTCCTTTTGTATGTAAGTTTTCTTTTTTTTTTACGTGAGGGAAAATCCTCAGAGGATGTTATGCCGGACTCTTACCGACTAAAAAACCTCACGTAACGCCTAACAGACTGTGGTTGGGAGTCCCGGGTAAGCCCTCGGAAGGATGTCCCGGGATTGTATATAATATATACAGTTATTTTGTATGTTTCCAAATCCTACCATATAATTTAAAGTCTGTTTACTTTAAGAGATCAATGTAGACTAACGCGAAATGACTTGATCAGTATTTGCTTTCTAAGCATCAATGTTGCACCATAGGTATCAATAAGAATGAACCCTGACTCTCGACTGTGGGTATTCTGTAATGGTGCGTTTTGAAAGAATCTACTTTTACAATACACAAGCAAATGTTGCCTATTAGTATCTGAATTGCCTTCAGTAGAAATATGACCCATTTGTTTCAGAACGTGAATTATATTCTAAACACTTATTTATTTAGAAACAGAATAAATAATAAAACATCTATATGTTGTAAATAATATTCTAATACAAAAAAATAATAAACTACTCAATATTTTTGCAATTTGCTATAACTACAAATGTGAAACTACCCGACATTGACTAAATATTTTCTATTGAATACTAAGCTATAAGTAGTGCACTCTATAAACAAAAGCGACTCTTCTCACTGCGGGCAACGAATTTAGACGTATATAGGAGAATAGTACTCATGGCCGCTTTGAAGACATACTTTCTGCAAAAATTAGAGATAGTTCAGATGTAAACCTACATAGGTACTAATTCGCTGAGGCTACGCACCCATAGACATCTCATTCACAGACACGAGGTCAGGCGCTTCTCAACCGACTTTTCGATACTGATTTGTGCGCGAATATGTGTAGCAGAGGGTAGGTGTGGAAAAAAAAGTACATAAATGAGTTTTCCATCTGTACTATCTCTAATTTGTGCTTTCTGCAACTTAAACTGTGTCGCAGTGCGGCAGTCATCTTTCTCTTACAAATCGTAAAGGAGAAACACGAAACCTATCCCCAGAGCATTAAAGTGTTTTTCCACCAGAGATATGCTATGGCCGTACAGGCAAGGGCTCCCATCCACCGATACTATATCAGCAGTTGGCATTCAACTTCCCATATCTCGGGGCTGTTCTCTACCTTGTCTGCTATAGGAGAGGTCCTCGTGAACGATGTGATGCAAGCGTTAACTGTTCCCACCGAAACTTGAAAAGAATCTTCTCCAATTTCAAGGTGGTCTCTTTGACTCCCGGCCTATTCAGCAGATCCATAGAGGCGAGGCGAAACACTTTGGTAACTTAGTAGGTAGCCTAACCCCTTACTGGAGTTAAAAGTCCCATACAAAGTCGTGTAAAAGGGAAATTACGTGCTCACACGTGTTTTATATACAAAACAATAAGTTACAAAAAAAAATGTATACTATGATCAGTCTATAACTCACGCAAAGGGATTTTTGTTCTTATCATAATCATCGTCTTCATCATCATCATCGTTGAAAGGGTTCGTCACGTCCGTCGCTTCATCAGCGAAAGGATTCTTGGCTTCATCATAAGTACCTTCTTCGAATGGATTTCTTGCACCAGTATTGGTAATAGCTTTTGATATAGTTTGAACGACAGGTGATATATCCATACTGGAAGGTTGATCATCTATTTTCTTCGCTGCGATAGGTGATGAGTAAGGTTTGTGGACAGGTTCCAGTTTGTTGAGGTTTGCTTCTAAGCTTGAGCTGTATCGCTGTTCTAAGAGGCGCATTTTACCTTCGGATATTGGGACTACTGCTGTGCCTTTTGGTGCGATTTGCTTCGCTGCATTGGCGACGAATACTGGAAAAAGGAATTGAGAGATCAGTAACGACGAATACTGGAAAAAATAAATTATCAGTAAAGATAAGTTCGCCTTGATGTAACCTCTTCAGAGCAAACAATTTTGCCGACAAAAGAACACGAGATATATTTAGGGTACTGCCTTTATAACTGAGAATAACTTGGCTCTATAGCGTATGAACGTTTGCAACATTTTTTTATTTTACTTTTTGGAGGCAAATTTTCTCAAACATACTAAAAAGATTTTTCTAGACTGGATAGGGCAATGTTGTATAACATAATGCGGTCTGCGTTTAATTTGAACACCTCATCCAAAAATCTATCGAATTTCAAGGCAATTACAGATCCTACAATAACTAGGTATCTTTGATTTCATTTTGTAAAGTATTCAATCTGATATCAACTTTGCGATGAATGCTCGAAATGATGATTACTGAATGTCCGAAATCTTAACAAATAATCGTGAATAAAAAAAAAGGCAAATGGCCTCTACCAAAGTAACATTTTTCAATGTATCCGTTATGTAGAGCACTTGTAGCATTTTAATGACTAATTAATACATATCTACTTCAGCTATTCGCTAGATAACAATAACAATGTAAAATACAAATAGTACGTGATGTTATATTTTATTTTGCAACTGTAAATTGGTTGTAGAGTAGATTATTGCATATTAGATGGCGCTGGCGCTTGTAGCCCCGCGGACTCAGTGTTCTGTAAACGATCACTGCAGTAAGCAACATTTACTATGGCCGGTTATGGATGGGTGATCATCACATGACCACTTTGTGACATTTTTTTGCGAGCGATTCCGTGCTTCGGAAGGCACGTTAAGCCGTTGGTCCCGGTTACCAGTAAATTGGCAGTCTTTAAGCCAAGTTGAAGATCTTTTAATGGGCGGTTTGATAAATTTCAACAGCGTGCAGTCACAACCTGCGCCTGTCCATATCAACACACATAGTTATCTAATCCCAAAGTAAGCTAGGATTAACCTTTTTTTTATACTACTTAGGTGGCGGACAAGCTTACGGCCCACCGGAAGGTTGGTAACCGTAGCCTACGGATGTTCGCAACACCAGAGGCGTCACACACGCGCTGCCGACCCGGGAGCAGGTTGTGACTACCCGCAGTTGTAAATTTTCAAGCCGCCCGTAAGGCCTTCAACCCAAGTTGAAGGCCTTATGGGCGGCGACAACCAGGACCAATGCGTAACGTGCTTACCGAAGCACGGAAAAGCTCGTAAATAAATGTCACAAAGTGGTCACGTGGTGATCACCCATCCATAACAGGCCACAGTAAATGTTGCTTACTGCAGTGATCGTTTACAGAACATTGAGTCCGTGGGGCCACGAGCGCTCAAAACCAGCTTGTGTTATGGGTACAATGATATATTTATACTTATATCCTTCTTCTTTTGCAAATACATAGGTATATACAAAACAAAGAAACACCCAGACTCTCGAGACAAATATTTATGGATCACAAAAATTTTAGACCCCGGTGGGAATCAAAACAATAACAAATAAAACAACTTACTCTGTTTACTCTGCCCTTCCTGCAGCCTAAGCTTCGCCTCTGCCCCAGGGCCATAGGTGATGTCCATAGGCACTGGGGGCGGCAGTTCTGTAGCCGGCGTGGTCGCGGGGGTGCCGAATGGGGTCTGTGCTTCCGTCACTACGGTCAGCTTGTTGAAGAGACCGCGTCCGTAGTACTCTGATACCACCGCATATCTGGTGAAGAGGAGGAAATTTGAGACATTTTTTAGACTTATGCGCCCAAGGGTTAAAACGAGATCTTATTCCTGAGCTTCCCTGTCTGTCTGTCGCCAGGCTCTAAGTAGAGAGTGGAAATTGTCACAGATGATTTGTCTCAATTACTAATACAGTGCAACCTTAATATAACGAACCTCAATTTAACGATATTTTTCCTAATCCCCTTGAATTGTCCATAAGCAGAGTTTACACGAAGCCAGTACTGCTGGCGCCAGTCCCGCAGACAAGCCATCGTTGGCCTGGTCCCTGTTGTTTAGACGAGGCCAGTCATTCACGGATTTTTCTTCGGGTGTGCACACGTTTGAAGTTGAAAAATAATGAATTCGCGGCAAAGGCTCTTGAAAAAGAAATGTTTAAGGAATATCTCTGCATTGATACAAAATCAATTGACATTAACAAAGACAAAATGGACCTTAGCAAACAAAACAATGACATTAATCAATTTGATATGGACATCAATAAATCAGTGACAGACATTATTAAATGGTTAGATGACAATAATCTGAATATTAATCTCAATAAAACCAAATTAATTCAATTCAATACTTACGGACGTAAAAGCAAAAATCTTAAAATAAATCATAAAGGCACTCAAATTGAAGAAGTTGAACATACCAAGTTCTTAGGGGTAATTTTAGATAAGCATATCAATTGGAAAACTCACGTCAGCAATGTGTGTAACAGAATAAATAGGTTTGTTTATGTATTGGCGAAGCTGAGAAGGATAGCTACAAAAAAGACTGTCCTTAGGGCATATCACGGATACGTGGCATCTGTTCTTGGCTACGGACTTATTCTATGGGGCAATTCGACTAATGTCGACAAGGCATTCATTGTCCAAAAAAAATGCGTTAGAGCCATATGCGGAGTGGCACCTTGGATATCCTGCAAACCTCTTTTTAGAAAACTAAATTTGTTGACATTACCTTGTTTGTATATATTACAATGTGCTAAATTTGTTAGACTTAATGAGCATTTATCCAAAAAAGCAAAAGATATGTACCCACGAAATACACGAAATCCTGACAGAATAGTCTTATCGAGGGTACCAAGAACGGAGTTGTATAAAAAAAATTGTGTATCTATGTGTATTTATGTGTATAATGGCATACCTAAAACAATTAAGAAGTTAAGGTACACGCAGTTTGTCAAGGCACTAAAAGAATGGCTTCTAAAAAACAGTTTTTACAGTGTTAAGGAATTTTTAAATCGTGCTAAATGACACTTGACTGATGTACACAAATTGAATGACCAAATTAATGTTTTATCTAGTGTATAATTTAATGTATAAATTGAATAATGAGTTATGTAAATGTTTGCATGCCCAATCTAGGCAGAACATAATGCACTGAATCCTAACATATACTGTAACATCCTTTTGTACAATGTTCTTGCAAATAAAGATATTATTATTATTATTATAATTGTTTTTTCTTCTCGAAATCTCTCCGAAAAGGTTCATTTTGCACGGGTCTAGGCCAAGTGCTTAGTATTTAAATAAATAGGTTTTTAATGTAAAGACAAAAACTTGCGGACTATTCGGCATGTGTTTAAAATTGTAGCTTTTTGAAGTAATTTGTATAGGTTTGAGTGTAGGTTTAATGTCTTTATGCTGGTTTGTAGTGTGTTAGGTATGACCCCGGTAGTAGAAAGTATGACAGGTATGGTATTTACCGTATTGACGCGCCACTGTGTTTTTATTTCTATTGCAAGGTCTGTGTATTTCGACATCTTTTCAGTGTGTGTTTTTTGTAGATTATGGGTGTTGCAGATTGCTATATCGATTAAGTAAACTGATTTGTTAATTTTGTCCAATAACGTTATGTCTGGTCTATTGAAGTGTATTGTCTTATCTGTAATTATTGTTCTGTCCCAATAAATTTTTACGTTTTCATTTTCAAGAATAGTGTCTGGAGTATATTTGTAGTAGGGGACTTTTTGCGTTATGAATTCGTATTTAAAAGCTAAATTTTGATGAACTATTGCGGCAACTTGGTCATGGCGATGTTTGTAATCGGACTGTACGATAGATTTGCAAGCTCCTGTGATGTGTTGAATTGTTTCAGAACTACTGTAACAGCGTCGGCATACATCTGTAGGTAAGTTTGGTGTGCGGTATATAAATTTTTTGTAATTACGGGTTTCGATGACCTGGTCTTGTATTGCCAGCATAAAGGCCTCTGTTTCTGGGAAGAGTACGCCACTGAGCAACCATGAGTTCGATGCGTTTTTATCGACATGTGGCTGCTGAAGATCGGAGTAGTGTCTTCCGTGTAACGATTTTTGCCTCCAAAGCGTAATCTTCTGATTTTTGTCAGTAATTCTTTCATTTCGTTGAATGTTTGTGTCGTAGAGGTTAAGCGCAGTTAGTTTTTTGTCAGCATAAACTATTGCTTTGTGTAGGCGCGAGTCTTCAGATTTATGCGAGAAGTATTTCCTAAGTGTAGAGATTTGTTTGTTGTGCATATTGGTAATGTCTATAATTCCCCTACCACCGTCCTGTCTAGGGAGTGTGAGTCTTTGTATGCATGATCTAGGATGATGTTTCCGGTGGGCAGTGAGTGAAGTGTTAACCGTGCGCTGAAGATTTTGTAGCTCAGACTGCGACCAACTAATTACTCCGAATGAGTATGTGAGGACTGGTATAGCAAAAGTGTTTATTGCTTTGATTAAATTGCGAGAAGTAAGGTGAGATTTAAGTAACAAATTAAGCCTGTGTTTGAATCTTCGTTTTAAATCAGCTTTGGTTTCTTTCTGGTGTATTTGTCTTGACTGTTGGAAACCTAGGTACTTATAAGATTCATTCTCGTTGAGTGGTTCTATAGGGATTCCTGAATCTAGTAAAAAACTGTTATTAGAAATACGTCCTTTATTGATTGAGAAGGTTTTGCACTTATCAATGCCAAACTGCATGTGAATGTCATCTGAGAATTTTTGAGTGATGTCAGCTAGTTGGTGGAGTGAATGAGTAGTGTTACTGTAAAGTTTTATGTCGTCCATGTAAAGTAGATGTGTAAGGGGTGTATCGGTGTTCTCAGCTGAGATTGTGAGTCCATGTTTGGTAGAGTTTAATATATGTGAGAGTGGGTTTAAAGCAAGGCAAAACCATAGAGGACTTAGTGCGTCTCCTTGAAAAATACCGCGGCGTATTGGTATATCTGGAGTGTCGACGTGATTAGTACCAGATACAATTTTTAGCTTAGTGGACCATTGTTGCATGACCTGTTCCAAGAAAATAATGAGTGTAGGATTTATTTTATAATTATGTAGGATCTGTATTAGCCAGCTGTGGGGTACGGAGTCAAAGGCTTTCTGGTAATCGATATACATGGTACTGATATTATTTTTATCTTTGAGAGCTTGTTTCATAGCTATATTGTCTATTAGTAATTGTTCCTTGCATCCCTGACTCCTTTTTCGGCATCCTTTTTGCTCTTCTGCTAGTATATTGTTGCTAGTGACGTGGCTATCTATTAAATCGGCAATACACGCAGTTAAGATTTTATAGAATGTTTGAAGACAGGTGATCGGTCTGTATTTAGCTGGATTTTGTAGATCGGAGTCCTTCGGAATCATAAATGTAACGCCTTGCATTATGTAACTCGGTATACTATTAGGGTATTTTATAAAATTATTTATGTGATCGTGGAGCATGGGATGTAAAGTTGAAAACTTTTTATACCAATAATTTTGTATGTGGTCACTGCCAGGTGCTTTCCAATTGTGGGTTTTCATGAGTGCTCTCATAAAAGTTTCAACCGGTACAAATTCAAAGTCCATTTCTTCAATGATGTTTGTGGCCGTATAGTCTGTTTGGATCCAAGCTGCTTCGCGATTATGTTGTACAGGCGCGGCCCATATGTTGGACCAAAACCTATGTAGATATAATGGTGAGGTTGTGAGGCGAGGTGAGTTTTGAGTGTGCTGTTGTTTATCTACTAGTGTCCTATAGAACTGCTTTTCGTTGTTATTAAACTGAGAGTTTTGTTTCTTGCGTAGAGTGCAATTAAGGTATCTCTTGAGTCTATTTGAGGCAGCATTCAGTTTCTGTTTTAGAGTATCTATAAATTGCTCATCCGTTACGTTAGGTTCTTCGTGTCGTGAGTGGATTCTAAATGTGTTTTTAATGTTTTGAATGTGCCCAATGAGCTTTTCATTTCTATTTCCTCGAATATATTGAGTCATTCTGCCTATATGCTTTCTTAGTGTAGTAATTCTATTGTTTAACCTCCTTTGCCATGCCGGTATTATATTTCTGTGAGTGTTTGATTGACTATTAGTTACAGTGTTTGTGTGTTTTATCTTTATTCCAGTACATACTGCCGCGGTGTATGCAGCGGAGTATACTATTGTTTGCGTTCTTAAAAAACTATCTTGTTTAGATGCGTGCTTAGGAAGTATATCTTTTTTATGCAATGTACTATAGCTGCGAATTTTTTCGATGGTTTAATTTTGGGTATGTAAGGTCGGGTGGTTGGATCTGTTTGTTCAAATTTCATTAAAGCTTCGCAAAACTTTTCTTCTATCTTTTGAGAATTTATAGAAACGGATAAACTATTGGATATGTTCAAGGGATCGGTATGTAAGTGTATTCTTTCAGACGAAGGATGTTGTTCTGCTATTGGTGAGTGAACTGAACCCTGTTCAGTATCGCAGTGATATGTATGTGATAAAGCATGTGTGTCAAACATGTCTATGATTGCGTCGAGTTCTAGGTTTGTGTTAGTGTTCTGCGTTTTATCTGTGGACCCTTCCTTAGCAACTTCTTCTTTTAATATTTTCAGCCTATCCTCGGTAAAGTACTGAAACCTGAATCCAGTACCTAATACCCGTAAGGGCAGGTGATGATTATATTGGTTAGTTGTTAATACCTATGGTCCAGTACCTAATACCCGTAAGCCCCCCCACCACGACAAGGTGATCCCCTGGGGGGGTTATTATTATTATTATTAAGAGCAGAGTTGATTGATAAACTTAATATTAGAAAAAAGAAAGCGAGTGGTGTGCCGGAGCGCGCATTTCTTTAGTTTTGTTTGCTGCATCACAAAGGTTATTCTACAAGCATTCGTGCCCTCTATAAAGTTGTATTGATTTTAAAGTTTTCTGAAAACCCTTCGTTGCATTTTCTCAGCATTTTGTCGCAGAAATTCCAACAAAAAAACAGACACCGTACTGACGTTCGCCAGTGAATGGCGAGATGCGTCTACACGTGTCCGCAACGCTGGCTCGGGGGTCGAGGGGTATGCGGGCTGAGGTCACTGGCTAGAAAAATAGACGGGCGTCTATTCTCGCCAGCGCTGGCCTGGCTTGAAAAACCGTTTACACAAGGCAAATACCAAGCCAGCGCTGGCTGCCAGTGCTGGCTTCGTGTAAACTTACCTTTAGAGTCAATGTAAATAATACCTCTACATTATGAACAACCTCTTTACTTAGATCATCTAACCACAGGATGCGCCTTACTTAAGCATTGTTTTCTGCCATTGCACATGACCATTTGGTCTTTTGGCTTTATGAAAAGCCTGTACATCAGTACATCATTTTATATGATTAAACTAGTACATTACATTGTAGTTGACTGTACAATAACAATTAACACACAACAGCCATTACGCGTTTGTCGATTAATACATTTTTAAATGCAATGAAATTTTATATGTCTTTGTGTTTCCCCCTTCACTTGTATGAAAACTGGCAGAATATTTTTGTATGCGGTGGTTCGCAAAGGCTAGTCCCGTGTTATATGGTCTAAGCCTCTTTATAACGAATTTTCAACTATCAAAAAAGTGTAATAGGCTCCCGAGACGATCATGCCTTGCAATTGTCAATCACGTTAAATATGAATGGAAGTTGCTTCAGTGTGCGTGATTGCCGTGCATGTGTGAGTGCATTGACGTATACGTACACATGAAATTCTACGTGCTTGACAATTGCCAATTGACCATGTCGGGACCCCTTAAATACCTCTACTAACGAATTTTGTCAGCTCAAAACCTCTATACAACGTTCCCACCAATATGAAACCCGATCATGTGATTCAAGTCTCGACAGGTTTCAACACGTTTTTTATATAAATTTCGATGATTTTGAGAGGTTTTTACGCAAGTAAATAATTATTTCCTAAATAGCACACGGTGCTAATTTAATGTAGTCTATCTATTAAGAATTTAAGGTGCCATTTTAGTGTCATTAATGAAGTGATGTTCTTGAATATTTCCAAATTCCTAAGTGTTTTTTGTACATTTTACGGACGGGCCCCTCAAAAGCGAAACAGAGCAGTTTAACAACAATTTAAATTTTCAGTTATATCTTCGAAGAAATGCCTCTTTTTTCTTTCTACAAATTATGGTTATATTATCATACTAATTGATATAGTCTAATTGCCAAAGTCAGTAAAAATCATAAAAGATTGCCGTGTTATTTTTTAAAAGGCTTCAGAAGTCTGTTAAACAATTTGTTACGGTGAATATTTTTGTGTGTTTTTAAGTAAATGGGTTCCGTATAAGTACTAATTAGTAGTATTGACTTTAGTTTACGCGTTGAGTTTTTACACTATCTACAATTTCCGGATTCTCGCTGTTTCAAGGTAAATAGAGAGAATTGCAGTCTTAACGGTTATTTAGTTTTTGATTGTATTTAGCCAAGTGATTATCATAAATCGAACCGCTCGTGGCCCCGCGGACTCAGTGTTCTGTAAACGATCACTGCAGTAAGCAACTTTCACTATGGCCGGTCCATGGATGGGTGACCATTCATGTGATCACTTTGTGACATTTATTTCAGCGTTTCCGTGCTTCGGAAGGCACATTAAGCCGTTGGTCCCGGTTGCCATTAAAATGGCATTCGTTAAGCTAAGTTGAAGGCTTTATTTCAACAGCAGGCAGTCACAACCTGCGCTTATCCATTTAAACACGGCAATACGGCTCACCACCTATTACGTGGGACAAATTATACAAAGGTGAAATGTGGGCATATAAAATGCCTCTGCCTACCCCTTCGGGGATAAAGGCGTGACCATATGTATGTATGTATGTCCATCAACAGGATCGAGTCGCAGTGGTAGAGTACGAATGCAGATGCTGAGATCGCAGGTACAAATTCAGGATGGGACAAATATTTGGTGTGTTCATGTATCAGTTTGAATACGATTGATTGTCTATAAATTAGTAAGCAAACAAAAATAAAATTAATGGAAATAATAAAGCTATCTAACCCAAATTACGCTTATTTATTTAGATAACTGTTAAAATTACAATTATGTATTGTAAAATTTGTAAACATAGAAAACACCAAACTCCAAAACAAAAATTTTGTGGTTTTTAAGGATCGGGATTCGAACTTGGGACCTCAACACAACAGTGGTAGCACCACCGAGGCATTGAAACTAAACGTAATGTGCTGTTTCTCTTAAGTAATGGTAATACTCATGAATGCTATGCCGGACTCTTACCGACTAAAACGTGAGCCCCGGGTTAGGCCTGGGAAGAATTTCTTAATATTCCCGACAGACTTCCCGAATTCTCGAGGCTACAACCGCGGCCTCACCTAACGTCTTGTCCATACGTACATTTAGTTGTTATCATTTACAAGCCATAGTTAATTTAATCTACAGTCTGATAAATATCTACACAAAGTTTATTTTTAAATATGTCTCTTATCTTACTAATGATTTGTTTTGTTTGTGTTTGTTATAACGAGACCTATTTCCGTGGCTTAGAACTCATTAATATTTTAATGTGGTGTTGCCATAGAGCAACGCGAACTGTCTAAGGGGAGACGGCATAGAACGATTGCTCGGTACATATTTTTCTGTCATATTTTGCGGGGGGGCGGGGGGAAATCTTCCTCACCCACACTTTCTTAGACTCGCATTACAATAGCAATCGACTGTCAATACGAAGCATATATAGGCTTCGTATTGACACTTTAAACAATACACTCATAAATTTTACACACACATGATACATTTTGTGTCATATCACCCCAAGTCGCTCAACCAATCCATGTATTGATGTGACGTCCGGTAAAGTTGCTAAACAAATCTGAATATTATCTATACGTTTAAATAGGTGTAAATAATAATAACTTGTTATAAAATTACTTACTTCCAAAAGATAATGCCATTTTTCTTCAGATTTCTTTAATCACATTTCTTTTTATATTAATATCTAATTATTTCATCATTTTTATAAAATGACAATTCAACCGCTCACGCTGTCAACTAGACTTAGTCTAGTGAAAGAAACTTCAAAAAACAGTTTTTATGTAACTGGGCACTTTTAGTCGTCAAAATGTCAAATAATTGCCAGAGGGGGTTTGCCAGCTTTGGCCTCTCCCTCTGTAAAGGCGCGCGATGCTCTGTGGGTGTTGCTTTTGATCATACTCTATCTCTGCTCCTGGCTAAGATACAACTACTTCACAAAGTAAGTTTTAAGGTTTCCCCTAAACACAATATTCGACCCTGGGACATCCTTCCGAAGACACCCGGTACTCTCGGCCGTATACAGCTGTAAGGCATCGTGTGGTTTAAGTCGGTAGGGGTCCGGCATAGCATCCATGTAGGATTTCCACACATGAAAAAAAAAAAGACAATATTCGGGTTTCGTTGATATTTATTATGGAACAGTAACCTGATCCCTACTAATATTGTAAATGCGAAAGTAACTCTATCTGTCTGTCTATCTGTTTGTTTGTCTGTCTGTCTGTCTGTCTGTCTGTCCGTGTCTGTCTGTCTGTGTGTCTGTTACGCTTTCACGTCTAAACGGCTGGAGCGATTGAGATGAAATTAGGTATAGAGATAGTTCGAGGCCCTGGGAAGGACATAGACTACTTTTTAACGAGGGTTATGATTTTACGCGATAACGACTTTTACGCGGTCGAAGCCGCGGGGAACAGCTAGTAGTATATAAAAAAAATACACCACTAGCTTAGCCTTAGTACTCTTAACCCTCGTTGGGACTCCAGTTCAAAACAGATTTTCTGACAGCGAAGCAGAGAGAGTAAATATTAGGATGACTGCAAAAGCAATATTTACCAGCGAACGTCACGCGGGTTTTCCCGCATAGCTCCCGTTCCCGTGGGAATACGGGAATAAAATATAGCCTATGTTACCGTGGGATAGTGTAGCTTCCTAACAGTGAAAGAATTTTTCAAATCGGTCTAATAGTTTTGGAGCCGATTCGATGCAAACAAACAAACAATCAAATCTTTCCTCGTTGTAATAGTTTAGATTAATGAGGTTAGTTAGAAGAAGTATATACTATCTTTATGAGGTCTTGGAAGATTTTACAAGTGTCAATACATGTTGTACTACTATGAATAGCAGCGTGACAGACAAAATGATGCAATCAATATTTAAATATAAATAAATATTTGACAATCTCACACAACATCATCTAGCCCAAATTAAGCTAATATAAGCTTGTGCTATGGGGTCTAGACGACTGATAGACAAACTTATATATTTGTTAATACATACATATTATACAGTCTGGGTGTTTCTATGTAGGTATAATATGTATGTATTTAAAAGTATATAAGTATTAATATCCGTGGTCTGATACCCATAACACAAGCAGGTTATTCCTAGCTTACTTTGGGATCAGATATCGTTGTGTGAAATGTCCGCGAATATTTATTTTTTTATTTTATTTATTTATTTTTATATACTTATAGAAAACACCCAAACTCCGAAACAAACATTTGTGGATTACACAAATATTTGGACCATCCCAAGATCTCCAACGCCGCAGGCGGTTACACTACCGACTGCGCCACAGAGGCAGTCAGTATTGGAAGAAGTATGAAAAATAACTATAAGTCCGAGAAGTTTACAAGTATCAAAACATGTGTCCTGAGACATCCTTCCGAGGGCTTACCCGGGGCTCCCAACCATAGGCTATTGGGCGTTACGTGAGGTTTTTTAGTCGGTAGAAGTCCGGCATAACATCCATAAGGATTTTCCCTCACGTTAAACAAAAAAAAAGTATCAAAACATGTTATACCACTATATCAGTATGAACTACAAATAACGCATACAAAATTTGAAATGCACTTTAGAACCACAAGAGATCGCGTCACGTCACAATAAATATTTTTTTCAGAATAACAATTGATGCAAAATTCAGTAACATATGTTTTATTCAGGCTACATACATAAGTGTTTAAATTATTGTTTCATCCATACCCCTCATCATTGTTCGCGAAACACCAAGCGAACGGCGATTCCATTAAAGATTTCAATATAGATAAATACATGTTTTAGTTTTCACATTAACAATACACTTAAATACACCTTATCGTGGTATTAACTATACAACCGATAAGACGGCATTACAGCGCGCGCGCATGAACGCAACTGCGGATTACAAAAGTATTACAGAAGGTCAACTGAATATCTGAATACTATAAGTAGTTTTATACGCATTTTTTTGGAATTTAAAACAATTTATTGAATTCGGTATATATATTTTATTAGGATATTTCTGTTCTGGGACATCCTTCCGAGGGCTTACCCGGGGCTCCCAACCATAGGCTGTTGGGCGTTACGTGAGATTTTTTAGTCGTTAGGAGTCCGAAATAGCATCCATGAGGATTTTCCCTCACGTTAAAAAAAAAGAAAAAAAAAGGATTGTTTTTTTTTCGTTTGAGGATGATGTGTCAATGTTTTTAATCATAACAAAAGATGTTATGTGATATCGGATAGTTGTTTTTAAATTACGAATGTTTCAGTGAAACATATAAAACGAGAAAGAGAAATATAATAGTGGTCACACCGTAACCTATAAACGTTTGCAACTCCAGAGCTTATATTCTCGCTTTGTCAACCCTGAAAGAACTTTCTAAGACCCATTTTGAAAAACCCCATTTTGTACGTGTTCGGGAAAACAGAGGCAGGGAGATCATTTCACAATTTAGGCGTGCGCGGAAGAAAGTCCTGTTAGTTAAGAAGTTGTTGATGCTTGTAACGTTCCGAACGCAAAGTGTGAGGATCAGCACCCTGATTGTGGCGAGCGATGCAACGATAAAACATATATTGAAGATTTATATTCATTACTGTAAATCGTTATATAGTCTATGTTACTTCAATATAATTAGACTTTTTAAAATGGTATTAGTAATTATTGAGTTTTTCAACTACAAACAAACAAACTGTTCCTCTTTATAATTTAATAAAGATAGGCAATCATGAAACAAGCGCCATATTCTGAACTTGTTTACATAGCGCCAGCTGAAGCGACGATACACAATGAACCGTTTGGTGATGTTGTTGTACAAACAACGAGACAACACAAACATTATTATTGAATGGGTCCCCCCGTCGGGATGTAAGCAACATATATTATGTAAGACACATACAGATAGGCAACTCCCTGCCTCCCACTGAGCAAGCTTCCCCACCCCCGCCACAGCTGTTAAAGTTTTATCGAGTATTTCTATATTTCAATAACATAAAATGAAATTACCCCTATAGGCCTATTACATAGTAGCTCAATAATGTGAGCTGACTTTAGAGGTTTTTTAGGGTTACGTAGCCAAATGGCGAAAACGGAACCCTTATAGATTCGTCATGTCTGTCTGTCTGTCCGTCCGAATGTCACAGTCACTTTTCTCCAAAGCATTAAGACCTATGCTGTTGAAACTTGGTAGGTAGGTGTATTCTGTGAACCGCATTAAAATTTTTATATAAAACTAGAAAAAAGTAGTTAATTTTGGGGGTCCCCATACTCAAAACTGAAACTCAAAAAACTTTTTTTCATCATAGCGATACGTGTGGGGTATCTATAGATAGGTCTTCAAAAATGCTATTGAAGTTCCTGACATCATTTTTTTCTAAAGTGAATATTTTGCGCAAGAGACGCTTCCAAAGCGGAAAAATGTGTGACCCCCTCCATCCCCCCTCTAACTTCTAAACTAAGAGAATGATAAATCTAAAAAAAAATATGATGTATATTGCCATAAAAACTACCAACGAAAATTGGTTTAAACGAGATCGAGCTGGTAGTTTTTTTTAATACGTCATAACCGCAATTTTTGCCTATAAAAATCATTACCACTGCGAACGTGTTAAAACATCAATGAAAGTTACAACGAACTATAAGAACTTTTATATTATGTTACTTGCTGCTACGGAACCCTTCATGGGCGAGTCCAACTCGCACTTGGCCGGTTTTTGTTTTTTTCTTAACCGTAGTGGTCACACACAAATTCCAGCTTTGTACAGAACATAACGTATTTAGATTATAGAATTAATACTATGTAACAGTAGACGTGAAGTTTTTCTCTACTTTTCTCGAGGGGGTAGGCAGAGGTTGGTTGTTGGTTTCATGTCGTAGAGCACTATGTGCAGTAAAAAATCTTTACAAAAATAATAAATAAGTATACTAACGGGTCATGTTCCTGATGTAGACGTGCATGCAGAGCCTCTGCAGCGTGTTGGGGCTCCTCACCTTTCCGCTTGGAGCTGGTACACAGCGGACACTCCGCCTCTGACTCGCTGTATGTCTGGAAGCAGCTGCGAACACATCATGAAACTTGCTATAGTAATTTGTACTACACTTTCAAACAGCATTTGGTAAAACTACCGTTGATATCTATGAGGGCCAAATTATCATTCCTACTAATATTATAAAGCGAAAATTGGGATGAAATCTGATATAGGGATAGTTCGAGGCCTTGGGAATGACATAGGTTACTTTTTAACCGACTGTGCAAAAGGAGGGTTATGATTTTACGCGAAAACGACTTCTACGCGGTCGAAGCCGCGGGGAACAGCTAGTATGACATATATGAAAATTCGGAGAGTTGAGTGACATTTTCATTCAAAGCACAATAAGTTATTTTTTGTTAATATTTAGCTCGCCAATGTTACTTATATCGCACGCCTATTTGAGGTCAGTCAATCAACCAACAGTCAACACAGTGGCCCTCAAGTTAGCGACCATTGATGTGCCTCTTTACGCTCCGCTTGATGGACGTTGTTGTAGTATTCATTCTAGTAAGTAGTTGTTGTAGTCGTTGTAGCAAGTAGTTGTTGTAGTCGTTGTAGCAAGTAGTTGTTGTAGTCGTTGTAGTAAGTCGTTGTTGTAGTCGTTGTAGTAAGTGGTTGTTGTAGTCGTTGTAGTAAGTAGTTGTTGTAGTCGTTGTAGTAAGTAGTTGTTGTAGTCGTTGTAGAAAGTAGTTGTTGTAGTCGTTAATCCAAGTTTGAAAAAATTAAGAAAACTTTAACATTAAACCACCAGCCTGCCCCAGTTGGTTTCAACAGGGCGATAACACCTTGCGCGAATAATGTAACCCTGGTGTTTCAAATGTCTATAAGGCCAGTCTGTGTCATTAGTCGTGCCATTATGCAATTTCTAAAGGGTACAAACGCTCCTGTAATGAAATAGACTCACTGTTGGTGGAAGGACTGTTGACAGAAAAAGTGTACAATGGGTAGTTCTAGTTGCCTGTTGCAAGCGCAGAAGGCACAGCGCGACGATTGGAACACTATGGCGTTGTTCTGGAGCGATGCGGTCTGTTCTTTCAAACGTTCGCTCTCTTAGCGGTACTTGGTACAGAGTTGTAATGAAATAGACTCACTGTTGGTGGAAGGAGTGTTGACAGAAGAAGTGTACAGTGGGTAGTTTTAGTTGCCTGTTGCAAGCGCGGAAGGCACAGCGCGACGACTGGAACACTATGGCGTTGTTCTGGAGCGATGCGGTCTGTTCTTTCAAACGTTCGCTCTCTTAGCGGTACTTGGTACAGAGTTGTAATGAAATAGACTCACTGTTGGTGGAAGGAGTGTTGACAGAAGAAGTGTACAGTGGGTAGTTCTAGTTGCCTGTTGCAAGCGCGGAAGGCACAGCGCGACGACTGGAACACTATGGCGTTGTTCTGGAGCGATGCGGTCTGTTCTTTCATGCGTTCGCTCTCTTCGCGGTACTTGGTACAGAGTTGCTGCTCGCGACTGATTACGTCGGCTTCGGATTTGAGTACGTCGGTTAGGTATCTGTGAAAAAAAAAGTGCAATATTAAGCTATGTATCGATACAATAATAGTAGATTGTATAACAAGGGGGCAAAATAGTATTTTTACGGCGAGGGCGCTACTTTGAATCACGAGCGAAGCGAAGGATTCTAGAATAGAATCCCGAGCTCAGCGAGGGATTCTAACGTAGAATCCTGAGCGCAGTGAGGGATTCAAAGTACACCGCCCGAGAGAAAAATAATTTGCCCTCGAGTAATATACTCTACTTTTCATTCCCTTTCTATGAGAAAAACGTATAGGTACTAAGTTTTGTACGACGTAGTTACCTTCTATTTATTGTTCCAGGAGTTTATGGATTGTCACTTTCATAACTTGACGTAGAACTTATTATATTTGCAGAATACAATAAAATGTGTGATTACAAGAACATTAATAATGACGAACACGAACAGATAAATGGCGCTATTTAGTTTTTTTTTAGTTAGCTCAGGACACCGCGCTGTGCAGCCAAGCCAACACTTACCAGCCAGTAATTCATACAATTTGCGTTCGATTTCTATGAAATTTTCGAGTTCCAAATTCAAATCTTTTGCCGCCCGCTAAAAAGCTCTTAACAGAAAAGAGCTATTTTGCGCCCCGTTATCGAGGTGCAAAGTGATTCTTTTCGAATAGAAGGAATGAAAATGAATTATCTTCTCATTACTTCACAGGCCAAGTTGTAAATCATAATTTTCAAGTAAAACTTGTTTTGGCTGGGAGTGAATTGGAGCTTCATAAGGCAGAACTATTTTTTTCAGTGTTTAGTAACAAAAAAGTGGTAAGTAAAAATATGCCAAACCGCTGTAACACTTACTTCCGCACGTCTCCTAAGGTATAGTTAGGTGAGCTGGCCAGGCAATCGATGACTAGAATAGGCGACAGCAACTTGTCTTTGGCTGTAGAGGAAATTATCTCGTTATAACATCATTTTCAAGTTTCCTAAGATATTGTTTACATTTTTAGGGTTCCGTTTCCAAAGGGTAGAAACCCCCCATTACTGAGGCTCTGCTCTCTGCCTCTTTCTTATGAGCTGTGATATCTAGACAGTTGAACTTTTTAGATAATGTAACACTGTCGGCGTTATAACAAAAAAAAAGCAGCCTAGGATTAAGATTTCTCTCTACGAATAAATTAACTTTTTCATCTTATCTTTTTCTTTTTCATCAAAATTATCATTCAGTTTCACTTTCACGCGATGTTCTGGCGGAGTTTTTTTTCGGGGTTAAGAGTTATTGGGAGTGAGGAGTAATTTGAAGTTAGGATTTATTTAGAGTAAGGAGTTATTGGAAGTTAGGGAGTTAGGAGTTCTTTGGGTTTAGGAGTTATTGGAAGTTGTCTATACCATATTCCGCCACCTGTCGGAGTTATTAGAAGTCCTACCTTCTCCCAGCTATAGTTACCACTGACTGACAGATTGAGCAGTTCTGGCAGACAATGGCTAAGGCGCTTTCGAAGTTGTCACTACGTTATTGGGAGTGATGAGTTATTTGGAGTTTGAAATGATTTGGAGTTAGGAGTTATTGGGAGTTAAGAGTTATTGGGAGTTATGAGTTATTTAGAGTTAGGAGTTATTTGGAGTTCTTTGGGGAGGAGTTATTGGGAGTTAGAAGTTATTGAGAGTTAGGAGTAATTTGGAGTTAGAATTTATTGGGAGTTGTTGCCACCTTATACCACCGCCTTTCGGAGTTATTAGGAACTGCCAACTTCTCCCAGCTATAGTGACCACTGACCTATAACATTGAGCAGTTCTGGCAGACAGTGTGCGGGTGCTGGGGCCCACAACACATCAAACCACAGGCGAGGGCATAACGCGCCCCGTCTGCGACACACGGCTAAGGCGCTCTCGAAGTCGCCGCTACGGAGGTGTAACGCCACTTGAGCGCGCCATCTAACAAATAAATATTATTCAATTAGCAGCTTGTCAAATAGAGTATAAATTAATGGCGGCGCCACTGTGCAGTTTATATACAAGCCTGTTATAAAGAACCACCAATCAGTATCCAGTTGCCAAAAAACGTATATAAAAAGCACCAATGGAATTAAAGTACTTCTAACATATTGATTGATAATGTAGCTAGCATGCAAAAATACGTTAGTTTAGTTTCTACTTACGGTTACTTCTAAACTCTTTTTGCCAAGCTATAATATCCTACTTATCCTACTTCCTACTAATATTATAAATGTGAAAGTTTGTGAAGATGTTTGGATGTTTAGATGTTTGGATGTTTGTTACTCAATCACGCTCTAACGACTGAATGGATCTGGCTGAAATTTGGTACAGGGATAGAGTATAGTCCGGAATAACACATAGGCTACTTTTTATCTCGGGAAAATGTTCCCACGGGAAGCGGGAACGGGAACCAAATTTCACGCGGGCGAAGCCGCGCGCTTCGGCTGGTAATACATAATCCTCAAATTCAGCACGAGGCTCTAGTACAGACGTAATTATAAAACTCCAGCCACACTATGTGATTCGCAATGCTCTTCGCGTTGCCGTGAATAATGCTCAAATACAAATACAAATTCTTTTATTTGCTATAAATAGGGTACAAAGGTGTTACATAATATAAATTATTCCATGCCTATTTAGCCATCAAGACAGCATGCAAATTTCTTAGTGATATCGTGGATAATTAATGTTATATAATAAATTGGACCAAATATTGAAAATTACGCTCCACCAGTCACATACTCCTGTACTTGCAATATTCCCTCGTTCGTACTACCGCTGCTTTGACTCGCGCTAAATACCGACAGGTAATGGATCGGCGGGCAATACTCGCGAAATGACGAGTAACGCAGCCACACTAAGTCTCTGCCCATTGACCTAGAGTATGCGGCCGCTCCATAAGGTTGAGTCAAACGGCAGTGACTACCAACAATCCCGAAAGTAAAATCATTTGTAGCAGAACGGGCATTCCTAGCTGAACAAGCAATACTCACAATTTATTTTCTTCATACAGAAACAGCACTCCAGCCTGAAACTCCAGCATCTGACATATAATGAGCATGTGATCTTTGTCATACTTCGCTTCAGGGTCTCTTAGTACACCGAGCGCTTTTTCTTCGAACACTTTCTTTTCTGCCGGCGGAGATTTAGCCCTGCAAAAGATCGAAAAATCAAACGTTTTTTCTTATTTTATGTTTTGGTGTTTTATTGAAGGGTCCTTTTTTATACCACTACGGTGGCAAATAAGCATACGGCCCACCAAATGTGCAGGTGGCCTTGTTATCTAGTAGTGAATTGACAGATATCTTGAATAACACTTTAAATCTTATTTATATAAACGAAAATGACTCTTGCTGGTTGTCGCGTCTAAATAAATAATGTTGTAGATGAAAATCTCGTAAAAGGCTCTTGTAGCTTCGTTAACTCAGTGTTCTGTAAACGATCACTGCAGTAAGTAATCTTCACTATGTCTGGTTCGGATGGGTGTACTCCACGTGCTTCGGAAGGCACGTTGATCCATTGGACCCTGTTGTCAGTAATATGACAGTCTTTAAGACAAATTGAAGGCCTTATGGGCGGCTTGAAAAGTAGAAAAATTCGTAACAAACTGCGCCTGTCCATGTTTAACAAAGCAATAAACTCACCACCATGGGACAAAATACTAGAAGCTGATATGTGGTTCCTTCGGGAATAAATATAGAGAGTGTATATCGATAAAGATTCTGGTACAGATTTACAGTCAAGACTCTGCCACTTGTCCTGGGGTATCCTTCCCAGGGCTTACCCGGGGCTTCCAAATGTAGGCTATGAGGCCGCATACGTGAGTAGTCGGTAGGAGTCCGGCATAGCATCCATGAGGATTCTACTTCACCTAAAAAAAAGGACTTCTACTTACCATACATGTATATAATGTTCAATCAACGCATCATACACCAACTTAGAACATTCCTTATCATTCTGTGTCATGTGTTCGAGGAACTCGATGAGTCGTTCCGAGTTGCTCAGGAATATGTGTATGTAGTCGTCCGGGTAGGAACGGTCGATTTGTCTGGACCCACCCGATAGTGATACCTCATCAACTAATAGACTGCTTCTGGGTTTGTAGTCTGTGCAGAGTACTGTCGGCAAAAAATAAATCTATACTTCTATACTAATATTATAAAGAGGTAAAGTTTGTGTGTTTGTATATTTGTTAAATTGTAAGGGGTAATCTCGGCATCTACTGAACCGATTTTAAAAATTCTTTCACCAATAGCAAGCTACGTTATCGTGGAGTGTCATAGGCTATATAGCATCACGCTACAACGAATAGGAGCGGAGCAGTAATAGTAAATGTTTCAAAAACGGGGGAAAAGTTATTCCTTTTGAGAGCTTCGTTGCGTTGCGTGTGCTGCGTCACTAATATTATTTAACCGACTTCAAACAAGAAGGAGGTTACTCAATTCAACCGTTTTTTTTTTTTAATGTTTGTTCGCGCAGAACTCCGTCGTTTATGGACCGTATGAAAATTTTTTTTCGTTCGAAAATAGATTCTCCCAAGGTGGTCACATTTTAAGGAAGCCAAGATCTGATTATGACATGCTGGAGAAATCGAAGGTAACTTTTAAAAATTGTAGGGGCATCTAGGGCGTTTGTAATTTTTTTTATTAAGGGCTTTAAAGTAGTACAACTTAATGAAGGTCTGGAGTCGATCTGATGATGGAGACGAAAGACAGTAGAGACAATTCCCTAACGATGTACAGCAGTTACTTTGTGTTTGGGTTTGATTAATTTGTACTGTCGAGAACTTTACACCTAGATAGATTGATTTTCAGTCCACACGACACTAAAAATAGTGAAAAAGAAATTTTAACAAAAAAGAAACCGACTTTAAACTTTTGTTTGAAGTTGGTTTCTTTTTTGTTAAAAATTTCTATATATAAATCAGAATATTTAGAAAACTAAAAACTGAATAATAAAATTTACTTAGCACAAAGTTAGTATATTCTGATTTATCAGATATCATTATACATATATAATACTAAAGTCGGTGCCAATATAACTATGAGAGATATTAATAATGTCTACCTAAGCCTACATAGTTTTACTGGGCACCGATTTCAGTATTATATTCAATATCTGATAAATCAGAATATACTAACTTTGTGCTAAGTAATTTTTTAAAGAAGTAAAGTTTGTCTATACTAATATTATAAAGAAGTAAAGTTTGTGTGTTTGTTAAATTGTAAGGGGTAATCTCGGGATCTACAAAACCGATTTTAAAAATTCTTTCACCAATAGAAAGCTACGTTATTGTGGAGTGTCATCTATTCTATACTAATATTATAAAGAGGTAAAGTTTGTGTGTTTGTATATTTGTTAAATTGTAAGGGGTAATCTCGGGATCTACAAAACCGATTTTAAAAATTCTTTCACCAATAGAAAGCTACGTTATTGTGGAGTGTCATAGGCTATATAGCATCACGCTACAACAAATAGGAGCGGAGCAGTAATAGTAAATGTTTCAAAAACGGGGGAAAAGCTATTCCTTTCGAGAGCTTCGTTGCGTGTGCTGCGTAAATATTTATAGTTATGTAAAAAATGTGTACTACGAAATTGTTTTTCTTAAAAAAGTTCTAAAAAAATTGCGCGATAGCATGTGTATATCTTTGGGTTGGTGCACAATAACCATTTTAATGGCAATCAATTTTTTTCTACAATAATGGCACGGGATACCTCTAATGCGACGGGAATACACGCGACGAGAAACCTTCCTCTCTCTCTCTCTCTCTCCCGCTCCCTCTCTCACGTATGTATATTGAATATTAACGACGAGACGCTAAGGGAGAAAACGCAACGCGACGGGAAAAGGTAATACTCTCTCTTATATGGCGCAAACGAAGTTGCGCGGGTCAGCTAGTATATTATAAAGTTGAAAAGTGTGTTTGTTTGAACGCTAGGATCTCAGGAACTAATGGTTGAATTTAAAAAAATTGTTTAAAGTTCCATAGGCCATTGAGGAAGATTATAGGTACATCACGCTAAGACGAGGAGGAAAGCAGCAGTGAAAAATTTCTCAAAAACGGGGAAAAATATTATTCTTGAGAACTTCCATTGAGTCCGCTGTGAAAATTGTTAAAGTTACGTAAGACGTCATAGAAAAAATATATTACGAAATTTATTCTCTTAAAAAGTTTTAAAATGAAGTCCGCGACAGCATAATTTGTTAATCTTTTAGGATTGGCTCGCAATAACTATTTTAATGAAAAATAATGTATTATGAATGTTTATTTACAAAAAAAAATGGAAATCAAATGTGTTCTAAAATAATGCAATATGCAACTGGATTACACGCGACGGGTAACATGATCTTTGTTATTCAAATAAATACACCTTTCTCTGACGCAAACGAAGTTGTGCGTGTAGAATCTAGGCACCCTGCGACAGTGTCCAACCGACATTGGACTATGTCAGGTACTAAAATTACCATTTTGTAAGGGTTAAAAACAATACTTAACCATTTTAATGAAAAATAATGTTTTAAGAACGTTTATTTACAAAAAAAAGGAAATCAAACTTGTTTTAAAATAATGCAATATTGCAACGGGATTACACACGACGGGTAACATGATATTTGTTATACAAATAAATACACCTTTCTATGACGCAAACTAAGTTGTGCGTGTGGTACCTAGACACCTGCGACAGTGTCCAACCGACATTGGACTATGTCAGGTAGATTTACCATTTTTTAAAGGGTTAAAAACATGTCTATTGATCCAATACTCACGTTTCATAAACCTAGTACTCTCTTCAGGCACATGCTGCATCAGCCTATGTCCATACTTCTTCATATAGCTATCAGCATCTTCGAACTCCAAGTCCTCGATATAATCCAAAGCTCGTGCAAAGTCCTTCTTATCCTCAATCATCATGGTAAGGTACCAGTCGTGACGTTTGTGGTTCGCTGCTAGCGATAAGGCGTCGTCGATACTTACTTGGCGAACTACCTAATGGGAAAATAAAAATTAAGTGCTTTTAAAGGCACATTGGGCACTTTTAATGGGAAAACCGGCCAAAAATCGGCTAAGTGCGAGTTGAATTCGCACACAGAGGGTTCCGTACAAAAAAAACGGGAAAAATTTACGTTTGTTGTATATGAGCCTAATCTACGAGGGTGGATTGAAAAGTTCTCGGCCTGGTCAAGAAAACAAAATATAATTAATGAAAATTTGTTTTTATTTTTCGACGTAATCTCCCTCTAACTCAATGCATTTCTTCCATCTGTCCTTTAAAGCTTCTATCCCGGTTTTAAAAAAAGATTCCTCAAGCTCCTCAAAATATTGAGTTACTGCTGCTTCGACCTCTTCATTCGATGAAAATTTCTGGCCACCGAAGTGTTTTTTTAGGTTTGGAAACAGGTGAAAGTCCGAAGGCGCCAAATCAGGTGAATAAGCCGGGTGGGCCAGAAATTCAAAACCACAATCACGAATTTGAGCCATGGTTTCAACAGACGTGTGAACGCGAGCATTGTCCTGATGAAACAACACTTTTTTTCGGAGTAATCCGGGGCGGTTTCTTTTAATTTCTTCACGTAAACGCCGCAATAGGGTGCAATAGTACGCTGAATTAATGGTTTCGCCTTTTGGGAGGTAGTCGATCATGATGACGCCCTTCGCATCCCAGAAAATTGACGCCATCACCTTTCCAGCCGACAAAATTGCTTTTGCTTTTTTAGGGGCAGGTTCATCAGTTTTTTTCCACTGTTTGGATTGGTGTTTTGACTCTGGAGTATAGTGGTGGACCCAGGTTTCATCCATGGTCACAAACCTATTCACAAAATCTTGCGGGTCAGCCTCGAACATCTCCAAACAGTCACGAGAAAGCGTGAGTCGAATGCGCTTTTGCTCGACTGAAAGCAACCTCGGTACCCACCTAGCAGAAACCTTAGAAAATCCAAGTTCATGGACAATGATATTTTGTGTTAGTTCATATGAGATGCCCATAGTGTCAGCAATATTCCTGATGGTCAATCTGCGGTTTTCCAATATGAGATCACACACTTTGCCGATGTTTTCTCCAGTCGTAGAAGTCGATGGCCGGCCGGAGCGAGGGTCATCTTCGATGCTCTCTCGACCGCGTTTAAATTCAGCAGCCCATTTTTTTATAGTACTATACGATGGGGCAGATTCCCTTAATGTTGTTTTCATATCAATATGAATCTCTTGTGGTGTCATTTTTTTTTTACACAAATATTTGATTACCGCGCGATGTTCAGATTTGTCCATTTTTCAAAAACGTTGCGTTTTGACTAACTTTATTGGCTCCCACGTAAAAACTACGAAATCCACAGATAAAAAATTCAACACTATGACAGCCAAAGAACAAATGAACTCAAAGAGGTTAGTATCAAATTTGTACCATCAACATTTATATGCCAGGCCGAGAACTTTTCAATCCACCCTCGTATACTTATAATAAAACTGTTGAGGGTCGAGAGTCTGTACATGGAAGATATTTTGAAAATTTCAATTGTAGGGCGTTCTATAATCGATTCTGAAGCCGAATATGTAATTTAAAATTTTCATGTCTGTCTGAATTGTTTTAGAATGGACTTAATCTTTAAGCTCTTTTATGATTAAGCAAACAGGGCAGTCTCATACGCTCCCTTGAGTCTGTTGAAAAAATACCTGTCCTTTCATACACCTTATGTGGCGTTAACGAAGTTGCGAGGGTCAGCTAGTTTAAATATATTTTAGTATTAGTTGTTCTAGCGGGAACAGAAATACATCATCTGTTAAATTTATAATTATACTCTGTAAAATATAGCTTGATCTCTGTGACAGTTATATTAACGTAAACGAAATTGAATTTTATTTCAAAGACAAAGTTGTTATTTACAGTTTGCACCTCTGTGTTCTCACTCTCTGCATTTCAACCACAAAAGCTTTATGCCGTTGACATAAGGTCTATTCTTGTTTACGTTTGTAGACTGTCATAGAGATCAAGCTATATTTTACAGAGAATAATTATCAATTCTCTAATCGTCATGGCTCATGATACAGGCTGGTGAGACAGACAAACGGACAGTGGGGTCTCAGTAATAGAATCCCGTTTTTTACCCCTTTGGGTACGGAACCGTATCTCAAGACTGTGATGCATAGACAACTGAAATTTTCACAGATGATGCATTTTGGTTGCCGCTATCAACAACAAATACCTACTAGAAACAGAAACAGTAATATTAAACGAGGGCTGTCATATAAGCCCCGCACGTTGATATTGCGCTTGGCGGTCATATTGGTGACGTATGTCCGTCGAGCCGTCAGTACTAAAAAAATTTCATACGCAGCTTCGCGAGGCCAGCCCGCGCTCGCGCTACGTCACGATGACGTCACTTAGCTGTCATTATGACAAGGTTCCAGCGCAATACCAATTTGCGGGGCTTGTACAACAATATATTTCTCTGCCGTTTTTAAATAAGTTGAGTAAAAACACCCTTACAGATAGTTCAACTCATCAGTGCGCGCGGCGCTATGTGTGCGTGCGCTAGTAATTATACAGCTTTTATTTGTGTGGCAGTGACGCGGCCGTCTTCACAGAGTAAATTTGTATATATGAGATAGAGACGTAACTCGACTTATTGACGACAACAGCGGTGCCAAGCAGTCTTTGCAGGAAACTCTCTGGGTGGCCGCGAAATAAAAATCATAATGAACAAAAAGCATACAGCGTCATCTACCACGTTTTGAAGGCAACTCTTACGTTATAATGAAACGAAATTAAATATCATGACAAGTCTCAATGTAACTGCAACGTTGACATCCTGTGGAAGTTGGTTACATTATAATTCATTACACAGTGTTCTAAGTGATAATACCATGGGTACAGTCGTTAAAGAAAATGTCTAGTTCTTCTCGGAGAAAATGTTTAAGAAGTCAGATAAATATTTTTGATGTGTCAATTCGATGTAATTAATATTTTTTATCACTACATAAATATTATTATAAATCAAAGTCCTCGCCGCGTCTGTCTGTTCACGATAAACTTTAAAACTACTGCATTGATTTTAATGCTGAGATCACCAATGATTCTTGAGAACGGTTTGCGTATATAATTTGTTGAGTTTGTTTGACATTGACTAAAATATAACGATATTAGTTGGAGATGTAGGAAAAAAATAAGATGTCTGGGAGTTTACAACGAAAACGCTGCCTTAGCCCTTCGAGGCATAACAAAATAATGTATGGTAGAATTGTGTAACTTTTAAAGGCCTACAGAATAGTCAGAAAATGATAGAGCCCAAATTCTAATGCAAAAAAAAATAGAAATGCAGAGATGGTCGACAGAAGAAAACATTGCTTTACGGCAAATATGACAAAAATTTTACTATTTGACTTGATTTAAAAAGTAAAAAGACCATACTCTATACATCTAAAAAAAGTATGTGTGTGTAACCTTTACGCGTGATTGAAGTAAAACTTCTTTGCCATTGATGGCATCAAATTATAATTGTAATAATATCATTCATTCGAATTTTGAATAGCGGAATCTCTGTTTCCGCTATTCAAAATTCAAATGGCGTTACTTTCGTCAGAAAAAATATCTAAGTTACTCCCTAGGTCGCACCTAAAGAAGTTTTACTTCAAAAAACTGTTGAGGGTCGAGAGTCTGTCCATGGAAGATAATTTGAAAATTTTAATTGTAGGGCGTTCTCTAAGCGATACTGAAGCCGAAAATGTAATTAAAAATTTTCATATCTGTCTGTCTGTATTCTGAATAAGTATCACGCTAAAACTACTAAATTGATTTAATTGCAACTTGGTACAATCTGAGCTTATGATCCGAAGAAGGTTCTGAGATACTTTTGATCCCGATATTTTGCGCGTTTCCTTTGTCAGAGGGCAGGGCAGTTTTACAAGCGGCTTGATGAGTCTGATGAAAAAATACCTCTCCTTTCGTACACCTTATGTGACGTAAACAAAGTTGCAAGGGTCAGCTAGTTTGTTATAAGATTTATGACATACTTCAGCCATGTGGCTTAAAAGTTCTTCGGCTACCACCGTATCATCCTGAACTAAACCCAATCGAAAATGTAGTGGGAATTGAAAAAAAAAAAATGCTTCGCATAACATCAAACAAAATGTGGTGGGAATAATGAAATTAATAAACGAACGTTTAGGTCAAATTGATGAAGAGATGCGGCGTAATACAAAGTAAGTAGAAGAATACTATGGACATTTTGATATGGAATCTGAATTTATAACTAACCAGCGAATCCTAAAATCCTAAAATTTCTAAATTTTATTCTTTTAGCAGCGATACATATTAATATGTAATTTTTTTATTTTAGTTAAACAAGTGTTTTTGTATTTTGTACTTCACTGTACCTCTTGTCGCGCACACGAAGTCACTGTGTTTGTACGAGGTTTACCCATACATAGGGCCGCGCGCACAGATGAGTTGAACTTACTATACCTTAATAGCAACATCGACATCAAAGGCAATCGTCTGATCCTTAGAACTGATGAATTCTTTAAGCTTTCCCTGTTGATCGTGTTGATCAATTTTGACATAGCAAGTGAGGAGTAATGTGGTAAGGTCTTCGGTAGCACAGCCCTTCTTATGTAGCTCTTCCAAGTATTGTATTAAAGGCTCTAGGTGACGAGACTCTAGGTATTTGCGAATTACGTAGGAGGTTTCCAGCCAACCGATCGTTTTTACGTATTGGTCTATTGCGCCTTTTAGATCGCCCTGAAATTTGATAAATTAAAATATATTTATTCATGTAAAAGTAACAGTTATGAACGTCAAGATTGTAATAATAATAATAATTAAAAGTACTTGACGTTAATTCGAAGCTTATATAATGAGATAGGCATATCCGTTACCCGTAGGCTTATCTTACTCATGTTTGATGACGTATTTCCGTCGACTCACCAGCAGATGGCGCCACCTGTGAACTTATAAAAGAACATGGCGTCCACTTTGTCCTCATTGGCGTTTTGATTCCCGTAGCAAAAGGTTATAGCAGGAACACCTGCTAGTGCATTTATTTTTTCTAGTTACTAGTTATATACCTAGTAAAGTTATAAAAAGTGACTTGGGATGAAGTTAGTGAATTTACAGAAATAATTATTTAACGGCTTTGCCGTTCGTTTGAATATACAGTGAATCTAAAACAAGTGACTTGTGATTGAAGTAAGTGAACTTACAGACATATTTAACGGTTTAACCGTTCGTTTAAGTCTCAGGTATGTTTTTACTTCATATTTTTACGATCACATATGAGTGTGATACGTCATAACGTGAAATACCCTATTATTTTAAAATAGCACGTAAACCTTTCGAGGTTGCAGTTTCTTTTATTTAATATCTTTAGTTACAGCTAATATCAAACTGATTTTATAGATTGTATTCATAGGTACTAATACTTTTTTTTAGATATTATTTGCTTCGTGTATGTACAGCGTAAGTACCGCCGAATATAGAAAATATTTTCAAAATATTTTTATACCTACCCACATAAAGGCACATTAATTACTAGATGTTCCTATACATGTAAAAAATATGGCCTATTATGGGTAAAATCGTAATCATCCCAAGTTTCTGAATACGTACGAGTGTGTCAAAGTAATAACTAAATGTTCACCATGAAAGTAGTACTTAAATTTTAGGTACCTAACATAATACTATTTCTTTTAGTTTGGTTTCTTGATAGAAATGAATCCTCCATCCTTAGAAAGTGAGCTAATTCCAAGTGGAGTATTTCAGAAGCGCGCTCTGAGCTCCAGTTACTGTATTAGGTACGTCAAATAGCTACAGTTCCAGCTCATTTAGCTCGAACTTCAAATAAGGGCGATCGCGACACCACGTGCATTGTCGTAAGTGGAGTAAAAGAAGCCGACTTCCACTAAACCAGATAAGGATGATGGAAATAGGTGAGTTATTTCTTATTACCTAACACTGGTCCTGACCAAGTGTAAATTTCTTCACAGATCAGAGGTTAAATTACGAGGATGATAGAAACAATCATCCTTGCTTCGTATTTTATATAGGGACAGCATTAAAAGAGATTTCGGTTACCCAAGATCCTAAGACACAGTATAACCTAAGAGGTTGATAGACACGTTTTGGCGACAAATTGCCTTGATAAGATAATATGCTGATACCCACTATTGTGAAATCATAGTCCTGGGTTCGTCAACCTAAACAAAAACGGGGAGATCCGACAATTCGAATCCCTGCTACATTTTGAAAAAGCTGACAAGGTTCTTTCTGCCAAAAGGCTTTTGCTGCCAAAACCTTTTGTATTTTTAAACAAAGAGAATCTTTTGAAAAACTTAAGTTTCTTCGAAAATATTTATGACAAAATTGAAGGCCTACTTTAATAATAGGATTTCCATAAATCTTTTATCAATTTATTACAAATGGCTTGCGGCCATAGATCTGATTTCATATATTATTCTCAGAATTGTCAAAGACCCAATTCTTAAAAATGAACCTTGATAAAATATCGTCTTCAAACACATACATTTTCGAGGCTGAAGCCTTTTCAACGGCACTCGGGAAGGCATGCATTTTGGTCTTCGATCTCCAAAAAGGATGACCCCGAAAAAAGTTCATCCAAATCATTACGCCAGCCTTCGAGAGGATCAGGCGTCAAGATCAGATCTCCATCGAATGGAGTCCAGATTCCATTGTACCAAGAGCCTTTTTAGGCCTGTATTACAGTTACCACTCTCGAGGGGTGAGTACAATATCCATAATAATTGGGCATACGACAGTAAATGTCCCTTCAATTAAGAAATTTCTGAGCTTTAGGCTCTCAAAGAGACTGAGAAGTTTAACATCCCCTGCCCATACCAGCAAAGGAAACACTAACCAGTAACCACCCTCGAGGGGTATGTACAATATTGTGTATCTATAATAATTGTAATATACGATAGTAACCAGGCGTACGATAACATACTAAGTAACCATGCAAGGATGTCCCTTCAATTACGAAATTTCCGAGCTCGAGGCTCTCAAAGAGACGCGGAGAGGTCTAACATCCTCTGCCCACACCAGCAAAGGAAACACTAAATGATATGACCCTGTCATTCTATGTCGGTCAGTTAACTCTGTACAAAGGAACGAGAGTACCAAAAAGTTTTAAATTTATAAAAGGGTACCGCATTCCCTTTATCCAGAAACTCCAATCCGTCCTGCACGGTATTCGAGAGGACGCAGGTTCGAATCCTGCTCAAAACTGATAGCCTTCCCACATTTAAATTTACACCGAACTCTGTTCAAGTCCCGTCCTGACAAAGTTGTAAGTTTTCACTTTATGTTAAAATGCTATGGAAAACTTGACTAAGGTGGAATACTATTTGCTTTAAATACTTAAGAATCCATACAGGTTTCCTTTTTAACTGAAATGACCACATTGTGCAATGGTTCAAAAGATGAATGCTCAAGGCACTCTAAAACTAGTTCCTTTGTCACCAAGTTTGGTTTCTCCACTTTTCCTAACTTCAAATAGCGATGGGTCATCTGCCCAGAATTCAGTTTTAGGACATTGTACGCCTTTGTGAAGCCAGAATAATTCTATCTTTCAGCATGTTCCGTTTACCAGATTTCCTCCAACCACGAGATTGGATGTGCAAAATACATCTCGGTCAAGCTTATTTTCATGATAAAGCTGACGTAGTGTACATTATTCTTTCTCAGAGCACATTCTTGTCTTCCGCTCGGGTAAGCCGCACCCAAAACATTTTCGTTTCTCACCATCTGGGTGCCTCGATTTCTATAGAATAAGAGTATTCAAATACTCGTCTACCTACACAAAATCTCATTTTGCGCATCAAAATCCTGTTACTCTTCACAAACACATACAAATAGCCTTGAAAACTCTTCAAACCCAGGGATGGTTAGACAATTGGGAGAAAACAATAATAGGTTCCCAAAGAAACCTCTTATATCGTTATGCGATAGACATAGAACTACCTGAAAGTCCAATACCAAAAGAAAAGATATTAGACATAAAAGGAAGATTTATTTAATTCCAAATCAAAGAAACTTAGTTCTTTTAAAGAAAATTCAAACTTGGTGGGTCTTTTGAATTTTTACCACTTTCGCAGTGCCTAGAGGTAGCTTTACCTCAGCGTGACGCTGAGGTAAAGCTACCTCGGTCAATTCATTCGGTCAATCCCCTAACCGACAACCCACTGAAGAAAATAGTAGTGCACGGAGTGGTACAAGTGGAACTCCAATAGTGGGTCCGCAATTACCGGTTCTCGACAATTTTACAAGCTTTCCATCCGAGATGCTTTCTTACCACCGACGCATCAGATTTCGCTTGGGAGCCCAGCTAGAAAACATTTCTCTAACAGGCTCGAGGGCCTAGAATAACAAAGATTGCACTGCATCAATAGAGATGTTGATAATCTTACACATGATTCGAAATCATATACCGGTACTGTGTTACAGTCTGTACTCTTTCAAAGCAGTTATAGTCCATCCCCCCAGAGGGACGAGACCAAATCAATTGCCTTGACGAACTTAACTCGTCAGCTTGCGTGTAATGGTCCGACATCAAATTGACTTCACCATACACTGCATTCCGAGCCGATACCATTTGTATCAGCTCCTCCGGGTATTTTTTGGGAGCATCCTGCTTCAAACACCACTAAGGCAAGATTGCCTACAAACAATATTCCTATTATGAAATGGAGAACACTACACATGATAGGCCTGTTTGTAATGTGTGGATATTACTTTCACCACCATTTTTAATACCCAAGATGCTGTCACACCTTAATCGGTTAACAGGAGTGTTTGTGGTGTCGCGATGGCACAAGGTAATAATAGAGGGCAGATCTCAAAGCGAGAGCTCTGTAAGCTCCATTCGTTCTGCAGAACCTGCAAAAGAACCTAATAAACATTATTTCTTTCCTTCTACTAAACACCTCGACAGGTCTCCCACCACCTCACATAGAGAATCTGTGGAAATGTAGGGGGGGGGGGGGGGGGGGCGAAGAGGTAAATAACAGATATTAAATCAAAAACTTCTACTATTGAGCTCCTTGAGACCTACCTTTCAAGATACTTATAAATTTTACAGTTTTAACCGACTTGCATTTTATTCATGGTTATTATATAATACGATTCTGTTACATAAATCTGTTGTTGCTGTTCTTGATAATATAGAAACCGTTAGTCAACTTTACATAGTTCGCATGTTTTGGTTAAACATATTATCTTGGTCGATTTTTTTAAAAAATGTAAAGAAAGTTAAGTCACATATTCATTGATATTGGGATTGATGAGTTAGTTCAATATTACCAAGTATTGATACAAAGAGAACATTTTTCAGGTTTCTCGTCATAGTGATTTTATGCTTAGGTCGCCGCAACCACGATCTAACTTTGCTCGATTGTATTAACTCACGTCATAGGTACTACTTTTAGGCCCGAATCAAGAGTCCGAAACTGATCATTTTCATTTCAGACAATCTGGTTGGAAAACTTGTGTAAACAAAGATAACACCTACGACTAATCAATTGAATCCTTTATTCTAAATAGAAATTAGGATATCAGACTATCCGATATGAGACTATACAGTCTAATAGTTTATTTATGACTGTTAGAGGTTCTCCAACTATTCTAGCCCCGGCACTACCCGGTCAACAGCAGCTTCTAAGAATTGGTGGTGGTGGTAAGATCAAAATAATCCTTAACACGAGGTAATTGACGATGGATTTCAAAAATTTTTATCGTCGAGTAATAATGTCAGCTACTACCACCAATCAAGTATAATAATAATTCGCAATTATTTAATCCTGTCAATAGAAGGAATACTTACTACTCCTTAAATAAGATTCCTTATTTAGTCTGTTTAAGATTACATATGAAGTTGTTCAAGATGGTAAAGATTATAAATCTAGATACCATACATACAACATTGTATAATATTATTTTCCTAAAAATAAATTAGAATCACATTGGCGTTTCCGTCACTCACCAGGCGAAAACAAACATTTCTCATTATATAAGCTTCGAATTACGGTCAAGTACTTTTAATAGCGGCGTTTTCCCTGAAAGAAAACGCATATTAAAATACTTACCTAATTCGAAGCTTACTTTTTAAATCTGCCTGGTGAATAAAAGCCAATGAGGACAAAGTGGACGCCATGTTCTTTTATAAGTTCACAGGTGGCGCCATCTGCTGGTGAGTCGACGGAAATACGTCATCAAACATGAGTAAGATAAGCCTACGGGTAACGGATATGCCTATCTCATTATATAAGCTTCGAATTAGGTAAGTATTTTAATATGCGTTTTCTTTCAGGGAAAACGCCGCTAATATTCACGGACATCTCACACAACGCTATCTGATCCCAAAGTAAGCTAGGAATAACCTGCTTGTGTTATGGGTATCAGACCACGGATATTAATACTTATATACTTTTAAATACATACATATTTTACATAGAAACACCCAGACTCTTGAGACAAACATTTATGGGTCACACAAATATTTGTCTCCAGTGGGAATCGAACCCACGACCTCCAGCGCCGCAGGCGGTATCACTACCGACTGCGCCACAGAGGCAGTCTGCAATTGTGATTTGATTTTGAGATTGTGTTTCTACGTTTATATTTAATATCAATCAAACTCGCAAAGCAATGGGTAGGGTAGAGCTTGTGAGACAGATTATAGCAATAAGTCATGGCATAATGGTTTGCAATGGGGTCTTGCTGAAATCTTTCAAGGCCCACGCACTTGCTAACTAAAGGACGACGTTAATGCAAAACGAAGGTAAATTCGAAATAAAAACTTACAGCCATCTATCTGTCTAAAATGGCGAAAAACTGTCGAAATATTATGAACCGTAAAAGATGGTAATCTTAAATTGATTAGGTTAGGTTGAAACAGTGACCATCAAGGCGCGGAGATGAGCGAGCAAACCGAGCGTGTCGCGGCAGCGGCCATCGAGCGTCAAATGCAATATTAGTATTATTTTTGTATTTTTTTCCTTAGTTTATAATCTAACGTAAAATAATCCATTACGTTGTAAAATCTCGGCAGTTGATGGGTTAGATTACAATCTAACAGTTTTTACAATTTTACGGTACGATGAGGTAGGCAAATATATATTTTTCGCTCGTGGCCCCGCGGACTCAGTGTTCTGTAAACGATCACTGCAGTAAGCAACATTTACTACGGCCGGATATGGATGGGTGACCACCACGTGGACCACTTTGTGACATTTATTTACGAGCGTTTCCGTGCTTCGGAAGGCACGATAAGCCGTTGGTCCCGGTTGTCAGTAAAATGACAGTCGTTAAGCCAAGTTGAAGGCCTTATGGGCGGCTTGAAAAATTTCAACTGTGGGTCGTCACAACCTGCGCCCGGGTCGGCAGCGCGTGTGTAGCACCTCTGGTGTTGCAAACGTCTATAGGCTACGGTTACCAACCTTCCGGTGGGCCGTAAGCTTGTCTGCCACCTAAGTAGTATAAAAAATATATATATAATAAGCAAGAAAGAAAAACATAAAGACTCACCTTACTATACAAATGATCACCATACTGCTTATAGATCTCAGTCAACCCTTCAACATCGTAATGCTGACCGCTAGCAATCCTAATAGCCACGTCATACAAATTCTTCTTAAAAAGCAACGTCAGTTTCGATTGCAAATCCTTCTCCTTCAAATATATAATCTCCTTTTTCTTCGTAAGTATGTAAAAGCATCCCCATTCGGTTAAAACCGCGTCTATTTCATCGAAACTCTTCGAGTATACTATAAATTTGTTTTGTATATCTAGAATTGTGATATGATGTATTTTTGCGGGGGCCGTGCTTGTAGAAGCGCTGGATTTGTATGGAGTTGCGTTGGTTGTGATAATTAGGTAGCTACGGAACCAATCTAGACGGATTTTTTCTCCTTCTAAGGCGTAGCAGGGGCCTCTACCTTCGGGCGTGTAGCAATAGATGGCCTGAGGATTTTTTTATAGTGTTAGTATGAAAATAATACTGTTATTTTAAACTTTAATAAAGAATACTGTATTTCAACGCCCTTAGCACTCCTCCGCCGCGAAACCATGATAGCGGAACCGCAGTAATTCCGCCAAGTTCTGTCACATGTAGGAGGAGCGGAACACTAGCGAAACCGCCTGTTCTAATGCATAGATTTAACTATCTTCTATCTCTTTCTCCGCACGGTTTCGCCAATCTGCTCCTACGCCAGTCAAACCTCCGCGCTTCGGCCGCCTTGTTATTGCTGTGCCGCGTTGTCTACGCGCCGGTTTGTCAAAATTGACAGAAATACAGAGCGGAACGGCGAAACTAATATTTTTTCAGTAAATGGACGTGAAGTTCACGGAAAAACTACTTCAAGCCATCAGAAATAGACCCTTTATGTATTTATTAAGTCATCCAGATAATAAAAAAATATGATAATATTGCGATAGCGTCACATCGACTAACTCGTGTCAGGTTCCGTTGCCCAGTTCCGCTGTTCAATCCACACTTGATCACAGCGGAATTCATTCAGCGGTTCCGCTGTTCTGGTTTCGCGGCGCAGGTGTGCTTAGGGCGCAAATGATATTCCTAATATTCCATATTATATATCTTACTAATATTATTAATGCGAATGTTTGAGAGTGTGGATGTTCGTTACTCTTTCAAGGTCGAACGGCTGAACGGATCTGGCTGAAATTTGGTACACAGATACATTATAGTCCGGAATAACACATAGGCTACTTTTATCCCGGGAATAAGTTCCCACGGGAAGCGGGAACGGGAACAAATTTTACGCGGGCGAAGCTGCAGCCATCAGCTAGTTATATATAAAGTGTTCGTTTCAAAAGATATACCTATGCAAATTGCTCCAGATTTATTTTTAACCGACTTCCAAAAAAGGAGGAGGTTCACAATTCGTCTGTTTTTTTTTTTTTATGTTTGTTACCGGCAAATCGCTTGAAGGAGTTAACCGATTTTGAAAATTCTTTTTTTGTTTGAAAGCTGGTGCTTCCCATGTGGTCCCATATACAGGAAGTCAGAATCGGATGCTGGGATCCTGGAGAAATCGAAGAAATCCCTCGAAGCGAGGGAATTCCTTAACGATTTACGGCAGTTATCTTGTGTTTGGGCTTGATTAATTTGTATTGGGGAGAACATTACCCCTAGACAGATATAATTTCAGTCTAACCGTCACTGAAAATCATGAAAAAAAAAATTTTTAACAAAAAAAAACCGACTTCAAACAAAAACTAAAAATTGAAAAATAAAATTAACTAGCACAAAATAATAGGTAGTATATTTAGTTTTATATCAGATATTATTGACTGTTATACTAAAGTCGGTGCCAATATTTCTATGAGAGATTAATAATATCTACCTAAACCTATAGTATTACTTAGCGCCGATTTCAGTATTACATTCAATAATATCTGATATAAAACTAAATATACTACCTATTATTTTGTGCTAAGTTAATTTTATTTTTCAATTTTTAGTTTTTGTTTGAAGTCGGTTTTTTTTGTTAAAATTTTTTTAAATATTAAACGGAGCAGAACTCTAGAAGTCTAGACCACTAAAAATATTATATTAGCTTAAAACTAAATTTCAATCAATCAAATCAGCCTGTGGCAGTCCACTGCTGGACGTAGTCCTCTTTCAATTTACGCCACAACACACGCTGATGTTCTTGTGCTTTCCGCATCCAGTCTCAGCCTGCGACCTTTACCAGGTGATAACTAAATTTAATGGATACAAATTTATCACAAAATCTTTGGCCCCAATAAAAATCAATATAATGTTGTAATTATAATATTGAAGTACGAATGGTTATAAGATGTTATTATCCCACTGTTTCATTATCAGGGTGAGTAAGGGCCGCATTCTCAACCAAAGCGGCGAAAGCATTGTCGCTCTAAGATGCAAATCCAATTCACATCACCCGTCATTTCTGGCTGTCGTTTCTGGTTCAACCCGCCCACCGCTTTGGTCGAGAACACTACCTAAATCATAAAACACAAACACAAAAACAAGTCACAGAGTAACTCAAAATAAGCCAGACAGTCTACTTACATCATTATTAGCAACAGTAAGACCATGTTTGTCTCCCAAAACACAACACAGAGGAGCGGCGCCCATTTCATCTAAAGTGACGCAACGGTCTGAGTTTAACCACACCACGGAAATGGCGGCGCGGGATACTACGAATAACTTATCTGCGCCTCTGTTGGAGAATAAGAATATGATTTAGTGTTGTGTTGAGCAGGTAAGGGTTAAAAGTAAGCTAAGGTTTCTATACGTAAATGAGTAGCTTCTTAGATGCTTCAAAATACGGCTCGCAGCTACTGCTTGCGCAGTCTAAACGTCTCACTGGTTAGTGAGTCTATCATCATGTCGTACACAAATCAGTCCTTAGATTTTAGGAAATTTGAGGATGTAGTGCAGTAGACTTTCGACGAAGAGACAAATTTGAAACTCAGATGACAATTTCATTGAAATAGTAGTCAAAATAAAGTAGCTTTAATCAGGGTGTGCAAGGAAAAGGTACCTATAAGAATGTTACAATTTCCATCGCGCTGCATCTTGGTAACCCTTAGAGATAAGGGTAGTTTAGTTTGAATTACTGGGGATCAAGTTACAGATATTGAGTAGGAAGATTTTTGCCGGATAAACCTTAAATTAAAAGAACTTATATGAAACATCACTAATTTAAGAAGAGTCTTACTTGAACGCCAGTCCGGTAATAGGGCTAGTGCCGGTGTCAGGGAGAGTCCTCATTTTCCCGCTCCGCTGTCTCTGTATCTCACCTCGGAATATAGACACTGAGCCATCTTGGAAACCGACTGCTAACAAATTCTGGAAAATGTTGAAAAGAAATTTGAAATATATCCCGTGGAACAATACTGTATCTGAGTATTAGTTGCAACTTGGGTGTGGGTATTCCGAAGGAGTAGGCAGAGTCGTAGTGTACGCCAACAATTCACCGGGACCATTCACAAGGAAAACTGAAAAAAACAAATGGCTAGCTAGCTAGCTTACTTTGGCCAGCGGAGGCCGTGGGTCTGTTGGGAGTCCTGGGACATCCTTCCGAGGGCTTACCCGGGGCTCCCAACCATAGGCTGTTGGGCGTAACGTGAGGTTTTTTAGTCGGTAGGAGTACGGCATAACATGCATGAGGATTTTCCCTCACGTTAAAAAAAAAGCTAGCTTACTTTGGGATCAGATAGTGTTGTGTGAAATGTCCGTGAATATTTATTTTTATTTTATTTTATTTAGCTGTTTCATCTGCCTGCCTGAAAAATAAATAATTACAAATAAAAATGTCCCAAAGTGGTCATGTGGTCGTTACCCATCCAAGAATCAGTCATAGCTAAAGTTGTGATCGTTTACAGAACACTGAGTCAGCGCTACGATCGTTTCCAGCATGACTATCGGCGACTTAAAAACCATGCTCCAAACACCATCTCTTACCTTATTTTCATGTACAGCCAGTGCAGTGGCGGGAGTGGGACGCATATGAGACGGTACAGCGCGGGATGTCCTCGCGAGGGTCGGGCTGCCATGACGATCGCAGCGGGACCAGTCCCATACTTTTATTGTAGGGTTCACTCCGGCTTCGTCATCCTGGAAAATTGGTAGGTTTGATTACACTCCCAACCCTGAGTTCTTTAAGTGGACTGTGAATGGTGGAAAGTTCTCAGTGTTATCAAATTGAGGACAACTGTCAATAACTTTTCCAGTTGTGAAAGTGTCAACCCCAATACCATGATGTCGTGATAGCTTTCCATCAAGGTAAGTGGCACTATAAATGGGTATTATTATTGTATTTTCCAGTCTGTTTGTTGGGCCTAGCCAGATGATAGACCACGGTCAGACTGTGGATTTAACTGCCTATTTCGCAGGCTAGTATTGGGTGACGGTGCTATCTTAATAAGTTGCATGTGTACTTCTGATAGGCTGGATTGCCTGGAACTAGCAGGTACACACCTTGGCACAGTGACATCGCTCCATGAAATTGTTGGATAATTAACGTTGAGTCACGGAAATTAGCCCATAGAAATTTAGAACCTTTTAGTAGGCATAGTGGACCTAAATTATACAAAACAGTTCTCTTACTTCCTACTTAATATTATAAATCTGAAGTTTGTGAAGATGTTTGGATGTTTAGATGTTTGTTGCACAATCACGCTCTGACAGCTGAATGGATTGGGCTGGTACAGAGATATTAGTTTATAGCCTGGAATAACACATAGGCTATTTTTCATCCCGGGAAGCGGGAACAAGTACCGAAGTTCGGGCAGGCGAAGCCGCGGGCATTATTTCCTAATACATGACATCTGTTATACTAACCCCAATAGTAACCAGGTATGGATCATGAGGCAGCTGCTGTGCTAACGAAACTGTAACCTCGTAAGCTTTGAACGATGTAATCTGCCAAGAGTGGGATATAAGATGCGCCCAGCCAGATTTGTCACATAACACTACATGACCTTTGCCACTTGTAGCTACCTTCACATTTGTTTCCTGAAAATTTCAATAAATAACTATAATAGTCATTCTTTTCAGGTATAATCTTCGAACTTGGCGTGTACAACATAAATCAAATTAGTAATATAATATTCTTGGTAATATAATGCTTTTGAGTTTCTCTACTATTATAAAATTTAAAAATAGCTGTGTGACGGTACTTTCAAGATACATTTAAAAAAATAAATGTAATTAGCTAATTTAGGGCTTCTGAGTCTAAAGCTATGATTTATTTTCTTCATGTCTATTTGTTTGTTTATTTGTTCAGGGTTCGAGCAAAATTCTGTGACGTGATCATAAATTGTACTATCAAGATTTTGTAGATATTTTTTCAACTTAAATATTGCTGTATGTTTCATCAAAATTGGTTCAGCTGAAATGATAATACAACTTGACCTATGTTAGTAAAACATAGGTCAAGTTAGATATAGAAGCCCTATGTGTAGGACAGGTCAAAGTTGTTTGGTTATTTATTACAAAAGTTGAAACCAGCACGCGAACGAACTCGCGAGCAAAAGCTAGTATATTATAAGCTAGAGCGGGATATAGGGAACTGAATACATTCCATTTTACCATTTTTCTAATACTTGATGTCAAAGTAAATATCATTACTTGCAATACAATATTTGTTTTTGCAAGTAATGGTAATTATAGCTAAATGAAAAGTTGTATGTTTGTTTTATTTCTCATTTAGAAGCAATGGCTATGTTATCCATCCACACCAAATGTTTGGTCTTGATCTTATTATAATTTATAAAACCAGAGTTAGCAGTATAACAGTAAGTACAGAAATATTGGTAAAATACAATTAAATTTTCTTACTTGTAAACTCTCAAAAACCTTTCCATTGTCAATGTTGTACTGTGTGTCAAAAAACACAAATTTCCGCCACTGAAATCACAAGAATTCACAATTAAAATCGTTTCATTATGAGCATTAATAATGAAAGTAGCAAAATTTGCTGATAAATAGTTTATCACTGTCATTAAATAGGTATGTACTTACCTCTAAAAATGCCATAGTGATATTTTTAACTAAGCACTGAGGCTACTATCAACGTAATGCATTATTTTCCTGCTTTTCTAATGATACGATTATTTAACCTTTCAGGAAAATCAGAGAAATAAATACATAAAAATAAGCAGTTCTATTCCTGCTTTTCAGAACTGTGCCTTTTATCTTTGGTAGATCAGAATATTATTATTAATCTACTCGTGCAAAAGGGATTTAAGAGTTTTAGTATGCAATCAATTTACAATTTTACGTTATAAAATAAAAATAAATTGATAATTCAGAAATCATTACAAATACAAAACAGACACCTCCTTTGTAAGTAAAACTGTCAGTGTTAATGTCATTGTCAAATGTCATTGTCTTTGTTTTTTAATCGCTGTGGCATGTCTACTTGGGTTTTCATACAGTTTTATGGTATAAGCTCGGCAATAGTCGAAAATAAATAAAGCAATGAAACGCTCAAAATCATACAATATTGTCGACTTTTTAGCACTGCAATGGTTAGTTTTATCTGTGAACCCTGTAGCACCCACTTAACCAACATAAGTAGTACTGTTTTACAACAATGTTATATGGAAATGTGCCCTGCTACTTTGGCTACTATAAGATGAATTCCTTCAGAAAAATGTCATTTAATGTAATCTCTTTAGTGCTTTCATAGTTTATGGATTACAAATAAACAAATCTTTCCAGATCACACAAACCAGTTTGTATGAAGTATAAACGCAGGGCGGCGCGGGGCGGGCCGGGGCGGCTAGCTCTGTCTCTTCGCTAGAACGAACGTCGTAAACTGACTGCCTCCGCCCGTCGTGTTCGTTGCGTTCGCGGTGCGGGCAGTCGCGGACATCGACAGGCAGACGCGGTCTTTATTACGTCGCGGGCAAAAAGCCCGGCCCGCCCCGTCGTCTGTCTAGCGCAGGGGTTCCCAACCTTTTCGTGGTCAGGGACCACTTTTATATTTTTCTTGTTAACAGGGACCACTATAAAGGCATAATTTAAACAAACTGTGATAATCAATTTGAAACTTTAAAATACGCAGTAGGAAATTGCATACACAGGAAACTTTCATATTTTTGTATTAATGTGATTTCTGGCTTGCATCTTCTTCACGAGATCTGCTAACCTAGGACTAATATTGTTACTCGCAAGGCGATTTCTCGGAGTTTCGTATAAGAAATTGCTTTTAAACACCAAACTTTTTGTGTTCTTCCTGGATTCCTTCATTAACTTCACCAGCGCCCGTGCTAAAAGTGAAAGGACACGCCACCGTCTAGGCCGGCTTCTGTGAAAGAGCGGTGAGCAGCCGACTCGCCGCTCTCAGACCCTCGGTCATGGTGGACGACCGCGCCACCGACTACGGAACTCGGAATGGAGATTTCTCTCTCGCTGCATTCTTCGCGAGCATGGCTTGCTCGCAGAGAGACACAGTTACGTCACACTTTCTCCCGTTGGAGACCAGAGCCCTTAACATGGTCTCCAGCGTGAAAATATTCACGCCCAGGCCCGCAACGAGGTCTTGTCGCTGCTATGCCCATGTAGTGCCGTGTACCCGCTGTAGATACTTACCGAAGCACCCGTGCCCGGTAAACATCTGTGTCACTCGGTAGGTGAGGCTGCCATAGCACTCGCCTAATTAGTGGTGAGTCCTCACTTTGGTAGCTCAAGTCGTACCTTCCATGTCTCCATGAGCTTCTGGCGAAACAAGGATCACTATGCCGCTATTTCTTTGGGCACAGGCCTGTGGTCCCGATCCAGCGCCTTCATGCACCATTGATTCAATTAAGAGCCCTGTTTTCCAGGTCCCATGGAGGGGTCTTGGCTAGGAGACATGCCGCCTCAACGGATATCGTGCAGTACCCTCTCCTGACGGCCATCGCCTTTAGCGGGCTATGCAGTCTAGCCACGTTGCCGGTTGTCAGGGCCTCCGCCCATACGGGGGTCCCGTATAGTGCCATACTCGGCACTACCCCGAAGGTATCTTGCAGGGAGCGTTGGGTACTCTTATGTTGGGTACCAACCGCGAGAGCGCAGCTGTTGCCCCCTCTGTTTTAAGACTTAACTTCGGAAATGGTGTCGCTCTGTAATGATACGCTCAAAGAGCTTTCAAACCTCGACGAGGAACACCATCGGTCGGTACCCCGATGGCGTGTCCCCGTGGCCTTTCGGATCAGAACCAGTTTCCCACACTTTAGGCTTTAGGAAACTGGTTTTGAGCCAGGATCCACGCTCGGCCTGGAAACACATTGGGCAAATCGCAGACTTTGTGTTGTCTTTGCTCGCCGAGCCAATGGGCGTACTAACCGCCCCCACTACCCGCGCTCTTCTCGTTAATTGCACGGCGACTAATGGCTCACCACCCGATAAATTTAAAATCCTTCAGGGACCATATTTTCGCTCCTGCGGACCACTGGTTGTGAACCCATGGTCTAGCGCTTTACATATTGTAGGTACAGCAGTGTGACGGTTAGTAAATTGTGTCCTAAACGTCCCACCAGTGTGTGAGATTGAAAGTCTCATTCCTTACCAACCGGTCGGCAAAACAAATGAAGATCGCCAAACAAATGACGATCGGATAAAAAAATGAAGATCGGTGAAACAAATAAAGATAGCCAAACAAATAACGGTCGGATAAACAAATGACGATGGATAAAACAAGTGTAAATTGGCAAAACAAATGAAGATCGAAAAAAGAAGTGAAGACCGATAAAACATATCGTCGTTGCGCCTGACAAGTTCCATATGTGCATTTTTTTGATTTTTCGATTTTTGCATATTTATAATCTCCGTCTAAATCTACACATGCTAGTAAAATCCGTTGTGTAATATCTAGCTTAGAACCAATTTTGCAATATTCCGTATGTGTTTTAAGCCTTGGAAAAAAACGTTATGTGCACACACGCACATATGGAATATGCGATCTTGCCAATATCGCACGGAGAACATGATAAATATGTGACCATTACCATCATTTTAATTAGTATTGAAAATAAAAGTGTGTTGAAATTCGTAATAATGTGCTTTTTACTTATTTATTACTATTATTTGATAAGTTTTGTTGTGTATAGAATCCTACCAACAACATAGGGGCCACTTTCTGATCTCAGCTTCGAGTGGTGCTCCTGCTGATTAGCGAATGAGGTCATGACGAAGAGAAGAACAAACTTACTTAGCCGTCTGGTCAACGTCGTACAGTAAAGGCCAAACCCCTACCTATATGAAAGCTTATAAAAATAAACGACCCCCAGTTCCCTACACTTCCGCTGTTCCGGTCGCGGTAGTGGTCGCAACAATGGCGGGAGGGAAGTGCAAAGAATTTACGGCTAAGACAGGCTACCATTCATGACCGATTCTGGCTCCATATAACGACACACTTTAGGTACAGTCCATAGCTGAACAAGCATCTTACCAAACTCGAGGTAGAACTGAGTCGCAAAGACATATTAGACTGGAGCTAGGTCCGAATAAATGGTATCTTCACTTACACACTTCAATCAAGGAACACTAGAACACGCTTACCCTCACACCAGATGAAATGCTCTATTTTTAGCAAAGTGATGGAAGGAACTCCACGGTGGTGTCGATTTTATGGTGAAAATGTACCTCATTAGCAGTGGTGTGAGTCAGCATTGTATCGGCTCGGGTAGCATATCTTATACTGGAACTTACCGATAGGAACTCTCTGAATGTGACACAGGTGTTTGCCCCTACCTCGAGAAGCATGAAAGAGGCAATCGAGGCTGTGTAGACATAGCGAAGATATTACAAGGCACTACCAACTACAATGTTAATGGGTATTTTTAACGCCAAACTGTAGGGTATAAGATCATGGCAAAACCGTGATACGGCGAATGACTGGAGCACATACCTACTTGTTGATTTCCCCTCCAATCTCAGGGTCACTTCTTGGTGAACTCTTTCTTTAATATGAGGCCCCATATAAAGTAGATTTGGTGAAACCCCGACAAAGTCACAATTAATAGCCCAGGTTATAAAGCCTGCTCTTCGACCTACTACGCTCCACATAGAATTGGGACCCGAAAAGTTTCAATTGAAACTTCGAAATCGTTTCGATTTGCTAGAAACCACTGACAACGATAAAACCGACACAGTGGTAAAAACGTTACAACAAGTGCTCGAAGATTTTTGTGCAGCAATGGCAAAAAAGGTGTTCAAAGCTCGAGACTCTCGAAGTTATGAAGATTAGACCTACGCCTGCGTATTCGTCAGAACGGTTTGACCTTAACGTCAAAATTCTAAAGCTGCTAAGACACGACCTCAAACGTAATAACACCATTGTTTTTGAGGCTACGATTGAGCAGAACAGGGGCAGGTCTGTACCCAACAGTTCAAAAGCAGCAAACAGCCACAGGTCTAAATATTCTCGAGGAAATGGACTGCTTTTACAGAGACCTATAATTATCACGGATTAATTAGCCTACGTGGCCACGGGGCTCCATTAACGCACCAATGTACCAGATATCGATCAGAGCAAAGTCAGCGCGGCACTCGAGCAACTCAAAAATAATAAATCCCCTTGAGAGGACAGAATTAATAAATAAGACATTAAATTTGGTGGCACTATGGTCCTTAAAGTGTATTAAATTTCCTTCTCCGGCTAGAGGAGACAGCTAAAGCGGGGTGCGGGAGTGTGATGACTCTGATCTTTAAAAAAAGGTGACAAGACCGGCACCATTTTACAAGTTTACAAGTTGTTCTCGAGAATAGTGTCACAAATTGCCTCGCCGTAACAATACGACGTAGCAGGGACTAATCCTAGTCGAAAGATTGAGGGTTGTGGTTGCCCAGGAGTCTACTTACCTTGAAACCTGATTTGAAACGATGTTATCCGTCAGAATACCAGAGTTATCGACACAGCTCTCAGAGCATGTTAGTCTCACAACTCTCATAGCGTTTTGATGGTAGGTACACATCTATGGAAGACACGATATCCGAGCTTGATGAACGTAGGATGTGACGATCCCCCTTCTGATGGCTCAACCGCCTGAAAAGGTCACAGAGAGTGACTGAATGCGGAAGACGTAGGACGGTTTGTTCCGGCGTAATTTGGGAGAAGCCTACGTCCAGCATTGGACTGCCATAGGCTAATTTGATAACCTAATTAAGAATAGGCATAAAACTGAGAACGGTTTCTACAGACATAAGATCGTACGTAAGCATTATAAAGTTTCAACGAGAATACCAGAGTTATCGACACAGCTCTCAGAGCATGTTAGTCTCACAACTCTCATAGCGTTTTGATGGTAGGTACACATCTATGGAAGACACGATATCCGAGCTTGATGAACGTAGGATGTGACGATCCCCCTTCTGATGGCTCAACCGCCTGAAAAGGTCACAGAGAGTGACTGAATGCGGAAGACGTAGGACGGTTTGTTCCGGCGTAATTTGGGAGAAGCCTACGTCCAGCATTGGACTGCCATAGGCTAATTTGATAACCTAATTAAGAATAGGCATAAAACTGAGAACGGTTTCTACAGACATAAGATCGTACGTAAGCATTATAAAGTTTCAACCAAAGGGGGGATTCGCCACAATCGCGGCCGTCAGACCGGTCATGGACTAGTGGCTGGAGAGGAGACACGGTGCTCTCTCCTACCGGTTGACACAGATACTTGCCGAGCACGGTAGCTTCGGTAAGTATCTGTGGCGAAGACACGGGGAAACCACGGCCGAGTGTCAGCACTGCGAGGACCGCAGCGATGACACCGCGCTCCACACGCTGGTGGAGTGCACAGCGTGGGCGCAACAGCGCCAGGTCCTCGTAGTGGGTCTGGACGTGGACACTCTCTCGCTTGAGACTATGGTGCGAGCCATGATCTCTAGCGGGAGTAAGTGGGACTGCGCCGCCTCTTTCTGCGAGCAGGTCATGCTCGTGAAGGAGGCGGCGGGGCAGGTACGGGAGAGAACTCTTGCACCCGAGTTCCGCAGTCGGCGGCCTGGGCGCCGCCGACGTGTCTTCGCCGAGGACTATCGGCCTTCATGACCGGGGGTCTGAGGACGGTGAGAGGGTCGCTCACCGTCCTAACAGAAGCAGGCCCATGACGACAGCGTAACGTGAGGAATTCACGCACGCCCCCCCTTAGAAGTGGGATCACACCTGAACCACCCCCTGGACGAGGCCGCAGCGGCGGCCGTAGGTCTGTTGGGAGTCCTGGGATATCCTTCCGAGGGCTTACCCGGGGCTGTTGGGCCAAACCATAGGCTGTTGGGCGTTACGTGAGGTTTTTTGATCGGTAGGAGTCCGGCGTAACAACCATGAGGATTCTCCCTCACGTAAAAAAAAAACAAAGTACCTATTCAAAACTTTAAGCTCATCTATTTTGTTCTGCACTCTGCATTGGACTCGTGTAAGGAGGATTAAGGACTTTATAGAGAAGTTTATATTGTGACTTTTAGGTATTTTAACATAATTTTAATTTAACTTTTACGATTAAGGATAGACGTTTTAATTAATACTTATACATTACAAAACGACCGACCAATAATTGTGAAAATGAAAGTAGTACACTGAATGTTTCATACCGAAATGTCACATAATGGACTCGTTTTGGAGAAAACAGTGTTCACATTATCCCTTATGTGCATGAAAATGGCACATAAATAATTTGCATGCTCAGTGCCAAAACAGGTATGTGCAGATTTACAGAAAAAAAAATTATATCTTCAAAAATATGCAACATTGCATTTCAAATGCATATCTTACATATGTAAAAAATGAATGTTCATAATACTGCATTTACAGATTTTTGGTTACTTACACAGTTTTTGAAAAAACATGTTTTTTTGAGTTTCCCAAAACCTTGTAAAAATCACATCTGGAACTTGTCAGGCGCAACGACGATATGCAGATCATTAAAAAAACATACAGACGAATTGAGAACCTCCTCCTTTTTGAAGTCGGTTAACAAAAGACTATAAGCAAGTTGATAAGGTAAAAAATTACTTGCAGCCATATTTTGTAGGTAATCTAGACGCGTTTGCCATTCAAGAAAATAGGTGCAAGCACAACACAACTTAGTAAAGTGATTTACAACAACATTTACCTACTATGGTCGGATGGATGGAAGAGCAACACGTGACCACTTTGTAACATTGATTTGCGAGCATTTCCACACGGCAAAACGGCTCACCACGTATTACATAGGATGAAATCTAAAAAGGTGATGTGTGTGTACACTTTCGGGGATAAAAGGCGTGATCCTATATGTGTAACCTTTTCCTGTACCAAATTTCAGCCAGATCCGTTTAGCCTTTAGAGCCGGTAAGAGTAGGTACATAAACTGAGGGGAGCATCAGCCGCACTGGCGCGGCTGATGCCCAACATCAGGGGACCCAACGCTCCCTACAGGAGACTGTACCTGGGGATCGTGCGAAGCATGGCCCTATACGGGGCTCCCGTATGGGCGGAGACCCTGACGGCCAGCAATGTGGCTAGACTGTTGAGCCCGCAGAGAGTGATGGCCGTCAGGGTGATAAGAGGATACCGCACGATCTCTGGTGAGGCGGCATGTCTCCTAGCCGGGACCCCTCCATGGGACCTGGAAGCGAGAGCCCTTGCGTCACTGTTCAGATGGCGCAAGGAGGCGCTGGAGCGGGGCCAAAGGCCTGCGGCTCGAGAAATCGAGGCCCAGCGGACCCTGCTCCACCAGGAAACCATGGAGACATGGAAGGTGCGACTTGAGCAACCAAAGGGGGGATTCGCCACAATCGCGGCCGTCAGACCAGTCATGGACGAGTGGCTGGAGAGAAGACGGTGCTCTCTCCTACCGGTTGACACAGATGCTTGCTGGGCACGGTAGCTTCGGTAGGTATCTGTGGCGAAAACACCGGGAAACCACGGCCGAGTGTCAGCACTGCGAGGACCGCAGCGATGACACGGCGCTCCACACGCTGGTGGAGTGCAAGGCGTGGGCACAACAGCGCCAGGTCCTCGTAGTGGGTCTGGGCGTGGACACTCTCTCGCTCGAGGCTATGGTGCGAGCGAGGAGTAAGTGGGACTGCGCCGCCACTTTTTGCGAGCAGGTCATGCTCGCGAAGGAGGCGGCGGGCCGGGTGCGGGAGAGAACTCTCCCACCCGAGTTCCGCAGTCGGCGCCCTGGGCGCCGCCGACGTGTCTTCGCCGAGGACTATCGGCCTCCATGACCGGGGGTCTGAGGACGGTGAGAGGGCCGCTCACCGTCCTTACAGAAGCAGGCCCATGACGGCAGCGTGACGTGAGCAACTCACGCACGCCCCCCCTTAGAAGCGGGGTCACACCCGAAACCCCCCATAGACGCGGGATTGCACCCGAACCACCCCCTGGGCGAGGCCGCATTGGCGGCCGTAGGTCTGTTGGGAGTCACGGGACATCCTTCTTGAGGGCTTACCCGGGGCTCTCAACCATAGGCTGTTAGGCGTGGCGTGAGGTTTTTTAGTCGGTAAGAGTCCGGCATAACATCCTATGAGGATTTTCACTCACGTTAAACAAAAAAAAAAAAAAAAAAAGCGTAGGTACATAACAAACATCTACACTTACAAGAATTTTCGTCTTTTTATTATTAACTAGCTGACCCTCGCAACTTCGTTTACGCCACATATGGTGTATAAAAGGACCGGTATTTTTTCAACAGACTCAGGAGAGCGTTTGAAACTGCCCTGTTTGCTTATCATAAAAGAGCTTAAAGATTAAGTCCATTCTAAAACAATTCAGACGCACGTCGCATTGAATCGCCACGCCTTCGCTTCGGCACGAACTAATTTTTTTTACAATAGCCTTAATCATTAAGCTCTTTTATGATAAAGCAAACACGCCAGTTTAGATTTACCATTAAATTCAAAGGAATCCTTGAATTCTAGGTTTTGCGAAAGTTGAGATGTCTCTAATTCCTGAACTACAAAACCCTCAACATTGAAACATGTGTGAAACAATCCTTAAAGTACTCCCTTTAGGGGTCGTCCATTAATCACGTGAGGCTCGAAAGGGGGGGGGAGGGGGTCTGCCAAAAATCACGAAACATCACCAGGGGGGGTGGGGGGTGTGGTGAGATATCACGTGTATTTATTTCGAACAGCAACTTTACAACCCTGAATTTGAGATCACTGGAATTTCTGAACAACAAAACCTACAATATTAAAACTTGTATGGAATCCTACTAATATTAAAAATGTGAAAGTTTGTGAAGATGTTTGGATGTTTGTTACTCAATCACGCTCTAACGGTTGAATGGATCTGGCTGAAATTTGGTACAGGGATAGAGTCTGTTAAGGAATAACACATAGGCTAATTTAGATTCCGGGAAAATGTTCCCACGAGAAGCGGGAACGGGAACCAAATTTCACGTGGGCGAAGTCGCGCGCGTCTGCTAGTAATTCATAAAGCACTTAATTCCTTTCTTACATCAGAAATTAATTGAAATCGGAATACCTATGCGTTGATCATACAACACAAAAATCATTTTGTTTTTCATCGTGTCTCTCTAAGGAACCGCGCAGAATATCGGCATCAATCCGATCAATAAAAATCTCAAATTATGTCAGTATTATTTAAAATGGTACTATCCATAGTTTTGTCGTCACACAGAAAGACATTAAAAAAAAAACTATTTTACCTTCAGTATCGTATGTAATGGAAGTTACATAGATAGAATGTCTAGTAAAAAATAATATCTTGGTAGATAATTACCAAATATATTTGACGTACAGATTTTAAACTCTGTAGCTTTATTATAAGTTATATATATTAGACTAGCCAATGCACGCAGCTATGACCCCGTCCACCGATGATCATTTGGAGGAGGGCCTCTCTCCTTGTTCCGGAGATACCTTCAGAGCCCACCTGCTCACCGCTCTCTACCCTCTCTGCTTCCAGAGAAGCGGTGCGATGCGGGCGAGAACCCCGCAGTGTTGGGGGCCCCCGGCCGGGCCGGGCCGACGTGAATAATCTTTGGATATCAATGCCGGCTGTAGGATGAGGAGGGACACCGCGGGGTTTAGTGGGTAGGTGCTGCCCCCGCAGCTAGGATGATGGTGCCAAACTGCGTTCCCCCGTAACAAAAAAAACGCAGCTCTGTCCACGTGGATATCGATAGTCGTGACCAAAAGCATAATGATCGTATGGAAATTCAACCTTGATTATTGTACTTTTGTTCATAACTTCGTTGCTATTTAGCCAACTGCGATCAAACCAACGTAAGATTTTAAGCTTGACAAACTGACACCTTCTTTATTAGCTCCAAAATAATGAATATTATACAAGCTGTTGATTTGGTCGTGCACAAGCCTCCTTCAGTGCGTAGTGTACTATAGGTATTATCGATTGCAAGCAACACAGCAACACAGTAGATAACAAAACCCCAAAAATCCTGTTTTTAGTGAAATATGATTTACGAAGAAAAAATCTTCACCCGTGTATTTAATGTTTACGTCGCCGAGCCAACGCTAAAGCGCAAGTCACACTGCCAGCGGGCGGGTGAGCGAGCTAGGCACACTGCGAGCTGCCGAATAACCTACGTGGCTGATGCCAGCGAAGCTACTCGTTTTCGTCGTTAGGCGCGCCCGCTTCGCTAGCTTAACTACCGTCCTCCCCGTTTCGGGTACTCAGACTAGTCGTCGCTTGTCATTCGAATAGCAGTGTCCACGTGTCTAGTCTCATCCGCACTACCCGGTTCGCCCTTCCGTATGTAGTTTTTGGTGTAAGCCCCATAGTTTAGCTCGGCAATGTCGCGTAGTTTGCATAACTTCAATATCTCACTTCACCCGCCCGCCTAGCTCGCTCGCCCGCCCGCTGACGGTGTGGCCTGGGCTTAAAGCTAGACAATAGTAGGTACCTAGATAATGCGGCTACGTATCGCATCTCATGGCTCCTCTACACTGCCCGCGAAGTTGAACGAAGTTAAATGAATACGATAGTGTAAAGAGGCACTTCGGCTTACCTCGTCAAAAACTATACCTCCCCTCAGGCGACTTTATTTGCTGTCGATTTTTGCGCCTCAGTCAATGGGCCCAAAGATGCGGGAAGTGCGTTCACGAAGTACCTCTCTACACTACTTGGCCGACATCGTGTGTGCCGGTGCTTTGCCGGCGCGTGATTTAAGCTATAATTAGTGCTTTGGTGTATGTGATCCAATTATCAGCGTCAAACAGTGGTCAGGAGCAAATTATGTTGTTCCTGGAAACTCTGCCACACAAATTTCTTTGTTCATTACAAACGGCGGCAATGTGCGTGCGCAGGCTACTGACACCACTGAGTGTGTAGTGACGCACTTTTTTCGAACTTAGACAAAGTTTCTAGAGTACTTCGCCTATGAACTTTGCGGGCAGTGTAGAGGAGCCATTAGTTATTAGGTTTCATGAGTTTTTAGTTCCAGCTGACAAGTTCGGTGACCTTTATGTACTTTTTTGATTTGATATTAATGATTTGATGATGAGTTTATGTTGATTTAAAAGATTCCTTCCTACTTCAAGGGCTTAGGACCGGCAGAAACACGCTATTTATCATGCAATTGCAAACAAAAACATTAAGTACTGTTAGTAAACATTAGGTATGAGAAAAGTATTCTGAAATGAAGCATTTCTGGCGTAGTTAAAAATTTTAAATCAACTTATTTACAGAATTAATTGAGAATCAAAGCTTAAATACTTATTTACAAAATCATGTAACACGCAATAATTGTTCAAAATGCTCACCCCCAGTGTCTATGCACAGATTGGCGCGGCGCACTAAGTTGCGTTTTAAGCTGCGAAGCACTAGCACATTTGTTTTTATTTGTTCAAATGCCAAAACAATTCTTTCACGTAATTGTGTAACACTCACAATGTCTTCATTGTAAACAAGTCTTTTAATATCTCCCCATGATAATAAAAGTCTAAGGGCGTTAGGTCGGGTGAACGCGGCGGCCAGGCTACCGGTCCACCACGGCCTATCCACTGCGTACCAAACACTTCACTTAAATATTCGCGCACTTGGCGTCCATAGTGAGGTGGCGCACCGTCCTGTTGGAAGTACAAGTCCCTATGAAATGCGAGTGGAATGTCATCGAGCATCTCATTAACCACATGTCGGAGTAGCACCAAGTATGTAGCACTGTTCAAACGACCGTCAATAAAATATGGGCCAAGTAGATGATCACCGATGATACCAGCCCGTACATTCAGACTAAACCGGACCTGGAACGAGTCCCGCGTAGTAACATGTGGGTTGTGTTGTCGGTGAGCCCACCAATGTTCATTGTGGACGTTATAAACGCCCACGCGCGTAAACAATGATTCGTCGGACCACAAAATATTCACGTCCTGATGTTCAAGGAGCCAGTGACAAAAAACTGTCCGAGCGTTATTGTCCTGCGGATGCAACTCTTGAACACGTCGGAAATGGAACGGATGCATTAGTTCGCGATTCAGCAGCTTCCACACTGTGGTATGATGAACACCGAAACGGCGACCGGCTTCACGCGTACTGGTTCGAGGTTCTTCCTCAAAATAATTGAGAATCTGCTCTTGCCGATCAGCTGATAGGCCTTGTGTACCACGACCTTGTGCATGTCGAGGAAGTACGTAGATATCGGCGCGTGCGGTTATACTCACGCTGAACGCGGGCGAGCGACTAATTAATTAAAATTTCAAATTCACCGATCAAAGGCGCCGCCTGAGCCGCTCGCTCCTGCGCGGGGGTTGGAGGGGTAACTTACACGCGCCGCGCCGCCACCGCCTCCTTTGCCTATGCCTACACATTTGTATGTGCCTACTAAACTGTAGGCAAAGAAGAAACGGTTTTGAATGAACGGTGAAAATGTACCTATGTAGGTAATAGTATTATTAGAATATTTAGAACCGATTCATACGAGTTGCTTTTTAAATTTATTTTATTTAATAATTATTAAGAATTTAATTTTACTGCCCCATTTTTTCACTTAATATTGGTTTAGTATAAGCAGTAGAGTTCCCATAGCAAATAGAAAAGAATTTAAGCAGAAAAAAAAAGTGTAAAAAAGGTGTCTCGTTTTATCCCGAAATATCAACGAGAGTAGGCAGTACAGTCATGTGTGCAAGTAATGCACAAATGCAGATCAACATCCTGTATAGAAGCACGACGGGAGTAAATGCAACGGGAAATATATTAATACTATATCTGTCTCTATTATGTGACGCAAACGAAGTGGCGCGGATTAGCTAGAAGTTTGGATAGATAATAACAATAGAGACTTCTATGTATGAAATTTAAAAAAATACTTTGTAGTTACTAAAAATACACGTGATTCGGCCCAGGGGGGTAGGGGTAATCTGAAACCTCACCAAATATCACCAAGGGGGAGGGGGGGTCCAAAAAATTCCCAAAAATACCTCACGCGATTAATGGACGGCCCCTTATAACACTGAACAAATTTTTTGAATCGGATCACGCGTTTATAAGTTTTTTTTTTATTTTTTTTTTCATACCACTAAGGTGGCAGACAAGCATACGGCCCACCAGAAGGACCGGTGGTCACCGCAGCCTATGAACGTTTGCAACACCAGAGGTGCCACACTCGCGCTGCTGACCCTGTAAAAACCTTCTAAGACCCCTTTTGAAGAACCCCATACTGTAGGCGTTTGGGAAAACCGAGGCAGGGAGGTCATTCCACAACCTAAGCGTGCGCGGAAGAAAACACCTATCGGATCTGACCGTGCTGGAACGCACCGGACGCAGAGTGTGAGGATGAACTCCCTGTCTGTGGCGAGCGGTGCGATGATAGAACGTAGCCGTGGGCATCATATCAATCAATTCCTCAGAGCACATACCATTGTACAGGCGGTAGAACACGCATAAGGAGGCAAAGTCTCTCCTGTCGCGAAGAGGTTCCACACCAGCTGTAAGTACAGGATCGTTGACAATTCTTACAGCTCGTCTTTGCACCGAGCCAAATGGACGAAGCTGATATTCAGGTGCTCCCGCCCAGAGGTGACAGCAGTACTCCATATGCGGCCGCACTTGCGACTTATAGAGAAGCAGTGTTTGCGCCGCAGTGAAGTACCGCCGCGCCCTGTTGAGCACACCTAGCTTCTTGGACGCCAGCTTAGCCTTGTCCTCCAAATGACTACGGAACTGAACGGCACTGGAGATGTCAACGCCAAGGATCCCTATACTTTTGGAGATGGAAAGAGATGTGCCCTGAAATTGCGGCGCTACAGTAATTGGGGTTTGCTTAGCGGTGAAAAAAAAAAAAGTTACAACAAAAAACTATTTTGTCTTTCATTTTCCGCGGTTCCTTCAAAATTTCGGGATCAAAAGTGTCCTAGAACCTCCCTCGGATCATAAGCCCAGATTGTACCAAGTTTCATTCAAATCGATTTAGTAGTTTCGGCATGATACTTACTCGGGATGACAGACAGGCAGACAGACATGAAAATTTTAAATCACATTTTCGGCTTCAGTACATATCGATTAGAGAACGCCCTACAATTAAATTTTTCAAAATATCATCCATGTACAGATTTTCGACCCTCAACAGTTTTATTATATGTATAGATTATAGGACGTCACGCGGTTTCACCCGCGTAGCTCCCGTTCCCGTGGGAATACGGCAATCAAATATAGCCTATGTTCACCGCAAAGAGCGTAGCTTCCCAACAGTGAAGGAAGTTTCCAAATCGGTTCAGTAGTTTCGGAGCGTATTCAATGCAAACAAACAAACAAACCATCAAATCTTTCCTCTTTATAATATTAGTAGGTATAGAAGTATATGTAGATAAGAACATAGGAAGGCAAGCTGTCTATGAAGCAGTTAACGAGGATCGAAGTTTATTTAGGTACTAAGAAAATCTATACATATACTAACATCTTTATCTACTTATTATAATAAAATGATAGAAAAGTGAAAACTGTACATAACGGAGCGATCTAGCTATCCGCAGCGATGACACGGCGCTCCACACGCTGGTGGAGTGCACGGCGTGGGCACAACAGCGACAGGTCCTCGTAGTGGGTCTGGGCGTGGACACTCTCTCGCTTGAGGCCATGGTGCGAGCCATGCTCTCCAGCGGGAGTAAGTGGGACTGCGCCGCCTCTTTCTGCGAGCAGGTCATGCTCGCGAAGGAGGCGGCGGGCCGGGTGCGGGAGAGAACTCTCCCACCCGAGTTCCGCAGTCGGCGCCCTGGGCGCCGCCGACGTGTCTTCATCGAGGACTATCGGCCTCCATGACCGGGGGTCTGAGGACGGTGAGAGGGCCGCTCACCGTCCTTACAGAAGCAGGCCCATGACGGCAGCGTGACGTGAGCACTCACGCACGCCCCCCCTTAGAAGCGGGGTCACACCCGAAATCCCCCATAGACGCGGGATTGCACCCGAACCACCCCCTGGGCGAGGCCGCATTAGCGGCCGTAGGTCTGTTGGGAGTCACGGGACATCCTTCCTGAGGGCTTACCCGGGGCTCTCAACCATAGGCTGTTAGGCGTGGCGTGAGGTTTTTTAGTCGGTAAGAGTCCGGCATAACATCCTATGAGGATTTTCCCTCACGCTAAAAAAAAAAAAAAAAAAAAAAAAAAGGGGAGACCTAGGAGATTTGTGACAGAGGTGAGTTGTGACAGACGCGATTTCTCCCTACCTATGAAGGTGAGCGAGCTGGCTACAACGCTCAATTGACGCTTTAGAGACGCACTAGTTGACTTAGTACCCACCACAGAGTACATTTAATATAGTACCCACCGGCGGCGCACGCGAAGAGGTTCCGTAGTTATAACATCGGCGTGCAAAAAAAATCGAAAACTAAGTTTTTCATCAAAATTTTGATTGAATTTATTCCATATCTTATTACATGTGCATTGTTGTGTTCTTTTTTCTTAAATAGTGTAGTTATCTAAGTCTCAAAAGGTTTCATTTTTTTTTTGTTTGCATCTTGTTTTTTTCAATTTAAATTATTATTCGGTGCAAGTCGTAATTTTGAGCACCTAGGAGAGTTGTGACAGCCTGTCACAACTCTCCTATTTGACTTCATTCTTCTTAATTTTGGGTTATTACGACACTTTTTTCTCTGTCTGCATGTGTGTATGTGTGTTTGTACATTAGTATACTAAGGCAGGCCAAATATTGCAAGTACAGTACGCAATAAAAGCTTGTGTCAGAAAAGTAATTTCCGATAAGGCATTGTATTAACAGCGAAACAGATTTGAAAAACTTGAGGACTGATGATTGACTGGATCTGGCTGAAAATGCGCTTATTTTATTTAAAGTAATATTGAATATTATATTTTATTATGTACTTGTAACACATACTTCAACATTCGCACGATACCCACACATGTTGTTCTTTGTAATCATTACACATATCTCACAAACACACACCCTAATAAATGGTAGTAATATATGGAACAACCAGGAATTGCTAGTCGCTTTCGGAGGGAGTATTCAGTGGAATAGCACACCTACATCCAACAAGCATTGTATATATTTTAACTATATTATCATAATAATGATAATCATAGCACCGAATGATTTGGAATTAGTACCATAAAACCTGAACAGACTGATTTGTTGGGCCTACACTTTCTTGATTCGAGACCGTCATTTGTACCATTTTAATATTTTTTTTTTTAACAGTGGACTGTTTTAAAACTTATATGGATTCTGTTGATTCGTTCAACAAATCTAGGTCATTAGTCTGCTCACCGGGTTTTTGCTCACAGCATATGCATGAGAGCAAACATACGTTTAATATATTGCATGTCAACGTTAGAAGTTTGAACCATAACTTTAATGGGCTTTATGTATTTCTGAGCACAATAGACATATCATGTGACGTGATTATACTCTCGGAGTGTTGGTTAAGTAAGGTGACAGATCTGCCCATAATTAACAACTATACCCCAACAAAGTCAACGTTTTCCAATCAAAACGATGGTATTGTGATATACGTACGCTCTGAGTTAATGTATACAATAATCAATCCCTTATTACTTGACTCCACTTGCTTGATTCTAAAGGTAGGCCCAGATATTGCCGTAGTAGCAGTCTATCGATCACCATCGTTTAAGGATGCTAATCGATTTATAAGCTCTCTGAACGGTGCTCTGTCTACTCTCTCTTCCCAGAGCACTGTGGCGATAATGGGTGACATTAACATTAATATTTTACCTAATAGCAAGGATAGTAACTACGAGGACTACCTTAACCTTACGGCTTTTCATGGCTTTCTTCCCACCCATCACTTTCCTACGCGTGATGACCGCTGCCTGGATCACGTACTTCTTAGAACTAATAAATTTTCCACCACTCTTGTCTTTGACTCTTACTTTACTGATCATGCGCCAACAATGCTCTGCGTTGACTCGGAATTACTGGTTGAAAAACCGAGAAGTATTATGCGGAAAATTGATTTACCATCTGTAATCATTGTATAATAGGGGAAACGGACTTAACACCAATAGTCAGTTGTGCTGATCCTAACCAATGCGCTGATCTTCTAATGTGCACTCTCTCGAATATCGTTGCCGAACACTCTTCCATTAGAAAAATTCCAAATAGAAAGAAAATAATTAAACCTTGGATTACTTCCGGCCTCCTAAGATGTATCAGAAATCGTGATATACTTAACAGAAGATCAAATCAAAATCGCGATAACATGATCGCTAAAATTACATACACTAGATACCGCAACTATTGTAACAACCTTCTAAAGAAGCTTAAGCGTGAGTACGAGCAGAACGAACTTCAAAAGGCTAGAGGTAACCCAAAGGCTACATGGGAAGTAATCAAAACATTGACCTATAAGAATAATCCAGTGAAAACAAAAGCAGCGTCTCTTCTTACTTTGACTGATGACCCAACTTCTTCAGTTAACACTGTCAATGGTTATTTCGCGAGTGTGGGCAAAAGCCTTGCTGCTAAGCTGCGGGCCACTGGGTGCTCTAGCGTGTTCAAGAATTTTGAATCAGATAATTCTGTGAACCCGGGTGGTAATTCTTTGGGCCTGCTGCCCACGGATTGTGATGAAATCAATACAATAATAAGCGGACTTAAAACGAACTGTGCTACAGGATATGATGGGATACCGGTATCAGTTATTAAATCGGCTCGGCATGCTCTTATTCCGCCTATAGTTTATCTTTGTAACCTTTGCTTGTCAAAGGGTATCTTTCCGGACTCATTTAAGAAAGCCCTAATTTCTCCAATCTACAAGGCTGGGGATGAGGGCCGTGTCGAGAACTACAGGCCAATTTCGGTTTTGACTGTATTATCTAAGATTTTGGTAAAGGTTTTAAACAGACGGCTGGTGAGTTTTCTGGAACATAATAAAGTTCTAGCCCAAAATCAGTTTGGCTTTACAAAAGGAAAGTCAACAGAAGAGCTAATCTAGAGTTAACTAACCATGTCGTTCACAATCTGGATAATAGAGTCAAAACAATAGGTATCTTTCTAGATCTTGCCAAGGCTTTCGACACGGTCTCAATTCCACTCCTGTTAAATGAGATGGAGAACATAGGTGTTAGAGGTATAGCACTGGACATTTTTCGAGACTATCTAACAAATCGCACCCAAAGTGTAAAGATAGACTCATATATTAGCGGTGAAGAAAGCATTACTTTCGGTGTGCCCCAGGGCAGTGTGTTGGGCCCCACACTGTTTCTTATTTATATTAACAAACTTTGTCAACTCTCTTAGGGGTCGTCCATTAATCACGTGAGGCTCGAAAGGGGGGGGAGGGGGTCTGACGAAAATCATGAAACATCACCAGGGGGGGTGGGGGGTTTAGTGAGATATCACGTGTATTTATTTTGAACAGCAACTTTACGCCCTGAATTTGAGATCACTGTAATTTCTGAACAACAAAACCTACAATATATTAAAACTTGTATGGAATAATTCATAAAGCACTTAATTCCTTTCTTACATCAGAAATTAATTGAAATCGGAATACCTATGCGTTGATCATACAACATAAAATCATTTTGTTTTTCGTGTCTCCCAAAGGAACCGCGTAGAATATCGGCTTGAATCCGATCAATAATAATCTCAAATTATGTCAGTATTGTTTCAAATGGTACTATCTATAGTTTTGGCATGATACAGAAAGACATACAAAAAAAAACTATTTTAGCTTCAGTATCGGATGTAATGGACGTTATCACATAGATAGAATGTCCAGTAAAAAAAAATCTTGGAAAATAATTACCAAATATATTGGACGTACAGATGTTCGATTCTCTATAGCTTTATTATAAGTTAAATATATTAGACTAGCCGATTCACGCAGCTATGACCCCGTCAACCGGTGATCATTTGGGGGAAGGCCCCTCTCCTGGTTCCGAAGATGCCTTCAGAGCCCACCCGCTCACCGCTTACTACCCTCTCTGCTTCCAGAGAAGCGCTCGAGAGCGGTGCGATGCGGGCGAGAACCCCGAAAGTGTTGGGAGCCCCCGGCCGGGCCGGGCCGACGCACGTGAACAATCTTTTGGTGGATCCACACAGGCCGGCGGCACGCGTCGGCGGTCGTGCCACCGGCCTGTGTGGATGGCCGGCGGCACGGCCGCCGGCTCATGCCGCAGGCCAGTGTGGATCCACCATTTGGATATCCATGCCGGCTGTAGGATTAGGAGGGACACCGCGGCGTTTAGTGGGTAGGACGGTCCCTTTTCGGGACTGGGAGGTCCTCCAGACACCATCCCGGCTGCCCCCGCAGCAAGGATAATGGTGCCAAACCGCATTCCCCCGTAACAAAAAAAAAAAACGCAGCTCAGTCCACGTGGATATCGATAGTCGTGACCAAAAGCATAATGATCGCATGGAAATTCAGCCTTTATTATTGTACTTTTGTTCATAACTTCGCTTCTATTTAGCCAACTGCGATCAAACCAATATAAGATTTTAAGCTTGACAAACTATCACCTTCATTAGCTCCAAAATAATGAATATACATGTAAAAAAAATATTACGGCAGTCGTTCGGCAGATGTTTTTTAAAATATCTACATTTCATCAGCTATCTAACGACGTATAGCAATGTAGGGTTGTATTTAAATTCATTGAAAAAAACTTAGTTTCAAAAGCGATAGTGGAGAAGAAAATTAATACTTAGCCCTAAAAAGTAAAATAAAACAATAGGAAAAGATGAAATGTCATTTATTAAACAAGGTTTTTACACAACTTTTTCATACTCTACAGTTCATGTTCAACATGGCCGCCTCGGTTATGAATACATTTTCGCATCCTTCTACCTACGGAGACCAGTCTTTACTACTCCAGTGGTCAATGTTGTCTTCATTTGACTGGCTGCGTCCACAATCCTTACTCTTAATTCTTCCACAGACGAAACTGGATTTGGCTCGCTGTACACAAGACTTTTCATAACCCCCCACACATGAAAATCCATGGGGGTTAAGTCCGGACTTCTTGCTGGCCATGGCAACGGCCCACCTCGTCCTATCCATTTATTTGGGTAAGTTGTGTCCAGCCAGTCTCGGACACTTCTTCTGAAATAGGCAGGGCAGCCATCATGCTGGAACCACATGTCCCTGATTAAGTTTAGTGGCAGATCATCCAGCAGATCATTTAAGTCTCCTCTTAAAAAGTTTTCGTATGTTTCCCCATTTAAAGTGTCCAGGAGAAAGTAAGGTCCAATTAAATAATTGGAGATAATGCCCATCCACACATTCACGCTGAATCGACGCTGGGACCCCGTCATTCTTTTCTTATTGGGATTCTTCAGTGCTTTTGGGGCCCAGTAATGTGCGTTGTGATAATTTGTTATTCCATCTTTATCAAATTTGGATTCATCTGTCCACAAGATGTTTTTTAAAAAATTTGGGTCCTCTATGTCAGCATTCAGCATAAATCTGCAGAAATCTATCTTCCTGGCCGGGTCTCCCTCTTCAACAACGTGTACCGGAGTGTAATGGTACGGGTATAGGCCAGCAGTATGCACTGTAAACCACACTCTCCATTGCGAAAGTCCCAGATCACGGGCAACAATATTAGTGGAAGTAGTTGGATCCGCTCGAAAGCGTTGCACTATCTCATTGTTCTGTTCTTCGTCGCTATTAATTCGTGGTCTTCCCAAATCCGTACTTCGTCTCGAAATAGAGCCAGTTTCTCGAAGTCTTCGATAAACTCTGTCAAAATCGGCCACATCTGGCACTCGACGACCGGGGTAGCGAATTATGTATTCGTTGCGAGCTTGCGCAGACACACAATCACAGTATCCGTAACAAATAAGCATATCCGCATTTTCCTCAGGTGTATAGGACGTCATCTTCAACACTTCCGTATCACAAGTACAAATCGGAGTCCGGTTAACAAGCGCAGTAGTCACAAATAAGAAGAAATGGTCCAGAATCACAGCCAAGTCGAGAAAAAGAGCAAAACGATATCACATCTACTATGTACTAAGCACAAAAGCAGACTAACAACCAAAACAATATCACGTGTTGTATTCCCAACCCCAACCGGTCACTATGTTCTTTCATTCACACTTGCATAAATTGTCACTTGTCTCGCTCGCACGGTGCGTCTTAACTTGAAGGACAATAGGCGCGGGACCATTAGAACTGCTAACTGAAGCGTCCCAACTACTTTTTTTTCTACGAATTGTAATACAAACCCTTTTTTTTTTTCTAAGCGTGTGAAAAATCCTACATGGATGCTATGTCGGACTCCTACCGACTAAAAAACATACGCGTGACACTAAAACCGCCAAATCCAGTTTCGTCTGTGGAAGAATTAAGAGAAAGGATTGTGGACGCAGCCAATCAAATGAGGACAACATTGACCACTGGAGTAGTAAAGACTGGTCTCCGTAGAAGGATGCGAAAATGTATTCATAACCGAGGCGGCGATGTTGAACATGAACTGTAGAGTATGAAAAAGTTGTGTAAAATCCTTGTTTAATAAATGAAATTTCATCTTTTCCTATTGTTTTATTTTACTTTTTAGGGCTAAATATTAATTTTCTTCTCCACTGTCGCTTTTGAAACTAAGTTTTTTTCAATGAATTTAAATACAACCCTACATTGCTATACGTCGTTAGATAGCTGATGAAATGTAGATATTTTAAAAAACATCTGCCGAACGAGTGCCGTAATTTTTTTTTTACGTATCCCTTAGAGAAAAATAAACTTGTTACAATTTTTTTTATTTTCTTAACTTTCACTTGTCTTCTACGACATGTTCAATTAATTTATGCACTATTTCAATGATTGACGTTTTGGAGCATCTTATTACACATGTCAAAATGCAACAAAAATAATAAATAAGGCGCCCAAAATAAAAATAAAAAAAATTGTAACCTAAAAATCGGCAATTTTCAATAAAAATATTAAAAGTCGAATTTCTCGAACAGGGTTAAGTTTAGGGTAGGGGGTTTCATAGTGAAATTAGTATTACAAACGTGTAGTGGTCCAATATCTCCGGTGCATATCCTACGAAGAACGCCCGCACGCACGCACGCACGCACGCACGCACGCACGCACGCGCGCACGCGCACACGCGCACACGCGCACACGCGCACACGCGCGCACACGCGCGCACGCGCACACACGCGCACCACACACACACACACACACACACACACACACACACACACACACACACACACACCCACACACACACCCACACACACACACACACACACACACACACACACACACACACACACACACACACAAACACACACACACACAAATATGTTAATATAATATATTTTCATTGCATGCTTTTTAAATTCACAATTCATTTTATTGATATTATTTTAATGCCAATAATGTAACCAATTTAGTACATTTATATAATATTTGTAGGTAATTTTGATAATGATTGATTTTAATTTATCATTCTTAATTTAGCCAAGAAAACTAATAAGAAGAAGAGAACAGGTGATGACGAAGAAGAGGCAGAAAATAATGGTTTTTGCATGGTTTGCCTGAAGCCTATTCAAACAGCAGATCAAATGAGGAGTGGGCTCTATGCCTAGAATGTAAAGGTTGATATGATTATGATTGAATAATTGCCTATCAGAATAGATTAAAATTTTTGAATGATTATAATATAGGTAATTGATCTCAAAGCGATGCCATAATTAGGTACTTATAAAATATAATTACTTGTTATGGAAAGACTATACGTTGTGTTTGTTAGTAGGTACTTGATGTGCTAAAAGATGATAATAGTACTTTTTGCAAAAAAAAAACATGTTTCATTTATTTATATATGTGTAATGGTATTTTTTAGACATAAACAGTCTAAATAAATAGCTGTCACAACTTTCCTCGGTACCTGTCACATCTTACCTCGGTGATAGGGGAGTTGTGACGAAGGGAGTAATCTTTCTTTTAGTTGATTTTCTCGGAAACTGTAATACTTTACCTAATTTTGATGATTGTTTTGGAAAGGGAAGGAATGGTGCTACATTTATTCACATAGGTCGTAACTGTGGAATATTTCTGGAGCGAGATATTCCCCTAAAATTAAAAATTGTCACAACTCTCCTAGGTCTCCCCTACATAAGACATATTAAAAAAATAATACTCGCTGGGTGTATCGCTATATAAGATACCGAAGCCGAAAATGTAGTTAGAATTTTTTTTGTCTGTTTGTCGGTTTGTCTGTTTGCTTTGCTTTGTCCGGAAGGATCTCGAAAAGTACTCAATAGATTTGATTCAAATTTTGCACAAATATTAACTAGGGGTAGGGTCTTCAAATAGGCAACATATTATCACGCTACATATCCTAGGGGCTAAGCAGAGAGCAATCAAATGACCATTATAACAATTTTCACGCGTACGAAGTCACGGGCAACAGCTAGTTAAAAATATATTGAAATAAAAACGTTCTCAATTCATTTATGGGTTGTATTTGTCATATCAGAAGTAGCTGGTATCTGCATAGTACTTGGGTTCAAAAGCTTATCATACATTCTGTGGCTTTCTGTGTCATTAGGTTCATCGATATTCACTTTTAGGTACGTGTACATACGCTTAGCTTCTGTGGACTCCACTTTGTAGACTAGAGACGTCAATCCATCAAGCAAGTACAAAGGAGACGGAGTAGGTATATAAGCTGATCTGAAACATAAAAAACATACCATTTTGCTTTCATGCCGTTCTGCTCTGGAGGGTATTTTTCTAGACCTGTTCAAGCACAACAGACTGACCAAGAGACCAAACTGTCAATCGTCACTCGTCATTTCATAGTAAAATTTTATGTGCCTTTGGGATTGGCACAGGTACGCATTTGGAGCACATAAAACATAAAAAAGGTACAATCTGCTTATTGTGACAGCAGTCATTACAGGAAGAGACCACGTGAAAAATTCCATATCCGAGATTCATGTCAGCCTTCATACACATGAAGCTAAGGGTAACCAGTGTGTCCACAAGTGGATCTCTAAGACGTCAAGATTTAGGGACACCCTCGCCTATATTATTTTATGTGGCCTTGCTGGTTAATAGAAGAGGTTCTATCCCAGGAGACCCGTATACTATAAAGGTTGTAAGGTCAGACAATACCTACAGCGGTCAGTAAAAAAAGTCAAAAATCAGTTGCACCCACCAGATGGCTTATTTCCATCAATCTTTAAATTAGACGTTTAGGAAGTTGTGTGTTATAAAGTTATAAACTTACCTGAGGCCCATAGAACCGCTATATTGGTCCAACGTTTTATATCTACCGAGGTGGCTATTTTCAACAAAATAATTGGCATGAAACAATCTGTAGAAACGGAAAATAAAAGTGAAAACAATCTGCTTAATGTAGATGTTAATAGAGGTAATTCATATGTAATAAAAGTATGATCAAAAACATAACCCGACTCAAAAGGACCATGTTTTTAATCGTACTTTGTAGCATCGTGCTTTATTGAAAATAATGAAAACACCGGTGGGTGTTTTCATTATTTTCATGTGGGGTTTATACTGTTTACACACAGTTAGAACTGTATTCTTTCGGATTATTAAATTCACGTGAGCTTGGTGAATGCTCTTGCCTATTATGATACCTATTGTCTTTGACAGTGACCCAAATTTACTTATATCTACTTAATACTTATGATCTCGCTAGACAAAGTGATGTTAGACTGTGGGTCCCTAACGTAGACTATTTAGTAGAATTTTGATCCTCCTCTCCCCGGTTGCGAGAAAGTTGATCTGCGGTAAGACACCGATCGATACTCTAACATTTCTTTAAAAGACTTTAATTTGATGGACTAAATCTATAGAGTACGCAGTGTAGTTTACTTGTACATAACTTGCCTATTATATAAATCTTCAATATCCGCGTCATTACCCCAGTATTTATTAGAAAATCCGTTAACCTGTAAATACTGTTCTGGTGTCATGGCAACTGCTCCTCCAAATTTAAGAACATAGGCAACCCTGGAGGAATACACAAAGGAAACCATATAATTTCACTAATGCAATATCAGTTTTTTATTCTAGTTGAAAAGTATCAAGCGAGATGAAAAATAATTATGAAATTAGGTAGTATGATAACAAAGTTATAAATTTTAAATATGAAAATGTCGCGTCGCCGTCGCCCCAAACCGTATAGTTATAACAGGGGTGGAAACCGACTGGACATTCAGTAACATGATCTAAACTGCCGAAGTGGTGGAAGAATTGGTCGGCTCCGAGTAGATTTCGGTGGTCGAGTAGTTCAAGGCGTCTTGCACGTCATGCGAGAAGACGCAGGTTCGAATCCTGCTCGAAACCGATTCTTTTTTAATTTATAATTCTTGAGATGAAAATAGTCGAGTTACGCACCTACTAGGTCTCTCAACATGAACAGCCAGTTGTCTAGGATACCAAGTGCATCTGTATAAATTGCGGGAGTTGGTAGGAACAATATGAGGCTCATGAAATATGATACAGCCCCATCCGTCCTTCCGGAGCTTCTGAGCCTCAACAAATCCGACGTTCAGAAGCATTCCATGGTTAAAATGCTGGCTGTTATTACCTTTGAAGCAAATTAAAATACTATGACTAACTAAACCCTCCCAAAAAGACGAAATTTGAAATAGATGCCTATTTCAAATTTCGTCTTTATCACAATTTTCATATTATCGGGGGGGTTGGGTTTGGCTGTATCATCTTTTTCGTTTCGAGTGGCGTGTTTGTTATTATTTTTTCTGGGCTACCCGCTAACCTACTCTATCTACCTCATATAGAATCTGTCTTTGCTTAATGTTTCGCTTAAAAACTAGACAAAAAATACCTGCTAAATTATCTTCTAACATTTCGATATAGAAGATAATATTTAAACTGTAAAATTCAAAATATCTAAGTGTTGGAACTTAACAGGCGTAGTATTAAGACCAAACGGCAGTATGGAATAGTTTTAGATACCAGTTAGGTATTCTTTACGTAACCAGCTTAATTTAAGGATTTTATTACCAAATACTAACGTCAAAAAATAAATACACTTACTTTGTTCTACAACGAAGATTTGATATTCCGCTTGTTGTTTGATTAGAAATGGATGTAATAAGGTTAAAAATGTCGTAAGTGATTTTTTGCAGCCTCTGTTTTCAAAAGAAATAAACCATTTTAATATATTTAAATCTCTAAATCATTAATACGCATAATAATGCCGTTATTTTTTTTCGAATTAATATGCGGCGACATTATACAGCCACACTTCGCCAGATGTACTTGTTCGATACAAAAGAGGTGTTACCACTACCATGATGGTGGTTTAGTAGTTTTTTAATACCACTAAGGTCGCAGACAAGCATCTGGCCCACCAGATGTACCGGTGGTCACCGTAGCCTATGGACGTTTGAAACATCAGAGGCAGTGCAGAGGCTCTACACTCGCGCTGCCGACCCTGTAAAAACCTTCTAAGACTCCTTTTGAATAGCCCCATACTGTAGGCGTTTGGGAAAACCGAGGCCGATCATTTGACAATCTAAGCGTGCGCGGTAGAAAGCCCTTATCCGATCTACCCGTGCTCGAGCGCTCCGGATGCAACGTGTGAGGATGAACACCCTGTTTGTGGCGAGCACTGCAATGATAGAATGTAGCCGTAGGTATAATATCAAACAATCCCTGAGAGCACAAATCGACAACGATTTGTGCTCTCAGGAGAGGTCAAGAGGTCAATCTATTTACAGCCTGTACAAACAGACTGTAAATAGATTGACCTCTTTCTTTCCAAATACAATGGTCACACCCACAAAAAAGCTGGCTGTGAATTTATTGTCGTTTTGAATTGGACAGAGTATATGACAACATTCTATAATATTGTTAGTTTTTAATTAATTTTACTCTGTCCAAACCGAGTATTACAAGCCCAGATTATAGGTACTTATTAATGATTTAATCATACAAGGACATGGGTACATTCAATAAATATATTATGATATCTTTCTAAGCTATAATAATTAAGCTAAGTTACTTGCCTAAACGGCACAATAACAGCAACAGTCTGCAGAGCCTGGCAATTTGATGGTTTATATATGCCGCCAACTTTAACCTCGCCATAATTCTCTTCAAATTGTCTCAGGTCCATTAGTTTGGAAGGCATATAAATTTCACCTGCACACGATAAAATTAAAGTGAGCCTCTTCGAGGATAATGGCGTGACTATTATGTAGTGTGGCGACGGGGCCCCATGTGGCAACGGGAAAGATTTCAAAATGTCACCACCCCAATCCATTCCGAGGGTGTCGTAAGAGGCGCCTAAGGGATCACTTTCGCAAAACAATCCATTGCGTAGAGAAGGAAAACCCAAAATTAAACCCTGTTGTCAGTAATATGACAATCGTTAAGCCAAGTTGAGTGCCACTTTATGAAAGATTTCAACTGCGGGTCGTCACGACCTGCGCCTGTCCGTTTCAGCGCGGCAATAGGCTCACCACCTATTACGTGGGACAAACTATAAGGTGAAATGTGGGCGTATACTGTGCCTCTGCCTACACCTTCGGGGATGAAGGCATGACTTTGTACGTATTATGTAGTACTAGGTATCTATCAAAATTGTAAGTAGGCATTGGATGATCTAGATAGTTCCGTTATACCAAAGACATACAGATCGTCAACTCCCTGTCGCGCCACAGCTGTCAGTAGAGTTGACGTGCGCGTTGACCGACAATTTCCTTACATTTTATTGATGACACGCACACATTCAAGCTGGAGTTTCCGTCCTGAGGTTATACCTACAAATTGAACATACAAGTACCTACCTAATCCTGGTGGTAATTCTGGACAGTCTGCCAATACGGCAAGTGCATTGTAATCCGTAACATTGATATTAGTTGTGTTGCGGTAAATAATTTCCTGAGGATTGATACTAAACTTCACGTCATTTTTACAATCAGAACTGAAGGTTTTAGTAGTTTCTTCTGAATATACCAGAGATCTTGGGCTTTCCATGTCACTGTAAAAGAAGTAGTTCCGAACTGAGATAATATTAAAAACGAGTTAATGGACGCTGAATTATTTCTTAAAAGGTCAGATCGGTGTAGGCAGTTAATGTTGTAAGGAGTTACTTAGTACCAACACTTATGTAAAAAATGTAAAGGAGCAAATACGAGGACGGAATCTGAGATGAGACTCTACCTTATCAATGCGCTTTTGAGGCATCATCATTCACGTATTTTATGAGACTCCCAAATTCTGCCCTGATCAAAACACAAGCGGCTATAATACAAAACATGGTTCATTCATCATCAAAGAGTAGATCAAATAAAGTCATCACATTTTATACATACATACAAGTTTTTGTTAAATGAATGTTTCGCTAACTGAATATTGTATTAGGTATTTGAGGTGAGGAAATGACTCTTCTAGCAACATAAGCACGTCCACTGTGAATGGGTGCTACACGCCGAAACACAGGCTTTCGCATAGTTCGGCTGGCAGGGAATTTAAAAAACATTTTCTGTAGATATTAATAAACCTCACAATTATTTTGGAATGCTACTGTATTACTGTGTTTATTTATACATAATCTTAGAACATGGATTTAATAGTAAATAAATAAATAAATAAATAAATATTCTCGGACACTTCACACAACGCTATCTGATCCCAAATTAAGCTAGGAATAACCAAAGACTTCTATATAAACTGAGGTAGACATGCCCTACGCACCGATTTTTGAAACCTATAAACTGCGCCAATTAGCAGCGTTGCTCGCACTGTTGTGAGTCAAAACTTCGAGAATAGGTACTCGGCTTGCAATCGGAGTCCATACGCCCTCCCTTTTACTCTTGTTCTACTCGTATATTGCTATTGTGTGTGGTGACAATCACGTAAATATTATTTATAAGTGAGTGTAGTCTTAGCAATGTGTATGTTTGAGGATTGCTTTTGAAATCTCGTTTGTTAGAGTACGGCGCGTCTACCTCAGTTTATATAGAAGTCTTTGGGAATAACCTGCTTGTGTTATGGGTATCAAACCACGGATATTAATACTTATATACTTTTTAAATACATACATAATATACATAGAAACACCCAGACTCTTGAGACAAATATTTATGGGTCACACAAATATTTGTCTCCGGTGGGAATCGAACCCACAACCTCCAGCGCCGCAGGCGGTATCACTACCGACTGCGCCACAGAGGCAGTCAAATAGTGAATGTTAAATGTGCCAACTATGTAATTCTGTACGAAATAACAAAAAAAAATAGAATATGGTCACGCCTTTATCCCCGAAGGGGTAGGCAGAAGCATGCTATATGCCCACATTTCAACTTTTTAGAATTTGTTCCACCTATTAGGTGGTGAGCCGTATTGCCGTGTATTAAGAAATCAAATGTTTCAAACTATAGTAGTGTGTCTTATCTGGTAAACCATGTTTTGTAATAATGCCATTTGACTCCAATTTTTATGCTAAGTATTCTAAGCTTGTACTGTTGTGTAATGTAAATCAAGTAGGTACATAAGCAAGGCATATCGAGGTGTATATCAAGTAACCAGCTAAAGCCCGCAGCTTCGCCCGCGTCAAAGTTTCGTTCCCGTTCCCGCTTCCTCTGGGAAGTTATTACCGAGATAAAAAGTAGCATGTTATTCCAGACCTATATCAACCTCTGTACCCAATTTCAGAGAGACCGTTCTGTCTGAACGGATCTGTCTGAAATTTGGTACGGAAGTTTGGTCAAAGCGTGAAAGAGTAACAAATATCCACACATCCACACTCACAAACTTTCGCATTTATAATATTAGTAAGAAGTAAGATTAATACTCGTAGTTTACACACCTTTCTGTTTTCGGATAGTAATATCTCGAGACTCGTCTCCCATCCGTATTGTAGAACTTACTATACGTATAACTTGAAAAATTCAGAATTGCTGCTGTAAATACACAGAACCATAACATTCGAAGCGATACGTAAGCCATAATTATGAAAGCATTACTCTCCTTTGTTTATGAACCAAGATTTTTCTACCTGCACGTATAAAATAAAAAGAAATAAGAAAATAAATACAATGTTTTCAAAAAATAGATCGGCAAGAAAAGCATCATTTGACAGAAATAGATCTGTCTAAACTACCACAACTAGAATCTAGACTATAAAAGAGAATGCTTATGGTTTAATAGGGTATTTGTATTTCTATTGCCCTTTCTTACTCGTGGTACTACAAGTAGTACCACTGGTAGTAGGTACCACGCGCAAGAAAGGGATCTCGAGACCACGAGATCTGCGTCCCGAATCCAGCAGTGGTAAACCGTAAGCTGATTTGATTTGATATTGTTTAGGTGTTAACAGCTCAATCTGCAAGCGCGTCTGGGAGAGTGGCCTCGAGACTGATTCCTCTCTGTATTCATACCACTCCACAAGAAAGGATCAACCAAGAAACGTAGCAACTACAGGCTTAGGTATAGCCTTAATTAGGTACATACGCCAGCAAAATAGGCTCCTTCACATCATTAATACCAGACAGCAAGAGTCGAGGAACAAGAGAGCTGATTTTAATTCTTCGACAAATAATCGAACAGTCTAGAGAGCTTAACATCCCACTCTAATCTGCTTTATCGACTTTTGGAAAGTCTTTGACACAGTCAATGGCATTTGTTGTGGGACGTTCTTAATCAAATGGGTGTACTCACCCACCTAGTTCATCTCATACCTCAACTTTAGGAGGAAAGAACTGCAACTGTTTTGGTTGACGGCGAATACTCGAAAGGTTTCCATACACATGCTGGTGCTCGGCAGGGTTGCATACTCTCTCCGCTTCTGTTTAACATAATTATGCACGAAGTGCTTAATGAAAATCGTTCTGGAACATTGGGACAGGGACATATCAGTTGGTGACCGCATGATATATACTTGAGATATTATACAGATAATATCACTCTACTCGATCATTCAAAGAGGAACATGGAACATCTATTGTCGTGACTAGAGACAACAAGCTCCGCCTTCAGACTCACGGTCAGCAGAGAAAAGACCAAGATGATTATAGTGAACCGCTCGGAAGAAAACCACCCTGACATCCGTATCATTGGCAACCGCGAGGTTGTTCAATCTTGCGGGTACCTACCTCAGTTCCATTATCACTATCACTGTAGGATGTGAAGACGAGATTTAAAGGAGATGTGCAATCACATGATCTGCCGTTGACAAACTGAAAAGAGTCTGTGGAGGGAAGGTTGGGAATGTTCCTCCAACACACAAAGGGAGGATCCTCCGACCAGGCTAGGTGATCGCGCCTGGCGGGTCGAAGCCCAACGGTTGATGTTGGACTGTTGGTTATATCATTCATCATCGTGAGAATTCTGGTATCGCGATTCAGGATTTATCTATACTTCGTTGCGAGAACTTTCATATCGCGATGCAGGTCTTTAACTGATCGCCACAATCACTCCCCTCCGAGACCGGAGGTCGATTTCGAGTATGAGTCTGGTGTCTTGTAGTCTGTTGTCAGATGCGCCAGTGCCAGTTCGTGTAGTTCCATTTAGTTGGAACTGTACTCCGCTAGTTCCAGTCAGTCGGAACTGTGCCGCTGATTTCAGTGAGTCGAAATCGGATGCCGCTGATTCCAGTGCATAGAATCGAATGCTGCTGAGCCCAGTGAATCCAGGTGCTAAGTGCAGAGCTGCGGTGCGCGGTGCTGCGGTACCCTCAGTGAGTCGGGGCGGTTCGATGCGAAGGCTGCTGCGTAGACGGGAGAGATGCGCTCTTCTTACAAGTACCTTAGTAGTGCAGGGTTCGGTGCCTAGACGCTGATGTGGCCGAAGAGGTAACCAGGCTGGAGCGGTCGCTGCTAGCTTGTGGTATCCCTGTAGAAGCCGTAGATGCTGGCTGGCTGAGACTGTTTACCGGGCATACTGGAGTGCTGTAAAGGTGGCGATGATGATGATGATGCTGCTGCTCTGCTCCGTGAAGGCTGCTTTCAATCACGTCGGGGTCACCAATGTGGAGGAAAGGTTGGGAATGTTCCTCCAACACACAAAGGGAGGATCCTCCGACCAGGCTAGGTGATCGCGCCTGGCGGGCCGAAGCCCAACGGTTGATGTTGGACTGTTGGTTATATCATTCATCATCGTGAGAATTCTGATATCGTGATTCAGGATTTATCTATACTTCGTTGCGAGAACTTTCATATCGCGATGCAGGTCTTCAACTGATCTTCGCTATGTGGCGACCGCCACAAGTCTACCGCAGTATCACCAGGGCTACAAAAGTCCGCCTGATGAGATCTTTGGTCTTCCCAATATTTTTGTAAGGACGGTGCGAATCAAGAACCAACGCAATATTGACGCACTTGAGATGTGGTGCTGACGGAGACTGCTGCGAATTCCTTGAACTACATTTAGAACCAACGTCTCAATTTTGGAAGAACTGAAAATTAAGCAGAGATTATCGTCGACTGTGCAATTACGAAGTCACAAATATTTCGCACTCGCTCAATGGAGAGACTCATTGTCCAAGGACAGGTACAAGCCAAAAGTTCGCAGGTTCACCTACATATTGGACAGACCAAGTGAAGACCAAGGCTCAAACCACCGTAATCCAGAGTTCACGAGACGCTGAAGACCGGAACAAGTGGCGGCGCATCGCAAAGGCAGAGCCAGGCCAATGAAACTACAGCATCATCCACCACAACCACTCTGACAAGAGTGATCGACTAGGACGAAAAAGGTTAACTAAACACGAATGAGCGAATATCGTAAGTTCCAATAATGTTACTCGTACGAGCGAACATTGTCAAGAGCAGTTTCTGTTGGTCGACGATCAATTAGAACGCGTTGGCATATTTAGTTAGGACAACTGCTGCTACCCTCAATTATTTGTTCTTTTCTCAGCAGGAAAGAGAAGGTAATTGATACAATAATATTTATAGGATCAACAACACATTCCTATACAATGCACACAGCAAATATATATAAGCTACAAAAACCTCTTTGACCAAATGGGCAATATACTCGCTTCTTCACTTCTCTGGAAAAGGTATCTACTTACCTCCAGTCCTTTCTCCAGAGTTTTAAGGGTGGTTTTGGGTGTGTATTATACCTACTACGGTCATTATATTTATTATACTATTAAGAATTTTAAGTATCTTACACATAGAGCAACGCGAACTGTCGAAGGCGCGTTGCTCTGTGATCTTACACGATTCATGCATGGCCATTGTCAATGCCCAGTAAACAATAAAACCTTGACACTGTCACAATAATAGTAAAGATGACATTTTGGGATAAACGCGGATGCATGTCTAATTGAAACATTTTTTTGCAAAATTTATTTATTGTAAGATGCCGAAATACTATAGGTTCAGAGCGACGACGCCTACTCGGAAACCGAAACGAAGCAAGGAAAAGGATAAGGAGAGAGAAGTGGAGAAGTGAGTAGAAGCAATATATATATGCACGCATCAGCTAAAGCTGCTAGTCATAATAATAATAATAATAGAGTGTTTTATAGGGCTTGTCTTCAGTCAACTTTAATGCAATGAATATCAGTGGGAGGAACATCTTATCGGTGTTTAGTGTCAATAACTATAATATATAAGTATCCTTCGACCAAGTAATAGTATAGACGGGCCCACGTCTACATTACGATCTCAAAAAGTGAGACTAGTTCACACACAAAGATATTGTAATAACGACAGAACATTTTTTTAAATATTTAGCTCGCCAAATTGACGTCGCCACCAGTCACTCTCACAGTCCGTAAGACTTCTGACATTCTGAGTGGTCCGTAAGTTGACGGCCCTGTGATGTGCCTCTTCACGCTCCTCTTGAAGAACCCGGGATTGGAAGATGAGGGAAACACGTGTGCGGGCAGGTCGTTCCATGTTTTCATAGTTCGACAGACCGAGGAATGATCTTTAGAAACACTCAGATCTGGCGAAGATTCTCGCCACTGTGTATGAGTGGCATGGCTGCCCGGTCGGAAAGGAGAGGGTGGGATCAGGTTGAAGAGTTCTTAAGAACATTCACCGTGATACATTCGGTAGAAGGCAGCCAAGGACGCTATGGTTCTCCGCTGCGCAAACGGTTCGCGGCCTCCCGTCATTTCAGGACAGCCAATATTCGGATAGCATGTCTCTGCATAGCGTCAGGGGCGTCTAGTAAGTGCCTCGCGGAGTCATCCCAAAGGTGAGAACAGTATTCGACTCAGGGTCAAATCTGCGTCTTGTACAGTAAACATCTTATTTAGGACTCCTAGTTTCCGCGAGGCCAGCTCAATACAACGCTTTATGTAGTTTTTGTGTTTGATCTCACGCCGAACGTCTATACCGAGGATCTCCAGGTTGTCCTTTAGTGGAACCGTAATGCTCTGACTGAAGAGAGGGTAGGGGTAGGAATGGTGACTTCTTATCTGTAAACGCATACGCCTGTGTTTTTCTGGCGTTGAACTCGACCAGGTTTTCTGAACCCCATTGGATCTCGACCGGGGCCTTGGTCCAATGTGACCAAGGCCCCGGTCGAGATCCACCACGAGTTGCCGTCTCTTTTCCTCCACGTCGCCTCGCCACTCCGGTGGACGGCCAGAATGACATGCACACATATATTATTTTTTCGAATTTAGGGTAGTGTTCTGACACTTCGGCAACGCACAGGAAAGAATCTTGCGTAAAACGTCTTATCTTGACATGTGTTTAACCTTGGGAACAATAACACCGACTTCTATCCAGTGATCGCATGCGATCATTTTCCCCCCATTCCCAACCGACCACCTGAGTTATCCACCTGGTTGGTCAGTTAGGAATAAAAGTTCCTAACCACCCACCTTGTGCACCTGGTTGGTCAGTTAGGAATAAAAATTCCTAACCACCCACCAGTGACTGTATAAAATAAATAATATCCATAATGTCTACTTTATCAATATACCCACATGTCTATGTGGCAAAACAAATGAAGATCGACAAAACAAATGAAGATCTACAAAACAAATAAAGATCGACAAAACAAATGAAGATCGACAAAACAAATGAAAATCGACAAAACAAATGAAGATCTACAAAACAAATGAAGATCGACAAATCAAATAAGGATCGACAAAACAAGTGAAAATCGACAAAACAAATGAAGATCGGCAAAACAAATGAAGATCACTAAACAATTAATGAAAGTAAGATAAACAACTGAAAGTCGACAAAACAAATGAAAATCGACAAAACAAATGACGGTCGGATAAACAAATGCCACCCTCCGGCACGTTACGTCTTATTCCCGTAATGTCCAGTCGGTTCATTACGTCTATTTCCCTAAATGTCCATTTCCCTGATAGTCCATTTCCCTGAATGTCCACTTCCCCGATAGTCCACTTCCCTGAACGTCCAAATCCGGTCGGATAAACAAATGACTATCGGCAAAACAAATGACGATAGAAAAAACATATGCAGATCAATAAAACAAAAGACTAAAAGCAATTTGATAAGATCAAAAATACTTGCAGCCATATTTAGTAATCTAGACGCGTTTGCCATTAAAAAAAATAGGTGCAAGCAAATCTCGACCTTAATGACACTTCTCTAAAAATGTGCTTTTAGGCATTTATTGACATCACTGATCACGAATATGTAAAAATTTAATAAATATTATGCATGTTCATAAGGTCGAAATTTGCTTGCACCCATTTTTTGTAATCTAGATGCTAACACCATTCAAAAAAATAGGTGCAAGCAATTCTCGACCTTATGAACATGCATTATATTTATTAAATTTTTACATATTCGTGATCAGTGATGTCAATAAATGCCTAAAAGCACATTTTTAGAGAAGTGTCATTAAGGTCGAGATTTGCTTGCACCTATTTTTTTTAATGGCAAACGCATCTAGATTACTAAATATGGCTGCAAGTATTTTTGATTTTATCAAATTGCTTTTAGTCTTTTGTTTTATTGATCTGCATATGTTTTTTCTATCGTCATTTGTTTTTTCTATCGTCATTTGTTTTGCCGATCGTCATTTGTTTATCCGACCGTCATTTGTTTATCCGACCGTCATTTGTTTTGTCGATTTTCATTTGTTTTGCCATATAGACATGTGGGTATATTGATAAAGTAGACATTATGGACATTATTTATTTTATACAGTCACAGGTGGGTGGTTAGGAATTTTTATTCCTAACTGACCAACCAAGTGCACAAGGTGGGTGGTTAGGAAATTTTATTCCTAACTGACCAACCAGGTGGATAACTCAGGTGGTCGGTTGGGAATGGGGGATCACTTTAACGTCTTGAAAACTAATGTACGGATGGGCCGGTCTATACTATTTACTTGGTCGAAACATATACCTATCCTTATAAACATGCAGTGATGCCTCTTCTGCAACAGATGCATCTGTTGGCTAACCGAAGAGATCGTGGTCCTTTAAGGTCATATGGAACACTGCGTGGCTTAATTTACCATTACCTCTGCAGTGGGGCTATAGGCCTACAGAAATGGGGAGCCCTTCTGAGGGTTTACTCACATCTTAATTGTAATAAATTTCAACTTTAATTTCAATAAACCTATTTCCTATTCCAGAGCAAAGTTCGACACAGAGAGAAGTTGGCTAGATTTGACACTTGCCTGCACACCAGCGCCATCTTGGTATCTGCGTCGAACGTCGTGGCGCGAAAGTCCACCTCTGATGGGGCTCCCAAGACAGCTTGCCGCCGGGCTCCGAGCATCGCTCCAATTAAGCAACCGACCAATTTTCGTGTTCAAAATCCCAGCTGTTCGCTCCCAAGACGTCATGCGGCATTTTTGACCAGCTATTGTAAATTATTTAAAATTTTCAGCTTTATTTAAATTATTATTTTGTTCAAAGTTTGAGTGAATAGTGAACGTTTTTTTTTGTTGTTGTCAAGTCTTCGTCATCTGTTTTTTTACAGTGTAAACACAATTTTCAGTATGGATATTAAATTATCTAAAACCATGACAGTGCGTTTAACTCAGTTTAACTATCTACCCTACATAACAGTCTTGGCAGTGGCGGATACAGGGTAGGGGCGCGGGGGGCGCGCGCCCCCCCTTGGGTGGCGCACGCACGCGTCGCGTTGTTCGTCCGCGCCGCGCTAGGCCACCCAAAATATTTTGGTTTTTAACTATAATGCTTCCTCTACGGTACTCGCGAAGTTGGACGAATACGATAGTGTAGAGGGGCACTTCGTCAAAATTTTTCTTTGCCTTGGGCACTCGACTTTGTTCAACTTCGCGTGTAATGTAGAGGAAGCATAGGTAACAATCTTATGCGGACGACGCTATCGTGTGTGTTCAGTGGAGCAGGATAGAGACAGTGTATGAAATACTACGAATGCGACAAGCGATGGCGGGCACACACTCGAACATACATACATACATACATAACATCACGCCTGTTTCCCTACGGAGTAGGCAGAGACTATGGCTTTCCACTTGCCACGATCCTGACATATCACTTTCGCTTCTTCTACTTTCATAAGTGCTTTCATACATGCTCTCCGATTAAGGATACTCTTGACCTGGCCTTTTTCCAGAAGATTGTCACTCTCGCCTTATAAATCTCTTTTGTCAGTCTGTTTTCATCCATTCTCTCGAGATGTCCGAACCATCTGAGCATCCCTTTCTCTATCTTAGTCACTACTTCTTCTGTCAAGCCGCAATGTTCCCTAATCACGCAGTTTCTTTCTTTATCCATCAATGTCACTTCACTGTACTTCGCAAACTTCTCATTTCCACTGCATTAAATTTACTTTCATGCGTCTTCGGCAACACCCAACATTCACTGCCATGCATAAGTGCACGCACAAGCACTGCTCTATGTACAGCCATCCTTGCCTTTTATAGACACATCCTGACTGCTCATAAAGGCGTGAATGGCTCCATTCACTTGATTACCTGCCAAAACTCTTCGTTAAACATCATAGTCACAGTTTGCATCTCTTGCAAATTTTGACCCCAAGTACACAAACTCTTTTACCTGTTTCACTCTTTGCCCTTCGATGTAAATTGGGCAATTCGTCATATTTTCTCCTCTTTCAAAAACCATTACTTTCGTCTTTTCTACATTCTCTTTCATACATAAAGCGCATCATGCATTATGTTAACCATCAACTGAAACTCCTCCGCCGATGAAGCCAATAATATCACCTGATCGTCCGCGTATAGGAGGCATTTGATGGTCAGCTCATTCTTTTTTAAACCATACGCACACTCTTGCAGTTCTTTCAAGCAGCTGTCCATGAACAGGTTAAACGTAGACTTTTTGACTTTTTGCCAAAACCTTTTCAGCTACGCGCGTAAGGAAAAGACCTGATCCGTGCATCCCCTTTTTTCCGAAATCCTGCTTGCACATCCCACATTTTTGCTTCCGTTTCAATTATCACTCTTTTTATCAGCAATTTTGCATATAGTTTGCCTACGACACTGAGCAAGCTTATGCCGCGGTAGTTCTTGCACTCTTGCTGCGACCCTTTCCCTTTGTACAGCGGCACTATGACAGATTTACACCATTCCTCTGGTATTCTGCCACTTCGCCAGCAAAGGTTAAAAAGGCGGTACAGCTGGCAAGCTAGCCACTTCCCGCTTTCAGCATCTCGACAGAAATCCTATCAATTACAGCAGCCTTTCCTAATTTCATACCAATATACGCTTTCACAATTTCTTTTATACTTAAATCGCTTTCATCGTCAACTTCATTCCATTCCAAGACATGAGTTTCTCCTTGTCCTCTTTTTCAATCAAACTTTCAAAATATTCCTTCCATCGTTTCGCATCGTCTTCTCCTTTCACTAAACTTCCCTCACGATTTCTTATGTGAGTTGTGATGTAGTCTTTTGAGCCGCATTGATCTTATAGACTTCCAAAACAATTTCGTATTTGCTTGGGAGTTATCAAATAACCAGTTATGAAATACAATCCTAATAATCCTTTCATACTCTCTCTTTCTTTTTATCACCTCTTTTGCGACATGCTTATACCTTTTACATCCTTTGTCATTTTTACATCCGTTGCCTTTTGCATTCTCTTATTGGCTTTTGCAGCCAGCCAGTTTAAATAATTATGCTTTCTTCTCATCAGACAGAACCTTCAAAACTTCTGCACATATTCTCTTTACCTGCAATCCTTGGCTCCTTTTGCATACCTACCCCGCATACTTCAACTGCCACTTTCCTTAATCGATTTCCATAATTCGTCCATTTCACATTCTTTATCTAAATATTCGAACTTCCCGCTCAATTTACTCAAAAATTCTTCTTGCGCTCTCGTTCACGCACACGATGCCGCCACCACTGAAAGATACAAGAACAAAAAGATCAGAGAAGCATAATTGACTTTGTGATAGGAGTATCACAAGTCAATTATGCTTCCTTGATCTTTTTGTTCTTGTATCTTTCTCAGTTTTGCGTCTACACGCAAAACCGAGAAAGAAAGTGCTAGACACCCGGGTATACCGCGGTGCCCGGTATTGTATAATTGACACAGATCACTTCTTGGTAATCAGCCGAGTAAGAGGTCTGTTTCAGTGCTTCCCTTTATTATTTTAATTATGCTTCCCTGATCTTTTTGTTCTCTCGTATACAAGGGGATATCTTTGTGGTCAAATATGGTATTAGATACCACAAGATTCCTCTCAAACATACTTCTAGCAGCTTTGTCCATTTTTATTTACTCGTTCATCACCAAACCTTCTCAGTACCTACACTTTCGTATCCATCGCGCTTCACGCCCACCCAACCATAAAATCAGCTAACATTGCTATCCTCTCGTTTCGTTTACATTTATCCTGAATACCACTCATACTCTAAATACGTATAAAAATACTATAAAATACCGGAGGGCGAATGTGCCTCGCCATCGAGAAAGCCGTGCTCGTGGAGCTCACGGTGCCGTGGGAGACTAACATACCTAAGGACCACGCTGTTAAAACAAATACTTTGAATTGATCAAGAATGGCTATGTGGTTAATCTCTAAGCCGTAGAAGTAGGAACAATAACCTATTTAAAGACCTAGGTTTGTCAAGAGCTTCAGTAAACTCCTCCTCATTAAAACGAATATCCAAAGCGACATTTTTAGGATCTTGTCAAATCTGGTTAGGCAGGGAACATTGTGAACGCTTATGCGTACCTATCTAAAGGTGGCCACCCATAACATACTCAAATGGGTCGCAAGGGAAATACTGTGAGGGTGTCTGGGCACCCTCACAGTATTTCCCTCTGTACCACACACGCATGGACGTGGTTTTCGTTAGGTCCCTTGAACCTTGTATTTTTACTTTCATAAACTTCACGTGTCGTTGATTACTTTTTATTGCGATAATAGTAAAGGTAGCTTACAACTCAAAATATCTTTTGCGCCCCCCCCTTGAGATTTTTCTGTATCCGCCACTGAGTCTTGGTACCTAATAATGAGAATGTCTAACGCTGAGAAAGGGATTTTCGCTTTTGTACATTTTGCGATTTGTACATTTTGGGTGTGGTGCTCATTTTGCGTTTTGTACATTCTGCTCCGGAGGGAAATACCTAGCTGTACTTCGCTCAAAATGGTTCGGTTCATAGATTGCGCCATCTGTTTTAAAAGCTTTGTTTAAACATTTTTATCAACTACCTAGTGTGCAAGATGGCGCTAGTACCTAAGTCTGCTGACTCTTACACACTTCGGTATACCGTATTCCAGTCGTTCTATTGCCTAGGTAGTTCGATGTTGGAACCACACTCAACAAGTCTGGAGCCGTGGCGTAGCGAATAAAAGCGTCTTTGGCTATCTATCACGGTGAGTGTTCTGAAGTACTCTTCAATCTAATCTGCCCTCTACTTTTAGATCCCGAACAACGCGTGCTGGGCAGAGGTGCCACTCTCACATAGTGGAGAGAATCTTCGCCAGAATTTAAAGATTCAAAAGATGGTTTCTCTGTCGAACCATAAAAACCTGGAACGACTTGCCAGGGCTGCCAGTAGGAGTCTTACAGACTGTAACAGTGGCTTCCAATCGCTAGATGTCGTTATGTTTAAAAAACTTTACTTTCACAAGCATTTGTATTTTTCATGGTTTGATGTGGTAGAGGATAATACGCGCAATTGCGCACTGTTGACTTCAGTACAAGAGATGCTGATCTCACGAAGAGGTTGGAGGAGAAATTGGACCTCGACCAATGAACCTTCGGCTTCGGCTTCGGACGAAACCGGGACTCCGGATCGGATGAGAATCTTCTCCGACTATGGGTAAAAAATTAGAAGATAAACATAACATATGGTCACGCCTTTATCCCCGAAGGGCATAGGCATATTATATGCCCACATTTCACCTTTTTAGATTTTTACCACGTAATAGGTGGTGAGCTATATTGCCGTGTTGAGATAGTGACTGCCTGCTGTTGAAATTTTTTCAAGCCTTTTAAGCCTCCTACAAAGGCCTTCAACTTGGTTTAATGACTGTCATTTTACCAGCAACCGGGGCCAATGGCCTAAAATGCCTTCCGAAGCACGCAAACGCTCCAATAAATGTCACAAAGTGGTCACATGGATGGTCACCTATCCAAGGACCGGTCGTAGTGAAAGTTGCTTACTGCAGTGATCGTTTACAGAACACTGAGTCCGTGCGACCACGAGCGCTTCTGGTAACGAGGGTTCTGAATGTAAAAAATCAAACAAATATTTATACAAAAACAAACAAAACTTTATTAAAAAACCATTTTCACAAATGAAGACTAATGTATCACGTTTTTAAGTAACTCATGGGCTAAGCTAGTTATTCTAGTTTTAATTTTATATTTTGTTACGACTTCTGACAGCTAAGCGAGATTTTTACACTATATAATTATATTTTATGTACATACCTACATAATTTAAGTATATTGAATCTTCTCAAAATACATTATATTTAGACAAGGTTACATTAATATCAATTTACATTGTTGTATTTTGAAACTTAAATAAGCAAAAGATCAGTTTATAAACAACATCCATTTGTTAATAATACGTAAGTAGCAGAATCATAAGTCATAGAAAAGTAAATTTGGTTACATAGGATTCATCTACGCACATCTGAAACTGCTGAAAATAATCGAATATTTCTTTCTATAAATACCCATTTAGTATTATGATGTAGGCCAGTAATGGGCAAAGTACGGCCCGCGGGCCACCTCCGGCCCGCGAAAGCATTTTATCCAGCCCGCCGATGCGATGGTCCTTCGACATGAATACCTGGTCATATACCAGGTAGAAGGATAGAATAGAAGGCCCTCGATAATCATATTTTGACGGTATTTAGATTCTACTCAGTAGAACAATAGTCGCATAGGTGAAGTGAACAGACTTTTTCAACCAAGAAATTGCTGAACACCTTAATCACAAACCAACTTACTGATGATCACCTTTTCGCGTCGCTGAAAGGTACTCCGTCCCGATTTGAACGTGCATTTGAAATATGGCACAGAAAAATCCGTCCTCTTCGAAGTCCGTCTGTCAGAGTCTGTCCGTCAACTATACTAAAATCAGAAAAAAAGAGGGGATTAAGGGAGGGCGTCCCTTACAACAAATATGATTTTTTTCCGTTTTTGGTGCACTTGGCCGGTTTTCCTGTAATTCTGGCCCTCCCCTGAAATTTCTTAATTTTTCTGGCCCCCCCAATAAAAAAGTTTGCCCACCACTGATGTAGGCCTATATACTGTATGTTATTTTTAAACTATCGCGGTTTTCTACACTCATACTTATAGAATTCGGGACTTCACGCGAAACACATTTACTTACATTTTCACACCGACGTTTCGAGCACGTTGCAGCGCCCGTGGTCGCGGTTGGACCGCGACCACGGGCGCTGCAACGTGCTATAAGTATGACTATATACTGTATTTCAATAGCTTTGCGCAAAAATATAAACAAACACATTTTGATCCTAATATCCATAGTTACTTGCAATTGAGTATTCACCCTGATTATATTCCAGTATCCAGGAGTCATACAGTGTTCTAACAATCATTTCGACACCAAATAACTTCTTTATGATAGTTTATTTTTATTTAAAATACCTACTCAGGATAGTAAAAAATTCAATGATTTGTCATACTTACTATATTTTTCTACTTATCTGTCTTAGAAAACCATTGTCAAAACATGACATGTTTACATTATTGCCAGATCGGGCAGGATTGGACTATACTAAGAAAGGAATCTTAAATTCTTCCGTTAAAGAAGCGTAACGTGGTTTAAAGTACGCGGTTCGGACGGGGCACCGATGTTTGGGCATTTTGATTGAAACAGTTGATATTTTTAAGAACCATCTACTAACATATGACGCTCGGTTTGGGAGTCCTGGGATATCTTTACAAGGACTGAGCTCCCAACCGTAGGCTGTTAGGTAGGATACGTGTGGTTTTTAGTCGGTTTGAAGCCGACATAGCATCCATATAGATCAAAGACCTGTTGGAAAAAGGCCAGGTCCAGAGTACCCTCAACCGGCGAGCTTGTATGAAAGCACTTATTAAAGTAGAAGAAGCGAAAGTTGTATGCCAGGATCGCAGCAAGTGGAAAGCCGTAGTCTCTGCCTACCCCGATGGGAGACAGGTGTAATAATATGTATATATAGCAATTTCCTCACGTTTAAAAAAAATACGACACTCGGTCTAATAGGCATTATTTTTATTACACTTAGTCTAATAATATTAATTGTATTTTAAGAAGATATTCTAATTTACGAATATAGTACCAGAATTATGTAATGTAGTATGTAGGCCTACAACGCGTATATTATCAATATACTTTATTATTTATAACATTCTACTTATATCTAGGCATTATTAGAATAGGTACCATAATTTGACTTTCAGTATAAACTAATTCATAACGAAATACATTGGATACCTAGATAGGTATTTAAAAAATAACTAGATTAATACAAAAATACCAGGAAATATTGGTAGGTATTCGATAAAGTAATCAAATCATTAAAAGAATATACATTAAAGTAAACATTTAAACTAAAATACTACAAACGATTTACACTTTAGGCCAGATCATAGAATACCATTGCTTAAGACTTCCGCAACAAATAAAAAAATAACAAAAATCGAACGTCTCTGAGTTTATACCATAAACAAAAATAAAGCAAAACAATACATTCTACAAAAGATGACAACAAGCAGTTTTATTAAAAAAAACACATAATTCCTTCCATTATTTACCCTGATTCTCTCATTTCATATTCTATTCATTTCATTTATCATTGATTGCGACTGAATTAAATAGTTTTTTTACTTTAAAACAAATGTTTAAAACAAATGAATTAAATAGCCCTAACATAATGCATCAAACATGTCGAGTAAAAGTATTTTGATATTATTCAGACTTGTAAAAGTGGAGAGGTACGAATAATATCCTTCCGCTGAATGGAAATGAGCTTGAAACATATTAAGTTCTTTTAATTAATTTGATTTATTAAAAAGAACTTATTACGATTAATTAGATAGTTGAATCAACTAAAACAAGGTTAAGATCTTATTAATCCATTATGGATCTGTGGACGTCAATAGAACGTGAATCAAACAGATTAGATTTTCACGAAATTGGTCGATGTCGAAAAGACCGACAACTTTTAGGCCCGCACATTTTAAGAATGCACACTACAACACACGGGTTTCCACTTTTATTGACGAAGACTAGGCTGTATTGACTGAAGTTCTGTACTTGCCCTACATTTGGACGAAGTTAAAAAAAGGCATAGACATTCAATTGTGAATATGTTGTTTCTATTATTTCAGTTTAATTTAAACTTACTAAAGACGGAATTCATAATCTTTTCTGCGTAATACTTATCGCCTATAAGATTCGAGTAATGACCTGTTTTTTTTAAATACAGCGTCTGTATCACATTGTATCCTTACAACTAAAAGAAACCAAGAAAATATTAAAAATAAATAAATAAATGAGATATTAATATACTCTAGGCAACGACGTATTATAATATAGACACGTCATGTACGAACATCACGGCTTTCGAAAACGGCAAATATTTTTTATATTCAAAAAAAGAATTTCTATGAAATTATCTATGGTAGCATGTATGAAAATTAAGTCAATTGCCTGACTTTTTTGTTGCCATTTTTAAGTGTTGGTAACGTATCTATAGTTTTTTATATATCATTGACTCTAGGTAATTATAATCTCAAGCGTCTTAATAAACGCACAATTTTGTGAACGACAAAATAAAGTGTAAATCACCCGAATTTATCGTGAAGTCGGGTTAGGCTCGCTGAATATTCAATATTTAAAACATGATGATTCTTTTTAAATTCATTAACTTTTTGGAAAAAATATAATAGGGTTTATTTTTCGACTTTTCCAGCCTTTTTATGGGATAATGCTCCAGTAATGTTTTTAGGATTAGTGCATTAGTTAATACCATAGCTTAATACTTCACATGTTACAGGATTTACATAATTTAAAAAAGGCTATAGGTAAAAGCGTAATTTTACATAAATTCACTTCTTATCAAAAAAGCTCGAAGCAACACTATTCAGGAAACATTTTTATACAGGAGAATTGATATAATTTAAGAAATAGACCAACTAATAATTTTCAAACATTTGTCAAAAAATATTAGGCTCGATTTGACACTTCAGGAAGCCCCACTTTCATTACCGGATTCTAGATTTAACCAATGAGAGTACGTCCAGGGGCGAGAATAACATTGGTGAATTCAGGAATCCGCCAATGGGAGTCCTCGCGATGACAAATGTCAAAACCCTATATTTTTTTTTACGAGTAAGTATATTATATTTTACATAGTGATGTAAGAATTCATTAATTATACCTTCATGATTTTTTTTGCTAAACGATATCTTTGATTTTATTTTATTCACAAATAACTGCCATTATTTACATTTTTGATTATAATGTACTTAATAAAAAAAAATTAAACAAAGCCAGCCTTTAGAATTGTTTGGATTTTTTCTGATGAGAAGTGTATAAAACAAGACTTAACGAATACATAATTAATTATTTCTTAATTTATGTGGAAATAATAAACTTTTTACAAATTAAATTAAGTACTAAATGCTCTTACAATAAAAAAAATCTTGGTCATATAAAAAAAGCGGACAGATTCAAACAAAAAGCTTTTTGTATTTACGCCCTAGGAGTACGAGTACGCATACTAACTAAAATCCGTTTACACACTGATAGCAGCTGCCAATTACAGCGCCTCAATTTTACATTCGTTCTTCCCGCCTTTTTTAAGTCATTTAAACTTGGAATATCATTTTACTCGCCGACTAACCATTAACAGTATTTAGGTATTGAGATTTTGTAGCGATATAATTTTAGTTCAGAAGTATCAACCATATCCCATACTGACGACTAGTTTCGAATTTGTATGGGTTTTCATTCATCAGCGACATTCGTCATAATTATGACAAATGTCGTATTTTGACCATTTTACACAAAATGTCAATGTCAATCTTTCTCAGAAGTCACTCTAACCATTGGTGAAAGCCGAGCGAAAATTTGTTTAGGACTTTTTAGATTATCGCGTTCATACGGACAGAGTCGGTTGAGGATTTTTATAATATGTACCTAAGTATTAATCAGCAGCCCAAATAAAGTACGCGATGTAATGGCACATAATCATGACGTGAAGCTTCAACTGTTACAATTTTTCTTTACTTTTACTTACATTACAAGATCTAAATCTCACACAATTATAAAAAGTGTGTCAAAATCCCGTCTTACCTACGCACTTGCACACACATACATGAGAATCCAAAGTCGAGGTTAAGTTCATATACTATTAAAATAAGTAGTCTTTCAATAATTTTCTTCAAATAGCCTGCCAATAATTTATATTATCTTATCAATTTTGTCTACGTCCAGCAATGAACTGCTATAGGCTGATTTGATTAATTGATGTTTTTCGTAAAGGTATGAACAGAAGGTTATTTCTTGCAATAAATAAATACTTAAGAAATTGTAACTTCAGGAAACAAAAGTATAAAAATAATAACATTGTTTTAGGCCATAAGGGAAAAAAAACCTATCGTAAAAGACTTCTAAAAAGTTAGACAATAATAATTAGATTTTAATACAATATAATCTTTCTAAAAGGTTGATTAGAATTTAACTATACTGTACTTTAACGCTCTGAGCGTATTTTAAATATATTTACACTATTTAGAATTGATTGTATGAGTTATATGAACTATATTGTCTCACTGTATGTACTTGGTATTAAATTACAGAAATAAAATGGCCTGTACATTTGCTTAGGCTAAGTTAAATTATTCAGTAAAAGTATACATTTTATGTTATATAACGCTTGATAGTTACAAAAGAGGCAACATATTTATTTAATTTCAGTATCATCAAATAACAATCGTTTTTTTTAACTATTTCATTAAACGGTACAAAGGTCAAGCAGACTAGCGACAGTTTTTTTATTACAATAATGCTGGCATATAATTTTATAATATTACATTCTATTATATCTACTGAGCCCATAGTATTATGAGAAGTTTACATATAACGTAGAAGTCACCAGCAATAAAGTATATAAAATTCATTTATACATACTTAGGCATGTAAATCTAACAATTTTATAGGCCTAATACATCTATTTTATAGGATTGACAATTATTTAATAAATAATTCTTAGTGTTGTCGTTATCTGACTTGAATTAGTGTTGTCGTTATTTGACTTGAATTACGATGACACATGTGAATGACTCATTGTTGTCAAAAGTTTTAATCGAAAGATAAGTCGCAAGCGTAAAAATATGTCAAATATTTTTTTTTGTAGCGCAATTGAGTGACATAGTTGCATCTCTTTTACTCTTACGATTCAAACAATATATTATGTACTGAGCGATAAGAGCACAAGCAGTATCTAAAATGTACAGCAGCGGTCTATCTACTGATTAAAATCTATGGTTGCTGTCAGGTATGAAAAGTGTCATAAAACTTGAAAATGACAACACTAGGAATTGTTGTAAATTGTAACAGTGTATGGAGACAAGAGATAAAGAGGACCATCTACCATAACGGACTGTAACACACTTTAAGGGGTAAATAATGGTTCAAAAGCGTTTTCAAACTTCGCTGCTTTGCCTGCAGGGCATGGTCGACTGGAGTACTAATTTGTTGAAAATCCCTACTACTTGCATAATAATGTAGTAAATAACTTACTAGATTTTTTAAAAAAAAACTTAACATAGTGATTTTATTTCGTGAACTGTAAATAGTACGTTTATAATAGTCCGTTTATTGACTTTTCCCTGATGGTACAGTAGCGCCTGCCTAATTAAACACATTTCAACGGACATTATTTGTGATATTCAAGATGGTTCTTCTTATCTCTAGTCCCCATGATTATAAATGTACATAATAATGCGTAAGAGATCACCATCACTTGGTAACGATCGATTCATGACTTATTGGGTATAGCGTCTTTGCACTGTTACCGTTCATCGCCAAACAGTAGCTTGGCGAAATATGTCCATCAGCTACTTTCGTCTATATTAGCTAATATGTATGTGTACGTGTGGTACCGTGTCGCTTTGATCAAATCATATTCGAGAGTAGTTAGACCGTCTTTCTTAAATGTTTTGCCAGTTTGTGATAGAAGCTGGTATCTGGAAATATAGAAAAAAAAGGGTGTCAATAAGGTCTTTACAAGATTTCAGGCGGGACGCAAGCCAAGCTAAGTTAATAGCTGGCACGCTTTTTTTTTTGTTTAACGTGAGGGAAAGTCCTCATAGGATGTTATGCCGGACTCTTACCGACTAAAAAACCTCACGCCACGCCTAACAGCCTATGGTTGAGAGCCCCTGGTAAGCCCTCAGGAAGGATGTCCCGTGACTCCCAACAGACCTACGGCCGCCGATGCGGCCTCGCCCAGGGGGTGGTTCGGGTGCTGTCCCGCGTCTATGGGGGGTTTCGGGTGTGACCCCGCTTCTAGGGGGGGGGGGGGGCGTGCGTGAGTTGCTCACGTCACGCTGCCGTCATGGGCCTGCTTCTGTAAGGACGGTGAGCGGCCCTCTCACCGTCCTCAGACCCCCGGTCATGGAGGCCGATAGTCCTCGGCGAAGACACGTCGGCGGCGCCCAGGGCGCCGACTGCGGAACTCGGGTGGGAGAGTTCTCTCCCGATAGCTGGCACGCTAGTTTATTGGAGATAAAATTACATTAAAAATATAACTGTTTTTACAGATTTTGTTTTAAACGTAGGGTCAGCATCGCCTCTGGTATTGTAAACGTTCATAATGCTACGGTAACCAATTCTATCAGGTGGAACGTAAGCTGGTTTGCACATTTAGTCGTATAATAAAAATGGCTATTGAAATAACTTCCCAGGTCCTTAGACAATAAACATTCTCTGTGGTCTGGTGACTGATGATAGATGTCAAAGCACCTTAACTTCTTCATATCTTATATTAATGGTCCTTCGTTTACCAACGATTCCATCAACATCCAGACTTTATTTGTATATAATTCCTTTGAATTACATACAAATAAAGTCAGTTAAAAAAATGGCGATACACCAGTCTCAAGTCTTTAACTTTAGAAATGTTTACCTTTGAGGATTAGGTGCTGACTTCTTATGATTCAGCATTGCGTATCGCGCTATTGACATTTTGTATCTTGCTAAATGATAATTCATCTTCTTTAATCTGAAATAATAAAAGCGACGACTATAATTTTATTCTTATTAATAGTAAATAGTTGCACCTTTATTGCCACAGTGGTAATCAGAGGCATGCTTTACGCAGATTAACTCGCGCAATGAGCGATCATCTTGCCATGTTACAGGCAGTCGGGGCCAACTGTTTAACATGCCTTCTAAAATATGGAAAGTCTAGTTAATGCCACAGACTATCACTTGTCTCACGACCGAGCGACTGATAGTCTGCATATCACTGAGCAAGCGCGACTACGAACACGAATAATATTATTGATGCAGAAATGTTTATTCTTTGTGGCTTTGCCTGTATCCCAGTTCTAACACCCATAGTTTATTAATTTTTAAAAATGTGTTTTATTTATTCATTTATTTAAAACTTTATACACAAATTCGTACAGAGATGGACTTAATGTCTATAGACGGGATTGCATTGCCTTGGTTTTTTCTTAAGACGATAAAAGGCACATACAATGCCAGTAATCTTCTAGCAAACGCTAGTAATTTTTCTCTTCATGAAACTCTTTCGCGGTTTATATTTGAGAGCAAACATTTGTCGGATCAGTTCAGTTCTTCTCTAGTTTTGCATTTATCAATACACTTAGAGATTCATATTTAGTATACAGTTTGAAGTATTATTTGCAATAGAAACATATGTATTGTACCTGGCAAACATGTCATCATCCTCACCGCCCCACCCCCAGTATTTATTCGAGAATCCGTTGACCTTTATAAACTGTTCCTCTGTGATAGCTGACACTCCACCAAATATGTCTTCGTATGGTAACCTGGAATATATTCAACATATCTATTACAGCAATATAGTTTAGTCAATTCATCACCAGCATAGCATAGGACGCCATTTTTTTATTTCAAAATAGTGGCGCACGCTGTGTAGACGCCTGCGACTGGATGCGTTTGCACCAGTACCGTGTGTTGCGGCTTAAGCTGGGAGAAGTCTACGTCTAGCAGTAGACTGGTAGGCTGATTTGATTGATTGACAAACAAACAGACACGAAGAAAAAAAATATAGATTACGACTCAGAAGCCCTAAATTAGTCGTTTACGGTTATTTTTTAAAATTTATCTTGAATATTTGTGTAGATGTTGTGGTGTGCCTCAGGTACAAGTTATTGTAGCCAACAGGTAGGGCAAAACCACGCGGGGCATTATGTAATCGCTACTATTATAAAATTGTAAAAAATGTTATTTTTATTGTTCAAAACATTACATACATGCATATTTTAGACATTCAACCACCCACTTAAAGTACTATGGTTTTATGCGACGACGGTACATTCAAGATAAATTTAAAAAAATAACTGCAGTCGACTAATTTATGGCTTCTGAGTCCAAATCTATTTTTTTTCTTCGTGTCTGTTTGTGTACCTATTTATTTGTTCGGAGTTGTAGCAAAATTCAGTAACTTGATCATAAATTGTATTATAAGGATTTAGAAGTTATTTTTTCAATTTCAATATTGCTGTATAGTTCATCAAAATCGGTTCAGCAGAAATGAGAACACAGCTTGAGTTATGTTTTACAAGAAGCTTCATGCAGTGGACAGCTTAAAGTCGATTGGTTATTAGTTAAAATCACCTCGCGAACGAAGTCGCGGGCAAAAGCTAGTGGAGAACATAATTAGAGACGTAATTCTCACCTGTTATGCAACTTATCTATGGCAGCAGACATGTGGCGAGGTTGTCTAGGACACGAGTACATGTTACGAGTGTCCAACGGCAGCAGATCTATGTCGTGGAATATAAAGCACTGCCAGCCGCCCGGCTCTAGCTTACGACTTTCGCTGAAGCCCACGTTCATGAGCTTGGCACGGTTGAAGGCTTTGTTACCTGGAAATACGAGGCTTTTGGTGAGATACTAGTAGATAATTAAGGCATTATACCTAAGATAATAAAGGAGGTAAGGTAAGATAAGTTTATCTAAACTGAACTCGTAAAGATGAATATGCCTGTTTTGACATTTGTCATCGAGACGACATTTGTCATTACCGAATCCATCAATGAGATTATCGCTACTACGGACTCTGCTCGCTGATTCCTAATTCTGCCAATGACAACTTATTTTCAACTAACTTGTACTGAAACATTTTTACAAATAATGTAAAAGCTATGTCTAATGATGAAGTATAATATAATAAGTTTTGTATGGGTATTTACCTTCTTGTTCAATTATAAATATTCCATATTCAATTTGCTGCTTCATCAGGAACGGGTGCATGTGGTTTAGGAATATTGCTAAATGTTGCTGTCGATCTCTGAAACACCAGAATATTACATTTAAAACTAGCTGACTGCTGTGTAAACATTAACATCATGTGAATAGCCCCCTGTCACTTCCAGTTGACCTATGGCAAACCGGAATGGACGTCGCAACTTGACTAGTTGACCTGAACAATGCCGTATTAAGTCCCGGATCGGTCAAACAGTTTGGGAGCCAAGCGTAAATAAATATGCGGGATATTCTCCCACAACGCCATCTAGCCCGGAAAGTAACCATGTCAACCTCTCCTACCGGTTGTCACAGATGATTACCGTGCACGGGAGCTTAGATAAGTATCTGTGGCGAATACACTGGGAAACCACGGCAGAGTGTCAGTGTCAGCACTGCGGGGAGCGCAGCGATGACACAGCGCTCAGCGCTCCACACATTTCACCGTATTGTTTTATGTCTCACGTAATAGGTGGTGAGCCTATTGCCGTGTTGAAATGGGCAGGCGCAGGTCGTGACAAACTACAGTTGTCATTTTTCAAGCCGCCTTTATGGCCTCGGTCGGTGTAACTAAATAAATATATTTCATCATAATTTTATTTTGATGACCCAGTACCGGGTCGCGACCCACCAAATGGGAAACGCTGCGGCTATGTATTACTTACACAGATACTCAAATCGAATTAACAGAATTATTATATCAGCAGTATTTACCTGTATGGCACAATAATGGCGACTTTGTGTCTGGCAGTGCAGTTCGGCGGCTTATACCGACCACCGGGTAGGAGCTCTGGAAATTTCTTCTCCACGAAATCGAGTTCCAGATCCGTTTTATTGACAGGTATGGGACCTGGAAATAATATACATATTCGTTTACCTATATATCTTTTTACGAGACAGCATTAAGTTTTTTTTACGTAAGGAAAATCCTACATGGATGCTATGCCGGACTCCTACCGACTAAACAACCACACGTATCCTGCTTAACAGCCTACGGTTGGGAGCCCCAGGTAAGCCCTCAGAAGGATACTCCAGGACTCCCAACAGACCTACGGCTACTACTGCTGCCTCACCTAGACCAGAGGGGCAGACAGCATTATCTGTTGATTGAATTGTCGATGGACTAAATTAAACTGAGTACATAGCTTGTTTAGGAAAAGTTTAGTCTGAAATTTTAATATTATGAATGTGATTGGAAAGTCTATAGGGCTGGTTCGTTCAAACCTTACATGCATTAAAGTCTTTAAGAGGCCCCATACACCTACAATACTATTGATCAATATTTTTATTGTTCAATGTTCATAATCACCATCTTTTGAATACACACCTTACATATATTGACTCAATAATAATTGCATCAATTTTTTATTTATGTCCGAGTACCTACATGTCCGACAAAGAAAAGTAAATTCCAAATTCGAAATTCCGATATCCGACTGAAAAATATATATTTTTTTTTTTTTTTATTTATTGTTGAAGAAGGCTTACAGACTAATAACATACATGGATACTTAAATATGGTAAATATGTTGCTAATAACAAGCCTCCATAGATAGGCAATTATAATATGAAATATTCTATTGATAAAGAAAAAAAAAAGTCTTTAAATTATGCTACACCTAGACGACATTACATAGCATAACATACATAAAATTCTAAATCTTTAGTTAGTATAAACAAAGGAGATCATTCACGTTTCATACATTTTTGGGCCAATTTTGAAAGTGCCGGCCAGAAGAAAAAAATGTAATATTCGAATAGAACACACAATTTCTAGCAAAAAATACTACTACGTTAACCCTGTGCGTGCTATGGTTTTGTTGTTACATGCTTTTAAAATACGAGAAAAATGTTATTTTGATGATGTATTTTGATACATTTTATCATTTGAATAGTGATTTGTTTTTACGTTATTCTATTGTAATAAGAACGAATTATCATTTTACTAATTATCTACGTACCTACGCACAAACAAAACGTACCTAACGATTCACAACAAGTCCAAACTTGTTTCAAAAAACTTACACAAAGGTGCCGCGCGCGCAGCCCCCCAGGCTCAAGCAACAGGTACCTGGCAAATCACCCCGCCACCTCCCGACGCCCGATGGGTGTGATGGGGCCCTACCACCAACCCCGGGGTCCAAGCCAGCCTCACCTGCGAGTGGTGCACCTGCTGATAAACGGACGAGGTCATGGCGCACAGAAAAGGAAAATTCGAAACTAAACCCTGTACCAACCCGTCTGGCCAGCGTGATACAGTAAGGCCAAATATCCTCCTATGATACACACAACAAAACAACAGCCCCCAGTTCACGGCACTCCCACTGTTCCCGATTACGGCAGCGGTCGGAGTGACGGTGGGAGGGGTGCTAAGAATCTCCGGGTTACGGAAGGCTGCCATACAAAACTGACCCTGGCTACGTTTAATGGAACTACTCTGCGCCTGGACGAGCGCCTCACCGAACTCGAGGTAGAACTAGGTCGTACTATCTGGCACATCCAGTATTGTGCGAGGTCCGAAGAAAGGGGGAGGACACGCTAACCCTTGCATCAGGCGACCTGTTTTACTTTCGGGAAGGTGACGGAAGACATTCTTCCGAGGGCGGGATTGGCTTTATGGTGAAAAAGGACCTCGTTAGCAGCTTTGTGGAGATCAGCAGTGTTTCGCCTCGGGTAGCGTACTCAATACTGAGACTCACCAACAGGTACACCCTGAAGGTGATACAAGTGTACGCTCCGACCTCGAAAAGCACTGTCGAGGCAGTTGAGACCGTGTACGAGGACATAGCAAAAGCACTACATGGTACTGCCAAGACTCACTACAGCGTTGTGATGGGGGACTTCAATGCCAAAGTGGGAGTACAAGAACGCGGCGAAACGAAGATCGGCCCCTTTGGTGTAGGGCGCAGAAATGACCGGGGCCATATGCTTGTCAGTTTTCTTGAGTCCCAGGGGCTCTTCTTGATGAACTCTTTCTTTAAGAAGAAGTCCCACAGAAAATGGACTTGGCGATGCCCCGACAAGGTCACAAGAAACGAGATAGACTTCATCATGATGAACAGGAAGTCTATATTTAGAGAGTTATTTTTAAACTATCGCGGTTTTCTACACTCATACTTATAGAATTCGGGACTTCACGCGAAACACATTTTCTTACATCCGTGGTCGCGGTTGGACTAGTCAGTCCAACCGCGACCACGGGCGCTGCAACGTGCTCGAAATGTCGGTGTGAAAATGCAAGTAAATGTGTTTCGCGTGAAGTCCCGAATTCTATAAGTATGAGTATATTTAGAGAGGTCTCTGTGGTTAACAGGTTTAATACCGGTGGTGATCACAGACTTGTACGAGCATCTCTGAATTTGGACTTCCGAGCTGAAAGGGCCCGTATGATGAAGCCTACTCTCGGACCTACCGCGCTCCAGTTAGCCTCAGGGGCTGAGAGGTTCCAGTTAGAACTTCAAAATCGTTTTGATCTGCTGGAAACCACTGGCAATATTCACGATAAGGCCGACTATATGGTCAGGACGTTACAGCAAGTGTCCCGAAAGCTGATACGACGCGACATTAGACGCTATAACACCAGCATCGTCGAGGCAGCGATCGAGCAGAACAGGGGTACCAAAGTATTTGCCCAACAGCTTGGAAGAGCCCGTCTGATGAAACCGAAGACAGCGGATGGCAGTACTGTGACCACAAGGTTCGAGATTCTCGAGGAAATAAAGAGCTTTTACAGAGACCTTTATGCATCACGGACAAAAAGCCGACGAGTAGGACCCTACTGATTGTGACCACCGAGTCCCACTATCGTGCCACTATAGCGAGGACATTCCGGACATCGATCAGGGCGAGGTAACGGCGGCTCTCGGGCAACTTAAAAACAACAAGTCCCCTGGGGAGGACGGAATTACAACTGAACTACTGAAGGCGGGGGGGGGGGCTCCGGTTCTCAACGAGCTGATGAGTTTGTTTAATTCCGTCCTCCAACAGGGACAAACACCTGAAGCGTGAAGCGGGAGTGCGGTGGCTCTGTTCTTCAAGAAAGGTGATAAGACCTTGCTGAGGAATTACAGACCCATCTCACTTCTGAGCCATGTTTACAAGTTGTTCTCGAGAGTAGTCACAAACCGCCTCGCCGGAAGGCTCGACGAGTTTCAGCCAAAGGAGCAAGCCGGATTTCGAAAAGGCTTTAGAACCGTGGACCACATCCATACTGTACGGCAGATTGTACAGAAAACAAACGAGTACAATCAGCCGCTGTGTATGGCTTTTGCGGAGTACGAGAAGGCCTTTGACTCTGTCGAAATAAAATACTCTTTATCTTTATTTTACATGCTTCTTTATGTAGGAACGAGAAATCAAAATTGGGCATAAAATATGCCTCTGCCTCACCCTTCGGAGAAACAGGTATAATTATATGTATGTGTGCTTATATGTGTGCTGAAAGACATAATTAATAAAATAAATCACTATTCAACTGCTCATATCAATTAGAATGACACCTTCGAAATAACATTTTTCACGAATTTTAAAAGCATGTAACAAAGAAACCATAGCACGCACAGGGTTAATGTAGTAGTATTTTTTGCTAGAAATTGTGTGTTCTATGCGAATATCACATTTTCTTTTTTTGGCCGGCACTTTCAGTTTTTGGTCCAAAATGAATGATGTCCTTTACACAATAAGTTACTCATAACTCACTCATAACAACTATCTTTTTATAATTATTACTCTGATGCCAATGTGGCGCCATTCTTACAAAAGGACAATTTTTTAATGGGCTCCCGACACGACCATGCCTTGCAATTGTCAATCACTTCAAACCTAAATGGAAGTTGCTTCAGTGTGCGTGATTTCCTTGCAAGTGTGTGTACGTCGACGTTTATGTACACCTGATATTTAACGTGCACGACCACCGCCAATTGATCGTGTCCGGACCCCCAAAAGGCCTTAAACCAAAGACAATGATCTAGTTTGACATTGACTGTTTGTTCATAGTCTATGGTTCATGCATAATCGTTCGTCCATCATATCGTTCTAAATTAAACATAAGTGGTAGGACTTCGGATTACTATCCAACGATTTAAGGGGTGGGAGTGGGGGGGAGGGGGGAGGGGGGGGGGTGGGGAACCCCCCCCTGACGGAAAAGTTGCGGACGCCCCCCCTTTTTGAGTTATGATTTTTTTTAAATTCTAACCTAACTTTCGCATTTTCTTGTTTTGAAATCGATTTCAAGGTCGAAATTGGAAGATGGAAAATGGAGGGGGAGGGGGGAATCCCCCTGACCCCTCCCCAAAGTTAGGAAATCAATAGTTACCTTGAATTTAGATTTTTATTTTTTGAGGTTATGTTCAATAAAATCGACAACATAAGTAATCGTTCTCCAAATAAGAACTCGTCGACAAGCCAAAAAAAAAATAACCACGAAGGCTAAGGCGGGAGCTCCGCTCCGCTTCGCTCCCGCCTTAGCCTTCTAACCTAACCTATCCGAGTCGGGGTGTTAACCATTAAGTACTAATTATGGTTGAATTAGGGATGCGTAATTCAAATGCCGACCTGGGGTTGAAAAAAAAAACTACGCGTCTCCTATACAAGACACAAATTCACAAATAGGGTGTCATTTGAAAGTGTTGACCTTGACCAACCCATAGAATGCGTACGACGTTTTACGTTTAGTTTCACATATCGGCAACCGTCATTAAATTATTATAATATTTAATAGCGTTCATTTATATAAATATACGTAATATAATAAAATATGCATAAAATTTAACTTAATAACTAAATATAATTATTAATTAAATTTTTAAATGAAGTAAAACATTGTTGTGCGTTAATGTTACGTAAAACAAAACGTATTGGACGAGCCGAATGTCAAAAACATTGGAAGTGTTTGTGTTCTGTGGTGAAAAGTGACAAATTATTGGTGTTTTTTTACGATTTTCATTATTTTTTTTCTCGTTAACCATTAATCTCCGCAAGTTAAAACTTCGCGTGTAGGCTTCTAATAATATTAGCTTTGTGTATAAAAAATATGAACCTCAAACTCGATGGCAACTAATCTAAAGTTAAGCCGTATAAAGGTAAACAAAGTGACTACACTACAATATGTGTCAACAAAACATTTTTTATGTTTTGAATACGTTACAGTGGTACTGTTACAGTGCTCAGTGTGTTAACAATAATTATTGACGTCCAGGCTGCAGACTGATGAGCAATCCGACACAATGACCAAATCGCCTCCGCGTCTGGATGCAACTAACTATCAAAGAAGTCCTTTGACATTACTCTTCTCACGGTAGTTGCCCGTGTGCAGAACAGATCATAGTTTAATGAAGGGGGAAGATTATTATAGCAGGATGCGCTTCTGAGGAAAAATGAATTACGTCTATAATTTGTTTTGGCAAACGTCACATTAAGTAGCGGTCGCCGACGTAGTCCAATTAAATTAGTCCTTAAGCCTATATTAGATAAGAGTGCACTACTATTCACTCCACCACTGGCAATGTTTGTTAAATAGCACAGATCATTTATATGTCGCCTATGCTCTAGTGTAAGAAAATGATACCGCTTACATCGATGGTTGGTATTGATCAATATTAAGCCTACACGGTGCGAAAAAAAATATTGATCAATAAAATTTAAGCTCCGTCTAACTTTTGTTTAGTGACTGTTCAAATCTCAATATTAGCCCTACACGGTCAACTTATTGAACAATCATTTATATTGATCAATATTATTGTCCGTGTATGGGGCCTCTAACATCATGTTTTTGAGCTTGACACTTGATGTCTGACAGCCCTTTAGAACATTCCCGAAAGCTTATTTATGTTACTTGGACAGTGAAATGAATTATGGTCAAACTAACCCATTTCAAACGGAAATTATCATGCCGGTTCAAGACTGCGCTGTTTGATCTTAATCTTGAACTACTTTTAGCTTAATTTGGACTTCTTCTTCTTTGACTACATGGCACTTTTTAAAAGAAAATTAAAAAACAAAGTCAGTCGTCACGGGACGTCTGGTAGATGTGATGATATACCTCTAATCAAGAAAAGTTTTGTAAAAATCCATAAAGACAAAATCCCAATTCGAATCCTGGGACATCCTTTCGACGTCTCATATCCTGGCTTAGCCGGTAGGAGTCCGGCATAGCATCCATGAAGGATTTTACAAAAAAAAACTGTTGGTGCCAAATATGTTGGAAAAAGTCTCGGAAGACGATGATGAATTCTTTAAATGTGGGAATCCTCACATAAATTTCCAGTAACAAATCTATAAACAGTGTTTCACATCAACGCGTTAAAATTGTGTCAAAACCACAGAAATTCAATTCAATTTATTGTCTTTGTAAACATAGGCATAAATAGGTTTTTAGTTAACAAGTGTAGTCTCTCTATGCTTTACCAATATCATGGCGTACAAATCTTACGACTACGTTAGTGCTATTAAATTAATTAAGCGCCACAATAGACCTTATAATAGAATGCTTAAGTATAGCTTAAGCATTCTATAATACAGTACGCACGACATAACTTATATACAGGGTGGAATTCAAAGACGGTAGTTGGAGATAAAGTACCCTTAATATTGATAATGGCAAGTTTTGCTGAAAGGAAACATTCCTTTATTTTAAAAAGTAAGTAAAACTGCATTTAAAGATTTTTGAAAAATCACCTGGTGGAGCCGGGAATCGAACTTGGGAAATGTGAAAAAAAAACGTGCTGTATTTTTTGATACCAGACGAAAGGGTTTTTAATAAGGAACAATTTCTATTAAACAACATAGTATCTTAAACTAAAGGAAGACATAGTAAAATATGTTTTTATTGTATAGCTTACTATCTAAAGAAAAAAAACTGATTGAGATTGAGAGAATCTGATTGAGAGATTAAAGTTGTTTAAAAAAATATTCTAATTACTGTAAATGGGAATATTCGTTCTGGTAACTTAACCAACCAACTTAAAAAAAAGTAGGAGTTCTCTCTTCAGATAGTGAGTAAGCTTTACAATAAAAACATATTTTACTTGATCTTTCTTCAATTTAAGATACTATGTTGCTTAAAAGAAATTGTTCAGGATTCAGGATGTTTTTTTTTCACATCTCCCAGGTTCGATTCCCGGCTCAAGCTGGTGATTTTTCAGAAATCTTTAAATGCAGTTTTACTTACTTTTGAAAATAAAGGAATGTTTCCTTTCAGCAAAACTTGCCATTGTCAATAATAAGGGTACTTTACCTCTAACTACCGTCTTTAAATTCCACCCTGTATATAATCTCTAAACATCATCAACCTAGAAAATCAAAAGACCTTGAAAAGTTTAGGCGTCAAACAAATTAATAATGTTCCAATTCACACACTAGTTACTTACAATTCCCATTCCCATGTTTCCCGATGTGTAAACTATCTAATAGTAAGTACCAAAGTACACAGTAACTTGTAGCACAAGTTTTCCCAATTGTTGTTTAGACAGTTTGAACAAGAAGTTAATGGTTATAGTTGATTGAGTCGTAAATAATATATTTTACTGTTGGTTTATTGTACCCTTGTGATCTGCTTTTAGCCCCTCTATATAAAATAGATTGCAAAGGGGCTTATGGGGAGACTTGTGTCTGTGACTCAGTTGCATTAAACTACGTCACTAGGTCACGTGGATCATCTGTTCAAAGTTTAAAATAAAACAAAAGTGACAACGTCAATCGGATTGAAATATCACATTCACAATAAACGTTTTAGAAAGGGGCAGTCGGGTGAGACCATCTCACGGCTTCTTGTTATGTATTGACACCAACCTTAAAAGTAATTAAGGAACACGAGTAAACGACCCTTTTTGCTACAATATATGCGTTTAATTTTGAAATTTGAAGCCATAACGTGAAACAATGTCCACTTTTCCTGAATACAGATGACCGTATTTAAAAATAAATAAAATGTGAATGTTCATTCCCTTGACACTGGCCGTAATCGCAAATGAAACATGAGAATATCTGGCTGAATGTTTAAACGAAAATGTTTAAATTGTTTAACAAATTTCCAAAATTACCGTTTCAGGTACTTACCTGAAACGGACGACTGAAACATTTGAGCTACACGGCACAAGAAAATCTCTAAATGGTTTTCCGAACGTGGTCCGACGCTGTTCCATACTTATAAAAAGACTAGCTGATGCCCGCAGCTTCGCCCGCGTTAAGTTTTGTTACCGTTCCCGCTTCCCGTGGGAATTTATTCCCGGCAAAAAGTAGCCTATGTGTTATTCCAGACTATAATGTATCTCTGTACCAAATTTCAGCCAGATCCGTTCAGCCGTTTGAGCGTGAAAGAGTAACAAACATCCACACTCACAAACTTAAGTAAGAAATAAGATAAATAGGTATTGAGTAAGTTTATGATAAAACTTACAGTGGCAGTGTTTGACCAATGATTGTTACAGGTCCTACTTATTTGTAAAATAATACAGTAGCCAAGTTAGCATGTGCAAACACACTCAGTAACTTTTGACAACAGCTTCTAACGTTATTCATGAGTCTGTGGTTTGAGCATAGAGTAAGAAAAAAAAATTACAAATATGGCAAAATTCTTACCTAAATCAGGTGGTTCAGCGTCACACAGAGACAAATTAGATTCAATTCTTTTCGATTGATTTTCTGATTTCACTCCATTTTGAATTCCTTCCATAACTTTCGTGATTATTTTTTGCGTAGAGGTGCTATTCAAGTGAGGATCTGGTAATGTCATATTTACTGCAGTCGTGATATTTTTTACCAAAGTACTGTTGTCGATATTATTCGTAGTGTTGAAAATACTCGTGTTATTTTTTATCTGTGCTTCTTTATTTGAGTTTTGTTTCGCGATTGAAGAAGCAGCCAGTGCTTTTAAGAAATATGAGTCAGTTTTTTCGGTGTTTCTGAAAAGAGAAATATGATAAGATTTAACATCTAATTGTTTTATGTTATGACAGTGAATTCTTTTAGACAATTTGTCCAGATAATAGCCCCCTTAGACAAGTGGCACAAGCGTAAATCGCAAACGAAAAGATAGCATATATCGACCAATCACAGCCAAGCTTGTCGCCGGCGTACGAATCGCGCGCCGCGGCGGGATCTCGAGCTTGGGTGTGATTGGTTTACATAATCTATCCTTTCGTTTGAGATTTACTCTTGTGCCACTTGTCTAAGGAGACAGGACACAGTTCGTCAAAAATGTGGTGTACCATTTTAAGATTGAGGCTCATTTAAATGTTTATTCACACAGGCGTAAAGTTTCCGATCAGAATTGCAAATTTTTTAACAATATTCGAAGAAATAATGCTCGTGATCAGAACACAAAAATCTGAATAACAAGTTGATAGAAATGTCATGTCATTTGTCAATCAAACTACGAAGAACGTCTGTTCTACTTTTTTTTTATTTTGACAGTCACACTCACATGATATCAATAACACAAGATTGCTTTTGTTGTACATTTCTCACGTAGTTAGTTAAAATCCCCAGACGACAACACTGAAATGTACCGAGACGTCTACCGTATGCGATTTCATGGTAGAACTAGAAATGTTTGGTCCGAATGGTACACCCATGGTAAACCCGAAAGATACCCTCAGGTGTGCAATAAGAAGGAAGGACAGACGCTGAAGTAAGTATTGCTATGGTCTTATTCGTGGTACCCCCCACGAATAAGATGAAACTCTGATGAAGGCACGCATGGAAAAATACCAATGCAACACTTACTTGAGCGTAGGCGGAGTAGAATTATACAGTGGAGTATACAGGTACGTCCGGAGAGGCGAGGCGTCAAGTATGGAGCCGAAGAGATACTCCACGGCAGCCAGGAGCAGCACGAAAAGCAGCAGCAGGCGCAGGGCGCGCGCTGCCCGCCCCCCGCCCGCGTTCGCACCGCTGCCCATCAACGCATGAAATACTTGCGTGCTGACGCTGAGCCCTGGGAAAAAATGGCATTTCATAAGTCAAGGATAACCACAAATAATTGATCTAGAGCAGTGGCGGGCAAACTTTCTTAATGGGGGGCCAGAAAAATTAAGAAATTTCAGTGGCGGGTCAAATATGATTCAGATTTTCCGTAATTTCATGGCCGAAAAAGTTTATACGTACAAATACGACGGCGCAAACATCGCCATAATTTTCTGTCAGCTGACTCCTTCACCTATGCGTGTATTGTTCTATTAAGTAGAATCTACATAATACTTCTGAACAGTCAAATTATGATTACCGCGAGCCAAATATACTCATGTCGAAGGACCATCGGCGGGCCGGAGTTGGCCCGCGGGCCGTACTTTGCCCATCACTGATCTAGAGGAATGACGAACGAATCGAACTCATCAATCGTCATACGAATGACGATGCCTCATGCCCTACAAGAAAAGGAAGTTGACGTTTTGGCACAGTTGTCGTGATGAACCTAAAGGGAGAAACCCTTCGTATCCACGTATTTGTGACTAGTGGACGTCACGCGGTTTCACACGCATAACTCCTGTTCCCGTGGGAGAAAGGGAATAAAATATGCCTATGTTCAATGTGAATAGTGTAGCTTCCTAACAGTGAAAGAATTTTTCAAATCGGTCCAGTTGTTCCGGAGCCTATTCGATGCAAACAAACAATCAAATCTTTTCTCTTTATAAAATTAGTAGAGATGTTATGCGGAATAAGGCCCATTAATGACAATCTTTCTATGGAGCTCTTATTATAAGAATCCGTCGCTCAGTGTTTTCCAGACCAACTCGGAAACGTTCTTAAATGGAATGCCACAAACGATATTTTTACCATCATTGTTAACAGACTGCCAAACTAGTCTCCCACTAACATATGGTTTTGTAAGTACATGATCACTGGGTTAAGCATCTAACGCTACTGTCAGTGGTGAGATGGTTGATCGATGCTATACTCTGTAAAATATAGCTTGATATCTGTGACAGTTCTACAAACGTAAACGAAATTGACTTTTATTTCAAAGGCATATAAAGTTGTTATTTACAGTTTGCACCTCTGTGTTGTCACTCTCTGTATTTCAACCACAAAAGCTTTATGCCGTTGACACAAAGTCTATTCTTGTTAACGTTTGTGGAACTGTCACGGAGATCAAGCTATATTTTACAGAGTATAATAGCGTAGTTTCAGGGCTTCGGCAGTGTCATCCTTTTAAAAGTCGTCACAAACCTATAGAATACATAATTATATATTATGTATATAGGCCATAGATGATACATTATACTGGGTAATATTGGCAATGGTGACGACTTTTATCAGTCATGTTTTTATGCGTACCTGTCTCGTACAAAATACTGTATTAGTACTTTCCTAAGTACAGTTAGTAATAGCCAAATACGTAGGTAAGTATGGTGAAAATAAGCTTGAATGCGTAGATGGAAATTATGCGGTGATGTCATTTGTCTTACAGACAAAATACGTAAATTTTCGTCCACGCTTTCAAGTCGTAGTGTTCAATCCAGTATCGGCACCCTGTTAGTATTTAAAATGTATGGCGGAAGTATATAAGTATTAGGTACATGCACGCGCGGGGGCCTGAGGACGGTAAGGGGGCTGCTCACCGTTCTTACAGAAGCAGGACCTTGACGACAGCGTGACATGAGGGATTTACATACGCCACACCCCCCCAAAAAGCGGCATAACACCCTTACAACATTCGAAAGACGCGGGATAGCACCCAAACAAGGTGAGGCCTTGGTGGTAGCCGTAGGTCTGTTGGGAGTCCTGGGGTATCCTTCCGAGTGGCTCCCAACCGTAGCTATTAAGTAGGAAACGTATTGTTTTAAGTCGGTAGGGGCCATAGCAATCCTGTAGGATTTCTCACATGCTTTAAAAAATACAAGTAGGTACATGCACGCGACTCTAAATGGTTGTAAACTGGATATTATTTGACGTCATAGGTACAACAAACTGGGATTGGGGACAATGACTGCTGACGTCAAACAAAACTATTTTCCTATGCCAACTTATTCATAAAGGAAGTATTTATATTTATATTTACGTAGCAAGGTTTACATATTTATGTAAAAGTAGCTGACCCGACCAAATTTGTTCCGCCATATCAAACTAACCCGATGTAAGATATGAGTTTTATTTTCAATTCTTTTTTAGATACAAACCTTGCCCTATCTATAACTAACAAAAAAAAAGAATTATCGAAATCGGTCCAGCCGTTCTAAAGTTATGCGCGTACGTACATACATTTCGCAGATCCATTTTTATTATGTAGACTAGGTGCCTAACTTCCTTTAGTAGTGCCTACGCAAGTAATCCTACTAATATTATAATGGCGAAAGTAGTGCTGTCGGTCTGTCTGTTGCGTGTTCACGCCTAAACCACTGAACCGATTTTGATGAAATTTTGTGTAGAGATAGTTTGAGTTCAAGAGAAGGACACAGACCACTTTTCAATTGACTGAGCAAAAGGAGGGTAATGATTTTACATGACAACGACTTCTACGCGGACGAAGCCGCGGGGAACAGCCAGTAATGCTATAAAGCGAAACCAGTCAGGTACTGTTAAAATTAAAATAAATGTTGTGGAAGTGAGTGATTTTCATAATGTAAGTAAATTTGTACTTAAAATATTTTAAAATAATTGTCCAGTGTTCTACAAAGGATAAGAAAATGGTTAATTTATGTTTCTTTGTATGTAATGGATAAAGTTTGCAAAAACTATTTGGATAACTTTATCATATTATAAGTAGGTATCTATACCTACGAATATTAACAAAAGGTCGGGTCTACATAACAGTCTTATTATGACGCTATTTTGCATAGAGGCTAAATGTAGAGTAATCAAAGCTTCACTAATGCGGTGTTACCTATCTTTCGAAGGACTTTTACAGACACAACACACACCTCAAACCCGCCACCTCAAAGTCCCAGTCGTACAAATATACACACCTCCACCTTGTAAAAAAAACACCTCCATCCCCTATCCACACATAGACACGTACACACGTGTACACGCTCGCACTCATACATTATGTTTGGAAAAACTACCTTAGTTCCCCAATTCAGAATCCTTCTTCGTGGCGGTATTACCTATCTTTCGAAGGACTTTTACAGAGACAACACACACCTCTAACCCGCCACCTAACCGTCGTACAACACCTCCACCCTTTTAAAAAAACACCTCCATCCCCTACCCACACATACAAACCTACAGACGTATACACGCACGCACGCACACAGACATTAAGTATGGACGGATGAAGGTACTCGTAGTTTAGTTATTTACCCGATTCAGAACCCTTCTTCGTGTTAATGTCATCATGGTGGATGAATGGTTCTTTTGCGATGAAAACCTCTTCGATTGGTTGATGTTTTCCCATAGTTACCACTGGAATACCTTGAAGATGTTCAGAAATACTTGATAAGTTTAATTGGTTCGAGAGGCAGAAGAGTTTAGTCGCAATTGCCTAATTCGCGAAATGGCACCCGAGTCCGGAAAGGACTAATTCTTAAAAAGACTGAAATGGTGAATGGCTAATTCTGAAAAGGACTAATTCCGAGAAGATTATTTAAAAAAAATCAGTCCAAAGAAGAAAGAGAGAAAGAATCGGTTTACAAAACTATTAACATAAATTATTTTACAATAGCTTTAATAATATTAAACTCTTTTATACTTGGGCGAACACGCCAGTTTAGATTTACCCTTATATTTAAAGAAACCCTTGAATTCTAGATTTAGAAAAAGTTGAGATGACTCTAATTTCTGAATTATAAAACCCTCAATAATGAAACCATTTTGCGGAACAATTCTTAAAGTACCTACTTCCCATCTGACACCAAAAAATATTATGACGCGGTGGAAAATTACAAATGAAAAACAAATTTGCCTTTCATCCCCTCTCTCAAAGGAATCGTGCAATATCGGGATTACAAGTATCCTAGAACCTTCCTCGGATCATAAGCTCTGATTGTACTTATGAGTATAATGTAAATTGATTCAGTAGTTTCGGCGTGATACTTATTCGGGATACAGATATACAAAAAAATAAAATTACAATTTCGGTTTCAGTACCTATCGATTGGAGAATTTTCAAAATTTCTTCCACGCACAGATTCTCGACCCTCTACAATTCTACATTTTTATAATATCTACGTATAGATGATTCGAAAAACGAGGGTTTCGATGAATGTGTGTTTATTAATATATCTTCAGAATTATTCAGTTATGTATGGAGATAGAATATAATATAATATTATGTTATCTGTGGTATGGATCTAAAAATAGTATACATGTAACGTAAACTTATCAAGGATAATAATGCATGAAAATATTACAATAATAATAACCAAAAATGGCATTAATGTTTCAATAACAACGATTTAATTAGTTTAAGTTGGTATAAGGATATGAAGTTGTGGAAAAATGATCACAAAAATGAGCTCTGAAGTGTTCGCAATCCTGCTAAATTTGCAAGCCCAATAAATTAAGGCAGAATGAAAAGACAACGCAATGAAGTCAAAATAGCCCTAGACTTGTTATCGCCCCGATGAAGTGGGATAGCACATCCCCCCCCCCCCCCCCCCTCTCAATGCAGCGGGATAACACCCAAATCCCAAGAAGTAGAATAAAACCCAAACCCTAGTAGGGGCAAGTGTGCGATAGTAGACCAAGCCTGTCGGGAGCCGTGGGATTATCCTTCCGAGGGCATACCCGGGACTCCCGAACATAGGTAGATGACAGTGCTTCGTGTGGTTTTAGTCGGTAGAAGTCCGGCATGACATCCATGAGCATTTCCACACGTAAAAAAAGGACGTGTTATCGGCCACTGCTCTAAGCATTCGCTACGCTCTTTAATTTTTTTTTTTCGTGTGGATAGTGCCATGGGTATGTCAGACTTGAACTCTAGGGCCTCGGTATGCCACGGTCGCTCCGGTTCTGAGATAGGTGATCGTATGTAGCATCTTACTTCTTACTAATATTATAAATGGGAAAGTTCGTGAGTGTAGATGTGTGGATGTTTGTTACTCTTTCACGTTCGAACGACTGAACGGGTCTGGCTGAAATTTGGATATATTTTAGTCTGGAATAACACATAGGCAATTTTTTATGCCGGGGATAAGTTTCTACGAGAAGCGGGAACGGGAACAAATTTTACGCGGGCGAAGCTGCGGGCATCAATCAGATAGATATATTTTTAAGCCTTACGTTGGTTGGTCCCGAATGTCAGTAATATAGTAGGTAGCCGTTTAGCCCAGTAGTAGTTCCTGAGGTCCTTTTTATGGATGCTACCCCGGATTCCTACCGGCTAAAACTATCTACGACCGGCACTCTCTGCGGCAGCAAAAAATACCCACAGCCTACCCCTGTTCATTCTCCATGACCGGGGGCCTGAGGACGGTGAGAGAGTCGCTCACCATCCTTACAGAGGCAGGCCCATGACGGCAGCGTGACGTGAGGGATTCACGCACGTCCCCCCTTAGAAGCGGGATCACACCCGAAACCCCCCAAAGACGCGGGATAGTACCCGAACCACCCACTAGGCGAGGCCACAGTGGCGGCCGTGGGTCTGTTGGGAGTCCTGGGACATCCTTCCGAGGGCTTACCCGGAACTTCCAACCATAGGCTGTTGGGCGTAACGTGAGGTTTTTTAGTCGGTAGGAGTCCGGCATAGCATCCATGAGGACCTTCCCTCACGTTAAAAAAAAACCCTGCTCATTTCGACACAGAAATAGGCTAACCACCTTTTACTTAGACAAAATATAATTGGCAGAATCTATCTCTCTGAAAGTTCTATAGAGTGTAGCTTACCACTTCAGTAAAACGAGTGTGAATACATTTATGATTAATATTATTATACAGAAATTGTTTTTATATTTCGGTAACCAGTTAGTCTTTCACATTTATTCATTTTATTTTATTACAATCACGATACTTTGGTTTCACTAAACACTTCTAAAACACACTTGAAACAAATTGTTTTTAATTAAAACCTACATTACAGCACTTGTAAAACATACTGATAATAATTCGATTCGTAATTTTCTGCAATTCAAACGAAAATGACGTCCATATCGAGACACAGTTGTCGTCAGACTGACGATGAATCAGAATTTTGTACTTAGTAATCTACTCGTATATTAATATATTACTGATTATAATACCTAAGAATTTGTTTGTTTGGGTGAACGTTCTAATCTCAGAACAGTCAGACCTACTCATTCGATTAGATTCTTATGAACATTGACTAAGGATAATATACACACAGTGTAAGCGTGAGGAGCTCTTTGCCGGCTCCTACCGACTAAAAAACCTCACGCAACGTCCAACAGCCTATGGTTGGGAGCCCCGGGTAAGCCCTCGGAAGGATGTCCCAGGACTCCCAACAGACCCACGGCCGCCGCTGCGGCCCCGCCTAGGCGGAGTCCTTGAGGCCTTACCAAGGTCCTCGGTGCCAAAGCCAGTCTCACCTACTACTAGTGGTGCCCCTGCTGACTAACAGACGAGATCATGGGAAAGGGAAGGTAAACTAGAAAAACCCTGTGGTAACCCGGACATTCTTACGAGGGCCGATCTGGGGCTCCCGGCCTTAGGCTTTGGTAAGACACCGTGTGGTTTAAGTCGGTAGGAATTTTAAAATGCCAACTACACTTGCATGCTTAGCGATTTAGTAGTTTCAAGTTTCCTTAGGCGCTTTACAAACGACGGGGCGGGCCGGGCCGAGCCGGTCAATTTCACCGCGAACGATAGAGCTAAAGAAATCCTATACTACCAACGCACATGAAGGGCAAAAATACCGCGCCGCTAGTGCCCGCCGGACACACATTTTCGCTGTGAGGGCAGTCGCGGGCATTGACGGGCAGACGCGGTCTTTATTACGTCGCGGACAAAAAGACCGGCCCGCCCCGTCTTCTGCTAAGCGCCTTACTCTTCGTTCTGATAGTTGTACAGGAGCTTCAATTGCAGAAAATGCCCACTTTGACGATAGTTCGAGGTGACGAAGTCTGCAAGGATTCAATACCTTAAAAATTACAAAATAAAGATGGTAGACTAGCTAACTGCCGAACGATACGCAAGCATAGCATCCGTGAAGGATTTCCAACGGTAAAGAAAAGCGTGGTAGGTACAGTGAGGATCAACCTTCCAAAATTCGAAGAGGCCAGCTTCCTTCAGTGGACTATGATAGGCTGATTTGTGTGATTGATCTGTACCATCACGCTACTACTTAAGGGAGCGGAGCAATCGTAGCTGTCAACAAAACAAAACAGACACGGCTAGGATAACGCACCTTTCCCCGTTCTAATACTATTAATGTGATAGTCTGTGAATGTTAGGATGTATGTTATTCAATTACGCTTTAACGGCTGAATATTTAGCTGTAATTTGGTACAAGAACAGATTGCCTGGATTACGTTCCTATGGGTCACGGAAACGGTAAGGCGCTTAGCAGACGAGACGGGGCGGGCAGGTCGTTTTGTCCGCGACGTAATAAAGACCGAGTCTGCCCGTCGATGCCCGCGACTGCCCTCACCGCGAAAACGTGTGTCCGGCGGGCACCAACAGCGCAGTCTTTTTGCCCTTCATGTGCGTTGGTAGTATAGGATACCTTTAGCGCTATCGTTCGCGGTGAAATTGACCGGCCCGACCAGCCCCATCGTTTGCAAAGCGCCTAACAGAATTCCACGCGGGCGGGGCTGCAGGCACTATCTAGCTAGGTGGCACTAGATAAAGTTCGAGGCTTCGACGGGGTGGAATTCTATTTCCTCTTACCTAAGTTTACTCTTACCTTGGTTTTTTAGTAGGTTCCTACAGACCAAATTTCAGCCACATCCGTTCAGCCGTTAGAGTGTGTTTGAGAAACAAACATCTAAACATTTTCACATTTATTTCGATGAAGATAGATAAGTTAGATAGAGTGTGTTTGAGAAACAAACATCTAAACATTTTCACATTTATTTCGATGAAGATAGATAAGTTAGATAGAGTGTGTTTGAGAAACAAACATCTAAACATTTTCACATTTATTTCGATGAAGATAGATAAGTTAGATAGAGTGTGTTTGAGAAACAAACATCTAAACATTTTCACATTTATTTCGATGAAGATAGATAAGTTAGATAACACTTTACACAGACACTTTAACAGACAATAATATTTAATCATCAGTTCGGATTATTAGATAACGTGACGTCATATTCTAGTATTTTATCATGACTCATCCGAATTATTGGTTTAGTGTTTAGAGTGAAATGGCTATCGGGAGTCCTGGGGTCACCCTGCCGAGGATGTATCCGGGGCTTCCAACCGTAGGCTGTTAGGTAGGATACGTGTGGTTTTTAGTCGGTAGGAGTCATAGCATAGCATCCATGTAGATTTTTTCTCACGTTAAAAAAACAAGAAGCCGTGAGACGGTCTCACCCGACTGCCCCTCTAACGATTATTGTGAAAGTGAAAGATGAATCCCATTAACGTTGTCATTTTTGTTTTATTTCAAACTTTGAACAGATGATCCACGTGACCTAGTGACCTAATTTAATCCAACAGAGTCGCAGACTTCAGACACAAGTCTCGCCATATGCCCCTCTGCAATCTATTTTATAGAGAGGGGCTAAAATACAAAAAGGTAACCTACCTGAGTACCTACCGACTTATATTTTTGCATACGTATAAGTGCACGCACCCGGATAAAAAGTTGAACATTTATTTGCTTGATCCGAATTTATCGGGCCAAACTTGATACGCTTAAATTTGCCGAAACGTGAACGATGGAAAGAATTACTCACCTGCGAAAAAGGGCCAATTTTGAAAGGGTTTACTCAGTTCACTATGTAAACGAATTTTGCTTCTTGAGAGAATGAAAATGTGCGTGAAAAATAGTCAAACGGTGGCTTTTGATACTACGTTTTTAAGGTAGGATAGCCTTTGGTGGACTACGCACCCGTTGGACCTCAAAGTTTGGACCTCCTTGATAAATGTGATCTATTGGACCTCCGTTTACCGTTTGGACCTTAAAATTTTTATTTTTACTAAAATTGAGGTTCCATTGGACCCTCTATCAAGAAACGAGTTCCGTTGGACCTCATTTATAAATCTATACTAGTCTATACTAATAATATGAAGAGGAAAGATTTGTTTTTTGTTTGTTTGTTTGTAACGAATAGGCTCCAAAACTACTGGACCGATTTGAAAAATTCTTTCACTGTTGGAAAGCTACCCTCTTTGCGGTGAACATAGGCTATATTTTATTCCCTTATTCCCACGGGAACAGGAACTACGCGGGTGTAACTGCGTGACGTCCGCTAGTCGTAGTATAAAAAGCTAAACTAGACAATCGTGCACAAAAGTGATACGCTGTGGGCTAGTAGGTAGGTACCTATTTAATTTTACAAAAGAGATAATTATTCTTCTTTTACCGTCGAACAAAATTAAAGCTTTTTGATATCTGCTTGAAGGTCAATTCACAGAAAAAAAGGAAAGGACCTATTTTTTTTTCTCGTGTGAAAATCCTCATGGATGTTATGTCGGACTTCTACTTGCTAAAACCACGAGGTGTTCTGCATCATCTGCCTATGACTGGGTGTCCCATGACAACAGTTTCTCCAAGTTTTAATTACCAGGAAAGTTTAGGTGCTTTAAAACTGTGGAAGGTGCAACTACACGTCACGGTAATGTTAAAAATATTACCGTGTACACGTCATTAATTGTGTATGTTATTTTTAAACTATCGCGGTTTTTAACACTCATACCTACTTATAGAATTCGGGACTTCACGCGAAATACTATTTACTTACATTCTACCGACGTTTCGATCGCCTCAGTCCAACCGCGACCACGGGCGCTGCAACGTGCTCGAAACGTGTCGGTAGAATGTAAGTAAATAGTATTTCGCGTGAAGTCCCGAATTCTATAAGTATGAGTCATTAATTGTGTGACATTGAGATCGAACTTTTTTCGTGTTCTCCTTTCTCTTTCTATCTTTATCTAGCGGACGTCCCGCGGTTTTACCCGCGTAACTCCAGTTCCAGTGGGAATATGGGGATAAAATATAGCCTATGTTACTCTGGGTGAACCTAGCTTTCCAAGGGTGAAAGAATTTTTGAAATAGGCGCATTTGAGTTTATTCATTACAAATATACACACAAAAATATAAAATTTCAGTAGTGTATATAACATAAGTACTTAATTGTATTTAATCTAATTCCTGTTACTTTTAACAGACAGTACACATCTAGAGATTATGTCGGACAATAGCGAAATGCAAAATGTTTCAGGAAGCGAGCACAGACAAAATAAAAAAAAAGATTTAGCTTAAACTGCTATGTTGCCAGAGTGCCTGTAAAATTCTTTTTTTAATTCCCTACAGTGGCGGTGCGTGATTTAATTCCATCCGGTTAGCGAGGTCGACCAAATAAAAAATTGTAAACTGTATTCCGGAATTCCAAATGATGATACTCGTAGGTGTAAACAAATGTAAGTTGAAAAAAACAAGTGAAGATCACGGAAAACAAGTGAAATCGGGAAAAAAAAGTGACGATTGCTAAATACAAGTAAAGATTTTTTCATTTCTCATACTCGGAAAATAGTGTTTTCTTGATCTGACTATTGGGTGGAAAATGCTGTTTCCCTCCCTAGGGAGGGAAAAACTCATACAAATTACTTCCCACCCAAGGGCCGGAATGAACTTTAAAAATAGAACTGCTGACAGGTCAGCTGTGATAGTAAAGAGATTTGTGTAAAAAAAAAATTAAACATGCGACTTTCCAAACAGCCAGTGTGAACTTAGCGAAAATTTCTTCCGGCCCCATACACGTACAATAATATTGATCAATGTAGCAATAAATTGAACATATTATTGAGATTTGAACAGACTATATTCGGATGGAAATAAATATTGAATCAATATTGTACGTGTATGGGGCCGGCCGGAGTTCCATATTTAAAATTTAAAAAGTCGACATAATGTAGTTGTTATTATTTTATCTGTAACAGAATTCAAAACAATCGGTAATAATGTTATAAGGTTTGAATCTTATTATTAGTTTTATTTTCCTCGTATTTGAAATGAAAAGTAGAGTGTTTAACTCGGGTAAAAGAATCAATTCCGACTCGGACTATAGCCGCCCTCGCTGCGCTCGGGCGTCTAAATACCTCGGGAATTGATTCTTTCCACCCTCGGTTAACAATCTACTATTCCTGATCTTCTCTTGTTTGTTCCCAATCTTCACCTGTTTTTCCGACAACATTTGTTTTCACCAATTTTCCTTTGTTTTTGTAGATCTTCATTTGTTTTTATCGATCTTTATTTGTTTTACCGATCTTCATTTGTTTTTACCGACTTTCGTTTATTTTTGATCCAGTAGTACGGGCAAAATTGAATATTTGATCCAGTAGTACCACGGGTAAAATTGAATTACCAGTGGTACTACTGGGACCACTTAGTAGTACCACGGGTATTTTTTTACCGGTGGTACTACCAGTAGTACCACTGGTAAGAAAGGATTTATTTAGATACTACGGTTTTTTGCTCAGTAGTACTAATTCTAAAGCCCCAAACATAATTAAGTATGGTGGATTGTAGAAGAAGGTATTGCATCTCAAAAAACAGACAGAAGTTGCCAGGGTGCTGATGGTGGCCAGGGTTTGTCTTGTGGGAGTACATATACTAAGGTTACCTGACCACACACAGCCATGAAATAGCACTATAGGCATCCAGGAGCTTTGTATCTAGTTACCAATAAACGTGATAAAAAAATCAAGCCACAAGACCTTGTAGCGATTCTTGGGAGAAGCTTATGCCCAGCAGTGGGCGCCAAACCCGCTGTAATGATGATCATAATACTTAATGTAGGTATATATACCTACTATACTAGCTGTTGTCTGCGACTTCGTACGCTGCATTTTATATGTGATTCTTTAGATTGATATAACTTTTTTATTTATGAACTGATTGACATGAAACAAACACTAAATGTTAAGTGGAGTAAACCGCAACGCAATAAAGAAAACCACATTGTAATCGGTTGAGCGGTTGCTGAGATTAGCGTGCACAAACGTACAGACAAACAGACAGTTACGATTTTATTATATGTATCGATATCGATATCGATATCGATGCGTTAGGTAAAAAGTGTCACTTTTTTATACCACTAAGGTGGCAGACAAGCATTCTTACCTCAGCGGTAGTGATGTGTAAAGAAGGTGCTCTGTGAAACTGTGCCATTCTCATCACCGTGTGTTTGTGACGTCACGATCCATTGCTACGTTCATTTTATCTGAAACAATAAAAAAAAATTGTTAAAAAAAATTCTTGTGAAAACGGGACCCTATTCATGAAACTTTGCTGTTCGTCACGATGCTGTATCTCAGGAACCATGAAGAGTGCTGAAAATTTCACACATGATTTACTTATTTCTGTTGCCGCTATAACAAAACAAAACAAAAAGCCGTGAGACGGTCTCACCCGACTGTCCCTCTCTAAAACGTTTATTGTGAAAGTGAAAGTTCAATCCGATTGAAGTTGTCATTTTTGTCACAGATGATCCACGTGACCTAGTGACGTAATTTAATGCAACAGAGTCACAGACTACAGACGTCTATTTTACAGAGAGTGACTAAAATACTAAAATCAGAATTTAATAAAATATTAAGGATGATATTTGCAGTTTTTTTGGTACGGAACCCTCCGTCCTCAAATGCGATTTGCTCTTGTTTTTATATCACACAGATTGAAGCGGGAAGTGCTTTCACACGAAAAATACAAGGATGAAAGTAATCTGTCTAAATTTACATGCTTGACGTAGACACATGTCCGCCAAAATTGTCCCTGGATATTCGCTCGGGACGGACAGCAGTGACCGGGGAAGGCCGCCGCGCCTTCGTTTTATTTTTTTGAAAAAAAAAAAGATCTCTACAAAATGCTCGAGTGGAAAAAATATTCCTTTATTCGGAGCTTCGAATGTCTATCGAAGCGAAAAAATCAAATCAGACTTGATAATTCCCAACGCGCGTTTTCAGGAGCTTTTGAAATAGGTTCTTGTTCGGTATAGCGTGTTCGTAGGGAGAGACAGAAGTTGTGTGCACACTTTTATTTACTGATAATTACTGACTATTTACAGATCACTATTAATTATATTACGCACTACATTATGACGTACTAAGTTAGCGGCATAGCCGCCACAGAGATTCTACATAACTACAGCGTTCCTAGGTAGTTGGATACAGACGGATGAATGGAATGATTAATCTAGAATACTAAAGATTATATACATCAAACTGAGGAGTAGTGCGGGGGGTGATTGTCATCCTGTGGCACGTACATGAAGATGCGATTATTGCTAAATTGACAAATTCAAATATTTAGATAATGAATTATAATGTTATGGCGCAGGACGTGACTTGCGTAATGACATAAGAATTTCCTACTATCAGTCACGTCCATGCAGTCGCCATAGAACTCCCCCTTTTAAAAAAAAATCCAAAAATTACGGCAAAAATAAATTATACAACATTATGCTATGTACGATTCTTAGCTCGAACGGTGGATCGTGATTGAGTCTGGTCGGTCTGGATTGTCTGGATCTTGATGTTTTCGTTTACAGAAGAAGTTTACAGTAGCTGTATTGATGTCCCATAAACGAGTTTGGCGAAGCGTAGCCCGCGTACAACTGAGGGCATTCCTTCCCTGTTTTGTTTTGGGTATTTCTTCTGGCTATCTGTGCCATCAGCATTTTGGGTAACCTATATTTTCTTGCGCTTTTTATTGAGTCGATTTCATCCCTTGGCTCGTTATATGATAACCAAAAACATGTCAATAATTTTTGACCAATTTGCGCTTGTTCCAACTATTTCTGATTCCCGTTTCATATGCTTCTTTGCATTTCACATACTTATTATTCTTCTTTGCTTCTGGCTTCTATCAAGATCTCGTCCACAAACTAAATATAAAGTTCCAAATCTGTTTTTGTCGTTATTCGCTATAAGTATCAATGATTTTTCCGTTGGTCGCTTAAGAGTTTCAATTCACTCGCCTTCTTATTGCCATTTCTAGGCTTTTTATTCCTGGTGTATTTGCCCATATTTGACCAAAGTTCAATAACCACTTTTGCAGTCGGTTATGATAAGGCGTGAATGGTCGTATATTTCTGAGATCCATCTCAATTAGAGCTGGTTTTCGGTTTCCAGCTGCTGCATATCATTTTTCCAGGAACAAGGCTTGCGGTTTTTATTCAACTTGCGTTTAGGTATATTGGCGAGTATAATAAAATATTCTTGACGAGTAATAATTATGCGAACTTGACCTAGACCGCTTGAAAATGCTGACGCTGAAATTCTTTCTTGAGCTACGTTTGTAGCTATCGCGTCGACTCAACATGTTTGTTACGTAATTCATGTTTACATTACAATATGACAGCTGATTGTAGCTTTCTATTAAATCGTACTTTTTCTTGAATCGTAAACCGTTCAGTTTTTCTTAAATTTTCGATTTGTATTTGACGTCGGCAAATTTCTTCAGTTTTACGCAGATCACTTGCTTCCTTATTTGCGTATAGGTAAGTACGGTGTCTTAGTCTGCCGTGATTCACCAGTGCCAGATCCTGTAGTTCCATTGCGTTGGAATGGAATTAAATTGCGCTGGTCCCGTAGGGACTCTATGCCGCTGATCCCATGGAGTAGGAATTCAATGCTGCTATTCCTCAGTGAGCCGGGCTGAGTGCAGTTCTGCGGTGCGCGATGAGCAGCCCTCATTGTCGGGGTGTTTGCTTCGTAGTGTGGCCGACTGCTGCGTGGACGGGAGAGACGTTCGCTCTACTTACATTTACCGTAGTTGCAGCTTGCTGTGCCTATACACTGTTGTGGTCGAAGGGTAACCAGGCTGAAGCGATCGCTACTAGCTCGTGGTATCCTTGATGGGGCCGGAGATGCTGGCTGACTGTCTGAGACGTTATTTACAATTCGTACTGGACTGCTGTGAAGATTGCGATGATGCTGCTGATTGGTTTCGGGGAGCTTGAACGTTGTTTCCATTGACGTCGATTTGTTTCTTCATACTTCGTAGCGGTATTTCTTTATCGCTGGAGTATTTTTTCATCGTCGGGTTCTTGTTACATCCTCGGTTTTTTCATCGTCGGGTTCTTGTTACATCCTCGGTTTTTTCATCGTCGGGGTCACCATTTTATAGCGTGTTCGTAGGGAGAGACAGAAGTTGTGTGCACACTTTTATTTACTGATAATTACTGACTATTTACAGATCACTATTAATTATATTACGCACTACATTATAACGTACTAAGTTAGCGGCATAGCCGCCACTGAGATTCTACATAACTACAGCGTTCCTAGGTAGTTGGATACAGACGGATGAATGGAATGATTAATCTAGAATACTAAAGATTATATACATCAAACTGAGGAGTAGTGCGGGGGGTGATTGTCATCCTGTGGCACGTACATGAAGATGCGATTATTGCTAAATTGACAAATTCAAATATTTAGATAATGAATTATAATGTTATGGCGCAGGACGTGACTTGCGTAATGATATAAGAATTTCCTACTATCAGTCACGTCCATGCAGTCGCCATATTCGGTTTTAGTTTAACTTCGGTGTATAAGGAGTATGTATAGAGTTCTGGATTATCCTTCCGAGAGCTTACCCGGGGCTCCCAACCGTAGGCTGTTAGGTAGGATACGTGTGGTTTTTAGTCGGTAGGAGTCCGGCATAGCATCCATGTATGATTTTCTTTACGTTAAAAATAGGAGTATGTATACAGCGTCGTGGGTTGATGGTTATGAGTTATGACTTAAAAATTACTATACCTGAAAAAAACACCTTCTAATTTTTCTCATTAAAATATTGCCTGTTACACGGCAACGAAATATTTTTTTGAATATTTTTGTTCCAGATTCGATTCTGGTAATTGTGTGAGAGACACCTGTACCATTGCTCCATTCATAGTAAGGGGCCGTAGAGAGAGGGATTAAGTAAGAATCGATAAAATGCAGTCAAAAAGACAAATATGTCACGAAGGGGGAGGGAAAATCATTCCTACTAATGAAAAGTGACTGCATGTTTGTTCACCTTTAAAAGGTTTTCGAGATTTTTCAAACGCACCTACCAGTTTTTATTTTCAAAGAAACATTTTGAAAATAGTATACGTTAATATACGCAATTCCACTTCCAGATAACGTATCGTTCGCCTCATCAGACTCATCACTAGTCAAAACAAAAAAAAACCAGAGCAGCAAGCTACAAAGAATTTTTTACATGGAATTTTCTCAACACCGTGAAATGAAAACTATTAATAATTCTATTTCCTTTTCACGGACTGTTACTTTTATACAGATTATTAATATTTATGACAACATTAAATATTGCATTAAACTAACCTATCTACAAATTTATGAGGCTATAATTTTTTTTATGTTTTTCGGCCCGCTTTTATTAAGTGTTAGGCCTAATCGCGGATCGGAGTTTATTAAAAATAACTTTTCTTTGAACGGCTTTCTGTAAAACTGGTGAGAATTAGGTATATTAGTTTTAACTTGAGGACGATTGCAACACTGCAATCGTCCTCAAGTTAAAACTAATATACCTAATCCGTTCAAAGAAAAGTTATTTTTAATAAACTCCGATCCGCGATTAGGATATATTAACCAAATTTCAAATGGACGCGGACACCCGCGTCCATTTGAAATTTGGTTAATATATTTTACTACTTTTTACACCAGCCGCAGGTTGATTTTTTTATGTTCAGCTCGCCAAATTGACGTCGCCACCCGCCTGATGGAAAGCCGTGGCGTATCTAGCGATTGGGGGCCACTTCTGACAGTGGTCCTCAAGTTGGCGGATCTGTGATGTGCCTCTTCACGCTCCTCTTGTAGAACCCGGGATTATAAGATGAGGGAAACACGTGTGCGGGCAGGTCGTTCCATGTTTTTATACTTCGACAGAGGAACGATACCTATGTGACGATCCACTGTTGAAATTATTTCAAGCCGCCTCTAAGTGATTTAACTTACTTACTGACAACATACGAAAGTACCTATACCTATGATTTTAAACTAACATGTTCATTACTATACACTTTATAACTTCTGTTTCATTGAGTTTCCGATATTTCGGCATTGATGCAAGCGCGCACGGTTAAACTGCTCAGTTCATCCGTGACTATGGCGCTTGCAACAGTGCATGGTAAATATCCGTTTAACTAACAGTTATAAAGTGTAACATACGAAAGTCTATATTATATCCAGTGCGTCCTACCAGTTATGACCTACGGTGCCGAGACTGCCGGGACGTGGACACTCACAGTGAAGCTAATAGTCCATGCCCTTAGAGTTGTGCAGCGAGCAATGGAACGAGTTATGATTGGGGTGTCTCTGACGGATAAAATCCGGAACGATGTTATCCGTCAGAGAACTAGAGTGGTCGACATAGCTCGCCGAGTATGCAGTTTGAAGTGGCAGTGGGCTGGCCATATCTGTAGGAGAACCGATGGAAGGTGGAGCAAACGAGTTCTAGAGTGGAGACCGCGACTTGGTACACTTGGAGTAGGACCTCAAAAAGGTCGCAGGGACTGACTAGATGCGGAAGGCGCAAGACCGTGTGTTGTGTCGTAATTTGGGAGAGGCCTACATCCAGCAGTGGAGTGCTGTAGGCTGATTTGATTGACTGGCAAGACAACATGGGACCAACGGTTTAACATGCCTTACGTAAAGCACGGAAACGTTCGCAAATAAATGTCACAGTGACTGCCTCTGTGGCGCAGTCGGTAGTGATACCGCTAGCGGCGCTGGAGGTCGTGGGTTCGATTCCCACCGGAGACAAATATTTGTGTGACCCATTTAAAAAGTATATAAGTATTAATATCCGTGGTCTGATACCCATAACACAAGCAGGTTATTCCTAGCTTACTTTGGGATCAGATAGCGTTGTGTGAAATGTCCGTGAATATTTATTTATTTTATTATTATTTAAAAAAAGGACAGGACGTTCTCACCCATCCAAGGACAGGCCATAGTGAAAGTAGCTTCCTGCAGTGATCGTTTACAGAACACAGAGGCCGCGGGGCCACGAGCGCTTCAAAATGCTTGTATGTAGAAATGGTAGATTCAAATATATACAATTCGAAGACGTGCATATGTGTTAGGAAGTGATAAAACGCAGTACTGTTTCCACCGTTTTACTGAACTAGGACTTCGACAAAACTTGAACATGCATTGCTATCTACATCAATCGGTTACATGTCATAGACAACACTCTCATTTAACAGATTCATATTTTCGACATAAAAATTACTTGACTTTGGTCATCTCCCAAGCCGAGAAAGCACAAGAAGAAAAAAATAAATCCTTACAGCCGACATTATCGCCCTCCTTTTAAAAGATTAAAATCTTACCTGAATGTATACCATCTTGTAGTAGATATATGCAGGACCCGAGTAGTTAGTATGTCGTCTCGTCTTACTTGCCTTAATAACACGGTAATTGAATTCGCCATCACACAGGCGTACGCTTACCTAATCAACCACTTGGATTATATCGATAGATACATGAAATGTCTGATCTGCACCCTTCGACCAAGTAATCGTATAGACGGGCCCACGTCATACATTACGAATTCAAACAAGAAAGCCGTGAGATCGTTCTCACCAGACTGCACCTCTCTAACACGTTTATCGTGAAAGTTCAATCCGATTGACGTTGTCATTTTTGTTTTATTTCAAACTTTGAGCAGATGAGCTACGTGACCTAGTGACGTAGTTTAATGCAACAGAGTCACAAACTACAGACAAAGTCTCGACATAAGCCCCTCTGCACTCTATTTTATAGAGAGGGGCTAAAAGTGAGACTATGTTCACACACAAAGACATTGCAGCAAAATTACAACTTGTGAAGAGTGGATTCTTTTTTAGAATTTAGGGTAGTGTTTTTACACTTCGGGAACAGGAAGGCATCTTGCGTAAAATCTGATCTTGCCATTCGTGTTTCACCTTCGGAACAATAACACCGACTACTACCGAGTGATGCGCTTACTGCTCGTTCGCTCTAACTTTGCCGCTCGGCTCCATACTAAAGTCGAATTTTTAACTAGACGAAGTAAATTGACAGCAACTAATGTCACTTCTTCATACAATGTTGCTTATTTTCTATGACGAAGTGACATTAGTTACTGTCAATTTACTTCGTGTAATTAAAAAATCGGGTATACGCCTCAAAACCAGCGGCAAAGTTAGAGCGGACGGGTAGTACTTTAATGTCTTCAAAAGTTATGTATGGATGGGTCTGTCTATATTATTAGTTGGTCGAAGTCTGCACCTATATTTATAAAAGTACTTCAAAAGATATGGTTTGACATTGTAATGAGTCATTGACTATCTCGTGATAAACAGTCTTCAAAGGAACTAATCAAATACTATTTTTGTATTGGAATAAAATATTTACTCACGGATTATCACTGATGGATGTAAACATGATAAGAGATATGGTACGACAGATCGAAATTATCCAGGGCGGTGGCGTGTCTCTTCACCCGTCAAAGAAATTGGATCCTATACTCCAAATGAAATAAAAAAGGTAGGGAAATTGGATCCAATTTCCCCACCCTCCCTAAGAAACGAGGTTACACCCGAAGGCCTAAGTGGAACGACCCAAACCCACAGAAGAGGCCGTGATAGCGGACAAAGTCAGAGTTTTGGGAGCCATGAAATTGCCCTTCCGAGGGTAAACTGGGACGGGACTCATGGCCTTGGGCAGTTGAAAGAGTATCTTCTGGTTTTAATCAGTAGGACATCGACATAGCACCTTGTCAAAAATAATCCTTTGCTACTGTTGAAAATTTCCAAGTCCTTCTTTGTTAGTGTCTTCTGAAGTACCTACTTATAAAAAAAACTCTTCAAATGCAAATGCTGTAAATGGTCACTAATCTTCAAACTAATATATAAAAGAGCGTTCAGTAAATGATAATGGTTATCATTTACTGAACGCTGAATACGAGAATACGAACGCTTTAAAAAAGTTTGGTATGGACCTTAGACCATATATCACGGGACTAGCCTTTGCGAACCACCGCATACAAAAATATTCTGCCAGTTTTCATACAAGTGAAGGGGGAAACACAAATTCATTGCATTTAAAAATGTATTAATCGACAAACGCGTAATGGCTGTTGTGTGTTAATTTTTATTGTACAGTCAACTACAATGAAATGTACTAGTTTAATCATATAAAATGATGTACTGATGTACAGTGCTTTTTATAAAGCCAAAAGACCAAATGGTCATGTGCAATGGCAGAAACAATGCTTAAGTAAGGCGCATCCTGTGGTTAGATGATCTAAGGTATGGACACAAAACGATAACATATTTAGACTAAACTTGGTGTTACTCGCGACTTGGCTTTCATGAAAATGATGTTATGGAAAACTAAATTACTCTCTGCCCCAAGCCCCCAGACTACCGTAATAACAAATCTTACTATCTTACTAATCTTACTAATATTATAAATGCGAAAGTTTGTGAGTGTGGATGTTTGTTACTCTTTCACGCTCGAACGGCTGAACGGATCTGGCTGAAATTTGGTACAGGGATACATTATAGTCTGGAATAACACATAGGCTACTTTTTATCCCGGGACTAAGTCCCACGGGAACGGGAACCAATTTTTTGCGGGCGAAGCTGCGGGCATTCGCTAGTATTTTAATATGAAAGTTTGTAAGTGTGGATGTTTGTTTCTCTTTCACGCTCGAACGGCTGAACGGATCTGGCTGAAATTTGATACAGGGATACATTATAGTATGGAATAACTACTACTACTACGGCTACTTTTTATCCCGGGAATAAGTTCCCACGGGAAGCGGGAACAGGAACAAATTTCACGCTGGCGAAGCTGTGGGCATCAGCTAGTAGCCTATAATTATGTAGTAGAGCCGACCTCTTTACTAGTTTTTACGGACATGCAAATAGATATATAGACACGTCTTTTGGATTCGACATTCTTTAATCAATGTTAATTTTTTACATTGTTCTAATAATAATCCCTCGCCTTAATTTAAACAAGCTCATTAGAACAATAATACCACAGTACCAAAATTAGGGATGTCCGTTAGATAAAAAAGGGTCTTCATTAATTGAAAGGGCAAAGGTTACCCTTCCAAATGATGTGTCTGATTACTAAGGCTCATCACGTTTTAAAATATATTAAAAATAATACGTGCTTAATGTTTCAAGGACCCTTTCGAGGGTTCCGTGCACAAAGGGTCAAAACGGCAACCTCCTACTCGACTTCCCCGTCCGGGGACCGGGAAGCGAGAGCCCTTGCGTCACTGTTTAGATGGCGCAAGGAGGCGTTGGAGCGGGGCCAAAGGCCTGCGTCTCGAGAAATCGAGGCCCAGCGGTTCCTGCTCTACCAGGAAACCGTGGGAGATTCACGCATGCCTCCCCCTTAGAAGCGGGATCACACCCGAAACCCACCAAAGACGCGGGATAGCACCCGAACCACCCCCCCCCCCCTAGGCGAGGCCGCAGTGGCGGCCGTGGGTCTGTTGGGAGTCCTGGGACATCCTTCCGAGGGCTTACCCGGGACTCCCAACGGCCTGTTGGGCGTAACATGAGGTTTTTTAGTCAGTAGGAGACCGGCATAACATCCATGAGGATTTTCCCCTTACGTTAAACAAAAAAACCTACTACTTAGACTTCGCCGTCCGTCTGCCTGCCTTTCAACAGGCTGTATCTTAGGAACCGTGATAGCTAGAGAGCTAAAATTTTCACAGATGATGTATTTCAGTTGCTATAACAATATAATTATCATTGTAGCTGATGCTCGCAGCTTCGCCTGCTTAAAATTTGTTCCCGTTCCCGTTCCCGCATCCCGTAGGAACTTATTCCCGGGATAAAAGTAGTAGCCTATGTGTTATTCCGGACTATAATGTATCCCTGTACCAAATTTCAGCCAGATCCGTTTAGTCGTTGGAGCGTGAAAGAGTAACAAACATCCACACTTACAAACTTTCGTATTTATAATATTAGTAAGAAGTAAGATTAAAATAAAAAGAAAAAGCTCCCTTAAAACAAATGTTATCTTTTGTTGTCTTTTGGTACGAAACCCTCAGTGTGTGAGTCCAACTCACACTTGGCCGGTTTTTAATTTCCGTTACGTTTTACGAAGCCCGGTAAAGTATTATTGCGCACCGTTGGTTTAACATGTGCTATTTTCAGTGCTTCATGCAATTAAATACATTTGTGACGTATTTCATTTTCGCTTGCGTAAAATGAGAGAAAACTTTTCGTGTATTTTGTTGGATGTGAAATTAAGGTCAAACCTGAACGTCATAGGGACTAAAAGTAAGATTATTTCCTTTTTTATACCGCTAAGGTGGCAGACAAGCATACGGCCCACCAGAAGGACCGGTGCAGGTCACCGCAGCCTATGAACGTTTGCAACACCAGAGGCGCCACTCGCGCTGTCGACCCTGTAAAAACCTTCTAAGACCCCTTCTGAAGAACCCCATACTGTAGGCGTTTGGGAAAACCGAGGCAGGGAGATCATTGCACAACCTAAGCGTGCGCAGAAGAAACCTCGGATCTAACCGTACTGGAACGCTGCGGACGCAAAGTGTGAGGATGAACTCCCTGTCTGTGGCGAGCGGTGCGGTGATAGAACGTAGCCGTGGGCATCATATCAAACAATTCCTCAGACCACATACCATTATACAGGGGGTAGAATATGCATAATGAGGCAAAATCTCTCCAAAAATCTTCCTTTCTTGCCTTCTTAACTAAGCGGAGGTCATTCGTACGAGAGCCTTTTAGTTTATGCATTATATATAGTGAAGAATTTCAGCTTGTTTCGGTACGGTTCTGTAGCTCAATTGGCAGGAGCATTGCCCTGGTTTACGCAAATGTTACGGGTTAAGTCCCGGCTGAACAAAGTTGTCTTTTTCTTAAATATTATGAAGCATGAGGGACGGGCCCACCCGATCAAAAGCGACAGAACGTAACTGTTAACACGGCTCACGACCGTTTTACGTGAGTCAAATTCTAAAAAAGGTGAAATGTGGGTGTAAGATATGCCTCGGTGCAGGAATCCAACTCACACTTGACCGGTTTTTTTTTTCATTGTATTCCATGTAATATCGTAATTACTTCAGAGTTTCGAGAGTCCGAAGAGCCAAAAATGCCGATTTTAAATTACAACATTTTTCAAGAGCCACAAAATCGGTCATACGAACCGATGTGGGATAAGACCATAATCCACGGAGAGAGACTGCGGACCTAGTGTGTGCGAGCTCTCGGATCATAGTTTTCCAAGGGCGTACCCAGAACTTATGGTAATGGGCAGATTGTAGCGGCAGCGCACCATGTGGTTTTTGAGGATTTCCAAACGTGGAAAAATAACAGGGTGATTATGTGGCATTCTCCAAAATTGGTATATCCACTAAAACCATGGGGTGTTCCTTCTTGTCGCTATTGTTGAGTTACAGAAAAGGGCAAGCGTACAACTTCTGCAGTCCAACATGCGCTGTCTGCAACAGGCTGGACTCTGTGGGGTCCAAAAAAAATTACCCACCGAAACTTCACTGCTGGGACCCCAGAACATGAAGGGCGCGTCTTAGTCAGTCGAGGGACTGACTGTGACTGAGACTGCTGGCATAAAACTCCCGTCGTCGTCGACCACGCGTTCACTTTTTTTTAAGAAAGAAAGAAAGAAAAGTTTTTTATTCAGCAGCCTTCGAGATACATTACAGTCATAATAGTGAGAAAACATTTTTAGGTAAAGTAACATTAACTTTTTTTAAATGCAATCCCTCAAGCTTACCGAATGGGGCCTGGTTCAGCGTGTGCTAGACTGATGTCTAGCGCTGGTTTTCAACCAGACCCCTACCGAGCCACGGATGCCAATCAGTCTCTAGATATCAATTAATCAGATATACTTACACGAAAATAAAAATAAAATAAAAAATGTGAAAACAGTGACATAACCAAAAATACAAAAGCAATATCAAATAACAGTAAAAAGTACTTATTAAAAAAAAATATTAAATAATTTCATAAAATACAAAATGTGATACAGTAGCATGATCCCTCCCGTTCCTTTCCGGTCAAGCAACTCAAGCGCAATCGCCAAAACGGCTCCCAGACAATAGAATTTGTCCCACGTAATAGGTGGTGAACCGTATTGCCGTGTTGAGATAGACAGGCGCAGGTTGTGACAGCCTGGTGTTGAAATTTTTCAAGCCGCCTAAAAAGGCCTTCAACTTGGCTTAACGACTGCCATTTTACTGGCAACCGGGACCATCGGCTTAACGTGCCTTCCGAAGCACGGAAATGCAGAAATAAATGTCACAAAGTGGTCACATGGACGGTCATGCATCGAAGGTCTGACCATAGTGAAAGTTGCTTACTGCAGTGATCGTTTACAGAACACTGAGTCCTTCTTGTCGCTATTGTTGAGTTACAGGAAAGGTAAGCGTACAACTTCTGCAGTCCAACATGCGCTGCCTGGAACAAGCTGAACTCTGTGGGGTCTAAAAAAAATTACCCACCGATACGAATACCGAAACTTCACTTCACTGGCCCGCAAATCCTATTAGAAAGAAAATGGTGCTCTAACTGGTCCGGCCAAACTGGTGTTCCTTAACGCTTTCGAGCACAAAACACCACCAATACCCGTGGTTGCTTGTTTCTCTGCTAGTAAGGCTGTTGTAGTGTTTATAAAAATGAATCTTTTGATAATTGTGGGTGGAACTAAAGAACCGCAGCTTCACTTCCAAAGAGCCGCATGTGGCTCGCGAGCCGCGTTTTGCCGACCCCTGCTCTAGGGAAAACTTTCGTTTAACACGAACGTGACATTGTAAAAGTTTACTCGGATTAAGAAATTAAGTTATAACGAGCGAAGAGAGATAAAATGTAAATCGCTTCCCGATCGACGATTACCGACTAAGAAGAGATACCTATCTAAGATATCTTGGCAAACATTGCACTAATTACTTTGCTTTATGAAAACTCACTCACTTGTACTATTCCACAACTTTTATTATAATTTTAATAATACCTAACCGGTTTCGCTCTTATAGCATTCTCAAAGGTGTTTACACTAACTTTGACAAAATTTGTATTATATTAAGTACTCTCGTGAGTATTATTCAGAACTAGCTGATGTCCGTGACTCTGTCCGTGTGTGGTTATACTTTTTCAGTTTGATAGAATGGACGCCTGTCAGCTACCTCAGACTCTTCCCGTGGATTTGGATTTATCCCACTTTTGGTTCGGTTGCTATCACGTTTCTTTGGAGGGCAGTATGTAGGTATTGTCCCACTTCTTTAAGAGGTGAAGTGCTCCTTCAGCCCTAACAGAAGTCGGAGTAAGCCCAAGCACACGCAAGTACGGCGCGTAACTCCCGACGATTCGGTCTTTATAGCCAAGAGGCTGGTAAGACCATGGCTTGGTGGAGGGGGCTACACTCAGGCCCGCAACGAGGTCCCGTCGTTGCAACGCCCATGTTGAGCACTCAGTCAGTGTTTGCAGCGCTGTGTTCGTGCTGCAGTCACTGCAGTACTGGCACTCTCCGAAGCACCCGTGCCGGTAAGTATCTATGAAACTCGGTAGGTGAGGCTGCCATGGCGCCTCTATAGCCACTCCTCTATGAGCGGCTTCACCGCCTCAAAAGTAGAGTATCCCCACTTTGGATCCTAACAGAGCATTAGCTTAGTAGCTAATGCTCTGTTGTTTATTACCTAACCTAGTGGTTAGGTAATAAACAACTTATTATTTCAATACACCTACTACTGATATTCTTAATTAAAGCGATACGGGGTTCTTTATAAGTTCGTTTCAGCGATAATGTTCAGATAACCTTGGTTTAGAAGCAATTATAATAAGAGGAAAATAAAGAGAATTATTCGCAAACAGGCCGATAATCCTTATAATGCCTAGCTAATTTTGATATGCCAAGTTATAAATACAGTATTGATTGCCTCGAGGGCGTAGTGGCTGAAATCTTGGGTTCGAATTCCGGGTCGGAACACGTATTTGTGTAACGGAGTTGGTGCGTGTTCCAAAAAAGCTTGGGCTACAGGAGCACAAGCTCGTGCTAGCTTATTTGGGCTTTAATCTTCAAAAGGGTTCTTAGAAGGTTTTCACAACGCGAGTGTGGCGCTTCTGGTGTTGCGAACGTCTATAGGCTACAGTGACCACCAGGCCTTTGGGGGCCGTATGTTTGTCTGCCACCTTTGTGGTCTCAAAAAAAAAACGTTCGTAAAAGAAACTTAAATATTCCCCATATGTATTGTCCCTTTTAGACACGAATATCTTCATTTGTAAGACGATCAAAAATGTCATCTAGTTCCGGCTGAACTAAGTTTTAAATTTGAATAAATAATAATGTTTATTGTATGGGAGCCCTCTTAATTTTTTTTCTCCGTTTTACAGTGTCACCTTCTGTCGCCGTTAATGAGACAGGGATGACAGGGTGACAGGGTGGTGACAGCCAGACAGACGGAAAGTGGAATATCAGTATAGGGTCCCATTTGTACTCTCCAGGAACGATACCTTAACAATAAAGGCAGTCTCAAATATTCCATGTTTTCTGAAAACGACGCTAGAAATTTTAATGCCTTCTTATACAAAAAACATTTCGAAATAGGGCCATTTAACTAACAAAGTACCCCATTGGGCTTACGTAATATGAACAAGGCTCTCTGAAAAGAGTCCCCATATTTAATTCAGCAATGAATAAAACCGGTCAAGTGCGAGGTACTCGCACACGGAGGGTTCTGCACAAAAAAACGACAATAATATCGCGATTGTTGTATGGGAGCACTCACTAAATATTTTTTTCCCTTTTTTTCTGTTTAGTCACAAATTATAGAACTAAAAGCAGGCGACGCTTACCGAACAAAAAAATGACCCAAAAAAGCAAATATTAAACCCAAAACTGATTATTGTGTCGCGGCAGTGCTAAACACTGTTTACACGTAACGAGTAATTTCTCATTTATCTATCACTTGTATAGAGTTAACGTGGGGAAAATCCTACAGGAATGTGATGCCGGACTCCTACCGACTAAAAACCACCGTACCTACCTAACAGCCTACGTTTGGGTGTCCCGGGTAACCTGTAGTCTACACAGTTCTCACTTTTGAATTTAGTATTTGTCTTCTTATCCTCACTGTCTTGTTCGTCATCTGCCTTCAGTTCTATAATATACATTTCTAACTATCACGGTACAAGAGATACATACAGCTAGCTGGTCTAAAAAGGCAACATTGTATGATTCATAATATTAAACACACAAGTCATATAATCTGAAATACAAAACATAAAAAACATACAAATCATATTATGTTTCATAATATAAAACGTACAAAGTTGAATTTTTTGGCTTTCTGGTTACATATTGACGGAAAAACAGTCGCAGTAACGGGTTCCCGTTTTTATGCTTTAGCTATGGAACCCTAAAATCTGCTGTGGGCGGTTCTAAGCCTAACTGAATGGCCTTATAAAATTTATTTATAAGATTTTATTGCGGTGGAAGCTAATAAAAGAAATCTATTGGTTTATGAAGATATTTTGATATCTTTAAGTTTAAAGTTTAGAAGATATTTTACAAGTTTTTGATGCAGAAGCAGTATAATTATTTTTGTAATAATATCGAGTTGTTACAAAAACACTGTTTTAGGTTAAAAGGATGCGAAAGGCCTCTTTTTGGCGTGTGGAAATTCTTATGGATGCTATTCCGGTCTCCTGCCGATTAAAACAACACGGCGTCCTTGCCATCTGCCTGTGGTTGGGAACCCCTGGTACACCCTTGGAAGTATAAACCCAGGGGTCCCAACACAATGGATTATTTTATTATTATTTTTTGTATTATTTATTAACCTTAATATTATATTACTAGCAGACGTCACGCGGTTTTACCCGCTTAATTCCCGTTCCCGTGGAAATACGGGAATAAAATATAGCCTATGTTCACCGCAAAGAGTGTAGCTTCCCAACAGAGAAAGAATTTTTCAAATCGGTTCAGTAGTTCCGGAGCCTATTCGATGCAAACAAACAAACAATCAAATCTTTTCTTTTAATAATATTAGTACGAAGCACTCGTGGCCCCCGCGGACTCAGTGTTCTGTAAACGATCACTGCAGTAAGCAACTTTCACTATGGCCGGTCCATGGATGGGTGACCATCCATGTAATCACTTTGTGACATTTATTTGAGCGTTTCCGTGCTTCGGAAGGCACGTTAAGCCGTTGGTCCCGGTTGTCAGTAAAATGGCAGTCGTTAAGCCAAGTTGAAGGCTTTATTTCAACAGCAGGCAGTCACAACCTGCGCCTGTCCATTTAAACACGGCAATACGGCTCACAACGTATTACGTGGAACAAATTATTAAAAAAAAGGTGAAATGTGGGTATATAATATGCCTCTGCCTACCCCTTCGGGGATAAAGGCGTGATGATTAACCTGAACCTAATATTAGTATAGATATGGATAATATTCAATGCATATTTCTAAATACATACGACTCGGGAATCGAAGCCGTGACGTCAGCTACGTAGGAATCTAGCATCTACATACATGCTGCATGAGGATGTCCACACGAAAAAAATGGAGTGTACTATTCAGTTCCGTGGAATCTCATATGCAGATTTTTTTTAACGTAAGGGAAAATCCTTCGTGGATGCTATGCCGGACTCCTACCGACTAAAAGACCTCACGTTACGCCCAACAGCCTGTGGTTGCGAGCCCTGGGTAAGCCTTCGAAAAGATGTCCCAGGACTCCCAACAGACCTACGGCTGCCACTGCGACCTCACCTAGGGGGTGGTTCGGGTGCTACCCCGCGTCTTAGGGAGGTTTTCGGGTGTCATTCCGCTTCTTAGTCACGCTGCCGTCATCTCATATTATGCTGATTGATTGAACCATTGGTCAGTGTCTATTTGAAAGAAAGAAAGAAAAGTATTTATTCTTGGCCCAATACTTATAAGGTATCAAGTATACATAATTAAATTAAAAAAAAAAATATATGAAAAAGTATGGGCTAGAAACGGTTGCCACCTCAGCATAATGCTACACGTCAAAAATAGTTGTGACGTGCAGCGCTGATTTTCAGGAAGGGACAACGTCACGCACGCTATACAAAACAAAACACTGAAAACTAAATTAAACTAAAACATTACAAACAACCCCTAACACAATTAAATTCAAAAGACTATAAAACAGAGAGAGAAAAAAAATAAAAAAAATACATAAAAAATAAATAATAATTATTTGAACCATTAAGTGAACAGTGTCTTCTATTTATTTGTTCATCATAGATTTATGTACCCTCTAATGTGTTTGAATTTGAACTACAATTACGAGTAAGCCTGAGCGTGCCGTGACAGACATATAAACTGTTTACGTTTTATGTATTTGTTCGAGTTAAATAACCACTTAACCAGATAGGGAACAAATAAGTAGGTAAATTGTTTTAATTTTGACGTGATGTCTTATAATTGTCTACCTCAGTTTATATAGAAGTCTTTGCTTATAATTCGATGGAGCCGGCTGCACGCACGAAAAGACATGACGTATGCGGCGTTACCTCACTCTGAAGCGGTCCATTTAAGGCTAAGTTGTCACGTTCAACTATCGTCAGTAAACTGACTTTACAGACAACCGATTTTTTTTTGGGAGTTCCGAATCCTAAGGGTAAAAACTGGACCCTGTAACTGAGACTCCGCTGTCTCTGTATGTCTGTCTCCAAGCTGTATCTCAGGAACTGAGTTAAAGAGTTGAAAGTTTCACATATCTATATATTTCATTATATTTTATTCATAACTGAGATAAAAATTAAAGGGGGCTTCCATAAAACTGTTGAATTTCGTCCGAAAATGAGCTTCTAGCACATATGCCTACTCGTTAACCTTCCTCTTGAATTATTCTATATAAGTAATGCTCAAAACTGTATTAAAATGTATCAGATCTAAGCGAACAACAGCGGAAGCTACACCACCTTTCATTCAGGAGACATAAAATAGCATCTATGAGGATTTTTCCTCACGTTGAAAAAAAAAACATCCATGACGGATTTTCCTCGCGTTAAAAAAACGTCCTGTATTTACTAGGTACATAACCTACTTTGCACAAAATCTATAAGTACTAATATTATACAGAGGAAAGATTTGATTGTTCGTTTGTTTGCATCGAATAGTCTCCGTAACTACTGGACCGATTTCAAAAATTCTTTCACTGTTGGAAAGCTACGCTTTTTGCGGTGAACATAGGCTATATTTTAATCCAGCATACCCACGGAAACGGGAACTACGCGGGTGAAACCGCGTGACGTCCACTAGTATCACAATAAAACGTATAGGTCCGTCTGTGCCTGTCCATATCATATTAGCCACTTTCCTCTCAGACTTAATTGAAAGTTGAAGAGACTCTTCACGATGATGTTTCCGTCGATGACACTTGACTACGCGCTCCGGAGCTCAGGAATTGTAATTACCTGTGTTGAATAGGGATACTCTAGACAAAAAAATTTGGAAACTCAGGTTTATACCTTCGAGCTTATAGGTATAGGGATATGTGTATAGGGTTGTATCAAAAAATGTTGACTCTACTTCTTATGTAAAACTTTTACTATTTTGTATGTACTTATAATAAAATACGCTAGCTTCCCGGCTTCGCCAAATATGTATTTTGAATTGCCTTTACATCCTTTGATGAGGTTTTGAAAATTCCTTTGTAATGACTGCCTACGTCGAAGCTATATATACCTATATAAAATATCAAAATTGTACCAAATCCGTTGAGAGATTTGAGTGAATTAGTTAGCTAATCGATTGGCGACAAACTATTTATCGTTTTTTTTTCTAATTGCCATTTGGTTTTTCTACTGACCACATGAAATAACTTTCTAATTATCTTTTTTGTATAACCTAAACCCAATTATTTCTCTGAAAGAACAGTAACGTTGTTGCACCATTAATTTAACTGCTCTATCATACCCATTTGGCCGAAACATCAGATATATACGCAGACAAATGTATTATGCAAATTTGGTGCCTGGATTCTACTGTTACAGTAGGACATTATGGTACGTTTTGCGCTCAAACTAAACCCGTTTTAGGTAAAACCGCAACCAAAACTGAGCTAAACTTTGCCCACAACTCTTCGAATAATGTTCACAGATGAACGAAATTGCACAACTATTCATTTTGTTCATGGTTTTAGTAAAATAGTTTCGCAGAATATTAGTTTCATCATGGTTTTATCCCTGGTGAAAGGGTTAATTGAATTGTTCCGCTTAGAGCTGGCAAGTCTGTGTAACAATCTCGTTTGATTAAGCTTTCATTGTTCTATTTCTCGGATATGGCAAAATGGCAATAAGCATTTACCATTTCTTTCAACGGAAAAGGATTTCTTGAAATATTTTTCGATAAGAAGAAGCCACAGATTTCAACCGGAGGACCAATGAATCCGCTCTACGTAAAACCGCTGCGCCAAAACTGAGCTAAACTTTGCCTACAACTCTTCGGATAATGTTCACAGATGAACAAAATTGCACAACAATTCATTTTGAATTCGATAGTTGTAAAATAGTCTTGCAGATTATTAGTATTATCCTTTAATTGAATTGTTCCGCTTAGAGCTGACAAGTCTGTGTAACTCGTTTGATTAAGCTTTCATTGTTCTATTTCTCAGATATGGCAAATTGGTAATCTTCTTCTTGGAGTGCCATCTTCCTAACAAAGGTCGGCGATCATCAAGGCAATTTGAACCTTAGATACGCATCTCTGAAGAGAGAACGGGTGCTTTTGCTGTACCACTGGCGCAGGTTTTTGAGTCATAATATTCTTTTTCTAACAACATTGCTCTTTTTCTGTATCTTGCCCTGAACTATGAGATATTACAAATTCCTCGCTTTTACTGTCAGTAATTATCCAGACCTTTATGCGTCCTCTCTAGTACCACTTCGTTTCTAATTTTGTCTCTTCAGGATATCCTTAACATTCTTCTCTACACCCAGATTTCAAACGCTTCCACATATATAGGCACTAGCTAAGCTGACGGTGAGAGGGCGGCTCACCGTCCTTACAGAAGCAGGCCCATGACGGCAGCGTGACGCGAGCAATTCACGCACGCCCCCCCTTAGAAACCATACCCGAAACCCCCCAAAGACGCGGAATAGCACCCGAACCACCCCATGGGCGGGTCCGCAGTGGCGGCCGTGGGTCTGTTGGGAGTTCTGGGACATCCTTCCGAGTGCTTCCCCGGGGCTCCCAACCACAGGCTGTTGGGCGTGACGTGAGGTTTTTTAGTCGGTAGGAGTCCGGCATAACATCCATGAGGATTTTCCCTAATGTAAAACAAAAAAAAAATGCCCGCAGCTTCGCCTGCGTAAAATTTGTCACTGTTCCCGCTTCCCGTAGGAACGTATTCTCGGGATAAAAAGTAGCCTATATGTTATTCCAGACTATAATGTATACCTGTACCAAATTTCAAGTAGATACGTTCAGCCGTTCGAGCGTGAAAGAGTTACAAACATCCACACATTCACACATCTACACATCTGCACTCACATACTTTCGCATTTATAATATTAGTAAGATTAACAATTTCTTCCAACAGAAAAGGATTTCTTGAAATATTTAAAACCAACGACACGAAAATGCCTCTCTCAGGGTTGATCTTGCGGACCAATTAATCCGCTCTACGTAAAACCGCAGCACCAAAACTGAGCTAAACTTTGCCTACTACTCTTCGGATAATGTTCACAGATGAACGAAATTGCGCAACTATTCATGGTTTGTATGGATTACTTTCAAGTTTTAGTAAAATAGTTTCGCAGAACATTAGTTTTATCCCTTAATTGAATTGTTCCGCTTAGAGCTGGCAAGTCTGTGTAACAATCTCGTTTGATTAAGCTTTCATTGTTCTATTTCTCGGATATGGCAAATAAGCATTATGGTAGGGTAAACCACCCAATTATTGGCACTTTTAGAATGAATTATTGGCACTTTACCTAAGAGTATATTTCAAAAATAAGGGAAACCTAGTTTATTACAGTTCAGTGTTGCCCATTATGTAGTTGTAGGTATGCATTAAAAAGTAAAATAGCATTATTTTTCTGTTAGAAATGAGCAATATACCCTAAAGTGCCAATAATTGGCGGAGTGCCAACGATTGGGTGGTTTACCCTACGTTTTTTTTTTTCAACATTTCTTTCAACGGAAAATAATTTCTTGAAATATTTAAAACCCACTACACGAAAATGCTTCTCTCAGGGTGAACTTGCGGACCAATTAATCCGCTCTACGTAAAACCGCAGCGCCAAAACTGAGCTAAACTTTGCCTACAACTCTTCGGATAATGTTCACAGATGAACGAAATTGCGCAACTATCCTGGTCTATATATTGTAATATGGATTCCTGTACGGTTTTTGTGAAATTGTTTTGCAGACTATAAGTTTTATTCCATAATTGAATTGCTCCGCTTAGATCTGGCAAGTCTTTATAAAATCTCGTTTGGTTTGAAGTTTTCATTGTTCCATTTGTTTCCGTGCAAATCCGATTTTGAACAAGATCTGGCAAATTGACAATAAGGATTTACCATTTTTGAAGTTTCTCGAAATGGAAAATAATTGAAATATTTTAATCCCACGACACGAAAGGCGTGTTTCAGGTGTCAACTTGAGAATCAAATTTTCAACCTTGCATGTAATATTTAAATTGCTGTAACCATAAGTTTTACTTACGATAGTTGCGATGAAAATACAAAATTGATCAATGGCTGTCAGACGATCTATAACCGGGACTCCCAGCAGTAAGCAGATGGAAGGGTAAGTACTAAGTTCCGTAAGAAGCGGGATCACACCCGAAAACCCCCCAAAGACGCGGGATAGCACCCGAACCACCCCCTAGGCGAGGCCGCAGTGGTGGCCGTAGGTCTGTTGGGAGTCCTGGGACATCCTCCTGAGGGCTTACCCGGCGCTCCCAACCATAGGCTGTAGGGCGTTACGTGAGGATTTTTAGTCGGTAGGAGCCCGGCATAGCATCCATGAAGGATTTTCCATCACGTTCAAAAAATAGTAATAAATGTGCCCGCTTATCTATCCTATACCTAAGTGAGTAATTCTAAAACATTCAACGTTCGCACTCAAAGAGGCAAAGTTTCACTTGCGTCGGAGATAAAAGGCACCTCAAATGCACTTCTCTCACTCAGCTCTCAACTCGTAGCGAAGTTTGAATGTTTGTGAGCTATTCAGTTATTGAATTAATACACGAACCTCTCACGTAGCGGTAGAAGTATATTTCTTTAGTCTAAAAATCTGAAGTATTATCCTTCCTTTATAAAAGCTAAAGAATCTTTGCACCGATGCTAATGAAATTTGGTAAACAGTTGGAATAGAACCTGGGGAAGGAATAAAGCTATTTATCGCGGTAACAAGTATTTATGGGAAACTAGTATAGGAAAACTTGCCAAACGGGCTTAGCTATTAAGTAAAAACATAAATAAATAAAAAAACAAAAAAATATTCTCGGACATTTTACACAACGCTATCTGATCCCAAAGTAAGGTAGAAATAACCTGCTTGTGTTATGGGTATCAGACCACGGATATTAATACTTATATACTTTTTAAGATCATACATATAATACATAGAAACACCCAGATTCTTGAGACAAACATTTTTGGGTCACACAAATATTTCTTTCCGGTGGGAATCGAACCCACGACCTCCAGCGCCGCAGGTTACGGTGAACACTTTCGATGGTGGGCAGTATGTTTGTATAACTCCTCAATAATTTTTTTTTAACATAATTTAGTATAAATTGCAAAGAAGGCCATATTTTTTCCCTATAGAAGTACCTTGTCTTAACTATAATAATTTTCAGCGTTAAATTCATCAGCTTCTTTATTACCCGTCCAAATAAAGATAAAAATCTAAAAGATAAGATTAAAATGTGTAGGCGAAAAATAAAAAATTCTGTTCGTGAAAATGGCCCAAGAAAAACACATTTATTTTCTAAATTTGTGTAAAGGATACGCTTTTGTAAGTACTTACAGGAAAGTATTCAAGAGAGAAACTCTTTTATTATTTAAAACAGAGCACTGAAACCGTTTGGAATACAAATATATGCTCGCTTGTTACCCCACCAGTTGTGTTTTGTAAACGATCACTGCGTTAAGGGGACTGGTTGACAAAGTTTGCGAAAAAGAGGTGCAAATGAAGACATTCTTCTCGGTATTAGTATACGAAAAGTTATAGCCAAAAGTGATTTGAAATCTAAAAGATGTGTGTCAAAAGATGGTTTTATCAGAAATTGTGCATTTATTATAAATAATTAGTAAAACATCATTGAAATAGCCCATAGTTTTTTTAGAAGAAGGCGTTGTATGACATCTATTTATTAATGAATGATAATAAAATTTATATCAGAGACTAAAGAAAACATAGACCTCTAAAATGGTTTTCTTCAATTTTGATTTAGTATAAGTTTTAACTAATTATACCTAATAATGTATTCAAAGAATACATTACATTGCTTGCTTCCCCGCGCTCGCCCGAAAATCTAGTGCGGGGGCAGTCGTGTTGCTAGACGGACGTGTGTCGCTCTGGTCTGCAAAATATTCTCGTAAAATGTTATATTTTCATTCATGTACAGAGTAATGCGTGTAACAGACAGAGCCAGAGTTACACAATGCATAGGTACTGCATTACATGAGAATATAATGCATTTGAACTTATTTTATGTATTGTTTTATCAATTACTTCGAAAGGTAGTCATGCTAATATTGTAAGCGGTACTTAATCATTTCAAAATAAATAAATGAAGAAATATTCATTGACATTCCCACACAACTTAAGCTATTATAACTTTGTGCTAAGGGATATAGACAACTGATGAAAATACTTATATTACAGTCTCTCTTTCACTCGGGTATCTTCTTTTTTTTTTTTCTTACGAAGACACCCGAACTTTTGGTAGGCTTACACGGGGACACAGGTCCAACATGCAGAGGCCCTTTGAGACTTTTAATCTAAAGGGAAATGGGACCCCCACTGCAAACAATCCACATCCGCCTTATGAAGAATAACGATAATGGACCATCTGCAATGGAAGCTAACTATTGTAAAATATGCTAACTACGTAATGGGCTATTGTGATGGGTGTTAGATGGTCTGGTTAACTTAGGCTATGGATGAAGACGGCGTCTGCCATTTCAATATACCTATTATTATATTAAAACTTTGGCAGACGGTGACTCGCCAACTCACTAGATGGGCCCCCTATACAATCGCCATAGACATTAAGCCTGTAAGGCGACAGAGGGCAACACTGGTGTGAGCGGCTAGGGGTGTCGAGCGGTGCGGCGCCGGTTTCGCCATCACGGGTCAGACCCGGAGCGGGTTTCCCCGTAGTTATGCCCTTGAAAATGACACTTCCACCCCCAGTTACAGTTATTATTAACACACTGCTTTTTTTGAGACACTGCTCTCAACTTGACTGCCTCTGTGGCGCAGTCGGAAGTGATACCGCCTGCGGCGCTGGGTTCGATTCCCACCGGAGACAAATATTTGTGTGACCCATAAATGTTTGTCTCAAGAGTCTGGGTGTTTCTATGTATAATATGTATGTATTTAACAAGTATATAAGTATTATTATCCGTGGTCTTATACCCATAACACAAGCAGGTCATTCCTAGCTTACTTTGGGATTAGATAGCGTTGTGCGAAATGTCCGTGAATATATTTATTTATATTTATTTATTTATATTAACCGTCAATTTTTTCAGCTTATTACATCTTGGGGTGACGTAGACACCATCTACCGGCAACTTGGTTAAGGTAATAAAGGGAAAGAATTGACGGTCGAGAGCAGTGTCTCGTTGGTCCAATGGTGAGGCCGTCTGGTCCCGCAAACCAGAAGACGCAGGTTCGAATCCTGCTCGGGACCAAAAATTGTATTCAATTATTTGCTAGACAAGTAAGTCTGGAAATGATCTGCTGGCTCTGTTGGATTCTCAAACAATTTGTTATGATTTTTTAAGTCTATATTACAGTAAGCAGAGCACTAAAAAGAATAGCCCGCCGAGTTTCTTGCTAGTCTATATCTATACATAATAATAAAACTGTTGAGGGTCGAGAGTCTGAACATGGAAGCTATTTAAAAAATAATAACGCGTTCTCTAATCGATATCTACTTAAGCCAAAATGAAATTTAAAATTTTCATATCCGTTTGTATTCCAAATACGTATCACGCCGAAACTACTGATTTGAGTGAAAATTGATCCGAGGAAGTTCAGGAGTTAGAGTCATCTCAACTTCTCAAAACCTAGAATTCAAGAGTTCCTTTGAATGTGAGTGTAAATCTAAACCGGCGTGTTGGCTTTATCATATAAGAGCTTAATGATTAAGTCCAGCGTTAAATATTTCTATACTGAAATAAATTATTTTAGAATAGATTCTAAAACAATTCAGTCCACGCCCTCGACGTGTACGTTCTTTTATGATAAAGCAAACAGGGATGTTTCACTCACCACTTGCTGAGTCTGATGAAGAAATACCTCCCCTTTCATAAACCTTAAGCGTCGTAAACGAAGTTGTGAGGGTCAGCTAGTTACATACATACATCTAGTTACATGTATGTATGGTCACGCCTTTATAGGCGTGACCATACATACATAATTTACGTATTTATGTATGTATCTGCCTACCCCTTCGGGGATAACCCCGAAGGGGTAGGCAGAGGCATATTGTTATGTCCCCACATTTCACCTTTTTAGAATTTGTCCCACGTAATAGGTGGTGAGCTGTATTGCCGTGTTGAGATAAACAGGCGCAGGTTGTGACTGCCTGCTGTTGAAATTATTCAAGCCGCCAAAAAGGCCTTCTACTTGGCTTAATGACTGCCATTTTACGGGCAACCAAGACCCGTTGGTCTTGGTTGCCCGTAAGTTTCGGAAGGCAAGAACAAATAACTGTCACAAAGTGGTCACATGGATGGTCACCAATCCAAGGACTGGCCATAGTGAATGAGCTTACTACAGTGATCGTTTACAGAACACTGAGTCCACGGTGCCACGAGCGCTTCTTATCTATACTAATATTATAAAGAAGTAAAGTTTGTGTGTTTGTTAAATTGTAAGGGGTAATCTCGGGATCTACTGAACCGATTTTCAAAATTCTTTCACTAATAGAAAGCTACGTTATTGTGGAGTGTCATAGGCTATATAGCATCACGCTACAACGAATAGGAGCGAAGCAGTAATAGTAAATGTTTCAAAAATGGGGGAAAAGTTATTCCTTTTGAGAGCTTCGTTGCGTGTGCTGCGTAAATATTTATAGTTATGTAAAAAATATGTACTACAAAATTGTATCTCTTAAGAAACTTCAAAAAAAATTGCGCGATAGCTGTGTCAATCTTTGGGTTGGTGCACAATAACTATTTTAATGGCAATCTATTCTTTTCTACAATAATGCCACGGGATACCTCTTTCATACACGAAATTGTTCTTAAAAATAATGCGACGGGAATACACGCGACGAGAAATCTCTCTCTCTCTATCTCTCTCTCTCTTTCTCACACGTAGCATTGAATATTACCGACGAGACGCTACGGGAGTAAACGCAACGCGACGGGAGTAATTGCGACGGGAACAGGTTATACTCTCTCTTATGTGGCGCAAACGAAGTTGCGCGGGTCAGCTAGTTTATACATAACTAGCTGACCCTCGCAACTGCGTTTACGACTATTTATGTTTGTTATAATAAAAAGAAATGAAATTATGTTCCAAAAGTAACAAAAATTTTAAGCGAGTGGAAGACCCCTCTTGTCTGGATTTGTTATAATTTAAGTAAAACAATGAATATATGAACATTCGTCTTTGTGAATTCGTCACATTTAATTTTTACGTAATAATCAATCACATTTTTTGCAGTGTATTTTTACTACACTTAAAAACAAAGGAAAATTGAAATACAAACGTTCCTTTGTTTTTTAATTTATTTTCGCCTCTCTGTTTAAAACAGAGTGCAGAGGGGCTTATGGCGAGACTTTGTCTGTAGTCTGTGACTCTGTTGCATTAAACTACGTCACTAGGTCACGTAGATCATCTGTTCAAAGTTTGAAATAAAACAAAAATGACAACGTCAATCGGATTGAACTCTCACAATAAACGTTTTAGAGAGGGGCAGTCGGGTGAGACTAGTGTTGCCAGGTGTCCCGATTTGGGCGGAACGTCCCGATTTTCAGGGGTCTAAGGACACGTCCCGATTTGTACTTGATCGGGACGCTAAAAGTCCCGATTTATGATAACGGAGAATAATGTGTTAATATCATTGGCAGTCAATCATCAACTCTACTTAAACTGTATAAAAATACTGGGTGGGTTACTCATCAACTCCCAGCCGTATCATACGAAAGATATAATATGACATTTGGAAAGTAGCTATCTTTTGCGACGTAAATATACATAGTAGTTAAACAGAGATTCGTCGAAATTCAGGGTGAAATGAGGTGACAAGTTATAATATTTGTACGGAAGAAAAAAACTAATTCTTCTAGATCTTAAAATTCAGCAATAGAAATAAACGATTAACGTGTTTTAGGTTTTAAATGCTCAATACTAGCCCTTCTTTACAGTTTAAAATATTTTAAAACTGTAAAAGTTTACATTTTAAGAGTTACAAATTAAGTTAGCGTATGAAGGATTTTTTTATGAATGCCCTAACGGGCAAGGGGGTGTAACGATCTAGTGATTAAAATATTCACAGAGACATATTTTTTTAAAGTCAGCCCTTAGACAATCTCAGTATGTAACGACTTGTCCCGAAATAGAAAACAACACCGACATTCCAAAGTTGCACATATTAACACACTAGCTGACCCGCGCAACTTCGTTTGCGTCACATGAGAGTGAGAAAGAGAGAGGTATGGTATTAATGATTGCTGCTCCGCTTCTATTCGTCTTAGCGAGATGTTATATAGCCTATAATAGCCATCCTCGATAAATGGACTATCAAACTGTAAAAGAATTTTGAAATCCAACCAGTAGTTCCTGAGATCCTAGCGTTCAAACAAACAAACAAACTCTTCAGCTTTATAATATTAGTATGAATTAAATTAGGAGTTCATCTTTTAGGCTATTTCAAAAACTATTAGGACTACTTACAGTCACGAAACGAGAAAAAAGGGTTTACCGTTTTAGGAATTCCACCCCTGAGGGGTAAATAGGAAGTTATTAGCGATTTTGAAAATGGTAGGACTATTTTGTATTTACGTTTGGAAATTCTTCATGGATGCAATGCTAGATTCTTATCGACTAAAACTACGCGGTTCCTTACCACTGCCCACGGTCGAGAACCCCAGGAACTAAGATTCCTATATACTTTCCTATATACTATATAAGATAGACTTTGGCTACCACCGCGGCCTCACAGGAGTTCGGGTACTATCCCTCGTCTTGAGGGCGTTGGTTGTGATTTGGGATGATATCCCGTTTTTTTTGTCACGCCGTCTTTTTGAATCTGCTTTTGTAAGAACAGCGAGCAGCCCTTTTGTAGTCTTCAGGCCCCCGGTCGTGGAAGCCGATAGTTTTGAGCGAAGACAACTCTGCGGTGCCCATTGCAGAGTGCGGAACTCGGGTGGTTCCCTCTCGCTCAACCTGCTCTCTCCCTGCTGCCTCTTTTTCGATCAAGACCTGCTCGCAGAAAGACACGACGGCGTTCCACTTCTTCCTGTTGGAGATCATAGCTCGCACGTCACTAGTGAAAGTATATCTACGAGCATCTGGCGCACTCCACCTATGTGAAGAGCGCTGTGTCTAGTGCTGGCACTAAGCTGTGGTCTCCCGGTGTGTTTGCCACAGATATTTGTCAAAGCACCCATGCCCAATAATCATCTGTGACAACAGGTAGGAGAGGTTGCCATAGCTCATCTTCAGACACTTCTCCATGACCGGTCTTTTCACCTTGATTGTGGCGTTTCCCCATCTTGGTTGCTCAGGTTGCACCTTTCACAGCGAAAGTAGGTCTACAAGGATCTGACGCACTCCATCAATGTGTGGAGCGCTATGTCTAAGCTGCGTCAAGTGCTGGCACTAACCTGTGGTCTTCCGGTGTATTCGCCACAGATATTTGCCGAAGCACCCGTGCCCAGTAATCATCTGTGACAACAGGTAGGTGAGGTTGCCATAGCTCGTCTACAGCCACTTGTCCATCACCGGTCTGATCACCTTAATTGTGGCGTTTCCCCATCTTGGTTGCTCAGGTAGCACCTTTCAAAACTCTATGATTTCTGGCAGAGATGGGACCGCTGAGCCTCGATTTCTTGCGCCGTTTAATGAATGACACAAGCGCCCTCGCTTCCAGGTACATGGAGAAGTTCCGTTCAAACGGTTAGGGCTTCAATCATGAACCGAGCGTCTACATGAGCCTCGAAATGGGCGTCGTTGCTACAATCTAAGACAGGTGTTAATTTGAAAATTATAAGCCCCCGATCCCGCGACTGTTCTAATAAACCCAAACATGGCCTGAAATTTCCTGAGTGAAATTTAGTAGAAATATTTCATCCACTCAAGAAGTGAACTGATGTCATCTCTAAAAATCCAAGCCAAGAACTAGCCTGGTATCTGTTGCGGCTATAACAAAAAAATACTAAAATCAGAAAAAAAGGGGTTCAAGCCCCCCCCCCCCTCTTTAAACCCCACAAGAAAAGAATTTTTTTGCCGTTTTTTAGTACGGAACACTCTTGTGCACGAGTCCGACTCGCACTTGGCCGTTTTTTATTTCGTCCCGATTTAAAACCCTAAGTCCCGATTATTTTTACCCTTTGTACCGATTTTTATCCGATAGGACCTGGCAACACTAGGTGAGACCGTCTCCTTGTGTATTTGGTGAAGCGAGGAACGCATTTCCGCTGCTATTTTTCTTCTTCTTCCGTAGTTCTTTTACTCTGATGTCTCTGTAGTTGCGCTACTCTATGTTGGCGAGTCATATCGCCCATATGCTCAAGGTCGTTAGCCCTGGGTATGGCCTTAAGTATTTCCATTTACGAGCGTTGCCGTGCTTCGAAAGTGCACGTTAAACAGTTGGGCTCAGTAGCAAGGTACATAGTCGTTAAACCAAGTTGAGCAGCTTGAAATTTTAACAGAATGAAGGTAGTAGTAGTACAAACTGCGTCTTTTCAAACTAAATATAATTGATGAAATGTATCCCTTTATTCTATACACTCGGTGATAAAATTAGACGATTATGTGACATGAAATAAAAGTGTGGGAATTGACAACGCATTATAAACGCGAAGTAAGTTTTCTTATGTAAATTTACTTTAAAAAATGTCCTATTCCTTAAATATATTCCTTTGGCTTAAGAGCAAAAAAAGACTAAGATTTATAAAACCCAAACCATTTCAACATCTAAATAGAGGGCCTGTTGATCTAATAATGGTTTTGGAACTAATACATATGAAAAAAAAAAATTAAATACTAAATTATGGTAACACACAGCTTTCTAAGGTAAAAACTTTATTCACAAACAAGATTACGATTCTGATAACCATTATCCGAAGCAGGAAAATAACATTTCCTTAATTTCTTTCATCGAATATTTGGCCAGTATTGTCAATAGCCATTGTCCGTGCCGTTTAGGTAAACGCCTATCGTTTACAAAACAATAATACAGAATGGCACGTTTTAGCAATACTAGGGGTAGATCATGGAGCAAGACGATCGGGAGGGGAGGCGCCATACCGAGACTTTTCGCCTTTGTCAAAGCGAACTCTGAAAGGAATACGATTACCTATAGCATTTAAAAGAAATGTATTGTGTCTGAACTTATGAGAGTATTGTTTTGTGTAAGTTTCATAGTGATTACTTTTGTAGTGTTGTATATGAATATGATTTCCCCCCGCAACAGACAGACAGATATGTGTGTAGCGAGAGTGCTATGTCTACTCCGTTGTACTGGTCGTGTAGCTCTATGGGGTAGATAGATAAATTGAGCTCGCGTCACGTAATAACTGTTCAATACGTGGGCAGAAAACATCGACGTACCAAGGTGCCAATAAGCCGTACGTAATGACAGTTGTTATATGGCTTGGCACCTGCGTCTTTTGGGAATTCAATAAATGTTACAAAGATTAATATAAGGGTGAAAAATTTTACGCGGCCGTTCGGTAGTTTTACTCCGCTGTTTGTGCAAGATTAAACTGAATGTGACAGCCTCATTTTTTACACATATTATAATATCATGCTTTGTTTTTATCTCGGATACGAGAGAACTATATTTTTTTCCTTTTGCCTCGATGAAAATATTATCTATACTTATAATAAATCTGTAGAAGTGAAAATTCTGTACATTTAAAATATCAAAAAAATAAATAGCAGGGGGTGTTACTAGACCGACACCGAACCCAAAAATGTGATTAAAAATTTTTTTGTCCGTCTGTCTGTCTGTTTGTTCAGGCATCACGCAAAAACTACAGGTTCGATTACGATGAAACTTAGTATAATTATTCTTTAATAGCCTGGGCGTGGTGCCCACTGGGTACTTTTTATCCCGGAAAAGTATATAGAATTCAAAGCAAACTTAATTTTTCGATTCGATCCTTAGACCCAAAGTCATTATTAATTATTGCTTAAACGGTTAATGGTACGATGATGAATCTAAGCATGAGCGTTGTTTGTTGCAATTTGAAAAAAGTAATTTTAACATTTTTGCAAATTCCACCTACAAAGGTATAAAAAAGGAGGGTAAAGTTCGTATGGGACAACGTGATTCCTTGGTCCGATCTACTTAAAATTTGGCTTATAATAATAATAAAAAATAATAAATCATTTATTTCAGACATTAACACAGTCCATATTATGTTTACATTTTTACAAAATATGACAACGATCAACAATATCAATTTAAAATTCAAATTACACTCTAAAACTTAGTAAGTAAATTAAATCACATCAAATCATATCAAATTAAATAAAATCAAATTAAATTAAATTAAATAAAATCAAATCATATCAAATCAAATTAAATCAAATAGTTACATACAATAAATGAAATAAATACGATGTCAGAATTAATATTACCTAAAGTATTTCCATTTCTTTATTTTCTCGATGACAGTTCTAATTTGATAGTTTTAGTGTTGTGACCAAATAAGTAATGATATTGATCGAGTATTGTAAATTGATCGCATAATTATCGTATCATTGCCGGTACAATTTATATAGAACTAATATGAACACAAATCATAGGACGCCGTTCGAAACTATAACCATCCCCCTTTTACGGCAAACAAGATATTAGATTTATTAAAAAATGCGTGTGCGGATGTTACTGCCGAAAACTGGGAAAAAACGTGAGAAGAAGCTAAAACATTACAGCGTCGGATTGGGAAATTCATGTGGCATTCGATAATGTCGATGTACAGGAACTTATAATATCTAAATGTTGGAGAGAGCTCATCAAGTGACAGTAACGATTCGTCAGATTTTGATTGAAATAAATAAATAAAGATTACCTGTCATTATAATTATTTTGTTGCATTGTCGAGTACCTACCTATATCTACTTATTTTACAAACGCTTTGAAAATTTTAGAGAAGTTGGCATTATCAATCAAAAATTAACACGTGTAACGTCTTGTACTGAAATATAATATCTACTAATTAATAAATTTGTACGAAAGTATCCGGCAGTAGGTAAGTAGGTAGTTTAGTTTCTTACATTTTGTAAAAAATATCGAATCTGTTATCGTGTTATGTTTATCGATAGCTCAATCCCTATCAGTTTCTTAGCGTCAGGTATAACCTTGTACCTGCGTAAATGTCATATTTTTATAAAATAATGCATACATCATGTAAAAAAGTCGCTCGTACAAGTTTTCACAGGAACTGTCATCGACCTGTCATCGAGAAAATAAAGAAATGGAAATAGTATAATAATAATAAAATGTCATTTTATAATCAATAACTATAAAATCAGAATGCCACATAATTCAATTAAAATAAAATAAATTAGTTCATTTAAAAAAGTAAATTAAATACACTAAAATGTCATACAAAACTAGTAATAAAACTCATTAAAATGATTCAACATGCCTTAAATACACAAAAGAGACAGAATGAATACACGAATTAAACAATAATTAATTATCTTGTCAATATTTCCTCATTTCCCGCTGAACTGGCACATGCCTGTCACAACAGTGTCTCAAAATGTAACTGTCCATCATACCTGCTATCATAGATAGAACTGTGTTGGGGCTACTCCAAACTCTGCGCACTAAAGATGTAGCACGCTTTCGCAAAATGGTATTAAAACAGTCAGTGCGCTCCTGCGCAAACATACCCGAGGCACTACAGAATCTGGGCAGCCCCATCACCGCCCTAAGCCCGTTATTATATTGGACGCGGAGGGAGTTGTAACATTTATTACTGTACTTGGCCCATAGACAGCACGAGTAGAGGGATGTACAGTAAGCCTTAAAGAGCGTAACCTTCACTTCTCGTGAGCATCGTGAAAATCTACGCGCTATCATATTTGCCCTGACTGACAACGCCCTCCGCTCCCTTTCCATGTCAGTGTGATCGCTAAGGTTATCAGTGACAAAATGTCCTAAGTATTTGAATTGGTTTACCCTAGATAGAGGAACACCATTCAAGTTTATTGAAGGAATATTACTCGGACATCTCGCACCAGCAGCCCCAAAAACCATGAACTGACTTTTTTTAACGTTATATAGTAGACCATGGTCACACGCATATTCCTCGCATATTCGTATCAGCTTCCTCAGACCGCAGACAGAAGCACTCAACAGCACCATGTCGTCTGCATAACTTAAATTGTTAACACATACTCCGTCAATGTGGCAACCGACACGGCAACTACTGAGCTCTCCCACCAGCCCATTTATATAGATATTAAAGAGGGTTGGAGATGTTAACCCACCTTGTCTGACTCCGCACTCAAGCTGATACGACTCCGACATTGCCCCCGCCCACCTTACACTGTTAGACTGGTGTGTATACCAGTACTGGAAGATGTTAATTATTTCTGATGGCAAATTTATGGTCCTCAGCTTTCCCATAGCAGATTGTACCCTACCAAGTCAAAGGCCCGGGAGAGGTCGAGAAAACACGCATATACAGGCGTTTTTCTATCGTTGTAATATTTGACGGTTTCCTTAAGGCACAGTATGGCACTTTCAGTGGAAAGCCGGGGACGAAAACCAAATTGATTATCGTGTATCTGCACGTATTTATTTAACTGTGCGTTAAGCAAACCATCAAATACCTTTGCGATGACAGTTGCCAGAGATATTGGCCTGTAATTGTCCTTATCAGAGAGGTCACCTGTTTTATTTTTCGCTACAGGCACCACTACTGATTTCATTAAGTCATCAGGTAGGTAAGAATGACTTACACACAGAGAGTAAAACATGGCAAGGACTCTCGCCATGTGAGGCCCGGCGTGCCGCAAATGCTCAATGCTGAGCCCATCAAAGCCCGGAGACTTTCCTCCCGGCATATCTCGTATGACTCGTCTCACTTCTTCTGCCAGAAAGCTAGTCCCCAGTGGCCTACCATCCCCACCAGCACATTGAACACTTACCCCAGAATCCAGGAGAGCCTTTACTGTAAAATGACTCCTAAAGAGATCAGCAATTTCCTTTGGACCGGTAATTCCATTCACGCTCACAGGCAGACCCGGTCGTGTATTTGCTCTGTTGGTACTTTTCCAGAAACCCCTAAAATCTCCTTTACTGTGTTTAACGGCAAGTGCATCCATCCTTATCTGTTCCTGGTTATTTTGGCACCACCTTAAGCGAGACTTGAACTGCTTTCTGCTTCTACACATATCAACGTAAACAGAGCCTGCCCTGGGCTTACCGCATAATATCCATTCTTTAAATTTTGATTTAGCGTCCCTATGTGAGTCGCTCACGTATTTGTTCCACCCAACCTTGCGCACACCCCTTGCCCCTCCAGCGGTGCGAACCTGACCCACCAGCAGCGACGCGGCGCGAAGAGCGGATACAATGTCAGAGTACAGTGAATCCAGAATATCCCTGTGGCCACGGTCCCCACATAATCTATCAGCACATTTGGAGCAGTCATAAGGAAAATCAATAATTTTTAACCTATTTTTACATTCTTTGGTATATGTGCTAATTTGTTCCACAGTTTTTTCACCCCAAACGATGTCACTATTTTGATTAATTGTCGTAGAAGCTATTCTTGATTTTATTAAATTTAAATGGCATTTGATTATTAGGGGAAAATGATCAGACCACAAAGTATAATAAAAAAATTCTACTCCGACCACAGATTGCCTTGCCGCATAAGTTGCAATACAATGATCGAGCCAGCTTCTTGTCCCGTACACCTCACTTATAAATGTGAAAGTGTCCGAGTTTATTCCTAACATATCTACAGTTTGTCTATAAAGTCGTGAAATGAATGTTTGAGGAACTAAAAATAGTTATGTGTGTGGCAACACTGGCAACAAGAAACTTAGGTACGTCAGTTGTCAATGCTATCGTCGAATTTCGTTTACTCTCTCACGTAACTTTAATATTTGGATTAAACTGCAACAAATTGAGACCAAACTACGCATAAAGGTTTGAGAAATGAGTAAAGAAAATCGGAGTGGTGCGCAGGAAGTGATTTTTAAAGTTTTCCAGTGATGTTTCGCGGAGTACCAATCTGGACAATTGTTGTGGGATTTTGAGGATGTTTATGAGCGAACAGTATCTTTGGTGGGTATGTAATCGTGTTATTGTTTGTTTTGAATCTGTCTGAAGTTACAAATTTACTGAATTTACGATTTGGAGACAAAAAAAAGGCATTGTTTGCATATTTTTAGGTTAGAATCTTAAACTTACAATCTACCTATATTGTAAGTCAGTGGTTAGAACAACATGGTTATTTTATAGTACGACCTACATTTTTGATACTCAGTTCAATCTGGTTTTCTACCAATTTTTATTTTGAATTAATTGCTTCATGTCAATAGTTTGTTTCCAATATGTACCTAATAAATTTCTCTTTTTTTTACTCTTTTCAGGAAAATCAGAGAGTACAGTTAGGCGAATAGTTAACGAAGGTTTTAATAATGAAGGAAAGTTTGAAACTCCTGGTAAACACAGAAAAGGTCGGCAAAGAAAGAAATAGACGATTTTAATATTTGAGCACTGCGCCAAAAAAAGCCTTGTCAGATGGGGGAAAGTTACAGATAAAACATGTAATTACATGATTGTGGCAAAGCAATTGGGACTGTTAGGCACCTGCTGGTGGGTTGTAAGACGCTATTAGACCGGGGCTTCTGGATCTGGTTCAATAACTTTATTCTGGATCTGATTCAATAAAACAGAAACAAAATTAAAAATGTATAATGTGTTTTATTTATTAACTCACTAGCTGATGCCCGCAGCTTCGCCCGTGTCGAATTTGTTCTCGTTCCCGCTTCCCGTAGGAACTTATTCCCGGGATGAAAAGTAGCCTATGTGTTATTCCAGACTATAATGTATCCCTGTACCAAATTTCAGCCAGATCAGTTCAACTGTTCGAGCGTGAAAGAGTCTCACATCCACACTCATAAGCTTTCGCATTTATAATATTTGTATTGTTCCCGTTCCCGCTTCCCGTAAGAACTTATTCCCGGAATAAAAAGTTGCCATGGTTATTCCAGATTATAATGTATCCCTGTACCAAATTTCAGCCAGATCCCTTTAACAGTTCGAGCGTGTAAGAGTAATAAACATCCACACTCACAAACTGTCGCATTTATAATATTAGTAAGATTTTACTCGGAACGAACTCCTCGTATCAAAATCATTTTGGTCGTACTATATAGGGTTGCATACATGCATTCAGCAGCGCCCTCATTTAATTTCACGACTTTATAGACAAACTGTATGTCTACACACGACCATAATTGATCGTTACAAAAATTAACTAATTCTGTGTAAAACAACTCACCCGGGCTTAGGGATGCAAACGATATATCGATATTTTTGAAATATCGATATATCGGTTAAAAATATCGATATTTTAGTATCGATATCGGAATCAAAAATATCGACGATATATCGTTCTTCATGAGCGAAATATCGATATTTTAATATCCATATTAAAACCCAAAATTTCGACGATTTATTCTTGAGCGTGAGATGATTTCGTTTTGAGCATTATTACCTCAATCATTGAATATTTTAAATAAAAGATGTGGGTATTTATCTTGATATGCCAAGACACTTAGGTTTTGGTAAATGAAGCTGAGTCAAGATGAAATTTATTTCATGTGTTATTTACAAGTGTATTGTGGCGTAAATTTGGACAGGCCTACATCCAGATTTGATTAATAGATTGTTTTATTTTAGCTATTTCTAATTTGAATTACCAAAACTATTAAAATATTAAAAAATAAACTTAACACTAGGCTGTATGGCTGCCACTGCCACGGTGGCGGACGGAGTGATAGTGCATGCGACTGCTACGCTGAGGTCGATTTTCTTATTTGGGTTCGATTCCCGGGTAAGACAATCGGCCAAATACATTTTTCAAAGTTTGAATGTTTTCTGTCTATACTACTCGTATTATTAAAATGTAAAGTGGTCGTGTCTGTACTCTTGAATTATAATATCTTAACGAAGGATACTGCATACAAAGTTTTTATTAATTCTTGTCTGTTGGTACTTATGCCTGTTTGTTCGCTATGGGCGCAAATACTACTGAACGGCAGTTTATGCGCTTTTTAATAAAGAGATCTTGTTAAGCTTAAATCTGAGCTTTGTTCCATGGCAATCGGTTAAAAAAAAGCGGAGTTATGAACAAAAGTAGAATAATCAAGGTTATTTCCGTGCGATCATTATTCTTCAAAAAAAAGAGCAGCATAAAAATCTTAATATCGATATATCGTTCATCAATATCGATATATCGTTTATAAATATCGATATTTTATATTGAAAAATATCTATTATAAAATTTTTTATGAACGATATTGCATCCCTACCCGGGCTGGCGTTGTAGTCACCTAAGATAAACACACTCTCGATACCATATTCGTCGACAATTGCACTTACTGAACTCAAACAATCAGTGAAGTCCTGTAAATTTTCACGAGAGTTCGTTGGTAAGTAAACATTAATTACAATTATCATTCTTCCATTCGTCATAATTTTAACACCACAAATTCTTGGATTATCACAAGACAACACTGTCACATGCTGAAACACACTATACCGCCACAGCAAAGCGACACCCCCATAGGGTCGCCCTCGCAGTAATCCTACTGTAGTATCAACCGCTGATGTCGCAGTATAGCCGAATCCATCGTCAATGGTACCGATAAACGGTATGTCATGCTGAAGTAACCAGGTCTCCTGCAGACACACAATGTCACACGTGCAGCACAAGCGCCTGACATCCTCAATGGAACGCTTGACATTTTTACAATTATAAGAGGCAAATCGAATAAGGTCACTATCCATTGTTTAGCTTATTTTTGCCGTCTGCTCGCTGCATACTATTCGTTTTGTGTTTATAATTCACAAAACGTCGAAATATTACACCCTCCGGCCAGAGAGCATTATTCATGTACTTTGACAAATTAGCTTCTAAAATAAGAAATTTGAAGGCTTTGTATCCTCCATCATACTTCATTTTTATTCGTTCCAAAGACACGGTTTCATTGGTTCTGTTAAATATATGTTTAACTATATCACTTTCAGTGGCCGTAATATGGACATTTGTAATAAACATTGGTATTTTTTTCTCTGCTGCCCGAAATGTACACTCTATATCTTTAGCTATGCCTTGCCTGTATAACGGTATTTCGTTTTCTTTTTGCGATACGTCACCTTTTTCCAATCGTTCTTCTGGCTGTTTTCATTCGTGGCAGTACCACGCATGCTAACAGGCCCGTTAGAATCATGTGCAGGCACTGCAGGCGGACCAAGCGCACCAGTAGAAATTTCAGCGGAAGCCAGTACCTGCAAGGTTAACTCTTCATTCACCGTATCTCTTCCCACTGAGCGCCGAGGTGATGATAGGTCCCCCCTCACTCGGCAGTCCTGATCAACAATTACCTGGCTGCATTCAACCGACTGTATCCTATCGTCCGGAATACAGTAATTTTGCTCATTTGGTTTTACCCTCATATCCCGATACACATGCCTCGGTGTTTCTGTACTGGGAGTATCATTCTTAGAGCTTACACAATTAGTGCTATAATCATGTGACAAGCCCGGTGGGCCACTGTCAAGCCACAAACCTGCTTTCTCATTCACATTGAACGCAGATACACGGGGAGGCAACGAATCGTTTTGCATGCGAAGCACATGCATTTTCAAGTCCTTCACGCTATCTACGGTCGCATAGTTGTATTTAAAAGCTTCAATTTCCGATTTCAACATAGCTATATCCTTTAACAACTTGGTGCAGTCCAGGTGATCAAACAGAATAGGGGTAGTTTTTCAAGTTGTCTAGCCACAAAAACTGGTATTACATCGGGCTCCGTCGATTTAAATAAATTTATAATGTCTGTCACATCCCTCTCCTCTTTGCCCTTATTTTTCCGTAGTATTTTTCGTACATTAGTAGTGTGGTGGAACTTTAGCAGGTTCGTAGCTCCACCACGGTTGGATTTTCGGTGGTTCTTGCAGTGGACTGTATGTAGGTTCTTTTGAAATTAAATTGCTCGGTTGATTTCCAGGTTTTATTCAGGATCAGGATCTTTTTTAGTTTACAATATTTCACGACAATTTTTCCATAACAAATGACAAAATGCACTTTATTATATGCGTACAGATCGCTCACAACTGTAGGGTCACGGAGCGAGTAGCGCGCGCTGGCGCGCCGCGGCCGTCGTTGAACTCGCCGTCCGCTACAGCTCTCCCTCCGGCGTAGCTCGCGTAGCCTCTTCTTTTTTCAGGAGGACGATGAGTTTCCGAGTAGGCCGCTTGAATATCCCGGTGCGTGTGCGAATGTCGGCGATACGTATCCCGCCGTCTGGTCCCGGGTACACTCGTTCGACGGTTCCTCGGGGCCATGTGTTCCGTGGTAGGGTGTGGTCTACCACGAGCACCAGATCTCCCACTTGCAAGGGTCGTTTAGCGGTTGAAGGTTCGCCGCGAGGTACTAGCGTAGGCAGGTATTCTTGTACCCAACGGCTCCAGAAGTGATCGGCTAGTACCTGACTGGCCCGCCAAGTGCGTTGGTCGCTTTCGGTGAGTGGTCCCGCTGATGGTAGCGCGGTCGAAGACCCCAATAAGAAGTGGTTTGGGGTCAACGCTTCGGGGTCCTCTGGACTGACGCTCACATGTGTCAGTGGGCGAGCGTTCACACTGAATTCGATCTCGGTGAGGAGGGTTGACAGCACTTCCTCGGGTGGCTCCTTCTCGTGTAGAACCATTGATAGGGCTTGTTTAACGCTCCGCACCATTCTCTCCCAGGTCCCCCCTTGATTTGGCGAACCTGGTGGTATGTAACGCCAGATCATGCGTTGCCGTAGTCCCTCTTCTTGTAGCGCCGGTACCCATTCTTTGTAGGCCGCTTGCAGCTCCTTGTCGGCACCTCTGAAGTTGGTAGCGTTGTCCGAGTACATGGTCTTCGGCCAACCCCGTCGTGCAGCCATGCGTCTAAGGGCCATGATCGCTGAACTCGTGGATAGAGACGGCACAAGTTCTATGTGTATGGCGCGGGAGGTAAGGCACGTGAAGAGTGCACCCCACCGCTTCTCTCGACGACGCCCCAGTTTCACGATCATAGGGCCGAAGTAATCTACGCCGCAGTGTGAGAAGGGTCGCTGGTAGGGTTCCAGGCGTACTCGTGGCAGGTCGCCGGGGTGTGGAGTCAGTGGTTGTGCTCTACGCACCCGGCATAGCGCGCATTCTCGTTCAATGGTGCGCACTGTAGGTCTTAGATGTATAACCCAATACATCTGTCTCAGGTCGTTGGTCACACGTTCTCTGTTAGCGTGACCCGCAGAACAATGACCCCGACGTACTATGAGCCGGGCGATATGATGTCTTCCGTCTAGTATAATTGGTTTCTTCGTCTGTATCGGCGCGGTGGCTTTTGCGATGCGCCCTCTGACGCGTAGCACTCCGTCCTCCAATACCGGGTCTAATTTATACAGGCGGCTTGATTTCGAGATAGGTTGACCCGTCTTGATTCGTTGTAACTCGTCGCGGAAGCTATCTCGTTGGGCTCGTTGTAGGATAGCGCGTTCTGCTTTCTCTACGTGGCGAAGTTCGATGTTCGTAGCTCGGCGGCGACATATGTCTACGAAGGCTAGTACACGGGCCGTTGTACGTACTAGTGCTTCATATCTTGAGAACCGGTTCGGGTCGGGTATCCAGTCATCCTCTCGTTCGGGTTTGTTGTTGACGTGTAGCACTGTTTCGTCGTCGCTCGCGGTCAATGCTCCCTCCGTAGGCCATTGACCCTCTGGCAGGCGTAGAAAGTCCGGGCCGCTGAACCATCGGTCGTCGGAGGTTATGCGGGTCGAGTTGAGACGGGTCGCATCATCGGCTACGTTTCTAGAGGTAGGTATCCACCTCCACTCTTCCTTGTGGGTTAACTCGGAGATTTCACCGAGGCGGTGTGCGACGAAGGGTGTATACTTCTTCGTGTCGTTGCGGACCCAATGAATAACAGTCATTGAGTCTGTCCAGTAGACCGTTCTTGCAACTTCGACGCGGTGTTCTCTTCGTATGACGTCCGCGAGTCGTGCGCCTATGACCGCTGCCTGTAGCTCGAGGCGCGGTATGGTTTGAGCGCGTCGTGGGGCCACCTTCGCCTTCGCAGCGATGAGACAAACTTGTGTCACGCCGTCCCGTCGTTCTATGCGCCAGTACGCGGTCGCCGCGTATGCTTGTTCGCTGGCGTCACATAGTACGTGTAGCTCCCATCGGTCGTTGACCTCCGCGTTGTACCACCGGTCTATTCGCAGTTGAGTTAGGTCGGGCAGGTGTCCTAACCATGTGGCGAAAAGTTCGTTCTCTTCTTCGGGAATAGGTTCGTCCCACGTGATCTTGAGTCGCCACAAGCTTTGTAAAATGATCTTTGCTCGGATCGTGTAGTGACTCAGTAGCCCCAGTGGGTCATAAATAGACATGACCGCACTGAGTGCTTCTCGCTTGGTCGGCGTCCTCGCTCTGCTTCTGACGTCACTTGCTACGCGCTGCATGGCAGTGTTGAATCCGAGCGTGTCGTGGTCGGAATTCCAGTAGAGGCCGAGTATCTTGTTCTCGCGGAATCTGAATAGTATTCCTTGTAGTGACTTCAATAGGTCCGGGCCCTCTACTAGGTGATCGTTGAGACTGACGCCGCGGCTCTTCGCTGCCGCATCGAACACTAGTCGCAACTTGCCGGGCTTGTTCGGGTTGTACACGGCGAAGTGCGGTAGGTACCAGCAGATGGCGCTGGAGGTCTCAGATCCGTCGCACGGTGTCGCGTAGCCCTTAGTGATCAGATTGTTTATTTGATCAGTGTAGCTGCGGGCGAAGTCGGGTCTTGTGTCCATAGTGTGTTCGATCCTTTTCAGTCGTCGGAAGGCTGCGTCGTAGCTCGGTGGTAGTCGAACGTGGTCGTCTTTCCACGGTAGTCCCACTTGATAACCTTCGCTAGTTTTCTTGAGGGTGTCGGTCACTATTTGCGTAGCTCGTAGATCTGTGTCGCTCACTCGTTGTTTGTGAGTGACGCCGAGTGCGTCGATCTTGAAGTGGCTTTCTACTAGGTCGTGTAGGCGTTGGTCGGCTAAGTCGCGTTCGGGCGTGAATGTATGCAGCACGCTGTCAACTTCGCGGATTAGGCGTCGCGGTGCGGTTCCGTGCACCACCCAGCCTAGTTCTGTTCTGGAGGCGGCTGGCTCGTTCGGTCCGCCCATACGAAGTTCTCTTGAGACTATGTACTCCCAGTGGTCTGTCCCCACTAGGATGCCGGGGCGTACAGGATCGTAGCACACTTCTTCTCTAGGTAGATCTTTCAGGTGTTCGTGTTCCAACAACGAGCTTGGGATAGCTTGTCTATGAAGTTGGAGGTTCTTGACGGTGCGCGCTCGCAGGTTTAAGTTCTTGCGGTCGCTCTTCAACTGGACGGTGACGATCTGGCTGTCCTTTTCTTGTTGGGACATGTTCACTCCCTGCAGGTTCAGTGGTTGCTGGGGTCCCTCGGCGCCGACGTCGTGTGCGAGGCGTTCGTCGATCAAAGTGACTGTAGCGCCTTCGTCCAAAAGCGCGTGAGTTCGTACCTCCCCTCGTGGACCCACTACTGTCACTGGGCACATCTTGAGTAGTACTGTTCGTTCGGTGGTCGGTCGGGTGGCCACTGACAGGACGGACTCGGTGCTTGTAGGGTTCGAGGCGGTGGTTGGGTTCTGTTGTTGTTCGGTGTGCAGTGTAGAATGATGCGGTCGCTTGCACTGGTTAACTCCGCACGGCTTGGCTCGGCATGAGAGGCGTCGGTGTTTCTTCACGATGCATTTGAAGCACAGTTTGTTTTCTTTTACGATGTTCCATCGCTGTTCGGTAGATAGTGCTTCATATTGTGGGCACTGAGGTAGCGAATGATTCTTTTCGCAACTCGGACACTTGATAGCTTGCTCCTCTTCGGTCGGGTCGGTGGTGGTGTATACAGCGGCGGTGGGTTTCCTTCTCGGGGCCGGTGTCGTCTTAGTCTCCCTCCGTGTTGCGATCGCGGCGGAGGAGCTAGTTGCGGGCGCGTAGGTGTAGCGCAGTGCTCTGTCCGCTTCACGCATGAGGAAGCGAGATAGCACGATAATTTCGGGATCTGTAGTGCCTTCTTGCTCACTCGCGTAGTCACACCATCTTGACCGGATGTGCGGGCTTAGCTTGTCCAGTACTTCTCTTGCCAGTAGCGGGTTGTGTAGGTAGCCTTGTCGACCGAGGTTTCTTAACACGTACACGATGTTCTGAAGTTTTACGGCGAAACTGTTTAATTCTGTCACCGATGATCCGGGCTTAGGCAGTCTTCTTAGGTCTTCCAACGCCTTGTCGATGATTACTTCTGGGCGACCGAAGCATTGTTCTAAGGTCCTTAGAATGATGTCAGGACTCGTGGCGGTGTGTAGGAGTGCTGACACGATCTCGCGGGCTTCTCCCTTAAGGCTGTTTCGTAGCCGTTGAAGGTTTTCCGCTGCGGATATTTGATACAGCTTCGTTGTGTCTTCAAAAGTAGCTTTGAAGGTCAGCCACTCGCTGGGTACCCCGTTGAACGCCGGTAGGTCGAGGTATCGCACCCTGGGTCGTGCCATTCTTTCTAAGGTTTCGGTCAACTGCTCTATGTGGTTTCGGGATCTCGTGGGGGTGATAGACCGGTCTCTAGCAGGACGAGGTTGTTCTTCTCGGAACCGTAGGTTTCGTTCCTCTCTTGCTTTGGTCTCCTCCCTCCGTGTGGCGAGGGGCTGTGTTCGTAGCCACTCGTCTACCTTGTTGTGATGGTCGGCGGTCTCTTCATGAACGCTTTCTTCTTCAATGTTCGAGACTTCTGCCGCTAGTCGTTTCTTGATCAACTCTGCTTCCAATTCTAGCTCCTTCCGTTTCAGGGCTGCTAGCTTTTCAGCCGCTTCTAATTCTGCCATTCGCACCTTAGCCGCAGTGCTTGCCGTGGACCTATGTGACCGAATGGACCGCCCAGGAGACGTCGTTCGTAGTCTGCCTGTGGTACCAGACGGGCCGGCGATAGGGGCGTCGATCGTAGCCCTTACCACCGTCGTCGTGTCCGTTCCGTGAAGCATGCTTGGTGAGGCTGGAGGTAGAAGCGATAGTCTTCGGCGCCGTTCTTGTTCGATCGTTCGTTGAATTTCGCTGTCTTCTCGTTCGGTGGCGTCCGCTTGACTTCTTGTGACGACCATTCTTGAGATTTGAGCTCTTCAATTCTTCCAATCCGACGATCGAAGGACCAAAAACTGTGGTGGAACTTTAGCAGGTTCGTAGCTCCACCACGGTTGGATTTTCGGTGGTTCTTGCAGTGGACTGTATGTAGGTTCTTTTGAAATTAAATTGCTCGGTTGATTTCCAGGTTTTATTCAGGATCAGGATCTTTTTTAGTTTACAATATTTCACGACAATTTTTCCATAACAAATGACAAAATGCACTTTATTATATGCGTACAGATCGCTCACAACTGTAGGGTCACGGAGCGAGTAGCGCGCGCTGGCGCGCCGCGGCCGTCGTTGAACTCGCCGTCCGCTACAAGTAGGGATCGACTCGAACAATAACGTTTTCGAACTTTTAATCTCGTCACTAGTAAACGCTGATGTTCAAATACGAACTAGTGACTCTTCGTCCATTATTGACACTTTGTTTTGTATATATGCTAACATTTCATCAATCACTATGTTGCACACACTGCACTTCACAATGTTAGACATCGTGATACGTAATTATACGCGCGTCACAGCTGCACTCACTACTACGACCGACACACGCCCACCTCACGCCGGTGCGCATACGCGACTGATATTTCATTATTTACATAATTGATGAAAGACGTGTTTCGCATTTTATTGAAATTAATACTATAACGAGCTAAAAAGGGAATGTAAATTATTTTGGGGCTGATTTTCTCCGGAGTTGATATCAATACTCCTTAAATACTCTTATTTTATACTTAAATTACTTTTTATTTTGACACATAATTTGTGAAAGCGTTGTCATTTATGTTATATGTTTTTACTTCAGACTTTAAAGATATGATTTTATATGCTACAAAGCCATAAAGCTAAATAAAAAGAGCTATTTTGGTATAATATTAACCAAATATGCTATACAGAAGTATTATTGCTAATTTATTCAAAATTTTGTGTGACAAAAATACATTTGTGAAAAGAAGAAGAAAATTCTAAGATGGCTAGCCAGAAAAAATGAAAGACGATTATTCAGGTAGTATCCACTGGTCAATCGCATGTTACCATCTACGCTCAATCTTTACGACAAAGATTGTCAGCAGACTGATCATGGAAGGCATGAACTTTATTCTACATATAGTGCTGACTGCATTCTGTCAGGAAACAGACTCACTAAGTCTTTGTAAAATACGGGAATGGACTTCACCTGCACAACAGGACTGAAAAAAGCCATTACAATGAACATGAACGCTCAGCTGATGAAATTTACATTGTTATTACGTTACCAGGTCTTGGTTAGACCATCTGTATTAGGAGGACAAAAGCCTACAGTAGTTCGGTTTGTTTAATCATCGTAAGCTGGGATGGGACTACCTGAAGAAGGAACTAAGTTACGATATCAATTGCTTAGAAGAGAAGTTGTCAAGTTGTAGTTTAGCCATTGAATTAAGAAATGTATTTAATAATTTATTAATTTACTTGGCTAAATAAATTAATTTACTTGGCTCATATTATACTAGGCATTATGAATTTGTTAATCAGAAATCTATCTAACAAGATATTATGCGAATGTTTGCGAGTGTGGAGTGTGGATGTTTGTTACTCTTTTACGCTGTAACGGCTGAACGGATCGGGCTGAAATTTTTGGTGCCTACAGAGATATGTTAAAGTCTGGGAACAAAATTTCACGCAGGCGAAGCTGCGGGCATCAGCTAGAACCTAATATGAATAACACAATTATTGTAAAATGAAAGTAAATAGAATAGTTGCATATCTTTATGTCATAATCGTGTGGCAGTAAGGTGTAAGGGGAATTCTTGGCACGCTCGCTAGTAAAATATGATAATAAACTTGACCACATAATTGCATTTTAAAACTGAATTCAGCTTTCCTAAGGGAAATCAATGAAATGGCAACTCGCCAACGACTAATCTAATAAATTTTCGAAAGCGGTACTAACTTTATTCTGTTTATTAATTTATCTTGTTAACGCCAAAGTTACCCGGAAAATGAATACTTTGCCCAACTTTGCCCTAGCAGTTTTTTTTATACATTCGAAATTCAAATATGTTTTGACACTCACACATAGGGCAACGAGCAACAGCCAATATGGCGATTAACCTTATTACAACCATGAAGGTGTGAAATTTTATTAGCTAAGGCGTCTGGAAATGAATATAAATTTCTTTGGCTACCGTTATTGAATTTTTCCTATTATTTATTGGCCAAAGTTGTTAATAAAAAAAAAACAAACATACTCTTCCGACTCAAATTATGATTTTTTTAAAAGCATTTAGAAAGTTAACTTTTCTCAATATATTTTATAAGTGATACCTACTAAAAAACTGGGACTTGAACTTATTTTTCATCAAAAGCAAACAAAGTCGAGCTCAATAAAGATATTGTCATAATTTAGAGCCATAAAATCACAATTTGGGTTAACGATCGGCTATTAAAGCACTGAAATATCTTAATTTTCGCATGTGAAGTAATTTGCTTTAGTACATGATGTTATCATGAAAATTTGGCATCATCACCATCATCAAGTGAAATCCAGACTTACAATCAAAAACTAGTACCTACCAAGCCGTATGTACAGCGTGGGGCTGTAAGATAATGTACCCTTATAAATTGTTTTCTTTTTAATTGGGAGAGACCAGCCATGTGTTGTGAAATGTGATGATTGGACTGCCATACTTTTGATTGATTGACGGATAAATTCCCCCATTAATATATGATACCTATAGTATAAGAATCAGATTAAGCTTATATCAAATCTGATACTCCAACCCCAAAGAGCACAAACTAAAGCTTTTCAGCCCACGACAAACGTATTGCGACATTTTATTGGCATTCGGCAAAGTTGGCCTGCCCCCAAAAATGTTGATAGGCCCTTTGCTCTTTAAGCATTTGATCAATGACATAAAAAATCTTTTCACGAAGCGGTTTCAGTAATATATCACATCCAACATCTTTATTTGGCGTAAGCATAACTAATTTGTTATACGCAAAAAACAAAATGGAATAAATTAATTCACTCAGTCGCAAAAACAAATCTACTAAGGGAATAAAGCAATCGTGCCTCCAACGTTTTTGCTTTAAATTTTCTCAAAAAAATTCCGACACCTAATTTATTGCGAAGCATTGAGCTATTCATAAAGAAACATATTTTTCTAAAGGGGCTCTCCGGATTTATGTATTAATCGTATAGCAACACGATCTATGACGTTAATAGGGAGGAAGACGCCATACTGAGACATCCCCTTTGTCAAAGCGTGCTCCTAAAAGAAGTACGCTAATACACGAATATAAATGGGACAGGCAGACGCATAATACATACCCACATTTCACATTTTAGATTTTTTGTCTTACGTAGGTGGTGAGTCTTATTGCCTTTGGACATGGACAGGTGCAGGTTGTGACTGCCCGCTGCACATAATTATGTGATAATTAACGTTTTTGTCTGGAGTAATGAGTAAAAAAAGAACACCATTTCATTGTTTTGTGTAAGTTCCATAGTGAAAGCCGATTGTTTTTGTAGTAGTGTAAATATATGAATACGATTTTCACCCGCAACATAATAGATATGTATAAAGCAATGCTATGTCTACTTCCCTTGTACCATTCACGTTGCTCTATAACTCCAACAGATCATTTATTGCGAAGCATTGGCCTATTCTTATAGAAACATTTTCCTGAAGGGGCCGGATTTAGGTAACAATAATGCCCATCGAAAATCGTAGGGATAATTTATTGTGTGATTGACGTTCAGCGTGAGGTGTCAATAGGAATACCTATATAATTCGGTCATTTCCTTATAGGCGAAAAGAAAAAAAAAGAGTTTTGTTATTCGAACGTACAGAATATTCTTGGTAATAGTTAATGAAAGACTGAATGATAGGATCGAAACGAATGTATGAATAAAACATGAAACTAATATGTATATGAAAGTAATAACAGGGCAAGTTATAGACTTAGTTGTTCATTTGTAATTTCTATTATGTATTAGCATACTTAGACTGGGGTCGCCTGTATACCGGTGATCGAATTTTTAATTGAACATTAACTTATGTATATTACTTTGTAATGTCTCTATTTTGAGGTCTCCTGAATACTTATATTATAGCAGTAGAGTAGGTATATTAGATTATAAATCATGGTTTTCTCACATGGTAATATTCGCGGTGTCATAATTATCCCTTCATGGTCAACTGAGCCCACATCCCCAGTTTTATTTTCCGGAGATCCTTACATGGTATTAATACTTTTTGCCGTGTTATGACGTCGAGTGTATACATTTCGAGCATGTAGTCGGAACGCTCATAATCTCTTTAAAGAGATTGTGAAGCGGTTGATCGTCACGTATAGTAACCTCATTGGTTTCTTTAACGAACAAAGTTTAACCATTGCTGTAAATCGTGGCAATGCTGCCAGTCTTCTGAAATCGTCATCAGGAATCAGGAAAAGTCATGATGCATATTAGGTTTTTGTTTTAAAACCTCTACCCCTAGAAACTGGAAACTTTCAGCAAGCCGCCCCTGTAATGTAGACACCCACTAAGAAAGAATTTTTACATTAAATCCCTAAGGGATAGAAAAGGGGGTTAAAGTAGATTAAGGTTACGTATTTCGTGTTATACATAAGATGCGTAAGTTTTAAAGTGAAATAGAGAAGCTTGTTCTCTTTTGCTACCCATCTAGCTACCTAAGACTGTAACAATTATTCTCCAAACCATAGCCACCATATCAGAGCTACAACTGACACACAGAGTGTATTTGATGTCCTCTTATCAACCCCATGCTGAAGTAGAGGCTCTCGATATATGTGCAGAACCACCATTAAAACAATATGGTGGCAATGAAATACTACCCTCAAGTTATCCTTAGATAAAGCGCCTGAAAGTTGTATGAGTTATGGACGGTAGCCGGCATCAACCATACGTGATATACATTATAATGAGCGGATTTGGAGAGTAAATTTGTATAATTTTGTAGTAGATGATCTTCGTTCTGAGTAATCGAGTACCTAGTGTATTAATATTTTTTTTTTTTTCATTTTGTTGCTCGTCGATAGCTGAGATGCTCGTTTGAGGTCAGAATCCATAAGTAAGTAGGTAGTATTAGGGGGTTGACCTCCTCATGCACTGATCTGTCCTCATGATATATATGTCATAGAGCAGCTGTATAGCAAATGGGTATCTACTGACTGCAAATGCTAGAGCAGTTCATGACAGTTTTAAAATAAACAAAGCAACTTAAATTTTACTTCGACTATATTATAGATTTCTTAAAAAGGTATATTAGTACAGTAGTAGTAAAACCGTACCATTGTGATGAACGCATTGGAGCTCAATCGATGCCCTGCGAGGTGATCTCACAACACTTGAATCAATTGAAAAATTAAAAACAGTACTTTCAACAATATATGCGCAATAAAAGTAATTTTATTAAAAACTTCCATAGCAAACTTTATCAATAAATTTTGATAAGTAACACATACGATCCAGTCATCTTTCATTTTAAACGGCAAGTGAGCCCATCATTTATCAAACAATGCCCTACTTTCACATCAAGCTACGTACGAACTTCATAATACGAACCAACAGCCGCTTTTGTTCCCCTTATTTCCATAATATCATAATAACTTCCCTCAAACTAATGAGATGAATACTGTTTCTGCCATCCTAAACAAGAACAGCACCAAATTATGGAAAATATATGAATTATGTTCAGTCACTGTCACGCATACATAATTATGCTGCGCAGTGAACTGTCTGCTTGTTGATAAGCGAACTAGTCCGCATATAAATTTTCATAATATGAGTACATCATAGCAAAGATAAAATAATAATATGGCAATAGGCTCACCCACCACCTATTCGTGGGACATAAAACTATAATGTGAAATGTGGGCGTATACTATACCTCTGCCTACCCCTTTGGGGATAAAGACGTGACTACATGTATTTATGTATAGCAAAGATAATAATAATAATTGTATTACATAAATACGTACAGATAGGCAACTCTCTGCCTCCCACTGAGCAAGCTTCCCCACCCCCGCCACAGCTGTCATATAGTTGGAGGGTATTTTAAGGAAACGTTTACTTAGCCTTAGTGGTCACACACACGTTCAAGCTCTGTACAAACAAAGTGTTTTAGTGTGGGTGACAGAATTGAAAACGAATCATTTGTATGGAGTTTCCGCCCTGTGATTATAGTCACGATCCTTTATACCTATTTATCTACCAGTTAATTCCCACGTCACATCCGGCTCGAAGGACCAAACTGTTGGAGACCTTCGATGTTGAAATGAAAAGCGGACTGTATTACTTTTAAAGGTCTAATTCGATTTCTAGAAATACAATATAATTGAAGGCGCGAGTGTCGCGGGCGGTGTCGCTGCGTAAAGTATGGGAACGAGTGCGGGCCCCCCCGCACCCTCTCAGCCTCCGGTCTCGTCCTAGTGACGTCAAGCGCTCGTGCGCCGACAGGTGGTGAGCCAGTTATTGTAATAAAATGGGCTGATACGGGTTGTTGCTGTATATGTAAAATATTTTTTTAAGGTATGATAACTGCTACAGGAATTAAAAAAGAAATTAATTATTAAGAAAACAAAAAAACCGGCTGCAAAGTAAAAATACAACTGAAAAAATTAAAAACCTTTTGATTTGCTAGAAATTTAATTATACCTGGTGTCACTCACATAATCATTACGAATCAAATGACTCCTCACAAGTCAAAATCAGTCAAGCCGTTCAGCCTGTAGGGCATGACAAAGAAATGGACATACATACATAGTCTCAAAAAACAATACCCTTCTCTCTTCGGCAGTCGGGTATAAAGACCTTTAAGTGTGGTAATTGAAATAGTAATTTTTGCTAGGCATGTAGTATTTTCAAACTATTGACATTGTGATCCTCAAAAGCTCTGAATGAGAGGAAACATCTCTAAAGCTATAAAATGAGCTCACAGCTGACGGTGGGTACATTCAAAGTTTAGGAAATTATTCGAAATTCTCACCACAATATATTGTGAGCCAGGAATAGTTTAATCCCAGTTGAATACTGTTTTGATTTATTTTGACCCCAGGCCGAGACTTGTGACGTTCTCCATTAAAACTTCACAATTCAACGCTTTTCACACCTGTGCTTCACATTGATTTAGGCATTATGTAAAATACACTTTATTGTTTGTATGGAAATTGAATAAGTGTGTATGAGGAGAGCAATTTTATCTGATAAGACATTAATAATGCTTCTTAGTATTTATGAAGCAGAATTAATAATAATTTGGTTAATAATTCCTGTCAGGTCCTAGGCACCACTAAAAAACTTCTGACACGATTTTATAAATACGTATTTGTATATAAACTATCAAAAAACACGAATTTAGAAAAGTTTATAAAACTCTCAAAAACTATTATATTTAAAAACTCATTAACAGTTAAAATGTTCCAAATATGGCTTTGTTATCGAAAATTGACACAGATATAAATTAATCGATCACCAAATACGGCACGCTCGATCCCTCAGGTCAATCAGAAGTCGTGTCTCTTAGGCATATTGCTCGTGACGAACAAGACAATGAATATCACAGGTCAACGGTTAGGTAATTTCCCTTGACAATGGATCGAGATTGTCCAGCGGAGATTACTATCTGAGCAGGCACCACGTTGGGCGCCAATAACCCGAAGTAACAATGCCTTCGAAATTGGATAGTTGAATCGACTATTTGTCAATAAGACGTAGTTAGGACTATTTAGAAACCGAAATATGTTCCAAATTCCAAAGATATTTGATACTAGTTTGGTCCCACGGTGGGGCGCCAATATCAACCATAATAAATCACGTTTAACCTAGTTCAAATAACAAAGGAAGGAAGTAAATGTTTGCCGTTTCTCGCGTATGATATGATAGTGCGTACTAAATGTTCATATGTGTAAGCCATTAATGGCGGAGGTTTCGTAACGTCTTTATTACGGAACTACAGACAATCAAGCATCGACGCCTTCATACTCAGTGTAAATAAATAAAAATAAGTTACAACGTTCATTTCCTCCGAACCTCAGTTTGCCTCGTATTTTCTTAAGTTTAAGATTCCGTACATATTTATAAGACGCTAATGAAAATGGACCGTGTAGGCCTGGGTCATGAATATTTAAAAAGGTGAAGTAGGATCCAGTAAAGTTTTTTATGATAGCAAAGTAGGACGGGAGGTTTAAGTGGCGTATGATAGATTGGTAGATTTCCTTTGATTGTGTTAATAAAGTAGTCGTTTAAAAGCCAGCGATAAATTTAAAGCTTGGTAATTTATGTAGCAACTTATAATTTTAGACATAAATTTGCACCTGAAATTAAATTCACGTATTTAAATTGCTGTTTCTCGGCTGTCACTCGGTTGCCGCTCTTTATAGCGTGGTCCCACCTCGGCTCAGACCTGGCACGGTATGCCAGGTCCGAGCCGAGGCGGGACCGAGTTGTTTCCGAGCGTTGCCGTTGTCTGTTGCTCGGCTGTCACTCGGTTGCCGCTCGGTATAGCGTGAGTGTGTTCATACTCGTACAATATTATATATAACATTAGTTGACCGTGCTACGGGAGTTACGTGAGGTTTTTTAGTCGGTAGGAGTCCGGCATACCATCCATGAAGGATTTTCCCTTACGTTAAAAGAACCCTGTGGTTTTAGCCAGTACAAGTTCCAAATAGCAATCATCCAGATATCCACACGTAAAAAAACTGGTGACAACTATTCTAGTAATAAATGTGCCCGATAACTCTTCAAACTTATTTTACGAGTTCTGTGTCGTAAAGCTTATCTATCCTATACCTACGTGAGTAATTCTAAAACATTCAACGTTCGCACTCAAAGAGGCAAAGTTTTACTTGCGTCGGAGATAAAAGGCGCCTCAAATGCACTTCTCTCACTCAGCTCTCAACTCGTTGCGAAGTTTGAATGTTTGTGAGATATTCAGTTATTGAATTAATACACGAACTCGCGTACCTCTCACGTAGTGGTAGAAGAATATTTCTTTAGTCTAAAAATCTGAAGTAAAAATTCTTCCTTCATAAAAGCTAAAGAAATTTTGCACCGATGCTGATGAAATTTGGTATTTAGATAGAATAGAACCTGGGGAAGGAATAAAGCTATTTATTCCGAAAACAAGTATTTGTGGGAAATGGGTATGGGGAACTTAACATGCATATTAGCAAGTAAGTAGGTAACAAGCATTAACGTCCATAGGTTACGGTAACAACTTTCTGCCACATAGGCCGTGTGCTTGTTCACCTCCCTAGTTATATAAATAAGGTATTTTAACGTTCATTCAGTTGACTTCGCAAAAGACAACACCACCTACCCCTATTTACGTTAAAAAGTACATTGCATAATAATTTTCAGTGTTAAATTCATCAGCTTCTTTATTACCCGTCCAAATAAAGATAAAAATCTAAAAGATAACACTAAAATGTGTAGGCGAAAAATAAAAATTTCTATTCGTGAAAATGGCCCAAGAAAAACACATTTATTTTCTAAATTTGTGTAAAGGATACGCTTTTGTAAGTACTTACAGGAAAGTATTCAAGAGAGAAACTCTTTTATTATTTAAAACAGGGCACCGAAACCGTTTGGAATACAAATCTATGCTCGCTTGTTACCCCACCAGTTGTGTTCTGTAAACGATCACTGCGTTAAGTATTTCCATTCCATTTACGAGCGTTGCCGTGCTTCGAAAGTGCACGTTAAACAGTTGGGCTCAGTAACAAGGTACATAGTCGTTAAACCAAGTTGAGCAGCTTGAAAATTTTAACAGAATGAAGGTAGTAGTAGTACAAACTGCGCCTTTTCAAACTAAATATAATTGATGAAATGTATCCCTTTATTCTCCACACTCTGTGATAAAATTAGACAATTATGTGACATGAAATAAAAGTGTGGGAATTGACAACGCATTATAATCGTGAAGTAAGTTTTCTTATATAATTTTACTATAAAAAATGTCCTGTTCCTTAAATATTTTATATTCCTTTGGCTTAACCGCAAAAGAAGACTAAGATTTATAAAACCCAAACCATTTCAACATCTAAAATCAGGGCCTGTTGATCTAATAATGGTTTTTGGAACTAATAAATATGAAAAAGCAATTAAATACGAAATTATGGTAACACACAGCTTTCTAAGGTAAAAACTTTATTCACAAACAAGATTACGTTCTGATAACCATTATGCGAAGCAGGAAAGTAACATTTCCTTAATTTCTTTCATCGGATATTTGGCCAGGTTTGTCAATAGCCATTGTCCGTGCCGTTTAGGTAAACGCCTATCGTCTCCAATTCAATAATACAGAAAGGCACGTTTTAGTAATAGTAGGGGTAGATCATAGAGCAACACGATCGGGAGGGGAGGCGCCATACCGAGACTTTTCCCCTTTGTCAAAGCGAACTTTGAAAGAAATACGATTACCTATAGCATTTTAAAAGAAATGTATTGTGTCTGAAATTATAAGTGTATTGTTTTAATTGTTTTGTGTAAGTACCATAGTGACAGCCGATTGCATTTGTAGTGGTGTATATGAACATGATTTCCCCCCCCCCAACATATGGCTGACAGATATATATAGAGCAAACATGCTATGTCTACTCCTCTTGTGCTGATCGCGTTGTTCTATATGACACACAGATTACAGAGCAAACATGTTATGTCTACTCCCCTTGTACTGGTCGTGTTGCTCTATGTGACACACAGATATGAATAGAGCAAACATACTATGTCTACTCCCCTTGTACCAGTCGTGTTGCTCTATGTGACACACAGATATGAATAGAGCAAACATGCTATGTCTACTCCCCTTGTACCATTCGTGTTGCTCTATGTGACACACAGATATGAATAGAGCAAACATGCTATGTCTACTCCCCTTGTACTGGTCGTGTAGCTCTATGTGACACAATGTTTAGAGCAAACATGCTATGTCTAATCCCCTTGTACTGGTCGTGAAGCTCTATGGGGTAGATAGATAAATTGAGCTCACGTCACGTAATAACTGTTCAATACGTGGCCAGAAAACATCGACGTACCAAGGTGCCAATAAGCCGTACGTAATGACAGTTGTTATATGGCTTGGCACCTGCGTCTTTTGGGAATTCAATAAATGTTACAAAGATTAATATAAGGGTGAAAAATTTTACGCGGTTGTTCGGTATTTTTACTCCGCTGTTTGTAGTGCAAGATTAAACTGAATGTGACAGCCTTATTTTTTACACATATTATAATACCATGCTTTGTTTTTATCTCGGATACGAGAGAACTATATTTTCTTCCTTTGGCCTCGCTGAAAATATTATACCCAATATTGAATAACACAATTATTGTAAAATGAAAGTAAATAGAATAGTTGCATATCTTTATGTCATAATCGTGTGGCAGTAAGGTGTAAGGGGAATTTTTGGCACGCTCGCTAGTAAAATATGTTAATAAACTTGACCACATAATTGCATTTTAAAACTGAATTCAGCTTTCCTAAGGGAAATCAATGAAATGGCAACTCGCCAACGACTAATCTAATAAATTTTCAAGAGCGGTACTAACTTTATTCTGTTTATTAATTTATCCTGTTAACGTCAAAGTTACCCGGAAAATGAACACTTTGCCCAACTTTGCCCTCGCAGTTTTTTTTATGCATTCGAAATTCAAATATGTTTTGACACTCACACATAGAGCAACGTGCAACAGCCAATATGGCGGCAAAGCTTAATACAACCATGATGGTGTGAAATTTTATTAGCTAAGTCGTCTGGAAATGAATGTAAATTTTTTTGGCTACTGTTATTGTATTTTTTCTATTGTTTATTGGCCAAAGTTGTTAAGAAAATAAAACTTTTTACATACTCTTCCGACTCAAACTATGACCTTTTATTTTCAAGCATTTAGTAAACTAGGTAACCTTTCTCTTGTAAATATATATTTATAAAGTGAACCAAAAACAAGGACTTGAACTTATTTTTCATCATAAGCATACGAAGTCTACCTCAATAAAGATATTGTCATAATTTAGAGCCATAAAATCACAATTTGGGTTAACGATTGACTGTTAAAGCACTGAAATATCTTAATTTTCGCATGTGGAGTAATTTGCTTAAGTTAGTAGATGATGTTATTATGAAATTCTGGCATCATCATCATCATCATCAAGTCATCATCAAGAAACCCAGACTTACAAACAAAAACTAGTACCAAGCAATGTACAGCGCAGCACTGTAAGATAATGTACCCTTATAAATTGTTTTCTTTTTAATTGGGAGAGAGCCGCCATGTGATGTGATATGTGATGAATGGACTGCCATATTTTTGATTGATTGACGGATAAATTCCCCCATTAATATATGATACCTATGGTATAAGAATCAGATTAAGGTTATATCAAATCTGATCCTCCAACCCCAGAGATCACAAACTAAAGCTTTTCAGCCCACGCCAAACGTAATTGCGGCATTTTATTGGCATTCGGCAAAGTTGGCCTGACCCCAAAAATGTTGATGGGCCCTTTGCTCTTTAAGCATTTGATCAATGACATAAAAAATCTTTACACGAAACGGTTTCAGTCATAAATCACACCCAACATCTTTATTTGGCGTAAGCATAACAACTAATTTGTTGAACGCAATAAACAAAATGGAATAAATTAATTCACTCAGTCACAAAAACAAATCTACTAAGGGAATAAAGCAATCGTGCCACCAACGTTTTTGCTTTAAATTTTCTCAAAAAATTCCGACACGTAATTTATTGCGAAGCATTGAGCTATTCATAAAGGAACATATTTTTCTAAAGGGGCTCTCCGGATTTATGTAACACTCATAGAGCAACACGATCTATGATGTTAGTAGGGAGGGAGGCGCCATACTTAGACTTCCCCTTTGTCAAAGCGTGCTACTAAAAGGAGTACGCTTATACACGAATATAAATGGGAAAGGCAGACGCATATTATATACCCACATTTCACATTTTTGATTTTTTGTCTTACGTAGGTGGTGAGTCTTATTGCCTTTGGACATGGACAGGTGCAGGTTGTGACTGCCCGCTGCACATAATTATGTGATAATTTACGTTTGTGTCTGGAGCAATGAGTAAAAAAAGAACACCATTTAATTGTTTTGTGTAAGTTCCATAGTGAATGCCGATTGTTTTTGTAGTGGTGTAAGTATATGAATACGATTTTCCCCCGCAACATAATAGATATGTATAAAGCAATGCTATGTCTACTTCCCTTGTACTATTCGCGTTGCTCTATAACTCCAACAGATCATTTATTGCGAAGCATTGGCCTATTCTTATAGAAACATTTTCCTGAAGGGGCCGGATTTAGGTAACAATAATGCCTATCGAAGATCGCAGGGATAATTTATTATGTGATTGACGTTCAGCGTGAGGGGTCAATAGGTATACCTACCCATATAGTTCGGTCATTTCCTTATAGGCGAAAAGGAAATAAAGAATTTTGTTATTCGAACGTACAGAATGTTCTTGGTAAATAATAGCGAATGAAACACTGAATGACAGGATCGAAACGAATGAATGAATAAAACATGAAACTAATATGTGTAACAGAAGGGGCAATTAAACACTTCAGGACTCGGCTAATTACTTTATTTTCCGCATAGACACACAATAATTTGGGCAGAGCTTCGGCTAGTCTCAGTATACAGTACAGAATGACCCGGCAAATGGCTCGCACACTCTTTTATACAGACACTGTCTATCATACACTCGGAAATTACGTCACTTCTTATGTCAACTGTCATAGTGATTTAAGGGCGGCGTAACATATGTGTGTGAAAGTAATAACAGGGCAAGTTATAGACTTAGTAGTTCATTTGTAATTTCGATTGCGTATTAGCATACTTAGACTGTGTTCGCCCGAGTCTTTTACTGTATATAAACTTATGAATATTACTTAGTATTGCATTTATTTTGAGGACTCCATTCGTCACAAGGAAATAGTATGACGCGTATCAGGATTTTGTTCTTAACCTGCGCCCTTAACACTGGAACCTTTTTGAAATCTACCCTTATTTTGTTGGCACCTACTAAAAAGGATTTCTTGAAAGTCCATACATAAGGGGTAAATCCAGGGTACAGCAATTTTTGTATATTTCGTGTTACAATACCGTGTATTTTGTATATTTCGTGTTGCGTATGTTTATATTAAGTCAAATAGACACGCCTTCTTCCCTTTTATTACTCATCTAGCTACCCAAGATTATAACAATTACTCTCAAAACCATAGCCGCCGTAGTATCAGAGCTTCAACTGACACACAGAGTGTATTTGATGTCCTCTTATCAAACCTGTGCTGAAGTGTCAGACAAGAGGCTCTCGATATATGTGCAGAACCACCATTAAAACAAAATGGTGGCAATGAAATACTACCCTCAACTTATCCTTAGATAAAGCGCCTGAAAGTTGTATGAGTTATGAACGGTAGCCGGCATCAACCATACGTGATATCCATTATAATGAGCGGATTTGGAGAGTAAATTTGTATAATTTTGTAGTAGATGATCTTCGTTCTGAGTAATCGAGTAGTGTATTAATATTTTGTTTTTTTTTTCATTTTGTTGCTCGTCGATAGCTGAGATGCTCGTTTGAGGTCAGAATCCATAAATCTACAAGTAGGTAGCATTAAGGTGTTGACCTCCTCATGAAATTTATATGTCATAGAACTGCTATACGGGTATCTACTGACTATTTTATAATAAAGAAAGCAACTTAAATTTTACTTAGACCATATATTATGGATTTCTTAAAAAGGTATATTTTATAAGTACAGTGTAGTAAAACTGTATGTACCATCCATTGTGATAGATATTGGAGCCCAACCGATGCCCTGTGAGGTGATCTCACAACACTTAAAAATTGAAAACAGTCTTTTTAACAATATATGCGCATTATAAATAATTTTACTGCCAAAAACACCCATAGCAAACTTTATCAATAAATTTTGATAAGTAACACATACGATCCAGTCATCTTTCATTTTAAACGGCAAGTGAGCCTATCATTTATCAAACAATGCCCTACTTTCACATCAAGCTACGTACGAACTTCATAATACGAACCAACAGCCGCTTTTGTTCCCCTTATTTCCATAATATCATAATAACTTCCCTCAAACTAATGAGATGAATACTGGTTCTGCCTTCCTAAACAAGAACAGCACCAAATTATGGAAAATATATGCATTATGTTCAGTCACTGTCACGCATAATATGCTGCGCAGTGAACTGTCTGCTTGTTGATAAGTGAACTAGTCCGCATATAGATTTTCATAATATGAGTACATTATAGCAAAGATAAAATAATAATACGGCAATAGGCTCACCACCTATTACGTGGGACATAAAACTATAAGGTGAAATATGGGCGTAAACTATACCTCGGCCTACCCCTTCGGGGATAAAGACGTGACTACATGTATTTATGTATAGCAAAGATAATAATAATAGTATTACATAAATACATACAGAAAGGCAACTCTCTGCCTCTCACTGAGCAAGCTTCTCCACCCCCGCCACAGCTGTCATATAGTTGGAGGGTATTTTGAGGAAACGTTTGCATATCCCTAGTAATCACACACATATTCAAGATCTGCAAAACCTAGTGTGTTTTAAATATGGAAAAAGAATTGGTTTCGAGCAGTATTCGAACCTGCGTTAACCACTCCGCCTCCGAAACCTACTCGGAACCAACCAAATTTTCCACCTATGGTGCCTACGTCGCCCCAAGATGATAAGGTGGAAAATTTGGTTGGTTCTGAGTAGGTATCGGTGGCGGGTGGTTAACGCGTCGGCACGGATCGCGTATGGAGATTCCACCCTGTGATTATAGTTACAATCCTATAGTATATTCCTATTTATCTAACCCAGGCATATCAGTTGTATCTTGTATCCCACGTCACAGGTGCTCAGTTGCTCTTATGAAATGGGCAGATTCGGGTTGTTGCTGTGTAAGTGAAATAATCTTTAAGGTATGATCATGCTACAGAAATGCAAAATGACCTTAAAGTGTGGTAATTGAAGTAGTAAACTTTTGCTAGTCGTTTCGTATTTTCAATATATTTATACTGTGGACCTCCTAAACTCTGAATGAGACGAAACATCTCGAAATGTGTAAATTGAGCTCACAGCTGACGGCGGTGGGTACATTCAAAGTTTAGTGATTTTTTCGAAATTCTCACCACAATATATTGTGAGTCAGGAATAGTTTAATCCCAGTTGAATACTGTTTTGATTTATTTCGACCCCGGGCCGAGACTTGTGACGCTCTCCATTAAAACTTCACGATTCAACGATTTTCACACCTGAGTTTCACATTGATTTAGGCATTCTGAATACACTTTAACGATTGTATGGAAATTGAATAAGCGTGTATGAGGAGGGCAATTTTATCTCATGAAATATGAATAATGCTTCTTAGTATTTATGAAGAAGAATAATTAATAATTCGGTTGATAATTCCTGTCAGGTCCTAGGCACCACTAAAAACTTCTGATACGATTTTATAAATACGTAGTTGTAACATATATAAAAAAAACATTATATATAATCTGCGAGAACAATACAAAGTTCATAAACTCTCAAAAACTATTCTATTTAAAAACTCATTAACAGTAAAAATGTTCCAAATACTCGTATGGCTTTGTTATCGAAAATCAACTCAGATATAAATTAATCGATCACCAAATACGAGAAGCTCGACCACTCAGGTCAATCAGATGTCGTGTCTCTTAGGCTTATTGCTCGTGACGAACAAGACAATGACTATCACAGGTCAACGGTTAGGTAATTTCCCTTGACAATGGATCGAGATTGTCCAGCGGAGATTAGTATCTGAGCAGGCACCACGTTGGGCGCCAATAACCTGAAGTAACAATGCCTTCGAAATTGGATAGTTGAATCGACTATTTGTCAATAAGACGAAGTTATGACTATTTAGAAACCAAAATATGTTCCAAATTCCAAAGATATTTAATACTAGTTTGGTCCCACGGTGGGGCGCCAATATCAACTGTAATAAATCATGTTTAACCTAGTTCAAATAACAAAGGAAGGAAGCTATTTGCCGTTTCTCGCGTATGATATGATAGTGCGTACTAAATGTTCATATGTGTAAGCCTTTAAGGGGGAGGGAGAGGTTTCGTAACGTCTTTATTACGGAACTACAGACAATCAAGCATCGACGCCTTCATACTCAGTGTAAATAAATAAAAATAAATTACAACGTTCATTTCCTCCGAACATCAGTTTGCCTCGTATTTTCTTAAGTTTAAGATTCCGTACATATTTATAAGACGCTAATGAAAATGGACAGTGTAGGCCTGGGTCATAGAATAATTAAAAAGGTGAAGTAGGTTCCAGTAAAGTTTTTTATGATAGCAAAGTAGGACGGGAGGTTTAAGTGGCATATGATAGATTGGTAGATTTACTTTGATTGTGTTAATAAAATAGTCCTTTAAAAGCTGGCGATAAAGCAAAAGCTTGGTAATTTATGTTACAACTTATAATTTAAGAAATAAATTAGCAACTGAAATGATATTCACGTACTTAAATTGCTTTGCAATTAACTTGAAATCATATTGATATTTAGAAATTTCTTACTTGGCTTAGCAAAAAATATAAAAAACTATATTAAACATTACTCTCTAACTAAAAAATACTGTAACTTCTAAAGACACTCTTACTTCAAAAAAATAAACGAAGGTTTCTTCGTAGTTAAAACTTTCTCCAACTAGCTATAATTAAGCAGGATTCAGTAAAACTTTTACAACGGGCATGTGAATATTAAATTAATTATACTTAACATTCTTTGGCAGTTCTGTTTTATGCACCAATTTAATATTTGTTTTGTCTTCATAATATACTTGGATGAGAATTGAGAACGATGAAATCGATCTAAGTCAAACCCCTTTTTTACGTTTAAATTCCTCATGGATGCTATGGCGGACTGCTACCGAGTAAAACCACACAGTGCCCTTCCATCTGCCAGCGGTCGGAAGTCCCGGTTACGCCCTCGGAAGGATGATCTCAGGGCTTCCGACCAGACTTAGCAGCCTCGTCCGAGGGTTTTGGTATTGTCCTACTTCTAGGGCGGGTTCGGTGTCGTCCAACTTCTTGGGAGGAGGGGGGGGAAGCGGGCGGAGAGAGCTAGCGTGAATGCTAGCTCTCTCCACCCGCTTCCCCCCCCCCCACCCCCTGAAATGCTCTGTGTTTTGTAAACGATCACTAAAGTCAAAGAAATTTAGGACTCTGTGTGAGTTTTTAAATATGATAAATATGATACTACTCTCATTGCCACTGCATGGGACCAAATACACTTCGGCAAGGAAGACGACCTTCTTAACATTGGCTGTACGTCCCAGTTATCCAAACCCTTTTCAAATTGGCGATGGTTACAAATGGATACATTGGAAGAAAGAAAAAAAAAATGAAATGTAGTGTAACCCAGTGATGAACAGTGTTACTCACCAACTAGCGCGAGGTAGCTATGCAGAGAACTCTTTCCCAGGGCGCCTTACTACAGAGATTCCAGTGAGCGTGCAAGGGTAGGCCAGGGCTCTGACGAAAACAGCCAGGTAGGGTGTACACACATATATTTGTACACAGTACACTACAGAGACATAGGGGGAAGTTATACACTTAGAGACATAAATATCACAGATATACAGAGGAGTAGTACTAATTACTGCACTAGTGTTACAGAGGCGGTCTACAGCTACTTGTTACTAAGTACTTAGGCAGTTACATAGCAAGATGACAAAATAATGGGGTACTGGCCTGCGGTGCGAGCTGAGAGTGACTGGCTGTTGTTACTGCCAGGTGATGACGGCAGATACCTCTCACATGAGAAGCTCGTGTAGTCCGCACTTCCACGTTGTCGTACCACGTGCAGCCCACTAACTTATAGGTGCGGCACCAAAAATCTCAACCGGCAACTAGCCCCGTAGTAAAAAACCCTGTTGTAAAAGAACAACGAATTAAGCCACTGACAGCACGATAGACGACGATCGAACTGCCTTGCAGACAGAAAAGTGCAACTTACCAGTTGTCTGGGTAAAATGCAGCAAATACTCCGTTATAACTTCTACCAAACGGTGAGGCACTAATGCCAGAGCTTGTGCGAAAACCTATTCGAGGCACAGCTCACCAAGCCAAAAAAGGAAACGACTACCTCAAAGCAGGTCATATATCTTACTCCAGGAATATTCTCGCAATCTTTAATAAAACCTGTTTCTCCTTAATGCAAATCATCGGGGGTGCCACAGACAAAACTTGTCACTTGTGTCAAAGGAAAACCACAGATAAAAAAACCAGCGATGAATTGATTAAGGGCGGCTTTACACATTGTCAAGCCCGAGACCAGATTGCTACACAAAAAATAAATGCTACAGTAGGTATGACTTACTGATCAGCGAATTGAGGCTTCAAGACTTTTATTCGAAGCTTACCTGTAAACAAAACATATTCATATTATCATCATGTATCAAAAGTAACAAAAATAAAAAAGGAAAACAGCATAACTTTATAATTTTTTTGCAAATACAATGGTAAACATAGTAGAAGGATTAAAAAAAATACCAATTATATTATATCTTGTTGTTACTTATCCACAGACAAGTAGCCATAGAAATATTTCTAAACAGACCATTCATGGCACAGTGGCGCCACGGTCACCTTTTCTGTGTATAATTTATAGAGCTTAAAATTGGTACTAATGCAATAAGTACTTTCATAGACAAAAGTGGATTGCTGACGAAAGTTTCGTTAATTCTCCGGGTATTCACGACAAGACACGCTGTTCACTTTGGTTGCAAATTCAATTTGCACGTTACTTAGCTAGGATTAAATTCAAAATTTCATGAACAAATTCCTTCTATTGTACCGCGGCTTTGAAAATTAATCCTGAATTGTTTAATGTTGGCTGCGGCTTGCTACTATGGTGTTTGGCCAATAGATTATTAAACAAGGTTTTAGGCAAGGTTTGAGGTTATTTTGGTAAATGATTTTTTTTGTTTTATGATGGAACCACTTCAAATCAGTGCTGAATGCGGAAGGCGCAAGAATGATGGAACCACTTCAAATCAGTGCTGAATGCGGAAGGCGCAAGACCGTGTATTGTGGCGTAAATTTAGAGAGGTCCAGCAGTGGACTACCATAGGCTGTTGTTTTTGGCAAAAAGTTGGGAATTGAAATTGAAGGTTATCGCAGACGTTTGCGCGTGAAAGTGAAGTCGTGAAGGAAGCGCTCGTAGCCCCGCAGACTCAGTGTTCTGTAAACGATCACTGCAGTAAGCAACTTTCACGTTGCGTTTCCGTGCTTCGGAAGGCACGTTAAGCCGTTGGTCCCGGTTGCCAGTAAAATGGCAGTCGTTAAGCTAAGCTGAAGGCTTTATTTCAACAGCAGGCAGTCACAACCTGGGGCTGTCCATTTAAACACGGCAATACGGCTCAAAACCTATTACGTAGGACAAATTATACAAAGGTGAAACGTGGGCATATAATATGCCTCTGCCTACCCCTTCGGGGATAAAGGCGTGACCATATGTATGTTTGTATGTATGCAGACGTTTGCACACTTCTTACAATTCTTGTCAAGTGTGTCATCCTGTTTACGAGGTGCTATTCGAGGAGTCATTGACTTTACTGTACCACTCTGGCCAGACGGAGAGAATATTGTAATGTTTCGAAATTTATTTCTTTACGCCATGACTTTCCTTTTAGTCAGCTCTATCCATTACTAACCAGATCCATCACTTAAGTTGGATTAGTTCGCAATGATCTCATTTAACGCCCCATTACAATCCTAATTTAAAAATGTGCTATCGACTAAAGCAGTAGGTTGCTATATAGTTATAGATATGTACCGAGTGGAGTTGTGAATAAAATAAAGTTTATTTTAAGTGATTTTTAGCAACACTTTCGCAAAACAATCCATTGCTTAGAGAAGTAAAACTCGAAATAAAACGCGGTTGTCAGTAAAATGACAATCGTTAAGCCATGTTGAAGGCTTTATGGACGGCTTGAAAATTTTCAACTTTATGGTGAAATGTAGGAGTGTTCAGTGCCTCTGCATACCCCTTCGGGGATAAAGGCGAGCCTTGTATGTATGTATTTATGTATATTTAACAGAAATTCATAAACAATTTCATGAAGGTTTTGATGTATTTAAAAAGCACCATTATCAAAGCGTTGTAGCACAATAAAGAATTTTAATTAAATGTAACTATAGACGCAAATACCGCACGGCCGCCATACTTCGTAAAAGGGAGGGAAAAAATACAATACCGTATTGTGACAGGTCGCCATTTTGTAATAAGTAAGTATCTAGAATTTTGATTAGAAAACATGGGCATGAAAGCTGAACAAAAATTCTCAATGAATCTGTTTTTAGGGTTCTGTACCCAAAGGGTAAAGAACGGGACCCTATTCATGAGACTTCGCTGTCCGTCTGTCTGTCTGTCCGTCCGGAGGCTGTATCTCATTAACAGGGGAGGCTTTAGGCAGGGGATGATAACCGTAGGATGCATTATTGAAGCAACACATAATTAAATATCAGTCATTTATTTTACATAATAATAATAATTATTATTTACAACACAAAAAAAAATACTACGCATAATTATAATTCATTACTATCAGTTTTCTTTGAAATGAAATACAACTGTTGCCGAGAGTTTTTCGTATTCTGCCTTAAAGATCTAGGGCAGCTTTCAGCTGTTTTCTTCACCAAATCGTGATTAGTGACGTGTTTATGCTCCGGCGTTGATTTTTTCACATATTTATATATGTTAATTATCATAAGTTTTTCGCCACTGGTGATAACTTTTGATGGCCGTTTCTGTGTCGGGGAAGTAAAAAGGTATACGCCCGGAACCGGCTTCTGCTTGTAAAATATTACGTCGACGGCAGCGTTTACTGGGTTCACCAGTAGATGGTCCGGTCTCTGGTTCCATTTCTTTACAATAAAAATGAACAACACAATAACAATAATAACAGCAACAATAACAACAACATTAACAACAATAGAAATAACAAAAACTTCCCACAACTATCACACAAAAATAACAAAATTAACAACAGTCTTAAGTTTCCGAAACACGTCTGTGCACGAGCACGAAGCGCATGCGACACGGTAAACGAACAAGATGAATGATGACAACGGTGCCGACACACCGGCGCACAGTGGTCTGAAAATCGAGCTCCCCTTTCATAGAAAGTCAACGTGGAATATTCATAAAACTAAAATATGGAACGTGTCAGGTATACATTCCTTTAATGCATATTGTAGTATGAATGATTTTAGTTACTCCGCACCTGAGAAAAAAAATATTTAGTTTTTTTTTGTATGGGAGAAATTACATAGAGTACATTTTCTTGCGACTGAATGAAACTGAAAGGCTGGTACTCATACTAGCTATTGCCGCTCTTAAGGCGATTACTTTGACATACCACTCGTGTACCTTTAGGTGCCGCTTTACACGTAGGATTTTTTTGAAATTTCGAATTTTTGGTATTCAATTTTTTAAGTATGTGACGCATTTAAATTAATTTGACCCTTAATGAGGGTAGTTAAACATAAATAGAATGTTTGGCATGAATTCTGTCAGTAACGTTTAGCATTTGTGCGCGTATATTTTAATTTTTCTGTTCTTTCCAATTTTCTATTGCAATGGAAGGTTTTGGTACCAATCATGATATTTTCATGTTTGTGGCCAACAACACTTCTTTCTCAGATCCCAATGTGTTGTTTGAAGTGTTTGTGAATAGTGTTGATTTGTCAGAAAATGAAAAGAGAGACTTGAAACAATACTGCCAAACTTATGTGTGTGCGTTGAAGAGGAAATGAATCTCATGTAATCGCACGCGACATACTTTCATTAAAAAGTACGAAGCATGGCTCCAAGAAGACATCAAATGGCCTGAAGTCATCAAGGAAAAGATGACTTCCTCAGTAACGGAAGATCAGTCACAATGTTCCAGTTCCGAATTTCCCGTAAACGAAGGTGCATCAACATCCGCACAACCAAGGAAAGCAGTTTTCGGAGTTAAGCCCGTTACAGAAGAGAAGGAGAGTAGAAGAGCTTTTAAATTATCCAACGAAGTCTTGCTTATGCAACTGGCTTGAAGGCGCAAAATAAAGATGTAGCACACATAATAAAATTAGTCACAGAGAATCCCGAAGAGACTACAAAGATAAAAGATCTACTGAAAACTAAGAAAAATGTGCCCGTATAGTTTGCTGATAAAGCTTTAGGTATTTTGACTTCTTTGAAGCTGTCGCAGCAATGCGACAGCTTCAACGAAGTCAAAAGCCAGTTACATATGCAAGACTTTCCGTTGGATGATTTAAAAGCTCTTCTACTCTCCTTCTCTTCTGTAACGGGCTTAACTCCGAAAACTGCTTTCTTTGGTTTCCAAGAGATGTTGAGGTTCCAACACTACAAGTCTGTGGTTGTGCGGATGTTGATGCACCTTCGTTTACGGGAAGTTCGGAACTGGAACATGGTGACTGATCTGCCGTTACTGAGGAAGTCATCTTTTCCTTGATGACTTCAGGCCATTTGATGTCTTCTTGGAGTCTTGCTTAATACTTGTTAATGAAAGTATGTCGCGTGCGATTACATGAGATCCATTTCCTCTTCAATGCACACACATAAGTTTGGCAAAATTGTTTCAAGTCTCTCTTTTCATTTTCTGACAAATCAACACTATTCACAAACACTTCAAACAACACATTGGGATCTGAGAAAGAAGTGTTGTTGGCCACAAACATGAAAATATCAAGATTGGTACCAAAACCTTCCATTGCAATAGAAAATTGGAAAGAACAGAAAAATTAAAGTTAACGCGCACAAGTTCTAAACGTTATTGACAGAATTCATGCCAAACATTCTATTTTTGTATAACTACCCTCATTAAGGGTCGGAGCAAATTGACACGTAATAAATCTGAACTATTAGTAAAGTAATTAGTAATTCCCGTAATTGATAATGATAACGAACCTCTGTTATCATTAGGTACCTATAATAAAAATCATTAACACCCACCTAGCTATTGAGGTTACAATTGTAAAAAGTTATTTGTATATTTAAAGCAGATATTAGTTGCAGTGCCCTAATTAGTATTCGTAAAAAACTAATTTCTAAAGTTAACTTATTTTTTGAGTAAAGTAATTGAATATATTATAACAATTATTATAACATTAGGCGAGTATTTATTATAAATATTTTATTCCAAATTTCTTACCAACTTAATTTAAATGTGTCACATACTTAAACAATTCCATACCGAAAATTCGAAATTTCAAAAAAATCCTACGTGTGAAGCGGCACCTAAAGGTACACGAGTGGTATGTCAAAGTAATCGCCTTAAGAGCGGCATCGAGCGGCCAATGATCTGCATTTGTGCATTACTTGCACACATGACTGTACTGCCTACACTCGTTGATATTTCGGGATAAAACGAGACACCTTTTTTTACACTTCTTTTTCTGCTTAAATTCTTTTCTATTTGCTACGGGAACTCTACTGCTTATACTAAACCAATATTAAGTGAAAAAATGGGGCAGTAAAATTAAGTTCTTAATAATTATTAAATAAAATAAATTTAAAAAGCAACTCGTATGAATCGGTTCTAAATATTCTAATAATACTATTACCTACATAGGTACATTTTCACCGTTCATTCAAAACCGTTTCTTCTTTGCCTACAGTTTAGTAGGCACATACAAATGTGTAGGCATAGGCAAAGGAGGCCTGCCGTGGCGGCGCGGCGCGTGTAAGTTACCCCTCCAACCCCCGCGCAGGAGCGAGCGGCTCAGGCGGCGCCTTTGATCGGTGAATTTGAAATTTTGAATTAATTAGTCGCTTAAGGGATCACCGACAGTTCGAGGTTCCTCGACATGCACAAGGTCGTGGTACACAAGGCCTATCAGCTGATCGGCAAGAGCAGATTCTCAATTATTTTGAGGAAGAACCTCGAGCCAGTACGCGTGAAGCCGGTCGCCGTTTCGGTGTTCATCATACCACAGTGTGGAAGCTGCTGAATCGCGAACTAATGCATCCGTTCCATTTCCGACGTGTTCAAGAGTTGCATCCGCAGGACAATAACGCTCGGACAGTTTTTTGTCACTGGCTCCTTGAACATCAGGACGTGAACATTTTGTGGTCCGACGAATCATTGTTTACGCGCGTGGGCGTTTATAACGTCCACAATGAACATTGGTGGGCTCACCGACAACACAACCCACATGTTACTACGCGGGACTCGTTCCAGGTCCAGTTTAGTCTGAATGTGTGGGCTGGTATCATCGGTGATCATCTACTTGGCCCATATTTTATTGACGGTCGTTTGAACAGTGCTACATACTTGGTGCTACTCCGACATGTGGTTAATGAGATGCTCGATGACATTCCACTCGCATTTCATAGGGACTTGTACTTCCAACAGGACGGTGCGCCACCTCACTATGGACGCCAAGTGCGCGAATACTTAAGTGAAGTGTTTGGTACGCAGTGGATAGGCCGTGGTGGACCGGTAGCCTGGCCGCCGCGTTCACCCGACCTAACGCCCTTAGACTTTTATTTGTGGGGAGATATTATCATATTAAAAGACTTGTTTACAATGAAGACATTGTGAGTGTTACACAATTACGTGAAAGAATTGTTTTGGCATTTGAACAAATAAAAACAAATGTGCTTCGCAGCTTAAAACGCAACTTAGTGCGCCGCGCCAATCTGTGCATAGACACTGGGGCTGAGCATTTTGAACAATTATTGCGTGTTACATGATTTTGTAAATAGGTATTTAAGCTTTGATTCTCAATTAATTCTGTAAATAAGTTGATTTAAAATTTTTAACTACGCCAGAAATGCTTCATTTCAGAATACTTTTCTCATACCTAATGTTTACTAACAGTACTTAATGTTTTTGTTTGCAATTGCATGATAAATAGCGTGTTTCTGCCGGTCCTAAGCCCTTGAAGTAGGAAGGAATCTTTTAAATCAACATAAACTCATCATCAAATCATTAATATCAAATCAAAAAAGTACATAAAGGTCACCGAACTTGTCAGCTGGAACTAAAAACTCATGAAACCTAATAACTAATGGCTCCTCTACACTGCCCGCAAAGTTCATAGGCGAAGTACTCTAGAAACTTAGTCTAAGTTCGAAAAAAGTGCGTCACTACACACTCAGTGGTGTCAGTAGCCTGCGCACGCACATTGCCGCCGTTTGTAATGAACAAAGAAATTTGTGTGGCAGAGTTTCCAGGAACAACATAATTTGCTCCTGACCACTGTTTGACGCTGATAATTGGATCACATACACCAAAGCACTAATTATAGCTTAAATCACGCGCCGGCAAAGCACCGGCACACACGATGTCGGCCAAGTAGTGTAGAGAGGTACTTCGTGAACGCACTTCCCGCATCTTAGGGCCCATTGACTGAGGCGCAAAAATCGACAGCAAATAAAGTCGCCTGAGGGGAGGTATAGTTTTTGACGAGGTAAGCCGAAGTGCCTCTTTACACTATCGTATTCATTTAACTTCGTTCAACTTCGCGGGCAGTGTAGAGGAGCCATGAGATGCGATACGTAGCCGCATTATCTAGGTACCTACTATTGTCTAGCTTTAAGCCCAGGCCACACCGCCAGCGGGCGGGCGAGCGAGCTAGGCGGGCGGGTGAAGTGAGATATTGAAGTTATGCAAACTACGCGACATTGCCGAGCTAAACTATGGGGTTTACACCAAAAACTACATACGGAAGGGCGAACCGGGTAGTGCGGATGAGACTAGACACGTGGACACTGCTATTCGAATGACAAGCGACGACTAGTCTGAGTACCCGAAACGGGGAGGACGGTAGTTAAGCTAGCGAAGCGGGCGCGCCTAACGACGAAAACGAGTAGCTTCGCTCGCATCAGCCACGTAGGTTATTCGGCAGCTCGCAGTGTGCCTAGCTCGCTCACCCGCCCGCTGGCAGTGTGACTTGCGCTTTAGCGTTGGCTCGGCGACGTAAACATTAAATACACGGGTGAAGATTTTTTCTTCGTAAATCATATTTCACTAAAAACAGGATTTTTGGGGTTTTGTTATCTACTGTGTTGCTGTGTTGCTTGCAATCGATAATACCTATAGTACACTACGCACTGAAGGAGGCTTGTGCACGCCCAAATCAACAGCTTGTATATTATTATTATGTCAAATCAAATAATCCAAAAATTGATGCTTGTACCCAGAATCGATCTTGCGCCTTCTGCGTACCGATCCGCGTCTTAACCACTCGACCAAAGTTGAATTAAGAGTACTGGTCGAATTTAGAGTTCTTAATGTGAAATGACAATTTCGATGCTCCGATTGAAATGCGTCATAGATAAGAATATTGACAGCACTTTGCAAATCACCCACTAACTTTTAATTCACATTTTTTCACAACGGACACGGTAATGTTTATGTAAAATAACGACGAAATTACGTGATTTTTCTAGGCGAAAATTACGGTTTATGACGTATTAAAAAAAACTACCAAATCGATCTCGATTTTCGTTGGTAGTTTTTATGACAATGTACATCATATTTTCTTTTTAAATTTATCATTCTCTTAGTTTAGAAGTTAGAGGGGGGATGGACACACACATTTTTCCACTTTGGAAGTGTCTCTTACGTAAACTATTCACTTTAGAAAAAAATGATGTTAGAAACCTCAATAGCATTTTGAAGACCTATCTATAGATAACCCACACGTATGGGTGTGATGAAAAAAAAAATTCGAGTTTCAGGTCGGAGTATGGGGACCCCCTAAAATTTTCTGCTTTTTTTCTAGTTTTATATGAAAATCCAAATGCGGTTCACAGAATACATCTACTTACCAAGTTTAAACAGCATAGGCCTTATAGTTTCAGAGAAAAATGGCTGTGACATACGGATGGACAGACACACAGACATGACGAATCTATAAGGGTTCCGTTTTTTGCCATTCGGCTACGGAACCCTAAAAATGCTATGCAATAGCTTTACCGCGGCAGTCCCCGAGTGCCACACGTCTTTTTTTCTTTATACAGTGAACAACACTTTCAGCAGATTACTTTAGGTAGGTGTAATATTCCAAAGATAGCAATTTCATAGGAAATAGTCAACAAAGAGCCCATATTTTAGATTTTTCTCCAGTATAAACAATTTACGTACAAACACACAATTCAATTACATGCTCGGTGCATGAGACTGTTGAGACGTATCGTATTTATAATGTCGTCAATATTCTGAAAAAGAAATTAAACATAGAGTTCACAAACTCTTTTGGAAATTTATACTGTGTAATTTACACAGTTAACACCATAGTGCTATAAAGCAACGTGAACTGTCTAAGGCGCGCGTTGCTCTGTGGTTAACAAACCACCAAAGTGCAATACTTGTTTTAAAATATGTAGTGTTAATAGGTAATTAGGGCAACCAGTAGACGCTTGAAATACTTTCAGAATATCGAGCAATGAATTTGATAAAAAAAATATAATTGTTGGGCGTTACGTAGGGTTTTTAGTCGGTAGACAAAGCATCCATGAAGGATTTTACTTAACGTTAAACAAAAAGAAAAATGGTGGGCTCCCATGTAACAAATAAGACTTTTTGTTGTTTTTGGTACGGAACCCTCCGTGCGGGAGTCCGACTCGCACTTGGCCGCTTATTGTGTTATTTGTTTATTATTATAATGGCATTCCTTTCGTTCGTGTTTTTCATTTTTGGTATTCGCTAGGATCGTGCTAAAAAAAACCACGTTCGCTCAGTAAAAGTTTATTTCTAGGTAAAATAAATACATTTCATGTGCCGCTTAAACCAAAATTTGCATCAACAACTTTGAAATTTTGCACCTGCTCAGATACACCAACCGTCGTCGACCACAACGGCTGACGAAAATCGGCGAAATTTATATTAACATGAATTATTATTAATTGCAAATGTAAAAAAGAAACCAGTGGCACTCCGGGAGTGAAGACAGGAGTGACTATTTTTAGAATTAGGTGTATATTTTTTGAATCAGGTGCCGTAAGTCCCAAATCCATTCCCATTCCAAAAACCTAAAATAAATTAAAATGCGTGTGTTCATTTTTCAGCCGTGTAGAATTAAGAATTAGATTTTAATAGTATAGCAGTCACTTCACATATTGAGTTCTTGCTTAATGAGTTTTAGTAGGTTATTCCATATATCTCTCATGGAGCAAGAGAACTCGAAGAAATTAATATACTTACAGAATTTCGTGTGTTTAGACATATTCCATTACAGCTTTTGATTACCTATTTGCTATTAAATAATATCAGCAGTTCTAGAATATTACCAAAATGTTTATATTTGACGTTGCGTCAAAAAAGTGAGAAAATATCTACATACATATATACATATGGTCACGCCTTTATCCCCGAAGGGGTAGGCAGAGGCATATTATAAGCCCACATTTCACCTTTGTATAATTTGTCCCACGTAATAGGTGGTGAGCCGTATTGCCGCGTTTAAATGGACATGAGCAGGTTGTGAAAAAAAAGCCTTCAACTTAGTTTAACGACTGTCATTTAACTGGCAACCGGGACCAACGGCTTAACGTGCCTTCCGAAGCACGGAAACGCTCAAATAAATGTCACAAAGTGATCACATGGATGGTCACCCATTCATTGACCGACCATAGTGAACGTTGCTTACTACAGTGATCGTATACAGAACACTTGAGTCCGCGGGGCCACGAGCGTAGAGAAAATATCTACTCTTTCATAATAAAATCTAAGCGCACGGCAGTGCGCAGGCCAAGTTCCAGCAACAGGCCGAGCGCATGACGTACTCTGTTTACACGAACCGCTTCGACCCACTTTTGACCCCCCTGTAGCTCAGTGCCTATTGCAAGTACAGAAATAAAATTGTACGTACGTAATCATATACTAGTAATAAGGCAGTGTACCAAATTTCATAGATGTAGCTTTAGTAGATCCTGAAATATGACCCTGTGAATATAGCTAATTTTGGCACTGACTGACTCACTCAGTGACCGGTCATCAAAACCTCTAGGCCACTTCCAATTGTCCTAGCGTTATGAAATTTGGCACACAGATCGGGTGTTACCGAAAAATTAAGAAATTTAAGAAATCGGTCAAGCGTGAGTTGGAAAAGGTTTACTAAGTTTGTATGAATTTTGCATAAATCATCTCTAACATAATTGATGGAAGATGTGTTTCGTATTTTATTGAAATTCATTCCAGAACATGGCTAAAAGGGGGTTACAATTGTTTTCTTCGGGGGGTTTTGATTCTAATTTGTATCAATACTTCTTAGTAATAAGAGGACCCTTTTGATTTAATTTACTTTTTATTTTCACACATGTCATGTTTAAAAACTCAATCAGATTTGAGAAAGATGTTGTCAATGTTTTGATTAATGTCAATCAAATGCTCTATACATACAAATTATGGAAAAGTCAATACTGCACATTGAATATTGTTATTCATATTTGTAAAATATTTGGATCAAATCCGTCCAGTAGTTTAGAGATCAGCAAGCATTCTAAAGGATGACTCACGCTAGACCGTGTCGGGTCCGAGCCGAGTGTCGGCCGTAGCACGGTCACCAAGCCGGTTGCATTCACGACTGCTCGGGCGAAGCTCGGCGGCACTGTATTCATGCAACGGGCCGTGGCCGAGCCGAGGCGGGACCGAGTTGTTTTCGAGCACTTTCCGGAGTACGGCTGTCACTCAGTTGCCGCTCGGTTTAACGCATAGATTTAGCGCGAAAAATTCTAAATCTATGGTTTAATTAACGTGAGTTTGTTCACATAAAATATATATAATATTGACCTTGCTGCGGCCGGCACTCGGCTCGGACCCGGCACGGCGTAGCGTGAGTCATCCTTTTTAGGATTCCGTACCCAAAGGGTAAAGAATGGGACCCTATTCATGAGACTTCGCTGTCTGTCTGTCGGTCTGTCTGTCTGTCTGTCCGTCAGTCCTGTCTCATGAACGGTGATAGCTAGAGAGTTGAAATTTTTAAAGATTATGTGTTTTTGTTGCCGCTATAACAACAAATACTGAAAACAAAAACATAATAATATTTAAGGGGGGCTTCCATACAACAAACGTGTTTTTTAGCGATTTTGTCTTATATATTCGGTAATAAGGTATCCTTCACAATTTAAATACGTTAGTCAATTTGAACATTTCATCAAGATCATTCATTCTCTTTACACCATGCAAATTAAATGAATACTTTAGGAGGTATAGCACAATCAAATGTTGCTCAATGAAATTAATTTCGTGTCGCCATGATTGAACATTATACGGGTCACATACAAACTTATTTTTCGACTTTCATCGTAAATATTTGTTCTTTAAAAATTAAACAACGCTTTCATCAGATTACTTTAGTTGGTGTAATATTTCAAAGATGGCTATTTCATAGGAAATAGTAAACAAATAGTCCATATTTTAGATTTTTCTCCTGTATAAACAATTTTCGTACAAACATACAATTTATGTTGTAGACGTAGATATCGTGTTTATAATGTCATCATTCAAATGTCATCAATATTCTGAAAAAGAAATTAAACATAGAGTTCGCAAACTCTTTTTGAAATATATATACTGTACCTACCGTAGAGGATCTATACAAGGATAGTTAACACTATTAGAGCAACGCGACTTGTCTAAAGACACGCGTTGTATGACACTATAGAGCAACACGAACTGTCTAAAGACGCGCCTTGTATAACACTATAGAGCAACGCGAACTGTCTAAAGACGCGCGTTGTATAACACTAAGAGCAACGCGAACTGTCTAAGGCGCGCGTTTCTCTGTGTTAATAGGTAATGAGGGCAACCAGTAGACGCTTGAAATACTCACAGAATATCGAGCATTGTATTTTCATAAAAAAATAATAATTGAAACAAAATGGACCTTTACTGGGACATCCTTTCGAGAGCTTGTCTTGTTGAGAGAGAGGAGTCCGGCATATCATCCATTAAGGATTTTCCTTTTCGTGAAATAAAAAGAAAAAAAGGGGGGCTCCCATGCAACTTACTTACTTACTTTCTTACGTCAAGGTACGACTTTTTGGTGTTTTTTGGTACGGAACCCTCCGTGCGGGAGTCCGACTCGCACTTGGCCGGTTATATTCTAAACATAAGCTATATTTTAATGTAATGACATTAATATACATTTATATATAATCACACTAAATAACCTTGGGGGTAAGCAGAAGGCTAATAAACTATGTAAATTAGGGATTAACCTACGCGATTGATTAAACTGAAAATTTTGCACGAATATTATTAAGAAGTATGTAAGCTTTAAACATGGACTTCATAGGTATTATTACGCTTGAGTTGGCTTAATCGGAAATCGATTTTTTTATAAAAATATTTATGAATCAGTGATAAAATGAGAATACAATTAGGAGGGGGGGGGAGAAGAGGTGGTGTGGGTATAAAATAATGTCATGTATACATAATGCACACTATAAAGCTTATTAAAGAAAAAATAGGTACGGTTTCTTGAAAAAAAGTATTGAAATCCCACCAAAAACATCCCTGTTGAAAAGGAGGCCAAGTTCCTATGGGCTAATTGTTCGCCTAAAAAAGGGTTGAAATCCAATCCAATGCCAAGTTTAGATGTACTTTAAAACCGATCATAATCATCTTCATCAACAGCCTAATCCACTGGTAAACATTTGCCATTCCCAAGAATCGCCACCACACTCAGACCTCCACCTTTCAAATCCAGCCATTACCCACCACCGCATTCACGTCAACGGTCCATCTGGCCGAAATTCACTTTACCATACACCCAACTTAAAATATGGTGTAGTTGTAAAAATACGTAGGTACCTACTTAGTTAAAAATGTCTAAAATAATGATAGTTCTAAATTAGAACTTGGCAGGGTTTCGTGCAGTACGTAACACTTGATTTATTGTATAATTAGATTTATTATGTATATAATTAAATTAACCTGCCAGTTCAAATTTAGAAGTAACATTATTTTAGATATTTTTAACTAAGTAGGTACCTACGTATTTTCACAACTACACCATATTTTTAACCGACTTCCAAAAAAGGAGGAGGTTCTCAATTCGTCTGTATTTTTTTTTTTTTTTTTTATGTTTGTTACCGGCAAATCGCTAGAAGGAGTTAACCGATTTTAAGTTGGGTGTATGGTAAAGTGAATTTCGGCCAGATGGACCGTTGACGTGAATGCGGTGGTGGGTAATGGCTGGATTCGAAAGGTGGAGGTCTGAGTGTGGTGGCGATTCTTGGAAATGGCAAATGTTTACCAGTGGATTAGGCTGTTGATGAAGATGATTATGATCGGTTTTAAAGTACATCTAAACTTGGCATTGGATTGGATTTCAACCCTTTTTTAGGCGAACAATTAGCCCATAGGAACTTGGCCTCCTTTTCAACAGGGATGTTTTTGGTGGGATTATAATGTACGCCTGGCTCTTGCAGTCTATAAATTACATATCCGCCTTTATCCGCCTTTATCCCCGAAGGAGTAGGCAGAGGTATATTATTATATGCCCAAATATCACCTTTTTAGAATTTGTCCCACGTAATAGGTGGTGAGCCGTATTGCCGTGTTGAGATGGACGGGCGCACTGCCTGTTGTTGCAATTTTTCTAGCCGCCTAAAAAGGCCTTCTATTTAATAAATTACTCTATTAAATAGACGCTTTAATTTTCAAAAGCTCTTTAACTATATATTGAAACTAGCTGACGTCACGCGGTTTCACCCGCGTAGTTCCCGTACCCGTGGGAATACGGGAATAAAATATAGCCTATGTTCACCGCAAAGAGTGTAGCTTTCCAACAGTGAAAGAATTTTTCAAATCGGTCCAGTAGTTCCGGAGCCTATTCGTTACAAACAAACAAACAAACAAACAAACAAACAAACAAACAAACAAAAAAACAAATCTTTCCTCTTTATAATATTAGTATAGATAACTTTTACCGCTGGGAAAATGCTGTTTGTAATTTCATTTCCGATATCGCCGGCCCATGCATATGCTAATGTTTATTTTAACTGTCACAATGGCAGATCACCGATACTTTTAATTAAAACGCACCAAATGGCACATCAAAATGGCGCATTTTATTTTTGTAAATTGAATTAATAATAAAACCGGCCAAGTGCGAGTTGGACTCGCCCATGAAGGGTTTCGTGGCAGCAAGTAACATAATATAAAAGTTCTTATAGTTCGTTGTAACTTTGATTGATGTTTTAACACGTTCGCAGTGGTAGTGATTTTTCTCACCGAAAATTGCGGTTTACGACGTATTGAAAAAAACTACCAGCTCTATTTCGTTCAAACCAATTTTCGTTGGTAGTTTTTATGGCAATGTACATTATATATTCTTTTTAAATTTTTCATTATCTTAGTTTAGAAGTTAGAGGGGGGGGGGGGGGGGGGACACACATTTTTCCACTTTGGAAGTGTCTCTTGCGCAAACTATTCACTTTAGAAAAAAATGATGTTAGAAACCTCAATAGCATTTTTGAAGACCTATCTATAGATACCACACACGTTTGGGTTTGACGAAAAAAAAATTTTTGAGTTTCAGTTCTGAGTATGGGGACCCCCAAAATTTACTGCTTTTTTTCTAGTTATATGTAAGAATCTTAATGCGGTTCACAGAATACATCTAGTTACCAAGTTTCAATAGGATAGGCCTTATAGTTTCGGAGAAAAGTGGCTGTGACACACGGACGGACAGACAGACAGACAGACATGACGAATCTATAAGGGTTCCGTTTTTGCCATTTGGCTACGAAACCCTAAAAAACCGGCTAAGTGAAAGTCGGACTCGCACATAGAGGGTTCCGTACCAGAAAAGGAAATAAATTCACGTTTGTTGTATGGGAGCCCCCTTGTCCCCCCCCCTTTCTGATTTTAGCATTTTTTGATGTAGCGGTAACAGTTATACATCATCTGGGAAAATTTCAGACTATCACGCTTCTTGAGATACAACTTCGTGACGGACAGACAGACAGACCGTCAGACAGACAGACAGACCGTGATTACATGGTGTTTTATTATTATTTAGGCGTGTGTATAATTAATTATATGCAATTGTATTTAATCTATGGAAATAAAGCAAATGAAAAATCGTGACAGACAGTAGAAAACCGAATCAAGGCATCCACAATCTAAGCGTTCACGTTAAAAAACCACTGTTGCAACCAAGGCCGAAAACTTTCGTAGGACTTCCGTAGGACGCAAAGTTTGAGGTTTGTCTGGACAGACGGAGTGTTCCACCCCTCACTTTGTCGTCCGGAGCGTTCGAGTACACAGGACTATGAAGATCTACGACTTTCAATTTGAGTAGGGTTTGGAAAACATCAGGAAAAAGTGAAAAAAAGAATTCGATTTTGAACAAGAAGACTGAATGTTCCGGTCATACTTGGAAAACTTTTCTTAGCAATGGGCCTGAGAGGCCGACAATCTGCTGAGATAAAAATGACCTATATGGGCGAAACTTTAGAAAAGGCATATCCCAATGTAGCGTTGTGAACTTGGGAGACCGCGGCTTAGTGCCAGCAATGCGAAGAAGGAAGCGAGGACATTGCGCTTCACACATTGGTAGACATTCTCTCGTTGGAGACAAGTCAGGCTAGTATTCGGTGGGAATAAGAGCTCGTCTTACAGACACAGGCTCAACACGGCCTAGAAGTGATATAACATTCGAACTAACCTCTGAAGATGAGAAGTGGGATATACTCGAACCGAAGCGAACCCTTAGACGAGGCCACGGTTGACAGATGAAGAAAATTTACATGACGGCGTAATTTAATTCTCACATTACTTCCATCGACTAATTGGGATACTATTTCCGATTTCTGTGTGTATTTCTGAATATCTGATTTAAAATGGGATATTTTTAAATGCACATCTGTTTAATTTTTCTGCACACTAGGTAACACCACTAATTTACTGAATGCAAACCAGAAAATTAAATGCTGTGCAAAAAAACCAATTGATTAACTAAACATGACTGTACTACATAAAAATCTAAAATGTTACACAAAACGAGATGACCTATTTTATCGAATTTAAACCAAAAATGTGGTTTGTACACCGGATATATGGTTTGCTACACAAAAATACGAATTGCTTACCAAAAATACTAACTTGCACTCTAAATTGTACAATCTTATAACGGAATAGGTTAGGTTAGGTTAGTTTTTTTATTTTTTTGATTGATAAAATTTAATTTTGTAAAGATGACTGATTAAATTGGGGTTTTCATTAGAAAAAAAGGTGTTCCTATAAGTATATTAGACGCTGGTTTTCCATAAAAAAGTTTTAATACGTTTGTTAAGCTAAGGAATTTTTAGATATACAATTAAGATAATAGTGATTTGTTCAGTATAATAGTTCTGCAAATACCGTTAAACATTAAATTGAATTAGATTTATTTAGTGTGCATAATTAGTGTGCAAGTCAGTATTTTTGGTTTAACTTTGAAATATTTTGTTGGAAAAAAGGGAATAAACAGATATCGATTTAAATACATGCCATTTAAAATCACACAAAGTTGCTAAGGGATAGGGAGAGGAGTTGTCAATTTTTCCTTGTGCTCCTTTAAGGTAAATAAATCACATTTCCTGTGAAATTTAATCAAGTAATCAAGCAAGAAATTCAATTTTTTATCCCGGTTGAGCCCCGTTCTTTTTCTTTGATGTCGCCCGAACTTCAGCGCCTCGTTGAAATGTAATTTAAATGAACATTAATTTATAGATGAGATTGAATAATTTATTCCAAATTATTCAGTCTCAGTAATCAGGGCGGTTGCTCAATAATTTGGTTATAAAAATTTTATGAAAAAAAATACATCATGAACGCTGATAAATTTTTCAATTATGTTTAATGGGGATCCACCTTGTGTTGGGGGTCGGGGTAAAGGTCGATGATGATTAAATATTCAGAATGTAGCCCCGCTTGTGGTAATTCCAGCATGAACGATAAAACACAAAGGTAAACAGAAAACAAAGCTTTTTAGACGCATAAGTATTTTGGAAGGTTTTAGGGTTCCGTACCCAAAGGGCAAAAATGGAACCCTATTCATGAAACTTTGCCGTTCGTCTGTCAGTCTCTCCGTCATGAGGCTGTGTCTCAGGAACGGTGATAGCTAGAGAGCTGAAATTTTCACAGATGATGTATTTCTGTTGCCGCTATGACAATAAATACTAAAATCAGAAACAAAGAGAAGATTAAGGGGGGCTCTCATACAACAAACGTGATTTTTGTCTTTATTTTGCTTGAGCGGGTAAATATTTCTTCTTCTGCATCATTGTGACCTACGCGTGATATTCATCCTGTTTCAATGGTTACATATTATAAACTAAACTGATTTTCTTATCGAGCTACATACATAATCGATACCTACTCAATACCAAAGAAACTCTTTATACAAATTCAATTTAGGTTAGTTTCGTTTCTAGAAGTTTTTTCCAAGCTATAATCAAGTTACCGTTTTCGTCTACCCTCGAAATGTTAATCTAATTCTTACTAATATGAAGGAAGATTTCATTGTTAGTTAATTTACATTGAATAGGCTTCGAAACTTCCAAATCGATTTGAAAAATTCTTTCACTGTTGGCTATACTATTTCCGGGTGACATTGGCTACAATTTATTTCCCGTATTCCCGAGCACGGTTACCCGGGTGAAACCACGTGACGTCCGCTAACCGTAAGTAAAACCATTGTAACCACAGCGTGTAATAAATCTTAAACTAACTATAACAAAATAAACAAGCGTTACATAGTTACTGTTAATTATCGCGTGGCCATTTAACCGCAGGAAGTCCCCAGGTAATATGGGCCGGTATTAATATCATCAGTATATAATGTAGAGTAGTGATGGGGTTATGGACAGCGGGTTCTTATTGATATTATTATGATTACAGTTCGTGACGTTTATATATGAAAATGTTAAAAGATAAGTCATTTTAATCATGAAAATTAATCTCACTTATACTTACTTGATTATACAACTGATACTTACTTGCCTTTGTGAAGATCTGACTTCTTTAATATTCGTAGTACGAAATTCAAATGTTGTACGAAATAAAACCTATTGATGTTGCGATTCGATATTCGATGCGATTTAATCAAGTTACAAGTTAAAACGATCAGTCAATTGAATTGCATTAATTAAATGAATATTTAAGTCTATTGCAAAAAAATTATAGAACAATCCGTTGAACACTCTGCTAAGCTGTCGCAACGAGATTAGTTTGGCGTCTGTCTGGCGCAGATGTGGCCTTATTCGTGAGCAGTCATGTTCATATACGGATATATATCACCTCCTAAAGGATCGACCAAATAAGAACGAGATAGACTATTGTAATCAAACTCGTCAATTAACTGCGAATTTTGTTTCCGCGATCGTTTTGTACAGCTTTTCTTTTTATCTGTAGAAATCACGGACATTTCACACAACGCTATCTGATCCCAAAGTAAGCTAGAAATAACCTGCTTGTGTTATGGGTATCAGATCACGGATATTAATACTTTTATACTTTTTAAATACATATCTACATATTTTACATAGAAACACCCAGACTCTTGAGACAAACATTTATGGGTCACACAAATATTTGTCTCCGGTGGGAATCGAACCCACGACCTCCAGCGCCGTAGGCGGTATCGCTACCGACTGCGCCACAGAGGCAGTCGACTGTCAATCCTCATGGATGTTATGCCGGACTCCTACCGGCTAAATCCATACGGTGCTCTACCATCAGCCCATGGCCGGGAGTTCCAAGCCACGCCTCTCAAGGAAAATCCCAAGACTCTCGACCCTGATACTACACTGTGGCTGTCAATATTTCAAACGTAATCAATCTACCGGCCAGTCAATAATCTTGCAAACTACCTAGTTTTGGAAACTGGGGTCTACTTTTATTTGACTGCTGGGAGCAGCTATTCCATTAGTCAGTAGGTATACCGCTAGCATGTGAGGTAAATTGTACCCCGGGATTATGATAGAGAATACCCTCCTAGCAAGTCATTACTTAAAGTACTAAAAGCAAACATTTTTCGTTACAATGTGGCCCACTAGACCTCATTGCGGTTCATTCTAATATCCTAGCTAGATCCTTTAATCGCATTGTAAACAGTCACATAATGTTCCATTAGCTATAAACCTACATGCAAACACACCGTATTTGGATATACGTATTCCCTAGCTGAAATTACGTTGTGGGCTTATTCCAAGCCCCGTTTATTGCAGTACACGTAGCAGGCGTTAGGCCTCAAACTGGATGTCAGCGGAGAGCGAAAGCGATTGCGGTGAGAGCGCGGCGCCAGAGTACACAAGCAGTAGAAGTACAGAGAGTAGTCAACTTCTAAACTTCTAACAAATGGTAAGATCAGATAAGGTCTTTCTCCCGCGCATGCTTAAATTGTGGAATGATCTCCTTGCCTCGGTTTTACCAAACGCCTATGGGGTTCTTCAAAAAAGGTCTTTGGAAGTTGTTAAAGGGTCGGCAGCGCGAGTGTAGCGGCTCTAGTGTTGCAAACGTCATAGGCTACGGTAACCACAGTGGCCGTAACCTTGTCTGAGGCCTAAGTGGTTTAAAAATAAATGCACCGAGCGCGGTTTACTTGTGTGCGAGCGTAATGCCGTCTTATTCTTTTGTACTCGTGAGCCGCACTCTCGCCGCAATCGCTCGTCGCTCCGCTCGCCACAGACATTCAGTTGAGGCCTTATCAACCTGTTTCAATCCGAAATTATATTGACAAAACAGCCTTATTTACTTAATTCATCCCCATTTATTGGCCACAGGTTTAACGAGGCGGGCGGCGTAATGTAAAAATTTGCGTTGAGAAAATAATTCGAAACGTAATTTATGTGTAAATATGTTGGTGGGTATTTGTATTTGTAAAATTCGAGACGGCTCACACTTCGAAACACAAAAGGATGCGTACCCATGTCATGTAAATCTTTATGTAGGATCGATAATTTGTTAATCGGGCCTCCAAAAATCGAATTTTATTTCAAAAGGACTTTTTGGAGGACGTGTGCGTAAGTGCGTTGTGCTATTGCAATAAGTAGGTACATTTGAATTTTAGTACACAAAATCAGCTTCCGATATTATCAAAAGTGGGCGCGTTTTTTTTATTAAAATACGGAGAAATTATTGTTTTAACATAAACAATTGAGTCTCACCAGCAAGTGGGGCACCGGCTGATTAACTACTGGAAGTTAAAAGAGTGGCCGGAGTTTTATTGCCCGGTTCTTTTTTCTCCAGCTCTACCTATTGCAATGATGCTTAAAAAATAAATGTAAAATTGTAAGTAAAATGTGCTTAAGTAATTCAGTCGACATTCCTGTTAAGTTTAAGCATTGATTTGGCACTGAATCGTTACTCGGTTAAGTAATCCTTTTAGCGGGCAATTCGCCAGCAGAGCATTTAAGGTGTTCACTTACTGTCTCTTGGCCTTAGTAAGGCTACGTTCTGGACCAAAGCGGCGTGTTAGCGACAAGCGACAGCGGTGAGGACTGCATTTTGAATTAGATTTTGCGACCCCGGGGAATTCCTCAGCAGGATGGTCTAGAATTTCCGATTGACTTTAGCTATCAATGTGTACATGAAGTAGATCTACATATATCGCAGAGCCACCACACTTGACTGACGATGGTCATTCGTTCTGCTCATTCATCTCTGCCTTACCGCAACGATCCAGCTTCCGTTCAAGCCGCAGATTCTCGACACTGTGACTTAAAAAAGGTGAAATGTTATGTCTCAAGTTATTTTCGCAGTAAAAATTCCATTTACGCTTTTAAGTCGCATGATGAGAAATACCACACATGCCTTCTGAATGAATGTATTATCAGACTGCATTTCGCGTCGCTTCTACTCCGCTTGGCTTCGGGATACAGCCTCAGTGTTCCCCAATTCGTGTAACTCTTTGTAAGTTACAGGATTTATTAGGTCAGCCAGTATTCTTGCCAAATAGTTTAATGAAGTCATAAAAATATAACGTTTGTTATTTATTTATATGTTTACCGTTAACCAATATGTACGATGTCGAGTAAAAAGCAGATGATTTTCAGTTTAGAAGTAAATGATTACAAGCAGGGTAGATAGAGGTACAATGCCCACATTGTACTAGTTGTATAATACAAAGTTGTATAATAGGAACCTATTGTATAGCGCCAAGTAATTAATGGTGAACCTAAATGCCGTTTTGAAATGAACAGTGCCAGGTTCTACAATATGCTGCTGAAAATATTCAAGCTTTCTTTAGGGATGGCCTTCAACTTAACCAACCTACGGCTTAATGTGTCTTCCAAAGTACAGAAACTTTTGTAAATGGATGACTACGTGAATTACTTCTTGAAATCCTTTTACATAGTAGCAAAAAAAATCTAACTTAAAAACTTTAAGCAATATACCTAAGCGATTATACCGCCGTGGACAATTAATTATGATATAACTGTAATTGTACCCTTTTAAAATATCCTAGAATAAGGAATAAAGTGGCCAAAAAGGTGCAAAAAGTTCCATCGTTGAACCTATAATAAATTTTACTTTGATAGAGGGTAGAAATTTTCTGATGACGTAGTGTACGGCATGTAATACACGTTCGCTTTAAGTTTGCCGGTCGCCTCTCCTACTACTCCGCTACATCAGCCTCTACGCCAGCTGCAAACTTAGAGCGAACGGGCTATACTTTGTTCCATACACAAAAATGTACCCTCGTCAAATTTTATCAGCCTTTTTCACACGGGGTTCTCACGGTACGCGTAACATTTTTGATAAATTGAAAACTTCACAGAATGTTAACCTGTGTTCGAATTATGAAAAATAGAACACATTTTGTCTGTGACCGTCGACATGCTGACGTAACGAAATGGTTGCCAGTTAGAAAGCGACCATCGACAATAGCTTCGGCATTATGCCAAAGGTTTTAGCATTATATTTTAGGTTCGGCTTTGTTATTTGTCTTTGGACATTGAACAACAGAATAGTTACATAATTATATATTGTGATGACGTTAACAAAAATTTTCTCATTACGATAAGGCATTGAAATGTTGTTGTTTCGGAAAAAAATATGTCCATGATAACAGATCCAGTACAAAAACATACGCTAAAGCAGTGTTCTTAAGGTTTATTATCACTAAGCAGTTTTGCCTTGTGGATATGACTGCCAATTATTGTATTACCAATAATTCTGTCAAATGTAATGAATTTGTTTTGTTGTTGGATTTGTAGCTTCAGAAACGCAAGTTTTTTTTTTGTTTATGGTGTACAATAAAGGGATCGTATCAGTTCGTATCAGTTTCAACAGGGCAAGGGATTTCAGCGTTATACACTACGGTACCTACCATTTTAGATCAGAAGTCTGAAAATAAATTAAATATAAAATCTAAAGAGAAACTCTTAATTCAGTCACTTGAATCAGTTGCTCAAAAATATTCAATGTTAACTAACTTCAAGTCTACAATAATTGCATGTACATATTTCAAATTTCAAAATCAGAACAGAACATAAACATCTACCATTACAATATGAATATCCGAACACATAACTCAAGCTGAAACATAACACTTAATCTAAAATACACACTCGAACCGAAAGGCAAACTCGAAAGGCCCATAGAGAATTAGGTTAAGAGAAAATCATTAAGCTCACTGCGGGATGAGCCCTTTTGTTTGTGGTTAGGGGTATAATTCTCTTGACAACAACACGCAATAGACGGTTGGCGTCTAAATCACATCGGCGTCTTGTTACTTTGTAAAAATAAAATTATTTGAGAGAATAATTGAACATTTTTATGTGAAGTTGTGCTCGAAACTGTCACCTTCATAGAACTGTCACATGTTTAATGTTACACTTCTATGAAGGTGCAAAAGTCGAGTGAACAATTTTTATGAACTTGACAGTTCCGAAGATGCACGACGATTTTGCTGATCTGAAAGCTGCCTAAAGCATACCCTATGTCTGTTTACTGTTTGTTTTTTTGCACAGATAGTTTTATTTCGATTGTTGCTTCCGAAATTGGGAGCAAATTTAAATAACCTTCATAAGTTTGAAAGCTTATAAATCTGTATCTTGATAGTTGATTGCTTTATCTTACGTAGCCAATACGAAGATGAAGTAGGTACTTTATGCATTTTTTGAAACCTTCTTTACATCCATTACCGTCCGCTTATCTCCATCACACAAATGATTTCAGTGAATTATCTTCTATGATTGATTACACGTATGACATCACGATTCGCTATTATGGAATACTAGCAGACCTCACGCGGTTTCATCCGCCTTGCTCCCATTGGGTTTGATTGACAATAACTCCATATTCCCGTGAAAATATGGGGTTAATGTCACCCAGGGATAGTGAGCTTTTTAACGGTCTAAGAATGCTTCATATCGGTTTAGTAGTTACGTAGCCTATTGAATGCAAACAATCAAATCTTTCCGCCTTCTAATATTATTATAGAAGTATTGTTTGGTAGTGTGACGTCGCGAAAGCAGCGAATCAAATATGAAAATTTTCATAGCTCCATGTAGGTACTCGTACATTCTTCCTAGCGCCATTCGCGTGCGAGTGTGGAGAGCCCATTATGAGGAAAAACTTTGAGAAATAAAACGTGACAGTAAAGCCCCGAGTTGTAAGGAGTGCTATACAAATATTGCGAAAGAAAAAGCTTAAGATTTTCTATTCACGTGATCTGAAAAGCATTATCGGATAAAAGTATTTTAAATACAGATGTTTGTCTACAAAAGGTTCTCACATTTTTCTTCGATTATGATCGTGAACAGGTTTTATTTTTATAATCATTGCCTTTTTAGGGTTTCGTAGCCAAATGGCAAAAACGGAACCCTTATAGATTCGTCATGTCTGTCTGTCTGTCCGTCCGTGTGTCACAGCCACTTTTCTCCGAAACTATAAGGTCTATGCTATTGAAACTTGGTAACTAGATGTATTCTGTAAACCGCATTAAGATTCTTATATACAACTAGAAAAAAGCAGTAAATTTTGGGGGTCTCCGTACTCAGAACTAAACCTCAAAATTTTTTTTTCATCAGATTCATACGTGTGGGGACCTATCTATAGATAGGTCTTTACAAAAATCACTACCACTGCGAACGTGTTAAAACATTATTCAAAGTTACAACGAACTATAAGAACTTTTATATTATGTTACTTGCTGCTACGAAACCCTTCACGGGCGAGTCCAACTCGCACTTGGCTGGTTTTATTCTATATTCATTTTACGGCGTTATATTTCTTTAGCATTTCAGACAGTTTAGGAGGTCAATAATCATGTTTAAGGCCTGTTGGGGAATAAACGGTATTACTCTTGGTTTTATTTTCACTAAATTTAAACGGGATCAAAAATCATCAATCATCAAATACTACGGGTTCAAGTCCCGTCGTAACCTAGTTGTCTTTTTTCAATATAATATATCTCACAAACAAAAAAATGCATTTTCCAAATGAATTCTGCTAGCTATGGTTTCAAATTAAAATTGAAAACTATTTCTTTCTAACCAACTTTAAAAAACTCAATTCAACTGTATTCTTTTTGGTCTTCTATCGGAAACTCAAATGATTCGTTTTAGCCCCTCTCTATAAGATAGAGTGCAGAGGGGCTTATGTCTAGACTTTGTCTGTAGTCTGTCGCATTAAACTACGTCACTAGGTCACATGGATCATCTGTTCAAAGTTTTAAATAAAACAAAAATGACAACGTCAATCGGATTGAACTTTCACAATAAACGTGTTAGAAAGGGGCAGTCCGTTGAGAACGATCTCACGGCCTTCTTGTTTAGTTTTGTCACCAATTCATTTCCATCTTCAATTCTAATTGTCTAATAACATATTAGGTTTGTACAGAGCTCGAATGTGTGTGTGACCAGTAACCACTAAGGTTAAGCAAATGTTCCGTCAAAATACCCTCCAACTATAATGACAGCTGTGGCGGGGGTGAGGAAGCTTGCTCAGTGAGGGGCAGGGTGTTGCTTATATGTATATCTCACCCAGTTAAAAAAACATGGCGGTCTATAACAGCTTCAAAGTAAATATTAGATTATAATTTATATTCCTATGAATAACAGCTTTGCTTCTGAATTAAAGATGAGTTGCCTCGGGGGACGAATATTTCAACCTTCTTGGTTTGAAGATTATATCGGTATCATGTATGAAATTACATGTATAAATATGGTAGACTAGCTGACCCCGCATCTTCGTTTACGTCACATAAGGTGTATGAAAGGAGAGGTATTTTTTCATCAGACTCATCAAGCAGCGTGTGAGACTGCCCTGTTTGCTTAATCATAAAAGAGCTTAAGGGTTAAGTCTATTCTAAAACAATTCAGTCCACGCCTTCGGCCCGGACTTAATCATTAAGCTCTTTTATGATTAAGCCAACACGCCAGTTTAGATTTAACCATTTTTAGATTCATATGACTATGTATGATTCTTTAAAGTGCCATAACTTTTTTATTTATAAACCGATTGACATGAAATAAACACTAACCCCTTATTCATAATCCTCAACACAATAAAGAACACCGCATTGCAATCAGTTAAGCGGTTACTGAGATTAGCGTGCACAAACGTACAGACAAACAGATATACAGACAAACAGACAAAAAATCTAAAAATCATTGTTTTGGGTTCAATTGCGTTCATAAAGCCCCCCTATAATATTTTTTCTTGTTTATCTTCCATGCACAGACAGCGACCTGTTACAATTTGACTATATGTATTGTTTTTTTTTTTTTTATACCACTAAGGTGGCAGACAAGCATACGGCCCACCAGAAGGACTGGTGGTCACCGCAGCCTATGAACGTTTGCAACACCAGAGGCGCCACACTCGCGTTGCCGACCCTGTAAAAACCTTCTTAGACCCCTTTTGAAGAACCCCATACTGTAGGCGTTTGGGAAAACTGAGGCAGGAAGATCATTCCACAACCTAAGCGTTCGCAGAAGAAAACCCCTATCGGATCTAACCGTGCTTGAACGCTCCGGACGTAGGGTGTGAGGATGAAATTCCTGTCTATGGCGAGCGGTGCGATGATAGAACGTAGCCGTGGGCATCATGTCAAACAATTCCTCAGAGCACATGCCATTGTACAGGCGGTAGAACACGCATAAGGAGGCAAAGTCTCTCCTGTCGCGAAGAGGTTCAACACCACCTGTCAGTATAGGATCGTTGACAACTCTCACAGCTCGCCTCTGCACCGAGTCAAATGGACGAAGCTGATATTCAGGTGCCCCCGCCCAGAGGTGACAGCAGTACTCCATGTGTGGCCGCACTTGCGACTTATAGAGAAGCAGTGTTTGCGCCGCAGTAAAGTACCGCCGCGCCCTGTTGAGCACACCGAGCTTCTTGGACGCCAGCTTGGCCTTGTCCTCCAAATGACTGCGGAACTGAACGTCACTGGAGATGTCAACACCAAGGATCCCTATACTTTTAGAGATGGAAAGAGATGTGCCCTGGAATTGTGGCGCTACAGTAATTGGGGCTTTCTTAGCGGTGAAGAAACACGCCTGTGTCTTCGAAGGGTTGAACTGGACAAGGTTTTGTCTACCCCAATCGGACACTCTAGTAAGAGTAGCCTCGATTTCAGACACAAGCTGTTCACGACTTTCTTCCACTGCGTCCCGAGAGATACAGGGGCGGCCTGTGTAACAAGTGTCCCCCGTACTGTCGTCCGCATAACAATGAATGCCGTCAATAGACAACATGTCATTGATATGCAGCAGAAACAGAGTAGGGGACAACACTGACCCTTGCGGTACTCCAGCGTTAATGGCCATGCAGTCAGAACAGCTGCCGTCGACAACAGCCCTGATGCTTCTACCGGCCAAAAAGCTGGAAACCCATCCGCATAATCTCTCGGTCAGTCCGTAGGAGGGCAATTTTTAAGAAGACCACGGTGCCAGACCCGGTCAAAGGCTTTAGAAATGTCGAGGCTCACTGCTAGAGCCTCGCCCTTACTCTCGATAGCCGTCGCCCATCGGTGTGTGAGGCATACGAGAAGATCGCCCGTCGAGCGACTGTGACGGAAACCATACTGCCGGTCACTGAGCAGGTCGTTTTCTTCAAGGTACCTCAGGAGCTGTGTATTAATTTCACGCTCCATCACCTTAGACAATAGGGAGGTGACGGCTATAGGCCTGTAATTGGCGGTCCTATCACCCTTCTTGGGCACAGGATGCACATACGCCATCTTCCACGACGCCGGGACTTGTCGCATGGAATATGAAAGCGTGAAAAGACGTGTAAGTACCGGACACAACTCTGGACCACACTACTTAAGTACCACCGCGGGTATACCGTCCGGTCCACTCGACTTATGAACGTGCAGAGAACGAAGCTCCCGTCGGACGTCCCCCCCCCTTTGACCGGTTTTTTTAGTTTTATATTTAATGTTTATGTAAAGACCATTTCAGTCTATCAAGTAGGTCAAACCATAAAAAGGATAGCGTTGCAATTTCAATGAGGTCAAAACACCCAATTAATGGCCCAAAAAGTATTCGCATTTTAACTGGTTTTATGGCTAGACCAATCAGATCCATTAAAACGAAGTAATAGGACATAAAGCATGATAAAATCAAAGGAAATGACTGCAGGCGTTTTAGAATTGGCTGGCGAGCCAATAAATTATAAAATTACATATTTTGTTTTCAAATGCAAAAGACCGTTATTTTTAAGGGCTGACTCACTGAAGGCTCACCGTCCTTACAGAAGCAGGCCCTAGACGACAGCGCGACGGTAGGGATTCACGGACGCCCCCCCCCCCCCCACCCCAAGAAGCGGGCCAACACCCGAACAACCCAGCAAAGACGCGGGATAGCAACCGAACCCCCCCCACAGGTGAGGCCGCATTGGTAGCTGTAGGTTTGTTTGTAGGAGTCCGGGGGTATCCTTTCGAGGGCTTACCCGGGGCTCCCAACCGTAAGCATTAGGTAGGAAACTTGTGGTTTTTAGTCTGTAGGAGTCCGCCATAGCACCCATGTAGGATTTACCTCAGGTTAAAAATAATGGGAACACATATTACACGCAATAACTAAACTTCAAGCAGGCGGAACCGGGGGGCGGGGGGTGTTCTCTTGTAGGTATATACTTGCTGGAGAACCTACCTAAGTAGCTAGGTAGTATACAAAAGGTAGCAATTACTGATTGAGTTATCAATGTAGTTCAAACTGCAGATCAAATTTGCCTCTTGCTTATACTTGCAGATAACAGTGGATCGATGTATGACGCAGGTTTTTTATGAGTGATGAAAATTTTATGAACTTCGCAAAATGAGTTGAAGTGAGGTGTAAGAAATTGAGTGGCTCCTGAAAATCTTTGTAAGTTATTTTTTTTACAGTCATAATGTTCGTGAAAGCATGTCAGATTTGTCTGATCTCTGTAAGGTAGACAGAAACACACTAGAAGCATCAAGATATAGTTGGAAAGGTAGAAACGATAATTTTATGAAAATAGACAACGAAATCGGAGGTAGTGGCTTTGATTTCCGAGGTTATTAACATGTTTCAATTTATATAATTATACTTCTGTAATAAAGAAAGAAAGAAAGAAATTTATTCAGGCACCAACAATGACAATAAGAAAATCAATAGATATTAATTAAGTAAGTAGGTATTAATTTTTAAGCATCCACCCGAAAAGGAAGTCTTTTCAGCCAATAGCTACATACCATTCCAAAAATTGAAAGGTATATTATTATAGATTGGTAATATTATAAAGAGAGGAAAGAAACTGAAAAGCTACGGGACGAATTTCGATATTTCTTTCACCATTAGAAAGCTACGTCCTTGAGTAACATAGACTATATCATTCTAAAAATAATAAATAAAAATAAAACATTCACGGACATTTCACACAACGCTATCTGATCCCAAAGTAAGCTAGGAATAATCTGCTTGTGTTATGGGTATCGCACCACGGATATTAATACTTATATACTTTTAAATACATATAGAAACACCCAGACTCTTGAAACAAAAATTTATGTGTCACACAAATATTTATCTCCGGTGGGAATCGAACCCACGACCTCTAGCGCCGCAGGCGGTATCACTACCGACTGCGCCACAGAGGCAGTCAATTCATTTCATTCCTGTATTCCCGCGGTGTAGAAACTATACGAATGAAACCGCGTAAGATCTACTAGTTTTTATTAATATACTAGCTGAGCCCGCAACTTCGTTTACGTCACATAAGGTGTATGAAAGGAAAGGTATTTCTTCATCAGAGTCATCAAGCAGCGTCTGAAACTGCCCTGTTTGCTTAATCATAAAAGAGCTTAATGATTAAGTCTATTTTAAAACAATTCAGTCCACGCCTTCGGCGCGGTCTTAATCATTAAGCTCTTTTATGATTAAGCCAACACGCCAGTTTAGGTTCACTCACATTCAAAGAAACCCCTACAATTAAAATTTTTAAAATATCTGATTCTTAAAAGTGTTATAACTCTTTTATTTCTAAACCGATTTACATAAAACAAACGCTAAATGTTAACTGGAGCAAACCTCAACACAATAAAAAAAAACCGCATTGCAATCGGTTAAGCGGTTACTGAGATTAGCGTGCACAACCGTACAGACAAACAGATATACAGACATACAGACATACAGACAAACAGACAAACAGACAAAAATTCTAAAAATCATTGTTTTGGGTTCTATTGCGTTCATAAAGCCCCCCTATAATATTTTTTCTTATATATCTTCCATGTACAGACAGCGACCCGTTACGATTTTATTATATGTATATATATATATATATATATATATATATATATATATATATTGATTGATAAATCCTCCATAAAATAAAACTTACTTGACCCCAAACCTCAAAGGGCAAGAAAATTACTCATCGAGATACCGTTAAGACGTCTGCCAAGATAAGTTGCTGTTCATCAATTACGTGAGGGCTTAGCCGCATTTGGCAGAGGTATATTAGGTATGTAGTTCATGAATTATGGGCTTTAGTTCGTTAACCTATCGATATTATGTAGCATTGCTCAATTTTCGGGAAGTATATTTTTCTCATTCTTTTATTTTTCGGGTTGCATTGCAAATTGTATGCTTTTGCTGTGCATAGTATATAATGGAGCATACCATATATACAAAAAGCTAAGCTGGACAGTTGTATATACATACAATCATGTATATTCTTCGAGAGGGTAGACAGAGATGATTTACAAGGATATTGCCGATTCCTGGCACTATGGAGAAAATCTTTCCGTAATCAGAACTGAACAGTCAGGACTGATATTACTTATTGTGTATTAGTATAATTATACAAACATGCATATAGTCACACCGTTATCCCCGAAGGGGTAGGCAGAGGCATAGTATACGCCCGCATTTCATCGTTTAGTTTTATGTCCCACGTAACAGGTGGTCAGCCTATTGCCGTGTTGAAATGGACATGTACAGGTCGCCGACTCACAGTTAAATTTTTTCTAGCCGAGGTCTTCAACTTGGCTTAACGATTTTTTTTAACGTGAGGGAAAATCCTCATGGATGCTATGCCGGACTCCTACCGACTAAAAAACCTCACGTTACGCTCAAAAGTCTATGGTTGGGAGCCCTGGGTAAGCCCTCGGAAGGATGTCCCAGGACTCCCAACAGACCCACGGCCGCCACTGCGGCCTCGCCTAGGGGGTGGTTCGGGTGCTATCCCGCGTCTTTGGGGGGGTTTCGGGTGTGATCCCGCTTCTAAGGGGGGGCGTGCGTGATTTTCCCATGTCACGCTGCCGTCATGGGCTGGCTTAACGATTGTCATTTACTGGCTATATTTTCACTCATACTTATAGAATTCGGGACTTCACGCGAAACACATTCACTTACATTTTCACACCGACGTTTCGAGCACGATGCAGCGCCCGTGGTCGCGGTTGGACTGAGGCGAGGATCGACGAAAACCATGAAGTAACTTCTAGCCAAACTACCCTCCGCTATTGTCACAACGATAATATGATGATAAATGTGTTTCGCGTGAAGTCCCGAATTCTATAAGTATGAGTGTAGAAAACCGCGATAGTTTAAAAATAACATAGGCTATTTCTTGTACTCTTACCCGTTGCAACCTTAGACCATATAACACGGGACTAGCCTTTGCGAACCACCGCATACAAAAATATTCTGCCAGTTTTCATACAAGTGAAGGGGGAAACACAAAGACATATAAAATTTCATTGCATTTAAAAATGTATTAATCGACAAACGCGTAATGGCTGTTGTGTGTTAATTGTTATTGTACAGTCAACTACAATGTAATGTACTAGTTTAATCATATAAAATGATGTACTGATGTACAGGCTTTTCGTAAAGCCAAAAGACCAAATGGTCATGTGCAATGGCAGAAAACAATGCTTAAGTAAGGCGCATCCTGTGGTTAGATGATCTAAGGTTGCAACACAGGACCCCGTCGTCACACGGGGCCTATCTTCTTATATATAAAAATGAATGACAAAATGTGTTGGTAAGCGCATAACTTCAGAACGGGTGGACCGATTTCACTAATTCTGTTTTTGTTGTGTAAGGTATTGTCAGGAGAAGGTTCTTATGGAAGAAAAAATATTGAATTCCCACGGGAACGGAACTACGCGGGTGAAACCGCGTGACGTCCTCTAGTATTGTATAAATTATACTCATTATTTATCTGTCATGGCTATTGGCCTTATATTTAAATGTTTGTCTCAAGAGTCTGGGTGTTTCTATGTATAATATGAATGTATTTAAAAGTATATAAGTATTAATATCCGTGGTCTGATACCCATAACACAAGCAGGTTATTCCTAGCTTACTTTGGGATCAGATAGCGTTGTGTGAAATGTCCGTGAATATTTATTTTATTTATTTCTTTTCTTAGCCATGACCTCGTCTGTTAGATAGCGGGTGCACCACTTTTGGCGGAGGATGGCTTGTTCTCGAAGTTATCAGTATATCCTCATTGCATCATATACTAACTAAATCTAAATGCAGAAGGCAAACTGACTCCGAACCGAAGTGTTTATAACACCTGGTACCAACACGCTGGGATGAACTTTAAGTATACTTACTGATCGTATTTATCTATTTCTCATATCCAGTCAAGCAGCTATAAATTGTAATGCGGGCTATGTACACTCAGTAGGATAATGTACCTATACCAAAATAATCATGAGCCCTGAAAATACAAGATTATTTCCTAACATTTGATCTCCCGCATGAAAAGGATTAAGGGCGTGTTCAATAGACACGCGCACACTAAGCGCACGCCACGCTCTTCAACACGCCTCTGACACGCTTTATTTGTTTTTTAAAATATAATTTAAGCCCTATTATCACATCAATAGATTTCAAATTGCATTAATTAAAGTCCATCCGCACACGCCACGCGCCCGCTTTGCACCCGCCCCGCGCCAACTACGCGCGCGCCCCGCGCATACGCGCATCAATTCAATTTGAGATCTATGGACATGAAAATAGGGACTAAACTATATTTAAAAAAAAAACAAAGCGTGTTAGACGCGTGCTGACGAGCGTGGCGTGCGCTTAGCGTGCGCGTATCGTCTGAACACGCCCTTAGAAGGTGGTGATAATATGTAAATTGTGCGCACACATCACCCCACGTGATATAAAAACACAGCCAAGTGTGAGTCAGACTCGCACGTAGGGTTCCGTACCAAAAAAACGACAGAAAATCACGTTCAATGTTTGGGAGGTCCACTTTTTTTTTGTGTAAAGCGTTCGCTATCTTAGGTAGGTACACTTTAGACTACCTATTACAATCTAGCTTATAGGCTAATAAGTAATTTTATGCTGACTTAAAATTCTAAGATACTTATTCTAAGAAAAGAATCCATTGATTAATCTTAGAGTCTGATAAATTAATACACTTTGTTCTTGTGTTCTTAAACAGTAAGCACTAAAGACACTTATTATTCTCACTAGGCACTACACTAACTGAAAGGGCTTAGTTCTTTTGAGCCTCTTTTTAAGTCCGTCCAATCGAGGAGTTGAATTGCCTCCGAAATATGGGAGGTCCACTTAAATGCGTTTTTTTTCCAAATTTTAGTACCTATTTGTTGTTTTTGCGGCATCAGAAATACATAATCTGAGAAAATTTCAGCACTCTAGCTATCACAGTTCCTGAGAAACAGCCTCGTGGCGGACAGCGAAGTCTCAGTAACAGGATTCCGTTTTAAGCCTTTGGGTATCGAACCCTAAACACCAGATAAGTATAATATGTATGTAATGACAAGCCAACCCTAACCGCAGGGCTATCACTCTGAAAAAAGGTAAAGGTATAATCTATTTCACGAAACTGTACGACCCAGTTAAACTAGTCTTTATTACACTTGAAATAAGGCTGAAAATAACTTGTACGTGTTGTGATCGTTAAGCATTGTCTGAGGTTAGAAAGGGTGGCCGGTATCAGTAGATTTATTAAGTTAAGCTCGATCAGAGCTTGATGTTTGAGTAATTGCAGCGAACGAAATACAATTTTGTGGGAACCCTATTACTGAATAACGGTTGACACTTGCGGACATTTTTGTCAATTATTCCATTAGCAGTTAGCGTACTAATTAGGTTTCGATTCCGTACCACATAACGGCCCAAAAACTCAATATTTTTTCTGTTTTAGCGGCAGCAAAAGTACTTTATTAACTGCGAATAAGTGTCGGAGACAGACAAATCGATAGCGGGGTTTCAGTATGTTAAGTGAGAGAGGTGATGAGGTCCCATATTTACCTTTTGTTTAGTTGTAGACAGTAACACAAACATCCATATTCCTTACTTATTATATGCTAGCGAACGTCACGCGGTGTCTCCCGCTTAGTTCCTGTTCCCGTGGAATTAATTTCGTGGAAGGCGAGCGCAGACAATTTCGAAATTTAAAGATATGGTTAAGGAACACTATCTATCAAAGTCTTAGACCATATATCACGGGACTAGCCTTTGCGAACCACCGCATACAAAAATATTCTGCCAGTTTTCATACAAGTGAAGGGGGAAACACAAAGACATATAAAATTTCATTGCATTTAAAAATGTATTAATCGACAAACGCGTAATGGCTGTTGTGTGTTAATTTTTATTGTACAGTCAACTACAATTAAATGTACTAGTTTAATCATATAAAATGATGTACTGATGTACAGTGCTTTTTATAAAGCCAAAAGACCAAATGGTCATGTGCAATGGCAGAAAACAATGCTTAAGTAAGGCGCATCCTGTGGTTAGATGATCTAAGATCAAAGTAGATCAGCTATATGTATGTGTGTGTATAGATTTATTTATAGATATGTATTTATTTATAAATATTTATTTATTTATAGATATATATTTGTATAGAGTATGTTTGTATAAATAATACATAGATATATGATATGTATAAATATTATGTCGTATTTATATGTGAAGTATAGCAAGGAAATTACATAATTATGATGTACGTAACTCAATAAAACACTGGAGTTAGAAGTACGCCAAACAACTACCACTCATTACCTGCAACCAACTTTTTCCATCCAAAGGTTGCCTGGTAGAGATCGCTTTTAGCGATAAGGCCGCCCATTGTACTGCTTTTTTAACAAATGTTCCTATCTTAAGTTTTTTATCTGGCGTGCAATAAAGTGTAGATAAATAAATAAATAAATAAATTACGGGAATAAAATATAGCCTATGTTGCTCGGCGATAGTGCAGCTTTCCAAACAGTGAAAGAATATTTCAAATCGGTTCAATACTTTTTGAGTTTATTCATTACAAACATACACACAAAAATGTAAATTTTTCCTCTTTATAATATTAGTATAGAAATGCGAAAGTCTTTCACGCATGAACCACTGAACCGATTCTAATGAAATTTAGCACAGAGGTATACTTACTTTACCGATTGGACAGAGCCGTACCCTCAAATATCATGCGACACAGTCTAAGTAGAATGCGAAGTCATCGTAAGAAAGGTACAATTTTATAAAATTCAAAGTATTCCAAAGCAAACGATTTAATTTCACCAATAATATTATGATTTCGCAAGTCATAAAAATACGAATATTTAATACATTCGAAGTTAAAAATACACAAATATAAAACGCACGCGGTTCCGCCCACATAAAATATGAGTTCCGTTTTCAATGAAAATTTTCAGTTGGCTTGATTTTTCCGACTTATGTCATGTTTATCGTCGTGCAACCAATGTTTATCAAAGAAAAAAATCAGTAGATATTTATATCATACGATAAACTTAAAAACTATTTTGGAAATAAAGTTTTGTCTAAAGATAGCGTCATTACCCTTCCCCAGGCCAAAAACTATCCCCCATTTTAAATTACATATCAATCCATTGATTCCTTACTACAAATTCTCTTCCAATCAATAACCAATTCAAAATTTACAAGTCTCTCCAACTTCTGGAATACTTGCCTCCTCGTTACGGCCACAATAAAACTTGTGGTTCTTACAAAAGTTTCCAGAGTTACATTTTTCTCCATTATTTTCTCACGCCTGTCTGAGAAGCTAACACTAGAAACTTATCTTTCTGGGGCCCTTTGTTACCTCAACGACTCACCTAGAGTAAGTACCTGCTGTTGTGGGCGTGGATGAACAATAGAGCCTTGTTTGGGAAAGGGAGGTATATTTTTCAGTTAAGTACTCGTAGACGGGTTGCAGACATAGTATATAAGAGATATCTATATATCTATTATCGTAACTCGAAATACAAGACGTGTCACAGCGAGTTTAGTCGAAAAATACGTCTTTTCATAGATGAGAATGGGTCTAAATTTAATCAATTCATAAGTTAAGTTTCTTTAGGTAGAGTAAGCTTTACAAAAAAAAAAAAAAATTTACTTGGTCGTACTTTAATTTTAGATACTATGTTGCCTTAAAGAAATTGTTCCTTATGAAAGACGCTTTCAGTTAGCATCGTGAAATACAGAATGTTTTTTATTCACATTTCACTGGTTCGATTTTCGGCTCAAGCAAGTATTTTTTTCAAAAATCTCTAAATGCAGTTTTATTTTATTTTGAAAACAAAAGAATGTTTCCTTTAAAAAAAATGCCATTATCCAACCATACCAATATTAAGGGTACTTTTCCTCTAAACACGGACTTGAATTTCTACCGTGTATACCGTCATTATAAACTATGCGTCTGTAACGTATACCTACTACTTTATAGTATAAGCAATAAGTATATGTGGCATAGCTAATATTATGAAATACTAGCGGACGTCACGCGGTTCCACCCGCATAAGTCCCGTTACCGTGGGGATACGGGAATAAAATATAGCCTATGTTCACAGCAAAGAGTGTAGCTTCCCAACAGTCACAGAATTTTTCAAATCAGTCCAGTAGTTCCGAAGCCTATTCGATGCAAACAAACAAACAATCAAATATTTCCTCTTTATAATCTTAATATATAAAACAAAGACGGGTTTGTTACAACATTTATAACTCGAGATCTGCTGAACCAATATTCATGGTTATTGATTCGTTGGATTTGTCTCCGCCCCGAATAACATAATAAATCTTAAAAACAATGAAAACTCGATATTATTTAATTTTTAATTTCCTTAGATTTATTGTACAGGTTAACAAAAGTGTAAATGTCTTTTTATAGGTTGTCTATAATTTTTCTTGATAAGCTATGTAGTGGCTCTTTGAGCTATTGTCTATGTCTCGAAAGTGGTTTGTGGTTTTTTGTTTTTTGAGTGCACATTCAGTATTGTTATTAGATTCCGATCTTGAGGTGAATGAGGAGATGCATAACCAGACTTTGCTATTGATCGAAGATATGTGTTACCTCATGTGCGGCAGTTTGTTAGTTAGGTTAGGAATGCCAGCGCCAGATCGTGGAATGAATGACGCATTTAATAGAAAATTGGAACGTGAACGTGAATATGATCCACATGAACTAATCCAATCAGTCCAAACGAATGTACCTCTGTTGAATCCTAAGCCGAGGGAAGTCTATGATACACTGATTAATGCAATTGATGATGGAAATGGCGGCTTATTTTTTTGGATGCCCCCGGTGGAACTGGGAAGACATTCCTCATGTCATTGACTTTGGCCACTGTACGTGCGAGATCCGAAACTGCGGTAGCAATAGTTTCTTCTGGAATAGCGGCCACATTGTTAGACGGATGCCGTACGGCTCACTCAGCGTTAAAATCGCCATTAAACCTTCAAACTACTGAACAACCGACATGTAACATTTCGAAACACTCCGCAATGGCCAAAGTTTTAGTAGCATCAAAAATCATCATAAGGGACGAATGCACAATGGGGCACAAACGCGCATTGGAAGCACTAGACCGAACATTAAAAGATCTGCGCAATGACTCGAGATGTTTTGGTGGTGCAATGATTTTATTATCTGGCGATTTCCGACAAACACTACCAGTCATTCCAAGATCTACTGCTGCCGACGAAATAAACGCTTGCATCAAATCTGTGGCGATATGTAAAGAAACTTCAACTGTCTGTAAATATGAGAGTTGCATTGTTGATCGATCTATCTGCTGATGATTTCTCGAAGCAATTGCTGACTATTGGTAATGGCCAAGTTCCTGTTGACAAATCGAGCGGTTTGATTTCATTTCCTCCAAGTGTTTGCAATTTTGTATCATCAATAGACAAGCTTATCAACAAAGTATTCCCGGATATCATTGCTAACCACAAAAATACTAAATGGTTAAGTGAGCGAGCAATTTTGGCCGCTAAAAATAAAGATGTAGATGACCTCAATTTTATAATTCAAAATCAAATCGTAGGTACTCTGTATTCATTCAAATCTATCGACTGTGTAACAAACGAAGAAGAAGGCACTAATTATTCAAGTGAATTTTAAACTCCTTGGATGTGCCTGGTTTACCACCGCACAATTTAAAACTTAAGGTTGGCTCGGTAGTCATCATGCTTAGAAATTTAAACCAACCAAAACTGTGCAATGGAACGCGTTTGGTGATAAAAAAAACTGATGAGCAATGTGATTCACGCGTCGATACCTAAAGGAAAATTTAAAGATGAGGAAGTTCTTATTCCAAGTATTCCGATGATCCCAACGGATATGCCATTTCAGTTTAAACGAATTCAATTCCCGATTCGTCTTGCCTTCGCCATGACGATCAACAAATCACAGGGCCAATCCTTGACTATTTGTGGCCTCAATCTAGAAAATTGTACGTGGCATGCTCACGTGTCGGCAAACCATCCGCTTTATTTGTTCTTGCGCCTGACCAAGAAACAAAGAATGTCGTTTACCACAAGGTGCTTGAATAAAAATTCCATTAATGAATTAATCCGAGTGTATTCCAATCTGCACAACATAGTTTTCAATTATTTTTTTCTGACATGAGTTTGAATTACTTAATTATTATTATTATTTTAATTTTTATTCTCATTCTGTATGTTTTCATCATCATTCATTTGACTGCCTCTGTGGCGCAGTCGGTAGTGATACCTCCTGCGGCGCTGGAGGTCGTGGGTTCGATTCCCACCGGAGACAAATATTTGTGTGATCCATAAATGTTTGTCCCAAGAGACTGGGTGTTTCTATGTATGATATGTATGTATTTAAAAAGTATATAAGTATTAATTAATATCCGAGGTCTGATACCCATAACACAATCAGGTTATTCCTAGCTTACTTTGGGATCAGATAGCGTTGTGTGAAATGTCCGTGAATATTTATTTATTTATTATTTATTTATTTATTTATTTATTCATCATAATAAAATACTTTTATGTTTCTATCTATATTAATATTATTTTGTATCATTGTATTACGTTCATAAAAGCCAGTTTAGTTCAGCTAAAAGGTAACACGACATCCATTGACTGTTAGGCGGTACGAACTTCGCCGGGTCAGCTAGTATTAGTATAGATTATGGTGTGACGGTCAGTCATGGAAATAGATTGATAATAACTAGTATGGAATAAATTGTAAATTTTTCAACCCATCTCTTTTTCTGCGAATTGCACCGTGCAAAAAGTAGCATCGAACCAGAGCATTTTTCAAAGTATTGTAGTGTCAGAGTCAGATGGTACCGTACGATTGGCATTTACAGGTATCAAGGGAATTTGTTTGATAAAATATTCACTTTTTTCACTCTTTCACGCTCTAACGTCTGAACGGATCAGGCTGAAATTTGGCACAGGGATAGCATGAAATCTGGAATAACATAGGTAGCTTTTATCCCGGGAACAAAATTTCACGCGGGCGACACCGCAGTCATCAGCTAGTTTACAATATTATTGACATGTAAAGCCCTGATCAAAAAGCATTTACGTGCGTTCTGTAAGTGGTCTGAATTACTACCATAATACCTGAAAATTGACAAAATATCCTACCATACTACAGTAGAGCCATTAAGCTGGCAACATATCATCATTGACAAAGGTCGGACGGTTAATTTATGTGTCGGTGTTGCCATAAATCGTGGTGTTTTCATTGCTTTAATTACCACCCATGTCGCGCCCAAATAACGGATCTTTGTACCGAAGTAATTAATTGTGTCATTTACACGACACCTATAATTTTTGACTTTGTGTTTGAATGTCCCCCAATAGGTTGGTTAATTAAAGATCGTGTTGCCATACATATATCATGTTTACAGTTAACCGTAGATGTGAATTATGGGTGCGTGTGGTTCCATCCAGAACCTGAAGACTAATATACGAAGATTTAGCGATGAGAAGGAAAACTTGAAACAGAAACCTGTTCCAATCCGTTTGAACGGGCGCGGCGTTGACCTTATTTATTACATGAAAAAAAAACTAAAACATTTTTCTTCTAAATTAATCTCAGTCTAAGTTAGCATTTTTTTAATGTTCGTCCGAGGTCATTGCTCACTAAAAACTTTAATAAAATGTTATGAAAAGTGGTCGCATAACTAAAATCTTGAGATCCCCTGAGCTCTGCGGGCCTAAAAAGGCAACATGGCGCATTTCATTCATATTGAGATTCATTAGTAGAATTGCACAAGAAATGCTTAAGAGATAACATTAAAAATGAATCTTCTACTGCAGTTCATTTTATAAATCCCAATATTTGAAATCGATGTTGCTGCTCTAAAAAATACAGGAAACCGCCGAATAGTAAAATAAAAATAAAATAAAATAAAATAAAATTTATTCCCTTTGAAATTTTTAAAAAATTATTTAGGTTTGTCAAAATTTTTGTGACTCTACCGGGGGTTCGGAAATGCTACAGACTGAGAAGAACACCCCAAGAAACTCAGTCCGGTCCCTCTTATTCATCTTAGTATCTAATACAGTTTTTTTTTTTAATGTAGAAAGGAGCAATTCGTGTCACTGCCAGGCAGTCTTGTCTTCTAGAAAGTCTTTAATGCTATAATAAGCTTTCTGGCACAATTTAAGATTTACTAGTTTTTTAAATTTATTAACTGACAAACCTGTTATGGCTGTCGGCACTGTATTGTACATTCGAATACAATTGCCCGCAAAAGAATTGCTTATTTTATTAAGCCTAAATCTAGGTACAGCCAATTTATTCTTATTTCTTAAGTTTAGGTTATGGATATCACTATTTTTAATAAATTTACTGTTATTTTTATGAGTATATAATAAGTTTTCATATATGTACTGTGAATACACAGTAAGGATGTTGATATCCTTAAACTTTTCTCTTAATGTATCCCGAAACCCCATACCATAGATAGCCCAGCCCGGACAGCCCTTTTTTGCAACACAAAGATACATTCGATGTCGGCAGCGTTACCCCATAATAGTATGCCATAGGTCATGACACTGTGGAAATAGCTAAAGTAGACAAGACGCGCTGTTCTAATGTCTGTCAGTTGTCGGATCTTTTTAACGGCAAAGGCTGCAGAGCTCAGTCTGCCCGAGACTTTCTCGATATGAGGCCCCCACTGCAAGTTGGAGTCTAACTTTATGCCCAGAAAGACAGTTTCATCGACCAATTCTACTTGATCATCCCTAATCCTAATACTGGTGTTAACGAGCCTAACATTTGGCAAGGTGAATCTAATACATTTTGTTTTAGTTTCGTTTAACAATAAATTATTAGCGTTAAACCAGTGGACTACCCTAGAGAGGGCATTGTTTACTTCGTCAAGATCGCGTTGTCCACGTTCAACTTTAAATATTAAAGATGTGTCATCAGCAAACAAAACTACCTCGTGATCGTCTCTTATAAGGTGAGGGAGATCATTTATGTACACTAAAAATAGAAAAGGTCCCAGAATTGAACCCTGAGGCACCCCCATTGTTACAGCAGAACCATTTGACTGTTTACCATTTATAACTACTCTCTGTACTCTATCTCTAAGGTAAGAACTAATTAAATCCAAGGCCGTCCCCCGGATTCCATAATGATCAAGTTTTTTAATTAAAGTCTGATCTGGACGCAATCGAAGGCCTTAGATAAGTCGCAGAATACACCATAAGCATCATACGACTCCTCCCAGGCCTCATATATACACTCTAACAATTTGATTCCAGCATCCGTGGTAGACCGACCGCGCGTGAAACCGAATTGTTTAGTATTGAATAGTTTATTTGTATTAAAATGATTTTGCATTTGATTAAGCATTACCTTTTCAAAGATTTTACTAAACGTGGGTAGTACAGAAATAGGACGAAAATTGGACGGATCTGAGGTGCTACCCGATTTAAACAGAGGAGTTATTTTACTAAACTTCATTAAGTCAGGAAACACACCACTATCAATACAATTATTAAATATTATTGATAATTCAGGGGCAACCATTTCAATTAACGAATTAACTAAATGTACAGAAATTCCCCAGAGGTCAGCAGTTTTCTTAATATTTAAAGATTTAAAAGTTTTTATGACAGTGTGTATACTAATTTTACTGAATTTGAATATTTCATTACAGCAAGGAACATTTGCTTTTAACAAGGATTCTGCTATTGGGGTAGAAGAACCTAGGGCTCTGGTCAAATCTACTGGAATTCGAGAAAAAAATTGTTCAAATTCGTTAGCGACCTCGGCATCTGTTGTAATTATGTTACCATTTACTTTAAGTTTAAAATTATTATCATTATCATTCGATTTTGCTTGGCCTCTTTCTGCGTTAATTATTTTCCAAGTAGATTTAACTTTGTCTACACTATTGAGAATTTTATTACTTATATACTTTCTTTTGGCTGCTAAGCAGTCTGCTTTAAACTTTTTTGAATAAGTTTTAACATAGTTTAGAAATTCATCTGTTCTATTAAGCTGTCTTTCTGAGTATAGTTCATACAGTTTTTGTCTACTTTTATGTATATCCTCAGTGGCCCATTCACTGAAGGCTGGCCTATCACCGATTGTGACTTCCTTAGACTTGAATATGGAGTTGAACTCATTGTAAAAGGAATCAAAAAATAACTTATACATTACATTTGGATCTAAGCCAGTGTCTAAAAATGGAAGTTTATTGCAAAGTCCAACTTGCATACGTTCCAAGCGGTCACTAGTTACTGGTCTACATAATATTTTACGTCTTTTAACTTTTTCTCTTGTGATCTTGAAAGATGCTATTTGCCCAGTATGATCTGATTTTATCTTATTTATAATACTCTTACTTTCTGGCAACATATCACTGTATATATTGTCCAGACAAGTAGCTGTTGTATCACAATATCTAGTAGGCTCTAAAAATAAATTAGTGAGATTGTGTGATTTAAATAAATTTAAGATATCATTGGTCTGACGCGTATTTATAAGTATATTAACATTAAAATCACCGCACACTATTAGGTGTTTATTAGTTTTTCCAAGTTTAAATAGCACTTTATCCATTACTTCCTCAAACTCACAAAAGGGTGAGACTCCAGGTTTATATACGCATACTACTATGAATTGCTCCAATTCTACGCACGATATTTCAACTGTACACTCTACAGAGAGGGACACAACATCTTTCCGTTCCTTATATTTTAATTTCTTATTTAATAAAATCAACGAACCCCCCCGTGTTGTGTTGACCCTGCAGAACGCACTACCAACCCGGTGACTACTGAAACTGAACATGAGCTCATACTCCTTACGCATATGTTCTGTAAGACAAACAATTTCAATATTTTCTGAGTTCATGAACAGCTCCAATTCAAACTCTTTCACCTGTGTTAATGTTGCAATATTATAATGCACCAGGCTGATGTTATTTACATTTTTTAATTTAGTTTTGTTCGGAGGACAGTTTCCGATAAAATTACGGTTTGCAATTAAATTTAACTCTATTAATTTACAATTTTGGCTAGAGGGTAATTCCTCTGTTGTCCCAGCAGTTAATTTAAATTACTTGGAACAGATTCCAAAGTCCTAAATCTACTCTGCTCAAATAAAGCAGTTTTGTCAGCCAAGTTTTTGGCTACAGAATAAAAATAATTAAATAGCAAACTTGCTATTTGTCTTTTATAATATTTGGGTAGACAGTACCTACCCTTGTGATTATTATAGACTATAAACTTGCTATGTGACAAATTTGTGTTAAATACAGAATTAAAGTCAATTATATTAAATTTATTATTATACTGACTTATTAAATTTAAACGTAAATTCATCTTATATCTAAATGAATTTTCCGAATCTGGCACACCTTTTATAAATGGAAGTGTGAACATTACAACTTGTATGACATTTAAGTTTAAGATGTAATTCATGTATAGGGACAAATCATCATTGCTAATTTTCCCCCTGTTTGCACAGAATATTATTATTTTACTGTTAGCTTCAAATTTATTTTCTAATATCTTTTGCATAATACCACTTAATGAAGCACCCGGATAGCAATTATTAATAACCGAGTAATAACTTGAATTTGAGTTTTGTTTTAAAAATGAACTTAGATTGGTACCAATATCATCACTAAATACAATTAATTTAGTACAACTATTACTATTATTTACACTGTCACACAATATATCCACTGATGTACTGGGCGAGCATGTGGTAATGGGAGCTAGGGGCTCAGCGGTAACCGGTTCGCCCTGGGCCTCCACCGGCTCAATTGCTTTAGGGCAGTTAATATTGCATAAGTGGTCATTTAGGAAACAATTAAGGCGCTCAGTGTTATCATTTGATGTTTTGAGTACCTTGTCTATTGTTAAAGAACATTTAGTAAAGTCCTTAAGGGACCATTCATATTTTTTAGTCATATATTGTAGCTCAAATTGCAAACTTTGTATTTTTGACTCTAATTTTTGTGTGTCAGTGCAATATTTTAAACGGCTTTTTTCTAGTTCTAACATTGACAATTTAGCTTGTTCTCTAAATTTTAAACAAGAACCTATATTTTTACACTTCTTGATTAACATTTTATGGAATTTTAATTGCTTTTTTGATTTTTGTATGAACTTTTTAATTTTTAGATATTTTTTTAGTTTATTTCTGCTGCAAAACAAAACCGACTTGTCCTGTTGATATGGACTGTCACCTGTAAGATCTATAGTAGTCAAGTCCAGGTTTTGAGAATTTGCAGAAGGAATAAACTGCGGGATACCACTCATTAACTCACTAAAAAGATTATCGGTTTGTTGGGCAGTAACTTTCTCAGCAGCTTCTTCCAGGTGTGAGATCTGTCCCTGGGCATCCCTTAGCTCCTGTTCCAGAAGTAGTAAAAATATTACTACGTAAAACGATAGTTGTTTATGTACAGTTTAACAATTAATCGTGATTTTCATCTATAGAATAAAAAATAAGTAAAAAGTAAGCAATATATCACATAATTAATGCACTTTATTTTTTAATGTGGTCACTCGTAATTTATGCCAGACATTACTGCATCTGTCATACGTGTCATGTCAAAAAAAAAGAACAATCGTATTCTTTTTAACCGACTTCAAAAAAAGGAGGAGGTTCTCAATTCGTCTGTATGTATTTTTTTTTATGTATGTCAAGCGATATTTCCGTCAATTATAGACGGATTTCAAAATTATTTTTTTTGTTGAATAGAGGTTACTTCTGAGGTGGTCCCATTTTCACCAGGTCAGGATCTGATGAAGGGATCCAGGAGAAATCGAGGGCAACCACGGAAAACTGTAGGGACAACTAGTGCGCATGTTAACTTTTTAATTAAATGCTTTAATGTTCTACATTTTTATGAAGGTCTGGCGTCGATCTGATCATAGAGTCGAAAGACAGTCGAGGGCATTCCTTAACAATTTACAGCAGTTATCTTGTATTTGGGCTTGATTGATTTGTATTGATGAGAACTTTACACCTAGATTGATAGACCAGACTTAAAAAAAAAGAAAGTTCTCAATGTTTTATGTATGTTCACCGAAATTTTCGTCAATTATAGACGGATTTAATTTTTTTTTATATTGAATAGGGTTTACTTCTGAGGTGGTCCCATTTTAACCAGGTTATGATCTGATTATGGGATCCTGGATAAATCAAAGGCAACCATTGATAATTATAGGGACAACTAGTGCATTTGTTAACTTTTTAGTTCAGTGCTTTAATGTACTACAGTTAATGAAGTTCTGGAGTCAATCCGATGATGGAACCCAAAGACAGTCGAGGGAATTCCTTGACGATTTACAGAGCAGCTACCTTGTGTTGGGGCTTGATTGATTTGTATTAATGAGAACTTTCACCTAGATAGATATATTTTTCGGTTCACCCGTCACTTAAAACATTGAAAAAAAATTTTTCAATAAAAAATACAACCGACTTCGAACAAATCCTGAAAAATAAAATTTACTTAGCACAAAGTAATATGTATTTTAATTTATCAGATTTTATTCAATAAAATATTGAAGTTGGTGCCATGAATAATATCTACCTAAACCTATGAATTTACTTGGCGCCGACTTCAATATGATATTGAATAAAAAATCTGATAAATGAAAATACATATTACTTTGTGCTAAGTAAATTTTATTTTTCAGGATTTGTTCGAAGTCGGTTGTATTTTTTATTGAAAAATTTTTTAGAGTTATTATTATTGTTTGTTTCTGTGATCTACGCATCAATTAGTTTCAAGCTTGACTTCAACACCAAAAAGAAAACAAGAAATTTTATCAGAGAAAACCTCAAACTACGTACGCGTACTATGTAAATCTACTTCTACGTTGATTAAGGACGGCACCAATTATTGAAAGAAAACATGTTTCTGTGATTTAATTTCAATAATTGTTTACATTCGCTTAATGTATCAAAATAAAAATCAATAAAAGGTATACAAAATTATACTTAATTCAATACATACATATAATCACGCCGTTATTCTCGAAGGGGTCTCGAAGGCAGAGGCATAGTATACGCCCACATTTCACCTTATAGTTTTATGTCCCACGTAATAGGTGGTGAGCCTAGTGCCGGTTAATTCAATAATTACATATTAATTTCATAGTTCTTAAAGTGCTAAAATATCTTATAATTAGGTCGTGTTTACCGAAGCTTTATACCAATAGATCATGTGTTTATTATGCAGTCAGTCGGCTATTACCAGGGAATCAGGGCCGGGTTCAGTCTTGCATTATCTGGAATACCTGCATACATGCTTTGGTATTTCCTATTGTCGAGAGAGCTCCATGACAGTAATCTAACACCATTGACAATGGTTTGGTATTACTTAAGCATTTGTTATGCAACGGGTCACTTTTACAGGTCATCAGGCTATAAGACAGGGCTTTCATCGTTTAGTCGCATAATGCCTAATTCGCAAAATGGCACCCGAGTCTGAAAAGGACTTATTCGCAAAAGGGCTACTTCTTAAAAAGACTTATTCGCGAAATGGCTAATTCTGAAAAGGACTTATTCGCAAAAGGACTAATTCTTAAATAGACTAATTCGCGAAATGGCTAATTCTGAAAAGGACTAATTCGCAAAAGGACTAATTCTTAAAAAGACTAATTCGCGAAATGGCCTACTCTTAACAAGGTGTGATGTTGGTGATGGTTATAAAAAAAAAAACCACGAAGGCTAATGCGGGAGCTACGCTCCCGCATTAAGCCTTCTAACCTAACTTATCGAAGTCGGGGCGCGCAGAATTCGACTTTACCTACCAATTTCGATGTAGTACCTCCTAAACGGTTGCAAATCGAATGCTGCGCGCGCTCGATAAGTTAGGTTAGAAGGCTTAATGCGGGAGCGGAGCGGAGCGAAGCTCCCGCATTAGCCTTCGTGGTTTTTTTTATATCCATTCAACACCAACATCATACGCTGTTAAGAGTTGGCCATTTTGCGAATTAGTCTTTTTAAGAATTAGTCCTTTTGCGAATTAGTCTTTTTAAGAATTAGCCATTTCGCGAACTAGTCTTTTTAAGAATTAGTCCTTTTGCGAATTAGTCCTTTTCAGAATTAGCCATTTCGCGAATTAGTCTTTTTAAGAAGTAGTCCTTTTGCGAATTAGTCCTTTTCAGACTCGGGTGCCATTTTGCGAATTAGGCATTATGCGACTAAACGCTTTCATTGACCGATGCCACCGAATGCATCTTGCAACCAATTCCTAACTCCTTAGTGCAAATTGCTTATTTATATATAAAGGATATTGGTTCAGTGTTCAGAATAGCAATCATTAAACTATAGCAGGGAATAAACTAGAGGAAGGAGCCTAAATCACATAAAAACTTGATAAATAATTTTGAATTAATACAAGAAGTTCTTTTCATGCAACATTAACCTAAATAAAAACGGTTTCATTTTCAGATGCAAGATAATTTTCCAAGTAGTCCATACTAATATTATAAAGCTGAAGAGTTTGTTTGTTTGTTTGTTTGTTTGTTTGTTTGTTTGTTTGAACGCTACGATCTCAGGAACTACTGGTTGGATTTCAAAAATTCTTTTACAGTTTGATAGTCCATTTATCGAGGATGGCTATAGGCTATATAACATCACGCTAAGACGAATAGGAGCGGAGCAGCAATCAAGAATGTTTTGAAAACGGGGAATATTTTTTACCGTCTGAGAGCTTCCGAGGCGTACGCTGCGTAAATGGTTACAGTTAGGTAAAAATTGTGTATTACAAAATTGTTTCTCTTAAAAAGTTCTAAAAAAAAGTCCGCGACAGCATATGTCTATCTTATAAGGTTCGCTCACAATAACCTAATTTGTCTATCTCTTAAGGTTCGCTCACGATATAATGAAACTGAAGAGTTTGTTTGTGCTAGGATCTCAGAAACTACTGGTTGCATTTCAAAAATTATTTTACAGTTTAATAGTCCATTTATTGAGGCTGGCTAATGGTGGTATAATATCACGCTAAGACGGATAGGAGCGGAGCAGCCATGAATAATGTTTCGAGAACGGGGATTATTTCTATCTTTTGAGAGCTTCCATTGCTGACGCTGCATAAACAGTTAAAGTTACGTAAAAATTGTGTACTACAAAATTGTTTCTCTTAAAAAGATATAAAAAAAAGTCCTTGACAGCATTTTTTTTTTGTTTAACGTGAGGGAAAATCCTCATAGGATGTTATGCCGGACTCTTACCGACTAAAAAAACCTCACGCCACGCCTAACAGCCTATGGTTGAGAGCCCCGGGTAAGCCCTCAGGAAGGATGTCCCGTGACTCCCAACAGACCTACGGCCGCCGATGCGGCCTCGCCCAGGGGGTGGTTCGGGTGCAATCCCGCGTCTATGGGGGGTTTCGGGTGTGACCCCGCTTCTAAGGGGGGGGGGGGGCGTGCGTGAGTTGCTCACGTCACGCTGCCGTCATGGGCCTGCTTCTGTAAGGACGGTGAGCGGCCCTCTCACCGTCCTGAGACCGCCGGTCATGAGGCCGATAGTCCTCGGTGAAGACACGTCGGCGGCGCCCAGGGCGCCGACTGCGGAACTCGGGTGGGAGAGTTCTCTTCCGCACCCGGCCCGCCGCCTCCTACGCGAGCATGACCTGCTCGCAGAAAGAGGCGGCGCAGTCCCACTTACTCCCGCTGGAGAGCATGGCTCGCACCATGGCCTCGAGCGAGAGAGTGTCCACGCCCAGACCCACTACGAGGACCTGGCGCTGTTGTGCCCACGCCGTGCACTCCACCAGCGTGTGAAGCGCCGTGTCGTCGCTGCGGTCCTCGCAGTGCTGACACTCGGCCGTGGTTTCCCGGTGTTTTCGCCACAGATACCTACCGAAGCTACCGTGCCCGGCAAGCATCTGTGTCAACCGGTAGGAGAGAGCACCGTGTCTTCTCTCCAGCCACTCGTCTATGACCGGTCTGACGGCCGCGATTGTGGCGAATCCCCCCTTTGGTTGCTCAAGTCGCACCTTCCATGTCTCCACGGTTTCCTGGTGGAGCAGGGTCCGCTGGGCCTCGATTTCTCGAGACGCAGGCCTTTGGCCCCGCTCCAGCGCCTCCTTGCGCCATCTGAACAGTGACGCAAGGGCTCTCGCTTCCAGGTCCCATGGAGGGGTCCCGGCTAGGAGACATGCCGCCTCACCGGAGATCGTGCGGTATCCTCTTATCACCCTGACGGCCATCACTCTCTGCGGGCTCAGCAGTCTAGCCTCATTGCTTGCCGTCAGGGTCTCCGCCCATACGGGAGCCCCGTACAGGGCCATGCTTCGCACGATCCCCAGGTACAGCCTCCCGTAGGGAGCGTTGGGTCCCCTGATGTTGGGCATCAGCCGCGCGAGTGCGGCCGATGCTCCCCTCAGTTTTGGGACCAAACTTCGGAAGTGATGTCCGAAGTTCCACCGGCCATCGAGTACGAGCCCCAGATACTTCATCGAGGGCTCGATGCCGATGCTGATGCCCCCTACCTGTAGGCTGGATCCCGCAGGTGGCCCCATCCGAGGTCCGTGGAAGCACAGAGCCTCGGATTTGTGAAGGGCGACCTCGAGACCCAGCCGCCGAATCCGACCCACGACTTGAGCAACCCCTGCCGTGGCCTTTAGTGCTGCGTCACGGTGCGTTGCTCCCCGCACCGTAACGAGGGTGTCGTCGGCGTAACACGTTACGCCGACCCCTCTGAGCAACGGACCACGCAGCACCCAGTCGTAACCGATGTTCCACAGGAGCGGCCCTAAAACCGATCCCTGTGGAACACCGCACGACACGTCCTTGACAGCATATGCCTATCTTTTGAGGTTCACTTACAATAACCCTCTTATTAAGTTTTAAAGTATGAGCGACGTGACGGGAGTAAACTTGGTCTGCAGTGGCAGCCAGTCAACTGAACGATAAAAACCGGCCAAGTGCGAGTCGGACTCGCATACGATGAGTTCCATACCAAAAAATGGATGGGTGGAAGTAAAAGCGACGGGAAACATTATATCACTTTAACATCTCTTTCCTTCTCACTCTTACGACTTCACTCACATGTGACGCAAACGAAGATAAGCGGTTCAGCTCAATGATATTTAAGTAAAGATATGCTACCTTCGTACAAAACAGCGTTCAGTTTTTGTTGAGTTATAATTTCACGTGCTTACCTATCGGTACCTAATAGATTTCATCTATGAATGCGATAGAGAATACTAATGAATAAAAGCGACGCGACGTGACGAGAATAAGCGTGACGGGGGTAAATGCAACGGGAAACATTATAATACTCGAAATATTAATACCATACCTCACTCTCATGTGACGCAAACGAAGTTGCGCGGGTCAGCTAGTATTATATATAGATAACTAGTTTCATCATGGCTTGCATTAACGTCAACAATGTGTAGTTGTAGCAATTAATGAATGTGAATTTACATGCACAATGTTAATTATGGCCGGTTTGGAAGGACATATACAAAAGAAAAAGATTTAACGGACACCAATAGAATGTTGAAGTTTATGTGTATGCGATGCGAATCATACATTTTTTTACCATGGCTAGAGCACTGTAATTATGAATGAATAAATAAATTAAGCAAGACTTAAGTGTACATTAGTTTGATTAAAAGAGTGATGAATGAAACTGAAAGAAAAATGTGGGATGTACAAGCAGGATTTATGAAAGGAAGGGGATGCACGGATCAGGTCTTTTCACTAAGATGCCTAACTGAAAAGTTTTTGGCAAAACGCCAAAAAGTCTATTGCATCTTCGTGGACTTAGAAAAGGCCTATGACAGAGTGGTGAGGAATGAACTGTGGTCAACACTGTTCATGTATGGAGTGGACAGCAACTTGATACGAGCATTGAAATCTCTATATGAGGGCTCCAGTGCTTGTGTCAGGATAAATGGAGCTTGCACAGACTTTTTTCCCATCGAAAAAGGTGTGAGACAAGGCTGTGTAGCGTCACCATGGCTGTTCAACCTTTACATGGACAGTTGCTTGAAAGATCTACAAGAGTGTGCGTATGGACTAAAAATGAATGAGCTAACCGTCAAATGCCTCCTTTATGCTGATGATCAGGTAATACTGGCATCATCGGCGGAGGAGTTGCAGTTGATGGTTAATATAATGAACGATGCGCTTAAAAGTAGAGGAATGAATGTTAATGTAAGCAAGACAAAAGTAATGGTTTTTGAAAGAGAGAAATGTGTGACTGATTGCTCGATATTGATCGAAGGAAAGAGCGTGGAACAGGTGAAAGAGTTTGTTTATTTGGGTTCAAAATTTGCAAGAGATGGAAAGTGTGACAATGATATTGAAAGAAGAGTTTTGGCAGGAAATCAAGTGAATGGAGCCATTCACACCTTTATGAACAGTCAGAACGTGTCTAAAAAGGCAAGGATGGCTGTACATAGAGGAGTGCTGGTCCCTACACTTATGCATGGTAGTGAAAGTTGGGTGTGGCAGGAGAAGCATGAAAGTAAAATTAATGCAGTGGAAATGAGAAGTTTGCGAAGTATAGCTGGAGTGACATTGATGGATAAAGTAAATAATAGTGTGATAAGGGAACATTGCGGCATGACAGAAGATGTAGTGACTAAGATAGAGAAAGGGATGCTCAGATGGTTTGGACATGTGGAGAGAATGGATGGAAATAGGCTGACGAAACAGATTTATGAGGCGAGAGTGAATGGGCAAACTGGAAGGGGTCGACCTCGGCATACTCAAGTCGATAAAATCGATAATCTTCTGAGAAAAGGCCAGGTCAAGAGTACCCTTAACCGAAGAGCATGTATGAAGACACTTATGAAAGTTGAAGAAGCGAAAGTTGTTTGCCAGGATCGTAGCAAGTGGAAAGCCATAGTCTCTGCCTACCCCGTTGGGAAACAGGCGTGATGTTATGTATGTATGTATGTAGTTTCTATATCATTTTTATATCTCTAATTTCATCTTTACCATCAAGGTATCTAAAAAGGCCTTTTACATCGAAGCCTCAGGTCTACAGGAATGACTGCAGATTAGCAGATGCACTAGTTGACAGGTGAGTTTGGCTTGGACACTAGTTGCCAGGTTGGCTTGTGCTTTTAACACTGTTGGAAATGCATTCTGGACCCATAGGATACCCTGGGGTGTCATGTGAACTTATCGTGCAGGAACAGGATCGTGCCACATTCAGGAATAATACATTCCGGACTCATGGTACCCTCCAAAAGATGTCCCTGGGGGTGTCATATGAACTTTGGAGGAGGGTCCATGGCACCCCTAGGATTCTGAACCCATGCCACAACCCCATGAGGTACCATTGTGGGTGCCATGTAAATATTGTAGAAAGATTTGTGGCACCCTTAGGATTGGTCAATCGGGAATAATGGCAAATGAGATATCTCTGAGGGTGCCATGTGAACATTGTGATATTTAGCTTTTTTGATTTTTGTATGAACTTTTTAATTTTTAGATATTTTTTTAGTTTATTTCTGCTGCAAAACAAAACCGACTTGTCCTGTTGATATGGACTGTCACCTGTAAGATCTATAGTAGTCAAGTCCAGGTTTTGAGAATTTGCAGAAGGAATAAACTGCGGCAGCTCCTGTTCCAGAAGTAGTAAAAATATTACTACGTAAAACGATAGTTGTTTATGTACAGTTTAACAATTAATCGTGATTTTCATCTATAGAATAAAAAATAAGTAAAAAGTAAGCAATATATCACATAATTAATGCACTTTATTTTTTAATGTGGTCACTCGTAATTTATGCCAGACATTACTGCATCTGTCATACGTGTCATGTCAAAAAAAAAAGAACAATCGTATTCTTTTAGAGTTATTATTATTGTTTGTTTCTGTGATCTACGCATCAATTAGTTTCAAGCTTGACTTCAACACCAAAAAGAAAACAAGAAATTTTATCAGAGAAAACCTCAAACTACGTACGCGTACTATGTAAATCTACTTCTACGTTGATTAAGGACGGCACCAATTATTGAAAGAAAACATGTTTCTGTGATTTAATTTCAATAATTGTTTACATTCGCTTAATGTATCAAAATAAAAATCAATAAAAGGTATACAAAATTATACTTAATTCAATACATACATATAATCACGCCGTTATTCTCGAAGGGGTAGGCAGAGGCATAGTATACGCCCACATTTCACCTTATAGTTTTATGTCCCACGTAATAGGTGGTGAGCCTAGTGCCGGTTAATTCAATAATTACATATTAATTTCATAGTTCTTAAAGTGCTAAAATATCTTATAATTAGGTCGTGTTTACCGAAGCTTTATACCAATAGATCATGTGTTTATTATGCAGTCAGTCGGCTATTACCAGGGAATCAGGGCCGGGTTCAGTCTTGCATTATCTGGAATACCTGCATACATGCTTTGGTATTTCCTATTGTCGAGAGAGCTCCATGACAGTAATCTAACACCATTGACAATGGTTTGGTATTACTTAAGCATTTGTTATGCAACGGGTCACTTTTACAGGTCATCAGGCTATAAGACAGGGCTTTCATCGTTTAGTCGCATAATGCCTAATTCGCAAAATGGCACCCGAGTCTGAAAAGGACTTATTCGCAAAAGGGCTACTTCTTAAAAAGACTTATTCGCGAAATGGCTAATTCTGAAAAGGACTTATTCGCAAAAGGACTAATTCTTAAAAAGACTAATTCGCGAAATGGCCTACTCTTAACAAGGTGTGATGTTGGTGATGGTTATAAAAAAAAAAAACCACGAAGGCTAATGCGGGAGCTACGCTCCCGCATTAAGCCTTCTAACCTAACTTATCGAAGTCGGGGCGCGCAGAATTCGACTTTACCTACCAATTTCGATGTAGTACCTCCTAAACGGTTGCAAATCGAATGCTGCGCGCGCTCGATAAGTTAGGTTAGAAGGCTTAATGCGGGAGCGTAGCTCCCGCATTAGCCTTCGTGGTTTTTTTTTTTTATAACCATCACCAACATCACACCTTGTTAAGAGTAGGCCATTTCGCGAATTAGTCTTTTTAAGAATTAGTCCTTTTGCGAATTAGTCCTTTTCAGAATTAGCCATTTCGCGAATTAGTCTTTTTAAGAATTAGTCCTTTTGCGAATAAGTCCTTTTCAGAATTAGCCATTTCGCGAATAAGTCTTTTTAAGAAGTAGCCCTTTTGCGAATTAGTCCTTTTCAGACTCGGGTGCCATTTTGCGAATTAGGCATTATGCGACTAAACGCTTTCATTGACCGATGCCACCGAATGCATCTTGCAACCAATTCCTAACTCCTTAGTGCAAATTGCTTATTTATATATAAAGGATATTGGTTCAGTGTTCAGAATAGCAATCATTAAACTATAGCAGGGAATAAACTAGCATTAGCCTTCGTGGTTTTTTTTATATCCATTCAACACCAACATCATACGCTGTTAAGAGTTGGCCATTTTGCGAATTAGTCTTTTTAAGAATTAGTCCTTTTGCGAATTAGTCCTTTTAAGAATTAGCCATTTCGCGAACTAGTCTTTTTAAGAATTAGTCCTTTTGCGAATTAGTCCTTTTCAGAATTAGCCATTTCGCGAATTAGTCTTTTTAAGAAGTAGTCCTTTTGCGAATTAGTCCTTTTCAGACTCGGGTGCCATTTTGCGAATTAGGCATTATGCGACTAAACGCTTTCATTGACCGATGCCACCGAATGCATCTTGCAACCAATTCCTAACTCCTTAGTGCAAATTGCTTATTTATATATAAAGGATATTGGTTCAGTGTTCAGAATAGCAATCATTAAACTATAGCAGGGAATAAACTAGAGGAAGGAGCCTAAATCACATAAAAACTTGATAAATAATTTTGAAATAATACAAGAAGTTCTTTTCATGCAACATTAACCTAAATAAAAACGGTTTAATTTTCAGATGCAAGATAATTTTCCAAGTAGTATTATATATAGATAACTAGTTTCATCATGGCTTGCATTAACGTCAACAATGTGTAGTTGTAGCAATTAATGAATGTGAATTTACATGCACAATGTTAATTATGGCCGGTTTGGAAGGACATATACAAAAGAAAAAGATTTAACGGACACCAATAGAATGTTGAAGTTTATGTGTATGCGATGCGAATCATACATTTTTTTACCATGGCTAGAGCACTGTAATTATGAATGAATAAATAAATTAAGCAAGACTTAAGTGTACATTAGTTTCTATATCATTTTTATATCTCTAATTTCATCTTTACCATCAAGGTATCTAAAAAGGCCTTTTACATCGAAGCCTCAGGTCTACAGGAATGACTGCAGATTAGCAGATGCACTAGTTGACAGGTGAGTTTGGCTTGGACACTAGTTGCCAGGTTGGCTTGTGCTTTTAACACTGTTGGAAATGCATTCTGGACCCATAGGATACCCTGGGGTGTCATGTGAACTTATCGTGCAGGAACAGGATCGTGCCACATTCAGGAATAATACATTCCGGACTCATGGTACCCTCCAAAAGATGTCCCTGGGGGTGTCATATGAACTTTGGAGGAGGGTCCATGGCACCCCTAGGATTCTGAACCCATGCCACAACCCCATGAGGTACCATTGTGGGTGCCATGTAAATATTGTAGAAAGATTTGTGGCACCCTTAGGATTGGTCAATCGGGAATAATGGCAAATGAGATATCTCTGAGGGTGCCATGTGAACATTGTGATATTTAGGTCTTCTTTGCTAGCCCAAAAGGGCTTATAATCCAACAATTAATGCATTCCGGACCCATAGCACATCCCATAAGCTACCACTGCGGATGCCATGTGAACTTTGGAGAAGGACTCGTGGCACTCCCCAAAACATTGTGACATGTAGGTAGCCCAAAAAGGTTATTAATTAATACTGTTGATTGATGGCACTTGGTGGAACCTGCTGCTCATATTGAATAACACCACTTGTTCTGTTCTACAACATTCATTTACTTTACAACTGACTGGTTTCGCCTTTCGGCATTCTCAAAGGTAAGGTAATTGTAACTTGATGACCACTAGATCATGTAAAAAGGCTAAGATGACATTATAATTATCTTAGAGTATTTATTAGGTTTAGGTATATAATAATATACCAAATGTCACCTTAGCCTTTTCATTTTAATCAAAGGCTAAGGAAATTAATGAAAACAACCAATAAACTCAGGGTCAGGCTTCTCAAAGTTCCTTAGCTCTATGTCTATCTAAAAGACATTTTTAGACATTTTCCAGGGTCGGCAGAGCGACTGTATCACCTGTGTTGAAAACGTTTTCAACTAGGTACCTCGGTTACGGTTACACACTAGGTACCCAGGGCCGTCTTATCCACTGGGCACTATGGGCACTTGCCCAGGGCCCCGCGATCGAAAGGGCCCCCTCAGACCAAATCCCTAGTCCCTAGGCGTACGACGGCCTTCAAAAACCACAGTAAAGATTTTCTGTGATTTTTAATAAAATTATATACCTATATTAATACGTTTTTTATCTTTAGTGCAATTTCTAAGAGATCCCCCGTCTATGACTCAACGTCTATGATGATCTAAGTTCATATAAGACCATCAGTAAACGTTTCGATTTAATTTTTCGCTTGAAAACTCTGAATTCTGAAGAGTTGAGGCAAAGTTGCAAAGAATTTGCTGAATTTTATTATGAAGATGTAAATGAGAAAGATTTAGAAGTAGAATGTTTGCATTTAAGAGAATACTTTAAAATTGTTGACAGTCAAAATAAGAATTGTATAGTAAAAATAGGGATATTTTTAAATGCACAACTTTTTATTTTTTCTGCACACTAGGTAACTCCACTAATTTACTGAATGCAAACCAGAAAATTAAATGCTGTGCAAAAAATCCAATTGCTTAACTAAACATGTCCTACTTAAAAAAACTTAAATATTACTCAGAACGAGATGACCTTTTTAATCGAATTCACATCAAAAATGTGGTTCGTACACCGAATATATGATTTGTAAAACAGAAATACGAATTGCATATCAAAAATACTAACTTGCACTCTAAATTCTACAATCGTATAACGGAATATGTTAGGTTAGGTTTTTATATTTTTGATCAATAAAATTTAATTTTGCAGAGGTGACTGATAAAATTGGGTTTTTATTTAGAATAAATGATGTTCCAAAAGTAAATTAGGTGATGGTTTCCTTAAAAAAGTTATAATATTTTTGTTGAACTAAGGAATTGTTAGATAAACAATTTTGATAATAGTTATCCGTTTAGTAAAATAGTTCTGCAAATACCATAAAACAGTGTAATGAATTTGTTTTATTTAGTGTGCATAATTAGTGTGCAAGTCAGTATTTTTGGTTTAACTTTGAAATATTTAGTTCGCAAAAAGGGAATATACAGATATCGATTTAAATACATGCCGTAAAAATATATCAACTTTTAAAAGAAAACCAAATTGAAGATACTTTTCCAAATGTAGAAATCGCATTAAGAATCTATTTAAGCATGATGGTAACGAATTGCAGTGGGGAATGCCTCCAAATTAAAAAGAATTAAAAGTGGATTGAGAAGCACAATTCTTCAAGAAAAATTAACCAGTTTATCACTGATGTCCATAGAATCTGATGTGTTAAAAAGCATAGATTTTGAAGAAGTGATTAATGATTTTGCCAATCAGAAATCTAGAAGGGTTTCTCTTTAATTAACATAGATTTAAGTACTAACTTGTAAATGCAAAAACAAAGCGAAGCGTTCGCACGATGTTTTAAAAACTGAACATTGATCACAGAATAGATTTTTTTTTCAAGTAAAGCTGCTTTTGATTCGGATCTTAATTTTTGTTGCGGCTCAACATTAAACTTTTTTGAAATGTACCCATCCTTTGGTTTGTTACTCATTTCTCATAGGTACACGAAACGACCACAAAGAAAGACACAGCGAGGCGTGGCAGGGAACCATCTACTTTCTTTGTATATTCTATGAAAATAGTGTCCTGTCAAAGTCATAGGGCCCCATTATCCTAATATGCCCAGGGCCTCCAATAGGATAAAGACGGCCCTGTAGGTACCTAAGTTACGGTTACACTGTTCATTAATGAAAATACGAGTTTATCTTGACGTGTACGCTTTAAAAAGTTTCTACAGAGTCCTAAGTCTGCATTTTTTGTCCAAAAGAACTTAAAAACACACTAATGACAATAAAAATGCTTAATTTAAACGTAAAATCGTTGTCCCCCCCTTACCAATGTAATATTTTACCAATTTGAACATAGAATTTGACATTATTAATAAATAATTATTCATGGAAGTGGCCATTTTACGAATTTCCATACAAAACTGTCAAAATGATGATTTACAATGAGATTCACTATGAGATTCTTCAAGATTTGACAATTTAGTGAAGAGAAACACTATAAGATCCATAAAAGAAACGTACAATGTGGCCTTTTTAGGCCCACAGGTCCCTCTACTTATCATTTATGATGCGGTGACTCACTTATGTTAATAAATATTATGGCGTAAAAATTTCCCTACTTTACAGTTCCTATGATTTACTTTTGAGCTACCAAATGCCTTAACAAAAACACCAAATTCCGGAATCGATACTAATAAATTGTAATCGATTCTCATCGAATGAGTTACATAAAGTTGCTGTACGGTTAGAAATCGAGTACCCTCACTAACCCCGGCTATTCCGGGTTCTATCGATCAAGCCTGACAGCTTAGTTCTTCGGTGATTCATTAAACTGACCATATAAGATATTAAAGCAAACTTGTATGAAATAATATACCTTACAAGGTATGGTGTTTTATCTTTGATGAGTTTTTTTACATACATATAGTCGAGCCTCTTTCCTGAATGGATTGGCAGAGGTAAACTGTTTGTTTGTTTGTTGTATGGGAAAGGCCTGTGTCTAGCAGTACACTGCCGATAGGCTAATCAGATCTGATCTGTATTTGCATCAAAAATAAATTGACTAAAATAAACAAATTTTACACATAAGATGTGCATTAAGATATTTCTTTTATTAATTAATTTATTGGCCAATATCGACTGCCATGGGTGCTCTAGCATATTTTGTATTTACTTACGTAGCTATGGCGCAATGGTTGTTTTACAGGTGGTTACCTGTGTAATGTTTGTTTCCAATAAAGTTACCTGAAACAAATAGAAGAAAAGCTTTAATTAAAGGATTCAATTTAGTACTTACTCGTAGCTGTGCTGCTCTCCAATGACTTCTATCGGACACAACGTTGCTCTCTACACCTTTTTAGGGGTTGAGTCGTCCCTGTGCCTCCGTGGTAGAGGAGTAGTATTGGGTGTGAGACACAATGAAATAACCGATATTATTCACGGGTTAATTACTACTAAAACCGCACTAAATGTTTAGATGCTAGCTCAGCAATCTTACTCGCTACCTGATACTAGAGTTAAACACCGCTATGTGTCCCTACACCTTTATCCTGTGCCTCTCAGTTAATTTTGGAAGTCGACCCTATTGGTTGACATTTACGATAACTGCTCCATTCCTTGGGACGTAGCGTGATGATATTTTTTATACCACAAGGTGGCAGTCAAGCATACGGCCCACCAGTACACCGTAGCCTATGTGAACAAATACAGTAGATACTTTCATATATACATTTGGTAAATTTGCCCAACTGTTTTGCTTTAAGGTTGTTGCTTTATACCATGTGGTCCGATCCGATCACATTGCTCAATTCACCGGATTACTCGAAATTTTCTACTTGACATCGCAAAACTTCTTTATAAACAAAGTTTTGAACAATTACAAATTATGCGCTACATCAAACTTAATGGAGCAAAACTTGTACTTACTTACAGAAGATATAATTTCATAGTTGTAGATAATAACTAAGTATTTGTAATGTCTAAAGTTACTTGGAAAATTTCGAACAAAGTTTATCAGTAAATGGATGGTGATTATTAATGTAAGTAGGTATTTGATTTAGAATACCCTTGTAGAGTTAATATTAACGCATAATTATTAATTTATTATTCAAATATTTATATTTGCCTATTGTTCTTTTAATGACTCGATAACAGATATTTTTAGAAAGAAGTGAAGACGTCTTATAAGAAGAACAAGAAGCCGTGAGACGGTCTTACCGGACTGCCCCTCTCTAAAACGTTTATTGTGAAAGTTCAATCCGATTGACGTTGTCATTTTTGTTTTATTTCAAACTTTAAACAGATGATCCACGTGACCTAGTGACGTAATTTAATGCAACAGAGATACAAGTCTCGCCATAAGCCCCTTTGCAATCTATTTTATACAGAAGGGCTAAAACTAAAAACCTCACACACTCACATCAACTCAAGCATTTTCGTTCCTAATATTCCTGCTATCCATTCCAGCTGAGCTAAATTCTGCGTGACGTAGTAGTCGACTTCATGACGCAGGTGTAATGACCGGAATTCGAACTCGATTCGCGACAACGCAAGTCCGGAACTCACTACAAGTTCAGTTCCGTCTGGAATACCGCAATGCACCGCAGAGTAATTCAACCGGAACTAGTACTAGAATAACATTCGCCATTGTTACAATAATTTTAAGCATACTGAGTGCATTTTGAGCCAAGAGTTTTGCTCTATATCTGCTTTAGTAAGTCATTTGCATTGGCAAGCGCTGAATTACGTCATAGGCTGAAACTGCCATGCGCCGCAGAGAATTTAAAACATCGATATGTAATCTCCATAGAGGGTATGTTTTACGATATGTCAGTAAAGTTTGATGGTCTTAATCAATCAGTTAAGTCAACGGCACCAACTTTATATGGCTTATTCGCAGTTTGCCTGTATCGCAAAATGTCTACTGGTCCGAAAATGTCTCTTTCGCAGATTGTCAATTTTGGAAGCCGTGTAACTTTTCTACGTTATTTCTTTTTCTGTTTTTCTTTTTTGATAGCCATAATGTCTTAAACCAGCAAATATCCCACCTTGAAGGTGAGTGTAGGTACCTAACTTGAGTGTTGGAATCTTGGTGAACAATGTTAAGGTGACTACATAAAATTGTCAGCCAGGTTAAGGCGCAGAAGGGGCCTATCGCCAAATTTGCACAAAAAAAAACAATGTTCACAGTGCATATTGTTTTTTTAGTGCAAATTTGGCCGAGATTTCAAGACTCAAGTTAGGTACACTCACCTTTTAAGGTGGGATACTCGTATTTGCTGGTTTAAGACATTATGGCTATAAAAAAAAACCGAAAAAGAATTTGATTACTTCGTAAAATGTGCATAACGTAAAAATGAGCACATTTTTTCTAAATATGAAATCTCCTTTCTTGTTTCACTAGAAATGCACTATGGAACAGACCATCCATGATTTATTTTGAACACTTTTATGGTACTGCCCGAGATTCTGTGTGTAGCGAGCGTTCTTTAATTTTAGCTACATTACCGAGGGTTATAAAACTAAATGAGTGCCACGTGTCAGTTGTTTGTGCAAGACGGTCGAGTTGCGTTTATTGCCGCAGGTCAGGAACTATAAAATGTAATGAGGTACGAGGTTTTGAAGCTGGAAAATGGACGATGTTTCTGACTGCTTTACGAAGTATAATGTGGTAATCACTGCCTCAAAAATAGTTTGGACTGAATGTATTTTGCCAAATTGACGTCGCCTCGCCACTGACGGAAAGCCGTGGCGCATCTAGCGATTGGGGGCCACTCTCACAGTCCGTAAGACTTCTGACAGTGATCCTGAAGCTGGCTGCCCTGTGATGTGCCTCTTCACGTTTCTCTTGAAGAACTCGGGATTGTAAGATGAGGAAAACACGTGTGCGGGCAGGTCGTTCCAGGTTTTTATAGTAATAAAAATAGTAGTTGTTAATAGTAGTGGTAGGGGTGAAGTCTGTATAAAAATGACTTTTTACGTGTGTAAATCCTACATGGATGCTATACCGGACTCCTACGGCTGGGAGTCCCGGATAAGCCCTCGGAAAGTTAGATAGAAATGGTTGTTTATTTATTTGAGTGCGTGCAATAGAGATATTCATATAGAGATAATTTTGAGAATCTCGTCTTAAATTTGGTACCTACTTAGTTACTTGCTTAAGTGACTGCATACTATTATTATCTCAGAATATTAGGACTATGAGCATATTTATTAATTCTATGTAATATCTATAATCTTTCAATAATACATGTGTTGTAGTGTCACGGAGCTCATTCCATATCCATTCCATATTTTAACTTTTTCTTTATATTTTTGCATACTGTATAAGCAAAAATATAAAGAAAAATTTACTGTTGACCCTTTGGTAAACAACTAAAAATACAACCGTCGCCATCCCTACTAAAGTTACTCTGTCTGTCTGTCTGTTACGCTTTCACGCCTTAACCGCTAAAGCGATTTAGATGAAATTTTCTATACCTACTTAGATATAGTTTGAGTCCCTGGAAAGGACATAGGCTTAGTACTTTTTAACCGACTACGCAAAAAGAGGGTAATGATTTTACGCGATAACGACTTCTACATGGAAGAAGCCGCGGGAAACAGCTAGTATTTCAATAAACCCATAAAAACTACTAAGTATGTACATTTCTATGCAGATAGTTGCGAAGTAGCATTGCTTGTAGACGACAGTTACTGCAGTTGAGTTTCTATTGATACTGCCAACAGTTCAACTAACTTGGCAACTACCGAACTGTTCACGAAGTAGGCAGTTTGCGCTAAACTGCGATCTGATTTAATTAAATGGATAGACATTTGCAACTTTGTCTTGTAACTGTTGACATTTTAATCAGTTTATTTATCAGCGTATCGAGAGCAGCGTGGACTGCATTCTACAAGTTGGAATGTCGATTAAAAAGCGAAGGAATCAATGATTGAACGAATGAGAATTTCCATTTAAGGTTTTGTAAGGTTGCGTATGTTTAAATGGTAATTTGAAAAAAAAAAACATTGAACACATAAACAATTCATACCATCTTTAGTTGTCTGTCAATATTGCCATTTGCCCATAGACTATAGAGCAACACGACCTACGTTGAAGGGACCCGCTTATACTGGGTGTAACAAAATTGACTCTCCAAATTTCACGAGATGCTTGGCATCGGAAATAAAATACACACGGAGCACCCGTCTGATTGTCGTTGTCGCTTTCTACTGCCGCTCAGTAGCGATAGAAAGAGTGATAATGAAAATTTATAGGACCTTTAAAACGAATTTACGGTTAAAGTATTCATGTGATTTTTTTTTCTTCATTTTTGTAATGTTTCTTGACTGATGCCACGTCACGTCACCAAATTTGGAGAGTCAATTTTGTTACACCATATATATTGTATTTACCCGATACTAGGTATATCTGTCTGTCTTATGTTGCGGGAAGAAATCTTATCCTTATACTAATACTAACTAATAGCACCTCCGGTTTTGCAATTTTAACAGAAACGTCTCAGTCAAAAATGTGGTCTACCTTCTCATCATATTTTGAAACACATACTTAATTATTTATTTACGACAATGTGTTGAGTTTAAATTGTAACAGCTAACAAAAGTCTACCTCAAAGAACCTTCAATGTCATAATTTGGTAAACCACATTTTTAGCCAACTGTATTCGCTTCAAACGCACCCTTGTAAATTTTAGTGAAATTTATCCAAAAAGGTAAATAGGAGTTAGATAATACCCTTTGTGGGTATTTTCCACTGACCTCTGTATGTGATGGATGTCCGAAACGTTACTAAAAGCTTGTCTACTTATTACTAGACCTCTTCATAAATTTTATGGCGCCACTCTAGCCGCACCTTCTGAGCCGCAAAACTTTGAGCAAAGTTCAAACGAGTACCTACTTACCCAATATTAAAATCGATCACACGGAAGAACTGTTTTATAGGGATTTCGGTTAACAATTTCCTGTGATATTGTGATACTCTATAATATATAGAGTATCACAATACTATACGAAATTGAAATTATACATGTAAAATGTGAAACAATAAAAAGTAATACGTTAGAAAATAGTTCAGTAACATTTGCCGTTGTTTTCAAATAATCGTTCAATAAAACGTGTAAGTGGTTTCATTCAATATGTGTAACAAGTTCCACCAAGTGCCATGAATATCTAATAGTCAACATCAGCTGTTTTTGATCCAAGCGTCCAGTTGATGTCACACTTGTCAAGATTTTTGCATTCAAAAAAATATTTTGGATTTTAAGCACCCTACCTTTCTACATACATTAAAAGAAAAAGTAATACATCAAGTGACAAGTGTTTTCAAAAGCGAGACATTAAAAGTCCTTTTCAAACAAAGTTTTCAAGAGCCAGCAGTCTCTGCGCTGCCAGAGAATACGAGAGCAGTGAACATTTACTTTTAACTTAAAAATCTTTTTGTATTACTTATTTGGGTTATTGTACATTCGTCACAAAGTAAATTCGTCATATTTTGAAAAATCAATACATGGAAAGTAAATTCGTCACATGTATAAAAAATATGTGTAAATTCGTCACATGTACATGAGGGAAATCCTCATTTTACGTTATTTAAAATAGCAATAGCAACCGAATGTTTTGATTTTTAGCTACAGCTCGACGGAACTCCGCTTAGCGGGGCTCCTACTTCTACATGGTTTATAAAAAAAACCACGAAGACTAAGGCGGGAGCTCCGCTTCGCTTCGCTCCCGCCTTAGTCTTCTAACCTAACCCATCCAAGTCGGATTGCTCTGAGTTATATTAAATGTTACTTAGCGTATTATAGTAAAATCCCAATGCGGGGTAGTCAAAAATCGTGTTGCGAGACTCGTGTTAAAGTTGGTTAAATTGGCTAAGTGTTTGCTATAACATAATATAAGTAAAGCTATGTGACGAATTTACAATAAATAAAATGGAAATTTATTAAATAAATGAGAATTGTGACAAATTTACACATTCTTTTTTACGTGACGAATTTACTTTGTGACGAATGTACAACAACCGACTTATTTAAACTGTTTTAAATACTATTACAAGTTTCATGCATACGAAGACGACTCAGTGCTCACTGGCGGTTATAAAAAACATATGTTGTTTTTCTTTTGTTGTGCTTTCTCGGTTTGAGATATTGCCAAAGTCGAGTATATAATTTTTAAGTTGGAAATACGAATCTGTTTCATGTACCTACATACATATACGCAATACTGCCTCTGTGGCGCAGTCGGTAGTGATACCGCTTGCGGCGCTGGAGGTCGTGGGTTCGATTCCCACCGGGGACAAATATTTGTGTGACCCATAAATGTTTGTCTCAAGAGTCTGGGTGTTTCTATGTATAATATGTACGTATTTAAAAGTATATAAGTATTAATATCCGTGGTCTGATACCCATAACACAAGCAGGTTATTCCTAGCTTACTTTGGGATCAGATAGCGTTTGTGTGAGATGTCCGTGAATATTTATTATTTATTATTATTATAATAGATTAATTGTATATAGCCCAAAAATAAAAAATTAAGATTGGCGAAATTTACAATTCAAAAGGAAGAAAATTCATTTTTTTCGCCGTAGAATTATGTATTTTCCTACGCTACACTCGCGAATTTTATGAAAAATAAACTATCATAATGAATCCAAATTAAAGTTCTTCAAAAAACTAGGTATACATTAAAATAAGACTAAATTTATATTTTAATTTCAAAGAACTTGTTAAAAGTCTTTCACAAGCTCTTTGATATTAGGCATTCTAGGCGTCAAAGAACTATTTTAAAAAGGTATTTTCCTGAATAATTTTGACCGTTAGTTCTTTAGCAACTATTTTATATCTTGAAACTTATTTACAGCGAAGCAATTCAGGCTGGTTTAGTAAACAGTTATGGAATAAAAATTTTAATTTAATAATTATGTTCTGAATGGACTCTGTAGGGATTTCCACAAAAAAGAAAACCAATTTAAAATAAGTACATACCTATACTACCTACCTTTTATGCAACCGTTTTTAGCCGTCGTCGGATAAAAAAAAAAGGTTGGTAGCTATAACGTTAAAGTGAGGACATGCGCTCACTTGGTCGTAATCGGTGTTATTGTTCCGAAGGTGGACGAAACAAACCGTCTCATCTCATAACGTCCTTTTCTCGAAATGTCCTTTCTCATAATGTCCTTTTCTCGAAATGTCCATTCTCATAATGTCCTTTCTCAAAATGTCCTTTTCCCACAATGTCCTTTTCTCTAATTGTCCTTTTCTCAAAAAGTCCTTTTCTATAAATGTCCTTTTCTCAAAATGTCCTTTTCGCGAAATGTCCTTTTCTCAAAATGTCTCTTTCTCAAAATATGTGCACTACAGGATTAAACTCGCTCAATCCGACTTGGATAGGTTAGGTTAGTTATTTTTTTATAACCACTTAAGTTTAGTTTATGTGGTTATAAAAATATAACATCAAACTTACCAAGAGAATGGTGGTAACTTGGTGGTTATAAAAAAAATAACCACGAAGGCTAACCTATCCAAGTCGGATTAAACGGGGTTATTCCTGTAGTGCACATATTTTGAGAAAGGGACATTTTGGGAAAAGGACATTTCGCGAAAAGGACATTTCGCGAAAAGGATATTTTGAGAAAAAGACATTTAGAGAAAAGGACATTGTGGGAAAAGGACATTTTGAGAAAGGACATTATGAGAATGAACATTTCGAGAAAAGGACATTATGAGATGAGACGAAACAAACACGTGTCAAGATAACACATTTTACGCAAGATGCCTTCCTGTGCGTTCCCGTAGTGTAGAAACACTACCCTAAATTCGAAAAAAGAATTTATGTGTGCATGTCGTGTCGTTGCTCTTTGTGTGTGAACTAGTCTCACTACATATTTGAGTTCGTAATGTATGACGTGGGCCCGTCTATACTAATTACTTGGTCGAAGATAAAAACTCATTTTTGTACTTACTCATTTTCAAAATAAACTCATTTTTTGATGGATTAAAAACATATAATAATCTAACGCGTTTTGTTCTGAGTAATTATTGCTTATAGAGATACAGTATTGTATTTCATACACGAATACTTTTCAGAGGTAAGTATACAAAAGACGCTATTGTTTTCCCTTTTGCCAAAATTGCGTTCTCTCAGCGACCGGACTGTAAATAAACCCCGCTGCTACTAATATTAAAAGGCACATCTGTTGGCGGGCCACACTTCTCAGGTGTCGATAATGGCAAATATATCTCTTTAATATATAAACCGACTACCTCATGAATTTATATTTTGTTACAACACTATTTTCGGTCATACATGCCAGAATTGTATAGTACACTCATGAGTCTTAATCTTGGGCTGTGCTGTAGACTACCAATGAGGATCAGGTGGTGGGTAGTAATTTGACCCTGAAAATAGTGATTAGACAGACATAATATAATTCGATCTTCAACCGATCAGTGTAGAAGACGGTTTCCGAGCATTGATTTGCAAACTTCTTCGCGAAGGAATAAAATCTGGACAACCCGTCCGGCCAGCGTGGTGTCAGAAGATTAAATAAAATACGTGCTACTCTTAAGTTTGCAGGTTATTGTGCTGCTCTAAGTTGGCAGGTCGATACTACGCCTCTACGCCAGCGGCAAACTTAGAGCGAACGGAATATGTGTATGCTAAATACCTATTGTGTGGCAAAAATAAAATTGTGTGGCAAAAACTAAATCGTGTGGCAAGTCGACGGTTGCACTAGTTAGTGCTGAGTACGCTACTGGTCAAGGTAACGGTGGAGCATGAGGCGTGAAGAGATCAATCTGGCTTTTAAAACAATATCGACTGGACTTGGTACAGCATAAAGTTACCAATCGACGAAAGGAGCTGGAGAAAGTACCTACTCAGCAAATTATAACGTGACACGCTAAACCTAACCAAAGTCAGAAAAACGGTAGTCAACACGATAACCCTGGGAATATGAACGATCAGGGAAAGCTTCTGGATAACGTAGTTTCTTGTCCTTTCGACGTGTCCCAATTTTGTAGTTCGTTTCGTATTATCACAGGGCGGAAACTCAATACAAATGATTCGTTTTCAATTCTGTCATCTACACTAAATACTAGTTATGTTTGTACAGAGTATCGAGCTTGAATATGTGTTGCTCAATGATGTGACCACTAAGGCAAACGTTCGTCAAAATACTCTCCAACTATAATGACAGCTGTGACGGGGGATGGGAAGCATTGTGAGGCAGATATACTGTATTTCAATAGCTTTGCGCAAAAATGTAAACAAGCACATTTGATCCTATATATCCTTTACTTGCAATTGAGTATTCACCCTGAGTATATTTCAGTATCCAGGAGTCATACAGTGTTCTTACAATCATTTCGACACCAAATAACTTCTTTATGATAGATTATTTTCATTTAAATACCTAGGTACTCAGGATAGTAAAAAATTCAATGATTTGTCATACTATATTTTTCTACTCATCTGTCGTAGACAACGATTGTCAAAACATGACATGTTTACATTATTGCCAGATCGGGCAGGATTGGACTATAGTTGCCTACACAGCAGAAATCAGAAAACAGTTGCCTATCTGTATTGATAATACTATTATATTATCTTTGGTACTATGTAAAAATTCGTTTACATAGTTGCACAGAGCAACATGACACCTCTTATATACAGGTCGCGTTGCTCTATGACATAGTTCACTTCACATACTACATTCAAAACGTAAATAAATAAATGGTTTAAAAAACCCTAGAAAAACACGCTTTTATAATGCACGAAAAAACCAAAAATAAATTATGGATCGTTCAAGTTGATTCTATTTCTGGGCAGAAGTGTAAACTATGTGCTTTTAGTTATAATATTTGATTGTAAAAGCGTGGGGCGCTGAAACAGGAAAGACTTTCCTGGCGGAAGCTGCATGATGTTTTGTCAGATTAAGGATAAGGTCACATTTATAAAAGCGTATTTTTTAGTTTCAGTAGAAGTTTCAGTGCCTATCTTCCTACGATCCTTGGAAGCTGGTTAAATTAGCTACCTTAGATTCCACTTTTTCCATCGAAGTTTCAGTGCCTATCTTCCGACTCCATCATCATAACGGTTTGACAGTACCATATTATTGTATTGTCATCAGAATTACATACAGCTGCCAATTTTCATGATGCTACGATGCTTGGAAGCTAGTTAATTTAGCTACCTTAGATTCCACTTGTTTCTCCATGAAATTTCAGTGCCTATCTTCCGACTCCATCATCATAACGGTTTGACAGTACCATATTATTGTATTGTCATCAGAATTACATACAGCTGCCAATTTTCATGATGCTACGATGCTTGGAAGCTAGTTAATTTAGCTACCTTAGATTCCACTTGTTTCTCCATGAAATTTCAGTGCCTATCTTCCGAATCAGGTTGACAGTACCATATTATCGTATTGTCATCAGAACTACATACAGCTGCCAATTTTCATGACGACGATCCTTGGAAGATGGTTAAATTAGTTTACTTAGACTCCATTACATTGTTAGTTACATACACGACGACCTAATAAAAGCGTATTAAAAAGGCAACGATTCAAAAGAAATGTATTTTGTACCACGTTCCAATTTTGAAGTTGTACTTTCAAAATTAGAACATCGTACCCATTACTGTTTAATTAACAAAGAATACTAAACAGGCAAAGGCAACAAGCGTATAAATCCAGTATCCACCCAATTAGTAAGGTTACAAATTCAAAATGGCGAGTTAACATGCGTTAATATTTGTATTAATTAACGAATGACAAAATTGGGCGTATAGCCTATTAAAATAAAGGATTTAGCTCATGTTTCATTTAAAATGTTATATTTGATGAAATCATCGTTAGGAGCCGAGGAGTTCCTGATTTGTGTAACCATTACGTTTAATACTGACTTAATTATAAGTGGATTGTGTTTCATCCCTACTAATACATATTATAAATGCGAAAGTAACTCTGTCTGTCTGTCTGTTCGCTTAACGCCTAAACGGCTGAAGCGATTGAGATGAAATTTGGTATAGGGATAGTTCGAGGCCCTGGGAAGGACATAGGCTACTTTTAAACCGACTGCGCAAATTGAGGTTTATGATTTTACGCGGAACAGCTAGTTTCTTATGAATGAAAATTCGGAATTAGTTTATTTGTGAGTTAGGTTAGCGTATAAGTTAGAGAGATATAACTTACCGACAAAGAACGAATTTTTAAAATCGGTCCAATAGTTTCGGAAGCTATTCAATGTAAACATTCCTATTTTATTAGTATAGTTTAAATATTAGTAAGCAAAGAGTAAAGAGCTTTGAATACACAAAATTAGGCACGGACAGCAAGTTAAACGGACATTTCCCTGGAAACACAGTTAATTCACAGGGACGAAATCAATTTCGTAGGTAGGCAGTTAACCTCCTCTCAATAACCTTTCAGTCCGAAATAAACCTTCAGGGAAAAGTAAATTGGTAAAACAATGGAGGCGACGTAGAAATCTAATTCTTTTCTCATGTTTTATTACCCTGGCTAATTAGACGTCAATATTTTAATACGAAAAGCCTTTAAAAGGGGCTGAATAAGTGTCAGACTTGTATTTGAATGGTTTTGTATCATACAGTATTTATTTTGGTCATTAATAATGAATTTCCAGTCATTAGTAGTGATTACCACTGGACGATTTTGGCATTTGAGAGGTCCCGGTTGCCAGATAGTAGATTAAGCCAAGTTGAAGGCTTTATGGGAGGCTTGAAAAAATTCACCAGCAGACAGTCACAACCTGCACCTCTTCATCTCGCAATACGAATCACCACCTATTACGTGGGAGAAATTCAGAAAGTGAATGTGGGCATATGAAAAAAGGGCTCTGCCTAACCCTTCGGGGTTAAAGGCGTGACCATAATTATGTATGTATATTGAATGTAGGTTTTGGAAGTTGTCATTGATCTATTCTACATGGATGCTATGCCGGACTCCTATCGACTGAAACCCACACGTTCTATCCCGAAAGCTACACTGCACCATATTTTCTAAGAAATTTCTATTTTAACATTTTATTCCTCTATTGAGTCGTTCATTAAAATAATACTATACAGTCGATTTCAATATATAAATAACTAGCAGACGTCACACAGTTTAACCAGCGTAGTTCCCGTTCCCATGGGAATATGGGAATAAAATATAGCCTATGTTACTTAGAGTGAATGTAGCTTTTCAATAGTGAAAGAATTTTTGAAATCGACACAGCAGTTTTTGAGTTTATTTATTACAAACATACACACAGACAAAAATACAAACTTTTCGTCTTGATATAACTTTGGAGTCCTGTGTGAAATGTTAAGTAATTAAAAGATATTATACTTAACACAATCTTACGATTTAATAGTCCGTGTTTTATTTCCTTCTGTAAATTACCTGAAACAAAGAAATTATTTTATTAGTTAATTGTTTTTTATGAATGTATACTGTAAATTAAATACAAATTGAAATTTCGAGAGGCGTTTCACAGCTTTTGTAGGGTTTTCCTTCCTGCTCCTGGGGACATCCTTCCGAGGGCTTACCCGGGGCTGCCAACCGTAGGCAGTAGTAGGGAACGTGTGGTTTTTAGTCGGTAAGAGTCCGGCATAGCATCCATTTAGAATTTTTCACAAGTAAAAAAAAAAAAGCGACCAGTACAAGAAAAGTCATAGATCGTGTTACTCTATGCACGAGCTCAAAAACAAAACAAAAAAAAACACACGATATTTGAGAATAGACAAAAGAACATTAGTATTCATAAAACTGTTACCGGCTAGTAAAAAGGTCACTTAAATACAAGTCAGCGTGGGTTATTCAGAAAATCCAAACACCCTAAAATGATATAGTATCGCTATTACCGTATATTTTTTCCAGGCGAAACCAAAAGATGCAATAAATATGGATAAGTATATTGTCTGTTTTATGCCGCCATTTGCGTTAATCACAGGCCGTATCGGTAACAGTACTAGCCGGATATAATTCACAACTTTTGTCAGAAAAAAGTTAAAACCTCTTTGGTGAAAAATTTAAGCGTGGAATTCTTTTTTTAAATATTTGAATTTATCTTTATAGCCTGAGACTTCGGTGTTCATTTTTAAATGCTTTATAGTCAGTGATCCAATGGCAAATTTATGGTTCGTCTTTTTTTAATAGCAAGTGCACCCATCGAGTTTATAAATAATTCATGGTTCTCGTCTAATCCGTAGTACCCTTAGATCATCTAACCACAGGATGCGCCTTACTTAAGCATTGTTTTCTGCCAAGCCAATAGACCATTTGGTCTTTTGGCTTTATAAAAAGCACTGTACATCAGTACATCATTTTATATGATTAAACTAGTACATTTCATTGTAGTTGACGGTACAATAAAAATTAACACACAACAGCCATTACGCGTTTGTCGATTAATACATTTTTAAATATAATGAAATATTATATGTCTTTGTGTTTCCCCCTTCACCCGCTATGAAAACTAGCAGAATATTTTTGTATGCGGTGGTTCGCAAAGGCTAGTCCCGTGATATATGGTCTAAGGTAGTACCTAATCAAAACCCTTAAACAAAATGGTCAAAGTTAAGACCAAATATTTCAAAATTAATTCAAAACTGATCATAGTGCCATCGCTACGTATCTACTTGCTTTAAAATAGCTAATATTTATTGAATTCCTGTCCTCCCCTTCGTTTTACGTGGATTTATCGTCATCCTACGATGAATTTCCGCCATGTAACATTCCATTAGTTATATCAAAAGTTGCTCGAAAGAAAAAGTTTAACCCAGGAACAAGGTTTTTATTTTCGAAGACCTAAGACAGATGGACTAGTACGTAGTGGCCTAAAGCTATGCCGCTACAAGACGACGTCCAATATTGCACACATAGAATTTTACTAAAAGACGAATTCAAAACTATTATCATGAAATTTACAAGGCTAAAATATTTCGCATCTTGTTAAAGCCATTATTATTGTTGAATGTTAATTTCCATATTGTTACGTTACCACCATTATAAATGTACATGGTTTAGAATGAACATAATTTTATGAAGACGACTCGTAAAATCAATACCCAAGGGGAAACATCTGAGGAATGTCTCTCTCATCGCAAGAATCTCATTAAAACATTACGAGCACCCATCAATCACCACCGTTACTGAAAACAAGATACGCTGAAAATAAATTTGACAAGATGAGATTTTTTTTTTGAAACTTTTCCTAGTAAAGATCTTTTTTTGTAAGTTTCAAAAGAACTGATGTTGCAATTCGTTTACAAAACCGGCTAAGTGTGAGTCGGACTCGCGCATGGAGTGTTCCGTACCCAAAACACGTTTGTCGTATGTGAGCCCCCATAATTCTCGTTTTTTCCTGATTTTAGTATTTGTTGTTATAGCGGCAACAGAAATATATCATCTGTGAAAATTTCAGCTCTCTAGCTAGTCTCTAGTCCGTTTTCGAGATACAGGCCCGTGACGGACGGACAGACGGATACGCTAACGGATATTAAGAAAACATTTTTAAACTATTACTAGTAAAGATCTTTCTTTCTAAGTTAATAAAAACTTAAGTTGCAATTTTTTTTTACAGAATTGGCCAGTATTCGTCAACTCTAATAAGTATTTTTCATTTATGTGTATCGACGAAAGGGGGTAAATTCCTGTGCCCTTTGACTGGCCAAGATAGAAGAATTTAAATTGCTTTTTCCATCAAAGAAGTTTTTTTGTTTGTTTTCTGCGAGACGAAAATGTGAAAGCTTTTCAAAGGGATCTCGACAAGTTCTTTTGTTAATTTTATTTACGAAGAGTTAACTCTAATGGATTTTAAGCTGCAATTGTCTTTGTTTATATTCTAAGGCCTAAGTCTATGCCACAATGAAAGTAGCTTGAATTACAGACATAAAATTTTATTAAAAGAATTATTCATGAATAAATAAATAGGCTTTTATTCCAACTGATTTTATGGCTTTTTAAAGTATACAACCTACTTGAGATAATTTGACTAATTAATAAGCTAAATATTTTTTTTAGTACCTATCTAGACAAATCACAACCGCCTCCTGTACTATTTAGCTTGGAAAATTGAGAGTGTTCGCATTTTAAAGGTTTTTGGAATACGTTTTTAGAAGACCGAAGGCAGCAGGCTGAGGCTTATCTTTCTCGTCTTTGCCTTTATTTATTTACTTGGCTGTACAGTGTACTTCGTATACAATACAATATACCGACATCAATAATTACTTTTCCAACAAACACCCAACAACTTCAAACACGTTTGAAGATTTTCATCAAACTTATCAAATGAACCAAGTTTAATTTGGTTACGAACTCCTATGAGAGATAATAATTATGTAATTATTATACATTCTACATCGCTGAATATTTTCTAAGCTAATATGTTTACGCTTCGTTGGAAAGTATCTTGTTTCGTTTGCTTCAAACCTATACCTACTTTGCTGTTATAATTGTTCTAACATGAAAATAGAAAATTACAGATTTTTGAACCTTTTTGCTAACGTTTTAGGTTGGTTTTAGAGTCGCGCTGACCGCACGCTGACCGTCGGCGCTGACAGTCAATATGTATGACGCTGACCGTCAGCGCTGACGAACGTACGCGCTGATAGCTACGCGTTATTCTAAAACGCTTCCTTACAAGTTCATACATTTTGGCTGTCAGCGCCGACGGTCAGCGTGTGGTCAGCGCGACACTAAAACCAGCGTACGCTGAAATCTGTCATTTTCCCTTTTCTTTGACAAGGTTTCGAATTGTACACGTTGCGCGCGAATTATACGTGTATTTAATTTGTATGTATGTATTTATAGGTATTAGTATGCCACTGAACCTCAACTAACATAAATTCGTCGAATTAGAGCCGATTTCCTAAGCGCAGTGCCGAGAGAAGATGTGTTCTGACAACCAATCAGATCTCGTTATTTCCACATTTCGCGTTGCGTTATCAAGCGAGACGTTATCTGATTGGTTTATAAAACACATCTCTCGTCTCCACTTCGATGGAAACCGGCCCTTAGGGTACTTTTCCACTACGTACGTACTACGATGAATGTGATTGGTGGATTCCATCGCATCCACAGTAATATAGCATAGCATATATCTGGTGGAAAAGTACCCTAACACGGTTATGGCTCAGACCCATTTCGCGTAACTTCAGCAAATTAATGTATCTAGGTCACGAGGTGTTACTAGCCGTTTAACTGCTTTATGACTAATTAACGACCTCACGCATTTAAATTAGTTTAATGTATTTATTATTTGCCAAAGGTAATTATAATCACGCAAAGATCGTTGTACATGCGTCCTGTAGTAAGCTGAAGACCTATAATTGAACATTAAAGAAAAAAACTAGCTTAGCATTATAATAAAATAAAATTGCAAAAAAAAATGATAAAAAATTAAAAACTAGCATTCTGTATACCAAATCTCGGCCAAATTAGTTTAGGGATTAAAGAGTAATAGCAACAAACATCTTTGTAAATTTAAAAAGTACTTATGCTATGCTACATAGAGATATAAAAAAAGTTTTTTTTTCAGCAATAAACTGAATCTTTGCAATGCACAATGAAAGTCGGCTGCAGCCTTAGGGCGGGCTTACAATGGAAGAAAAATAAACTTGTTTTTTTCTCTCTCTTGTTTTAAAATGGCAACACTGAATTGTTCAAGTTTCTTTGTTATGCTTTGATTTAGCTTACAGTTTGTTTTTATAGAAAAAAATAAGTGGGAAACGCGTTGAATTAAATTGTACATATTATACGGCCAAATGCTATTTTTATTTTACTCTCACTAGGCAATCTTACTAATTCGATAAAGTGATTATATTTGTGAAGATGAATAGATGTTTGTTACTCGTTCACGCTATAATGGCTAAACGTATCTGGCTAAAATTTTGTACAGAAATAGCTTAGAGTCTGGTTTAACACATAAGCTACTTTATATCCCGTAATAAGTAATCTTCGCGTACAAAAGCGCGGGAACCTGGCAGTGTTTTTAATGTAATAGCAGTGTTTTACCTAAAAATAAAACACATATTAAATACTTACCTTATTTGAGGCTTACTTAAATGAGAGCGGCTAGTCGTTTTCCGTTGTCTCTTTCACTCTTTATACCTCTTAAATATGTGCATCTCGCTCGCACATCCCACCACCCCACCAGGCGCCCGCCAGTGCCCCACGTAGTGGGGCAGGTGGGTTTTTGGATCATTGGGTCTCAGATTTGCACCAGGCAGGATTTAAAGTGTAAGCCTCAAATAAGGTAAGTATTTAATATGTGTTTTATTTTTAGGTAAAACACTGCTATTAAACACTTGACCGTTATTTGAGGCTTACTTAAATGAGACGTGTTTGTTATCGCCTGGTGGGGTGACGCCAATGTGATTATGTAGGTACCTAAGTTCAAGTAGGACCTAAACACAATAATTCATGTTTATGATAAATTTGAATATTTCGGGTTAGGAAAGCCCTATTCTTTTCGTAATAAAACAAAGGATGTGCAAGATGTATACTATTATTTAAATGGATTTAAAAGAATAGTTTTACACCAAGAGTAAAACAACAACATCCATATTTCTTTTGAGGAACGCACATAAAAAATCATTGATTGTAATTATGTTTCCATAAGATAATCTAACACTGATTTAGTTAATTGGATTAAATACTCTGGTTATACCAGAGCTAAAGTCTGATGGCATAATCTCTCTGCAGCAGAAGCGTGCAAAGGTATTTTGTGACCTCCAATCTCCCCGGGAGAAGACTTCCTCTAAGGGAAAATTGTCAGACCAGTTCTTGGATGCAACAGCCGACCGAATACTTCCTGGTGAGGCCACTACGCCGGCTTCCAACAATAAGGGCTTGACTTCTTGGATGCAACAGCCGACCGAATACTTCCTGGTGAGGTCACTACACCGGCTTCCAACAATAAGGGCTTGACCAATCCCGCGGTACCAGTACGAGAAGCAGCTTTTGGTTTCCCTCTAAAGTTGAGAAACAGGTTGTTACAATCACTAGCACTTCGTTTCTCTTCTAATTCCTATAGATACGGTATGTTTTACCCAGTATACCGGGTCTAAATTTTTATTCGCAGAATTATGAGACAGTTTCTAGCTGGACTGTCTGTAAACAGCAGTGTCAGGTTTAGATTCGAGGATAGGCTATGGCCTATATATAAAACGATAACTATTTTGATTGATACCCTATGGGGTCAAATAGTTATCGTAAACGATCAGGTGATCTGAATCCACAGCTAGAAGAGTTAGGTCGTGCACTCTCTTGCCCGAACATAAGAGTAACAATGTTGCTGTGTGTCTACAGGTTGCGAAAAAATTGCTCTCATTCACAGCATATGTAGGTACTTAAAAATAAAGCTAATTTATCTATGTTCCATATCGGTTGCTTTATGGGTACAGGCTTTTTCAATGCGATCGATTTAGAATAATGCTAAACAATAACATCTGAGCTTAGTCATTCTGCATTATCAGAGTTACTTGGAGTGGGAACGACTGATTTATGTAAAAATATTGTATTATATGATAATTCATCTATGATATATAAATCCGCTAGAAAACGAGCTAAGGTTGGTCCTGTAGCTGTTAAAGAGCTTATTGCACGTTTCTCTATCGTGAACGGAGCTGCTAGCGCGTGAGATTTCAGGTCTGGTCCCCAAAAAACTCGCTCCCATCTCGGAACTACCACGAGGAATACTCTGCATAGCTGTTGTATTTGCCCGGCAAGTGTTGTATCTTTATGTTTATCTGATAGACGCAAAGAAGATGAAAAACTTGTCTTGTTAGTTTCATCAAGGCGGGCGATATGCCCCCCCCCCCCCCCCTCGTTTCGTAGATACGCTACAACGGTTCTGTTGTCGCATTGTACCAAGACCGTCGATCTGATGGACGTGTGATTCAAGTTACTGTGATAGCTGGGCTATATATGCCTCTTAATATTATAATGCCTTGCATTAATATCATATCACTAAAATAAGAAATTAAAAACGGAAAGGTCAACAAGAAATGAGCGAGCGCGAGAGCACACGAGAGTGTGGGTGGCGGCATCTCGCCTCGCCGTCTCCGTCCTTTGAGTCCGTCCAAAACACCGAAAACGGAGCGGAGCGCACCGGAGGAGAGGCGAACGCAGGTGAGGCGAGGCGAGGCACCTATCCACATTCTCGCGTTCGTCTCGCCTCCTGTCGCCTCCACGACAGTCTGGATCGGTCATGAACATTTCTGGTCCGTGTAATTCCAAGGCTTTCAGTATTGTGATCATCTCCTTTTGGTTGCAATGGAGGCCACATCCCTGACCTGACCAACGTCCTGACCATGACTGGCCATCGAATTGAACACCCCATGCAATGTTTGATGCGTCTGTGGTAAGGTAGTGAGACGGCGGAGCAAGATGAATCAGGGAGGAACGTAGGCAATTGAGTAGCCACCACTCCAGATCGTCTCTTACTGCTGTTGGAAGAGTGTACGAGCTAGTAAAGCTCTTTTTCTGGATTATGTTTAGAAACATAAGTTTGTTTGGAAAATTGAGTCTGCCCATGGGCACTGCGAAACTGGCGAAGTTCAATGTCCCCACTAAGGTCTGGAGACTTTTCAAGGTTATTGTACCTTCCTGTATTAATTGTTGAATCTTCTCTTTTAGAGATATTATTTTCTCGTGTGGTAAGAAACTTTCGTTTTGCCCTGGATCCCGTACAATACCCAGGTATACCAAGCTCTTGCGCAGCGATGTCACATATTTTTGAAGATTTATTTGCCAGCCTAAGAAGCGCAGCCGGTCTAGCACTATTTGAATGTGTGTGCTCGAAGCATTTGAGGGTTTTGGTGAGCCACCAAAAGGTCGTCTGGTAGACCAGCACTTGAATTCCCTCCTGCCTTAACGTTTGTGCTACCCAATTTGTCGTAAATGCTTGGGTGCTGTACTGAGGCCAAAAGGGAAGACATGTTATTTGCAACAGATTCCCTTTTGTAAACTAGTCGTAGCAAAACGCCTGTGCGATAGGCGAATTGGTACGCAGTAGGCCTGACATATGTCTATTTTGCGAAGCCAATCTTCTGGTTGAAGGAAACTTGGCACCCTGACGACATTTAGGCTGAAGATTGGGCGACTGGTTCCATCGGTTTTCGGAACCAGGAACATTGTCGATAAGAAACTTGGGGACCATGGAGCCTTCTCTAGTACGTTCTGAGACAACATTTGTGAGATGCGAGTCGACATCTCTTTGGACTCCATTGCTTTAATCTGACCGCATGTGTTGGGTAAAAACAAGCGGACGTTTTTGGGTGAAAGGTATGCGATAACCTTTTATTAGGCGCAGCAATGTATCTGGTGCACCCAGTCCCTTCCAACGATCGACATAGTATATCAACTGGTCCGCCCGGAAATAGTCAGTACTATGTCTATGACTATGTCCATTACCTGAACCCTGTGTGGGTTCATTGCTTTGACTGGTACGACTATGTACACAACCCTGCGAGGGCTGAACAGAACGTGGTCCAGTGCAAAAGTGTGAGGGGTACCCTGCGAGGGTACTTCGCAATTGGCTAACTCCTTCTCTTAGTTCCTGAATAGGAATCTGGGCCTGCAGCACTCTTCCTATTTTTAACAGGCACTTGCCTGCTGGCACGCTGGCTGCCTCCACGTGGACGAAAGGAGCCTCGAGTAATATTGTCGGGACTGCGAGTGGCGCCGTGACTATGTCTAACCTGAACCCTGCGTGGGTTCATTGCTTTGACTGGTACGACTATGTACACAACCCTGCGAGGGCTGAATAGAACTTGGTCCAGTGCAAAAAGTGTGAGGGATATACTGCGAGGGTACTTCGCAATTGGCTAACCCCTGCGAGGGGATGCGTGCGCAAGAACGACTTGATTAAAGGGTCTCTTGCAAAAACTAATAATACCATCTCTACGCATCTGAATGGTCTCTGCGCGATGACCACGGATGAGTTGCAGCATATCGGAGAATACTTTGTGATATTCTCCTTCGGAAAACAGCTCGACGAGTTTATCGCGGAGTTGTAGAGCTGATATATTATGGCTCCCCGGCAGGGAAACGATCCCCGGTCTCCTGCGTGACAGGCGGGGATACTTACCACTATACTACCGAAGACCCTTTTCCAGCAAAGGCAATTAAATCTGTCATACCCTTTTGTAAAACCTCACGCTGTTTCAGAATGCCAAAGGTTAGTGCACCATACGCTTTATCCGCATACGCTAGATGGCGTAGGGTAGGTATTATAAGGTTTAATTTAAATTTTAATATTGAAATTAAATTTCTCAAAATCCTCATTAGGAAATAAAGAGATTACGTCCTCACCGCCCCTGTCCAGCTCTTCGCCTGGACAGCGAAAATTTACAGCCAGTTGGGTGGACCGAAGTACTATCATAAAAATGCTTACGAAGTTCGCTAACTTCACACGATAGTTATGATTACGGTGGGAGCGTTTTCTTTTACGCATGGACGCACTAGACGATGAAGACCTAAAGGTACTATTAGCATCACTAGAAGAAGACGAACTTTCCCGCATTACATTACTAGGTGATGCCCCGACCTGTATACCTGATTGCCCCGCGCCCGGAATCGAGGTAATATCATTCGGATCGGACATCTTAATTTATGCACAGCACAAAATAATGTACTGAAAAATACACGTAATAAAAAACAAGAAGAGGGTATATCAAAAATAAAAATAATTAATTCCAAAAGTAATCTTCAAAATCAATAGCAAGATTTGATTGAGAATATTTGAAATCGAACGGTAAAACCGTTACATAGATATACCCGCTTGTTCTAAAAAGCAGACTAAAAGTTATAAGAATGCACTGTATCACTTACAGAAACCGATGTGAAGCACTTTCCAATATTTGTAACGATGTTACGTATTTAAGGCTAGATCACTTCACTATGCTTATATAGCATGTATATAATAAGAGACTAATACTATTTTATAATTACTAGTGCGACGTTCTTGACGAACGTCTGCACTCGACGGAAAACAAGACGCCAATGATCCAAAAACCCACCTGCCCCACTACGTGGGGCACTGGCGGGCGCCTGGTGGGGTGGTGGGATGTGCGAGCGAGATGCACATATTTAAGAGGTATAAAGAGTGAAAGAGACAACGGAAAACGACTAGCCGCTCTCATTTAAGTAAGCCTCAAATAACGGTCAAGTGTTTAATAGTTCATACTATAGTAGTATACTTATATACTTAAAATCATCGAATTTATATTGTAAGTAGGCATAACCTTCTCCTTTTTTGTAGGAAAAAAAATAAACACAGTGATTGGTTGCATTTTTAAGTACTTAGCTTTGAGATCTCATCGATAGCATAGGGCGGAAATTCCATACAAATGATTCGTTCTAGATTGTGTCACCTACACTAATAAACACGTGATGCTAGTTTAGAGCTTAAATGTGTGTGTGACCACTAAGATTCCATCAATATACCCTCCAACCATAGACCATATATCACGGGACTAGCCTTTGCGAACCACCGCATACAAAAATATTCTGCTAGTTTTCATAGCGGGTGAAGGGGGAAACACAAGGACATATAAAATTTCATTACGTTTAAAAATGTATTAATCGACAAACGCGTAATGGCTGTTGTGTGTAAATTTTTATTGTACAGTCAACTACAATGAAATGTACTAGTTTAATAATATAAAATGATGTACTGATGTACAGTGCTTTTTATAAAGCCAAAAGACCAAATGGTCTATTGGCTTGGCAGAAAACAATGCTTAAGTAAGGCGCATCCTGTGGTTAGATGATCTAAGCCTCCAGCTAATGACAGATGTGGCGGGCGGGGGTGGGGAAGCTTGCTCGGTGCGAGGCAAGGAGTTGCCTATCTGTTTCTAATACTATTATATTATCTTTGCTGATAGACAGCTTTTCTGGTCGACTATACAGGCAGAGGAGGCTTAAATAGATGTAGTACATACATTCTATTATTGATTTGAAACCTTATTTCGTACTATGTATTCGCTTGCCACGTAGCCAACTCCAGAGAATCTCGTTTCATGTTTACGACGTGTGTGGAATATTCGTAGATATTGGATTGTCTCATAACTTGTCTTACATTTTGAGAAAATTGGAGCACGACAGTAAATATTGTGATATAGTTCGTTCAGATTAAGAATTTAGACAGGTAAAACGTCTGGCCTGGCAAGACAGAAGACACAAGTTAGACAGTGAAAACGTCTGGCCTGGCAAGACAGAAGACATCTGTTCGAGTCCTATTCGAGAACGTAAAGTTTTTGACATTAAATTTAGTGAGCTCCTGAACGCTGCAATTTTGATTGGCATTTTTGAATAGCGATTACCGACCGATTAGCGATCCTTAATGGATGTTATGCCGGACTCCTACCGATGACTAAAAAACCTCACGTTACGCCCAACAGCCTATGGTTGGAAGGATGTCCCAGGACCACAACAGACCCACGGCCGCCACCGCGGCCTCGCCTAGGGGGTGGTTCGGGTACTATCCCGCGTCTTTGGGGGTTTCGGGTGTGATCCCGCTTCTATGGGGGGGCGTGCGTGAATTCCTCACGTCACGCTGCCGTCATGGGCCTGCTTCTGTAAGGACGGTGAGCAACCCTCTCGCTGGAAATCATGGCTCGCACCATGGTCTCGAGCGAGAGAGTGTCCACGTCCAGGCCCACTACGAGGACATGGCGCTGTTGCGCCCACGCCGTTGATTATAAAATATGCATATTCAATTAAACCTCAATTCATAAAAAAAGTTATTTTTAATGCATGGCAACAAACGAAGTCTTTAAAAATGCATGTAGACCAATTGGCTTGTCAGTCCGTCTGTCCACCGCTCTATAACGAGTTCAATAACGCGAGTTAACTGACACGCAAAGGTCACCCATTAATTGAGACCTCAACATGTATTATTAGAGCACATTCTAACATATTTATTACTCGCTATACTTAAGTAATAAGTCTTGGAAATTTGTTTCTTAGTTACCTCGGAAAGGAGTGATTTTAGCCCCTCTCTATAAAATAGAGTGCAGAGGGCCTTATGTCCAGATTTTGTCTGTAGTCTGTGACTCTGGTGCATTAAATTCATAACTTTAAATCCACGTGACTTACAATACTGAAATTTTGCAGACAGATAGCTCGTCATTTTGAGAGAGTTAAAAAAATAAAAAAAAAAACAAAAGACGTGTTAGCGAGGGACAGTCTGGTGGGACTGATCTCACGGCTTCTTGTTTGTAAATATTTAGCTAGTAAAATGGAAGTGAACTAGAATGTGAAAATAATTGCTTCTACGCATTGACATACAAAAAAAGACGTGTGGCACTCGGGGACTGCCGCGGTAAAGCTATTACATAGCATTTTTTACCGACTATGCTAGTATAATTATTTCTATATAAGAATACTAGCTGATGCCCGCAGCTTCGCCCGCGTTAAATTTGTTACCGCGGGAAGTTATTCCCGGGATAAAAGGTAGCCTATGTGTTATTCCAGACTATAATGTATCTCTGTTACCAAATTTCAGCCCGATCCGTTCAGCGGTTTGAGCGTGAAAGAGTAACAAACATCCACACTCACAAACATTCGCATTTATAATATTAGTAAGAAGTAAGATTTTAAGGCCTATGTTCAACAAAGTAAAGTACCAAGTACCTACTTGACTGTGGACATTTGGGCTTTTGGACTTTTGGCCTATTGGCCTTTTGGACTTTTGGACTTTTGGACTTTTGGACTTTTGGCCTTTTGGACTTTTGGACTTTTGTACTATTGGACTTTTGGACTTTTGGACTTTTGGACTTTTGGACTTTTGGACTTTTGGACTTTTGGACTTTTTGACTTTTGGACTTTTGGACTTTTGGACTTTTGGACTTTTGGACTTTTGGACTTTTGGACTTTTGGACTTTTGGACTTTTGGACTTTTGGACTTTTGGACTTTTGGACGCAGCGCCGTCAGCGGCGCAATTCTATTGCGTTTGGTAGATATTCGTACATGATAACTATGTAAATAGTTGTTTATAGAAAAACGCTCGGAAAATGTGTATAAAAACTTAATACCTTTAATTGAGTGCAAAAAAATATATAAAATGTTAATAGTTTAGCCACAGTATTGAAAAAACTTTTCTGAGAGAGTCAACTTTGGGATTTTTTTCTATCTAGTGAAATTTATTGCATCGTGTAACGGGCTCGGAATATGTTTAGCTTATATCCTTAACTATTATATATATATTTTTCAGATTTAAAAACCCTTTACTTTTTGACTAGGATTGTTTCAAAAAACTCAAAATCTGACCCACGCGGCCTTAAGTGAGGGCCTGGGGAAATTACTCCTTTTGTGACGACGTCGTTCCTTTCTATTTATTCTGAGACTCGGGTTTTGCCGCGGTGGTAGCCAAAGTCTAGAGACGAAAAGGTAAACAAAGTCTGTACCCTGGGACATCCGTCCGAGAGATGAACCTATTACTCCTGGCCGCAGGCAGGTAGGGTACGTGTGGTTTTAGTCTGTAGGAATCCGGCATAGCGTCCATGAAGATTTCCACACATTAAATGATCACCCCACCCAGGTTCTGAAAATCAGCCTTTTTATCATCCCGTACTATTGCTTTCGAATATTATAAATGTGTTTTCTACTGCCGAAAACCTTGAATTCTTTAAGCGAAGCCTGAAAGTCCACTCGAGGGCAGTTTCAGTTGTGAAAGTGGCCCTCAATCTCAGTAGCAACAACTTTCGTCACTTTTAAGCCCCTCTAGAGAGCAGAGGGACTTATGGCGGGACTGGTGTCTGTGGTCTGTGACTCTGTTGCATTAAACTATGTCACTAGGTCACGTGGTTCCAAGTTTGAAATAAAACAAAAATGACAACGTCAATCGGATTGAACTTTCACAATAAATAAAACGTAGTGATTATACTGATTATATTCTCTTTGAATAAACGTTTTAGAGAGGGACAGTCGGGTGCGACGGTCTCACGGCTTCTTGTTTCCAGTTGTGTAAACTCGATGTTTTTCAAGTACTCTGCCTAATTAACTAGGAAACCAATGTAATTACTAGCTATTAGGATGGAGTTGCCTTGAGTTTTTATTGCCAGGATCTTTTCTTACAGGCTCTACCTACTGCCTTGTGAATCTGGCAGTAAATGTACAGGTTTTAAGCTATTGCATAGCTTCTATCGCGGGCCTTGCGTGGAGACCGAATCCAGAAATTGTGTCACGAAAACGAGTCACACTCTCGGCTACCTTCGGCCACGTTCGTGTATCTCGTCTCGCACTTCATAAATTTTTTGTTTACGTCAATTATGAACTCTGCAGTCGTTATATATTGTGTCAAATAATCCAAAAATTGATGCTTGTACCCAGAATCGATCTTGCGCCTTCTGCGTACCGATCCGCGTCTTAACCACTCGACCAAAGTTGAATTAAGAGTGCTGGTCGAATTTAGAGTTCATAATGTGAAATGACAATTTCGATGCTGTCAATTACATTAGTTGCTGTCAATTTACTTCGTCTAAATAAAAATTCGACTATAGGTGTATAGGTATTCATCATCTATGTACAACAGTGAACTGTACTCGTATAATTTGTGTAAAAAGTGTTTTAAATATGAATAAACAAAGTGCAGTTATTAATGAAGAAAGTCACGAAAAATAGTGAAAGAAAATGAGTGAGTACCATGGAGCAAATATAAGAGGTGAGTACTCTATATACATACATTTTATTATTATTATCACCAATGCAGTATTATTTTTTGTTTTGTTAATTTATATATAATACTGCTATAAAGATAACCAAACCCGGGAGTACGTTCCCATGGGAAGCGGGAAGAAAATTTCACGCTGACGTAGCCGCGAGCGCCATCTATCTCATACCTATGTACTTTAAACGTGTCATAAAAGTCACAACAATACCATACATGCATATTTCAAAGAATGTCTATTATTACCATAAAATTTGTAAAAATAGTTTTTAAGAAGAAACCTATTGTTTTATCTTTTAACTAGCTGACCCTCGCAACTTTGTTTACGTCACACAAGGTCTATGAAATTAGAGGTATTTATTAATCATACTCATCAAGTAGCGTGTGAATCTGCCCTGTTTGCTTAATCAAAATAGAGCTTAATGGTTAAAGCTATTCCTCAGTATAGAATTTTCCTCAGTATAAACAATTTACATACAAACACCGGCGTGTTAGAATTTTATTACATGTATCAATGTAGTAGACGTAACGTGTATAAAATGACATCAATCAAATGTCATCAATATTCTGAAAAAGAAATTAAAAATAGAGTTCACAAACTCTTTTGAAAATACGTACTGTACCTACCTTAGAGGATCGTTATGAAGATAACAGGATAGTTAACAACCATCCATAGAAAATAGATGGTATAATGCTGAATACCGCAAAGAACAATCGGCGCGGCATAGAATGGGGCCTATATACTGATATCCTGGAGGATTTAAATGATGCCGATGTCCTGTGCCTGCTGAGGCACACACACGCCGTCATGCATGTCTGCAGGACAACGTGCAGGACAACGAGCAGGATGAGGCAGCGAATGGCTGGACTGAAATTAAAATCGACAGACGCAAGAGATGTGGTGGAGGCACTAATTCACGTACCTCGGGAGTGTCGTGTCAGAAACTGATGGGATAGAAGAGTACCTTACATCATTTCGAGTCTCGCCAAGGCCAGAACAACCTTTACACAGCCGCGCCCCGTGGGCAGTTGCGAAAATGGACACGAAGAGTGAAACTCAAAACAAAGTAAACGTTAAAACTGTACTGCTAACTGCTATACGGATGCGAGACATGGAAGGTCACTAAAGACATTTCGCACCAGCTACCAGCTATAAGTCTTCGTCAAACGCTGCCTCCAATGAATCCTCGGTACATACGGGCCCGAGAACATCACGAACGTAAGACTATTGGAACGCTGCAGTGAGACCAACAGATCAAACGTCGGAAGTGTAGCTGCTGCGCTAGATTGGACGCACGCTGCAAAGGACCACGATCACATCATACCAAGGCAAGTCTTACTGAAACTACTGGTAGGGTTTCAAAAACTGTTCGATAGTAAGTAGGTACATTAATTGATAGTGGCTATAGGCTACATAACATAATGCTAAGATTCCTGCCTTTTGGCCTTTTGGACTTTAGTCCAAAAGTCCAAAAGTCCAAAAGACACGAAGAGTGAAACTCAAAACAAAGTAAACGTTAAAACTGTACTGCTAACTGCTATACGGATGCGAGACATGGAAGGTCACTAAAGACATTTCGCACCAGCTACCAGCTATAAGTCTTCGTCAAACGCTGCCTCCAATGGATCCTCGGTACATACGGGCCCGAGAACATCACGAACGTAAGACTATTGGAACGCTGCAGTGAGACCAACAGATCAAACGTCGGAAGTGTAGCTGCTGCGCTAGATTGGACACACGCTGCAAAGGGACCACGATCACATCATACCAAGGCAAGTCTTACTGAAACTACTGGTAGGGTTTCAAAAACTGTTCGATAGTAAGTAGGTACATTAATTGATAGTGGCTATAGGCTACATAACATAATGCTAAGATTCCTGCCTTTTGGCCTTTTGGACTTTTGGACTTTTGGACTTTGGACTTTGGACTTTTGGACTTTTGGACTAAAGTCCAAAAGGCCAAAAGGCAGGAATCTTAGCATTATGTTATGTAGCCTATAGCCACTATCAATTAATGTACCTACTTACTATCGAACAGTTTTTGAAACCCTACCAGTAGTTTCAGTAAGACTTGCCTTGGTATGATGTGATCGTGGTCCCTTTGCAGCGTGTGTCCAATCTAGCGCAGCAGCTACACTTCCGACGTTTGATCTGTTGGTGGATAGGGGTCTCACTGCAGCGTTCCAATAGTCTTACGTTCGTGATGTTCTCGGGCCCGTATGTACCGAGGATCCATTGGAGGCAGCGTTTGACGAAGACTTATAGCTGGTAGCTGGTGCGAAATGTCTTTAGTGACCTTCCATGTCTCGCATCCGTATAGCAGTTAGCAGTACAGTTTTAACGTTTACTTTGTTTTGAGTTTCACTCTTCGTGTCTTTTGGACTTTTGGACTTTTGGACTAAAGTCCAAAAGGCCAAAAGGCAGGAATCTTAGCATTATGTTATGTAGCCTATAGCCACTATCAATTAATGTACCTACTTACTATCGAACAGTTTTTGAAACCCTACCAGTAGTTTCAGTAAGACTTGCCTTGGTATGATGTGATCGTGGTCCTTTGCAGCGTGCGTCCAATCTAGCGCAGCAGCTACACTTCCGACGTTTGATCTGTTGGTCTCACTGCAGCGTTCCAATAGTCTTACGTTCGTGATGTTCTCGGGCCCGTATGTACCGAGGATTCATTGGAGGCAGCGTTTGACGAAGACTTATAGCTGGTAGCTGGTGCGAAATGTCTTTAGTGACCTTCCATGTCTCGCATCCGTATAGCAGTTAGCAGTACAGTTTTAACGTTTACTTTGTTTTGAGTTTCACTCTTCGTGTCCATTTTCGCAACTGCCCACGGGGCGCGGCTGTGTAAAGGTTGTTCTGGCCTTGGCGAGACTCGAAATGATGTAAGGTACTCTTCTATCCCATCAGTTTCTGACACGACACTCCCGAGGTACGTGAATTAGTGCCTCCACCACATCTCTTGCGTCTGTCGATTTTAATTTCAGTCCAGCCATTCGCTGCCTCATCCTGCTCGTTGTCCTGCACGTTGTCCTGCAGACATGCATGACGGCGTGTGTGTGCCTCAGCAGGCACAGGACATCGGCATCATTTAAATCCTCCAGGATATCAGTATATAGGCCCCATTCTATGCCGCGCCGATTGTTCTTTGCGGTATTCAGCATTATACCATCTATTTTCTATGGATGGTTGTTAACTATCCTGTTATCTTCATAACGATCCTCTAAGGTAGGTACAGTACGTATTTTCAAAAGAGTTTGTGAACTCTATTTTTAATTTCTTTTTCAGAATATTGATGACATTTGATTGATGTCATTTTATACACGTTACGTCTACTACATTGATACATGTAATAAAATTCTAACACGCCGGTGTTTGTATGTAAATTGTTTATACTGAGGAAAATTCTATACTGAGGAATAGCTTTAACCATTAAGCTCTATTTTGATTAAGCAAACAGGGCAGATTCACACGCTACTTGATGAGTATGATTAATAAATACCTCTAATTTCATAGACCTTGTGTGACGTAAACAAAGTTGCGAGGGTCAGCTAGTTAAAAGATAAAACAATAGGTTTCTTCTTAAAAACTATTTTTACAAATTTTATGGTAATAATAGACATTCTTTGAAATATGCATGTATGGTATTGTTGTGACTTTTATGACACGTTTAAAGTACATAGGTATGAGATAGATGGCGCTCGCGGCTACGTCAGCGTGAAATTTTCTTCCCGCTTCCCATGGGAACGTACTCCCGGGTTTGGTTATCTTTATAGCAGTATTATATATAAATTAACAAAACAAAAAATAATACTGCATTGGTGATAATAATAATAAAATGTATGTATATAGAGTACTCACCTCTTATATTTGCTCCATGGTACTCACTCATTTTCTTTCACTATTTTTCGTGACTTTCTTCATTAATAACTGCACTTTGTTTATTCATATTTAAAACACTTTTTACACAAATTATACGAGTACAGTTCACTGTTGTACATAGATGATGAATACCTATACACCTATAGTCGAATTTTTATTTAGACGAAGTAAATTGACAGCAACTAATGTAATTGACAGCATCGAAATTGTCATTTCACATTATGAACTCTAAATTCGACCAGCACTCTTAATTCAACTTTGGTCGAGTGGTTAAGACGCGGATCGGTACGCAGAAGGCGCAAGATCGATTCTGGGTACAAGCATCAATTTTTGGATTATTTGACACAATATATAACGACTGCAGAGTTCATAATTGACGTAAACAAAAAATTTATGAAGTGCGAGACGAGATACACGAACGTGGCCGAAGGTAGCCGAGAGTGTGACTCGTTTTCGTGACACAATTTCTGGATTCGGTCTCCACGCAAGGCCCGCGATAGAAGCTATGCAATAGCTTAAAACCTGTACATTTACTGCCAGATTCACAAGGCAGTAGGTAGAGCCTGTAAGAAAAGATCCTGGCAATAAAAACTCAAGGCAACTCCATCCTAATAGCTAGTAATTACATTGGTTTCCTAGTTAATTAGGCAGAGTACTTGAAAAACATCGAGTTTACACAACTGGAAACAAGAAGCCGTGAGACCGTCGCACCCGACTGTCCCTCTCTAAAACGTTTATTCAAAGAGAATATAATCAGTATAATCACTACGTTTTATTTATTGTGAAAGTTCAATCCGATTGACGTTGTCATTTTTGTTTTATTTCAAACTTGGAACCACGTGACCTAGTGACATAGTTTAATGCAACAGAGTCACAGACCACAGACACCAGTCCCGCCATAAGTCCCTCTGCTCTCTAGAGGGGCTTAAAAGTGACGAAAGTTGTTGCTACTGAGATTGAGGGCCACTTTCACAACTGAAACTGCCCTCGAGTGGACTTTCAGGCTTCGCTTAAAGAATTCAAGGTTTTCGGCAGTAGAAAACACATTTATAATATTCGAAAGCAATAGTACGGGATGATAAAAAGGCTGATTTTCAGAACCTGGGTGGGGTGATCATTTAATGTGTGGAAATCTTCATGGACGCTATGCCGGATTCCTACAGACTAAAACCACACGTACCCTACCTGCCTGCGGCCAGGAGTAATAGGTTCATCTCTCGGACGGATGTCCCAGGGTACAGACTTTGTTTACCTTTTCGTCTCTAGACTTTGGCTACCACCGCGGCAAAACCCGAGTCTCAGAATAAATAGAAAGGAACGACGTCGTCACAAAAGGAGTAATTTCCCCAGGCCCTCACTTAAGGCCGCGTGGGTCAGATTTTGAGTTTTTTGAAACAATCCTAGTCAAAAAGTAAAGGGTTTTTAAATCTGAAAAATATATATATAATAGTTAAGGATATAAGCTAAACATATTCCGAGCCCGTTACACGATGCAATAAATTTCACTAGATAGAAAAAAATCCCAAAGTTGACTCTCTCAGAAAAGTTTTTTCAATACTGTGGCTAAACTATTAACATTTTATATATTTTTTTGCACTCAATTAAAGGTATTAAGTTTTTATACACATTTTCCGAGCGTTTTTCTATAAACAACTATTTACATAGTTATCATGTACGAATATCTACCAAACGCAATAGAATTGCGCCGCTGACGGCCGATCAGTCTCGCCCTGGCGCTTGTGGAGGCAGGACCCATGGTGTTATCACTTAGAACTGAGCATTGAATTATAATGTAACCAACTTACGTAGGTTCTCAACGTTGCAGTTACATTGAGACTTGTCATGATATTTAATTTTGTTTCATTATAACGTAAGAGTTTCCAGAAACACGTGGTAGTTGGCGCTGTACGCAATATTAAAAAATCTAATATTTTAGTTAAAAATTCACAACTAGATGGCGCTGTGCCTTTTTTTAAATCGCGGTATGGTTTCGTTACTTAGGGTCATATAAGTAAGACTACTTTTCTGCCCAAGGTGGTTTATTATTTTATTTTTTACGATCTTAAAACTAATTTTTCTAAAAGATTCAAGTTTATATAAATATATTTGTTACACTCGATTTTTATTTCATGGCCACGCAGTCAGAAAGTTTCTTGTAATAGCTGCTTGGCACCGCTGGTGTCGTCACTTAGTCGAGTGACGTCTCTATCTCATAATATACAAATGTACTCTGTGGCAGGACCTGTGTCAGTTTTTTTCGCAACTATTTCGTAATTATTATGCCAAATTACGTTGAAATCGCGCCACAGTATAAAAATATCAGTAATGGGCAAAATGTAATTAGATTAACCGTTACAAATACATACGCGACTCATGGTAAAAATGTGGTGATCTTTTACTTTTTAAGTGTTTTCACGACATGGTAACCAGCTACCTAATGCATTAAAATGTCTACGAATTACATGATAATTTCGCAATCGAACATGGCGGCCACGCCGTAATCACAAAATTTCATGATGGGTATCGTTTAAGGGGTTTTTTGGTATGCTGAGTACGAAGTACGTGATAATTTTGCAATCCAATATGGTCGCCGCGCCGTAATCACAAAATTTCATGATGGATATCGTTTAAGGGGTTTTTTGGTATGCTGAGTACGAATCACGTGATATTTTTGCAATCGAATATAGCCGCCGCGCCTTAATCACAAAATTTCATGATGGGTATCGTTTAAGGGGTTTTTTGGTATGCTGAGTACGAATCGCGTACTAATTTTGCAATACAAGATGGCCGCCGCGCCGTAATCACAAAATTTCATGATGGGTATCGTTTAAGGGGTTTTTTGGTATGCTGAGTACGAATCACGTGATAATTTTGCAATCCAATATGGCCGCCGTGCCATAAACACAAAATTTCATGATGGGTATCGTTTAAGGGGTTTTTTGGTATGCTGAGTACGAATCACGTGATAATTTTGCAATCCAAAATGGCGGCCGCGGTGTAATCACAATATTTCATGATGCCAGCTGTCAATTTTATTTAGCCTTCACTACTAACACATTGAGCAACGAAATACAGGAAATAGTTACCTACTTTGATTTTATTCAGACATTTTTTCCTTTTTTTTGTATGGTTCGAATCCACTAAAAGCACACAGTCCCCACCTATCCCTCTGGATGGAGGATGTCCCAGTACCTAATGATTAATGGATTAAACAAAAAAATTAATATGTAATGTAATTAATAAATACAAGGGTGGTTCACTCATCTATCAACGTCCAGTCAAAATTCATAAACCTAGAAACTTGGAATTTTAGGGTTAGCTACACGTTTCGCCCCTAAAGGGGTGATATAGGGGACGAAAATTCTTATTTATTCCGTGAATAGGACTACCTACAATCATAAAATTCAGCATTGGCATTATTTGCAACAGTCTTCAATAAGGATTTTTACAGTTTTTGGAAAATTCACCCCGAAGGGTGTGAAATATATTTAAAGGAGCCGGGGAAATAATAATGACTATTTGTGACTTACATACCTATATTATTTGAAAAATAATAGCTGAAGGGCTGAGTATAGAGGTATGAGGTACAACAGCAGCTAGAAGAATGTGTGACATGGGCGAAGCCGGGGGCCACTGCCAGTCACAATAAATGTAAACTTAATCTGTAGCATCTGGGCTTGGAACTGACATACTTGGGACCAAAATTGCTTGCAATTACGTTTTGATAGATTCACAATAATTACAATTATAAATAGAAAAAGAATAAGACAAATCATCGCCTATTCTACTGGGAACGTTTGTAATTTGCATTAAAACTTTTTGCCCTGGTCATTGGGAAGTTTCCCAAACTCCATTATGCAGATTGGTTCTGTTGGAGCCTGAATCAATTTGGCACGTTATGTTTTAGTAACGAGATTTGCGATGTAACAGCTTGTTTAGATATACGTAGATAGAATATCGTTTGGATATCGTCTCTTTTTGTGGTTCCGTACCTAAAGGGTAAAAACTGAACTCTGTTACTGAAACACCGCTGTCCACCTGTCTGTCTCTGTTGGAATTTTCACAGGTGGCATCATTCTGCATTTGCATGTTACCGGTAGGTACTAAAATCATGAAAAAAATCGGTTGTCTGTAAAGTCGGTTTACTGATGATAGTTGAACGTGACAACGTCATAACAAAATACTGATAGAATGGTTTCTGCTCACACGGAACACTCAAATGGAACGCCTTTTGAGTGTTCCGTGTGAGCAGTTTGTTCGATTCGCACTTTGCCGGTTTTTTTGCGTCTGAAAAAGAAAATTGTTTCACTTAAGATGCTGCTTTTATGATCTATCTAAACAACACGAAAACTCATGAGCATGAATATTACACCAAAAAAAAAAAAGTAAGTTCAGATTTTATGACTTCGTTTTTAATAAGTGAAAATCAACAAGGATGTCATTACCACACGGTACTTACCTTTCTATCTAGCGTCCTGGGTAAGTCCTAGGAATGAAGTTTCCGGATAGATTTTATGACCTTTACCGAATGCTTAGTTAGTAACTAATTAACTAATCGTAAGTTTATTAATTTGTAAAATACTGTAATTACTGTAATACTGTAACAGAAAAACGTTGAGTAAGACAAAAATAACCTCATTCAATCAGTACCACTAAGATATTGAACAATTCAATTCGATTGTAGCTAGTAGATTTGTTATTTAGACGGGTTGCTTGTGGCAAGAAGTATTTATTGGGTTTTACGAGAATTGAGACTCTTTTCTTTTAGTATTAGAGAAACCAGCTTATGAGTGACGGCTTTATGTTTATGTTTTGGTAAGCGCATAACTTCAGAACTGGTGGACCGATTTCACTAATTCTTTTTTTATTGTGTAAGGTATGGTCAGGAGAAGGTTCTTATGGAAGAAAAAATATTGCAGCGCATATAAGCAAATATAAGAGGTCAGATTTTTAACTCGCAATTCCTATTATTCAACACAATTATGCCATTTACTTTGAATAGGATCAATTTTGTTCTCACAAAATACGATGAACCCAATGGAAAATTTTGTAATTCACCCCTACTCAGTCCATTAGCTCGTCCCTTCGAAATTTCTAATATTAATAATATATTTTACTCCTCTCTCTCATTCCAATACAAGTTCAAATGTATTTCTGAATTTAGGTATCTATATTTATGAACTTTTGGGATTTTGGGACTCGCTAAAATGAAATTTACGATCGCCTGCTGTGAAAAGTTTTATATATAACTCACGCATAATATGAATAGGTACACAAAGTATGCTAAAAAATTGGAATGGAAGAAGAAAACGTATTGTATACAGATAATGAGCAATAATGACACATATTTTTGCGAGTTATTACTTACCATAAAGATGGTATCTCTGAGGAATAGACTCTGAAATGAGACGATCCGGCGGAGCACTGAAGTGGTCGACATAGCTCGCAGAATAAGCACAATGAAGTGGCAATGGGTTGGCTATATCTGCAGAAGAACCGACGGCCGATGGAGCAAATGGGTTCTAGAGTGGAGACCGCGACTCAGCAAACGTGTAGGACGTCCCCTAGCCAGATGGACCGACGACCAGGTAAAGGTAGCAGGCTGGGACTGGATGCGGAAGGCGCAAGACCGTGTATTGTGGCGTAAATTAGGAGAGGCCTACGCCCTGCAGTGGACTGCCAAATGCTGATTTGATTAATAAAGAAGTATCGTACGTTAGCACAAGGGCTAGGGAATCAGGTAATGAATAATGAATAGATTACTAATACATAACATAGGTCAAAGTTTCAATGAATTTCGAAATAATATACTATTAAGCAAGGAGCAGTCGTTTCATTTTACGAAGCCCGCTTTGATCCCCTTTGCTTTGAGGCCTCTTCTAATGGTAGCTTTGAACGTAATATGAGTGTCATTGATAGACAATATTAGGTGTCAAAGTTATACCCTTTAAGTAACTGGTATGGCAGTGTGTTTGCGACGTACCTACATAGAATCAAGTTTTTTTCGGGTACAAAGAGTAAAAACGGGATCATATTACAGAAAGTCCCGCTGTCCCCTTGAACAAGGCTGTATCTCAAAAGCCGTTATAGTTCGATAATTGAAATTTTCCCAGTTGATGTAGACCCTTATGTAGCTGCTGTAACAACAACTAAAATCAAGAAAAAAAGTATTTAAGGCAGGAGCCCGCTTACAACAAAGTGTTATGTTTATAGTTTTTTTAGTACGGAACTCTACTTTTACGATTTTGACCTGCACTTGTCCGATTTTTTCATATTATGCCAGCCAAAATTTCCGCTAAGGTCTGGTGAATAATACTCTCTTTATTGAAATTGTAATGTAGCCAAACTATAGTAGGTAATATTATTTAATTCGATAAGCGCCATCTATAAGTTTTTATTAAATTATTAAACTTAAAAGAATTTGTATGATGAAGATGATACAGCTTCATTTATAATTTGTGCGAATTTAGAACAAGTTTACCAACGTTTTAGTAGTGTTTCGCTTTCATAGCTGAAAAAAATGTTCCAAAATACTAATCAAAATACTTCTAAAGAAATGTTTTTATTTGAATACAAACTTTAAAGTTAAACAAATTACAGCCAAATTTTGACCACTAATAGGTTTACAACTTAGTCAGTGACCTTACAACAATTTCAACTCCCAGAGCACTAGGCCTCGTGTAGTAGGCGTAATGGCATTATGACCACTCTCTAAACCTTTCAGCTCCCAAGAGCATTGTGCTGGAGCCAAAACTTTGAAGATAAACTACCACTATGTTTGTACATGACATAGCCACGACTTATATATGTGTATGAGGCTGTATATAGTGATGAATTTATAGTCCCTTAGCACTTAGTCATGTTTTGAGGTTTTCTATGTTTATATTATAAAGAGATTTGTTTATAAACGAATTACTCTGAAGCTTTGGAACCGATTTAAGCATTTCTTGTACCATTAGAAAGTCAAGTTATACTGAAGTAAATAGTTAATGTATTATCATGCTATTAGGCACACAAGGGAGTCCTGGGACATCCTTCCGAGGGCTTACCCGGGGCTAGGCTGTTGGGCGTTACGTGAGGTTTTTTAGTCGGTAGGAATCCGGCATAACATCCATGAGCATTTTCCCTCACGTTAAACAAAAAAAAAGGTACACAAGGGAGCGGAACAGGAGTAATAATAAATGTCAAATAAAGCATATTTCGATACAGTATTGTTGCTTTATATACTGGGTGTAACAAAACTACCTCTCCAAATTTCATGAGATGACTTGACATCGGAAATGAAATACAAATATTTAATAAAAAAGGGGGGTTATTTTTTTTTTTTTTAATTTGTCGCACATTAAGAATCCATTTTTTACCGCGGCAATTCGAGGTAACAGTCTGGCTGTCGTTGTCGCTTTCTACCGCCGCTCAGTAGCGATAGTAAGGGTGATAATGAAAATTTATAGGACCTTTCAAACGAATTTACGGTTAAAGTATTCATGTGATTTTTTTTTCTTCATTTTTGTAATGTTTCATGACTCATGGCACGTCACATGACGAAATTTGAACAGGTAGTTTTGTTACACCCAGTATACGCCACGAGTTTCGTAGTATGTTTCACTTATGCCTATGTATACCTACTACTTTGATAGTCAAGCCAATTAAAAACGAATAATCACGTTTACCTTAGTACTCGTTATATTTATTTACTAAATAACTTTTCCCAACTTAAATTTTAAATTAGTATCATGTTACTCAGTCCACTTCGTTACGTCTGTAAAAGAGCCCTATTTATAGGCAAGCCGTGAACGAAATAATGAGCTCCAACGATGCTTAATGCATTCGGGAACGAAAATCAAAGGTAAAAAGGTAAGCGGGCGAGCCTTAATTAACCATTAGTGCGGTAAAGACCGGGTATTGAGGGGAAAATGCTTCCTTAGGGTAGCGTTCAATAGAAAGTGCAACATTTATGCGTAAATATTCGATGCAAAAATAACATTCTACTTAGTTATAATAAAGTTACTGTCATGGTCTCGAATTCAGATATCGTAGTAGTATTATATTTTTTACCAGCTGAACCACGCAACTTCGTTTGCGTCACATAAGAGAGAGTATATCACTCGTACTCGTTGCTTTTACTCCCGTTGCGTTGCGTTTACTCCTGTAGCGTCGCGTCATTACTACATGAGAGAGAAAGAGAGAGGTTTCTTGTCGGGTGTATTCCCGTCGCATTATATTTAAGAACAATTTCGTTTGCGAGAGAGGTTTCCCGTCGCATCATTGTCGAAGAAATTTGATTTACATTAAAACGGTGACCTATTGTGAACCTGTAAATTTTTACCTTTGTACGCAGCGCACGCAACAGAAACTCTCAAACGGAATATTTTTTCCCCGTTTTTGAAACATTTACTGCTCCACTCCTATTCATTGTAGCGTGATGCTATATAGCTTATAGCCATCCTCGATAAATGAACTATAGAACTGTAGAAGAATTTTGGAATTCCAACCAGTAGTTCCTGAGATATTAGCGTTCAACCAAACAAACTCTTCAGCTTTATAACATTAGTATGGATACACTTTGTAGGTGCCGTAACAGCTATTTATACAACTTTATATTAGAACTGAAGATAGATAGATGAATCATATTATACTGCAGTATTATTGCCCTCCTAGGCTACCATTCCTTAGCATAACACAATTTTCTTACTGATGCCTTAACATATTCTGAAAATATTCCACAATTATTTATGAAGGTACTATTGTGGAATCACTACATTATTTTCGATGTTTCAACAAGGGGAGGGTAGATGTTTATCACTTGTTTGTCATACACCATGTGGCCATTTTCTTCACTTACGCCGCTAGGGAAAGAGTAGAGGCGTAAGACGTTAAAAAATAGGTACTATCTCTGTTTTACCAACCCTTAACAAGTCGTTTGAAAGGGATGCAAAAAAGAGCTTATCAGAATAGTTCGAATTAATAAAATGCTTCAAAAAAATTGTGAGCCTTCTCTGGACGTCTTTTTTTTTGGTGTGGGAGTCCCTGAAATGCTATGCTGGACTCTTACCAACTAAAACCATACGTGCACCACCACTGTCTATAGTCGGGGGGCACGGGTAAGCCTTGGGAAGGATGTCACAGGATTCCCGACAGTCACGGTACTCCTGGCAGATGTGAAACATCAGAAAATTTTAGGCATAAATCTAAAATATAAAATCCAAAATCCAATTTCAAATTCCGAGTTCCGATACATATTATTATCTAGCTTTCCGATAGCATCGCCACCGCAAAAATCTGTTTACCGCATAGATTTAGAATGTACAAGATGAACAGTGTCAAACTGAAGACGAGACCAAAAATGAAAGATCTATGTGTGGGTTAAATAGTGTTGTTGAATGGTCACACCTATGTTATCGATAAAAGTATCTGTATAAATGGATGGAATGGAAATGAAACTTCTAAGCACACAAAGTGCTTAGAAGTTTCATCTCCAACTTCTTGTTTTGGGGAATAAATTGTTAATTTGAATGTAATCGACTATGAAAAAGTAAAAATGGGATTATATGGGGTAACTCGTAATATTAGAAATTCTGTAGTGATTTTACGAATTTTGATTCAGTGTGTGAATGTGAAAATACACTTTTAACATATAATTTATGGCATCGTACATTGCATTGTTGCCGCCTACATATATATTTTGCCAATTGAATTTGAAATTTTACTAAAAATCCAACTCTTATCGTAATACTAAACCTAGAAACTCATTTATTATTGAACCCTAGTAACAATAAAAGATATTACTCGTAGATTTTTTTAAATATATTAACCTCGCCAAATTGACGTCGCCACTGATGGAAACTAATGGAAAGCCGTGGCGCATCTAGCGAATGGGGGCCATGCTTACAGCACACAAGACTTCTGACAGTAGTCCTCAAGTTGGCGGCCCTATGATGTGCCTCTTCACGCTCCGCTTGTAGAACCCGGGATTGTAAAATGAGGGAAACACATGTGCGGGCAGGTCGTTCCAGGATTTTGTAGTTCGACAGAGGAACGATCTTTTGAAACGCTCAGTTCTGGCGAATTCTATCCGCTATATATGAGTGGCACCTCTGCCCGACGTGTTGTTCGGAATCGGAAAGGAGATGGTGGGATCAGGTTGAAGAGCTCTTCAGAACATTCGCCGTGATACATTCAGTAGAAGGCAGCCAAGGACGCTATGGTTCTTTGCTGCGCTAACGGCTCGAGGCTTACCGTCATCTTAGGACAACCTATAATTGAAATCGGATAACACGTCTCTGCATAGCGCCAAGCGCGTCCAGTAAGTACCTCGCACAGTCATCCCAAAGGTGAGAACAGTATTCGACGCAGAGGCTAATCTGCGCCTTGCACAGCAAACATCCCGGTGTGGCGTGGAGTACCTTAAGTGAAGTAAAATTATAAAAATTCAACTCAAACTGGATCACAAATTTTGGAAATATTATATTAAAATAGGCACAAAACCCTAAAAAAAAGGTTAAATAACACAGTTCGAGTAAAAATCAATCATATTTATAGTAAATTAAATCCAGATAAGTTTGTTTGTAGCAATGCCACTATAATGAACTATCGACATCCTTATCGATACCTACCCATGACTATTTTACTGTAAACAGCCCTTTCTATTTCTGCCTTATATATCCTCCAAAAATGCATTTACACATTAAATATTGTGTTATGTATGAAGGAAAATGCATAATCTACGTTATGAGTTGGACTATCAGTGAAATTTTACATCCAATTTGGCAAAATATGTACGTCAAAAATGGAATGAACGAAGTCACAAATGACCTGTTAAACGAGTCTTTCTTCGTATAATTGCGTTTTGTAATATCCTATTCACACACTAAACACGACAATATTGTTGAAAATATAAAATTTTCTATTTTAATCGTAAGATCACTACAGATTATTGGATATTATAAATAACATAGAGCCGCCATAGGATCCCAGCGGGCTCAGCGATTCAAAATACTGACATATGAGTACACAATTTGCTATCTCTTTTCCTCTCGAGCTAAGTGCTATGGATAATGAGGTCTCGCTCGCACGCTTTGTATATCTATTGAGAGTAGCGAAAAATTCTAAATCTATGGTTTACCGTCTATGGATATGTGCAGTGCATTTCAAAATTTCAAAATGTATTTTATTTTTCAGCAGCCAGAGGCAAAGAGTATGACAATGTAACGATATCCAGTCTTCCTTAAATATTCGAAAATGTATGAAACACCAATATTCTTACGATATACAGGTATTCCTAAGCAACACTCCTCTATTTAAAGGGTTAGGTTCAACCTATCAATGTTTACTGGACCGTAAAACCATTTTCTCGCAATACGATGATATAAGATATTCCATAAATATTAAATGGAGCTACATAGAAACTGTCAAAGGGGCTATTGCGTGGTTCCTTGGGCTGTAACGTCTAGGAGGGCTTATCAAACATTTTTAAAAACGTCTTTCATATTTAGTTTATGGAATTGGGAGAGAATCCACAAATATACAGTACTATAGATTAGTGGATTTTCTACCATGATTGTGATGAAATGATGACGATGATGATGAAAAAAAAATTTAGGTTTGTCAAAATTTTTGTATAGATAATAATAATACTATAAGCTCTACAAAAATTTTGACAAACCTAAATTTTTTTTTAAATTTTAAAGGGAATAAGTTTAATTTAATTTAATTTGTTTTGTTTTAGCTACTATTTTATTGTACTAAGGTGGCAGACAAACTTACAGGACCACGTGATGGACTGTGGTCACCGTCGCCTATGAACGTTTGCAAAACTTGCAGAGGTGCTACATTCGCGCTGGTGAACCTGCCAGAACCTTCTTTTGAAGAACCCCATACATATATTAATATCAATACAATATAGTCAATATACCGTAACTTACCCCGAGTGGCGAAAACGCTGTATTTCTTTTTCAGAAATTCTGCGAACGGATGGTCATAAAATTCTTCTATTTCACTGAACAAATCCATCAATGGATTTGTATGACACAGCTAAAGTTTATATGGAAAGTTCATAAACTTATTTTCTTTACTGTCGAATACGAATGTCGACATTGCAAATGTCGACATTCGTCGACGTACACTGGCGCGTAGCTTCAAGCTACGTGATGGATAGCCTGCAGAACTGCGGACGTCAGTGTATTTTGCCGTAATAGCAAAGATAATGTATTACATACATTGATTTATTATTACTATCTACGTATAGAGAACGCATCCGGAACAAAAAACGTTGCCTTTTGCCACGAGTTACAACTAAAGTTCGCTGCAGCGATAAAACAATAAATTTGTCGTCTAATCATAATATAAAATAATTTTAATAGTTTAAAAAACTAAAAAGCACGCTTGTTTTTTTATAGTTTATCTTGGATGTCCGCCATGTTGGATTTAAGTCACGTGACTATTTTTTTCGTATTCCTGACAGTAAACCCTCTCATTTGACACCCATATCATGGAGGTGCATTTCAAACAGCCAGTCCACCATTTTGGGGAGGCCGCCATATTGGATTTGTAATGACGTTTTTTAGCTAGTCATGTATTGTCATCAGAACTCAGAGCGTGTGCAAAATTTCAGCCTGATCGAAGGACGGGAAGTGGGTCAAATTAACATTCCAAGATTTTCTTACATACATAGTTACAAGTGAAGGTAATAAAAGCGTGTTAATATTCAAGCGCAAGACCGCTTCTTAGTTTTAGTTTTTTCACGACCAAAAGGTCTAAAGCGCCGTGCATTTCATGGCGCTTACGCGTTTCCATCAACGTTTACCAAGAACATGTCACTTGTAAGGAAACACGAGTGTAAAAAATGGCGGTTAGATATTAAAAACACAAATTAAATAAATCATGCGTGTTAAATCGAAAAGCTTATATCCTTCCTTACGAGTGAAAAGTATTTCCAAGACTTTTATTTATCTTCTTGAGTGGTTTTTACAGTATTGGACAACACTCGAAGGCATTTTACGCAAATCTTTTCACTGATGAAGGCGTCACGTTGTGCCGGGTGCTCGTAAGAGACTAATTGACTTATGATCCGTGGACCAGAACGCTTGGTGCCAAATTTTACTTCGGGATGCGTTCTCTATACATACATACATACATATGGTCACGCCTTTATCCCCGAAGGGGTAGGCAGAGGCATAATTATATGCCCACATTTCACCATTGTATAATTTGTCCCACGTAATAGGTGGTGAGCCGTATTGCCGTGTTTAAATGGACAGGAGCAGGTTGTGACTGCCTGCTGTTGAAATAAAGCCTTCAACTTAGCTTAACGACTGCCATTTTACTGGCAACCGGGACCAACGGCTTAACGTGCCTTCCGAAGCACGGAATTCTCTATACGTAGTAATAATAACTCAATGATTACATACAGATCGGCAACTCCCTGTCGCGCCACAGCTGTCAGAAGAGAAGAGTTGACGTGCGCGTTGACGGACAATTTGCTTACATTTTATTGATCACACGCACACATTCAAGCTGGAGTTTCCGCCCTGTGGTTATAGGTTGAATCACTCGAGCAGCAAAATATCACTTGGTGCTCTGCATGTGTGTATGTACTGCGTCTGCATATTTCTGTGTACGCAGGACCAGGCCAAGCTTGCAGCCCGAACAGGAAGATACTAGGCATTCGACGGTTTAGCTTCTTCGGTTTCGAAATTCAAACCGAAAGTGCATCTTGTGATACGAACTTTTTTTTATGACAATTCTACATGACCTCTCCCAACTAAAACCACACGATACTTTAGAGGCCCCATACACGGACAATAATATTGATCAATATAAATGATTGTTCAATAAATTGACCGTGTAGGGCTAATTATTGAGGTTTGAACAATCACTAAACGAAACTTTAACGGAGCTTAAAATTTTATTGATCAATATTTTATCTTCTCACCGTGTAGGCTTAATATTAATCAATATTTTTCAGATCAGTGTTACCGGCCCCATACGCGTACAATAATATTGATCAATATAGCAATAAATTGACCGTGTATGGGTAATATTGAGGTTTGAACAGACTATATTTGGACGGAAATAAATATTGATGCAATATTATTGAGTCAATAATATTGTACGTGTATGGGGTCGGTCGGTTAGTCGGATATCGAAATTTCGAATTTACTTCTTACATATACTTGGACGGAAATAAGAATATTGAAGCAATGTTATTGAGTCAATATTATTGCAGGTGTGTATTCAAAAGATGGTGTTTAATAATATTGAACAATAAAAATATTGATCAATAGTATTGTACGTGTATGGGGCCTCTTACAAAAAAGCCCTCGGAAGGATGTCTCAGGATTCCGGCGCGGCAGCCTTTGGGTACTGTACTGCCACGGCATCGCCTAGAGGGTACTTCTAAAGACCTTCGTACCCATTAACTAATGCGAGCAATTCAGGAATAGGAATGATTTTAAACGTTCTCCGATCTTAGTTTACTGGAATTTACTTTCATCTGACTACATTGTCGCAAGGACTTTGCATAATTCCTATATAATACAGATCATATAGGTACATAAAAATTCCTAGCCCTCCACGAGTGCCAACAAAAGTGAAAACTTGAACATTTACGTCGTATTTCTTCAAGTGTATTTTTTTAAATCGGTCACAATAATTACAAGGTGACGGTAAGGCTACGTTCACACGGCGCACATTTTCTCGTACACGATTTTCCCGTGCACGATGCGATCGTTCACACGGCGACCATTCAACGCGTTCTAAACGTTACGATAAAATCGCATGAATGGGTTAGTCGTGTGAACGATTAATGTGTACATAAGCGCCACTACGAGGCGTATTCGAGAAAATCGTGCTGACGCACGGCGATACTAGTGGCAACTCCAACGGTATACGGGAAAAACGTGTCTTGTCAACACGATTTTCTCGTATGGACTTCATGTGAACAGTTTCATATATTCTCTACTGCTACTACGATTGCATCGTGCACGAGAAAATCGTGTACAAAAAAACGTGCGCCGTGTGAACGCAGCCTAAGTGTATGTGTCGCGAGTTCAGGTTTTTTTCTCAGCACAAAATAATATTCTTAACACACTAAAAGATTCTCCTTCAAAATACTGTTGAAATGCAAAGTGTCCACAGATCAATTCGATTCATTAGCAAGTCAAAAGGCAACCGAACTGCGGGTGCGGTATCGAATAATTGTTTCAGCTGACATCTGCAGTATCGTGTAATGTTGTTGAGAGCGAATTTCCTAATCGCTTGCATTTTCATGCTTTGTAAATGGTCCTACAGATAAATCTGTGAGGTTCTTTATTGCGATAATGGGAGACAAATACACTTGAAAAAAAATTATGAACTTTAATACATATCAGAGAATTCCATGGCCACATCTTTGCAGCGCTTAAAGCAAGAGTTTTACTGTGCAAGATACTTGCACAATAAAACTCGAGCGAGTTAAGTTAATAAATAAAATAAAAAATGTATACCACAACAAAGTTCAATAATAAATATTATTGCATTTATAACTCAAAGACTTGCACAATAAAACTCGAACGAGTTAAGTTAATATATAAAATAAAAAATGTAAACCACAACAGAGTTCAATAATAAATATTATTTCATTTATAAATCAATCTGTATTGTTTCAATCACTACAAACCTCACATATAAACCTGTGCCAAGATGTTTTCCAGTCAAAGGTATGTGAGAGTCTTGTAAGGAAATTATTTTGGATTTGCACATTACATCCTAAACAGTTGATGCATACTGTCGAGTTGAAATAAAATTTGCGCATTCCGTGACGTAATAAAAAACTGCAAATAAATTACGGCGGTTGTATAAGAACTTATTTGTTTGTTTTGAATGTAGTATTTAGCTGGTATAGCAGCAATAGAAATACATCATCTGTGAAAATTTCAGTTCTCTACAGTTCTCTATTCTCACGGTTCCTGAGATACAGCCTCATGAGAGACAGCGAAGTCTCAGTAATTGTAATAGGGTGCCAATTTTACCCAAGAGGTAGGGAACCCTAAAAATAAACAGTTTATACATTTATTATCTAGTATTTATTATAATAATCAGAAACTTAACAATGAGATCTTAAAGAGTAACTATATTTAAGTAAGTCACAAAGCGTCATTTCTCATTTTAGCTCCTCTCTATAAAGTAGAGTGCATAGGGGCTTATGTCCAGATTTTGTCTGTAGTCTGTGACTCTGTTGCAATAAACTCATAACTTCAAAACCACATGACTTACAATACTGAAATTTTGCAGACAGTAATAGCTGGTCATTTTGAGAGTATACAAAATTTAAAAAAAAATCAAAAGACGTGTTAGGGCAGTCTGGTGTGACCGATCTCACGGCTTCTTGTGATAATATTCTCATGCTATTTAAAACCATCACTTTTCACGTTTCTTTAATAGTTCCAATTCAAGCCTTAATTTAACAATTTGCAGTTCTACAATAGCTGTTTTGCTTCTATAATATGCCGCCATTGCAAGATTCTTTTCTCGCTCGGCTCTTTGAAATTCTTCAGAAGGCCTATGTCTCCTGGGTGCTGTAACAAATCAAAAATTTTCATAAAGAAATAATATAAATATTGTTTGGCATTCTCACACAACATCATCTAGCCCAAATTAAGCTATAAGCTTGTGCTATAGGATCTAGACGACTGATAGACATACATATATTTCTAAATACATACCATATTATATATAAATTAAAGTCCTAAATTTTAAAAAAAAAGGATTAAATTAAATTAATTTGTAATAAAATTTTTAATTAAAGGTTTTTACAGGGTCGGCAGCGCGAGTGTGGCGCCTCTGGTGTTGCAAACGTTCATAGGCTGCGGTGACCACCGGTCCTTCTGGTGGGCCGTATGCTTGTCTGCCACCTTAGTGGTATAAAAAAGAAATTACACCCAGACACAGAACAAATCAATATGCTCATCACAAAGAGATTAGTCTTGGGTGGGAATCTAACCAATGACCTCTGAATCAGGTACTATAACCACTGGACCACAAGGCCGATGATATGCCAGCCAGCAGTAGCCCGCAGGACAGTGGGTAACAGTTTCAGTTCAGCAGTATAACAGACGATGTAGTGACTAAGAAAAAGGATGGATGAAAATTGACTTACAAACCTTGCCGAACTGTTAGATGTATGGTAGCCCCCCCTCAAATATTATTATTAATCTGATTATCTTAGTAATATTAATCTGATTTCCATAATTAATATTTGTTATAGTGATAAGAAAAAATACATCATCTGTGAAATTTTCAGCTATTTAGCTATCAAGGTTCCTGTGATACAGCCTTGTGATGAACTTACTGTCAGTCAGACAGACAGATGGAAAAGTTTCATGAATAAGGTTCTGTTTTTATCTTATGGGTACGAAACCTTATATATCTTATGGGTAAAAATTATTAATGAGGCAAATATGATGTGCCAACTGGTAGAGGTCTATGATTTGATTGAGATGTGTATGCCGAGCTACACATCTCAATCAAATCATAGACCTCTACCTCTGCTAGGCCAAGAATACCTTCAACCGGGGAGCATGTATGAAAAAAGTAATAAAGTAGAAGCAACAGTTGTATACCAGAATAGCAGCAAGTGGAAAGACTAGTGTCTGCCTACTCCAATGGGAGACAGGTGTGATTATATGTATGTATATACGCAGAGTTTACAGGATGTCATATGTAGTAAACACCCTCTAAAATTTAGAGGTTAGTCTAAACATTGATTTCAAGAAGCTGTGTGAACCATTTATAAGAACTGTAAATTCTGTCGGTTTTACACTGAAACTGAAGCTGTGGGCAACAGCTAGTATAATGTTTCATCCACATTATAACCATCACCACTGAGTCAATAACACCCATTCAAGACTAATTCTCAAATATCTTCTTTTACTTTATTAAGGTGGCAGGGCAGACAAGCTTACGGTCCATGCGATGGTTGGTTACCGCAGCCTATGGATGTTTGCAACACCAGAGGCACTTAACACATGCTGCCGACCCTTGCACAGATTGTCACGACCCACTGTTGATTTTTTTTCAAGCCAACCATAAGGCCTCCTCAACTTATATTATGGCAACTATCATAAAACAACTTACATGAGCTTTTAAAGGTGTTAAACTTCTTAGGCATGAAATTTGCCTTGCACATAGTGGGGACTGCCTGGTCTACCCGCCATTCACTTATTTCTACTGCGTCGCCACCTAACGGCACGGTAAAGCCACTGCATGTAGCCCCTACCATAGAGGGTACTCGCATGATATATTCTCTTGATGCCTCCTTTATGATTTCCCACTCTAAACGCAGTTGCTCTGGACGCCACATTTCGCCAGTCGAGGCACCGAACTCCTCGGCAATGGATTTCCAATCATCCTCCGTTAAAATATTATTGGATGGCTTATTTAGTATGATGTCAAAAAACAACTTTATCTCGTTTGACTTCATCTAAAAATAAATATTGTGCATTTTGGACATTTCGGCGTGAATTGACAACACTTAATAACATTTGTGATAAAATCAAGACAGCGCAAAATACTTACGTTTAGTAGTTTTGACATATTTTAAAGACCAATGTAATATTGTAATGTAGTAAAACAAAAATATAGTTTTAAATTTCTTCTAAGTTGCAACAATTCAACTCGAAATCACGAACGAATGGCCGGATTGGCGCCGGCCGGACAAAACAAAACAAACAAAGCTATGTCAGTTTTGTCACACGTGCGTCACTGTCAACTGTCATCTGTCACACACACAAGCCGAATGATTTTTTAAATAACGTTTATTGACAACCGCCTGGCCTGATTATGCACTATAATAACCTCACACTAGAGAGGACTTGAGACTGGCGTATCGCCATTTTTTACTGATTTAATTTGTATCTATTTATTTTACTGGAGACTGGCAAAATCGTTGATAAACGGAGAGCCATTCATTAAAAGAAGAAGAAGAACCTCACACTAAACTTTAAATGCGTTTTGTTAATACACAATAAACGTTTGTAAAAAGTTGTAATATGACAAATACTCGTAGGTACAAACAAAAATTTTGACGATGTTGTCTATAATAGATAAACTTTAATGACTTCAATTGAAAGATATAGGTGAATTGTAGTTCTGCCTGTGCCAGTTTAGGATGAAAATCGTCCATTGTGAGTGAAAGAGTTGACTGAATGTTCAGTCAAGGTTTATTTCTATTCTATTTTCAAATTTTTCTTTGTTGCTCAGTGAAGAGTAACGTTGTGCCATTTCTGTGTCAAATGCGATAAAGGTTCTATTGCATTCTAGTCTTTAAAACGCGGGAAATAGGGGTGCATTTTGCATGCATATTTAACGGGCCAGTGTAGCACTTTTAATCGTTGCTGTTTCAATGATTGCGTTTGAATTGAAGTCGCAAAGATATTGAATTACAGTTCAATGCACAATTTCGTTGCAAAATATGTTTTATAAAAAATGTACAAAACATCGTTGGGTGAATTAATATTATTTTAAAGACTGTGGTGGAAATATCTACATATCATAGTAGACATAGCATTGTGTCGCTATAGAACCATTATAAAGTAGACAGGTACTAAAGTCAGATGTTTCTCATGAAAATAGTCGAAAAGGATATTTGAATCGCTCTCTACCTAGCCCCCAGGCATCAATCAATCAAATTAGCCTATGGCAGTCCACTCCTGGACGTAGGCTTCTCCCAATTTACGCCGCAGCACACAGTTCTGCACCTTTCGCATCCAGTCCCAGCCTGCGACTTTTTCCAGATCGTCGGTCCATCTGGCAGGTGGACGTCCTACGCTACGTTTGCCAAGTCGCGGTCTCCACTCCAGAACTTGCTTGCTCCAACGGCAAGCTGTTGTTCTGCTCAATATTGATGCTGATGATCAATGCTGATGTGGCCGGCCCACTGTCACTTTAAAGTGCTTATTCTGCGAGCTATGTCGACCACTTTAGCACTGTTTAGTTCTCTGCTGGAAGTTGTGTACTTCATAGATTTAATAAGAATTATCTAGGAATATTACACGAAGCCTAGAGGCATAGTAGCATGATAATATTTAGCTAATGTAGTCCTTTGTTAATATTCCTACAAAATTCTTATTAAATCTATGAAGTACTCGTACATATCTAGTTTTATAACTCTACTAACGTATATCACGCGGTTTCACCACATAATATATACATTTACTAGCTGATGCCCGCAGCTTCGCCCGCGATGGCGCTGTATGTGAAAAATGATTTTCCCGCTTTTCTGTTGAATTTTTTTCTTAATTTTCTTTGCTATAAACCTCGCGGAGCCCGAGACCTTTCCAACGAATGCAAAACCGTGGAAATCGGTTCGTGCGTTCTGGAGGTATAGCGTCAGGAAGGAAAACCCGATTTATTTTTATATAATAGATGTCACTCGGGGATAATCTAAGTAGTTTCTCAACAGAGAAATAATTTTTCAAATCGGTTCAGTAATTTCGGAGCCTATTCGATGCAAACAAACAAACATACAATCAAATATTTCCTCTTTATAATATTGGTATAGAAAAGTACTTTTTTTAATTCAGTATACTTATATTTAAGTGGTAACTATTCTGATACAAAAATAATTTTTTAAATATCACCGATATTAACTTGTCTACCATACCTTATATGTCATTTTCTATAGACTGGTTTCAGTATTTATACCTAAAAAGAAAGAAGACAAATTATATTATATAAGTATTCATTGTTTGTAACACTGTAAACAGGTATACAAGGTATACCTAAGTATTTCTTTTTTTTATACCTTGTTACCATGAGTAAGTTTAAAAAAAACTTTATAATAAAAAAATGCCAGCATACCCCGACATCGTAAGAAAAAATTTTGTTAAGTATGAAACCTGACAGTAATCTAAAATAAGAGAATAATTATTTTATCTAAACCATTTTTTACATCCAGTGTAATTGCTTAAAGCCTTTATGATAAACCATTAATTTTCAAAAATATTTTTTTAATAAATAACGAAGGCAGAAAAACGAAATGATGTATAATTGCCCCCGTGTTCAAAGCTCAATCAATCAATTAGGGTAGCATTTGCAAAGGTTTCATAATTTTAACGCCGTGTTTTCTTAATGTTTAATTTATTTCATTTTAATCTTTCAGTGACCTGTAAGAAATTTAGAAACACCAAAGGCGCGTAACGATTCATTTAAATTAAAAAAAAAGTCATAAAGCAAGATCCTAACACTTCTTCTCTTAAAAGTAAAATTTCACGTTTCTCCGTTTCTGCCATTTTCTATTTCAGCAAAGTTTTCAGTGCGAAATTAGAAATATAGGTATAATTTATCTATCTTTTGCTCCAGTAAGCACGAATTCAATAATTTAATCGGTTCATTAGCTACCCACAGCGCCGCACGTACTCAACCAAACTTTGATGAAATGTACGTATGTATAATTTAATTTGTCACACCTAAACAATTCATACATCAAATTTCATAATTTGTGGATGGAATCGTTTTGATGATGTTGAATACATGTATGTATTGTATTTAATTTGTAACTTGTATCTTATGGGACCGAGTACTGCAGTGAAAATGGTATGTACCTAGGTAAGTACCTAACTACTTGTTTTAGGGAAACGCATAATTTCAGACTGGCAAATGCAATTAACTTTTAATATATTATCACTACATTATAGGCAGTACTTGCTTAAAACTAGCTTTATTTAACTTGCTTTTCAGAGAGACCGACGACCAGTCAAAGGTCGGAGGCAAAGACAGGATGCGGAAGGAGCAGGATCGTGTTTAGGAGGCATAAATTGAGAGAGGCCTACCTACTACGTGTGGCGATCCCTCATGGATGCTATGCCGGACCCTTACCGACTAAAACCACACCTGGCTTACGATCGGGAGCCCCGGGTAAGCCCTGGGAGGGAAGGATATCCCAGGATTCCCGACCGACTTCGGCTACCACAGCGCGGGTTCGGGTACTTACCCGCGTCTCTGGGATTTGTTCGGGTGTTATCCCGCTTCTTGGTGCGTGTGGCATGCATAAAACTTTCACGTCACGCTGTTGTCCCGGACTAACCGTTTTTATGTGACTTTACCTATTTAACTGCTACTACCACATTAAACATCTGCAAGTGCTTTGACTACAGAAAAAAAATCACAAGCCTTTTCACAGTTCAAGTCGAACAAGGGGTCAGTTTTATGCAAATAAGGGTCAAATGTCACTTTGTGGTTGCACTGGTTCACCAAAACAACTGAACTTTCGCACAACTTTTCTCTGTAAAGTACAGTAAACAAAAAAACAAGGTGACCTCGGAGTCACAATGTTTGCACTACATTAAATTAGTCATAAATTACTTTATATTTCAGCTTACATCGCAAAACACCGGTGTATGTAGACCGTACGCAAATATTTACGATATTTTGTGTAGCAGAGAAAATGTGAATGAATTGAGTAATTTATATGCTGATGGTGTTTGTGAGTTATTTAGAGATTGTTGTTATGATTATGTACTAGAAGATACCCGCGACTTTGTCCGTGTTTTATTCGGTTAGCCTCATCACGTCAACAAATTAGCAAGCCGAAGTTCTAAGCCGCTAATGGAGCACTTAAAAGTCTACGGACTTAAAAACCGGCGGATTTACTCGCTGGCTCGTAATGCATGCTTGCAATTCGAAGGTCGTAGTGTGAATTGCCGCCAGTGGATCTGTTTGGCACGCTAATGGATTATCAAAGCGAGCCGACAAATAAAAGATCCGTTGATCCGTATGCTCGCTAGCTCGTCACTGCATCACCCTCTTTAGACTAAGCTAAACTTTGAAGCGCTCGTGGCCCCGCGGACTCAGTGTTCTGTAAACGATCACTGCAGTAAGCAACATTTACTATGGCCGGACATGGATGGGTGACCACCACGTGGACCACTTTGTGACATTTATTTACGAGCGTTTCCGTGCTTCGGAAGGAACGATAAACCGTTGGTCCCGGTTGTCGGTAAAATGACAGTCGTTAAGCCAAGTTGAAGGCCTTACGGGCGGCTTGAAAAATTTTAACTGTGGGTCGTCACAACCTGCGCCCGGGTCGGCAGCGCGTGTGTAGCGCCTCTGGTGTTGCAAACGTCTATAGGCTACGGTTACCAACCTTCCGGTGGGCCGTAAGCTTGTCTGCCACCTAAGTAGTATAAAAAAAAAAAAGACTAGCTATTTAATCCTACTTTTTTTTTTTTTTTATTTTTTTTTTATACCACTAAAATTTTTTTATACCACTACTGTATGTAGTTAAATGGTCAGTCTAAAGGTTTCGTATATAAATAGGATTTCGTAGGAAGAAGATGTATGAAAGATAATACTTTTTACGTATTTAGAAATACCTACTCGTATTCAGTTCTGAATGAACGCCCACAAGCGTTTCAACAAACTTGTATACCTAGATGATAAATGTGGATATTTTTGGTGTACCCAACATCAAAGGCCAATGAAAGCGCGTTCTACAAACTTCGTATATTACTTGCGAGCAACCTCTAATGGTGGGCTTTTACCCATTATTGCTTTTGTAATAAAACCGATATGAGATGGGTGAACTTTGGTGTTTAGTGCAGTGCGAAAAGTAATAACAATTTACACGTTACTTAATTGAGGATTTATGGTTATTTGGTTCTTAAAATTTCGACGTATAGAAACATGGAATGCTCTGCCCTTGCACAAAATAATAATGTACAGAAGGAAATCTACATACAAACAAAGATAATATACTAGTATTACCACAAATTAGAGATAGTACTGATGGAAACCTACATACTAATTTCGTTGAGGCTACGCACATATAGACAACTCATTCACAGACACGAGGCGGTCTTAACCGAATTTTCGAAACTGAATTGTGCGCGAGTGTGTATCTGTAGATACCAGAGGGTAGGTGTGACAAAAAAGTACATACATGAGTTTTACATCTGTACTATCTCTAATTTATGATTATTGGTCACACGCACACATTCAAGCTGGAGTTTCCGCCCTGTGCTCTCAGGCTACGCACACATAGACACAGCTCACTGGATTTCACAGACACGAGTTCAAAGGATTTTCAAAGTCATTTTGAATTTAGTTTATGCGCGAGTGTGCGTAGTCGAGGGTAAGTTTAAAAAAAGTACATACATGAGATTGCGTTCTGTTGCTTATTATTTTGTGTCCCTTGCACTTATTTTCCTCCTTTTAGAACCGCAAGTATTTCAAGCGGAGAGCGTAAACGCACAATGAATGCTCTCAATAAAACCGGCCAAGTGTGAGTCGGACTCGAGCACAGAGGGTTCCGTACCAAAAATCGGCAAAAATCACTATTGTTGTATGGCTCTCTTTTTTTTCTGATTTAAGTATTAGTATCTACTATTTGTTATTATAGCAACAACAGAAATACATAATCTGTGAAAATTTCAGCTCTCTTACAGATACAGCCTAATGACTGACATATAGTAGGTACCTAATAAGGTCCCGTTTTTACCCTTTGGCTACAGAACCCTAAAAATGATAACAAAATCAAAACACGCAAAATATATTAAAACCACATTTCATTATAAACAAACCATAATTACCCGTCCGCAACGCTCGTAGTCAAAATATACGAATGACTGGATTCGAAAAGTAGGTACTACACGTTTGTCGTATGTTCTATTATTACTAGCGAAACTAGAGGGCGCTAGTTTCTATGACCACTCACAAACCCCTTTGTACGTTTGCGAGTGGACGATGCAGGGAGGCGTGAGTAATCTACGCTTTTGGTAGAAATAGTATTTCGTGAAGTAAAATGCGAATTTCAAACTACGCAAGGCTTGTTTTATAACAAGTTCAAAATTATATTATTTGCTAGAATAGATTTTTGTTTATATCGTTGATGTAGCAGGTACTATTATTACTAGCGAAACTAGAGGGCGCTAGTTTCTATGACCACTCACAAACCCCTTTGTACGTTAGCGAGTGGACGATGCAGGGAGGCGTGAGTAATCTACGCTTTTGGTACAAATAGTATTTCGTGAAGTAAAATGCGAATTTCAAACGACGCAAGGCTTGTTTTATAACAAGTTCTAAATTATATTCTTTGCTAGAATAGATTTTTGTTTATATCGTTGATGTATAGTGGAATTCATCAGATGTAAATAATATAGTAAACAAAGCAATTGGATCTTGACTGCTCCATAATTACTTACATTTAATTATCAATCCTGATCATAGTCGTTTCAAGAAACTCTAGTTAGATTTATACGGACATTTCGACACTAATAAACCTTTAGATTATAGAATAATTTCATGAAAAATACTCGGATGGTAAAAATTTAAGACTGTCATTTTGGTTGTCATTAAATTATTTTTTCTCAGACTTGTTTGTCTTTGCCATAGTGTTGTAAAACTGTTGTACTGGCCAATTGATTTTAAAAGGAGGTCATTGTTTTATCAATCTGTCAGTTCGAAAAAATGTACTTACTTTAATAATATAACTTATTGACCCAGAGAGCGACGAGTGCGAGTCTTTGCCCCTTTCAGACGTACCGGTTGCCGGGTGCCGGGTACCCGGGTGTATGGCCGTGTACTATAGCTTTCACACGTAACGGCGTGATTTGCCCGGCAACCGCTTGCATTCGCCGCCGGTTACCCGGCACCGGCTACCCGGCAACCGGTACGTGTGAAAAGGCACTTTGAGTTTGGGTCTTCGATTCTACAGTATAGACGATTTTGCTTTCGTCCGTATGTGTGTGTGCATGTCAGTTTCAGTCTAGAAGACGCATTTGTTAACCAATTTTCTCCAAAATTGGCACACATGTTCTTTGATTTAAAATCATTGATCTACGAAAAGATAAAAATACAACTTTTGTCGAAAGTTTTTTTAATAGGGCGGAAAATAAGGGAGAAAAAGGGCCCCGTTATATATGATGGGATCATAAGGGATATAATTCCTCACAGGTTGTTTTTTCCTGGGCGCTCGCGAGGTCTACTCTTCGCAGAAGTACTTGTATTAAATTGGGACTAACTAAGTATTTGTGCGACCCAGAAATCGTCAGAAGGATCCGGTTAGGCTTAGTACCGTGTGGAGGAGTAAGTTTAAAGAGGCTAACGTCCATCAGTGAACTGCCAAAAAGATAATCTATTGTTTCGAACGCCATAAACATTTAAATATGAATAAAAAGAAAAGAAATAATGATTCTTAATTAATTAATGACACATTAATCTTCGATTCTAGTCAAACCTGTTTTTAGCATTACTTCAACTTCTGTTATATTTGATGATTTGTTTTTTTTTCTTCCTACGTAAGGCTTTGCCTGTCCCGAAGTAAGTTCAAAGTGATTAAGCGAAGGTGCCCTTATTTTTTTTGGGGCGGCGGGATTGGCCATACCTATGTATTTTGTTTCGTAACTTTTTTTATCAAATTTTGTGACCTTATGTGCTTTTATTGCGCTTGTTCAAAAAGCTATAATTTTTTACTACTTTGCTTCGAATATACCTGTCACCATGTCATTACAATGGCCTAGTTCCCTTTCTTTGGATTTAAAAACCCCACATTAGAAATCTCTCAAAATGTCTTAGGGCTCGTTTAAGGAGACGCGGGGCGTCAAGCGTCGCGTACGGCGTGGCTTGCAGCGGCGCGTAAAGCGATTTGACCGTTTATAGTCAGGCGGCGCGTGAAGCGGCCCGCGTAGCGTCACGCGCAAAATCAAACATATAGAAATGTAGGAGCTCGTTTAAGGACACGCGGGGCGTCGAGCGACGCGCGTGGCGTGGCTTCTCTCGGCGCTGCGTCCGCCGCGTGGCACGCAGCTTCACTCGGCGCTGCATCCGCCGCGTTGCACGCAGCTTCATATACGGCGTCGTTCAGTGCGACATAGGGATGTGACATTGTACATAAAAAAACCGATTTTATGTTAATCGATTTTTTCTTTAGCATGAAAAATCGATTAGTAAATTATCGATTTTTCTCAAGAAAATAATCGTTTTTTTAAAATTAATCGATTTTTTCCTAATTTGACATTTATTTTTTTATAAAACAAATACCATATCAAGTTTTATTCATTAATAATAAACAACAGAAATAGTAAGTACTTACATAATCAACACAAATTAAAGTTTTAGAACAATCAAATTATAACAGGTTCAAAATATTAAAATAAACAATAGTAAGTTCTTAATAATCAACACAAATTAAAGTTGTAGAACAATAAGGTTGAAATTTAAATGTTTTTCACATTGAATCAACAAAATATTCAAATAAATAAAAAGTAAATTAAATTATTCAAAAACTAAAAATCCGTAGGCAACAAAAAAAAAAAAAAAAAAATAGTGTCCACGGACTTGCTTTTAAAAAGTGGTGATAGTTTTACTGTCCCTGATACCAGGCGGAAGTGAGTTCCATAGTCTGACTGCATGCACGGTGCAAGAGGATGAATAAAAACCGGTTTTGTGAGAAGGAAATTTAAGATTTGAGCGTAGGTGAGATCTGCAGAGAGCATCAGGAGAACGAACAAAAGAGAACCTTTCCTTTAGATAGGGAGGTGAAGATGGATTATAAAGGATATTGTAAAGGAGGCAGAGGATTCGAGTGTTACTGCGAAGGCGGATTGGGAGCCACTTGAGTTCTTTGCGAAAGTGAGAAACATGATCGAACTTTCTAAGATTGAATATAAAGCGTATACACAAATTTTGCAACCTCTCAAGTTTATCCAGAAGCTCCTCAGTGGCGTCTAAATAGCAGGCGTCGGCGTAGTCAATAATGGGCTGAATAATAGTTAGAGCAAGACTAATTTTCGTCCTCAAGGGTAAGAGGCTCTGGAGGCACTTCAACGAATGAAAGGAGAAGTGCACTTTCTTGCTGACGTCACTAATATGGGCACTCCAGGATAGCGTGGTGTCCATGATCACTCCCAGGTTCTTCACAGTGTCTGCGTAGGGTATCTGAATACCGGCCAAAAGAACTGGATCCAGTTCAGACACCGGCATATTGTCAGTTTGATACTTACTGCTAATGACGATGGCTTGCGACTTCAGAGGGTTGATGCGCAGTCCGACCGAATTAGCCCAGTCGCTTCGTCTAAGTCGCGGTTAATGCACGATATGCCAAATGGGGCATCAGTGGCCGAAAAACGTCGGTACAGCTGCAAGTCGTCAGCGTAGAGATGGAAGTTACTGGAAATAAGACTCGTAGCAGAGTTGATGAAGATACAGAACAAAAGAGGAGATAGAACGCCACCCTGAAACGTATGGAAATGTTCGAGTTCGACGTATGGAATTGAACGCCAATCTTTCATAAGTATCGATGTATCGTTTATTTTGCGTACGTGATATTTTGCTTTCATGACGTTCTGCTCCAGAGGGTTATAAACATCGATTACATTTTCAAAATAAAATATCGATTTTTGATTTTTATAAATATTTTTATTTTAATATCGATATTTTCTATGAACGATATTGCCCGACATTCCTACCTAACGCATACCCCGCACATCTCCCACCCCTTCCTTGAAGCGTCCTTCGCGGCGTCACCCGCAGCTTCATCCGCCGCGTTCCTCCATTGCGAGACTCGCTGGTTTACCCGCCGCGTCCTCCGCGGCATCACCCGTCGCTTCAATTGCCGCTTCCGACGCGACGACACTCGCCGCTGTGGCAGCTACAACTCAAACAAACGCTTGCAAAAACGCTTCTCCTTGAACGCTCTGAACATTTCCATACGTTTGTGTTTCTGGCGGCCCGCCTGGCGGGCCGCGCCGCTCGAAGCGCCGCGTCTCCTTAAACGAGCACTTAGTCTGCTTCTGTAAGAACGGCGAGCAGCCGAGTTAGCTATCTACTCGACAGATTTGTTAATTAGTCATTTTCGTCAACTGGTCACTTTCTGCAATTGGTCAATTTCATTAAAATCCCTAATTCGTCACTATCCCTAATTCGTCAGTTGGGTTATCAGGTCAATGTCAACGAGGCGTCTACACATTTTATCATCCCTAAACTAATATATTATTGTAAATAAATGATTATACTATTAAATTTACTAAAAGTTTCTTTTTTTTTTAAAGATCCTTTAATTAAATTAATATAAAAAGTTATTGCACATAATATACAGGGTGAATTTTTGAAAAGGGCTTGGATGGCCAAGTCCTAAACTATAAGGAATAGCTAAAAATGCTCAAAGGAGTCACGAGCCCGATTTTGATAAAACTTAAAACGTCATCATTAGATTTTCGAAAAACCAATAATCCTAGCTGGGAATCGAACCTATTGATTTTGAAAAAAAAACACACCCTTTATATTACACCATATGATAGTGTTGCTGATAAGGATCAAATTCTGCGAAGTAATGATATACGGCAAATTTAAGGAAAGTTTAGAATTTTGATGGAATTCATATTTCTTGTACCTAAATTTTGTATCATAATTTATTTAGTTCGAATTTCCAGAATAGTTCGTAACTATTCCGTGTTTTAAATCATGCTCAGAATGATTCTTTGAGGAATATTCTAAACGGAATCAATAATATTGAATGCAGTATGATCGTTGAGGTCTCGAATCCAGCTATGTATTAAAAACAATAGTCTACATTTTGATCAATTCATCAGATAACGTAAGAAAAATACGAAAGATGAGCACTTTCCCTTAGTTTGCCGTATGTAATTACTTCCCAGAATATGATCCTTAATAGCAACACTATCGAATGGTGTAATAATATAGGGTGTGTATTTTTTTTCAAAATTAATGGGTTCGATTCCCAGCTAGGATTATTGGTTTTTCAAAAATCTAATGATGAGGTTCTGAGTTTCATCAAAATCGGGCTCGTGACTCCTTTGAGCATTTTTCGCTATTCCTTATAGTTTCGGATTTGGCCATCCAATCCCTTTTGAAAAATTCATCCTGTATATAGATATACCGAATTACATGATTTGATGAATTTGGCGATTGATTAACCGAAGTAAATGAATGTACGGTGAACTAGATATAACTCAATGATTACTTATATAATTAGAATCAGTTTAGTTACAACACTATGATCATAGACAACTTCTGTCAAAACATGACATGTTTACATGATTGCTGAGCTGTCCAGAAAAAGACTAGTAAAGTCTTGCATTCAAGTTTCGGAATATTATGTTTAAATGATCTGTAAATATTTAATCTGAAGAGTGTTTGCAACCATGTAATCGAGTGAATGCTTGATAATCGGATAGTGCTTTATCACTTTCTATCATAATTCTGCAAAATAAAAAACAATCATAAACACTAGTTAACGTTACAGCACCACTTTTCTCTCCATCTTAACGATGCTGGGCGCTACCCGAACGCATTCAAAAAAATTTCTTCAAATCTGTCCAGCCGTATAGGAGGAGTTCAGTGACATACCTACACGTACAGTAGAACTATTTAGGTATATCTTACTAATATTATAAATGCGAAACTTTGTGAGTGTGGATGTTTGTTACTCTTTCACGCTCAAACCGCTGAACGGATCTGGCTGAAATTTAGAACAGAGATACATTATAGTCTGGAATAACACATAGGCTACTTTTTATCTCGGTAATAAGATCCCGGGGGAAGAAATTTTACGCGGGCGAAGCTGCGGGCATCAGCTAGTAAAGATATATTAATGTTACGTTAAAGTTAAATTAGTAGGCAATGTGCTGAGGAATAACGACTATAATATTTTATTATTGCCAAAGATTTTAAGCTACAAAAATGTTTATAAAATTTAACACTTAAAATTTTTGTATACAAATAACTATCGATTCTGGTAAATTTCCGGATATGTCTGCCAACATTTAGTGATATACTGAGCTCTTAACTCGTGTTTGGGTCTCTCACGCCAACAATGAAATCCTTTCGCATTCAATAAAATTCTTTTTTGGACTTTTTCCAGTAGGTTAGTAATTAGATACTTGTGTTGGTAATAAATAACTTAGTTATATCACCTTGTCCTTTCATCTAGACTCTAGACCTTTGAAAATGCCGCGAAACTTTTCAGGTTTATGATTAATACTAGCTGTTGCCCGCGACTTCGTACGCGTGAAAATTATGTTATAATGCCAATTTGATTGCTCTCTGCTTACCCCCAAGGATATGTAGCGTAATAATATATATCCTATTTGAAGACCCTGCCCCTAATTAATATTTGTGCAAAATTTGAATCAAATCTATCGAGTACTTTTCGAGATCCTTCCTGACAAAGCAAAGCAAACAGACAAACCGACAAAAAATTTTCTTACTATATTTTCGGTTTCGGTATCTTATGTTGAACACCCTGCGAGTATTTTTTTTTTAATATATCTAATGTACAGTTTTGACTTTTCTATCATTTTATTAATAAAACAGAATAAGTGTCTTTTTCAATATGTGCAGCAAGTTCCACCAAGTGCCATCATTCAACATTCAACAGTATAAATAATTTGGAAATAACTGTTTACATGAACAAGAAACACTAATAATAATAATACCAGAACAGGCAATTCTGCCATTAGTGTATCTTGTTTGAGTTCAGCTGCTAAAATACATTCAAATTACAACTGTACTGAATTCCTCAAAGTAATGCAGCTACCCGCAGACCGCTATGCGCTTGATCTGGTTGAAATTCTGTCTATAACTTCCTACAATAGATGGAATTTCTAAGTTTGCAATAGACGAAGCTAGTTCCAGCTCAATACATATTGCAAGCTATTGCAGACTAGCTGTTTTAGTATTCATGAAAGTCGATATGTAGCGATTGGGTGTAATATTGATAGGTTCTGTGAAAAGAGATAGTAAAAATCTCTTTAAACCAACATCAGTAACTTGTTTTTGAACCATACTATAAAAATTCTTCCTACTAAATGTGCATCTATGCTCAACACTTTAGAGCGACTGAAATGATTTGGTTAATTTACACACAGCGACTATTTTTGTGAAAAGTAAAGTTTAAAAAATTTTGAAATGAATATCCGCGACACTGAGCGAAATTAATATCGTAGAAATTTCGGTCAGAGAAAAATACAGTATAAAATTAATAAATTACGGCCCTGGGGTAATGTGGTGAAACAGGGGTCGGCTTCATGCCTCATGAGCAAAGACGCGGAGCATAGCTAATGTGAAAGTATCTTTTAAAATTGACGAATTATTGTACTTACCACAAATTGTGTAAGTTAAACAAAATGGTTTCCATTTAATGATCTCATCGAAAAGAAATAACGTTGTAATTAAATCTACTTTATCTATATATATAAAAATCAAAGCCACTTTTCGTTGTAATTTTATAACTCAAGAACGGGCTCACCTATCCAAACCAAATGTTTAGGTTTTGTTTGGACTATTTAGTAGATGGTTTATGTGAAGTTTGTACAAAATCGGCCGAGCGGTTATTCATTTATCACGCAAACGAAGTTGCGCGGGTCAGCTAGTAAATTATACAAGAAAGTATCGCTTTGTCAATTTCTGCAACTACTATAATTACTGTATGTTCGTTTCGCTTTGACCCCTGAAACGCTGAACCTACGTTGATGAAATTTGGAACAGGATATAATATAGGCTACCCTTTATTCTAGGAAGAAGTTACTGTAGAAAACGGGTACCTACAAGAAAATTCTTACCACGAAGAGATTACTTAATATCGTACTACCTACCTATACATTTTTTATTTTTCAACCGGTGTCTTGCTAGAAGACTGCGTTCATATACTTCATTACTTTTATTATGTTGGAACATGGGTATCGTATCAGCATAATATAAAACGGCTTTATAACGACGTCAACCACTACATTTAATATTCGCGCCATAAATCTGTGCAATACTCGACAGGCGCCGCCCCAAGAGATAGCTTATATTGTCATACATCATACTTGGTTTATGTTCCCGGGAAATGGAGATGAACTGATTACCGAGTGGGGAAAACGTTTTCTCAGTTTATATACACACGGATATACAGATATATTTGCATATATACACAGTTGAGACAGGTACCGAGCCGAAAATTAGTCACAGGTTCATCATTATAATTTTAAAATTCGAAAGTATTCACATGAGTGCAATTAAATTCTTAATCTACATATACATACATACGTTGATATTGCGCTTGGCGGCCATCTTGGTGACCACTTGGTGACGTATGTCCTTCGAGCAGTCAGTACTAAAAAAAATACCGTACGCAGCTTCGCGAGGCCAGCGCGCGCTCGCACTACGTCACAATGACGTCACTTAACTGTCATTATGACAAGGTTCCAGCGCATTACCAACTTGCGGGGCTTATACCTTAATACTTTTTACGACAATGGCACGAATGATTGAATGTGAAATAGTAAAAATAGACAATAAGTGTTTAAATGTTTTTTTTTTTCAACATATTGTTCGGCCTCTACGAACGGGCCTCTACGAATTTAAAATTTATAAGTCTAACATTTTTTTAAACTTAAAATAATTCCTACGAAATTTCTAAGTACGTTTCACCACCTATATATTTTTGTTTTACTATGGCTTCATCGAAGGAGAAACCCTTCAGGGCCGTGTGAGCAGTTTTTCAAGTGTAAAACTTTTATTTCCTGACGTAAAAGTTTGCCGTTGAACTGAATATTTCCCAGCTCGACCTCCGACAGTTTGCTCGCAAAAATTGTTCAGTATTTAAAATGTTGTACTCAATTTTAGAAATATAAACGGCTTGGGAAAGTGCCAGCAATTTTTATTCGCATATTTAACATTTTAAATGTGAATTTTATCAGTATTTTATATACCTAAGATAACGAAAAATCTTGGCAGCAGCCATTTGCATAATAGATTGTCCTAGGTGGCAAGAAACATTAAGACTCATCTACTACGACTCTTATTCTCCTACAATATTTTTAGAAATTTTTATACAAGGTCATTTAGCCCAAATTAAGCTAAATATGCCTGCCTCGTTGGTCAAGAGGTGGCAATGTGCGACTGCGGATCACGAGGTCGTGGGTTCGATTCCCACAGGAGACAAAAATTTGTGTGATCCATAAATGTTTCTCTCGAGAGTCTGGGTATTTCTATTTAGGATAAGTATGTATTTGAAGTATATATATAGTTATATCCGTGGTCTGATACCCATAACACAATCAGGTTATTCCTAGCTTACAAAAAAATTATACAGATATTATAGATAGCTGACCCTCGCAACTTCGTTTACGCCACATAAGGTGTATGAAAGGACAGGTATTTTTTCAACAGACTCAAGGGAGCGTATGAAACTGCCCTGTTTGCTTAATCATAAAAGAGCTTAAAGATTAAGTCCATTCTAAAACAATTCAGTCCACGCCTTCGGCGCATTAAGCTCTTTTATGATTAAGCCAACACGCCAGTTTAGATTTACCCTCACATTCAAAGAAACCCTTGAATTCGAAAAGTTGAGATGGCTCTAATTTCTGAACTACGAAACTCTCAATAATGAAACTTGTGTGGAACAATGTTAAAAACATTCCCTTTCTGACACTAAAAAAATATTTGAAATCGGACCACGCGGTGAGAACTTACAGCTGAAAAACCATTTTATCTTTCATCCCCTCTCCCGCAGGAACCGCGCAAAATATCGGAATCAAAAGTATCCAAGAACCTTCCTCGGACTATAAGCTCGGAATGTACCAAGTATCATTCAAATCGGTTCAGTAGTTTCGGCGTGAAACTTATTCGGGATACAGACAGACAGACATGAAAATTTTAAATTACATATTCGGCTTCAGAATCGATTATAGAACGCCCTACAATTGAAATTTTTAAAATATCTTCCATGTACAGACTCTCGACCCTCAACAGTTTTATTATAAGTATAGATATTTGTATAGATATCGGAGCACGGGACACGAACAGAGTTTCTAGCTAGGGTCGCGTTGTAAATTAGGTAAATTTTTTGATTTATATTCTGGACGTTTTACAAGTGCATCTGCAATGTCTAAGTGAAAAAAAAATGTTTGTTTGTTTGTTTGACAGCGAAAGTTGCTAACTGCAGTGGTTGATTACAGAGCTCTGTGTAAGTTGGGCAACGAGCGCCTCAAATTTCGTCGCTTGCCTTTCTAACTGACGTAACTGACATATTTTTCCAAACTGAATTATCTACACCATTTTAATCCATTTTCGAAGACGAATCAATCTGTCTAATTGACGTATCTGTATGTCTTACCAGTCCTTAGATATCCTAAAGATTGAGGCAGATGTATCTACATTTTGTTGAAACTTAGACTTTACTAAAAGACTTATGTCACTTACAACGTTTAGTAAGATTTTTTTGCAGTCTTTAAAAGATCTATTGGGGACGTAAATGACATAATACGTCGTTTAGTGTGATACTTCGGATATTATGCGGTAGTACATAGGGTAAACCACCCAATTATTGGCACTTTTAGAATGAATTATTGGCACTTTAGTTAAGAGTATATTTCGAAAAATAAGGGAAACCTAGTTTATTTCAGTTCGGTGTTGCCCATTATGTAGTTGTAGGTATGCATTAAAAAGTAAAATAGCATTCTTTTTCTGTTAGAAATGGGCAAAATTACCTAAAGTGCCAATAATTGGAGGAGTGCCAACGATTGGGTGGTTTACCCTAGTTTCAGTTACGTCAAACAAGAACCGGGGGTCGGGCGGAAGCACAGAGCATCGCGCGCCTTTACAGAGGGAGAGGCCAAAGCTAGCAAACCCCCTCTGGCAATAATTTGACATTTTGACGACTAAAAGTGCCCAGTTACATAAAAACTGTTTTTTGAAGTTTCTTTCACTAGACTAAGTCTAGTTGACAGCGGGCGCGGTTGAAATGTCATTTTATAAAAATGATGAAATAATTAGATATAAAAATAAATGACGTTAAATGACGTTATACACACATCAACACCGTCTAGGGATATTTCACATTTTCTCAATTTTCAGAAAATCTGTTAGGAATAATATGCAACAATGTTTTATTCTTAGGAAGCCCATTTTTGAGACTATATTTTAAAATAGAAAAAAATATTTTCGACTTTTATAATTTTTTTTAAAAATGAAAACAAAAAGTAAAAAAATGGTGCAACTAAAGATGAATGTGTAATTTACGAAAAAAATAAAAAAATAAGTAATTTCTTTTCAATTTTTTGCACTGATAGGAAAAATCAGTAGTCAGTAAAACCACCCATGACGTTAGCCACGGTCCTGCAACGGTTTTTCATGCTTTGAATTAAGTTATCAAAGTCTCGCTGCGGGATATTGTCCCAAGTTCTGCTAAGATGCAAAAAAAGTTGCTCTTCAGTTGCAATGTCTGCAGGAAAATTCTTATAAGCCCTTCTTTGGAGCATGTCCCACGCATGCTCGATGGGGTTTAAATCAGGCGATTGCGCCGGCCAGGGTAAAACCGACACGTCATGGTCCTGCGGCCAGCTGGTCACCGCCCGCGCTGTGTGCGGACGGGCGTTGTCATGCACGAGAGTAAATTCTTGAATCTTGACCCATTTGAAGTCGACGAGGGTAGACAATGGGTACAAGCACCTGGTCGCGGTATTTTTCAGCGGTCATGGTGTTTCTAATCCAAACCAGGTCCGTTCTTCCCCCAAAACGAATTCCCGCCCAAACCATAATTGTCGCGCCCTTGTATGGATGGACTACCTGGGGGTGTTGCTCACGACCAGGAACTCGCCAAACGCGTACTCTTCGTGGATCGGGATGAAAACCGAAGCGGGACTCATCGGTAAACAGTACTACAGACCACTGGTTATCTTCCCAAAGCAAATGTTCACGAGCCCACTCTTATCTTCGTCCACGATTTCCTCTTTGTAGTGCTGAAGTACGAAGTGGCCTGCGAGCATGAACGTTAGCTTCATGCAGTCTCCTCCTCACAGTTTTGTCACTGACAAGCAATTGGTGTTCTGACTGGAGCCGTTGAACCAACTGCACGGCTGTAACGTTTGGCTGCATTCTCGCGGCAACTTGTAAAAATCGGTCTTGTTGTTGGGTGATTATGCGTCTCCCGCCACGGTGTCTTTCAGCCACTTCCCCGGTTGCACGATAACGTGACCACAATCTTGAAAAAACGTTTTGCCTGGTTCCAATCTCCTCAGCAATACTCCGCTGTACTCAGCGGAGTATGGCTACTGCCCCAGCTTGGAGCATGCCTACTGCCCTTAACATTTCTTCTCTAGTTAAATGGCGTCGCTGCATAACTTACACAATGAAATAAATTCGTAATTAATCAATAACTAGCGTTAAAACTTCAACTGGACAAAACAAATACCAATTAACTATCGTCGGTAAAATTAAAATTTCGAACTTCGCTATATTAATGCCGCGCAAATCATTTGTTTTAATTTCTATTTTTTTATTTCAAATTTGGAATCATTCAAATATACCAACAAAATAAGATTCAATCAAAAGTTTTTAAAATCGGCCAGTATTTTTTGAGATGCAGAACTTTTTAAAAAATATCCCTAGACGGTGTTGATGTGTGTATATAATTTTTACTTAAGTACAAACTTGTATGAAAAAATGATACACTAACGCTGAACTGATTAAACTTTTTGTTACAAAATTACTAAAAAGTATTACCACGTTTTGTTACAATTTGCTATTTTTTATAACTGTGAGTTTATAATGGTTACGTGTTCGTAATTTGTAACTTGTAATTTGATTACAACTGATTATTTTTGTATCCTGAGTTTTATTACACGATTTATAGTACAAAATCACCCGACGTAAGTGACTACAAATACAGTCCGAATCGAAAACAAAGTTCTCTCAAAGTGACGTATCTGCTTGGAACATTTATTATTAAAATAATAATAATAATATTTTAATTAAATGTATACCCACACAAAGTTCTCTCTGAGATCTACATACAGGCAGATTTTTATTTTGCTCAAGCTGACAAATGTCGAGCTGTTTCCGATTTTAGGTAACCATAAACCGAACAAAGCTTGCCCTGAACATTTTGGTAAATGTCAGTTACGTCAGTTAGAGAGGCAAGCGACGATTTGTGAATCACACGAAACACGAATGTTTGGTCCGACCCGGGTTTCAAACTTAAAGACTTCACGACAGTCGCCTACACTATCACTGCGCCACCGAGGTAGTCTATAACTTTATTTATTTACTAGCGGACGTCACGCGGTTTCACCCGCGTAGTTCCCGTTCCCATGGAAATACGGGAATAAAATATAGCCTATGTTCACCGCAAAGAGTGTAGCTTCCCAACAGTGAAAGAATTTTTTCAATCAAATCGGTCCAGTAGTTCCGGAGCCTATTCGATGCAAAATAATAAATAAATCTTTCCTCTTTATAATATTAAGTATAGATTTATAAATAAAAATTAATAGGACATGAAATATTAAAGTGAGAATAAATATTTATAAGTGAAAATTTCTGCTGTCTAGCTACTTATCACAGTTCCCGAGATACAGCCTGGATATAGACAGACGGACAGCCGTCTCCCGTTTTTATCCGTAGGGAATAATAGGAATAAGACTCGTCGGTTAAACACAAAAGAAGCCGTGAGACGGTCTCACCCAACTGCCCAACTGCCCCTATGTGAAAGTGAAAGTTCACTCCGATTGACGTTGTCATTTTTGTTTTATTTCAAACTTTGAACAGATGAACCACGTGACCTAGTGACGTAGTTTAATGCAACAGAGTCACAGACTACAGACAAAGTCTCGCCATAAACCCCTCTGCAATCTATTTTATAGAGAGGGGCTAAATAGGGCACACAAATCATCAGGACAAATCTAATAAATACAAGGCTAAACCAAAAGTAAACAAATCGAAAGATCTAGCTTTTAATGTAAACGGACGAAGCACGGATACCGAAGTAGTTCTCTAATGGACGAATTATGGACTGGAATATTGATGCACAGGAACTGGGGCCACTGTACCGTGGTATTAGAATATTGTGTACGTTTGTACTGAGGAACAAGAGGGATGGAATAGTGGAAACGACAGTCTGAAAGTTTCTTATACCTATCAATTTATTTAAGACTAGCGGACGTTACGCGGTCTCACCCGCGTAGTTCCCGTTCCCTAGGGAATACGGGAATAAAATATAGCCTATGTTCACCGCAAACAGTGTAGCTTTCTAATAGTGAAATATTTTTTCAAATCGGTCCAGTAGTTCCGGAGCCTATTCGATGCAAACAAACAATCAAATCTTTCCTCTCCCGTTTTTATCCGTAGAGTACAGAACTACTACTACTACTAATAGGAATAAGACTCGTCGCTTGAACATAAAAAAGACACTTAAATCATCAGGACAAATCTAATAAATACGAAGTTATACAAGGCTAAGCAAAAAGTAAACAAAACCGAAAGATCTAGCTTTTAATGTAAACGGACGAAGCACGGATACCGAAGTAGTTCTCTAATGGACAAATACGGGACTGGAATATTGATGCACAGCAACTGGGGCCACTGTACCGTGTTATTAGAATATTGTGTACGTTTGTACTGAGGAAAAAGAGGTATGAAATAGTGGAACCGACAGTCTGAAAGATTTTTTATACCTATCAATTTATTTAAGACTAGCGGACGTCACGCGTTTTCACCCACGTAGTTCCCGTTCCCGTGTGAATACGGGAATAAAATATAGCCTATGTTCACCGCAAAGAGTGTAGCTTCCCAACAGTGAAAGAATTTTTCAAATCGGTCCAGTAGTTCCGGAGCCTATTCGATGCAAACAAACAATCAAATCTTTCCTCTCCCGTTTTTATCTGTAGGGTACAGAACTACTACTTATAGGAATAAGACTCGTCGCTTGAAAATAAAAAAGGCACTTAAATCATCAGGACAAATCTAATAAACACGAACTTATACAAGGCTAAACAAAGAGTAAACAAAACCGAAAGATCTAGCTTTTAATGTAAACGGACGAAGCACGGATAATGAAGTAGTTCTCTAATGGACAAATACGGGACTGGAATATTGATTCACAGGAACTGGGGCCACTGTACCGTGGTATTAGAATATTGTGTACGTTACCCCAGCAAAAAAGTAGGTCCTAAACTGATTTGAGTGGAACCTATATTTAGAGAAGCGCTCGTGGCCCCGCGGACTCAGTGTTCTGTAAACGATCACTGCAGTAAGCAACTTTCACTATGGCCGGTCCATGGATGGGTGACCATTCATGTGATCACTTTGTGACATTTATTTGAGCGCTTCCGTGCTTCGGAAGGCACGTTAAGCCGTTGGTCCCGGTTGCCAGTAAAATGGCAGTCGTTAAGCTAAGTTGAAGGCTTTATTTCAACAGCAGGCAGTCACAACCTGCGCCTGTCCATTTAAACACGGCAATACGGCTCACCACCTATTACGTGGGACAAATTATACGAAGGTGAAATGTGGGCATATAATATGCCTCTGCCTACCCCTTCGGGGATAAAGGCGTGACCATATGTATGTATGTATATTTAGAGCGTATTATGCCATATATGTGCGCCGAAAAAAAAATTGTGCGTATTGACGTTGTGGAAAAAAAAGGAAAAAACGATTTCTGCTGGAGTAACGCCGTTCCAGCAGGAAAATTCTAAACGAATAATCTTAGAGAGAAATATTTTGCATGCACCGAGGGCTCATACTTTTACAAATATGTGCCCTTAAAATAAAATTTGTGCGTCTTAAGGTTTTCGTTATATTGAGTTTTTTGCTGGGGTAACGTTTTGTGAAATGCTGTATCTCGGAAACCACTACATTTGCGCCTCTAGGATAAACTTACACGAGTAGCTCTTAATTTGTGCGAATTTGTGTCATAATCAGATTCAGGAAAATGTGTATAGTTTTCAAGTAATCACGCTTTGTTGAAAATCTGAAAAAAAGTTGCACCACCTAAACGAGAACACCTACGAACTCGCTAAAAACTGTATTCGATCCTGCTCGACACTTACAGTGATCGTAAAAAGTTTCATAAGTGCACATGCATGCGTTAACGAATAATATTACTAAAACTCAAAAAAACGGCGTCAAAACTTTGACATCAAAATACAAAGACTGGCTCAACGCAAGATAAGGGAGTATAAATAAAAATTTTGTGCGTATAATTAAATAATATATGGTGAAAATTCAGCGTAAAATATTTCGTATTTAAGAAGAAATAAACAAAAAACAAAACATACTAACAACGGATGGTTATCCGACTAAATTCGAATGACTACAAAAAAGCGACTGTTTAATACATATCGATGACCTTCTTAATTTTACTCTCGAACAATTTGAAACGTATTGTGTCTGAGTACAGTGAAGTAGAAAAGTACTATTAAATTAAATAAACTTGCTCTTGGATTATATTCTTACCAGCGGTTTCCACGAAATTGCACATGATTAAGTACATCCATATTATATTTGCATTAAAATTAGTTTATACTACCTACTACTTATAAAAGAGTAGGTAGAAAAAAGCAAAAACGTGACATACTTGTGTCACAGACACAGTTTTTTTTAAAATATTCACGGACATTTTACACAACGCTATCTGATCCTAAAGTAATAGGAATAACCTGCTTGTGTTATGGGTATCAGACCACGGATATTAATACTTAGGTATAATTATACTTTTAAATACATACATATTATATACATAGAAACACCCAGACTCTTGAGACAAACATTTATGGGCCACACAAATATTTGTCTCCGATGGGAATTGAACCCACGACCTCCAGCGCCGCAGGCGATATTACTACCGACTGCGCCACAGAGGCAGACACTAAATAAAAGTAAGTTAATAAATAAAAAGGTAATTAACACTAGGTTCGATACTATCAATATATCATATTCATATTCATCATTTTAAAAAAAGTCAAAAGAACAGCTCGTGGCAGGCGGAGGTAATAAAACATGCAAAAGAAAAAGCGCACATCATGCTCTCTGTCACACTTGCACTGTTTATGGATGACGTCACACATACACAGAGATGCGCGTTGTATGTGTAGATGCGTTTATCGATAACAACAGTGGGCCTAAAAAGGCTACATTGTACGTTTCTTTTATGGATCTTATAGTGTTTCTCTTCACTAAATTGTCATTCACTAAATTGTCTTGAAGAATCTCATAATGAATCTCATTGTAAATCATCTGAATTGACAGTTTTGTATGGAAATTCGTAAAATGGCCACATCCATGAATAATTATTTATTAATAATGTGAAATTCTATGTTCAAATTGGTGAATTATTAGATTGGTAAGGGGGGGACTAAGATTTCACGTTTAAATTTAGCATTTTTATTGTCATTAGTGTGTTTTTAAGTTCTTTTGGACAAAATTGCAGACTTGGAACTCTATAGAAACTTTTTAAAGCGTACACGTCCAGATAAACTCGTATTTTCATTAATGAACAGTGTAACCTTTATAATTTTGATTGTTGGCACTTGATGGAACTTGTTATACATTATGAAAACTCACTCACTTGTACTATTCCACAACTTTTATTATAATTTTAATAATACCTAACCGGTTTCGCTATTATAGCATTCTCAAAGGTCCTTTGAGACCTTTGAGCATGCTATAATAGCGAAACCGGTTAGGTATTATTAAAATTATGATAAAAGTTGTGAAATCAAAAGGCTAAGGTGACATTAGGTATATAATTATATACCTAAACCTAATAAATACTCTAAGATACTTATAATGTCACCTTAGCCTTTTAACATGATATAGTGGTCATCAAGTTATAACAACCTTACCTTTGAGAATGCTGAAAGGCGAAACCAGTCAGTTGTAAAGTAAATAAATGTTGTAGAACAGTATGAGTGGTGTTATTCAATATGAGCAGCAGGTTCCACCAAGTGTTATCAATCAACAGTATAAATAACCTTTTTGGGCTACCTACGTGTCACAATGTTTCGGGGAGTGCCACGGGTCCTTCTAAGTTCACATGGCATCCGCAGTGGTAGCTTATGGGATGTGCTATGGGTCCAGAATGCATTAATTGTTGGATTTATAAGCCCCTTTTGGGCTAGCAAAGAAGACCTACATATCGAGACAGAGATATCTTATTTGCCATTATTCCGGATTGACCAATCCTAAGGGAGCCACAAATCTTTCTCCAATATTTACATGGCACCCACAATGGTACCTCATGGGGTTGTGGCATGGGTTCGTAATCCTAGGGGTACCATGGACCCTCCTCCAAAGATTATATGACACCCCCAGGGATATCTTTTGGAGGGTAGCATGAGTCCGGAATGTATTATTCCTGGATGTGGCACAATCCTTCTCATAAGTTAACATGGCACCCCCGGATTATCCTATGGGTCCAGAATGCATTTCCAACAGTGTTAAAAGCACAAGCCAACCTGTCCAAGCCAAACTGTCCAACCCAAACTCACCTATCAACTAGTACATCTGCTAATCTGCTGTCATTCCTGTAGACCTGAGGCTTCGATGTGAAAGGATTTTTTAGATACATTGACGGTAAAGATGAAATTAGAGATATAAAAATGATATAGAAACTTTGTACACTTAAGTATTGCTTAATTTATTTATTCATTCATAATAACAGTGTTCTAGCCATGGTAAACATATATAGGTAAGGTACAGTTTTGAGAGCTGTGCTTGGTGTAAATGTACCTAAAGTCAACAGAACCTTTACCCTTCTTCTGTCGCAGTCGGGTAAAATAGCCCTGTAGATAGATTTAATTACCAAATTGTGATTTTCTGTGATTATGCGACTCCGCTATTTGTATTTTAAAACTGAAATGAAAACCTGATCTGTGATTTAAATTTATAAGGACTACACATAGTATACATATAAATAATATAATTTTATTTTTGTTTTGATATTTATAGGTAGGAAATTTGATCTGTGATTTGATGCAATAATTAGTTTAAGAGTCAATAATAAAAAAAATAATTACATATCAACAAGGTCTATCATTTGATATGGCCATAATTAAACTCTAAAATTAGGTTACAAACTTTTGAACGCGACTGTTCGGTCAACACTTTAGGTATAATCCGTTCAGTTAAGAAGGTCATCGATATGTATTAAACAGTCGCTTTTTTGTAGTCATTCGAATTTAGTCGGATAACCATCCGTTGTTAGTATGTTTTGTTTTTTGTTTATTTCTTCTTAAATACGAAATATTTCACGCTGAATTTTCACCATATATTATTTAATTATACGCACAAAATTTTTATTTATACTTCCTTATCTTGCGTTGAGCCAGTCTTTGTATTTTGATGTCAAAGTTTTGACGCCGTTTTTTTGAGTTTTAGTAATATTATTCGTTAACGCATGCATGTGCACTTATGAAACTTTTTACGATCACTGTAAGTGTCGAGCAGGATCGAATACAGTTTTTAGCGAGTTCGTAGGTGTTCTCGTTTAGGTGGTGCAACTTTTTTTCAGATTTTCAACAAAGCGTGATTACTTGAAAACTATACACATTTTCCTGAATCTGATTATGACACAAATTCGCACAAATTAAGAGCTACTCGTGTAAGTTTATTCTAGAGGCGCACATGTAGTGGTTTCCGAGATACAGCATTTCACAAAACGTTACCCCAGCAAAAAACTCAATATAACGAAAACCTTAAGACGCACAAATTTTATTTTAAGGGCACATATTTGTAAAAGTATGAGCCCTCGGTGCATGCAAAATATTTCTCTCTAAGATTATTCGTTTAGAATTTTCCTGCTGGAACGGCGTTACTCCAGCAGAAATCGTTTTTTCCTTTTTTTTCCACAACGTCAATACGCACAAATTTTTTTTTCGGCGCACATATATGGCATAATACGCTCTAAATATAGGTTCCACTCAAATCAGTTTAGGACCTACTTTTTTGCTGGGGTAACGTACACTAGAATATTGTGTACGTTTGTACTGAGGAAAAAGAGGTATGAAATAGTGGATTCGACAAAAAGGGATTTTCATATCAATTTATTTAAGTTGTGAAAGAAGTGATGCATGGCGTGAGTCGGGGTCGAACCAGCTCTAGTTTACTCATTATTACTTTTGAACAATACAGTAAAAGCGCCTAAGTCTCGTCTTCCTTTCCTGTTTCTAGTAATTTAGCGTTGACCAAGGGGCAGGGATTTGAATAGCAACGATTTGGAGTTACCGATTTAAATGCTTGTAAACGCGGGTAGGAAGATCCTTTTCAGATTATCATTTTCAATCAATGATGTTTTATTCTGTTTATTATAAGCTAACAACTTGTCTATTTTTTTGAACATTAGTAAAATCCTACATGGATGCTATGCCGGACTCCTACTGACTAAAAATCACACGTAACCCACCTAATAGCCTAGGGCTGGGTGCCCCGGGTAAGCCCTCGGAAGTAAATCCCAGGACACCCATAACAACTCGTCTTCTCAATAGACAAAGAGCAGAGGTAGTCAAAGGGCCAGCGCTGGTCAGGATTTGGCGAATTTCCTTACGAGGTTATCCTAAGTTCCCTGACCACACACACAGCTGTGAGGTATACAATATGCCTAGTTCACCATTTGCTTCGGTTAGGTATAGACCACTGTAAAAAGAAACAAAATAAACCTCGAGCTGTAATATGCGTAATTCACTTCACCCGTCAAAACTACCGCACCTGCCTGCCAGATGGGAAGATTGAGGACACACACATCACAGGCATTAAGCCTACTAACATTGTTCTCAAGTTGATAGCTCCAGCCTAAGCCATTTTTTTTTATTTTTTTTAACGTGACGAAAAATCCTCATGTATGCTATGCCGGACTCCTACCGACTAAAAAACCTCACGTAACGCCCAACAGCTTATGGTTGGGAGCCCCGGGTAAGCCCTCGGAAGGATGTACCAGAACTCCCAACAGCAGCCTAAGCCCTACAAGTTAAAAACATCATAAAAGGCCGCTAGTTACAGTGAAAATTTCACAACTAACTATAAAAAAAGTAATTAGAACGTTCAAAACTGATCAATACATAAAATAAAGAAAGTAACTAATCTATTTAAGCTCTTATCCCCTCGTGGAACCGTTAATGGACTTGTCTCGATGACGTAAGTGAATCAAGAGAAATCCATCGCTAGTTCGTCAGAAGTTCTTGCTAACTAGATTGTACAACTAGGAGCTTCGAGAGAGTAGTAGATTTACAATAGCACCCTTAAAACTTTGAAAGCAAAGTGAAGATAATCTATATACATATAATAAAATGATAGAAAAGTCAAAACTGTACATTGAAAATATTGAAAAATAATACTCGCTGGGTGTTCAACATAAGATACCGAGGCCGAAAATATAGTTGGAATTTTTTTGTCTGTTTGTCTGTTTGCTTTGCTTTGTCCGGAAGGATCTCGAAAAGTACTCAATGGATTTGATTCAAATTTTGCACAAATTTTAACTAGGGATTGGGTCTTCAAATAGGCTATATATTATCACGCTACATATCCTAGGGGCTAAGCAGAGAGCAAAAGATTGGCATTTTATATTTTCACGCGTACGAAGTCGCGGGCAACAAACAGCTAGTTCTAGACAAAAGAAAAATTGAAAAGGATAATTCTGTATAAGGAAATTATTTACTAGTTCAAATAAACACTAAAAAAACACGCTTTATAACCTTGAAACCTGATCGTGGTCAAAGTTCATTACAAGACTTTTCTATCAAATCCAAACACAGCTATGATACGATGTTCCATCATGAAGTTCCAGTTCATATCTTTCGGCTCCATCATCAGATCAGTTTGACAGTAGCATTTTATTGTATTGTCATCAGAACTAGATACAACTGCGAATTTTCATGACGTTACGATCCTTGGAAGTTGTTTAAATTAGTCATCCTAGATTCCATTACATAGTTAGATACAGGACGATCTAATAAATCCGTGTTAAAAAATGCTAAGAATTTCCACACGCAAAAAAAGCAGGTTGTTACTTGGCTCATGTTATTAATATTACTTCCACAAAAAATAGATCTAAAAATTATAAACAGTCAAAACTTATTTCCTCACGATCTTGCAGTTTACAAGTCTTGGAATTTTCTTATAAACTAAAGTTTCAAAATGATTTATGTGAAAACTAGCCGAGGTTGCAGCAGTAGCTCGTTTATTTGTATAACTCTTACAAAGAAATTACTACTGGTTGGCAGGTTAAGTATTAGATTTAAAAAAATGCAATACCATACCACCTTAGACCATAACTACAACTACCAGATACTTTCGGTTGAGATTAAGTGAATAAAAATCCGGTCAAGTACTGGTGGACTAACGACGTAAAAACGTCAAAAACGTCACGTGTGGCAACTGCCTTATATTTTTCTGTTTTAGCCCCTCTCTATAAAATAGAGTGCAGAGGGGCTTATGGCGAGACTTTGTCTGTAGTCTGTGACTATGTCGCATTAAACTACTAGGTCAAGTGGATCATCTGTTCAAAGTTTGAAATGATAAGAGTGAGTGAGTGTTTCAAGTGTTAGAGAGGGGCAATCGGGTGAGAACGATCTCACGGCTTCTTGTTTAATAAGTATTTGTTGCGGCATCAGAAATACGTCACCTGCTAAATTCAAAAAGGCTGTCTAGCTATCACGGTGCTTGATTTATACAGCCTGGTAACTCGAAGTCTCAGGTATTATTTTCCTGTTATTACCTTTTGGGTAAGCAGGTGAGGTGGTACGGGATCCTAAAATTATATCAACTCATATCAACACATCTCTATAATTATGCCTGTCGTGGAAAATTATTGGAAAATTTGATCTTCACTGAGGGCAAATTTATTTTTTCCTGGCTGTGTATTCAAAGCTTTTTGTAACCATATAATATATTTTTATTGGTTTCAGTTTTCACAAAGGGAATAAAATTCTCGTCAGTCAGGAGCGGGAAAGTTGAGTCAAAAAAGCTCATGTAATTAAAATGGTTTCAGACAAAGTTACCTGATACGACATGCCGTTCTCGTGAAGTTTACGTTTTAAAATACATAAAAAAAATGTTGGTCTAAGCTTGTAGTACGGCTATTCAACTATTAATAAAAAAATATATACGGTCAAATTGAGTAACCTCCTCCTTTTTTGAAGTCGGTTAATAATTCTCATATATTTTTAAATACATAAAAAATATACATAATTACTGCATCACACAAATATTTGGTACAACAGTATTTATTAATTACATCTCAAAGCATTCTCAAAGTCTTATTTGATAATAATATCCTGCGCCAAACGCATCCAGTCCCTTCCTTCTTTTTTTAACGTGAGGAAAATCCTACAGGGATGCTATGCCGGACTCCTACCGACTAAAAACCACACGTATCTTACCTAACAGCCTACGGTTGGGAGCCCCAGGTAAGCCCTCGGAAGGATGTCCCAGGGCTCCCAACAGACCTACGGCTACCACTGCGGCCTCACCTAGAGGGGGTTCGGGTGCTAACCCGCGTCTTTGGGGAGTTGTTCAGGTGTTATCCCGCTTCTTATGGGGGGCGTGTGTGAATCCCTCACGTCACGCTTTGGTCTAAGGCCTGCTTCTGTATGGACTATGAGCAGCCTCCTCGCCGTGTTCAGACCCCCGGTCATGGAGGCCGATAGTCTTGGGCGAATCCAGTCCCTCTTTGCGACTACGACCTTTCGCTGATGTGTGACATCATGTAGGTAACTTTTTAATTTTGTAGGTAATATATGGTCTAGTTCCCGCCACGTGTAATTGATTAGTCAGAATAATGCAATTATTTTAGTACTGTTCTTTATATTAATGTGATGTAATACGCATTTACAATTCTTTCATGCATACACATACCTATTGAAGTTACTAGTGGGCGGTACTTGGAAAGCAAATCCTTTAGTTAATCCGAACCCTTTACAATGTAAAAATTACACAAAGAAATCTACACAATTCTTCTTTTATATCTATAGATTTCTTTGTGACAGGGATTATTTAAATTTCTCAATTATTTCGGATCTTATTGACATGTATGTAAGTAAACCTAGTGTCAAAAATATGGCCAATGTGGATATATACGGTCGTTCACGGATTTAAAAGTCACTTTAACACAAACTTCGAAACAAGTACCACCATACCATACAAACTTGTAACACCTCTCTTTTTACGTCATGGTCTCAGGCATCAGACTTGTAAAATGTTTCTAAATGGTTCGTGACACTGATTAGTTTTGTATCGTCATACAAAACTAATGTCAATGTATGAGATACTAAATCGATAAGCATTGGCACCCCTGTTCACACAACTCAAGTTATTTACCGTGAAATATATTTCCCAAAAGAGATTTACAATTCCCGACTCCTTACATTCGAATACACATAATTTATTCCTAAGCAAGTTATCCCCACAATTCAGCATGCAGGAAGGCACTCCTTGTATAAGCGCTTCACTACGATTTGTGGCTGACTGTTTGCCTACCGATACTTAATCTTTCACCAATAGAAAGCTACGTTATTGTATAGGCTATATAGCATCACGCTACAACAAATAGGAGCGGAGCAGTAATAGTAAATGTTTCAAAAACGGGGTAAAAGTTATTCCTTTTGAGAGCTTCGTTGCGTGTGCTGCGTAAATATTTATAGTTATGTAAAAAATAATTATGTACTACAAAATAGTTTCTCTTAAAAAAGTTCTAAAAAAAATTGCGCGATAGCATTTGTCTATCTTTGGGTTGGTGAGATCTATTTTTTTCTACAATAATGCCACGGGATACCTCTTTCATAAACGAAATTGTTCTTAAAAATAATGCCACGGGAATACACGCGACGAGAAACCTTTCTCTCTCTCTCTCTCTCTCTCTCTTACGTAGTATTGAATATTAACGACGAGACGCTACGGGAGTAAACGCAACGCGACGGGAGTAAATGCGACGGGAACAAGTAATACTCTCTCTCTTATGTGGCGCAAACGAAGTGGCGCGGGTCAGCTAGTCTTTGTAATAAAAACCAACATTATCGATAATTAGACCTGGACTCACGTGAGCTGCCCTCACGTGAGTCTAGTTAGGTAGAGTCGGCCAAGATAGAGATCTACCAGTTTTGATAAAGTTTCTGTATGCCAAAAAAAAAGAATTCAATGTAACTTAATACTTTCATAGTGTGATTCGGACCATTAGTGTTCTGTATTCAAAATTCTTTCTTTTACTTTAAAAGTCTGTGGTGGATATAGATAGTCCGATTTACACTGTGGGAGTTAAAATAAGATTGACATTATATAGTTTTAGGAGATAAGTATTAAGAAGTTTAATTACAAAAAGCAGCAAACGAAAAATGAATATACATAGAAATTACACATAGAGCCTAAATCAACATGAAGCTTTTCATTCCTAACCTAAATAATACCGTTACAATAGCTTAAAAGATGGCAGTAAATTATCTAATTTCATATTCACACATATTACCTCTGGGAAAGCGCTTGTGAGATAAAGCGGGCATATTGAACGCATTTGTCACGTAAATGGCCGGATTTGAGACATTTTTACATGAGGAGATCGTGCTTAAAGAAGGCTTTTGTGAAGGAAAAGGCTAAAGCAGTCCTTGACCTATTTTATTCGAGTGGACGTAGGCTCCCCACTGGAGCTAGGGTATTTCGAAAAAAAAAACCGGCTGATATTAATATCCTTTGGAAGCGCTCAGGGCCCCGCGGACTCAGTGTTTCGTTAACGGTCCTTGGATGGGTGATCATGTGACCACTTTGTGGCCTTTATTTGAGCGTTTCCGTTCATCGAAGGCACATTAAGCCGTTGGACCCGGTTGACAGTAAAATAGCAGCTGTTAAGCCAAGTTTAAACTGAGATTGTTCATTTCAACACGGCAATATGGCCACCACACGTGGGAAACATTCTAAAAAAAGGTGAAATAAGGGCATATAATACCCTTTCGGGGGTAAAGGCGTGACCATATGCAGGTATGTATTAATATCCTTACCATTTTTGAAGCGACTATTTATAACATCTCTGTGAACGTACCTGTAACAAACAATAAATAAATAAATTGAATAGGGCTAATAAACACCTAAATTGCAAATAAAGAGAGGAGAGATTCCGGCACATACTTAATAGGTCCCGTAGGTATAGTCAGCCGCTATCTTCGAAATGTGGAAGTAACTGTGGGCACAAGAACACGGCATAATTTCTGTATTGTGCTTAGCAGAATTTTGCATGTTCTAGTTTTATGTCTGAACAGATGTCTAATCTATATATATAAAAATCAATGACACTTTTCGTTGTAATTTTATAACTCAAGAACGAGCTCACCTATCCAAACCAAATGTTTAGGCTTTGTTCGGACTATTTAGTAGATGGTTTATGTGAAGTTTGCACAAAATCGGTCGAGCGGTTCTTCATTTATCACGCAAACGAAGTTGCGCGGGTCAGCTAGTGCCTTATAAAAATTGATACACATATAGAATATAGGTTGTGAAAGGATATCTGGCTACTTTTGGGGGAAATTGCTACCGAAAACTTTACACATGGGCAAAGTACTGGATATCAAACTCAAACTCAAAAAAACATTTATTTCGCATAATCCTAATATATAGGGCCATAGGCAGTTGCGACACGTGCCCAGTCAAACCATCAACTCGGTTTTGGGGAACTAATAATGTACCTATTATGTACAAAATGTAATATTACTAAATAAATTTCAAAAATCGGTTCTCTGTAACGTCTGTTTACTGACGATAGTTGAACGTACAACTCAGCATTAAATGGAACGCCTCAAAGCGAGGTAACGCCGCATACGTCATGTTTTTTCGTGCGTGCAGCCGGCTCCATCGAATTATAAGACGTTGTCACGTCAAAAAAATTGAAGTTAGTACCAAATACATATCTCTTTCCAAGGTCTTATGTACTTCGACAATATTCAAATGACTATCACAGATACTTGAAGTAAGTGGGCTTCTCAAAAATTCATTTTGACAGTGATAGACATTTCTGCACAACGCTACTTACTACTTCCGAATTGATAACAATTCAACCTGGCAGTTTCAAACTGTTACGAAAAAGGATCTTGACGTGCTAACAGAGGGTTTGACAGATTACTTAACACATTTGGGGATCTACCCTCCGTTCTAACAAAACATTTTTCAAAACTAATGATTTGCAACACAGACTGTTTCCTACCCTTTTCGTCAATTCAAGTTTTATCCATTGGTATACAAAAGCCAATAAATAACTTGCATAATTTTAGAAAATACTGTAATAGTTTTGGCTAGTTCGATTCACAAGAAATATCACGGAATAAATATGATTTATCAAAATACACAATCTTGTACGTATCGTAAGCTTTTCGTGACTAATATAAAATATATAAAGTAATTCTGTTACAGGCTCCACGCCTGAAGCATTGATCCGATTCTGATGAAATTGGTTACAAATAAATTACATAATAGACCTTGCGACACGACCTGACTTACTTTTTCACGAGGACAAGTCTGTGGCAACTCATGTGAGTTGCCACAGGCTTGTTCTAAGCTAAGCTAACCAAGCCGCAGGATCTAGTAAAACATAAATTAAAGTAACTTGGAAGCTAGTCTATATTCTAATATTATAAAGAGGAAAGATTTGTTTGTTTGTTTGCATCGAATAGGCTCCGGAACTACTGGACCGATTTGAAAAATTCTTTCACTGTTAGGAAGGTACAGTCTTCGCCGTGAACATGGGCTATATTTTATTTCCGTTTTCCCATGGGAACGGGAACTACGCGGGTGAAACAGCGTGACGTTCGCTAGTACAAAATAAATCAAAATAATGTTGTACAAGAATTGCTTGTTTAATATTTATTAAATTAGATTCAGTGAATAGCTTCAAACTCATCTATCTTCTGATGAGGAAGAGGAAACATCAATGTTAAAACAATAAAACAGAATAACTTTTACACAACACAATTCCTAAGGCGAATTTCGTTATAATAATACTAGCTGACGCGTACACCAAGGTTTGTGTCACATAAGAGTGAGAGAGAGAGAGAGAGAGAGAGTGAGAGAGAGAGAGAGAGGGAGGTGGGGTTTTAACTTTTTAATATCTTGTTTCCCGTCTCATTTACTTACATCGGGTTCACTCTCGTCGCATCACTGATATCCATTATTATAGTACTAATTAAGAAGATTATTGTGAGCCTATATATAGTATATAAATATGTATATAGCCTATATTCCTGAGATCCGAGCGTTCAAACAAATAAACATACAAACTTCAGCTTTATAATATTAGTATGGAACTATAAATGTTGCTTCGTTACACTGAATTGAATAAATGCGGACAATTCTTTTGTGTAATGTCGATGTAGAATGTTTACATAGAGGAACATTAACAGTATTTTTTTTGTATAGAGTTCTTATTAAACGCTTATTTTGACATCACATTAGATATAAAAGAATATGAATACGTGAAGTAAACATACAACGTTACATTAATATAAAAATAAATTACATTGAAAATTGAAATAAAAATTATACAGAGGAATATATTTTATTACATACTAGAGTCTAGTATGTAATAAAATATATTCCTCTGACTAGACGATGTCACTCCGTTTCACCAAAAACTTCTATATAAACTGAGGTAGACGCGCCGTAGTCTAAGGCGACGTCCTACGTAAGCGAACGCGAAGCGGCGCGGCGCGGTGCGATACCAACAAACAGTTGAAACTTATTGAAGTGTCCTACGTGACCAAACGCAAGTGCAGTGCGGTGCGGGGCGGCGCGAAATGAAGCGAACGCGATCAGTTGGTTTGATATTTGCGCGCGAACTGGATGCAGTGCCGCCGTGTTTTTTATAATGTTGGAAATTAGTCCAGTCATTATATACATTTGGAAATGCAAATGAACCGAGAAAGCCAAATTTTGGATATTACGTGCGGAGGGGCTAGAAAAGCTTAAGTTCAAATTGTCGACCAAAATAACCTGGTGGGTTTTCCGCCATCTTGAAAAAAGGGTTATATTCAGTTTTTTCATCATAATTCGGTTCCCCGTTGAGATACGAAAATTTTATTAAAAGTTTTTTGTTGCTCTTTGTACGATCTACAATTAAGGTCTACGCATTTTTCACGTATCGATCACCGTTATCGAAATATCGATCCAAAAAGCCGCAATTTGGGGAGAAAAATTTATTTTTAGCTATTTCCTTCTTTCTCGTGAAATATATCGAAAAATGTCCATAAAAAAAATTGTTGAGCGTGTTCAGACCTACAAATTCGTTTCTCTTGGTTTTAATTTCCGGACTTGCACAGGACAAAAAAAAATTTTTTTCGCAAACCAGCTAAAGGCAAAACACCGGCAAAACTATACTCTCCGAATAGTTTCAAGCATGATAAGTCTGTTCTTGAGAACATTCTTTTCATCCATGTTTTCAGCGGTTGTGACACCACGTCGTCTTTTTATAATATTGGAAAGTCGAAATTCATCAGCACCCTCGAGAAGAACCCGAACCTCCGGTCATCGGTAAAACTATTCAAGCAAGAAAAGGTCGATCCGGAGATGCTAGCTTGCGCGGGAAAACTATTCCTTATCGCTCTCTATGGTGGTCGTAAAGAGGATACAACGATGGATAGTTTGCGATTCCACCGCTTTGAAAAATCAATGACGACAAATAAGACAAATATAATCTTTCACTACTCCCACCAACGGAAAGCGCAGTCCGCCAACACGTTTTCCGGACATATCTACAGGTACAAACGTGGCTCGGAGTTTTCAAAGATCCTCAGGAATGGGGTTGGCGACAGACGAATTACGGGCTTGAACCAATTTGCACCACAGCCGCACCCGCTCCACCTGAACTTTTAAAACTCATTTCGTGCAAATGTAAAGGAAAGTGTGGGGCTGCTTGTGGGTGCAGGAAAGCAGGAATTAGTTGCTCCGTTATTTGCCTGCACTGTAGTGGACAGACATGCAACAATGTCGCCAGAGTCGAGATTTTATTCAACGACGATCACGATGATGATGATTATATTTTTTCAACCGTCCCAGCATCATTTACTGCGATTCAAGAGTTTTCACGACTCGAAGAGTCTACCGAGGAAGAACTTCTACAGCCAGGACCATCGAAACGGCGAAAAACATGTGAAAAAAATTACCACCTGTAATTATTGTTTTTTGCTGCATAAAAATTATTTGATCAATAATTTTCATGTGTTTGATTTATGATTTGGCTGGTTTATTAATTTATTTTGTATTGCAATAATTGCTTGAACAACCATTCATCCATTTTGACGTATGGATACAACCGTGCGAGTGGCTAAATCAAAACCGGGCACAGTCTTACTGACTTTGCGCTGCGCTAGAGGTCGTAATTCTTATCGAAAATAAAAAATAAAAAAACGAATTTGTAGGTCTGAACACGCTTACCAATTTTCATTACAGACATTTTTCGATATCTTTCACGAGAAAGAAGGAAATAGCTAAAAACATTTTTTTCTCCCCAAATTTATGGCTTTTTGGATCGATATTTCGATAACGGTGATCGATACGTGAAAAATGTGTAAACCTTAACTGTAGATCGTACAAAGAGCAACAAAAAACTTTTTATAAAATTTTCGTATCTCAACGGGGAACCGAATAATGATGAAAAAACTGAATATAACCCTTTTTTCAAGATGGCGGAAAACCCACCAGGTTATTTTGGTCGACAATTTGAACTTAAGCTTTTCTAGCCCCTCCGCACGTAATATCCAAAATTTGGCTTTCTCGGTTCATTTGCATTTCTAACCCGATTTTTTCGACGTAATGACTGGACTAAATAGAAATTTTAATCAATGCAATCCAAGAACGTCCTATGGGATAAAAGAAGTAAACTTATTATCGTCGATTATGCCTTTCTAAGTATACAATATTTGTCCCACTTATTCGCCGTGTATACTTCTTGAGTATTTGATATTTAAGAAATGAATTTTCCAATAATATTTATTTCCGTCGGTCCATGACAAATCATCCATCCATCCAAGATCCAAACTGCCACGTCTCTATGGCACTGAATTCGAACGGGAGGCAATTCTCCAAAGAGGTCAAGTATCTTGGGGTACTTCTTGACAGCAAACTGAACTGGAGTAATCATCTCGAAAACAAAATTAAGAAAGCTACGGTCACAGTCTACTTAACAAACGTCTCTTTAATTTAGGTGTCACAGACAGTCCCCTTTGCAGACGGACGAACTGCCAGTCACATTCCTATGGAATGCCCGGAACTGGTAAGGATACAGGGCTAGACACTTCGGTACACCAAGGTCGCACCAGGAAGTCTTCGGCAACGTGAAGACTCTGCTAGACTTACTGGAAAAACTGGGATGGCAATAGCCATACCAAAACCCCCACGCAAAATAGGCGCAGAAATGACGTTGATTTTCGGAAACCAGCCTCTGAAAACCTAGAACCTAGAACTCCATACATTTTTTTGATCTATGGCAGTTGCATTAGGCTGAGGCAAAGTGCCAACTGAACGGCAGCGTCGCCAGTCGGTGACGGCTGTGCGAGACGATTCGCGTGCACGTAGGACATAGCCGCCGCGTCGCGTTGAATTCGCGTGTCACCGCTTCAGAATCGCGTTCGCTTCGAACCGCCTACCTAGGACGTAGCGTAACAAACGAGATTTCAAAAGCAATCCTCAAATACACACATTACTAAGATTACACTCACTTATAAATATTTTTTACGTAATTGTCACCACACACAATAGCAATATACGAATAGAAAAAGAGTAAAAGAGAAGGCGTATGGACTCCGATTGCAAGTCGAGCACCTACTCTCGAAGTTTTAACTCACAACAGTGCGAGCAACGCTGCTAATTAGCGCAGTTTATAGGTTTCAAAAATCGGTGCGTAGGGCATGTCTACCTCAGTTTATATAGAAGTCTTTGCGTTTCACCCGCGTGGTAGGTTAAGTTACCGTGGTAATACGGTCATACGTCACGTCACCAAACTAGTGTAGCTTCCAAAGAGTAAAGAATTTTTCAAATCGTTTCAGTAGTTTCAGAGCTTATTCAATGCATACGAACAAACAATCAAATCTTTCATCTTTATAATGGTCGTATTGACTGATTAATAGCCTATGTGGCGAACGCTTCGCGGATTTATTTTCCCACTAGTACCTAAGTACATATTTCCGGGATAAAAAGTTGATTATGTCTTATTCAAGACTATTATTTATTACTGTAGATAAAATATTTTTAAAGCAATTAGTAGGCTATCTTTTTAATATATAATATTTTATCATAAAGTGAAAAAAGACAACTTGGCCCAGACGGGACTTAAACCCGCAACCTTAGCCTAAACCGCCTAAACCACGGCAATGTCTCTTCCACTAGAGCTTCGGGAGCCGTAATGAAACATGTTGAATTTCTTTTTAAAACAAAAAACGTGATTGAGTAACAAACATCCAAAAACTTCACAAATTTCCAAATAATAATATATTATTATTTCAGTAGGATTGGGAGAAGGTTTTCAAAACCAAGAGTCAAAGGGCCTGAGAGAAAAAAGGATTTGTATTTCAAAAAAAATCGTAAGCATTACAATAAATAATTCTCTTTTAGCAAGCTCTGGACAAACTGCCAACTCTGTGGTTATGCAAATATTGAAGTAAAACCAGGAGTGTTTCGCTGAGTGTGACTTACTAATTCCATTTGGGATTTAAATAAAGTTTAAGCCAAAAAATGCTTCCCTTAAAAATTCTAGTAAGCTGATCTTTTTTGGAATGGACGAATATAATGAGAAATCTAAATTCCTCTGGAATTCGAACTTTTGATAAAGAGATTTTTCCTTTGATGTGATATCATCATTCCGTTCTAATTTGACAGATCTACAGAAATGAAAATATTTCCTTCACGAATAATATACTTCCTCCCTGAATAGCATGGGTCGGCCAGCATTAGATGGGTAAAAGGGGGTATGTTTCAATCGGTCCGAGTCTGGCATGTGGTCTATGAGGTTTTCACAAGAAAGAAAAACAATAATTGGTGATTACAGATCCTAGGCAAAAATAATATTCCTAAATCAATTTTTTACTTTAACGTATAAAGAACAAAACCTTTGACACCGAAGCAATATACTGATTAATTCGCATCCCCAATCAACTCACGCACATGTAACTTCAGTTCCCATATTCTTTCACGCACATCTTTCCTCATCCATAAGAGGCATTCATTAAACATGAGCTATCAAGAAATTGATACCGAACAACCTATCAGTAAAGACAGCAGTACAAATTACCGTTTCACCCCAGTTCTTGCAACTCATTAATCATGACCAGCGAACGATATAATATAGGTAGCAGACATGACGTGTCGGCGACAGCTTGGAGTTACGTATACTAATGGGATTAAGTTCGAATTAGCGTGTCACTTATTTGATCGATAATAATAAGATTGAGAAAGGCGGATTGTAAGGAACTGGGTGGTGCCAGTGCCTCGCCTGCATGGAATTTGGTTAAGGAAAGAAAGAAAAATATTTATTCTGCTCTCAGCAAGGCCAAATAATAAAGTAACATGTATATCCCCGCATGAGACAGAAATAGTCCCTAGCTCAGTTTTAATGCTACTTCGCGTAATATTAGCGAGTTAGCGCTGGTATTCTGCTAGGGCCAGTGAAAATACGGCCTAAAGAACTGCCAAAATACAAAAACATTTCTAAATAGGTCACTAGTAACTAAAGAATTACTTTTCCTACTTCCTATGGGAAGTTATTCCGGGGATTAAAAGTAGCCTGTGCTATTCCAGACTATAATCTATAACTGTGCAGTGCACGGCATCTTGCTTGGCAAGGTTTTGGAGTGAGTGGGGCACTTTTTGAGTGAGTGGGGCACTTTTTGGTGCCTCTAAGTGCTTAATGCGCCAACTTACCCCCATTATTCCAAAACCTTGCCAACTTAGATCCCGTGCACTGTACCAATAGCAGACGCAAGTACGGCATGCATCTCCAGCATGCATGCATCTCTCAAAAGCACAGCCGACATATCATTTCTTTATACTGTGATAATAGCCAAGATGACAGGAGGGATCATGGGTCCTATCCCTGTACCAAATTTAAGCCAAATCCGTTCAGCCTTAAAGAATAAAAAAGTAACAAACACCTATCCATACAGACTTTAGAACTAATGATACATGTAGTTTGAAGATGATGTTACAGTAAGAATAGGAAATGCCAGTATTGATAGATAACGATGTATGGATGAAAGGTTGAAGGTTGATTACGTAGGCCGAACAATCACCTTTAGAATTCAAATGAACCAATTTACGGCAGCATACAAAGAAAGAATTGTAATGGTGTACTTGAACATAAATAGTCTAGGGTATGACTATATGTTCTCTATACCGTCTCACTGAAACGGTAGAATGAGACATACTAAACGGCCATATTTTACCAGATATATTGTATCACGAAACGTCACGAACAGTGAATGGTTGCAGCCATATTTCATAAACGACCCGGAATGCATTTAAATACCTTCATCTGATTCCCGGGGATTTCTTTTCGAAGATGCACTAGGTTCCCTGGACAGAAACAGCCGAGAAGAAGCAGAAAAGTAGTAAATTGATCCAATTTTTGTGTGATAATGGAAAAATCTGATCAGATCAGTGACAACCGCTGACATTACGTGTGAAGGGTAACTGAAATACCACCGTGAAATAGATTACGTTAAAGACGGATAAGGGCGAGGGTGACTGATATAATATAAAGGATGTCAACTACACATAAATATAATGGGACATAAATTTGTGTGATTTACAAAGTTAGAATATTTCCAAAAAACGGTTCATAAACTATGAAGTTATCCGCGAACAGACATAAAAAAATTACGATCGAACTATGAAACATCGTTGTTTTTTTTTTTCTTATTCAGCACGCCAAATCGACGTCGCCACCAGCCTGATGGAAAGCCGTGGCGCATCTAGCGATTGAGGGCCACTTCTGACAGTGGTCCTCAAGTTGGCGGCCCTGTGATGTGCCTCTTCACGCTCCTCTTAAAGAACCTGGGATTGTAAGATAAGAAAAACGTGTGCGGGCAGGTCGTTCCAAGTTTTTACAGTTCGACAGAGGAACGATCTTTTGAAACGCTGAGGTCTGGCGACGATTCTCTCCACTGTGTATGAGTGGCATCTCTGCCCGGCACGCGTTGTTTAGGATCGAAAAGGAGAGGGAGGGATCAGGTTAAAGAGCTCTTCAGAACATTCGCCGTGATACATTCGGTAGAAAGCAGCAAAGGACGCTATGGTTCTTCGCTGCGCTAACGGTTCGAGGCCTCCCGTCACCTCAGGACAACCAATTATTCAGATAGCACGTCTCTGCATAGCGTCTAGCGCGTCTAGTAAGTTTTATAACTAAACTAGCTGATGCCCGCAGCTTCGCCCGTGTAAAAGTTTGTTTCCGTTCCCGCTTGCCCAGGGAACTTATTCCCGAGAAAAGTAGCCTATGTTATTCCAGACTACAATCTATCTTTGTACTAAATTCCAGCCAGATCCGGATTAAGCCGTTAGAGCGTGAAAGAGTAACAACAAACATCCACACTCACAAACTTTCGCATTTATAATATTAGTATAAGATACTCTGTTTTTAACCGACTTTTTTAACATTAAACGGTTTTATAATACTTGTTCACTTTGGATACCAGATGGCGTTACGTAAAAAATGTTCGTGCACATTACTATTTTAATGTAGGTACATACTCAAATTAAAAATTCACATTGGCCACAAATCTTTGTAAATTTGCTTAGAATATTAAAGCCATTTATACCAAATTACGTATTCTATTACAGATGGCGATCAAATGCGTTCAATTATATAATTCTTGGTGCAAAGGCTGGCCAATCCAGCGTGGAAACGCAGCAAGTGTAATGGGCACTTTTGCGCCGGGAGCGGTCAGGGGCGGGTTTTTTTGAATAGGCAGTTGATAAGCTAATTTTATTTAATGTGACTACTTTTAATTTATAAATTGTAATTATTTAATTGACATTGTATGTATTATATAATTAATTACAGGAGCAATCATTAAATCATCCAAATTACATAATTATTGGCAGCATTGAATTGATGAATAGCTATACCATCTAACATGCCTTTAAGGGGCTGTTATACTTTGGCTACATATTACCCTATAGGTTTGGAAACCTAAAGATAAACGAATATTCGAATATTACTAATGAATCTATACTAATATTATAAAGAGGAAAGATTTGTTTTTTTAAGCTATTGCATAGCTTCTATCGCGGGCCTTGCGTGGAGACCGAATCCAGAAATTGTGTCACGAAAACGAGTCACACTCTCGGCTACCTTCGGCCACGTTCGTGTATCTCGTCTCGCACTTCATAAATTTTTTGTTTACGTCAATTATGAACTCTGCAGTCGTTATAATATTATTATATTGTGTCAAATAATCCAAAAATTGATGCTTGTACCCAGAATCGATCTTGCGCCTTCTGCGTACCGATCCGCGTCTTAACCACTCGACCAAAGTTGAATTAAGAGTGCTGGTTGAATTTAGAGTTCATAATGTGAAATGACAATTTCGATGCTGTCAATTACATTAGTTGCTGTCAATTTACTTCGTCTAAATAAAAATTCGACTATAGGTGTATAGGTATTCATCATCTATGTACAACAGTGAACTGTACTCGTATAATTTGTGTAAAAAGTGTTTTAAATATGAATAAACAAAGTGCAGTTATTAATGAAGAAAGTCACGAAAAATAGTGAAAGAAAATGAGTGAGTACCATGGAGCAAATATAAGAGGTGAGTACTCTATATACATACATTTTATTATTATTATCACCAATGCAGTATTATTTTTTGTTTTGTTAATTTATATATAATACTGCTATAAAGGGCATGGGAAGCGGGAAGAAACTTTCACGCTAACGTAGCCGCGAGCGCCATCTATCTCATACCTATGTACTTTAAACGTGTCATAAAAGTCACAACAATACCATACATGCATATTTCAAAGAATGTCTATTATTACGATAAAATTTGTAAAAATATATAGTTTTTAAGAAGAAACCTATTGTTTTATCTTTTAACTAGCTGACCCTCGCAACTTTGTTTACGTCACACAAGGTCTATGAAATTAGAGGTATTTATTAATCATACTCATCAAGTAGCGTGTGAATCTGCCCTGTTTGCTTAATCAAAATAGAGCTTAATGGTTAAAGCTATTCCTCAGTATAGAATTTTCCTCAGTATAAACAATTTACATACAAACACCGGCGTGTTAGAATTTTATTACATGTATCAATGTAGTAGACGTAACGTGTATAAAATGACATCAATCAAATGTCATCAATATTCTGAAAAAGAAATTAAAAATAGAGTTCACAAACTCTTTTGAAAATACGTACTGTACCTACCTTAGAGGATCGTTATGAAGATAACAGGATAGTTAACAACCATCCATAGAAAATAGATGGTATAATGCTGAATACCGCAAAGAACAATCGGCGCGGCATAGAATGGGGCCTATACTGATATCCTGGAGGATTTAAATGATGCCGATGTCCTGTGCCTGCTGAGGCACACACACGCCGTCATGCATGTCTGCAGGACAACGTGCAGGACAACGAGCAGGATGAGGCAGCGAATGGCTGGACTGAAATTAAAATCGACAGACGCAAGAGATGTGGTGGAGGCACTAATTCACGTACCTCCGGAGTGTCGTGTCAGAAACTGATGGGATAGAAGAGTACCTTACATCATTTCGAGTCTCGCCAAGGCCACAACAACCTTTACACAGCCGCGCCCCGTGGGCAGTTGCGAAAATGGACACGAAGAGTGAAACTCAAAACAAAGTAAACGTTAAAACTGTACTGCTAACTGCTATACGGACGCGAGACATGGAAGGTCACTAAAGACATTTCGCACCAGCTACCAGCTATAAGTCTTCGTCAAACGCTGCCTCCAATGAATCCTCGGTACATACGGGCCCGAGAACATCACGAACGTAAGACTATTGGAACGCTGCAGTGAGACCAACAGATCAAACGTCGGAAGTGTAGCTGCTGCGCTAGATTGGACACACGCTGCAAAGGGACCACGATCACATCATACCAAGGCAAGTCTTACTGAAACTACTGGTAGGGTTTCAAAAACTGTTCGATAGGAAGTAGGTACATTAATTGATAGTGGCTATAGGCTACATAACATAATGCTAAGATTCCTGCCTTTTGGCCTTTTGGACTTTAGTCCAAAAGTCCAAAAGACACGAAGAGTGAAACTCAAAACAAAGTAAACGTTAAAACTGTACTGCTAACTGCTATACGGATGCGAGACATGGAAGGTCACTAAAGACATTTCGCACCAGCTACCAGCAATAAGTCTTCGTCAAACGCTGCCTCCAATGGATCCTCGGTACATACGGGCCCGAGAACATCACGAACGTAAGACTATTGGAACGCTGCAGTGAGACCCCTATCCACCAACAGATCAAACGTCGGAAGTGTAGCTGCTGCGCTAGATTGGACACACGCTGCAAAGGGACCACGATCACATCATACCAAGGCAAGTCTTACTGAAACTACTGGTAGGGTTTCAAAAACTGTTCGATAGTAAGTAGGTACATTAATTGATAGTGGCTATATGCTACATAACATAATGCTAAGATTCCTGCCTTTTGGCCTTTTGGACTTTAGTTCAAAAGTCCAAAAGTCCAAAAGTCCAAAAGTCCAAAAGTCCAAAAGTCCAAAAGTCCAAAAGTTCAAAAGTCCAAAAGTCCAAAAGTCTAAAAGTCCAAAAGTCCAAAAGTCCAAAAGTCCAAAAGTCCAAAAGTTCAAAAGTCCAAAAGTCCAAAAGTCTAAAAGTCAAAAAGTCCAAAAGTCCAAAAGTCCAAAAGTCCAAAAGTCCAAAAGTCCAAAAGTCCAAAAGTCCAAAAGTCCAAAAGTCCAATAGTACAAAAGTCCAAAAGTCCAAAAGGCCAAAAGTCCAAAAGTCCAAAAGTCCAAAAGTCCAAAAGTCCAAAAGGCCAATAGGCCAAAAGTCCAAAAGCCCAAATGTCCACAGTCAAGTAGGTACTTGGTACTTTACTTTGTTGAACATAGGCCTTAAAATCTTACTAATACACTCGAGAGCAATGAATCCGGGTCACTTAAAGAATGTTAAAAATCTCGGAAACTAAAAATGATAGGTTAATGCAATAAATTGTATTTAATAGACAATGTAATACTCCTTAAATGAAAGTAAAAAAAATATGAGTCACCATACATTTTATTAACACAAAATTACATAAAGAAAAAACTGCCGATCTCTCCTTAAAACAAAAATAGGAAACATGAAATTTTTGAACTTTATTACGATTTTCTTGAATTTTAATACTTCGTATTGCCTCCTCGTGCTTCCATTACTGCGTTTACGCGGTTTGGCATGCTGTACACCAAGTTCCTTATACGATTTTGGGGAATATTCTCCCATTCCTCTGTGAGAGCAATTTTGAGCTCACGAAGCGTGATTGGGGGAGGGTTTCGTTGTTTTACGCATCTGCCTAGCTCGTCCCAAGCATGCTCGATCGGGTTGATATCCGGGCTGCGCGCTGGCCACTCCATACGAGTAATGTTCATCTCTTGAAGGTAGTCATTCACAATCCTACCTGTATGAGGTCGGGCATTGTCATGCATAAATATAGCATCCTCACCTAAATTGACCATAAATGGACCAACGTGATCATTGAGGATTTCTTCCACATATCTTACGCTAGTTAAAGAGCCGTTTTCTATGATCACCAGCTCTGTGCGACTTTCAGAAGAAATTCCGGCCCACACAAGTACAGACCCACCACCGTAGGCTACTTTTTCTTCGATGCATGCTTGCTTGAATCTTTCCCCTGGTCTTCGATACACTCTGTGTCTTCCATCGTGCTTGTAGAGCATAAATTTTGATTCGTCGGAGAACATAACTTTTGACCAATCTTCAATACTCCAATTTACGTGGCTCTGGGCATACCTTAGTCTCGAAATACGATGCCCACGCTCCAGTTTAGGGCCGTTTGCAGGTCTAAGGGGTTTTAAGTTAGATTCAGCAAGCCGACGTCTTACTGTCCATGCACTTGGGTTACTTCCTCCGAGGCGTCGAAACTGATTGGTGAGTTCAGTTCCTGTGAGAAAGCGATTTCGAAGCATGGTGTTCACCAAGTATCGGTCTTCTCGTGCTGTGGTACACCTGGTTCTGCCCGTTCCTGGTCTGCGTAGGTTAGAACCAGTTTCTTCGTAACGTCGGAGAACTCTTTGTACTGTTGACAGCGACACACCGACAGTCCTGGCTGTATCGCGCTGACTCCGGCCGGTTTCCAGCATTGTAAGTATTCTGGTGCATTCTTCAGGCGTAAGCGACATAATTTCAGCTTGATTAATGAATATAGAGCACTATCAACATGGTTTATGTACCCACATAAATGACAGATTACAAACAAAAGCAACACCAAATGCTGTAATTTCGTAGTTCCATCTTCGAAAGTGGCCCTTTTTCAAATTTGATTTTTTTATGATATAACTTTACAATAACTAAGAAGTTTTAATACCTTCATTTAAGGAGTATTACATTGTCTATTAAATACAATTTATTGCATTAACCTAGCATTTTTAGTTTCCGAGATTTTTAGGATTCTTTAAGTGACCCGGATTCATTGCTCTCGAGTGTATTATAAATGCGAATGTTTGTGAGTGTGGATGTTTGTTACTCTTTCACGCTCAAACCGCTGAACGGATCGGGCTGAAATTTGGTAACAGAGATACATTATAGTCTGGAATAACACATAGGCTACCTTTTATCCCGGGAATAACTTCCCGCGGTAACAAATTTTACGCGGGCGAAGCTGCGGGCATCAGCTAGTATTCTTATATAGAAATAATTATACTAGCATAGTCGGTAAAAAATGCTATGTAATAGCTTTACCGCGGCAGTCCCCGAGTGCCACACGTCTTTTTTGTTTGTTTGTAACGAATAGGCTCCGGAACTACTGGACCGATTTGAAAAATTCTTTCACTGTTGAAAAGCTCTTTGCGGTGAACATAGGCTATATTTTATTCCCGTTTTCCCACGGGAACTATGCGGGTGAAACCGCGTGAAGTCCGCTAGTCTATACTAATATTATAAATAGGAAAGATTTGTTTTTTTGTTTGTTTGTTTGTAACGAATAGGCTCCGGAACTACTGGTCCGATTTGAAAATTCTTTCACTGTTGGGAAGCTACACTCTTTGCGGGTAACATAGGCTATATTTTATTCCCGTATTCCCACGGGAACGGGAACTACGCGGGTGAAACCGCGTGACGTCCGCTAGTTTACAATAAAATAATCGACGCAATTATTTATATGTCACTCAATAACAACAGACCCCAATAACAAAAGCAACAATAACCTCATTAGGTACTTGCAAAAATGAAGAAACAACAAAGAATAATTTCCACAACACAACACAACAAAACAAAACAACCCTCTCAGCTGTCATCCTCTGAATGGGGAAGTCATTTGGCCGAAATATTTTATTCCGATTCGTCAATGTGTATGTGTATGAGTGCCATAGAGCAATACGATCTATGACAGTGACTATTATCGGGACAGGATGCGCCATAATGAGACTTTCCTCTCTGTCAAAGTCGGCTACAAAAGAGGTACACACAATATTATGAGTATATTGTTTTAATTGTATTGTGTAAGTTCTATAGGGACTGTCGATTACTTTTGTAGTGGTGTATATACTGTATATGAATACGATTTCCCTCCGCAACATTTGACAGACAGATATTGGGGGTTCGCACAATGTATTTATTTTCTTTGTTTATAGTATAAGATTACTTTATGTTTATACTAGCTGATGCCCGCAGCTTCGCCTGCGTAAAATTTGTTCCCGCGGGAACTTATTCACGGGATAAAAGTAGCCTATGTGTTATTCCAGACTATAATGTATCTCTTTGCCAAATTTCAGCCCGATCCGTTCATCTGTTTAAGCGTGAAAGAGTAACAAACATCCACACTCACAAACTTTCGCATTTATAATATTAGTAAGATTCATTGTGCGTGTCCTGAATAAAATATTTTTCTTTATTTCTTTCTATATGTCTAGAGCAAACATGCTATGACTACTCCCATTGTACTGGTCACCTTGCCCTATGATAAGTGCCAACGACTTGTACCCTTCTTCCTTGACATGTAATAAGAGGGTACATTGACATATTATTATGTCGCAGAACTAGGTCAAAACCCCTTCATGGTCAACTGAGCCCACATCCCATTGAGCCCGCGGGCTCAGTTGACCACGTTCGCTTTTTTTTTGGGAGTAACTCAGCCCACTAACCAGCCAACTTGCCCTGCGGGCTCAGTTAACCACTTGCTACGACTATGGGTCTACTCAGCCCGTGGGCTCAGTTAACCACTTGGCACGGCTAAGGGTTTACCCAGCCCACATCCAGTGCGCGGACACAATATGCAAATTGGCAGATTTAGGGAATTACTATAAGATTCTTATTCTTACATTGGCATCTAGAAAATTGGAAACAATGAACTATTTTGGAGTAATGGAGTGAGATATTCTTCGGATCTTAAAGGAGAATACGGGCCTTAGTACCTACAGTGTTAATGTGCTATTACGCACTTTCTATTATTAGGTACTAATACATATTATAAAGAGGTAAACAATTTAAATATTTATTTAATTTAACCGTATGCTTGTCTGCCACCTTAGTGGTATAAAAAAGGCATGTATTTAAATCGATATCTGTTTATTTCCTTTTTCCGAACAAAATATTCCAAAGTTAAACTAAAAATACTGACTTGCACACTAACTACGCACAATAAATAAACCAAATTCAATATACTTACTGTTTCATGGTATTGGCATAACTATTTTACTGAACAAATCACTATTATCAAAATTGTATTTTTTTTTTTTGTTACGTGAGGGAAAATCCTCATGGATGTTATGCCGGACTCCTACCGACTAAAAAACCTCACGCAACGCCCAACAGCCTATGGTTGTGAGCCCCGGGTAAGCCCAAAATTCTCTCATCAAAATTGTATATCTAAAAATTCCTTAGCATATCAAACATATTGAAACTTTTTTAAGGAAAACCATCGCCTAATTTACTTTTAGGAACATCTTTTATTCTAATTAAGAACCTAATTTAATTTGTCATCTTTACAAAATTAAAGTTTATTAATAAAAAAAAACGAACCTAAAACCTAACCTATTCCGTTATACGATTGTACAATTTAGAGTGCAAGTTAGTATTTTTGATAAGCAATTCGTATATTTGTTTAGTAAATCATGTATCTGGTGTACGATATACTTTTTTTGTGTGAATTCGATAAAAAAGGTCATCAGGTTTTGTGTAAAATTTTAGATTTTTAAGTAGTACATGTTTAGTTATTCAATTGGTTTTTTTTTGCACAGCATTCAGATTTCTGGTATGCATTCAGTTAATTAGTGGATTTAACAAGTGTGCGGAAAAAAATATATAGATGTGCATTTAAAAATATCCCTAAAAAATATATATTAAACTGTCGCGGAGCTACACTATCACCGGTGAACATAGAACATATTTTATACCCTATTCCCACGGGAACGGGAGATAAGCGGGTGAAATAACGTTACGTCCGCTAGTACTCTATACAGATGATGCTCGTCTATCATACAGCCCATTGTAGCCACTAAAAACAGCTACCATTTGGAACACAACCTCATCTTTTGTACAACATCTCTAAAGGCGTGTCAGATGTCCAAAGACATTCATATTTCTAATGTCATTTAAATCATTTGGCGTCATTTACAAATCGCGGCCACCATCACGCTACGGTCTGTCCTAGTCTAGCTAGTCTATTCAACTCATACTCCTGGGACATCCTTCCGAGGGTTAACCGGGGCTCTCCACCGTAGCCAGTAGTAGGGCACGTGTGGTTTTAGTCGGTAAGAGTCCGACATAGCATCCATGTAGAATTTCACACGTAAAATAAGAAATTAATTATTCAGAAAACAAAAAACTCGATTGCAAAGTAAAAATACAACTGATAAGATAAAAACGTTTTGTCGCCAAAAATACGCCATTTTGGTTTTCTAGGATTTTTTTTTATACCTGGTGTCACTCACACAACCACAAAGAATCAAATGACACCTCGCATGTCAAAATCCGTCAAATCGTTCAGGCTGTAGGGCGTGACAAAGTAATGGACACACATACATACATAGTCTCGAAAAAACATTACACTCCTTTCTTCGGCAGTCGTGTAAAAAAGAAAATCCTATTCGACTCAAGGACGAGTTTATACAAATAACATTCTGCGTATTGTGTGTAACGACACGATAAGCGCAACATTACCAGTTATCGTGGTACGAATTATTATTTCGTTATCGTCAACTTACCAATAATTAATTTCAGCCAATCGTTTCCTTGTACGGCTAATTTGTTTTTTATTACCTAGAACAAAACACCATAAACGCTTATTAATAACAATAAAAAACATAATTTTAAAGAGTAGGTACTAAAACGATTTAGAAAATAAATAGTGATTTGATGTCGACATAGCTTCCCATCAGGCGGGCAGCATCATTTTGGCGGGCTAAAATACATATAAATAAGTTTATTTTTTGTGCCTACCGTAATATTCCTCCCCCCCTCCCCCCTAGGCTAGGCCGCAGTAGTAGCCGTAGGTCTGTTGGGAGTCCTGGGATATCCTTTCGAGGGCTTACCCGAAGCTCCCAACCGTAGGCTGTTGGATTATTCCTTACGTTAAAAAAAAGAGAAAAAAACCGTAATATTTACTTTTGTACGCATAAGTAAAAAGATGTTAATTTAGAATTACAAAACACACTTAAATTTTATTTAGGTACTTATAGATAAGTAGATTCCAATTAACCATTGATTTACCACGCACGGCTGTATAATACTGTCACATGCTCAGCGCGTGCAAGTAATAAACAAGGTTGTCACAGTCGAGATACCAAACTTGGATATCGATGTGACGTGTGTTTTATTTTTCTTTCAGAATGGTGGAAATGTTATAGTTTTGGATGAAAAGACTGAGTAAAGTCGTCATGTAATTTTTTTTATTAACTTATTAAAAATTCGCAACAGGAAAGAACGGAAGCGCTCGTGGTGTTCTGTAAACGATCACTGCAGTAAGCAACATTCACTATGGCCAGTCCTTGGATGGGGGACCATACATGTGACCACTTTGCGACACTTATTTGAGCGTTTCCGTGCTCTGGAAGGCACGTTAAGCAGTTGGTCCCTATTGCTAGTAAAATGGCTGTCTTTATGCCAAGGCAAGGCCTTTTTAGGCGGCTTGAAAAATTTCAACAGCAGGCAGTCACAACCTGCGCCAGTCCATCTCAACACGGCAATACGGCTCACCACCTATTACGTGGTAAAAATTCTAAAAAGCTGAAATGTGGGCATATAATAAGATGCCTCAGCCTACCCCTTCGGGGATAAAGGCGTGACCATATGTATATAAAGACTCGCAAACATTTTTTACACAGCGCCATCTGCTTCCAAAGTGATTGAAAATATTTAAAGAGTGTTTGTGTTATGGATATTGGACAAAGGATATTAATACGCCAGATTCGTTAATGATTAAAAAAGGGTTCGAAATTTGTTAGTAATTCACTAAAGCTTTGATTTATTAAATGATTACTTAGAAGAACGCTGAAAACAATCTAACATTGAATAACATTGAATTCTATGAAACGGTTATATGATTGAAAATTTAAATTTTGAAACCTGACATAATAATTATTTGTATTTTAAATTTAGGCATTTTACGGTAAGATGCATTGGATTAAGGTATTTTGAATATTAAGTTATTTCGATTTCCAGTATTTTGGGCTAATATATCTTAAGTAAAGGCATTATAATTTCTGGTATTGTGATGGTATGAAACAATATTACATTCTTTGGGCCTACATTATACATTCAAATAGGAAACCATTAGTTTAACGTTTTTATATAAACATGTCATGTAGGACCCAGATACGTGAAGGGTCCTAGATGTCGACGAACAATCTTTATTCGGTATTGTTGACATTATAAAGGGCTTTCTGCGAAATTCTTATTGATAGTTTACAAATACTTTGTTGAAAGACTTAGTAAGTGCTCGCTGATGTTCGGGAATTCGCCCGCGTTAAATTCTATTCTTGTTCCCGTTTCCCATGGGAATATATTAACAGGATAGAAAGCCTATGTGTTATTCGAGAGTATAATCTAACCCGATATTAAATTTCAGCCAGATCACCACCACCAGTCAATCAGCAGAGATGATTTACACCCTCGTACTTTGTGAGTCCTGCCTGGGACATCCTACCGAGGGCTTACCAGGGACTCCCAACCATAAGCTGTTGGGCGTTACGTGAGGTTTTTTAATCGGTAGGAGTCCGGCATAGCATACATGATGATTTCCCTCACGTTAAAAAAAACCCTCATTTTTTTCGTCACGTACCATGGAGCAAGTCAACTGCCGCCACGACTAGGAGAAAATCTACAACAATCCTATTCTCTAAATCAGAATTCCAATAGTCAGGATAGTTTGAAGTAACAAATTAACAAATAGGAACAATCTCTGCAGTCCGATCAAACAAATAGTCGCCATAAAACATTTGCTTTTTTTTCAGCCATACATTTTTAACCCCGATACAGAATTGTGGGGGCGTTTACAGGATAAATGTGTAGTGTGTTAAATATTTGCTTACTTTTATTTTTAAAATTCAAAGGGAGATAAATCGATTGTGATTTTACAAACAGCTTCATCTAGCTCAAACTAAGCGACTCGTAATGTGAGATAGCGACTAATAAAACATCTAATAAATATACAGGACAGATGTAGTTACAAATTTACAAATAGAAACAATCTCTGCAGTCCGATCAAACAAATAGTCGCCATAAAACATTTGCTTTTTTTTTTCAGCCATCCATTTTGAACCCCGATACAGAATTGTGGGGCGTTTACAAGATAAATGTGTAATTTGTGTGTGAAGTATTTGCTTACTTTTATTTTGAGATTCAAAGAGAGATAAATCGATTGTGATTTTACAAACAGCTTCATCTAGCTCAAACTAATGTGAGATAGCGACTAATAAAACATCTAATAAATATACAGGACAGTTGTAGTTACACATTTACAAATAGGAACAATCTCTGCAGTCAGATCAAACAAATAGTCGCAACCATAAAACATTTGTTTTTTTTTTCAGCCATCCATTTTTAACCCCGAACAGAATTGTGGGGCGTTTACAAGATAAATGTGTATATTTGTGTGTGAAGTATTTGCTTACTTTTATTTTGAGATTTAAAGAGAGGTATAAATCGATTGTGATTTTACAAACAGTTTCATCTAGCTCAAACTAGGCTAATGTGAGATAGCGACTAATAAAACATCTAATAAATATACTTAAAGCGTCAAAACTCCGAAACATGATATTTTTGTGTCCGAAATCGAGGCTACTCTCTCTAGAGTGTCCGATTGGGGAAGACAAAATCTTGTCCAATTCAACCCCACCAAGACTCAAGTATGTGTATTCACTGCAAAGAAAACCCCATTTACTGTGGCGCCACAATTTCAGGGCACGTCACTCACCATCTCCGAAAGTATAGGGATCCTTGGTGTTGAGATCTCCAATGTCGTTCAGTTCCGAAGTCATTTGGAGGACAAGGCCAGGCTGGCGTCCAAGAAGCTCGGAGTGCTCAGTAGGGCGCGGCGGTACTTTACTGCGGCTCAAACACTGCTTCTCTACAAGTCGCAAGTGCGGCCGCACATGGAGTACTGCTGTCACCTCTGGGCGGGGGCACCTGAATACCAGCTTCGTCCTTTTGACTCGGTACAAAGGCGTGCTATGAGAGTTGTCGGCGATCCCATACTTGCAGGTTATGTGGAACCTCTTAGTGACAGGAGAGACTTTGCTTCTTTGTGTGTATTCTACCGGCTGTATAACGGTTTGTGCTCTGAGGAATTGTTTGACATGATGCCTACGGCTACATTCTATCATCGCACCGCTCGCCACAGACAGGGTGTTCATCCTCACATGTTGCATCCGGAGCGCTCGAGCACGGTTAGATCCGATGGGGCTTTCTACCGCGCACGCTTAGGTTGTGGAATGATCTCCCTGCCTCGGTTTTCCCAAACGCCTACAGTATGGGGTTCTTCAAGAGGGGTCTTAGAAGGTTTTTACAGGGTCGGCAGCGCGAGTGTGGCGCCCCTGGTGTTGCAAACGTCCATAGGCTGCGGTGACCACCGGTACATCTGGTGGGCCGTATGCTTGTCTGCCACCTTAGTGGTGTAAAAAAAAAAAAAAAAAAAAAAAAAAAAAAAAAAAAAAAAACAATCTCACAAAATATATTTTAGAATTAGAACTTGTGACCTCAACACGGCAGTAGCACTACCACTACGCCCACCAAGAAAATAGTTTTATCATAAATATTAGGTGCTTACACATCAAATTGGCGTTTTTCGTACTGGCCACTTTAATTACGATTTTCTCCTCTTTGGTAAGGAATTCCAAATTCAAATTTTCCCAGCTATTTACTCATGTATTTATCCTTCGATGACCGTCATTCATTTGTTTTTTTCTTCTGTTTTTTTCTGTTTGCGTCACTCATTTTACAAAATGGAAGACTTAAAATATCGCATTATTTACGAGTACGAGTTCCGCCGCGGCACTAGTGCTGCGGAAACGACTAGAAGGGTGAATGATGTGTATGGCGGTCATGTTGCAAAAGAAAACACAGTTCGTTTTTGGTTCCAACGTTTTCGTTCAGGAAATGTCGACCTGCAGAACAAGCCCCGTGGACGGCCTGAGACTCAAGTTGATAATGAAGTATTGAAGGCTATTGTGGAAGCGGATCCATCGCAAACCACGTCCGAGTTAGCTGCAGGCTGCGGTGTTAGTGATAAAACTGTTTTAATTCACTTGAAGCAAATTGGGAAGATTAAAAAGCTTGAAAGGTGGGTACCTCACGAATTGACTGAAGCAAACCGGCAAAAGCGCGTCGACTGGTGCGTTACATTACTGAACCGGCACAATAATGAAGGTATTTTAAACCGAATCATTACCTGTGACGAAAAATGGATTCTTTACGATAATCGAAAGCGCTCAGCGCAATGGTTGGATCCTGGCCAGCCAGCCAAATCCTGCCCCAAGCGAAAATTAACCCCAAAAAGTTACTTGTAAGCGTTTGGTGGACTAGTGCCGGTATTGTTCATTACAGTTTTCTCAAATCTGGCCAGACTATTACGGCTGATGTCTATTGTCAGCAATTGCAAACCATGATGGAAAAGCTAGCGGCTAAACAACCTAGGCTGGTCAATCGCTCCACGCCACTGCTGCTTCACGACAACGCTAGACCACACACTGCACAACAGACGGCTACCAAATTAGAAGAGCTTCAATTGGAATGTCTAAAACATCCTCCGTACTCCCCGGATCTTGCTCCAACAGATTACCATTTTTTTCGAAATTTGGACAACTTCTTGCAAGGGAAAAAATTCAACTCTGATGGGGCAGTCCAAATCGCCTTCACAGATTTTATTGATTCCCGTCCGACTGGTTTTTTTAGTAAAGGGATCAATGAACTACCTATGAGATGGCAAAAATGCATAGAAAACAATGGTTCATACTTTGATTAATTAAATATATTATATTTAAAAATATTCGACTTTTTGTTCCTCCTATACAAAACGCCAATTTCATATGTAAGCACCTAATATTTACTTTATTTCCAGTAGGGGCTGTAGGTACTAAATTTAATTAATTATTTCTTTGCGTCACGACTATACTCTGGATTCACTCAGTGTTCTGTAAACGATCACTGCAGTAAGCAACTGTCACTATGGCCGGTCCATGGATGGGTGACCATCCATGTGATCACTTTGTGACATTTATTTGAGCGTTTCCGTGCTTCGGTAGGCACGTTAAGCCGTTGGTCCCGGTTGCCAGTAAAATGGCAGTCGTTAAGTCATATTGAAGACTTTATTTCAACAGCAGGCAGTCACAACCTGCGCCTGTCCATTTAAACACGGCAATACGGCTCACCACCTATTACGTGGGACTAATTATAAAAAAGGTGAAATGTGGGCATATAATATGCCTCTACCTACCCCTTCGGGGATAAAGGCGTGACCATTGTAGGTATGTTGTAGCATTTATTTTCTATAGATGCAGTATTTAGGATGTGAAAGCAGCCTTATCGAGTTATCTTTTTTAATCGGTTGTCAGTGGTGACATTTCTGCTGTCAGAATGACAGGATGTCATAAGTTCGGTGACGAAGCGTTTCGCATTTAAAGGAACGGGTTTTTGTTAAGATTTTTCGTGAAAGACCGGACTTTTGACCGAGACCTGCTTTGGGGTAGTTGGAGGTCCTTTGGCTTTTGTTCTGAGACTGTGCCGCGAATCAGTTTTTCGCTCAAGCGCGAGTATTTGTTACCTCGCGTGGCCTAACGGGCTGTGATTGGGTTGCTGCATTGCATCTTGCTACATTTTACCCAGAAAACTGGTGAGTCACTTCTTCTTTTGCAAAGCGGGTCGATTGTCGTCTGTCGCGCAGCCAAGATCTTAATTTGTCGTTTCTTTCATGACAGGGTTTTTTACTACGGGGCTAGTTGCCGGATGAGATATTTGGTGCCGCACCTATAAGTTAGTGGGCTGCACGTGGTACGACAACGTGGAAGTGCGGACTACACGAGCTTCTCATGTGAGAGGTATCTGCCGTCATCACCTGGCAGTAACAACAGGCAGTCACTCTCACTTAGCTCACTCCGAAGGCCAGACACTGTCGTTTCCGGTTCCACTGAAATACCCATGTGGGACAGCTCGTTAGCAAGTTCATCCTTTCTTAAATAATTAATATATTTTTTCATCTGTGCCATTATGTAAAAATTTACTTACAACAATTATAAATATAAAATGGCACAGATAGGGATCAATTACAAAGTAAAAATGTAAATTGAGTTACAACAAAGTGTACTAAGTTAGGTAATTATGTTTCAAATTGACTTTTAGAATTTAACAAAGATTAAGGGTATACTAAGAGAGAAAAGTTTCTAAATTTTCTGATAACACAGTTCAGGTTAATAATTAAAATTACAAGGTATCAACATACCTTCAAAAAAAAATTTATAATTACACAGAGTGAAATTCACTAAGTTAACACAGAGGTGAAGCTATAGAATAATATATGTAATATATTAATCTATGCTAATATAATATTACAATAAATATATGTGTGCACCATAAAAAGGAACATAACAAAGAAAAGAAACACAATAAGAAAAGAAGTGGGTATGCCAAATAAAATCAAAAAGTTTTTCCAAAATCACAGCTATTTTAAATTTTTGAATTTAGAATTTTGTGTCTTTTCCAGCCAAAGATGTAGGAAGCTGGAAGAAGACGAAAGGGAAGGTTTTGTGCTTAGCTGCTAGCACCACCAATTAACGTCCTGGAGCGTCTCGGACGATTCCAGAATGGTTTCGCCAGAGATAACCACCTATGCACACACACCAGACTGAGACTACCGCAGAGTAGACCCAGAGATTTGCCACTACGTTGGGAGCCAATTTATATTTTTACTTTGTAATTGATCCCTATCTGTGCCATTTTATATTTATAATTGTTGTAAGTAAATTTTTACATAATGGCACAGATGAAAAAATATATTAATTATTTAAGAAAGGATGAACTTGCTAACGAGCTGTCCCACATGGGTATTTCAGTGGAACCGGAAACGACAGTGTCTGGCCTTCGGAGTGAGCTAAGAACGGCACACCGACTCGTCCGTCGAGGTAGCATCAAAGCGAGTGCCCCGGTACCCGCTGATGCATCGGCTGAGCTCTCGACCTGTCTTCCAAAGGTCTCCGAGTTGGAGGAGGCTATTCAGTCAGGTGAGTTTTTGGCCAATAATAACACAGGCCTGCAAAATGAGGGTCATAACTTCCTCTCTGGAATTTGATAGCTGATTCTAGGGTATTTTGGTGCGCTGATTACGAATATGTACTTAGATTTTCTCCATCACCTCCAGATTTTTCGAAAAAGGCACAGATAGAAAATAGAAAAAAAAGACCCACGTTTTCTCATAAAAAATATATATTTAAAAAAGTACATTACCTTTAACTTATTAAACGACTAAAATATAATAATAACTTGTTACTAGTCTAAATTACACGTAAATTTTATTTGTGGAACCTGGTTCTTTTTTCCTGGAACCTTCGGTTGTGCGATTTTCGCTTAAATTTCCGGTTTGGATCGTCGCGCTTCAATAAACAACAATAGTCTGCCATCATGCTAGTATTCCATCTTCCTCTATATCAGACTTCAAGCTCTTTCAAATCTTGGTAAAATCTTTCGCCTTGTTCGTTGCTAACGGCTCCTAAATTTTCTGGGAAGTAATCAATGTGCGAATTTAGTAAATGAAGTTTAGTGCATGTTTATGTCCCTTTTATTTTAGAATTGTATCCAGTTATGTCACAACAACAAAAGTAGCCATCTTTATCATGGTTTTTAGCCTCTCTTCATAGCATAGGTGAAACGATTTTGAAGTTATTTTTCTGGCCTTTTAAACACTTGCGAAATTGTAATAAACAAGTCGAACATAGTTTATGAGGTGTCGAAGTTTTGTCTTGGTTTCTTAATACGTGTCCAAAATAACTTTTGTAAATATTTTTCACAAACTCTGTAATGCTGTTTCATTGTTTTATCACCATTAAATTCCGGGAGATATTACAAAAACAATTCGTAGAATTTAAACAACTTCGCAATGACATTTTAAAGTTCTTGTTTCAATATTCAACTGTTAATTTTCTAAATCAGTGTGGGTACTTATACAAAAACCCTTTGGTTTATCTTTATTACACCCTTTTCTAATAATATTTACAAAAAATAGGTATCTAATATTACTACTAGGTAATTTTTTTGATTTTATTACTAAATTAAGTCAAATTCCCCGTTTTTAACATTGTTAATGCGAATTACTTATACTTTTTATGTAGTAATTACCAAATTACTGATTGGCATGAATTTCTATGTCCCCTTACACTAATTAAATGCAATAAAAATTAAACTGAAGTAATTTAATGACGTTTTATAAATTTTAAAAGGTAGACGCTCAGACATTCTGGAGCAAAATCTTAAATATTTAATATCAAAAAATCCTGACGTGTAGGATTTTTTTTATTATTTTTCTCGTAATAAGCACATCAGAAACTATAGAAAATGTTACTCAGATTTTTAAGAGGAAAACCATTGCAGACCTGTGTAATAGTCGTCTTAGGGTGTATATCAGGGCCAACTACTTATTGAGTAGGTTAGCTCGTTGTGGTCTGGATTGCCCCGACCTGGTGGATATTCGTGGTAGGCTAGTGAAGATCATCGCTAGGGCTGAACCCAGTAGTGATTCTGAATCCGAAGGTTCGGATGATGATGGTGATGATCCTTCGGGTCGTGACCAGGTGGAATATACTTCACCAGTAGTGAGAGAGGACCGCTCGGTGCGAGCTAGTTCAAGTAGGAATAGTTCTACATGTAACATAGTGTATAAAGAACGTCCCCTTAACTTATGTTCATTTAACTTAAAATATGATGGTTCTACTTGTGTACGTGTGTTTTTAGAGAGATTAGAGGAACTTAGATGTGCTCGGGAGGTTACTAAGCCTAGACTCCTTATGGCTTTCTCCGACCTGTTGGATGGACCGGCTTTGTCTTGGTTCCGTACAAACAAAGCTAACTTCATCTCATATGAGGATCTTATTAGTGAGCTTAGAGATACCTTCGATATTCCTGATTATGATTACCGCCTCAGGAACGAGATAAGACAGCGTACACAAGCCCGCTCTGAGTCCTTGGTTAACTATATATGTACAATGCAAGCCATGTTCTCAAGGTTGTCATGTAAGATGCCCAGTGAGGAACAGCTGGACATTCTCATGCACAACATTAGACCTGACTACATGAAGGAACTGGCCTTGCATGATGTCAACTCTGTAGATGACTTGAGACGTTTGGGTAAGCGCTTGGAGCTTGCGCGTACTAGGGCAGACGCTTTCCATGAGCCTGCTCTTGACAAGTTTGAGATTACATCTGACTTACACCAGCTTAAGAACAAAGGTGTACAAAAGCCCGCTAAGCAGGTGTCTGCAGTGGAGACGCCGGTTACCCCCCACGATCGCAAATGCTTTCGTTGCGGCGGGGGCGGTCACACTGCATACAGCTGCACACAGTCAAGGGAGCTGGTGTGTTTCCGGTGTGGTCTCAAAGGAGTCAAGACCCCAGACTGCTCACACTGTACTAGCAAGTCAAAAAACGCGTAGGCCAGGGCCTTATTAGGAACTCTGTGCATCACTCTGTATCTGAGTCTATTTCTGATAAGGTCCTGTTTCCTAAACGGGATAGTGACATTAGACCGTATCTAGTTGTTAAGGTTTTAAATTTAAATGTCTTAGGCCTTCTAGATTCCGGTGCCTCCTGCTCTATACTAGGTAAGGGAGCGCACCGCATCTTCTTGGAACTGGGTTTTGATCTTGTGAGTATCAATCCTACTTTTCGTATTACAACTGCAGACAGCACTCACTTGCAATGTCTGGGTTGTATCTCTTTGCCAATTGAGTACAATTCGGTTATCCGAGTTGTCAAGTTCTATGTTGTCCCAGGTATAACCACCTCCATGATATTTGGAGTGGATTTCTGGCAACAATTTAAGTTAAGTGATAAGTTAATTTTACAAAATATTAGTCTTGATAGCTTTAGTGATAATAATCCTATAGAGTCTGTGTCCCTTAACGGTGGCCTCGAGGATTACGACAACCTGACAACTAAACAAAGGTGTGTAATCAACGAGGTCATTGAAAAGTTCGACTCGTTGAACACTGATAAGGTGGGTTTAGGTCGGACCTCACTTGTGCACCATGTCATTGACACTGGTGACAGCAAGCCGATCAAGCAGCGTTATTATCCGCTCTCTCCCCTTAAGCAGAAGGCCCTGGAAGCCGAGCTGGACCGAATGCTGGAGATGGGAGTAGTGTCCCCGTCTCAGTCCGCCTGGAACTCTCCAGTGGTCATGGTGGAGAAGGCGAACGGCGACCTCAGATTGTGCTTGGACTCTCGCAAGCTGAACTCTGTGTCTAAGAGTGACGCCTACCCCTTACCCTATATCAATCAAATCTTAGACCATCTTAATAATGCTAAGTATTTAACCTCTGTAGATCTGAGTGCGGCCTACTGGCAGATTCCATTCGACTCACTCCAGTCTGCTGAGAAGACTGCTTTTACGGTTCCCCGGAGAGGATTGTTCCATTACAATTCCATGTGCTTCGGTCTTGTCGGTGCCAGTGCCACGATGCAACGCCTCATGGACCGTCTGTTTGGTCCCGAGTTCGACAACAAGGTATTTGCGTTTCAGGATGACATAGTCTGTGTGTCCAGCACCTTTGAGGAGCATGTAGAGCTCTTACATAGAGTCTATCAGCAACTCAAGGATGCTGGCCTAACTATTAATATGAAAAAATCCCACTTTTGTCGGAGTGAACTCAAATACCTGGGGTATTATGTGGACAAACATGGCTTACGGACAGACCCGGGTAAAGTTGAGGTTATCCTCAACTATCCCACCCCTTCTAACCCTAAGGAGGTTAAGAGATTTCTGGGAATGGCCGGCTGGTATCGTCGCTTTGTTAACAACTTCTCGAAGATTAGTAAACCTCTGTGCAAACTCACTTCTACGAACCTTAAGTTCGAATGGACCCCTGAGGCTGAACAGTCCTTTAACCTGCTAAAGTCAGCCTTGGTTTCTGCCCCTATATTAAAAATGCCTAACTTTGAGATGCCCTTCCGCATTCTTAGTGACGCGTCAGCTTACTCAGTTGCTGCTGTACTGACACAAACTCACGATGGTGTTGAGCACCCTATCGCCTACTGTAGCCGTTCTCTCAACAAGAACGAGGTGAACTACAGCACAACTGAGCGAGAACTTCTGGCCGTGATTTTCGCTTTGGAACAATTTCGACAGTACGTCGAAGGCCAAAAATGTACGGTCGTCACGGATCATTCATCTCTTCTGTGGTTCCATAAGCTAAAAAATCCCACGGGTCGTCTAGCACGTTGGAGCATGAGGCTCAGTCAATTCGATTTTGACATAGAGCATCGAAAAGGTAAAGACCACGTTGTACCTGATGCTCTGTCTCGTATCAAAATTGATTCCCTCGATGCAGTACCCACTAAAGACCCGTGGTATGACCACACCATGAATAGTGTTCGGAAGAACCCTAGGAAGTCACCAAATTATGACATTCGTGACAACCTTCTATATAGGTTAACTAAAAATAAATATTCTTTGACTTCAGACTTTGACTGGAAGCTGGTGGTACCTCAGGAGGATCGCTTGCCCCTGCTCTCTAAGTACCACGATGACACACTTAGTGCCCATGGTGGCGTTTGGAAGACGCATAAAAGGTTAGCCCTAAATTATTACTGGCCCAAGATGTACGAGGACGTCAAAGAATATGTTGGGAATTGCGAAACATGCAAGCAGTACAAACCCGTAAATACGTCTCGTCCCGGCCTAATGGGTAGCCCGAAGCGGGTTTCGAAGCCATTCGAAGCTATCTCTGTCGATCTGCTTGGTCCCTTTCCCACTTCGAGCAATAGAAACGTACACCTGATCGTGGTCTCCGACTACTTTAGCAAATACGTCATGTTGTGCCCTGTTCGGGTTGCCACAGGCGCTGTAGTCGCGAGGTTCATAGAGAAGAGTGTGTTTCTCGTGCACGGAGTCTGCAAGACTATTTACATGGATAATGGCCCTCAGTTTGTGAGTAAGCCATTTAAGGATCTGTTGGCTAAATACAATGTACCTAATATATATTATAACCCTAGGTATCATGCCCAAACTAATCAGGCGGAACGAGCTATTCGCAATGTGGTTCAAGCGATCTCATGCTATGTGAAGTCACAACACAAGTCTTGGGATCAGTTCTTGGTTGAGATACAGTGTGCTTTAAACACTGCAGTTAACGAAGCAACTCGTTTCACCCCTTACTTTTTGGTACATGGTAGGGAATTTATTGGGGATGGAGTGCTGTACAGGCAGACAGATATCGCGTGCCATCCTACTTCAGTCTCTGTAGACGATCCATCAGCCTTCGGTGTCAAGCTGAGAGAAATACAACGCATTTACGACCAGGTGAGGAAACATTTGAACGTTGCCCACCAGCGTAATGAAAAGTATTACAACCTCAGAAAAAGGCATGTAGAGCTGAAAGTGGGACAGATAGTTTACAAACGCACGTTCTACCTGTCCAACAAGGCCAAGAATTTTACTGCTAAGCTAGCTCCTAAGTTCCTTAAATGTGTGGTGACTGCTAAACGATCCCCTTTAGTATATAGGCTGTCAGATCTGGACGGTAAGGATCTTGGGGAGTACCATATCAAGGACATCCTGAAGTATCAGGAGGAGCAGTCTCCAATACCTAACGTAACTACATAGCACTGTTTCTCTAGTTTATTAAACCAGTGCTATGTGATCATTATGTAAGACTATTTTAATCTTTTGTTTGTATTTCTATATGTGTACGTGACTTTAAATTGTCACGTTGTAGTTTCTTCTATGCACCGCACCGAGCGTTTTTCTCTCATTCGCTTCTTAGTACTCTACATTATCCTGAGAGCTTGGGTAGTGTTAGGGTATCGGCAGTGAGTAAAGGGAGCATTCGTTTTCTATGAAGGGCATTAGACTCTAGTTACTTAGCCTAACCGGTACACGAGTCAGTGTCTAGTTAGGTACATAGGAGGATCTTTCTTTGGTATTGTAATGGTCGTAGTCAGCTGGTGTTTGAAGGACCTAGCTGGTTGTCTTTGTTTATTAGTCAGTACTTTTCTGTTTTCTTTATTGTGTATTTCCAGCGTGTCATATCCGCAGGAAATACTATTAAAGGGGGGGTGGTTGTAGCATTTATTTTCTATAGATGCAGTATTTAGGATGTGAAAGCAGCCTTATCGAGTTATCTTTTTTAATCGGTTGTCAGTGGTGACATTTCTGCTGTCAGAATGACAGGATGTCATAAGTTCGGTGACGAAGCGTTTCGCATTTAAAGGAACGGGTTTTTGTTAAGATTTTTCGTGAAAGACCGGACTTTTGACCGAGACCTGCTTTGGGGTAGTTGGAGGTCCTTTGGCTTTTGTTCTGAGACTGTGCCGCGAATCAGTTTTTCGCTCAAGCGCGAGTATTTGTTACCTCGCGTGGCCTAACGGGCTGTGATTGGGTTGCTGCATTGCATCTTGCTACATTTTACCCAGAAAACTGGTGAGTCACTTCTTCTTTTGCAAAGCGGGTCGATTGTCGTCTGTCGCGCAGCCAAGATCTTAATTTGTCGTTTCTTTCATGACAGGGTTTTTTACTACGGGGCTAGTTGCCGGATGAGATATTTGGTGCCGCACCTATAAGTTAGTGGGCTGCACGTGGTACGACAACGTGGAAGTGCGGACTACACGAGCTTCTCATGTGAGAGGTATCTGCCGTCATCACCTGGCAGTAACAACAGGCAGTCACTCTCACTCAGCTCACTCTGCAGGCCAGTAAATCCACTACTTATGTGTAGCTTAGTAGCATAAGTACCTAAGCACTGACTATACTTCTGTGTACCTGTGATATTTGTGTCTATCAGTGAATAAGCTCTCTGTGTGTCTCTGTGTATCTCTGTGTTATATAAATATATGTGTGTACACCCTACCTGACTGTTTTCGTCAGAGCCCTGGCCTACCCTTGCACGCACACTGGAATCTCTGTAGTAAGGCGCCCTGGGAAAGAGTTCTCTGCATAGCTACCTCGCGCTAGTTGGTGAGTAACACTGATCATCACTGTGTTATAATGTATGTCACGACTATAAATTTTGAAACAGCTTCATTTGCTATCATCGATTTAATTTCCCCTCCAAAATTAATCCAATCAATTTCTCTTTCGATTTCCAATGTTGACTCTCACTGAATATTATTCAAATTTTCAACAGCGTTTTCAACTCAAACAGGATCATCTCACAAAACCGATTACGGAACCCCTCCCTATCCTAAATAAGCCAATTTCACCTGAAGCACTTTTCAACTATTATACTATACTTTAGAAAGTTCGAGCAATTTATGCTTTTGAAACCTGTTTAACTTCGAGTACCCCTCATGCCCTCAGTGGTTTTGTGAAGAGGAAAATATATATTATGTGTTGCCACTGTAGTGGTTTTAGACTAGATTAAGGACTTTGGGGCACTATCGCTTATTATACTTACATAAAAATAAATAAATATTCACGAACATTTCACACAACGCTATCTGATCCCAAAGTAAGCTAGGAATAACCTGCTTGTGTTATGGGTATCAGACCACGGATATTAATACTTATATACTTTTAAATACATACATATTATACATAGAAACACCCAGACTCTTGAGACAAACATTTATGGGTCACACAAATATTTTTCTCCGGTGGGAATCGAACCTACGACCTCCAGCGCCGCAGGCGGTATCACTACCGACTGCGCCACAGAGGCAGTCGACAAAAGAAATGATAAATTTACCAATGGAAACATTGTAAACCAAATAGATGGATGTTATCTTCCGAGATGGATGTAAACTTATTCGCTCGGGATTTCGATGAATTTTCATGATGGTATACGACTAGATTATCATAATTATGGCGGACTCTTGCGCAAAATTAGATAAAAAATGATACATTTAAAAAATAAACACACTCGACAACGCAAAATAAAAACAAAACAAAAAACAGAAACAAGTTTATCGCAGAGATAATGACTGCAATAGTCAGGACCGGACCCATATTTGATAGAATAATCTTGTACGCGGGCGGAGCCGCAAGCGCCATCTAGCGCTTGCGGCTCCGCCCGCGTACAATTCTGTTTTTTTTATACCAGTAAGGTGGCTGACAAGCATACGGCCCACCAGATGTAACAGTGGTCACCGCAGCCTATAAACGAAAAAAGGCATCATATCTCTGTTCCCATGGAATCTTATTTCGGGAATAAAAAGCCTTTATTCCAGACTATAATCTATCCTTCTACCAAATATCAGTCAGACTCGTTCAAAAGTAAGAGCGTGAAAAAGTAACAAATAGCCACACATTCATACTCACAACTTTTTGTATTTACAATATAAGTAAGAATGTAGAAAAAACAATACTAACTAACTCTAGCATTTAAAGTCCATTTACTTACAAGCAAAGCAAAGCAATTTCCTTTTTCTTTTAATCCCACTGATCACATACGAATTGAACGAGCATAATATTGACAAAAAGGAACTATTTACGCAGCACTTTTTCAAAGACATTGTAAAGGAAAAATCTGAAAGGCTTTTGCTCCCTTTGATCACAGAGAATCTTTTATGCTTCGTAGATTCTTTTTTTTTTCTTTCTTTCTTTCAGATTTATAACACTTTTGGCTAGGTTCCATTAGGACGTTACAAACTGTGCTTTTAAGAGTCCATATGACGCCAAATAGACTATTACTTTGATCTAGATCTCAGGACTCGTGAGGTCTGCTGAATTGAAATTTGAACACAGACAACTTCAGTTCATGAACTAAAAACGCTTTAGGCTCGAAACACGATTACTGATAAAATCCTCGATAGATTTTTGTGTTGAAAATACCTCGATTTCGTGAAATTTTAAGCTAGATCTCGTATGTTATAAGTTGTTTTTATAATATAAAATATTTATAAGAAATACAATAGTAAAATCTTCATTTGCACTAGAGCATTTTTTTCATATTGGTTATAGTTTTTTTATAATTAATTTATTTCGTTAAAAGCGTACAAAAACCGATCGCATCTCTCTCTTTCTTGCACGCCAAAATGTATATCTTCTTTTAACAATTTGGCGTCTGGTAGGCTCTTAAGATTAAAAGCCAGGAACTGATTGAGTAAGAATACGTACCTACGTATTCGTACGAGTATAGGTACCTACCTATACATACTCGTATGTGGTGAGCACTTGCTGAGTAACTCAGCATTTTAACGTATCAAACTACTAAAGGGTTAAGAGATTAGAGATAATTTTGAAATGCAATTAGTATCCTAACTAAATGAAAAATTTTATGTGAAAATTTATCGGTCTTCATCAGAACTCGATCCTGGATTTTCTGGCATTTCGGGTCAGACTAACACTAATTGTTTTTCAAAATTATCTTTAATGTGGGTCTTATTGCATTCCAGGCCAGACTTATTACTTATAGAATTTATCTATAACGTTTGGGCACGTATTATCACAAATCGAATGATTTTTATTTATTTATTTATTTACATCTGGACTTACATCTATCATGACAGGCGGACACCCAATGCGACAGAGTAAACAAGCATATTAAAAACATACTATTCTAAACATAAATATAAGTTAGGTAAATACCATACATACACATATATTATATCATAAACATACCATCTAATAACTACAAATAATTCATTATCTATTAAAACTAATAATTTATAATGTCACCCTTGTGAATTCACTCAGTGAACAACAAAATATGTCGGTCGCCTCTGCCACAAGGTTGAGAGTGCGAAGCGAGCGTGACAGTGGCGCCTCCTTTAGCAGGTTGGTGCGTGCGTTCGGCACCACTAGCAGGCGAGGTCAACGTCGACGCCACACATACCGGTCTGGCACGTGTAGACCAACCATCCCTAGGATATCCCCATTGTGTAACTTGCCTCTAATAATTTTAAATAAGATAATATTATTAGAGTAGGTGCAATTCTATACATTCTAGGATATCCCCATTGTGTAACTTGCCTCTAATAATTTTAAATAAGATAATATTATTAGAGTAGGTGCAATTCTATACATTCTAGGATATCCCCATTGTGTAACTTGCCTCTAATAATTTTAAATAAGATGATATTATTAGAGTAGGTGCAATTCTATACTACCCGTTCGCTCTAACTTTGCCGCTGGCGTAGAGGCGTATACCCGAATTGTTAATTAGACGAAGTAAATTGACAGTAGCTAATGTCACTTCGTCATAGAAAATACGCAACATTATATGAAGAAGTGACATTAGTTGCTGTCAATTTACTTCGTCTAATTAAAAATTCGACTTTAGTATGAAGCCGAACGGCAAAGTTAGAGCGAACGAGCAGTACATTCGTGCCGTGTTAGTTAGTTTTTCTCCTGGGATATCCATCCGAGGTCTTACCCGGGGCTCCCGATAATAGGCTTGTGTCCTAAATTTCAAAAATCGTTTAATTTTGTAGCTTTATATCTATATGATCACAAAAATGCAATATTTTGATTTAAAACAATCATTTACATAGTTTATTTTGTGATTTAAAAAATGAATTTCAATTTGTATCGAAAACGCTCATGGCGCCTTGTGTGACGTCACTTGATGCCAAACAAAACAAAAAGAAAATGTCTATTTTTATTTATGAGTTCTTTCAATGTTTTGTTTTGAGATTAAAAGTTTTAGTACAAAAAAGAAACGTTTAGGGGTTTTAATCGATATTTAGGGGAATCTGGGAATTTGAAGTTGGTTTTTAGAGGAACATTCGGTAGGAGTTGGCATCACTTTGGCATATGGTCTAAGTAACCAAAACCAGTATAAATTAATTGAAAAAAAAATTGCCACTGGCATCACAGTTTGACAGGTGTTTGACAGTGTTATGTTAGCGTTCGTCTGCTTTCCATATTAATTTAAAATAAATCCGTCGTATTACTAGTGCTGCGTAGTGCCTGAATGAAATGAAATTTATTGTATTTTATGAAAACGTATGAGAATCTAGACAATTACACAAGATGACACGACTTGTGACACAAGATGTCAAGACTCGAGACTGCCAGAGTGCGTCAAATGTCAAAAAGCAAACTGTGACGTCACACTATCTGATAGAGGTGTTTGATGTCACGTGACTGATTGCCTATTTTTTCCAATCTTATTTTCTAAAAATAATAGTTATCCTTAGTTTGTGTACCAATTTATATTACTTTTTGTTGTTTATATATTGGACTAAGTCGTTAGAAACACACATCAATCAGATTTATTCTTAGTGGACACAAGCCTATAGGCAGTGTTAAGGCACATATTTGGTTTTAGGCTGATAGGAATTCCTCATGCACTAGCATAGTGTACCTACTAGTGTATCCACAAAACTACCGAGTTTTGTGGATCATATATGACTTGGTTCATGGGATCCACACCGACCACCAGATGTAGGAGTACAGAAAGACCAGTTTGAAGAGAAGCTTTAATAAAATTCCAAAATATGGACGACATTCATAGTAGGTATCTAAAAATAAAAAAAACCGACCAAGTGCGAGTTGGACTCGCCCATGAAGGGTTTCGTAGCAGCAAGTAAAAGTTCTTATAGTTCGTTGTAACTTTGATTGATGTTTTAACACGTTCGCAGTGGTAGTGATTTTTCTAACCGAAAATTGCGGTTCACGATGTATTAAAAAAAACTACCAGCTCTATCTCGTTCAAACCAATTTTCGTTGGTAGTTTTTATGGCAATGTACATCATATATTCTATTTAGATTTATCATTCTCTTAGTTTAGAAGTTAGAGGGGGGGGGGGGGGGCACATTTTTCTACAAATACAAATACAAATTCTTTATTGCATAAATGGAGTTCATTGAGCGATATTTTATACTATGGTAGGTATTCTCACAATAAGAAAGTGGTCCATTTAGCCATTTAAAATAGCATGCAATGTAATTGTTACGATACAAGGAATGTCATACAACAGAACTACTACTTTGGAAGTGTCTCTTGCGCAAACTATTCACTTTAGAAAAAAATGATGTTAAAAACCTCAATAGCATTTTGAAGACCTATCTATAGATACCACACACGTATGGGTTTGATGAAAAAAAAATTGAGTTTCCGTTCTGAGTATGGGGACCCCCAAAATTTACTACTTTTTTTCTAGTTTTTTTTATAAGAATCTTAATGCGGTTCACAGAATACATCTAGTCTCCAAGTTTCAATAGCATAGGCCTTATAGTTTCGGAGGAAAGTGGCTGTGACACACGGACGGACAGACAGACAGACATGACGAATCTATGGGTTCCGTTTTTGCCATTTGGCTACGAAACCCTAAAAATAAGCTCATAAATGTCAACTGCCAGACAGTTAATTACCTGTATTTTACCTAAGAATACATCCTTGAAAACTAACTAGAACATTGACCACGTAAATAAGCAAATAATCAATTTCCATCTCTATCACTATACGCAATAGAGCGTAAAATTGTATGTAAATTACATAGTTAATGGTACTGTTCTAGCGATAAGAATCTCATGGTAAATTCTATACTAATGAGTATTTTATTCTAATACACAAACAAACCCACAAATATAGTTTTATTAATACTTATGTGTGCCATCGATTGTGAATTCAATATTGCTGTTCATTACGTAAAATGTTTTTAAAATGTACAGAATAAAGAAACTACAAAAAACTTTCCGACTATAAACAAGAAGCCGTGAGAGGGTCTCACCAACACCATTATTGTGAAAGTTCAATCCGATTGACGTTGTAATTTTTGTTTTATTTCAAACTTTGAACAGATGATCCATGGGACCTAGTGACGTAGTTTAATGCAACAGTGTCACAGACTACAGAGACAAGTCTCGCCATAAGCCCCTCTGCGATCTATTTTATAGAGAGGGGCTAAAACTTGGCACGACCTGCTCGAACACGTGTTTCCCTCATCCTTCAATCCCGGGTTCTTCAAGAGGAGCGTAAAGAGTACATCACAGGGCAGCCAACTTGAGGATCACTGTAAGTCTTAAGGACAGTAAGAGTGGCCCCAATCGCAATATGTCGCGATGATTTTCCACCGAGCCTGGAACGTTATAGAAACCACTTTTTAAAGATACATCGGATCACAGAAAGCAAAGGGTTCGTAAAGTACTGCTGGATAGCTTGATAGTCCCTCGGATACTTTTTTTACCTGTGGTTCTACCCCAACGATAGTATCGAGGGCAAGAAAGGGACTTTAGATTGAGGAAAGCCTAAAACGACCAAAGTTATAAGACTATTCTTTGTAACGAGCTTTCTGTGACTCGATGTATCTGGAAAAAGTGGTTTCTATCAAAAAAGCTTTCGGAATGAAGTTTTATCTATGTACAGAGGTTTCTGCCAACCGCGCTTTCTATGAACCAAGGCTTCTATGAATGATGATTCTATTAACAATTAATTCGGCGAACCGTGCTATCTATGTACAGAGGTTTCTGCCTACAGTGCTTTCGAACAACCATGACGTCTGTGCAACAATGATTCTATCAACCAATACTTCGGCGAACCGTGCTATCTACGAACAGCGATTTCTGCCAACCGTGCTTTCTATGGAAGGATTCTTCGGCGAACCGTGCTTTCTACAAGTAGTGAAATGAAAGGAGACGTCTGCCAAAAAATATTCTGTCAACAGTTTATTCGAACAAACGAGTTTCGGATAAACGTTCCAGGCTCTTTTCCACCAGGCGGCTTACGTTAATTTGGAGCTAAATAGAAAAAGAAAAACAGCTCCAGTCGTGTATAATATTAAATCGAAAATACCGGCCAAGTGCGGATTTTCACACTTAGGATTCCGTACCAAAAATAACATAAAATCACGTTTTAGCGCCTCTCTATAAAATAGATTGCAGAGGGGCATACGGCGAGACTTTATCTTTAGTCTGTGACTCTGTTGCATTAAACTACGTCACTAGGTCACGTGGATCATCTGTTCAAAGTTTGAAATAAAACAAAAATGACAACGTCAATCGGAGTGAACTTTCACTTTCACAGAGGGACAGTTGGGTAAGGCTGTGTCACGGCTTCTTGTTTGGTTTGGGAGCTCCCCTTAAATATTAACTATTTTTTGTCAACAATCTGGAGGGTACAGGTAATTTTCGTATCCAACATCCAAAATTCCTTTCCTGAGGAGTTCGGTTCGTCATTCCTCTCTTACAATTAGTTGTGGTTATCCTTAACTGTTGTACGTTAGGATTGACGAATCGAAGTTGTGAGGTGTATTCCTCGACCTCCCCTCCTTTATTTTCGTATTACATTTTTTTTGTTTTGAGGTATTTCTTGTTAAAGAGAAATAGGTACATAATCTGCGAAAGTTTTAAACTATCACAGTTCATGAGAGTCAGCTTCGTGACAGATAGACGGACAGAGGAGTTGCAGAAATAAGGTTCTATTTATCTGAGAAAGAGAGAGAGAGAGAGAGAAAGCCATTTGAGTACAGAGCCCTAAAAAACAAAGCCCCAGTCGTGTAAGACAATAAGTCGAAAACATGTTTTTACGTTACGTTCGAAGTAATTCGCAAAAAGGTCGCCTATTTTTAGACGCGTGTTTAGCACAAACTTCGTGATTGACAAGCTGTCACGTTGTCTGTTGATATTATGAGAAAAGTCTCCGATTTATAAGTTTGAAGTAGGTATGATTTACAAGTTTTTACAAGAATTTGGGCGGTAACTTGAAGAATGACGTAAGGTTGCCTTTTTTTAAACTACTAGCTGACCACAAGCGGTTTCACACGCGTAATTCCCGTTTCTGTGGGAATATGGGAATAAAATAAAGCCTATGTTACTCGGGGATAGTTTAGGTTTTTAACAATGAAAGAATTTTTCAAATCGGTTCAGTATTTCGGGGCCTATTCATACCAACAATCAAGGAGTAGACGAAATATTTACTATTTTTAAAGTAAGTATTGACAAGGGTTTCGATTAAGGAATGCATTGTCATTGACTATTAAAATAGTCTACCTTAGTTCTTAAGTGTAATATAGTAAATGGATCCTTTGAACTACGCATAAGTTGGGGACCAAAATAGTTCAACCTAACAACTTTCATTCATTCGCTTGCTCAGAGAAAGCTATTGTCAATCTAAGGTTGATTAAGACTTGTTTTGTGGTATAGAACTTTGAACAGGGATTTCAATTTCTAAAGTTTGATTTCCCAATCAAACTTTAGAAATTGAAATCCATGGTCAAAGTAATACAAATAGGTAATCAAAGTAAGACAATAAGGTTTACTAGGTAGGTAGGTAAACTAGTTCCTACTTCTTGAACACTAACACACTACACTACTTCTTGAATAAGGTTATTGGATATTTATATTATATTTAGATGAAACTCTAAAAGGATTTTACCCTATTCACTGACAATAATATTGGTCAATATAGACGATTGTTCAATAAATTGACCGTGTAACTGTAACTTTGAGGTTTGAACAATCACTAAACAAAAGTTTGACGGAGCTTAAATTTTATTGATCAATATTTTTTTCTTGCACCGTGTAGGCTTAATATTGATCAATATTTTTTAGATCAGTGTTAGTCGCATATCGGAATTTTGAAGTTTAGTATTTACTTCATCGTCAGACATATACTCGGACGAAAATAAAAATATTAATACAATATTATTGAGTCAATATTATTTAAGGTGTGTATTCAAAAGATGGGGATAAATAATATTGAACTATAAAAATATTGATCAATAGTATTGTATGTGTATGGGGCCTCTAAGAGAGACGAAAAATCAGCAGAGTCAGACAGACGGACAGTGAAGTCTCATGAATAGGCTTCCGTTTTTTCACTTTGGGTATGAAACCCTAAAAACGAAGTAGAGAATTACATTTCCAAGAATAATATTATTATTATAATCAGATGATTGAATTCGTAACTCGATATTGGTTTAACCACCTCTCCGTACGGCGGATTATTCTCGTTATCGAGATATGGAGAGTCGAATGGGGTATAAAAATTCAATAAGGATCGAGAAGACGTATAAAATAAAGATGAAATATCAATATACTCGTCGAATCATTTCTTAATTTTAGAAAGTTGGATTCGCAGGGTTCCGTGCCAAAAAAACAGCAATATTTATCATAAAAATATAAATTATGTTTCTTTTATTTATACTAATATTATAAAGAGGAAAGATTTGATTGTTTGTTTGTTTGTATGTTTGTTTGTTTGTTTGTTTGCATCGAATTGGCTCCAAAACTACTGGACCGATTTTAAAAAAAAAAACACTGTTGGGAAGCTACGCTCGCCCCGGTGAACATAGGCTATATTTTATTCCCGTATTCCCACGGGAACGGGAGCTACGCGGGTGAAACCGCGTGACGTCCTCAAATGGGTTTATATTTTTTTGCCCGTTTTACTTTATCAATTTTTAGTACCCCCAAAAGTTAAAAGACGGGACCCTATTCATGGGACATCGACATCCGTCCGTCCCAAGGCTATATCTCAGAAACCGTGCTAGCTAGAGAGCTGAATTTTTACAAAAAATATGTATTTCTGTTGCCGATATAATAACAACAATTAAATTTAAATCCCTACTAATATTATAAATGCGAAAGTAACTCTGTCTGTCTGTTACGCTTTCGCGCCTAAACGGCTGGAGCAATTGCGATGAAATTTGTTATAGGGATAGTTCGAGGCCCTGGGAAGGACATAGGCTACTTTTTAACCGACTGCGCAAAAGGGGAGTTATAATTTTATGCGATAACAACTTCTACGCGGTCGAAGCCTTTACGGGGGCTCCCATAGAGCAAACGTGACTTTTTCCGTTTTTTAACCGACTTCCAAAAAAGGAGGAGGTTTTCAATTCGTCTGTATTTTTTTTGTATGGAACCCTTTGTACGCGAGTCTAAGTCGCACTTGGCCGGTTTTAATATGAGTTGCCTTTATGATTTATAAAAGATATCAAATCCGTCGATATGAAATACCGAGAAGCGAAACTGGTCAGGTGTAAAGTAAATAAATGTTATGGAACAGTACAAGTGGTGTTACTCAATATGTGCAGCAAGTTCCACCAAGTGCCACCAACCAACAGTATCAATATAATCCATTAACACATTTCTTGTACATTTAAAACATTAATTATATTGTCGAAACTACCCAATCAAATTACGTGATAATTGCTCAGAATTATGTAAGTACCCACATTATGTCACTTTTACAAATGGCGTTTAAACCCTCAAATGAATGAACAAAAGGTCCTTTGTCATTTACACTGATTACTTTGTTAACGTCATAATAATGTCATAAGCGGTTGAATCACGGAATACATGAATTAAATTAAAAAAAGAGTGAATCACTTTAGTTCTACAATTATAACTTACTAGCGGACGTCACGCGGTTTCACCCGCATAGTTCCCGTTATCTGTAATAAAATATAGGCTATGTTTGACGCAAAGAGTGTAGCTTCCTAACAGTGAAAGAATCTTTCAAATCGGTCCAGTAGTTTCGGAGCTTATTCGATGCAAACAAACAATCGTAGAGATCAATTATAGGGGGCCTGGTAAGCTGCGTGACAGGATTTTCCTAGTGAAGATACAAGTCTCCCACAAAGGTTTTGAACGATAATAGCTATATGTTTTAAGTATGTATTCTGTGTACCTTTGTGGAAGAAAATAAATAAAATTATTATTATTTTAAATCAAATCTTTCCTCTTTATAATATTAGTAAAGAAGACTAGCTGATACCCGCAGCTTTGCCCGCGTGAATTTCATTTCCAGTTCCAGCTTCTCATAGGAACTGCCTTGTTTGTCTAAAGATCGCAATCTGAGACTGATTAGTTGTGTAAATGAAAAGTTTTCAATACTTCAACTTGTAAAATGTAGACAAGTTGGTTACGTAGAAATTTACGCGTAGCTATTGCTACGTGTCGAAGATGCTACGATTCTCCGTAGCACCATCAATCATCGTCTACGATTTGTGCATAGAGGGCTACGCAAAGGTTTCTACGCGAAGCAACATAATATTATATACTACGAGATCCCTACAGCAACTCAATAAATTATGTCTCAAGATCGGTTTTTAAGAAGATTTTTGTAGTAGTAAGCGACTTTCTCGATTTTTCCTGTTTAGTAGGGGATTTTTGTTACGTAAGGAACATCTTACAGGGATGCTATGCCGGACACCTAACGACTAAAAACCATACGTTTCCTACCAAACGCCTACGGTTGGGAGCCTCGGGTAAGCCCTCGGAAGGATGACACCAGGATTCCGTAGAGGCTTTAATTGGCATAATCATAGGTAGTCAGCAAAGACTAAACGTACGAAATATTTAAAAAATCAGAGGTGCTGAAGTTCCGCGGAGTTTCTTGCCAGTTCTTCTCAGGTGGGTCGTGTTGTGAACTGGAGGTTTTTTTTTTTAATAATATTCTGGACGTAGGTATTGGCTCAGTTTAGCATGCCCATGGAAAGGCGTGTGTAACGTATCTTCCCTTTTTAATTCATCTAAGGTTAAACCAGTAGTCATTACTCTCAATTGTACGCAAAAGTAAAAGATTTCCTGTCATTTGATAATTGTAATCCCCAATACATTCCGAGGGTGTCGTAAGAGGCGACTAAGGGAACACTTTCGCAAAAATATCCATTGCGTAGAGAAGGAAAACTCGAAATGAAACCCGGTTGTCAGTAAAATGAGGTGTTTGGGCGGCTTGAACATTTTCAACTGCGGGTCGCGGCGTCCTGCGTCTGTCCATTTCAGACATAAACTATAAGGTGAAATGTGGGCGTTACTGTGCATCTGCCTGCCCCTTCGGGGATAAAGGCATGGCTATATGTATGTATGTATAATAATTGTAAAAAAAATATAAATACACAATAATTGTAAAAAATGTATAGGTAATACAATTAGTAGCGTTACATTGTTATACGTAGATACGATGTGTTGCCACGAGTAGATACGACGCATTGCAGCTTACACTTTTGCAATCTAACTTTAAATCGTCTAACTTTCCTGCGACAATTTGTTACTAACAAATCAGCGTTACTGGATTTTATTTAAAAAATATGGTGGCATATTGTGTACTTATGTGATGTTTAAAAAATGTGGTGGTATATATCCTTATTAATTTTACTTAAATTGCTATCATAAGGTGACCACTTCCGATCAGGTTGCCACGTACGTCGTTTTAAAAACGTTAAATAAAAATATTTAGAGACTATTTAGGGTTCTATACCCAAAGGGTAAAAATAGGACCCTATCACTGAGACCCCGCTGTCTTTTTGGCTATCACTCTGTAACTAGCTTGTATCTCAGGACGTTCGGCTGTTGAAATTTAAGATTTTTTCTTAGAATATGACTGTGTCTGTATATAGTCACAAATGCTAAAAACAAAATAAAAATACCTATATTGAAAATAGTTTTCATACAACATACGTGATTTTTCATCGTTTTTGGCGCGGAGCTGACACAGGATTCGAAGCCGAAACCTCAGCAGCGGTAGTCACTGAGGCACTACATTCTATATTGAAGTTATCTTGATTAGGTTAATTTCATAATTATTTTTATCTACTCTGATACTATAATACAAAGATTATAAAATTGAAATCAATACTATTATGACAAACATTACACACAGGCCAAAAAAAAAGTTTTATTACGATACAGGTCTTGTATGGACACCTATATCATAATAAAACTTTTTAATCATTACGATACACCATAAACAATCTCCAGCTGAAAAAGAAGTTTGAACCTCTACTTAAAAAAAAAATTGTGTCTCCAGAGTAGCGAAAAATCCTAAATCTATGGTCTCCGCAGCCTAAAAAAAAAGAAACACGCATGCGCAATCGATGTTTGCGCCTTGGCGCCAACATTTTACATTTAAATTAAACAAAGTTTGGTTTTGTTTGTAAAATAAATTAGTTTTTGTGTAAAAACAAGTCTTAAAGCGAGGATGGTGGTAATTGCGTCAAACATGACCATGAACCTGTTACCGGCGAAATCAAGGAGCAACTATATATCACAACAAAATGAAATCAGGTATTATAGTATGAGAGTAGATAAAGTAGTGTATGACACTGTACATAACTTGGTCTTATAACACTCGTGTGATACTATAAAAAAAACTCGCCTACGGCTCGTGTTTTAAGAACCCTTATTATGCAACAGTGTCATAAACTACTAATACTGGGTTATATAAAATTTCATAATGTATGAAAACTAATGTCATTGTACTTAGATGGTTTTGCTACTGGTTGTGGTTTATTATCCTACACAAAATATTTATAAAGAGAAACACTTCAATTTATATACAAACAATTGTAAATTGTTCCAAATCTGAACAACAGAGACATCCAAAGCACATTATCCCTTCACAATTGTATTATTTCCTCAAATTGAAAAGCTTTCTGAAGAAGGTTTTGAATATAGAACACAAAAGCTATTAGCTACATTCAAATTGCCGAAACTACGTAGTCTGTGGCAAGTTTCTAAAGCTCTGAGTAAAGTTGCCAACTCAAATAATCGTTTCACTCGCCGTTGATATAGCAACACTGAATAATTTAGCGCGAAATGTGCACGCTGTGTGCATTAATATCATTATTACTTTTAGGGTTACGTATCCAAGGATAAAAATGGAACCTTATTCATTAGACTTCGTCGTTTATCTGTCTGTATGTCCGTCCCGAGGCTGTATCTCAGGTACCGTGATAGCTAGAGAGCTAAAATATTTACAGATGATGTGTTTTTGTTGTCGCTATAACACAAATACTAAAAAAAAAATGTTATTTAAAGAGGGCTCCCATACAACAGACTTAATTTTCTGCCGTTTTTTTGGTACGGATCCCTGCATGCGCGAATACAACTCGCACTGACTGGTTTTTCTGTTATTATAATAATTTTGATTATCCGCATTGCAGCATATTATCTGCGGTGCGATGAAACTTTACCGAGACTCGCAGATCTTCAGGGCCGGATTCAGCAGTGGCAATGGGAAGTGACGCGGGTACATTTTATAACTTTCAATATTAGTGTCTTCTAAAGAGTTTATGTGAGAGAATGGTGGATTTTGTAGAATTTAGGTTTCGAAAAAGTGCACAATTTTATAGGGAAGTGTTATAACAAAGTGCAACTAGGTTTTTGATGATGCTTTAACAAGAAAGTTTCACATTTACTTGTACTACAAAACCAACAGCGATGAATATATATTTAACAACCACTGAGTTAATGCAAGCGGTAAATGAATAAGTTTACTGTTGAAAATCGTTGGAAAAATATAGAAACGTTCAAACATTTGTTTAATACATGGAAATATTTATACTAAAATTTAATTTTAACTGTTTTTATAGCAAATTCAGATAAAATGTATAGTGTAGTGCTTGACAGAGGCACGTACTTAGTTTTGTTCAGGATATAGGTATTTAAAAATCCTTCATTAATTCGCTTGTTCAGTTATCAACACAAGACTTTTTCCCGTACAAGAAGTTCTAGAATTGATCATATTTTATGATGTTATACGAATGTACAATACATGTGTAGTTTTAGCTATTCTGCTATTCTAACTTGTATTATAAGAGAATATTTCTTGCCAAATTTCAGAGTTCTAGGTCAACAGGAAGTACCCTATTAATATAGGTTTTGGCGACATACACGGCCCCAACATTTTTATGCGTTAACTTAAAAGATTGATTTATTTTTACAGCTTCGTGTGTACTCGTTACTTACCTCCACGCGTATAAGAGATTATGACACACAAAGTGATCCTATTTCCTTATATTTTCTCTTAGGCCACGGGACCCTAAAAACAATTTTCCAGTCAAGCTAAACAATTTAATATTATGTAATACTTCGCTAAACTCCAAAACGAACGTTATTTTACAGAACCGTTTAACAAAAAGTGACACGAGGCATTTATTTTGCCAAGTGAAACGTGTAATCACTTTTTCACAGCCAAGCTTTTTACAGATTAACATAAGTCTTTGTTTCGAGTTTCAGTACTGACAAATTTAAGGAAAAATGCCACCATTTGTTATTACCTGAGGTTGGTATCTTACTGCAGTGAAAGTTGGGTGTTGCAGAAGACGCATGAAAGTAAAATTAATGCAGTGGAAATGAGAAGTTTGCAAAGTATAGCTGGAGTGACATTGATGGATAAAGAAAGAAATTGTGTGATTAGGGAACATTGCGGCTTGACAGAAGATGTAGTGACTAAGATAGAGAAAGGTATGCTCAGATGGTTCGGACATGTGGAGAGAATGGATGAAAACAGTCTGACAAAAGAGATTTATAAGGCGAGAGTGAATGGACAATCTGGTAGGGGTCGACCGCGGCGTACTTATGCCGACCAAATTGGACACCTTTTGGAAAAAGGCCAGGTCAAGAGTACCCTTAATCGGAGAGCATGTATGAAAACAATTATGAAAGTAGAAGAAGCGAAAGTCATATGTCAGGATCGTGGCAAGTGGAATGCCATCGTCTCTGCCTACCCCGTTGGGAAATAGGCGTAATGCTATGTATGTATGTATGGTATCCTACCTACTTTCATTTCTGAAGGTAAATCTTTCAAGTAATTGGGTATCGGATAAAAGTCGATGTGCGGAATCCAATGGCCTATATATTTTCATGAAGGATAATTCCTCCCTGTAGAGAAAAATAAAGTGGCTTCCTGTGCTTTCTCCACAGTCTTTATTGCTCAATAGCGACCAAAATTTAAACACAGGTAGTGTTTAAATTTTGGTCGCTTTGACAAACTTAGGTGCTTACTACTTAAGTAGGAATAATGTACTTGTAAGTTTGAACGGATTTTGTTGCGAGTTTCACTGTGTAAGACGTTGATAAAAATGCTGGCATGCAGAGATTGTGGTCCATTTTCACAGCAGGCAAGGCTTTTTTTCATGAGAACAATACATACATACATACTTACATCATCAAGATGTTTTCTCTGACGCGACCGGGACACGCGCGCGCAGCTATGGACACAATCATCAGTATTTTAATTCCACATTAAAGTAGATATTTGACCTGATACCATTGAAAAGAAATAGTTCCCGTTATTTCGGCGTAAAACTTTTTCAAAAATAAACACATCAATCACTTTCTTGGTAATCTAGATGTCTCCATGTTCTTAAGTCGAAAGAGGTCGTACATTTTTCGCGCTAAACTTGGCCTGACTAAACTTTTTGTACAGCGAAGTAATCGTATTGAATGACAAGAATGTTTTGATCAAAAGAAAACCAATCACTTGCAACTAATATTATAAATGCGAAAGTTTGTGAATGTAGGCGTGTGGAATTGTAGATGTTAGCTACCCTTTCGCATTCTATCGACTGAAAGGATCTGGCTAAAATTGGTAAAGGAATTCTGTTTATATTCTTGAACTAGCGGACGTCACGCGGTTTCGCCCACGTAGTTCCCGTTCCCGTGGGAATGGCCTATGTTCACCGAGGATAGTGTAGCTTCCCAACAGTGAAAGATTATTTCGAATCGGTTCAGTAGTTTCGGAGCCTATTCGTGCACAGAAAGAATCAAATCTTTCCTCTTTATAATATTAGTATAGATATTCTGAAATAATCCTTACATATGGCCATGCCTTTATCCCGGAAGGGATAGGGAGAGGTCTAGTATACACCCAAATTATAACATCCAGATTTTTGTACCATGTAAAAACACAAAGAAAAAAAATGAGTCACTTTAATGATAATCAATCAATCAATATCAATTAATCATCAATCAATATCAACACATATAATAAAATCGTAACTGTCTGTTTGTCTGTACGTTTGTGCACGCTAATCTCAGCAACCGCTCAACTGATTGCAATACGGTTTTCTTTATTGCGTTGCGGTTTACTCCACTTAACATTTAGTGTTTGTTTCATGTCAATCGGTTAATAAATAAAAAGTTACATCAATCTAAAGATGGTGGGTGCCACTGCCATAGGGCACTATCGAGACCATCGGAGCCAAAGTCAGGCTCATTTGATTGTATACTAACGGGTGATATCATGACGAAGAGAGGGAAATTTTCAAACAAAACCTGATAACAACCCTTTTTAACCGACTTCAAAAAGGAATGATGTTCTCAATTCGACAGTATTTTTTATAACTAATGGAATCAGACTATAAATGGCAGAATCCACCGTAGAACATAATAAACCCTTTTTTCAAGAGGATATGCTTCATTGCATATGCCAGACTCCTAGCGGCTAAAAAGTACTCCAAACCAATGATATAATATGAAAACTACGTTACCAACACTGCAAAATTTCAAGACCAAAGTGAGGCAATTTCCTCACTTTTTTCATTCATGCTACCACAGATATTTAAGTAAGTAATTCATTAAATTATTTATTACAATTTTTTAAAAAAATTGCTGTTTTTGAAAGCCGTGATGTTCGTGCATGACGTGTATAATTATACGTCGCGGCGTCGTTGCTCCGAACCAAAATTACAACGGCAAGGTGAACACATCTACTATGGCACGGTCTCTGCAGTTCAAGTAAGTTTTCAAAAACCAGAATTAGTCATTTGTATCCAGAAAACCACATCATCATAAGTGGTTTGTCCTCCTGTCCAAACTAACACACAATAATGAAAAACAAGGAGGTTTACTTCATTACATACTTGACATTGACGAAGGTAACAAACAGTACTTTTAATAATGTAGCATCTGTATAAAAATATTAGATCCATTTACAATACGTCAAAATAACAAAATATTTATAATATGTAGAGTGTATGGGGCGGTGGGCCCCCGACCACGATCACTGGAACCGGATCGATTTTTATTATGCATGTATTTGGAAATATACCTATAAGTAAGTTTATTGCTTGGGCCTGTTTATAAAATGTTCCAAAATATTTATTGACTTCAAGGATCTCCTAGCAAGCGGACAGCAGGCTAAAAATTAGGGTACCTATAAATTAAAAAATAACAGCAACAGAGACTTGACACGGCGCTCGGCGCGTCGGCGATGAGGTGATGAAAAAAAATGGCTAATGAAAATATCAAACAAGCTCTTTTTTTTCTTATTCATAAGCGGGATACCTAATACCACGAGATTTTATTAAATAAATTCGTTCATAATGAGACAGAAAAATACGGAATGAGATTCGCTAGGATTATTTTTATGTTTTAATTTAACGTTTGCTGTTTTGACGTTATGAATTCTGATAAAATGGCGTATAGAAAGCAATATGGTGCCGAAAAGATTTCATATTTAGCGGCAAAACGCTGTAATTACATTTTGAATTTAGAAAATCGTGTTTTTTTTCGTCTTGGGCTTTCTCAGATTTTTCCGGAGTCAAATAATTCAATTTTTTTAGTTTTTAAGTGTATTCATGAAAATAATAAGAATTTTCTTGATTGAATATCCTGCATTTTGGGAGTCATTGTCAATGATATAAAAAACTATAGATACGTTATAGACACTTGAAAATGGCAACACGTAAAGAAGGTAATTACCTGAAAATCTGTAACGCGGCTGTAGGGTTAGCGGAAGTTCTATTAGCACTGTTTTAAATTCTGTTAGTAAAGAAAACTCGAAAAAAACATGCCTTTATGTATCTTCAGATGATGCACAAGCTACACAGCAACTGTTCAATATAAAAAAGTGTCATTTCATGCGTAAGTACAATAGAAATAATAATATTATTTCATTTTCTCGGATCGATAAAATGGCGGCAACTTAGACCATATAACACGGGACTAGCCTTTGCGAACCACCGCATACAAAAATATTCTGCCAGTTTTCATACAAATGAAGGGGAAAACACAAAGACAAATAAAATTTCATTGCAATTAAAAATGTATTAATCGACAAACGCGTAATGGCTGTTGTGTGTTAATTGTTATTGTACAGTCAACTACAATGTAATGTACTAGTTTAATCATATAAAATGATGTACTGATGTACAGGCTTTTCATAAAGCCAAAAGACCAAATGGTCATGTGCAATGGCAGAAAACAATGCTTAAGTAAGGCGCATCCTGTGGTTAGATGATCTAAGGGCGGCAAGCATAATGAATACTCAAGGAAAATGTACTCTATAGTCTGTGGTTTGGCGCCCGCGACCCGTAAATGGATGTCGGAGAGATTTTGTACTAATGTTTTATTTTGCTATTTGAATATTTTTCTTATTTAGGTAATTATATTTCTTTAAAAAAATAATGAAACATAATAAAAATATATTAAGATTATTAAAATCATTTAAATTACAAATATTTGAATTACTTACTAACTAAATTATTACTTATATAATAAATTGTTTCTGTATGATATTGTTATATTTTTATTTTATGACTTAAATTAGATAAACTACATTAACATTTTAGAAATTTAAATATTACGTACTTTACCCGTAAATACATTAACCATGTCTCAGTAAGTGAAATTCAAGTTTCCCTTTTTCCCCACATTCCTCTGATATGGACTTCATGCATGCTACCACAGATAATTTATAGAATTCTTTTTTAAAATTTATAAAAGTTTAGCTGTTTTTGAAAGCCGCAATGTTCGTGTATAACGTGTCTATATATGATACGTCTTTGGTCATTGTCGCCTAAACTCCGAACTCCATGACGCGGCTGTCTACATCAGAACTAGCAGACAAGGAAAATCTTGGTGAAATTCGAATCTTACTTCTTTCTAATAGGTACCTATTATAAATGCGAAAGTTTGTGAGGGTGGATGTGGCCTCTAACGGCTGAACAGAGCTCGCTGAATTATACATATAGATTATATGTTATTTATAGCTTACTAGCTGAAGCTCGCAGCTTCGCCCGCGTTAAAAAAAATTCCCGTTCCCGCTTCCCATGGGAACTATTTCCCAGGATAAAAGAGGCCTACGTGTTATTCCAGACTATAGTGTATCCCTGTGCCAAGTTTCAGCCAGATCCGTTGAGCCGTTAGAGCGTGAAAAAGTAACAAATATCCACACTCACAAACTTTCACCTATAAACAATGTTTTTTTTTGTAATATTTGTAATATTATACTACGTGTTGTTCCAGACGGAATAACAGATACCCGGCAACGGGAATAAAATTCCACTCAATCTGTCTCAGAGACTCGCTACGTTCTCTCGATCAAATATCCTCCAATACTAATTCATTTAAATGAAAGAGCACAATTTAAACGTTATAGGCAAGCACGTAGGCGGTTTACGCGTATCTAGTTACATAGTGCGGATTACTTACACTTAACTTGTTTGACGTTCACAAATAACGATTATCTTAAGGGTCGTATACACTAGCGAGAAAATCGCGACAATAAATGATCGTCGTGTCACGTATTTCTATTTCTACAAACTCTCTACTCCCTGCGAACGTGTCTCGTGGCACGGCGATATCGTCGTGGCGAATTTTGGGACATCGAACGTCGAGGAACTGAAAAGTAACGAACCTTATTTTTATAACACTAAGGCGCCAGTCAAGCATACAGCCCACCAGAAGGACTGGAGGTCACCACCGCTTACTAACGTTTGCAACACCCGAGGCGCCACACTCGCGCCGCCAACCCTGTAAAAACCTTATCTTTTGAAGAACCCCGTACAGGAGGCGTTTATTTAGTAGGCTATAAAATAGTGCCGCGCGAAATCTCGTTCTTTACAACATTACATATATGGGACATTCTTTCGTAGGTTTGCCTCGGCTCCCGACCGAAGGCAGTGGTAGGAGTCCGGCATAGCATCCATATAGGTCACTCGTAAATATGTATTACTTAAGACGCGTCCGTTAAATGCTCAAAAAGACATTTAGGATATCGTAAATATTCAAGAACTCACTTAATTAAATGAAACTAAAATTGTCGGTACCTTTTTTTTTTAACGTGAGGGAAAATCCTCATGGATGCTATGCCGGACTCCTACCGACTTAAATACCTCACGTTATGCCCAACAGCCTATGGTTAAGAGTTCCAGGGAAGCTCTCGGAAGGATGTCCCAGGACTCCCAACAAACCCACGGCCGCCACTACGGCCTCGCCTAGGGCGTGGTTCGGGTGCTATCCCGCTTCTTTGGGGGGATTTCGGGTGTGATCCCGCTTCTCTCTCTTCTCTTCCATTTTAGTGTCATATAATGAAGTGAGTTCTTGAATATTTCCAAAATCCTAAATGCATTTTTTTGCGGACGCGCCCCTTAAGTTTTATTTATTTTAGTATCATGTATTATCGCAACGTGAGTTTTTACGGAAACACGCTGCATGACGATAATGTCGTCGCGATTCTCTCGCCCATGGAAACGGCTCCTTTTTACATGACGTCAGACTAAGACGGATTGCACACTACCTACTCGACAGAGCTTTATCTAAAGACTAATGTACATGCGGAGAGCCTTGAGACAATACAATGATCAGTTAACGTTTTCAATTCCCCAGCGGGTATTGGATTCTTGAGAAACGATTTATAAAGACAATTTCTTTGTTCCCAACAAAAACGAGGGGTGTTAGTTTAATATGTGTTCTGCTCCAATAAGTCTTAGCGTGAGGTTATATGGTCTATATCTTGTCTCAAAAAATAGAATATTATTAAATTTTTGAAATCCAGTTATGGGAGCGATACTAGCGGTCAAACAGACAAACTCTTTAACTTTATTATACTAGTAGATTATACAAACCTACAACAGCAAGAAAAAAATGTTTATAGAATCACATCAGAACTTTGAACGAAAGCTGATTCCCAAGCTAGGCTACTAAAGAAAATAGAAAGAAATTAGATTAGAATAGAATAGAAATATATACGACTAGCCAGTCCACGTCATAATTTCGAAATAATCTGGCCGACCTTCAAAATTCCGAACGCTCATTTCGCCGATGATAAATTCAACGAATGGTTGTATGGTCGACTGTTAAAACTCCGAATGGTCATTTCGCCGATGATCAGTTTTACGAATGATTGTATCGGGGTACTCTGAGTCGGGGTGTTAACCATTCACTTATTATGGTTAACACCTCGACTCGGATAGGTTAGGTTAGAAGGCTATGGCGGGAGCGAAGCGGAGCGGAGCTCCCGCCTTGGCCTTCGTGGTTATTTTTTTTTATAACCATCCAACACCAACATCAATTTCATACATCATTCGTAAAACTGATCATCGGCGAAATGACCATTCGGAGTTTTAACAGTCGACCATACAACCATTCGTTGAATTTATCATCGGCGAAATGAGCGTTCGGAATTTTGAGGGTCGGCCAGATTATTTCGAAATTATGACGTGGACTCACGACTAGCTGATGCCCGGAGCTTCGCCCGCGTAAAATTTGTTCCCGCTTCCCGTGGGAACTTATTCCCGGGATAAAAAGTAGCCTATATGTTATTCCAGACTATAATGTATCTCTGTACCGAATTTCAGCCAGATCCGTTTAGCCGTGTGAGCGTGAAAGAGTAATAAACATCCATACTCACAAACTTTCGCATTTATAATATTAGTAAGAAGTAAGATAGTAAGAAGTAAGATTAGGTATATTCCAAGAAGAAATATTCTAGAAACTACGCTAATCCTACCTAAATAAACAAATTATTGTGTACAGAATAAAATCAAGAACAACCAAGAATATCATAATCTAATTCCCAAGTTAATTAAATAAGTTTCTTAAGTTGTGTTAGTTTAAAGTTGTGAGATCGACGGGTTTGCGTCAAACGCCGATTATGAGGGGTTGATCGGATAAACTGGGTTTTGAGAATTTCCATACATTTCTGTTTATTGTATTTACCAAATGTCAAACACAGTTGTTTTTGTCAGACACAACTAAGTTGTCTGGTTGTTATTAATAAGTTTTACTTCATTTTGGACTTTGGTTAGGCTTATTCGTACTTATATTTTACGGAGGTAAGATTTGTTATTTTTTAAACTGTGGAGCGAATAAATCGATTTCATACATTTTATCTACAGTAAGAAAGCCATGGTATTTCAAGGTTTAGGCAGGATACGTGAGGTTTTTAGTCAGTAGGAGTCCGACATAACATCCATGAGGATTTTCCCACGTAAAATAAAAAGATATATACCTATATAAGCCATCCCCAACAATCATGACAAAAAATATGGCATTTTTTCATGCATTATTTAAATGCGGGCACGAATTTAAATGAGTGCTACGAGGTTCGTAGCATGTCACAAGCAATAGGGTCGTTAGCGCAAGTGTAGCGCCTCTGGTGTTGCAAACGTTCATAGATGACCACCAGTCAGTCTGGTGGGCCGTAACCTTGTCTGCCACCTTAGTGGTATAAAAATACTAAATAAGTTCAGCGTAGGGCATAGGTATCTTTCCTCTTTATCTATACTAATATTATAAAGAGGAAAGATTTGTTTTTTGTTTGTTTGTTTGTTTGTAACAAATAGGCTCGAGAACTACTGGACTGATTTGAAAAATTCTTTTACTGTTGGAAAGCTACGCTCTTTGCGGTGAACATAGGCTATATTTTATTCCCGTATTCTCACGGGAACGGGAACTACGCGGGTTAAACCGCGTGACGTCTGCGAGTACTTAATATTTCCATTTTAGCCCCTCTCTATAAAATAGATTGCAGAGAGGCTTATGGCGAGACTTGTGTCTGTAGTCTGTGACTCTGTTGCATGAAATTACGTCACTAGGTCACGTGGATCATCTGTTCAAAGTTTGAAATAAAACAAAAATGACAACGTCAATCGGATTGAACTTTCACTTTTACAATAAACATTAGAGGGGCAGTCGGATGAAACAGTTTCACGACTTCTTGTTTCATTACCGTAGATTTGCGTAATGTGTCATTACGAAACTTGAAAATACTGTATATTAAGCAACATCATCATACTTCGTCCATCACAGCTGTAGGATGTGTTGATAAGGGTCAGTACGCCCACAAACGTCATCCGTTATGTGCAAATGGCTCCAGTTATCAGCACACCCATATGTGGCGCGCTGTGATTATACGTAATTATAATTGTAGAAGATTGGTGGACGCCCGCAACTCCGGCCATTTGACTATCCCTCAGAAACGTTGTGAATGGTACCACATCAGAGTACGTTGCATCTTAGAAATCTGAGTTCAACGTCAGCGTTGTCCTTTAATAGATTTTGATGTTGATTTTCTTTATCAAGTACTCTAAATTAGTCGCCTACAGACATTTTTTAAATTTTATATTGAACTAGAGACACGCCCCGGCTTCGCACGGATGCAATGCTGATACTAAATACATATAAACCTTCCTCTTCAATCACTCTCTCTATTAAAAAACCGCATCAAAATCCGTTGCGCAGTTTTAAAGATTTAAGCATACCTACATAGGGATATAGGGACAGAGAAAGCGACTTTGTTTTATACTATGTAGTGATGTACCGTCATGGCTATTTTACATTTCTTATGCGTACGTAATGTTTATGTATTGTAAATAATAAATAAGATTAAAAATGTATACCTACTTATCTCATGTTCGAAGGTGGGCGTTAGTGACTGCTCCACAGTACGTCAAATTTGTTCCAATAAAGAATTTTATTATTATTATTATTTCTCTTCCACTTAATATAAGTCTACCATCGCTTTCTAAGCGCTAGAGCGCAAAAGTGTACTTAAAAAGTGAGGAAAAGCCTATTACAATAGAAAACAATAATTTAAATCAATTCAAGTAAATCAATTCAAATAACCAGTAGACGAGAATATCTTCCCGTCTGTCTGCTTTTGAATTTCGAGTTTGAAACCATGATTTGTGAAAACAAATCATCTCGAAACTTGGAATTTCAGATAACTTAAGTTATAATTCTTAAATTTTCTTTGAAGATCTGTCAGGATTGTTTCTGTGAATTTTGAAATGATACCGTCTATACTTTTTCATTAATCTAGCTTTACTTGTAGTAGGTATTTTGATTATATGTTTTGGACCGATCAAGTGAGCCCATACCGATCTATTGCCGGAGCTTCTTTCCAATTTTTGTTTCCGTGAGAAGGTGTTTTAGCATTTGATGTTTTTTCTTTACGTGTGGACATCCTACATGGATGCTATGCCGGACTCCTACCGACTAAAACCACACGATGCTCTACAACTGTCTACGGCCGGAAGTCCCGGGTAAGCCCTCGGAAGGATGTCCCAGGGCTCTCAGCAGAGCATTTGATGTTGTGTGTGAATGTCCACAAATATAAATATTTATTTATTTATACTTAACTACTGTACCACGCCACGCTGGCTAGACGGCTGGTACAGAATTAAGTGCTTTCCTTTTCTTTGCAATGATCTAGTTCTAGTCTGTGTTACTCACTAGGTGCACCCACCCTTACACATGAATATGGCTAAAAAGATGTCTATAAGTCTCATTGGCGTTGAACTTTGCTCCTTTAAAACAATTTACATAATAGTAAGTACTAAAACATTTTTTTTAATGGTATGTATTTAAATCGATATCTGTATTATTCCCTTTTTCCGAACAAAATATTTAAACCAAAAATACTGACTTGCACACTAATTAAATCAAATTAATACACATAATCTATTTCCTTGCACAAAGGATAAGCATTGCCATTCAACGTGGCAATGCTGCCAGTCTTCTGGGAACGTTTCCAGTGAACGATGATGTGGAGGAATACTACGACGCATGTATGTAGGTATGTATAATAAAATTCTTAGTTCTTTTTTAAATTGTTTGTTTTAGCCTTTTGTAGACATTTTATTATAATAATTGTAAATAAATTATAATATAAGTTGTAAATAATATAATCAATTAATACATATACTGTGTAATGGTATTTGCAGAACTGTTTTACTGAACGCATAACTACTATCAAAATAGTTTAACTAACAATTCCCTAGTTCAACAAAACATTTTAACATTTTTAGGGAAAACCATCGCCTAATTTACTTTTAGGACCATCGTTTATTCCAAATAAGAACGCAATTTAATCAATCATCTTTACAAAATTAAATTTTACTAACCTAACCTATTCCGTTGTACGATGGTACAATTTAGAGTGCAAGTTAGTATTTTTGTTTAATAAATCATATATCCGATGTACGAAACACTTTTTTGGTGTGAATTCGATAAAAAAAAGGACATTTTGTAATATTTTATTTTTTTAGGTAGGACATGTTTAGTTAATCAATTGGTTTTTTTGCACATCATTAAATTTTCTGGTATACAATTATTCAATTAGTAGAGTGACCTAGTGTGCTGAAAAAATATACAGATGTGAATTTAAAAATATTCCTTTTTAAATGACAAAGATTTCCACACGGTACTTGGTTGGCTCTCTTCAGAAGTATTTTGTTCATATTATAATTATATCATCAATAAACCTCTTTGTACTGTCTGAGAGAAATTACACCCACCTAAAATATTGTGACCTGAATACACAGTAATTAATCATCGCCATTAATCTTCTAACGACGTTTTACATCAAATGATATCTCGATAATCGATATAATAATCGGTACACATTGAACAGTTTAATAGAGTAATTACTTGTAACGAAACTCGAGAGTAACTATTTTGGCAAGAATTAGGGGTACTTAATCTTCGTCAAGATTATCCCTTCTAGATAGAGGGCCGATAATTAGAGATAGCTTAAAAGCTATGGTCGTATTTCAGCCAGTATGGACAAAGGTCATAAACTCAAGATGGCGTATAATTTATGTAGTTTACACGCACCGACGCTCACTATAGTGTGTGACGGTCTTAAGTCAGCTTTTGAAATTCGAATTTGTGAAAGGTTGATATTCTCGTCCTCATTGACGAGAATATCAACCTTCCACAAATTCGAATTTCCACAAATTCGATGGTTCAATCGAATAGCTTTTTTTTTCAATTGCGGTTTTTGTTATATGAAAAAATAATATTCCGCACTGGCTATTACGGTTCCTGAGATACATCCTCGCGACCGACGGTCAGACAGACAGACGTACTGCGAAGTCTCATGAATAGGGTCCCAAATTTTACCCTTTGGGTACGGACCCCTAAAAACAGGGATCGACTGTAAACAGCTACAATCGGTCGATATTTCTCTACTTAAAATATTAACATCACCGCTACAAGGAAAAATATCAAAAAGATCTGATTGTAGGATTTAATTTAATTCCGCGAAGAGGCAGGCGTAGTCGAAGTACCACTGTAACCCAATGATGTTACTCACCAACTAGCGCGAGGTAGCTATGCAGAGAACTCTTTCCCAGGGCGCCTTGTTACAGAGTTTCTAGTGGGTGCGCAAGGGAGGCCAGGGCTCTGACGAAAACAGCCAATAGGGTGTACACACATATATTTACTAAGTACACAGAGATACACAGAGACACACAGAGAGCTTATTCACTGATAGACACAAATATCACAGGTACACAGAAGTAAAGTCAGGGCTTAGGTACGTACTAATACTACTCAATAGACCACTGCCGCGTGAGCAGGTAGAACGGGTAAGCAGCTAACTACACTTATAATTGGGTGACAATTACTGGCCTCGAGTAAGTTGAGAGCAGCACAGCACGAGCGTGCCACGTGGAGGCGGCTGGTTCCTCTCAAAACACCTCGCTCGTGCAGTCCACGTGTCTTTGGGTGTGGCTCTGCCAACCGTGGACGGCCGCTTTTCCCGTAGTAAAAAACCCTGTCATGAAAGAAACGACAAATTAAGATCTTGGCTGCGCGACAGACGACAATCGACCCGCTTTGCAAAAGAAGAAGTGACTCACCAGTTTTCTGGGTAAAATGTAGTAAGATGTAATGCAGCAACCCAATCACAGCCTGTTAGGTTATGCGAGGTAACAAATAATCGCGCTTGAGCGAAAAACTGATTCGCGGCACAGTCTCAGAGCAAAATTCAAAGGACCTCCAACTCCCCCAAAGCAGGTCTCGGTCAAAGTCCCGTCTTTCACGAAAAATCTTAACAAAACCTGTTCCTTTAATGCAAAATCATCGGGCCGTGCCACAGACAAAACTTGTCACTTGTGTCAAAGCAAAACCACAGATCACAAAACCAGCGATGAATTGATTAAGGGCGGCTTTACACATTGTCAAGCCCGAGTACCAGATTGCTACACAAAAAATAAATGCTACACCACTTGGTATATTTTGTCAGCCTCTCCTCTCGAGTGTCCTTCAGTAAGCGGCGCGAGAATGTCAGGCGGCCATGATATCGATTATGTTTTGACATAATCTGTCATCGTTATTTATAGCGGTAATCTGTTGCGACGTCGCTTATTATGATGAATTTATTGAAAAATATATTTTGTACGGATCAATGCATATTTTATTGAAACTGCTTAGAGGTTTGTCCATATATATATTTTTTTATTTGTAATTTAAGTAATACTTCTGAAAATGGTTGCTGCTACATTTACACGGCCTTTCCTTTCTAATTACTAGATATCTTAACACTAAGGATCCAAGTGTTAGGAATAATTTACTTTTTACGACTTTTCTCTACTTCAAAATATTAATATCATCGCTACAAGGGACAATTTCAAAAAGATCTGATTGTAGGATTTAATTTAATTCCGCGAAGAGGCAGGCGTAGTCGAAGTACCACTTGATATATTTTGTCAGCCTCTCCTCTCGAGTGTCCTTCAGTAAGCGGCGCGAGAATATTAGGCTGTCACGTCAAATCGATATGTGTTGACATCTGTAATCGTTATTTATAGCGGTAATCCGTTGCGACGTAGCTTTTGATGAATTTATTAAAAAATATATTTTTTACGGATCAATGCATCTTAAAATGAAACTGCTTAGAGGTTTGTCCAACAAGATATTTTTTCTGATTTGTAATTTGAGTATTACTTCTGAAAATGATTGCTGCTACATTTGCACGGCCACTCCTTTCTAATTACTAGAGATCTTAACACTAAGGATCTACTAAGGAATAACTTACTTTTTACGACTTTTCTCTACTTCAAAATATTAATGTCATCGCTACAAGGGAAAATTTCAAAAAGATCTGATTGTAGGATTTCATTTAATTCCGCGAAGAGGCAGGCGTAGTCGAAGTGCCACTTGGTACATTTTGTCAGCCTCTCCTCTCGAGTGTCCTTCAGTAAGCGGCGCGAGAATGTCAGGCGGCCGTGATATCGATTATGTATTTACATTTCTTTTTGACATCTGTCATCGTTATTTATGGCGGTAATCTGGTGCGTCGTCGTATTTTGATGAATTTATTGAAAATAAAAATAAAATAAAATAAAATTTATTCCCTTTGAAATTTTTAAAAAATTATTTAGGTTTGTCAAAATTTTTGTGACTCTACCGGGGGTTCGGAAATGCTACAGACTGAGAAGAACACCCCAAGAAACTCAGTCCGGTCCCTATTAATTCATCTTAGTATCTAATACAGTTTTTTTTTTTAATGTAGAAAGGAGCAATTCGTGTCACTGCCAGGCAGCCTTGTCTTCTAGAAAGTCTTTAATGCTATAATAAGCTTTCTGGCACAATTTAAGTTTTATTAGTTTTTTAAATTTATTAACTGACAAACCTGTTACGGCTGTCGGCAATGTATTGTACATTCGAATACAATTGCCCGCAAAAGAATTGCTTATTTTATTAAGCCTAAATCTAGGTACAGCCAATTTATTCTTATTTCTTAAGTTTAGGTTATGGATATCACTATTTTTAATAAATTTACTATTATTTTTATGAGTATATAATAAGTTTTCATATATGTACTGTGAATACACAGTAAGGATGTTGATATCCTTAAACTTTTCTCTTAATGACTCCCGAAACCCCATACCATAGATAGCCCGGACAGCCCTTTTCTGCAACACAAAGATACATTCGATGTCGGCAGCGTTACCCCATAATAGTATGCCATAGGTCATGACACTGTGGAAATAGCTAAAGTAGACAAGACGCGCTGTTCTAATGTCTGTCAGTTGTCGGATCTTTTTAACGGCATAGGCTGCAGAGCTCAGTCTGCCCGAGACTTTCTCGATATGAGGCCCCCACTGCAAGTTGGAGTCTAACTTTATGCCCAGAAAGACAGTTTCATCGACCAATTCTACTTGGTCATCCCTAATCCTAATACTGGTGTTAACGAGCCTAACATTTGGCAAGGTGAATCTAATACATTTTGTTTTAGTTTCATTTAACAATAAATTATTTGCGTTAAACCAGTGGACTACCCTAGAGAGGGCATTGTTTACTTCGTCAAGATTGCGTTGTCCACGTTCAACTTTAAATATTAAAGATGTGTCATCAGCAAACAAAACTACCTCGTGATCGTCTCTTATAAGGTGAGGGAGATCATTTATGTACACTAAAAATAGAAAAGGTCCCAGAATTGAACCCTGAGGCACCCCCATTGTTACAGCAGACCCATGTGACTGTTTACCATTTATAACTACTCTCTGTACTCTATCTCTTAGGTAAGAACTAATTAAATCCAAGGCCGTCCCCTGGATCCCATAATGATCAAGTTTTTGAATTAAAGTCTGATGCTGGACGCAATCAAAGGCCTTAGATAAGTCGCAGAATACACCATAAGCATCATACGACTCCTCCCAGGCCTCATATATACACTCTAATAATTTAATTCCAGCATCCGTGGTAGACCGACCGCGCGTGAAACCGAATTGTTTAGTATGGAATAGTTTATTTGTATTAAAATGATTTTGCATTTGATTAAGCATTACCTTTTCAAAGATTTTACTAAACGTGGGTTGAATTAAAGAAATTAATTTTGGTTGTTTTACAGCTCAATGGACTTATAATTGAAACATTCTGGAGGTTTGTATAAATATTTTGTTATTATTTGGAATTAAAGAAATACTTAATAAAACTTATTGCTTTTACAATCGACGATCGACGAATTACGTCGACTCTTTTTAAATTAAATTGTAAATTATAAACCTTACAAATTATAAAATCAAGTTGAAGGTATATCTTTCATTTTCCGATATCCTACTGATACTGACAAAAAAAAGATTTTATTTGCACTTCTTTTTCGTCTTCTTCTGAGAAAAGCCCCATAAGGGTCCGTTCACACAGACCGGCTCGGAGAGCAGAGCAGATTCTTATCACGTTGAAAACAGAGTTTTTATTATTTGAAGTAAGGTTTATTTTTGCATGTGCACTGCTTTTGTCATTGAGAATGCTTGAACGCGCTTGGTGTGAAATAATAAGAGGAGCTGACCGGCTCCGATCGCGTACTTTTCTCGTTCGCGCAGCCGTTCGGCTCCGATTTCATGCTCTTTCCCGCTCGCGCAGCCAATCGGCTCCGATTTCATGCTCTTTCCCGCTCGCGCAGCCGATCGGCTCCGATTGCGTGCTATTTCCCGCTCGCGCAGCCGATCGGCTACGATTGCATGCGAGCCTCCCCACGCCGACCGCCATTTTGATAGCACAATTTAAACAGAACAGTTGTGTGCACTTATACGAAAACATGACTGATGAAAAATTAATATATTTCTTCATCGGAGCTATCTAAAACCATGTTCCGAAAAGCACCCGTTAACACCGAAAACAAAACTTGGAATACTGATACTGCCATTGTAGTGAATCGATGCACTCGATGCATCCGATCGGCTGCGAGCGCATCCGACCGGCTGCGAGCGCATCCGACCGGCTGCGAGTGCATCCGACCGGTTCAGAGCGCATCCGACCGGCTCCGAGCGCATCCGACCTGCTCCGAGCGCATCCGCTTTTAGCCGGTCTGTGTGAAATAGTTGGCGGCTCCTCTCCGACCAACTCCGAGCGTATCCGATCCGGTCTGTGTGAAAAGAAAAGTGCGCGCCGATGCTCTCCGAGCCGGTCTGTGTGAACGGACCCTAAGACTGAGGATTCAAGTGTTAGGAGTAACTTACATTACAAACAATCGCTTTTTTTTTGCAGATTCTAAGTTAAATGCGCAATAAAAAAAAGTATTATGAGATGCTATCTCTGTGATAAATTACTTTTTTTAATTAAATAAAAAAACGGCTGATCTTTATTTGTGGAAGCCAGAGGAAACGGAACGTACAATTTGTTGAAAAACAATTCCATATTTGAATTCCTAATTTTATTTTTAAGTCCAGTGCGCTTATTCTCGATCGCACGATTTTAAAGCGTAGATGAAACTTTACTATTGCAATGCCTCGCGTCTCGTCTTTTAGCGTTTCTAAAGCCTCACTAATAGATAGTAAATCACTTACTGTCTTGTAAACGTGCCAAGAAGCTGCTTGTATTGCTTGCTGCTTGACTGGCCTTGTGGTCCAGGGGTGGTTAATGTGCCTAACTACTGATTCGGAGATCGTAGGTTCGATTCCTACCTAAGACAAATATCTTTTTGTGATGAGCACATTGATTTGTTCAGTGACTGGTTACACCCAGTCACTTACTTTATTTATAACATGTACCCATGTATTCAGAAATATATAAGTATGTTTATCAGTCGCCTAGATCCCATAGCACAAGCTTATATTTAATGTTGTGTCCACAAAAATTTGTTAATTTATTTATTTGTAAACTCGCTCCTTGTCATCGAGGTTTAAATATGAAACAAATGGCATTTTACTAGTAAATTCCCGTCCCGTACCTATTCAGACCGTGTAGTTGAGAAACGCCGCCGCCCAGCTCTCTTTCAGTAAGCTTTGTTTACTTATAATAAACTAGCGGATGTCACGCGGTTTCACCTGCATAATTCCCGTTCCCGTGGGAATATCGGAATAAAATATAGCCTATGTTACCCAGGTTGAATGTAGTTTTCCAGTGGCTTTAAAAACTCATGGATTTGTTTTACCGTTTTTTCGAAACTTCTACGAAATCATAATACCTATGTATTTCTATTTGTAAAATACCAGATTGCTCCAATTCACACGTACATTACTTAACCTGATATTTTCAATCGATTTTCCAGCTTAAAAAAACATATTACAACATGTTAATAATTAACTTACGGGATCCATAAAATGTGTGTAGATTTTTTGGTAACACTCCCTATCACTTATAGTAGAGAAAGCATCATTACCTAAAACAAAAATATAAAATATATATTTATAAATAATATTTATTAAACAATAAGTAATTTTTATTAAAACATAAATCATGTAAGAACATTTTAATAGTAAATAGGTAAGTGCCTACTTATTTATTTTTAGATTTTTTTGAAAATGGAGAGACTAATTGACTAATTTACAAACGCGAACTAGCTAATTATTTTTTATAGTACAAAAATTTATTTATATTTAACTTGAGAGATTAAGCAGAGTTTGACGTTTATTTTTCTGTACCGTAGAACAATTCCCGTGCTAAAAAAGTAAAGAAAAGCCATTATTTTTTATAAGTAACATAAAATGTTGTGAGCAATAACTTCTATGCCGGTACCGAGCATGTACAGCTGAAACAAGCACCAGTCTTAAACAAAATGTCGTCATACTACAAGATTTCGTGTACACTGAACATAAACCCCAAGCAGTTTTCTTTGAAACTTTCTGTGTCTACCCATAGAGCAACTCGACCTATGACTTTTATCGGGAGGAGACATACTGTGACTTTCCCTCTGTCTAAGCCTTCTTCATAATGATTATGAGTGTATTGTTTTATTTTGTGTCAGTTTCATAGTGACAGCCGATTGCTTTCGGAGTGGTGTACATGAATACGATTTCCCCACGCAACATATGACAGACAGAAATGTTTAGAGCAAGCAAGCTATGTCTCCTACCCTTGTACTGGTCGCGATGCTCTATGACATCTACCCTTCAACAAATCAACTAAAACTCGCTGTTCACGACTATACCCGTAAACAGTTTACGGGTAAGGGAAACTGGGGACACTTGATCCCCCCTTTTGTTTTTTATCCCTAATTTTTATATTGAGTATCCGTTTAAAAAACCGTTGGTACTAAAATACGTGAAATTTATTTGCTTATAATTGCTGCAAGAGCCAAAGATATGAATATCTAAATTTAGTAGTTATTAGACTAAAATCAAAATTAAGGATTCGTACCATGTGTCCCCTATATACGTAAGACTTGATCCCCCCGGTCTGGGTGACTTGATCCTGGGGGATCAAGTCTCCCATATTTAGGGTCACATGATACCATTACTAAGGAGTTAAATAAAAAATGTAATTATTCATTTTCGAAATCACATAATATTTCTTCATATATCTATATCACGGTTTATGTATTAGTAACGCTCGTGGTCTCGCGGTTTCAGTGTTCTGTAAACGATAACTGCAGTAAGCGACTTTCACTAAGAGCCAGTCCTTGGATGGGTGACCATCCATGTGATCACTTTGTGACATTTATTTGAGCGTTTCCGTGCTTCGGAAGGCACGTTAAGCCGTTGATCCCGGTTGCCAGTAAAATGTCAGTCGTTAAGCCAAGTTGAAAGCCTTTTCTGAAAAAAATTAACAGCAGGCCACTCCACAACTCGTTTGCTCCACCGACCATCGGCATCGGTTCTCCTACAGAGATGTGGCCAGCCCACTGCCATTTCAAGACGCATGCTTCTGCGAGCTATGTCGACCACTCTGGTTCTCTAACGGAGAACATCGTTCCAGTTTTTATCCCTCAGAGACAACCATAGCACAGCTCGTTCAATTGCTCGCTGTGCGACTTTAAGGGCATGGACTAGCTTTATTTTCGTTCCCTGGCACCATTTTTCGGGCACCTCCCCTGGTTTTGTAGGCTCTTGGCATATTGTTCTGCAATGAATTGAAATTAAAAAAAAGGTAGGGGACACTTGAGTCAGGTGGATCAAATCTCCCATAATAAAGTGTACCAAGTATACCCTGAGTTATTTGAGGTTATAAACAAAAATATTAGTGTTAAATATGATAGGTTTATCATCTTTAAAAAGTTATCGTGTACCATATACAATCGATATTGCCACTATATAACTAAATAAGACTTATACAGGTTCTGTAAATCTTGTGTACCTAGTCTCCCGTAGGGATCAAGTATCCCCAGTTTCCCCTACAGTCGTGTAATCAAGTGTACAAGATTAAACGCGATGGTACATTCCAGTGAAGGGTTAAGCTTTATTGTATCAGTTGAGAGCATCTTAGTGTTAATATGATTTGACAAGTTTTGTCCCAAAACTGTTAGAGGAAGTGAAATTTACGACATGGATTATTATGATTAAAGGCCTACCCTACAAGTACACAAAGTGAAATCTATGTATATAAAACCGGCCAAGTGCGAGTCGAAATCGCGAATGGCGGGTTCCGTGCCAAAAAAAGCAAAAAAAAAAGAAATGACCAACAATAGTAGTTTATTTATGACACTGTTGCACAATAAGGGTTCTTATAACACGAGTGTGTTTTAAAAAACGAGCCGTAGGCGAGTTTTTTTATAGTATCACACGAGTGTTATAAGACCAAGTTATATACAGTGTCATACACTACTTTATCTACTCTCATACTATAATACCAGATTTCATTTTCTGGTATATAGTTGCTCCTCGATTTCGCCGGTAACAGTTTCATGGTCATGTTTGACGCAGTTTCCAGAGTGTCTGGTGGTATACAATTACCAACACCCTCGCTTTAAGACATGTTTTTACACAAAAACTAATTTATTTTAAAAACAAAACCAAACTTTGTTTAATTTAAATGTAAAATGTTGGCGCCAAGGCGCAAACATCGATTGCGCATGCGTGTTTCATTTTTCTCTCATGCTGCGGAGGCACTACCTTTTTTTAAAGTAGAGGTTCAAACTTCTTTTTCCAGCTGGAGGTTGTATAGGTGTATCGTTATGATTAAAAAGTTATATTATGATATAGCCGATATAGGTGTCCATACAAGACCTGTATCGTAACAAAACTTTTTTTTTGGCCCATAATCTTTGTATTATAGTATCAGAGTAGATAAAACAATTTATAAAACAACTTATATAAATTTAATTAAAGAATTTGATAAATTTTCTGTGGTAGTATGCATGACTAAAGTGACAGTGTTGGTAACGTATCTATAGTTTTTATATATCATTGCAAATAAAATACGTTTGTTGTATGGGAACACCCCTTATTTTTTTTTAATTACAGCTGCAAGAGAAACACGTTATCTGCGAGATACTAAGCTAGCTCTGGAGACCAAGACAGTGGAATGTCAGTGATAGGGTGCAAGTTTTTACTTGTATAAGTAGTAGCTTTCTGTTGTGATGTAAGTAGGTGGTAGAGCTTAACTAAAAGAGATTTTGCAAAATTCATCCCCTGAATCAAAATAAATGAGTATGGGAAAATAAAAACAGTGGCTCTCCAGTAGTGCTGACAGGAATAAACAAGAAGCCGTGAGATCGTTCTCACTCGACTGCCCCTCTCTAACACGTTTATGTGTGCGTTCGCGCAGCGGAATGTTGTTGAATTTAAAGATTTTAATTAAGCAGATATTTAGTATATGATGTCGTGTAATTGTGTATGGTAAAAAGAAAATTGTGTATGCAGCCATTGTGGAGAAATTCGCCAAAAACTGATTCCGCTGGGCGAACGTTGTCCTGGCGGAACTTTTTTTAAATCCATGCACTTAAAAGGAAAAAAATGTGCCCAACAATTAGTGTGTATTTGTGTGTAATTGTGTATGTATGAACAAAATTAGTGTATGCATAAATTTCGGAGAAATTCTAGTTTCCGCTACGCGAACGTTTGGCCATTAGCTAGTTTTCATATAAAGCGCTTATATAGAGAGCTGTAGATTTTTACATACGTTGTTTTGAATTTGTTTATATTTGTTTAAAAAACAGATTTAGAAAAAATTGTATGGTTTAAAAGATAAAAATATAAACGTAAAATACGTTTATTAGGTCGTAGTTCGTAAAGTATACACTTTGGGGTCTAGATTTTCACGTTTATACAAACCATGTAAGTGCCTGCAACATGTTGCCAAGTATCAATGATGTTCCGTTAGTAATTAAAGGGTTTTAGGACAATTTACCATGAATAGATCACTGTTTACAAAGCAGTCAAATATCACGGCGTTCTAAAGGAATTGCATAGTAAAATGTATTCCAATAATTAGTTTATTAATTCAACTAATCACATGCAAAATTTCATCTCATCAAATTCAGTAATTAAAGAGAAACAATTAAAATACTGACAAAGCATCGAAAGCCTACATAACCCGACCAAGTTTGAATGACGACAAAAAAGCGGCATCGCAATATATTTAGGTAACATTCTAAAATTTACAGTCTAATACCGGTTTTGAATTGGTACAGGTGATAACACAATTGTTGTTTCGATATAATTTATATGTGATCAGTGATTTAAATTTTTATTGAAGCTCGAAATACATAATTATTATCTTTACCCTCATATTTATAATCGTTTATTAAACCTATTTTAGTTAAAACACATTTTAAGTCTATTGTTGTCTCAAACCAATGACAGAGTATGTTTAGCAAGCGTTTGTTAATGTTAAGTTTTTATAAACAAGGGACTAGTCATGACAAGCACCTCAGCTGCGCTCCCGATACGCTGAAAATACACGCGCCTGTGCGCGCACATGAGTTGTATGCCAAGTTCTGCCATTACTAGGGCGCGCGCCCAAGGATTGTCATGATTAGTACCAAAGAGCTGTATTTTCATTCATTAATTCATATGCTCACGGCTGTTGTCCCAGAAGGGGTAGGCAGAGGTGTGACATTTCTGTGTCACCCACATTTCGCCATTTTTGGGTTTCTACGTAACAGGTGGCGAGAAATAAATAATAAATACATAATTATTTATGTAATTACAAATATTTTTGTACACAGATGTTTAATTAGAGAAGTACTTGTTAATGGGAGATTTATTTTTATCGTAGATGGTGGCGTTATTATTAAAAAATATTTTTCATTCAAGAAATGCAATTGTTTAATTTTTTTCCTAACGCTTGTGTACGCAACTGTACTATAATAATAAATTCTATACTGGAAGGTTAAGAGCGTTACTTAGATATATGGCACGGCCGCTTTTTGTAGCCATTCGAATTTGGTCGGGTTATGTAGGCTTTCGATGTTTTGTCAGTATTTTAATTGTTTCTCTTTAATCACTGAATTTAATTAGATGAAATTTTGCATGTAAGTAGTTGAATTAATAAACTAATTATTGGAATACATTTTACTATGCAATTCCTTTAGTCCGCCGTGATATTTGACTGCTTTGTAAACAGTGATCTATTCATGGTAAATTGTCCTATAACCTTTTAATTACTAACGGAACATCATTGATACTTGGCACCATGTTGCAGGAACTTACATGGTTTGTATAAACGTGAAAATCTAGACCCGAAAGTGTATACTTTACGAACTACGACCTAATAAGCGTATTTTACGTTTATATTTTTATCTTTTAAACCCTACATTTTTTTCTAAATCTGTTTTTTAAACAAATATAAACAAATTCAAAACAACGTATGTAAAAATCTACAGCTCTCTATATAAGCGCTTTATATGAAAACTAGCTAATGGCCAAACGTTCGCGTAGCGGAAACTAGAATTTCTCCGAAGTTTATGCATACACAAATTTTATTCATACATACACAATTACACACAAACACACTAATTGTTGGGCACATTTTTTTTCCTTTTAAGTGCATGGATTTAAAAAAAGTTCCGCCAGGACAACGTTCGCCCAGCGGAATCAGTTTTTGGCGAATTTCTCCACAATGGCTGCATACACAATTTTCTTTTTACCATACACAATTACACGACGTCATATACTAAATATCTGCATAATTAAAATCTTTAAATTCAACAACATTCCGCTGCGCGAACGCACACCACGTTTATTGTGAATGTTCAATTCGATTGACGTTGTCATTTTTGTTTTATTTCAAACTTTGAACAGATGATCCACGTGACCTAGTGACTTAGTTTAATGCGACAGAGTCACAGACTACAGACACAGTCTCGACATAAGCCTCTCTGCACTCTATTTTATAGAGAGGGGCTAAAACTTGAATCGTATTTTTTGAATTATCAAGTAATATTTATTGTTGGATGGTTGGGAAATATTTAAGGCTTTTTTTTTCAACTAACTCCACCTAACAAATACTTTAATTAAGTTTGCGTGCCGTGCCATCTTTAATCATTTTAAGTACAATAAATAACGCATAAAGTGCTTTTATTGATTCATTAATATTGATTTATTAATCGACGCCATTTGTTACAGACAAGGTTCTTCACACGCCTTGAGAACTAGACTAGTTAAAAGCTAGTTTAGTTCATTATAAGTATTTTATTAAATAGGTTTTTTTGTTGTTTAACGTGAGGGAAAATCCTTCATGGATGCTATGCCGGGCTCCTACAAACTAAAAAACCTAACGTAACGCCCAACAGCCTACAGTCGGGAGCCCCAGATAAGCCCTTGGAAGGATGTCCCAGGACTCCCAACAGACCTACGGCTCCCCTCGCCTAGGGGCTGGTTCCGGTGCTATCCCGCGTCTTTGGGGGTTTTCGGATGCGATCCCGCTTGTAAGGGGGGGGGGGGGGGGGTGCATATCCCCTTTCAAATCGGTTCAGTACTTTCGGAGCCTATTCGATGCAAACGAACAAATCTTTTCTCTTTATAATATTATCTTTTTCTATGATATAGCCTAACAATCCTAATATTCCACTACCATCTCTTACGTCCTTCTCGGAATAAAAAGCAGCTTAACATTTCGACTGCCTCTGTGGCGTAGTCGGTAATGATACGCGGTGGTGGAGGTCGTGGGTTCGATTCCCAGCGGAGACAAATATTTGTGTGACCCATAAATGTTTGTCTCAAGAGTCTGGGTGTTTCTAAGTATAATATGTATGTATTAAAAAAGTATATAAGTATTAATATCCGTGGTCTGATATCCATAACACAAGCAGGTTATTCCTAGCTTACTTTGGGATCAGATAGCGTTGTGTGAAATGTCCGTGAATATTTATTTATTTATCTCTCTAAGCAAAGATCAATATAAAACCACCAATAATAAGACAATCCCATAAAAATCCTTGAACGTTTCCAATTTCAGTGATCTAAGCAGAAAAAGAAGAAAAAATACTTTACGCTGGTGAACCAGATAGGTACCTACTTACAGAAACTCATTAGTAAGTCTAAGTAAATTATAGTCTCAAATAGACTAGCGGAGACTGCACCGTTCGCAGTGAAAAACGTTCACTTCACAGGAAAACGCCATTATGGAAAAACTTAAGCTGGGTTTTGTATAAAATGCTGATAATTACATTCTGTGGGTTTGATTTTATGGTTCGTGTAGATATTCCACAGTTTCGAATATAAATGCTTTTGAAAGCTACGAGTGTACGAGTTTGAAAGTACGTGAAAGATAAGAGTACGAGAAAGTGGGAGGGAGTATTTTTTCTTTTGTATAAAAGTCAAGCTACTATGAGTATTCTCTTTAATAGAAACAAATTTTACAAGAATAAGATAAAGAATAATAAGAATAAGATAAATTTAAAATTTAGAATAGATAATTGAGAATTTAGAATTTAGAATAAATATTTGCTCATAAAAATTGTAACCAATAAACCTTAGTGGTTTTATAATGCTACTAGCTGACGCCCGCAGCTCCGCCCGCGTCATGTTTTGTTGCCGTTTCCGCTTTCCGTGGGAAGTTATTCCCGGGAGAAAAAGTCTATATGTTATTCCAGACCTATATCTATCCCTGAACCAAATTTCAGCCAGATCCGTTCAGCCGTTAGAGCCTGCAAGAGTAACAAACATCCACACTCACAAACTTTCGCATTTATAATATTAGTAAGAAGTAAGATAATTTATCTATCTGTAAATTAATGTATTTTTATAATGATAAATAAAATATTAAAAAAAACGACACATTTGAGTTACTTATGTACGCATTTTTCACTAGGAGCAAATAACAGGTATGAGGTAGGTATTTGACCTGTCATACGAAGGGGCAGGCAGAGACATTACCAGCTCTTTTTATTTAGTTAGTCAATACGTCACCACATGTTGTACTACTCGACCAAGCGTTCTACTAGACCAACGCGTGAAAGGGTCCTAACCGACTGAAAAACCTCACGTAACGCCCAACAGCCAATGGTTGGGAGCGCCGGGTAAGCCATCGGAAGGATGTCCCAGGACAAGCATGTTCGCTGGTAGAACGTTTCAAGATTATTTCTCTTATGACATAGATGGTAAGCCACTGTCGTATTTGATTAACAGATTATACAATATATCTGTCACTGCCAACATGTCCTAAACATGAAATATATTTGCTACAGTAATTAGCATAATTATAAGCTAACAAACATATTGACTGACAGTGTGAAAAGCCTTGGAGTCAGTTGAACTAATAGCTGAAACACTATCCTTTTGTCATGTAAAACATGTAGATGTATTGTGTATGGACCTTGGAAATAAACATTAGTCAAAGAGGTTCAAAGAGGTCGTTCACCGCTGAGGACGACCTTCTACAAAATTATACATTTTTTTAACATACATTTACATATGGTCACGCCTTTATCCCCGAAGGGATAGGCAGAGGCATATTGTATGCCCACATTTCACCTTTGTATAATTTGTCCCACGTAATAGGTGGTGAGCCGTATTGCCGTGTTTAAATGGACAGGCGCAGGTCTGCTGTTGAAATAAAGCCTTCAACTTAGCTTAACGACTGCCATTTTACTGGCAACCGGGACCAACGGCTTAACGTGCCTTCCGAAGCACGGAATCGCTCAAATAAATGTCACAAAGTGATCACATGGATGGTCACCCATCCATGGACCGGCCATAGTGAAAGTTGCTTACTGCTGTGATCGTTTACAGAACATTGAGTCTGCGGGGCCACGAGCGTCTGCGGGGCCACGTAAGCCCTCGGAAGGATGTCCCAGGACTTCCAACAGGCCTACCGCAGCCACTGCGGCCTCGCCTAGGGGGTGGTTGGGGTTCTATCCCGCGTCTTTAGGGTTTTTCGGGTGTCATCCCGCTTCATAAGGGGGATTGCTATACTTAACTATACTCTAGGAGAAATTTAATTACTACTTATATAATCAATCAATGTTTCCAAAAGCACGTATGGTTTCGTACTAAAAATTGATTAAAACAACACGTTTGCTACGTAGAATTTTTCTGTTCGTAGTGTTTCTATTATTCTACCTATACAGGGTGTCCCAGAAGTCGACGTCAAGCCGGAATCGATTCTTTTTTATATATTTCTGACAACTATTATGACCTAGCCCGTTACCCGATTCCGGCTTGCCGTCGACTTCTGGGACACGTGTATTATTAAGAGAAATATAAAGATTACATATCTAATACTTAGCGGCGTGACTTAGTGTAGAAGAGACATCAGCAACTACATACATATCATCACGCCTGTGTCCCATCGAGGTAGGCAGAGACTATGGCTTTTCGTTTGCTACGATATACGATACAATACTATCGCTTGTTATGCTTTCATAAGTGTTTTCATACACGTTCGCGGGTAAATGTTTCTACCTACTCTTGGCCTGGCCTTTCAACAACGACGTTCGTTAAAAATGATGTATGCTGTGGTAATAAAAAAAATAGTAACTTATTAGAATAAATAGTACCTATCTGCTACATATTAGGTCTGTTTTAATACTTATTTTATTCTTTGGACAATCTTAATAAAGCTTTAAAGGAAATAGGTCTGCATTCAAACTTATTTTTGTCTGTTTTCTTTTCGGTATCTCGTCCACCTGTACCGATTTCAATAGATATTTTCATTCGATAGGCCGTTTTCAGAAGTGGACTTTCAGATTATAGAATTAAAAAGTGGACTTATGTAAATGTTATGAAAATCGATTCCATAAACTACAGGGTGGACTTATATAATTTTTATTAAAATCGATTCTCCATTTCTTCAAATAACCCTGCCTAATTCAGTAAATATTTAGATAACCGATTATCGTGAATGCAAATAATGTTTAGGATGTTTTTACAAGTATCATTTTCGCATGACAATCATTTCGAATGTTATCAGATGCCCCTGACTATTCATAAAACAAAACGCGACGGACAGTGAACCTGATTTCGTTTAAAGTAGGTAGACGTTATTTAAATGTGATGATGTCCTTTATGTATATGGGAACAGACTTTAATACGAAAATCGAATCGTAAAAAACTACGAAGGTGCTAGTAGTACTGCGAGGAAATAGACATTGAGCTTAATATCTAAGGGACTTTAAAAAAAAATTGTGCACAATATGTGTTTTTGCTTAAAGTTTAGTAAGAGTAAACGTACATATAAAACTGTTTTATTTGTTGAAATTAACCTAACCGTACTAATTGTTTGCAATCAAAAGGGCTTAATTGCATATTAGTGGCAATCAAAACGTAATTACTGCACTTGTTGCAAGCAAAACGGCATAATTGAATTTTTCAAATTTAAAATTTTACCATTGTATTATAGATAGCGATGGTGTTAACAAAATGTCAAATCAGTTCAAAAACTACACATGGATAAATAAAACAACATCCGAAATCCCACTATAAGTACCTACGTGATTCAGTTTTTTACTCCTCCTTTAAAAATTGGTTTCATGTTTTTTTTGGTTTTAAGTTTGTTTTTTTGTTTCATTTGACTGCCTATGTGGCGCAGTCGGTAGTGATACCGCCTGCGGCGCTGGAGGTCGTGAGTTCGATTTCCACCGGAGACAAATATTTGTGTGACCCATAAATGTTTGTCTCAAGAGTCTGGGGTGTTTCTATGTATAATATGTATGTATTTAAAAAGTATATAAGTATTAATATCCGTGGTCTGATACCCATAACACAAGCAGGTTATTCCTAGCTTACTTTGGGATCAGATAGCGTTGTGTGAAATGTCCGTGAATGTCATTATCCTGTTTTGTTCGCCAGCTCCTCATTATGTAAGTAATATATTGGGTGTAACAAAATTACCTATCCAAATTTCGTCACGTGACGTGGCATCAGTCAAGAAACATTACAAAAATAAAGAACATAAAATCACATGAATACTTTAACCGTAAAGCCGTTTTAAAGGTCCTATTTTATACTATGTTCACCCTTTCTATCGCTACTGAGCGGCAGTAGAAAGCGACAGCGACAGCCAGACGGGTGCTCTGTGTTTGTTTTGCCACGGCGACCATGTTACCTCGAATTGCCGCGGTAAAAAATGAATTCTTAAGTGCGACAAAAAAAATTTAAAAAAAAATGAAAAGATTTACCCCCCTTTTTTATTAAATATTTGTATTTTATTTCCGATGCCAAGTCATCTCATGAAATTTGGAGAGGTAATTTTGTTACACCCAGTATGTGTATACGAGTATCAGTACGTGTCGGTAAATAAACCAAAGCTAGCTCTATTCACCTAAAAAAATTAACTTTATAGAAAACGTGCGAATTAGATAGTTTCGGAGTTCTTCCCGAACAAACGTAGTGACACGTCAAATATAGGTAGATAATTATGTATATAGATACTAGTACAAAGTAGTAAATAAGAAATAATCTCAGGCAACATCTTTAAAATTAACTGCCAAACACACGACTTGCTAAGAATCTACAGACCACCATCTTGTAAATACAGAACGCAAGTGAAGGAAGCGTGGTGAATAAACCAACCCTCTATACAACCCCGCTCTTAAACCCCTCTCGAGGCTCTTATCTATTGTTCGTGAAGAACCACAGCGGCACAGCTTGCCAATGGCGCTGGGCATGCATTTTTCAGGCTCGGCTAGCTTCAGAATTCATAGAAACTATGATAAAAAGGTTGGATATTGTGTTTTCTTGTGTATTGAAGCCAGCATATTTTTTAAATTTTAAAAAGGCATGTATTTAAATCGATATCTGTTTATTCCCTTTTTCCGAACAAAATATTTCAGAGTTAAACCAAAAATACTGACTTGCACACTAATTATGCACACTAAATAAACCAAATTCATTATACAGTTTAATGGTATTTGCAGAACTGTTTTACTGAACGAATAACTATTATCAGAATAGTATATCTAAAAATTCCATTGTTCAACAAAAATATTAAAACTTTTTTAAGGAAATCTATCGCTTAATTTACTTTTAGGAACATCGTTTATTCTAAGTAAAACCTCAATTTAATCAGTCACCTCTACAAAATTAAATTGTATTGATCCAAAAAAATAAAAGTTTAACCTAACCTAACCTATTCCGTTATAAGATAGTACTATTTAGAGTGCAAGTTAGTATTTTTGATATGCAATTCGTATTTTTGTTTCACAAATCATATATTCGATGTACAAACCACTTTTTTGGTGTGAATTCAACTAGAAAGGTCATCTCGTTCTGAGTAATATTTAAGTTTTTTAAGTAGGACATGTTTAGTTAATCAATTAGTTTTTTTGCACAGCATTTAATTTTCTGGTTTGCATTCAGTAAATTAGTGGAGGTACCTAGTGCGCAGATTTTGTATTCAAATCATGGTTTCTTTGACTTGTTTTAAACGTTTAGAATTTCAACCAACGGTAGACGTTTGGCAATCACTTTGGAATTGGACAAAACCCCCTAGTAAGCGTGTAATTTTGTAATATTCAGAAATACTTACATAACCCTGCAACCAAGTAATAGTATAGACTTGCCCACGTCATACATGACGAAAACTCTAAAAGTGAGACTAGTTTACACACAAAGATATTGTAGCAACGACACGTCATACACACATACATTCTTTTTCGAATTTAGGGTAGTGTTTTTACACTTCGGGAACGCACAGGAAGGCGTCTTGCGTAAAATGTCTTATCTTAACACATGTTTCAGCTTCGGAACAATAACACCCACTACGACCAAGTGAGCGCATGCGTTCACTTTGACGTCTTAAAAACTATAGTCTGGCCATAACTGCTGTGCACTCTCTGAGGTATGCGCGGCGAGGTGGGAGCCGGGGAAAAAAGAGCATGAGTACACATGCGATTAATACACGTCGGACAAATCTCACGATATCAGTTTACATTTTTAAAACTGCTGAATTTTTCTGCTGATAACTCCAAGATCAAAATCATCGACAACATGGAGTGCAAAGCAGTTATGGCCAGTCTATAATGTATGGATGGGCCGGTCTAGACTATTATTTGGTCGAAGACATAGCCTAAACAAAAATATACATAACACTTAGTTATTGGAGCTAGCCTTTACCAAAGATAATATAATAGCATTACATACAGATACGCAACTCCCTGCCCCTCACTGAGCAAGCTTCCCCACCCCCGCCACCTCTATTGCCGCTATACTACCAGCGACTTCATATACGTTCAGCGGTTTGAAAAGCAAAATCTTTTGGACTTTTTTGTCCCAGTGCATCCATGTAGGATTTACACACGATAAAAAAAGCCATATCTACTTAAATACTTTCGCATTTACAATATAAGCACAGGGCGGAAACTCCATACAAATGATTCCTTTGCAATTCTGTCATAATACACTAAAAACACGTTATGTTTCTACAGAGCTTGAATGTGTGTGTGACTGCTAAGCAAAATGCTCTGTCAGAACACCCTCTAACTATAATAACAGCTGTGGCGGGGTGGGGAAGCTTGCTCAGTGGGAGGCAGGGAGTTGCCTATCTGTATGTAATACTACTAATATTAGAAATGTGAAAGTTTGTGAAGATGTTTGGATGTTTGTTACTCAATCACGCTCTAACGGCTGAACGGATTGGGCTGAAATTTGGTACAGGGATAGAGTATAGTCCGGAATAACACATAGGCTACTTTTTATCCCGGGAAAAAGTTCCCACGGGAAGCAGGAACGGGAACCAAATTTTACGCTGGCGAAGCCGCGCGCATCAGCTAGTACTATTATATTATCTTTGGTAATTAGTAAGGAAGTAAGAATGACCTAATTCTAACAAAGAAAACATAACAAATTATTCAGCTCTTTTAGATAGAACTGTCTAGAAATAAACCCCAAGAAACCTCAATATAGCAGTAGAAATTTATTTTATGTGCAGTACGTGAGCAAGCGTATTGTATTTTAAAATGTGTATGAAATGGGCTGCGATTTACAGTCGAAGCGCGGGAAGAATGGTGGAACAGACTAATGGAAAAGTTAACTAATGGAATCAGGCGTTACATGGTGGAAATAAGCGGAGTATTGCTAATTACCAACAATCTGGAGGGTACAGGTAATTTTTAATATCCCACATCCAAAATTCCTTTCCTGAGGAGTTCGATTCGTCCTTCCTCCCATACAATTAGTTGGGGTTATCCTTAACGGTTGTAAGTTAGGATTGACGAATCGAGGGTGTGAGGCGGGTTCCTCTTCCCCCCTCCCCTCCTTTTATTATCATTTTATAATGGAAAAGTGTATATAAATATGATTTCCTGTAGAATAAAGGTAACTATACATACATACATATGGTCACGCCTTAATCCCGACGGGGTAGGCAGAGGCATATTATATGCCCACATTTCACCGTTGTATAATTTGTCCCACGTAATAGGAGGTGAGCCGTATTGCCGTGTTTAAATGGACAGGCGCAGGTTGTGACTGCCTGCTGTTGAAATAAAGCCTTCAACTTAGCTTAACGACTGCCATTTTACTGGCAACCGGGACCAACGGCTTAACGTGCCTTCCGAAGCACGGAAACGCTCAAAATAAATGTCACAAAGTGATCACATGGATGGTCACCCATCCATGGACCGGCCATAGTGAAAGTTGCTTACTGCAGTGATCGTTTACAGAACACTGAGTCCGCGGGGCCACGAGCGCATCACAATATCATACAGAAACATAATTATCTAAATAAAAAAAATATTCAATTAGCAAAATAAAACATTAGTACAAAATCTCCCCAACATCCCCTTACGGGTCGCGGGCGCCAAACCACAGACTATAGAGTACATTTTCCTTCTGCATTCAATATGCTTGCCGCCATTTTATCGATCCGAGAAAATGAAATAGTATTATTATTTCTATCGTACTTACGCATGAAATGACACGTTTTTATATTGAACAGTTGCTGTGTAGCTCGTGTATCATCAGAAGATACATGAAGGCATGTTTTTTTCAAGTTTTCTTTACTAACAGAATTTAAAACAGTGCTAATAGAACTTTCGCTAACCCTACAGCCGCGTGACAGATTTTCAGGTAATTACCTACTTTACGTGTTGCCATTTTCAAGTGTCTATAACGTATCTATAGTTTTTATATCATTGCTTATAGGTATATTTCTAAATCAGGATTCGAAAAAATTCCGATTGTTATTACTTATAAAAATTCAAAATACGATTCTTTGATAAACATGAATTTTTCAAAAGGGATTGAACGGCCAAATTCGAAATTATAAGGAATAGCGAAAAGCTTAAAGGAGTCACGAGCCTGATTTTGATGAAACTTAAAACCTCATCATTAGATTTTTGAAAAACCAATAATCCTACCTCGGAATCGAACCCATTGATTTTGAAAAACAAAACACACTCTATATTAAATCACCATACGAAAGTGTTGCTATTAAGGATCTTATTCTGGGAAGCAATAACATACGGCAAACTAAAGGAAAGTACTCATCTTTCTTATTTTTCTTACGTTAACTAATTAATTGTTCAAAATGTAGACCATTGTTTTCAATACATAGCTGGATTCGAGACCTCAAGGATCGTACTGCATTCAATATTATTGATTCCGTTTAGAATATTCTCCAACGAATCATTCTGAGCATGATTTAAAACACGGAATAGTTACGATCTATTCTGCGATTTCGAACGAAATAAATTATGATACAAAATTTAGGTGCACGAAATATGAATTCTATTAACATTCCAAACTTTCCTTAAATTTGCCGTATATCATTACTTCGCAGAATTTGATCCTTATCAGCGACACTATCGTATGGTGTAATAATAACGGAGGGGTTTTTTTTTTCAAAATCAATGGGTTCGATTCCCAGCTAAGATTATTGGTTTTACAAAAATCTAATAATGATGTTTTAAGTTTTATCAAAATCGGGCTCGTGACTACTTTCGAGCATTTATAGCTATTCCTTATAGTTTCTGACTTGGCCATCCAAGCCCTTTTAAAAAAATCACCCTGTATATCGAATACAGCTAATTTCGAATTTAATAAAAATGTGTTAGGAATTTGTAAAATAAAGTGTCAAATTACCACATTTTTAGGGTCCTTACTCAAAATGGTAAAAACGGGATGTATTTCTGTTGCAGCTATGACACAAATACTAAAATGAGAAAAAAAGAGGTGATAAAGTCTCACAACACTTCACTTTTTTTATTAGCCTCGAAGAGACTATGACTTTGTTATTGCCAGAGCAGTGCCACAGATGCACTTGACTCGCCATCCACTTGTACGTGACGTAGAAACATGATGTCGGCCAATTTGTCGGCGTAGACTTGTATGTGTGAAGTGGAACAAAGTGGTACATTGGTCTATTAGGCCGACTTTAATCTTGTTTTAAATTGAATTGTTTATCAGGAAATGTACAACTATACGTACCCATTATTTATTTATATAGAGCGGTATGAATTTCATTGCATATAATGAAAAGGCCCGCAATTTTAACACGTTAAAAACGTAGAAACTTACATAAGTTTTTACGTAACAAAATATAAAATAGATACCTAATAGAATCAAGTAGGGTACGTACCCTACTTACTTGATTCTATTATTTTATATATTGTTGTTATAACGACAATAGATAGGTATAATATACATCATCTGTGAAATTTTCAGCTCTCTAGCTATCACGGTTCCTGAGATACAGCATCGTGACGGACGGACAGACAGACAAACAGACAGACAGACAGCCGGCGACGACTCATGAATAGGGTCTGCTTTACGCTTTGGGAACGTCACACACTGGGGCAAGATACCCTTTTCTTTGGCATTAAATACATTGTTTAGCAATATCGTTTTTGTGGATGCTAAATATAACTAAAATAGATATTTGTAGTATATTGTGCAACTCAGGCGGTAAGTAGCCGTCTGGACACCCTGGCAGCATATACTTTTAGCTGCCAGTGTAAGAAATCGGCTACGTATCGTACGAATTGCATATCCTATTTTTCCTCACTAGTGAGGCATAATTATCATATAACGTTAGTAGTATTATTAAGAGGAAGGATTTGATTGTTTGTTTGTGTGCACGAATAGGCTCCGAAACTACTGGACCGATTTGAAAATTTCTTTGCACTCTTCCCTGTTTACATCGGCTATGTTTTATTACCGTATTCCCACGGGAACGGGGGCTAATAGTAAAACGAGTGACGTCAGCTAGTCGTTAACAGGACGGTTTGGCCCGTTTTGAACGTTCAGATGATAGCTCAAATGAAATTTCCGTTCGGCCGCGATTATTCTTCTTTTTTTTCTGTGATGATAGGAAACGAAATGATGTCTCAAGCCAATCTTTATTATTTTTTATTGATTTTACAAGCTTTTGACCATCTTGACCAATATTTATATTTAAGTTGTGTCATTTTTTTATTAAAATTAATATCAACTTTATCATCATATTTTGTACGTTTTCGCAACTCAAAAATCTAAAAATTTAATTATGTTTCAAAGTATCTTTGTCCTGAGCATCTCATTATGTTAACAAGTTCATTTCTTGAAACAAATATTGTTTTTGAACTCGTTCCTAGAACAAAATAATTTATGTTGCATAATGGAAATCAAATAGTAAAACTACAAAAATCACTGTAATTTTTAAAGTAGCAAAAAGTTTTTTTAGTTTCGAGATGCTGATATTGTATGGTTTTTTTACAAAAAAAAAACTAAACTCAAATTCACTCCAATACATAACTAAAACTTCAGCTGATGTTGAATGTAGTGAAAATCGTAGTGTTATAAATGTATTCCTTAGTTTTTGTACGTTTAATGTACCATATTACCAAATTAAATGTTGCTAAAATATTGCGACATACCTAAACTTGAAGGTTCCATAGCAAAATTAAGCAAATATTCTAAATAAATCACGACACTACAACACAAATGAAATCAATTTAATCTATAATCAGTCGCACTTTCACGACTACTTACAAACTTTAATTATAATAGGAAATGCGTGTAAGTGATCGGTCAATTTGAAAGTGTCAAAACGAAGCAATAATCTTCTAGAAGCCAGTTGTATTAGATAGATCAAAATCGAATTTTAGTTTTCGTATTTTCTGCCACATATTAGGGTATCTTGCCCCAGTGTGCGTCACCTTAAAAACAAAACCAAACAACAACTTTCTAAACATAATTCAAGCTGAATTACGTTTAGCGAGTAATATCATTAATTCTCTGGTCTGTTTGTTCAACAAATAAACGAAGAAACATATTTATCACAAATATTAGTCTTTAATAATTGCTTCAGTTAATATTACGTTTTGATATTTGTGTATGTATTGCCAGTATTACTGAGGAATTTCAATCTATTTGCTTTGTAAGGATTGCTTCCCGCCTACGCTGAAATGAATTCCTTTGAAGCTCAGATTAGAGCCGTGGGAGGCTTGATGAAAAGCATTTTGCAGTTCCAATTATTGGAAATGAATTAAGATGTATTTAGGCTCTAGTATTAAAGACGAGTTGTTTAACAGGATGTTTATTTATAACTACTATTTTACTATCTATCTATACTAATATTGAAAGAGGAAAGATTTGATTGTTTGTTTGTTTGTTTGCATCGAATAGGCTCCGGAACGACTTGATCGATTTGAAAAATTCTTTCACTGTTGGGAAGCTACACTCTTTGCGGAGAACATACGCGCTACGAATTCGTAGTCCGTAGTTCGTCCGTAGCTCGCCTCCATAAAAGCTCACTACGCTGTATTCTGTTCGAAATTTCAGCAATTATAATATTGAAAAAGAATGCGAATATGCAATTAACTGCCCTAAATTATTTATACGAGAGATAAAAGTCTGATAATATTTACACCAACCATTATTTCGGTAAGAATTTAAACAGCATTTTATTGTGTTAATGTCATCGTAAAACTGCAGGAGTTATTAATTACACCGACGGATAAGTTGTCACCATTCATTGAGAAACCACAAAGAAACAATGAAATGATGATTTTATTTTAAAGTATCATCTCTCAATGGAGACTCCTTTGATGAGGAATTGTCAGTCCAAAATGGTGAACTGACGACCTCGTCAAGTTCGCAAGAAACTATAAAACGCGAAATTTGACATGGTGTCGTAACCTTTGACTATTTATTTAGTTAAGTAGGTATGTGTTTCTCAAGGGCTGATTAAAATTTTCGTTCTTTCTTTCTTCTTTTAGACCCCTACTTATAGACCAGTGCAGATAGCTTTTAAAATATAAAAAAATAGTAGTAGAATGAAATCTATTGCAAAAGAAAGAGAATGTGACAAAAATAACAGGAAAAATAATTTACGGGCGATCTGAGGTCAGGGAGTGAAAATAAAACCGGCCAAGTGCGAGTTAGCCTCGCCCATGAAGGGTTTCGTAGCAGCAAGTAACATAATATAAAAGTTCTAACAGTGCGTTGTAACTTTGATTGATATTTTAACACGTTTCTAACCGAAAATTGCAGTTTATGACGTATTAAAAAAAAACTACCAGCTCTATCTCGTTCAAACCAATTTTCGTTGGTAGTTTTTATGGCAATGTACATCATATATTCTTTCTAGATTTTTCATTCTCTTAGTTTAGAAGTTAGGGGGGGGGCACACATTTTTCCACTTTGGAAGTGTCTCTTGCGCAAACTATTCACTTTAGAAAAAAATGATGTCAGAAACCTCAATAGCATTTTTGTCCCATTCTCTTCCTTTTGTAATAGGTTTCATTTTACTACTAATTGTTTACATTTTTCATCATTTTCAGAGCTATCTGCACTGGTCTATTATATGGGCATCCCGGATAATTCCCCATAATGGATGACTCAGACTACCGGACAAAATTTGTCTACCACCTCGCCTCATCTCAGGGTTAGGGTGTATTCCCGCTTTGTGGAGCGTGAGGCGGGTGTGAAACAGTGACGTCACATCTCATCTTTGACTTGTGATAACTGGTAAGCAATGAGAGGTGGTTATCCTGAATACAACCTCACTATCTATTACGTGGGACGATTTCTAAAAAAGGTGAAATGTGCCTCTGCCTACTCCTTCGGGGACGAAAGGCGTGCTCATTATATGTACCCTGAATGCAAGAGCATTAGTGAAGAAAAGTCTTCTTGTCACGGGTAGGTATTCTAAATCTTTACTAATAATATAAAGAGGAAAGATTTGATTGCGTCGAATGGGCTCAGAATCTTCTAAACCGATTTTAAAAAAACTTTTACGGTTGGGAAGCTACACAATCCCCGGGTGTTAAATGCTATATATTATTCCCGTATTCCCACAACGGCAGCTATGCGGGTGAAAGCGCATGACGTTCACTAGTATGAAAATAATAAATATCTATACAAATAAATAAAATTGGAGTGTCTGTTTGTAATATTAAAATAACCGTTTTCTACTACATGCATATGAATGTATATACGGTCCACATACCAAAATATATATTTTTAAAATTTTTGTCTGTCTGTCTGTCTGTTTGTTCCGGATAATCTCTGGAACGGATGGACCGATTTGGAAGGGACTTGCATCTGCAAGTCCAAGAGCTTATGTAATAAGGAATAACTTAGGCTACTTTTTTTTTACATTCCACGCGGACGAAGTCGCGGGCACAGCTAGTAATTAATGAGTCCTCAAATACGAAAGATAGTTCTATAGATATTTCATGCAAGCTTTGCATTCCCAGTGAATCAATTTAAATACTTATTTCCAATTATTTTCTTCATAAAATCCTTGGAAGCGATTAATTTTTATTTAGGTTTACATTCCTATTACATTTTATAATTAAAACGTTCTAAGTACCTACCTAATCTATTTTTATTGCAGTGTAATTAATAATGAAACGTTTATAAAACATATATACCAACATAGATGGATACCATACATTATGTATCCCACTTTTATTCCTGTAGGGATAAAAAAAACGTATATGCCCACATAGGCCACATAATACCGACTAAAAACCACACGTATCGTACCTAACAGCCTACGGTTGGGAGCCCCGGGTAAGCAGTCGGAAGGATACCCCAGGACTCCCAACAGACCTACGGCTACCACTGCGGCCTCGCCTAGGGGGTGGTTCGGGTGCTACCCCACGTCTTTGGGGGATGATATGCGACTGGCAGCTGGGACCAAAGGTTTATCATGCTTTGAGATTCAGAAGCATTCTTCCGAAGAGTCACTAGGAGCGCCCAGCGAGACAGATATTTGGGCAGGTGAGGTTTTAGTCGCTTCGAGTCCGGTATAATCTCTATCCTTACTAATATTATAAATGCGAATGTTACTCTGTCTGTCTGTCACGTTTTCACGCCTAAACCGCTGAATCGACTTCGATGAAATTTGCTACCTATATAGATAGTTTGAGTCCAAGGGAAAAAAGAAAAAGAAAAAAGATTTTTTTTTTCAAGGGAAGGACAAAGGCTACTTTTTACTGACTTCGCAAAAGGAGGGTAATGATTTTACGCGAATATAACGATTTTTAACTGCCTTCGCGAAAAGGGGGTAATGATTTTACGCGAATATAACTACTTCCAGGCGGACGAAGCCGCGGGGAACAGCTAGTATACCATACTCCTGAAGTGAAATCTATGTCCCGCCGCGCCGTAGACAACATAGGCCGATTTCACATAATGTAATTTAAACAGTAAACACACCATCAACGTAAAGTAATTAAATGAAACGAAGATATTTCCGTTACATTTAACGCAGAAAACGAGCTATAATAATGTTAACGATATGACGATTTAACTCCTCGAGGGGTGTAGACTTAGACCATATAACACGGGACTAGCCTTTGCGAACCACCGCATACAAAAATATTCTGCTAGTTTTCATACAAGTGAAGGGGGAAACACAAAGACATATAAAATTTCATTGCATTTAAAAATTTATTAATCGACAAACGCGTAATGGCTGTTGTGTATTAATTGTTATTGTACAGTCAACTACAATGTAATGTACTAGTTTAATCATATAAAATGATGTACTGATGTACAGGCTTTTCATAAAGCCAAAAGACCAAATGGTCATGTGCAATGGCAGAAAACAATGCTTAAGTAAGGCGCATCCTGTGGTTAGATGATCTAAGGGTGTAGAACAAGCGATTTGTTTGTGGCCATAGAGCAACACCACATCCATTAGTGGGCCTGTCTGAAAAAATGGCGATAAAGAAATACTTTTTTTGAAATGATAGTAAAAAACAGATTTTTTATGGAGCGAATGGGAGATGAAAGAATGACAAAACAGATATACAACGCGAAAGTGGATGGACGTAGGAGTCGGGCGAGGCCACGACACACCTACCACGACCAAATCAATCGTGTGTTAGTTGAAGGTGGTGTCAAGAGCCGAAGAAACCGACGTGCATGCATGAAAAGAAAAATGAAAGTTGAAGAAGCTAGTAAGGTGTGTATGGACCGTGCCGTGTGGCGCTCGGTTCTTTCTGCCTACCCCGTAAGGGATTTGGCGTGAAGGTAGATAGATAGATAGATTTTTTATGATTAATCTGCAAAATGTGTATCAAACTATGGTTTTGTTATTAATTGTATATTAATATGTCCATTTCAAAATGGCAATAGGTTTACTACCTATTACGTGGGACATAAAACTAATAGGTGAAATGTGGGCGTATACTATGCCTCTGAGTACCCCTTCGGGGATAAAAGCGTGACTATACGTATGTATGTTTGTATAATTAATATTATACATAATATGTAAAACTATCACAGAATCAGTTCCAAATTTTTAGATAAATGCGTTTTATGACTTTAATTTTTATCAACGGGAAGAAAAAAAGCCAATACAAGGAGACACCTTTATTATATTTACCCGATACATAACCGTCTGTCGCATGCTGCGGGGGAAATCGTATTCTCACCACTACAAAAGCAATCAGCTGTCGCTATGGAACTTACACAAAACAATTAAGATAACTGTACTCATAATTTCAGAGTTTCAGACACACATATTTTATTTCTTACTAACTGTTGCCCGCGACTTCGCAAGCGTGAAAATTATGTTATAATGCCAATTTGATTGCTCTCTGCTTAGCCCCTAGGATATGTAGCGTGATAATATATAGCCTATTTTAAGACCCTACCCCTAGTCAATATTTGTCCAAAATTTGAATCAAATCTATTGAGTACTTTTCGAGATCCTTCCGGACAAAGCAAAGCAAACAGACAAACAGACAAAAAAAAATCGAACTATATTTTCGGCTTCGGTATCTTATGTTGAACACCAAGTGAGTATTTTTGTTTATATATTTACAATGTTTTGACTTTTCTAGAGAAACATAATTATTACATATCTATATTTACATTATTACTATCTAAACTAAACCTAAATAAGGCCCCCGCGGCATTGTGCCCAAAAGACTAGCAGCATTCCCCCTTTGAATAGCAATGCCTATTCGTTGAGCGAGAAAACTGCCAGCCCTTGGGTCACCAGTTGACTCCACAAGGCGCTTTTTCAAATTCTTGAAAAATTTTTGCGCATTGGGACCCCATGGACCTAGGGTCTCGACACCGACTGGACAAAAACGATACGATGAGTCGAGACCCTTATATTTATTAATTTTAATATTTTCAGCCGCTTCCGCTGCTGCACTGGCTTTTAATTTTGTTTTAGGAAGATGGGACGGGGCTAGAGTGTCAACACAAGTTGCATCCCACACCAGGACCCGACCCATCTCCCACGGTATCAAAGTTATACCATCCGGTCTCTTGCCATCGTCCCTGAAAACGCCGTTTGGCTCTAAGAGCGCAGGCACATTGGCGGTGGCAAGAGCACGGCGGATGATGTCATTCAGCGCAGCGTGGCGTGAGAAGCGGCCTGCGCTCTTTAAACATGAAAGACCATGATGCCCCAAAGTGTCAACGTTAAAACCGCAGGGGCATCGATGTGGAGCGCAAAGCGTGACGCCAAGTCTCAAACCAACTGAAATTCTTAGGATGTCCGGTTCCAAAAAAGTTCCGGTGTTGGCTGTAGGGAAAGCTTTCAACCAATCACCGGATTCCTTTCTACTGAGCGCTAATAATCTGGCCCGATCCGGGCCTAAGCTAGCATTTAAAAAGGAGTCAAAGGTTAATTTTGACATAGCGTCGTCCCAGCTCCGTTGTAAATTTGGATGGGTGGGTAAATTTTGTCCCGGACAAGCCATTAGCCAAGCATTCTTGGCATCTGTAAGGCCAGTCGTCTCATAGTCTGTAAGACAATTCGTCAGAATTTTACCTACTTACTTTTCTATCATTTTATTATATGTAGGTATAAATTCCATTTGGAGTAGTGATTTGATTGAGAAGAAGGTTTCCGTATGGCGTCTCCTCTCAATGAAAATCATAGGTCGTCTTGCTCTATGGTTTGTATCGGGACTGGCCATTCTGTAAGGTCACTTACATTGTCTTTGTAATGTAACCAAATCGACATTTTAGTTAAATGTTTTGAGTTGTTTGTTTTTGAAGTGAAACTTGGAAAAAAATTTGCGTCACGTCACGTCACGACTTTTGGTTACGCGCCATCTTTCTGTTCCCCACCACGGTGGATTCGAATTAAGAGTACTTTATCCAGGGATAGCATGTCATTTAAGGGTTTTGGACTTTGGGACTTTTGGACTTTTGGATGGGACCTTGGTACTTTGGGTCTTTGGGACTTTTGGACTTTTGGACTTTTGGACTTTTGGATGGGACCTTGGTACTTTGGGACTTTGGGACTTTTGGACTTTTGGACTTTAGGACTTTGGACTTTTGGACTTTTAGACTTTTAGACTTTGGGACTTTGGGACTTTGGGACTTTGGGACTTTGGGACTTTGGGACTTTGGGACTTTGGGACTTTGGGACTTTGGAACTTTGGGACTTTGGGACTTTTGGAGTTCTGGACTTTTGGAGTTTTGGACTTTTAGACTTTGGGACCTTGAGACCTTGGGACTTTGGGACTTTGGGACTTTGGGACTTTGGGACTTTGGGACTTTGTGACTTTGGGACTTTGGGACTTTGGGACTTTGGGACTTTGGGACTTTGGGACCTTGGTACTTTGGGTATTTGGGACTTTTGGACTTTTGGACTTTTGGACTTTTGGAGTTTTGGACTTTTGGAGTTTTGGACTTTTGGAGTTTTGGACTTTTAGACTTTTAGACTTTGGGACTTTGGGACTTTGGGACTATGGGACTTTGGGACTTTGGGACTTTTGGACTTTTGGCCTTTGGGACTTTTGGACTTTTAGATGGGACCTTGGTACTTTGGGTCTTTGGGACTTTGGAACTTTGGGACTTTGGGACTTTTGTACTTTTGGCCTTTGGGACTTTGGGACTTTGGGACCTTGAGACCTTGGGACTTTGGGACTTTGGGACTTTTGGCCTTTTGGACTTTTGGACTTTGGACTTTTGGACTTTTGGACTTTTGGACTTTTGGACTTTTGGACTTTTGTACTTTTGTACTTTTTGACTTAATTTAAGGTGAGGTGAAAATTAAGTTTATGAAGAAGTTTCACTTCTTACGTGTGTATACACTAAGTACACGCAATTTTTATTAACTGTAGTAAATGTTAATAGGACTTTGTTTTTGCTACTTGCGGCTGATATAAGTGTCATTTCACAAAAATGTATTTGCAAAAACTCGAAAGATTTAAAAATGTTTTTTGCTTATTATAGTGGATGCCAGATCTTTTATATTTTTAAACATGAAATCATTGAATCTGAATAAAGAACTTCAACATGAATTATTTCAGTAATTCCCACTGACAAATTCCCACCATTGGGGATGGTAACTTTTTTTCCAGAAATCATACATATTATTATTACATATTTATAGTTTACTTATTTTTCGTTTTCATTATAAAATATCAAATTTCCAGTACTTATAGATTTATCATTGAAATTTTGTGAAATTGCTTCCAATGTTATTCTTTGCGCAATTTTGGAGGAAGCCATTAGTAGCTTACGGCCCAAGTCGTTTTTTAAGATATTAGCACGTATTAACACATGGTGTTTACCTTTGCCCAGTCCCGCTAATCCCGCGGGATCCCGCACGATTTACGTGCGGGACTTGTCCCGCAAAAATACTGCGGGATCCCGGTATTTCGGGATCCCGGTATCCCGGTATTGCATTCCCTAGTCGGCGTGTATAATCTTGTATGTTTGAAGTGGAACTAAGCAAGTACATTGGTTTATTAGGCCGACTTTAATCTTGTTTTAAATTGAATTGTTTGACAGAAAATGTACAACAATACGTATCCATTATTTATATAATATAGAACGGTATGAATTTCATTTCATATAATGAAAAGGCCGGCAATGTTAACAAGTTAAACAAGAAGCCGTGAGACGGTCTCACGAGACTGCTCCTCTCTGACAAGTTTATTGTGAAAGTGAAAGTTCAATCCGATTGACGTTGTCATTTTTGTTTATTTCAAACTTTGAACGGATGATCCACGTGACCTAGTGACGTAATTTAATGCAACAGAGTCACAGACTACAGACACAAGTCTCGCCATAAGCCCCTCTGCAATCTATTTTATAGAGAGCGGCTAAAAACGTAGAAACTTATGTACCCTACTTACTTGATTCTATTATTTTATATTTTGTTGTTATAACGACAATAATATATATATAATTCACGTCATCTCTGAAATTTTCATCTCTCTAGCTATCACGGTTCCTGAGATACAGCATCGTGACGGACGGACAGACAGACAAACAGACAGACAGACAGCCGGCGACGACTCATGAATAGGGTCTGCTTTACGCTTTGGGAACGACACCTTAAAATCAAAACCAAACAACAACTTTCTAAACATAATTCAAGCTGAATTATCTTTAGGGATATCATTCTCTGGTCTGTTTGTTCAACAAATACACGAGAAAACATATTTATCACAAATATTAGTCTTTAATAATTGCTTCAGTTAATATTACGTTTTGATATTCGTGTATGTATTGCCAGTATTACTGAGGAATTTCAATCTATTTGCTTTGTAAGGATTGCTACCCGCCTACGCTGTAATGAATTCCTTTGAAGCTCAGATTAGGGCCGTGGGCGGCATGATGAAAAGCATTTTGCAGTTCCAATTATTGGAAATGAATCAAGATGTATTTAGGCTCTTATGTTAAAGACGAGTAGTTTAATAGGATGTTTATTTATAACAGAACTATTATTATTGCTTTTTAATGTCATCGTAAAATTTTAAAGGCCGTTAGGTGTATTTATAAATCAGCGAGATGGTGACCGGTCAAGTAACAGATTACTTATAAATAATAATAAATAAAAAATAAAAAATAAAAAAATAAAAAATAAAAAATAAAAATTATTTATTTTCAGACAGTGTCCATAGAATAAAATAAAATAAAATTAATCAGTTCATACACATTAAAATACAAACAAAAAAAAAAAAAAAAAACTAAATCAATGAATAATTATAATGAATCAAGTACAGCATGTCAAATTCCAATCAATTTATATCCATCAAAATTTAACAAAATTAAAATTAAAATCATATGAAATCACATCAAATTTGAATAAAATTAAAATCATCTTATATACAGGGTTACAGGAAAAGTCGTGCTAGATCCGTTAAGGGCGTGGAGTACCCATTATTTCTGACTAATTTCACTATGAAACACCCTACCCTAAACTTAACCCTGTTCGAGATATTCGACTTTTAATATTTTTATTGAAAATAGCCGATTTTAGGGGTTATGAAAAGTCTTGTGTACAGCGAGCCAAATCCAGTTTGTCTGTGGAAGAATTAAGAGAAAGGATTGTGGACGCAGCCAATCAAATGAGGACAACATTGACCACTGGAGTAGTAAAGACTGGTCTCCGTAGAAGGATGCGAAAATGTATTCACAACCGAGGCGGCCATGTTGAACATGAACTGTAGAGTATGAAAAAGTTGTGTGAAAACCTTGTTTAATAAATGACATTTCATCTTTTCCTATTGTTTTATTTTACTTTTTAGGGCTAAGTATTAATTTTCTTCTCCACTGTCGCTTTTGAAACTAAGTTTTTTTCAATGAATTTAAATACAACCCTACATTGCTATACGTCGTTAGATAGCTGATGAAATGTAGATATTTTAAAAAACATCTGCCGAACGACTGCCGTAATATTTTTTTACATATCCCTTAGAGAAAAATAAACTTGTTACTATTTTTTTTATTTTCTTAACTTTCACTTGTCTTCTACGACAATGTCAATTAATTTATGCACTATTTCAATGATTGACGTTTTGGAGCATCTTATTACACATGTCAAAATGCAACAAAAATAATAAATAAGGCGCCCAAAATAAAAATAAAAAATTTTGTAACCTAAAAATCGGCAATTTTCAATAAAAATATTAAAAGTCGAATATCTCGAACAGGGTATAGTTTAGGGTAGGGTGTTTCATAGTGAAAATAGTCAGAAATAATGGGTACTCCACGCCCTTAACGGATCTAGCACGACTTTTCCTGTAACCCTGTATTCATCTTATACCTGAAACTTATTTTAAATTTCTTATTATTAGTCATTAGTAGAACATTTCACATAATAATAGAAGAAGAAGAATTCTTCTATTATTATGTGAAATGTTCATGCTATCAAACATCAATATTTTATCATTCCAATATTGTACAACTACTTGGGTGTGTAATGTTTGGTATAATAACAAATACTCTAATTTCACTTTAAATAACGTTCATATGATATAATTTTTAAATGCCATAATGTCAAGTAACCTAAATTCATATGAACTAATGTTTTATATCATATAATTTTCCTATAATATAATAACATTTAGTATAACGTTCATTTTATATAATTTTCCTTTAATAAATAACCTTATGTTCTTTTGACCTATAGTTTGACGGATGATACCAAACGATGAAACCACCCAGAAGTAGGAGCCACGCGAAGTGTACTTCTGGGTGGTTCATAAAAAAAACCCCGAAGAATAAGGCTTTAGTCTTCTAACCTAAACCCATCCAGGTCGGATTGCTCTGAGTCGGGATATTAACCATAAATTGATTTGGAGCTTACAATATTATGTATTAATTAATATTATGTCAAATGTGCATTAAAATAAATGTTTATTATATCATAAGAAATTAGATAAAATGAAATTATATCAACAATTCATAATCTCAATTGATCGCTATAGTAAACAAAAGAATATTAACTGGAATAAGGGCAAGTGAACGTTAGATTTTTTTGTTATTATATCAACCGTTACACACCTCAACTATTCTTACTATGAAACATTCTCACGCAAAATAAATATAGGGTCTCTAATCGAAAATTAGGTGAATTTGAAGTTGGTTCCAGGGAGAACATTCCATAGGAGTTGGCATCACTGACTGCGCTACGAATCCGTAGTTTGTCCGTAGCTCGCCCTCATAAAGATCGCTACGGTGCATTCTGTCCGAAATGTCAGCAATTATAATATTGAATAAGAATGCGAATATGTAATTAACTGCCCTTAATTATATATTTATTTATACGAGAGATAAAAGTCTGATAATATTTACACCAACCATTATTTCAGTAAGAATTAAAACGGCATTTTATTGTGTTAATGCCATCGTAAAATTGCGGGATTTATTTATTACAGAGACGGATAAGTTGTCACAATTTACAGAGAAATCCCAAAGAACCAGTAAAATGATATAATTTTTAATAAAAGTATCTCTCAATGGAGACTCCATTGATGAGGGACTTCTTTGATGAGATATATATCAGTCCAAAATGGTGAATTGACTACCTCGTCAAATTAGCAAGAAACCATAAAACGCGAAACTGCGTAATATATGGTGCTGCGACCTTTGAGGCCCGTGCTTACGTGAGCATCCCGGATAACTCCTCGAAATGGATGTCTACGACCTCCTGACAGAATTTGGCTACCACCTAGGCCTCATCTTAGGGCTCGGGTGCAATCCCGCTTCGTGGAGCGTAAGGCGTTTTTTTAGTGTGGAAATTTCTCATGGATGCTATACCGGACTCTTACCGAGTAAAACCACACGTGTCCTACTACTGGCTACAGTCGGGAGTCCCGGGTAAGCCCTCGGAAGCATGTCCCAGGATGGGGAGCGTGAGGCGTGTGTAAAGCAGTGACGTCACATATCAATCTTTGGGCACAAATTAGAGATAATACAGATGGAAAGCTACATACTAAATTCGCTGAGGCTACGCACACATAGACAACTCATTCACAGACACTACGCGCACATAGACAACATCCTCATATACACACGAGGTCAGACAGTCCTCAACCGAATTTTCGATACTGATTTGTGCGCGAGTGTGTGTAGCAGAGCGTAGGTGTAAAAAAATCGGTTGTCTGTAAAGTCGGTTTACTGACGATGGTTGAACGTGACAACGTCATAAGAAAATAAAAATAAACATAAAATTAACATTACAAAACAAAAATAAATATACAAACACATCAATTGATGATAGTGCCATCTGTTGAAAACATTACTAAAATAAATGGAACGCCTCAGAGCGAGGTAACGACGTATTGCGTCATCATTTTTCGTTCGTGCAGCCGGCTCCATCGAATTATAAGACGTTAAGACAAAAATGTACATACATGAGTTTTCCATCTGTACTAACTCTAATTTGTGCTTTGGAATAACTGGTAAGTAATATGAGGTGGTTATCCTAAGTTTAAGATCATTAGCGAAAATTATTCACGTATAAGTATTTATTACGTCCTCAAATACGAAAGTAATTAATAGAGCTATTTCATGCAAGCTTTGCATTCCCAGTGAATCAATTTAAATACTTATTTCCAATTATTTTCTTCATAAAATCCTTGGAAGCGATTAATTTTTATTTAGATTTACATTCCTATAACATTTTACAACGCATAAAATTTTATATGACAATTAAAACGTTCTAAGTACCTACCTAATTTATTTTTATAGCAGTGCAACACGTATTGAAACGTTTAAAATTACTAGCTGACGCCCGCATCAAGTTTTGTTCCCGTTTCCGCTTCCCGTGGGAACCTATTCCCGGGATAAAAAGTAGCCTATGTGTTATTCCAGACTTATATCTACCCCTGTGCCAAATTTCAACCAGATCCGTTCAGCCGTTAGAGCGTGAAAGAGTAACAAACATCCACACTTACAAACTTTCGCATTTATAATATTAGTAAGATTATATATTGCGCCTTTATTCCCGTAGGGATAAGCAAAAGGTATATGTATTTGTAGGTATGTATGTTTGTAGGTGTGTACATAGTTGTAAATACTGTTTTCATTTCTCATACTCGGAAAATAGTGTTTTCTTGATCTGACTATTGGGTGGAAAATGCTGTTTCCCTCCCTAGGGAGGGAAAAACTCATACAAATTACTTCCCACCCAAGGGCCGGAATGAACTTTAAAAATAGAACTGCTGACAGGTCAGCTGTGATAGTGAAGAGATTTGTGTAAAAAAAAAAATGCCATGCGACTTTCCAAACAGCCAGTGTGAACTTAGCGAAAATTTCTTCCGGCCCCATACACGTACAATAATATTGATCAATGTAGCAATAAATTGAACAAATTATTGAGGTTTGAACAGACTATATTCGGATGGAAATAAATATTGAGTCAATATTGTACGTGTATGGGGCCAGCCGGAGTACCATATTTAAAATTTAAAAAGTCGACATAATGTAGTTGTTATTATTTTATCTGTAACAGAATTCAAAACAATTGGTAATAATGTTATATGGTGAGATTCGGCGGGAAACTTTCAGACAAGCATTACATTCTGTTTTAATAATTTTTCAAAACTAGTGTAATTTTGAGTGTTTATGTGTAATTTATGGTGGATTATTATACATAAAGGTTCGACAACGTGCAAAAGTGTTGGAAAGTGATAAAGCGCAGTGAAACGCGAGTTTTTAGGTTTGTCGACGAATTCCACAGCAAGCCCTAGTAAGGTACCACCGCCTTACTAGAGTAGAACTTAGTCCAAACTTGGACATACATGAATACGCTGCTCATAAGAAGAATCATAATATGAAAATGATTTATATTTTCACAATGAAATTTACTTGACTTTGGCATACTCTCAAACCGAGAAAGTCCAAGAACAAGAAGAAAAAAAAAAAAAAAAAAAAATGTTTTATGGTAAGGTTTGAATCTTATTATAAGTTTTATTTTCCTCGTATTTGAAATGAAAAGTAGAGTGTTTAACTCGGGTAAAAGAATCAATTCCGACTCGGACTATAGCCGCCCTCGCTGCGCTCGGGCGTCTAAATACCTCGGGAATTGATTCCTTCCACCCTCGGTTAACAATCTACTATATTGATTCAATTTCATTATCCCCTCTCTATAAAATAGAGTGCAGAGGGGCTTATGTAGATACTTTGTCTGTAGTCTGTGACTCTGTCGCATTAAACTACGTTACTTAGTCACGTGGATCATCTGTTCAAAGTTTGAAATAAACCAAAAATGACAATGTCAATCGGATTGAACTGTCACAATAAACGTGTTAGAGAGGGGCGTCGGGTGAGAACGATCTCGCGGCTTCTTGTTTCTTGTACCTTTAATACACCTCCCAAATAACTACCCATCTTAATGTCTGACAATTATCTCCATCCAAAGGTTGTCTGGTAGAAATCGCACTTAGCGATAGGGCCACCATTGTACATTACAAGACCTTGTATTCCGTAATGATGTAAATATTTTTGGTGTACAATATAGTAGTTTTCGATATAAGTGTGGGATTTCTGTTATTACAACGAGTTACGACAGGTGTTGACCCGAGCCGAAGGCGAGGGTAGACAGTCGGAACGAGTTTAAATAACAGTCCCACACGTTGTATTGAACAACTATTTTTAATACAGTTGCGAAAAAATTAAGCAATTTTATAATATAATAAAAACACAATAAACCTGAATATCCAAAATGGCGCCAACCGTATAAGAATATATACCTTTCTAAGCAGAGACTATGGCAGTGCACTTCATACAGCCAACTTTTTTTTATATTTATAAATTTAATTTGGCGGATACTAATATTAATTTATGCTTAAATTTCAGTTAAAATTACTTTTAATCTGATATTGAAACAAGTTAGTATCTTTTTTTAGAAATATTTGCATGAATCACAGACATTATTTTGACAATTGGGAAAGAAAACGCACGAGTGCGGGAATGGTAAAGAAAAAGCACGGGTGCGTAAAAGCCCACATCCCGAACGCTATACGTCCCTGTAATACGCCACTTTTTGAGCAACTGTATTAAAAAAGTATATTTCTATTCTATTCTATGCCCACATCATATCATTTGTATTTTGTTCTACGTAAAAAAGTTCACACACAAATTGCCAGCTCACCTTCCTTACAGAAGCAGGCTCAAGACGTCACACGCCCCAAGAAGCTGGATAACACCCGAACAACCCCCCAAAGACGCTGGAGAGCACCCGAACCTCCATAGGTGAGACCACAGTGGTAGCCAAGGCACAAGGTCTGTTGGGAATCATGGGGTCATCCTTCCCAGGGTTCTTTTTTTTTTTTTATTTAGCTCGCCTAATTGACGTCGCCACCAGCCTGATGGAAAGCCGTGGCGCATCTAGCGATTGGGGGTCACTTCTGACAGTGGTCTTTAAGTTGGCGGCCCTGTGATGTGCCTCTTCACGCTCCTCCTGAAGAACAGAAGAGCTATTGCCGTTTTGAAATGTATAAGCGCTGATTGCGACTTTCTGCGGTTGAAATTTTCATTTCGAACATGAGGTAATCGACTGTTATACTACTTTTTTTTAACACGAGGAAAATTCTACAGGGAAGCTATGCCTGACTCCTATCGACTAAAAACCCCACGTATCCTACCTAACAGCCTACGGTTGGGAGCCCCGGGTAAGCCCTCGGAAGGATACCCCAGGACTCCTAACAGACCTACGGCTACCACTGCGGCCTCACCTAAGGGGGGTTCGGGTGCTAACCCGCGTCTTTGGGGGGTGCTATGCGACTGGCAGCTGGGACCAAAGGTTTAACATGCTTTGAGATTCAGAAGCATTCTTCCGAAGAGTCACCAGGAGCGCCTAGCGAGACAGATATTTGGGCAGGTGAGGTTTTGTCGCTTCGAGTCCGGTATATATAATCCCTATCCCTACTAATATCATAAATGCGAAAGTAACTCTGTCTGTCTGTCTGTTACGTTTTCACGCCTAAACCGCTGAATCGATTTCGATGAAATTTGGTACCTATAGAGATAGTTTGAGTCCAAGGGAAGGACATAGTCTACTTTTCAACTGACTTCTCAAAAGGAGGGTAATGATTTTACGTGAATATAACGACTTCCACGCGGACGAAGCCGTGGGGAACCGCTAGTATACCATACTCCTGAAGTGAAATCTATGTCCCGCCGCGCCGTAGACTGTCATAGGCCGATTTCACATAATATAATTCAAACAGTAAACACACCATCAACGTAAAGTAATTAAATGAAACAAAGATGTTTCCGTTACATTTAACGCAGAAAACGAGCTATAATAATGTTAACGATATGACGATTTAACTCCTCGAGGGGTGTAGAACAAGCGATTTGTTAGTGGCCATAGAGCAACACCACATCCATTAGTGGGCCTGTCTGAAAAAATGGCGAAAAGATGTGAAACTTATAGACGAAAAATTATAATAAAAATAGATCTTTTATGATTTAATCTGCAAAATGCGTATCAAACTATGGTTTTGTTATTAATTGTATATTAATATATCCATTTCAAAATGGCAATAGGTTTACTACCTATTACGTGGGACATAAAACTAATAGGTGTGGGCGTATACTATAACTCTGACTACCCCTTCGGGGATAAAGGCGTGGCTATATGTATGCATATTAATTGTTATGTAAAACTATCATAGAATCAGCCCCAAATTTATAGATGAATGCATTTTATGACTTAAATATTTATCAACGGGAAGAAAAAAAAGCCAATAAAAGGAGACACCTTTATTTTTTTTACTCGATACATAACCGTCTGTCACATGCTGCGGGGGGAAATCGTATTCTAATACACCACTACAAAAGCAATCAGCTGTCGCTATGGAACTTACACAAAACAATTAAAATATTAGACCAAAAATTACATAATTTAAAAACACTTCAATTTATGATTAAAACTAATAAATTACCCCTCCCTCACAGTATCCGGTGCAAAGGTGCCCATCATAACACTGGCTGCATTGCCACGCAGGATAGCAATGGCCAACCTTTGCACCAGACACGAGCCGGAGCGGGAGTCACCCGTCTTGTCCATTAACCGCCTGCCCAATTCTTTGATCAAAACCTTGGCGTCTGCACCCCAACTGCCCATCGTTTCGACAGCGAAGGGAACAAATAAATATTGGTCTGTCAAGGCCGAATATTTAGGTCGTTTTTTTTCTGCTGCATCTTCAGCAGCAGCTGCTGGAGAGCGGATGGTACGACTGAGGTGGCTAGGGGCGACGGTACTAACACACGTGGCATCCCACAAGAGGCACCTACCGTTTTTCCATGGCACCAAAGTCATGCCGTCCGGTCTCTTGCCGTCTGATCTACTAATAATATTAGACTCATAATTACAGAGCTTCAGACACATATTTTATTTCTAATTACATTTGGAGTAGTGATTTGATTGAGAAGAAAGACTCTGTATGGCGTCTCCTCTCAATGAAAATCATAGGTTGTCTTGCTCTATGGTTTGTATCGAGACTGGGCATTTTGTAAGGTCACTTACATTGTCTTTGTAATGTAACCAAATCGACATTTTAGTAAATGTTTTGAGTTGTTTGTTTTTAGTAACTGTAGTAAATGTTAATAGGACTTTGTTTTTGCTACTTGCGACTGATATAAGTGTCATTTCACAAAAATGTCTTTTTGCAAAATCTCGAAAGATTTAAAAATGTTTTTTGCTTATTATAGTGGATGCCAGATGTTTTATATTTTTAAACATGAAATCATTGAATCTGAATAAAGAACTTCAACGTGAATTATTCCAGTAATTCCCACTGACAAATTCCCACCAGTGGGGATAGTTACTTTTTTTACAGAAATCATATATTATTATTACATATTTATAGTTTACTAATTTTTCGTTTTCATTATAAAATATCAAATTTCCAAAAGTACTTATTAATATTGATTTATCATTCAAATTTTGTGAAATTGCTTCCAATGTTATTCTTTGCGCAATTTTGGAGAAAGCCATTAGTTATACCTACACTTACAGCCCAAGTCTGTTTTTAAAGATTTCAGCGCGTTTTTCGGGGAAATAAGAAAGTAGTGCTAGTAAGTGGTTAATATTATTTATGTTCAAAAACAAAACAAAAATATATTTATTTTACTTGTGCGCCGCCGACGTGTCTTCGCCGAAGGCTATCGGCCTCCATGACCGGGGGCCTGAGGACGGTGAGAGGGTTGCTCACCGTCCTTACAGGAGCAGGCCGTGACGGATTCATCCCCCCCCCCCCCTTAGAAGCGGGCTCACACCCGAAACCCCCCAAAGACGCGGGATAGCACCCGAACCACCCCCTGGGCGAGGTCGCAGTGGCGGCCGTGGGTCTGCTGTGAGTACTGGGACATCCTTCCGAGGCTTACCCGGGGTTCCCGACCATAGGCTGTTGGGCGTTACCTGAGGTTTTTTAGTCGCTAGGAAAGAAAAGAATGTCATATACAGATGCACTTGCAAAACGTCCAGAATATAAATCAAAAAAATTACCACCAGTTCACAACGCGACCCACCTGAGAAGAACTGGCAAGAAACACAGTTATATGTTTCTATAGGTATTTCTCCTTTAATTTAACTGAAACAACTACATAGTGCCATTAAAAGTTACTAGTCAATATTAATTTACTGCATTTTAACTGCCAATCGTAAAAAAAACAATAATGACACGATAAAATTCCACTTTAAACATGTTATTTATGGTATTTATTTGCGACAGATTCCATTATTACTAGATGTAATTTATTATTGTACTGATCATCATCATCATTCCATTAATCCCGGTAATATAGCCTTTAGGTGTAGCGCAGACGATAGACGTTTTGTGCGATTGAGCCTGCGGGGCATAAAGAAACGGTATAGCGCGCTTAGTATCCGTCGTAGATTTTTAGGCTTCCGTACCCAAAGGGTGAAAACGGGTCCCTATTCATGAGACTATGCCGTCTGTCTGTCTGTCCGTCATGAGGCTGTATCTCAGGAACCGTGATAGCTAGAGAGCTGAAATTTTCGTTAAATTCGCTATAACAACAAACTACAAACACTAAAATCAGGAAAATAATAATAATAAGTCTCCCACACAACAAACGTGACTTTTTGTCGTTTTAATTCCTCTCTATAAAATTGATTGCAGAGGGACTTATGGCAAGACTTGTGTCTATAGTCTGTGACTCTGTTGCATTAAACTACGTCACTTGGTCACGTGGATCATCTGTCCAAAGTTTGAAATGAAACAAAAATGACAACGTCAATCGGATTGAACTTTCACAATAAAAGTGTTAGAGAGGGGAAGTCTGGTGAGAACGATCTCACGGCTTTTTTGTTAACATTGCAATACGTGATTATTTGTGATGTGGGGCAAATTCGATACTTCATGAATAAAGGCGTGATTTTATGGATGTGTGATTTATAGGGCTTTTTGTTTTGGGCACAGTAGGATAGTCAATCTGAAAGCACGAATACCCTACACAAACCGAGACATGGATACCGCAGTTTGAAAAACATTTTATTAACCTCCGAATAAAACCACACACATTCAAAGCTCTGTTCACAAAAAAAAAAAGAAAATTTACAAACGTAAAATCTCTGAGAAACTTCTCGAATGTTCCAAGTATCCGCACTCATAATTCATTAAGTTTTATGTAAAGGGAAGGTAGGAATAAAGTTTAATAAAAGGCGCTAAGGCAGAATAAAGTAATGTACCTAAGTGCTTAGCTTTTAAGAATAAACGTGAGATTTAAATTGTTGGGAGTTATTCTGGAAATGAGACTAAAATGTGTTTTGAAATTGGAAACCACCCAGACTAGAGGAAGGCACTTTATTCCTGTACTAGCTGTTGCCCGCGACTTCGTACGCGCGTAAATTATGTTATAATGCCAATTTGATTGTTCTCTGCTTAGCCTTAGGAAATGTAGCGTGATAATATATAGCCTATTTGGAGACCCTACCCTAGTTAATGTTTGTGCAAAAAAAAAATTCTAACTATATTTTCGTCTTCGGTATCTTATGTTGAACACCCAGCGAGTATTTTTTTAAATATTTCCAATGTACAGTTTTGACTTTTCTATCATTTTATTATATGTAATTATGTATAGATTGACTACATGCTTCCCGCAGCTCTACCCGCGTAGATATCTGTTCCTGTTTTCGTATCCCATAGGAATCTATTCTGGGAATGAAATATCTAGAAGAGGCTTTCAACTGAATCTCAATTTTGCGATCCTAAACATCGCGTGTCGGCGAATGTTCGCCTACAAGCGATTGAAGACCTGAACAATTCAAAACATCGTTTCTCTGTCGAACCATAAAAATCTGGAACGACCAGCCAGCGCACGTGTTTCCTTCCTCTTACAATCCTGGGTTCTTCAAGCGGAGCGTGAAGAGGCACATCATAGGGCCGCCAAGTTGAGGGCCGTTTTCTGTAGTCTTACAGACTGGGTCGGTGGCTCCCAATCGCTAGGTGTCGCTGTGGCATTCCACCAGGCGGCGGCGGCATCATTTTGGCGAGCTAAATAATTTAAAAAAAATGAAAAGCACATTTCTCTACAGAAGGGTAGGACCTTAGAACGCTCTACCATCGCACGTTTTCCCACCGACTCATATTGAATCAATGAACTATGTAAAACTGTCTTTTTTCTAAACTATGTATTTATTTTTATGTTACAATCATTTTTTTTTAAAGTTAATCGTACAACAATACTGTTCTAAGAATAAAAGCGATGTTGGTAACCATAATTTAAAAGATATGATTTATGCCGTTTTTCTCATACTCTCGTCCCACTGTGCGACTGCAATCCCGGAATTATTCCCAACAGACTCCATGAATCCGGCCCCACATGGAAATCCAAAATAATTTCTGTCCTATCCAACCCAAATTGCGTGAAACATCATAGGAATCAAGGTCTGTCAATAGATTTGTGGTTAGGTAAATGGTGATCGCCTTGGTTTTCATCAGGCGGCGTCATTAAGGGTCTACTAGACAGACGGACCGCATTTCAACGGCAATCCAACTGCAAATTGCAGTTCAAGTGCAGTTTGAATGCAGTTAACACCACTGCAATAAAACTACAAATCAAACGTGCAGTCCTATTGCGGTTAATTTGCAGTTGTATTGCTGTCGATTTGAACTGCAATAGGACTGCACGTTAGGTTCGGAGTTCTATTGCAATCGTGTCAACTGCATTCAAACTGCACTTGAACTGCAGTTTGCAGTTGGATTGCCGTTGAAATGCGGTCCGTCTGTCTAGACACAAGAAACACACTTTCCGATTTACAATATCAGTATGAATTGAGATGAATTCAGGCATCACCATACGGGGCTGAGACATGGTATTGCGAACGTATCGTATTTGCATGAAATTGATTAACTACCGGTGTGTTCCCTGAAACGCCTTTAGGGAATCTTCTTGTTACGACAAGATAAATTTGCGGATCGTAACAATGTTAGCGAGTATTAAACCTTTACGTAGTATAAATCAAAGTAACTTTCCCGTCGTTATCTTATGTATGTTTAGATGTTTGAAACTATACGCAGTAAATTTAGATGCGGTATTTATTCAGAAGTCGACAGTGGCTGTTAATGCGCTTAGATGACAATTTTTTATAATTTCGTGATGAAATGCATCTGGACACTTTGCTACCCTATTGGAGACGGCAGGGTGGTAAGGTGTTGGTCTGTTGGCCCAAGAGCAGAAACAACCTAATAAATTCACATAGTGGTTCAAAACGATTGATAAGCTATGTCACTATCTAATTCTCAATTTTTGTAAACAGACAAGCACACTTGATCGAAATTTTTCACCATAGCTATAGTGTCCAGAAAAGTCCAGGTAATGGTAAAATGAAAACTGCGATGATTAAGTGAATTCAGTACTTTATGTTATGACTTGTTACAATGATGGTTTCGAAGTGAGCCTTTTACTTAGAACTAAAACCCCTATACATAGTTATGGAGCATCCTAATTACTAAACTCGACTTGCTATAATAATTTTAGTAGGCGTTTCGCAACACATAGCCTATTGATGTATGGTATGCAACACCAGAGGAGGCCACACTCGCGCTGATTTCTCATTTTATGTTTTCAACGTGAGGAAAATCGTACAGGGATGCTATGCCGTAATCCTACCGACTAAAAACCACACGTCTCCTACCTAACAGCCTACGGTTGGGAGCCCCGGGTAAGTCCTCGGAAGGATACCACATTCCGCAAAAACCTAATACCATTTGAAGACACTGTCTTTTGTCTTCGCCAAATATAAATTACTCAGAGTCACATCCTATACCAGGGGTCGGCAACCTTTTGAGTTGGAAGAGCCAAAAATGACGATTTTTAAATTACAACATTTTTAAAGAGCCACAAAATCTTTCTTGATACCACGATCCCCCCCCCCCCCCCCCCCCCGTAAGAAGTGGGATAGACTAGACTGCGGGGAGAGTCTGCTATAGAGACAAACCAAGTCTGTCGGAAGCTCTAAGAACATTCGAATTTTCTTCGAAGGGCGTCTCCAGGACTTACGGCCATAGGTAAATGGTAAGTCACAGGGTGGTTTTGGAGATTTCTACAATTAAAAAAATCTGAGTGATTATGTGGGATTCTCCCACTAAAACCCTGGGATGTTCCTTCTTGGCACAGGGAAGGCAAGCGTACAACAGCTACCTGCAACAGTCTCGACTTTGGGGGGTCTAAATATTACCCACCGAAACTTCACTGCCGCGACGCCTGAACACGAGGGGTGCGTCTTAGTCAGTCTCACGGCTGTCATAAAGCTTCCATCGTCGGCTACGCGTGCGAGGTTGGCATACTGGAAGTGTTAGGCCACCCCGCTCTGGCACCCGCAGCGGTTTTCTCATTGCTGTTGACGTCAAAACAAAAGCCGAAACAATTTTCTTCGCTGTCTAACATAGCGTAAACTATAATAGACAGCGACGCGACCGGGTCAATTTAGGACTCTTAGAGCGGTACGCTCGCCACTCCACTCCGTACAAAAAGCGTAGGCGTGCAGCGCTTTCTCCACGGCGCCGTCCTCGCAGTGGGTACGTTGCCTCAGGCTCAATGCCTACCACATCATGCAGGTATTTACTAAAATATCCGTTCACCGTGAGGAGCTGTGTGAGGTGGTAGGTATGTCAGTGCCGCTTTTCGACCCAGGACCTCAGTATAAATAAGATGGCAGAGACGAGCTCAATGCTTACCGCCGAGCTCTAACCTGGTGCGCGATTTATGAATGAGATCATTGCGCGCTCTAACACGCCAGCTTTCAATCTCTTCCGAAGATGGTTGTTTGCCATTTTGACGCACCAAAGCATTGGGCCGGTAGATTTCTGCCAGAACTGCGGCCTCTAGGTTCCGCGACGGACTGTCAGAATTAGACATGCCGCCTCTTATGATATCATATTCTCTGGGCTATGGCCCGCTGCGGACATCGCAGCAGAATCCTATTAGAAAGAAAATGGTGCTCCATATAACGCTTTCAAGCGCAGCACACCACCATTAGGCGAGTTTGCTTGTTTAACTACTAGTAAGACTTTCGTGGTATTTTTGAAAACGAAAGGGTGATAATGTTCTTGAAAATGAATAATATGATAATTACGTATGCAACTAAAGAGCCGCAGGCCTTCACCCAAAGAGCCGCATGCGGCTCGCGAGCCGCGCCTTGCCGACCCCTGTCCTATACCATTCTACAGAAAAGTTTATAGAATGATCTATTATAGTAACCAGATTTGTATTTGCATACATTTTTGCTAAGTACTGGGATAGTTGCCCAAATATATTTGTAGTACAACAGTTATTTCTTACACACTGTTGATTTATACTGTATGTAACAAATGACTGCGCAGTATCGTGGCAATACTGGCAATGTGCATAGTAAATGCGTGTCGATGATATAGGTATTGTATTTATAAGGTTAAATACTTATATTATAAGTTTATAACACAGAATAACTAATAGTACTTAGGTAACGTACTAAATAGCTGCTTGGGTTTGTTCCATTTATTAAACTACTGTTTTTGAAGACAATTCTAAAGTATTATTATGTAGAGGAAATATTTCTCCTTTATTTGTGTACAATATAATCTCTGAAATAATGGAGCCGATTTTAAAAATTCTTTCGCGAGTAGATAGTCAAATTACTCTAAGTCTAAAACAACTATGTGCCTAAATTTGCTTTTTAATCTACGAGTAGGTACTATAGGATCATCATGACCTACGTTCATCTACATATCTTCAACATTATATAAAAAATGAATCCCTATTTCCTTGGTCACGGCATCACGCGTGAACAGCTGGACCGATTTCGCTAATTCTTTTATGTTGTTGGTTATTGTCAGGAGATGGTTCTTATGGAAAAAAAAATAAGACAGTTGAACTCGTGGTACCAATTTCCATATTCATAGTTATGGCAGGACAACGTCCGTCGGCTCAGTTAGTCATTTAAAAAAATGGCTGTGAGTTTTATTGCCAGAATTATCTCCGGCTCTACCTATTGCGTTGCGAATCGGGCAGTAAATGTCGAAGCAATCATACGAATAAAGATTTTATCACTTTCATTAGTGGAATGCGATAGACTGATTTGATTTGGCTGCTCACCGTCCTTACAGAAGCAGGTCCTAGACGGCAGCGTGAACCCCCCAAAGACGAGGGATAGCCCCCGAACCATCCCCTAGGCGAGGCCGCAGTGGTAGCCGTAGGTCTGTTGGGAGTCCTGGGATTGCGATTTATGACGTATTATAAAAGAACTACCAGCTCTATATCGTTCAAACTAATTTTCATTGGTAGTTTTTATGGCAATGTACATCATATACTTTTTTTAAGGTTTATCATTCTCTTAGTTTAGAAGTTAGAGGAGGGGGGACACTCATTTTTCCACTTTGGAAGTGTCTCTTGCTCAAACTATTCACTTTAGAAAAAAAAATGTTAGAAACCTCAATAGCATTTTTGAAGACCTATCTATAGATACCCCATGTGTTTGATAAAAAAAATTTTGAGTTTCAGTTCTGAGTATGGGGACCCCCAAAATGTACTACTTTTTTCTAGTTTTATATAAGAATCTTAATGCGGTTCACAGAATACATCTAGTTACCAAGTTTCAACAGCATAGGCCTTATAGTTTCGGAGAAAAGTGACTGTGACACACGGACGGACAGACAGACAGACATGACGAATCTATAAGGGTTCCGCTTTTGCCATTTGGCTACGGAACCCTACAAACACTAATTTGATTTACTGAAATACGTATCTACTTTAATCAAAACTACAGAATAGTTCAGAAGTCATTCTACCCACGCATTACGCCACGAGCGCTATAAGACCTTTTCAAACTTAAGCAAGGACATGTGCCGTGGGTGTACGCTAATAAGATTTCAGAACGCTGCATGCAGAACCCTAGTAATACAATTAACCTGCAAATAGCTGTTACCGTACCTCCGAGACATTTTGCTGTTGCTTCAAGATTTAATTCCGGAATTTAACGGGTGTTTTAGACGGATGAATGAAATATTAGTTGATAAGTGGTTTAGCTTTAACACACACACATATACACCGATGTTTATAAGCCTTTTTACTATAAGGGGTCGGCAGAGGCGTCCCAAACGTCCTCGTTAAACCCTTTTTTTTAACGTGAGTAAAATTTTATAAGGATGTTGTACCGGACTCCTACCGATTAATAACCACACTTATCCTAGCTAACAGCCTACGGTTGGGAGCCCCGGTTAAGCCCTCCGAAAGATACCCCAGGACCTCATTTTACCCTTCGTAATTTGCGCCACGGGTGGTGAGCCTATTGCGGTGTTCATCCGGATGAGGACAGGTTGTGGCTATTTCTGTATATCCATGCCTCACACTAGACGGCGACGGGTTCCATGCACTTTGACTATAGCTAGACCACATAACTCAGTCCTCGCCCAAAGATAATATATTCACTGCGTAGTACTACGACTTATCCTACTAGTATTATAAATGTGAAAGTTTGTGAAGATGTTTGGATGTTTGTTACTCAATCACGTTCTAACGACTGAACGGATCTAGCTGAAATTTGATACAGGGATAGAGTATAGGTAGTCTGGAATAACACATAGGCTACTTTTTATCCCGGGAAAATGTTCACACGGGAAGCGGGAACCAAATTACACGCGGGAGAATCCGCGCGCATCAGCTAGTACAACATAATGATTATTATTGTCTTTGCCTTAGGACTGAGTTATGTGGTCTACCTATAATTTCCACTTTTTAATACCACTCAGCTGTCAGACGAGCTAACGCCCAAATTGATGGGAAGAGGTAACCGCAGCCAGTGCAACACCAGAGGCTCAACACTCGCACTGCCTATATTGCCAGAACCTTTAAAGACCTCTTTTGAAGAACCCTATACTGTAGGCATTCTACCACTGGCAGAATCATGGTCTGCAGCGTGAGTTTGGCTACACCATCTACACTGGACACGGACAGTGTGCATTTTGTCGGCATGTACATAGTCCGACAAAATTCTATCCTTGCTTTGGTTCCCTCCAAATTGCCCGAATCCCTATGTGAGGCCGCGGTGGTAGCCAAAGTTTGTCGAAAGTCTTGGGACATCCTATCAAGGGCTTACCCGGGGCTCCCGGCCGTAGTCAGTGGTAAGGCACCGTGTGGTTATTATCGGTAAGAGTCCTAAATAGCATCAATGAAAGATTATCAAAGGTGAAAAAAGGCTCTTGTTTTGGTTACAGTTTTTTTTAACGTGAGGAAAATCCTACATGGATGCTGTGCCGAACTACTACTGACTAAAAACCACACGTGTCCTACCTACCAGCCTACGGTTGGGATCCCCGGGTTAGCCCTCGGAAGGATACCCCAGGACGATTTTGGTTACGGTTCCTTCTTAATTTGGGTGGTAATTTATTCCTATTTATAGTTCAGCTCAGCAATGAAGATCAATACTCTCATATATACCCAGAATTTTATCGATTTCCAAAAGACACGAGGCACTAGTCTAGTAAAGTCTAGTTCATTACCGTTTCACCTAAATGAATCCAATCTAGAAAGTACTAAATCTCAAGTCAACAGACTACAAATTACCGACGCGAAATAAAATCAGTCTCATTACCGCTTGAAATTAGACAAGCGACGAAGTTTACCGGCTGTAAAGCGCTTTAACGCTGGAGAAGTTAATCTTAGTGGAACATTATTTTAGTCTTGTTACTCAATTTACTAGCGGACCTCACTCGATTTCACCCGCGTAGTTCCCGTTTCCTTGGGAATACGGGAATAAAATATAGTCTATATTACTCAGGGCAGGGCTGTCCAAAGCAGTGCCCGCGGGCCGCATGCGGCCCGCGGCGTCATTTGTTGCGGCCCGCAGAATCTTTTTATCTCCTTATTTAAATACATACATTAATGAGCAAATTATTTTTCCCGCGACATAATTGAAATATTTTGGGTATGTATTCGATCAACCCGACGGCATTCCAGGCCGAGCGTGGGTCCTGCTTGGGCAGGCAGCTTGGGCCTCGACTTAAAAAGCTCTTTAGCCTATATAATTCCCCATCAGGGTACCGGCCGATCGTGTTGCTCGACGAGGTGTGCAAGCTCTTAGAGTGCATTATTTATTACACAACCCCTTGTCGGGCACACACAGGCATGGGGCCTGATCTGGCGGATAGCCAGTTTGACTTCCGTCAGGGGCGCTCCACCGTGGACGCGATCATGCTCATTAGAGGCCTGCCGGAGGAAGCAGTCTCTCAGAGTGAGGTGGTGGTGGCGGTGTCTCTTGACATCGCCAACGCCTTCAACACCTTGCCCTGAAGCTGCTTTAAGGAGGCGCTTATTAACCATGGAGTGCCTCACTACCTCCGTCGAATTGTCGGGGCCTATCTCTCCGAGAGGGCCATAACTTACCCGAGCTGGCTAGGGTCGGGTCGGTGTTCCACAGGGATCGGTTTTAGGGCCGTTCCTGTCGAACATCAGTTACGACTGGGTGCTGCTTGGTCCGTTGCTCTGAGGGGTCAGCGTAACGTGTTACGCCAACGGGGAGCAACGCACCGAGACGCAGCACTTAAGACCACGGCAAGGGTTGCTCAAGTCGTGGGTCGGATACGGCGGCTGGGTCTCGAGGTCGCCCTTCTCAACTCCTAGGCCCTGTGCTTCCACGGACCTCGGATGGGGCCACCTGCGGGATCCAGCCTACAGGTAGGGGGCGTCAGCATTGGCATCGAGCCCTCGATGAAGTATCTGGAGCTCGTACTCGGTGGCCGGTGAAACTTCGGACATTACATATTTCCGAATTTGGTCCCAAGTCAAAGAATTTGAGAGTGATATAGCACTCTTCACTCATCCCTTAACGGTCGCAGTTGAGAGTGTGAAGATTGATTATCAACTGGAACTGTGTGATCTGCAACCAGACCCCTTTTACAAGGGCAGAAGGAATTGAATTTTTTAAGCTCCTTATTTAACGTTACCCGAAACTGACGAATTTCGGACTAAAAATGGGCTCGATGATGGGCAGTACCTTTGTGAAAGTGCATATTCAACAATGAAGTTTATAAAATCTCAATACAGGTCTTCATTGACAGATACTTCACTTAAACATGCACTGCGTCTAGCTACTACTAATATTGAGGTTGATGTTGAAAGAACTGTAAAAGACAAGTTAATGAGAAAGTAGATAATAAAATAATGATAACCATTATTATATGTATTTCACTTTGTTAAATATTTTGCGGCCCTCCAATGTATTTAGCCATTTTTGTTGGCCCTGGGTCCCATCTAGTTTGGACAGCCCTGACTCAGGGTGAATGTAGCTTTTCAACGGTGAAAGAATTTTTGAATCTGCACAGTAGTTGTTGAGTTTATTCATTACAAACATACACACACACACACACACACAAAATACAAAATTTTCCTCTTTATAATATTAGTGTAGATGTAGATAGAACTAATTTGTAAGTAAATCTTAGATTATAATGTGATAGTGTGCTATATCTATATATATAAAAACAAGAACTGACTGACTGACGATCAACGCACAGCCTAAACCGCTGGGTCTAGAACCATGAAATTTCGCACAAATGCTCCTTATATCACGTAGGCGACCAATAAGAAGGGATTTTTGAAAATTCAGCTCCTAAGGGGGTAAACAAGGGTTGCAAAGTTTGTATGGGACAACGTGATTCCTTGGTCCGATCTTCTTCAAATTTGGCATGAAACATCTTTAACTGAATTAACGGGAGAAGTGTTTTGTATTTTATTGAAATTTATCTTTTAACATGGTTAAAATGGGGTTGTAAAATATTTTAGGGGTGATTTGCCTCATAGTTCATATAAATACTCTGTAGTCGGTACTTTTTTATTTTTTTTTGACACATTGACATGTTTGACAGCTCAATTTGATTTAAAAAAGTTGGTCGCAATTTTTGATAAATGTCAAAATAATCTTTGTTTTTTTTTTTTTTTAAGATTGGACTTGAGACTGGCGTATCGCCATTTTTTACTGATTTAATTTGTATCTATTTATTTTACTGGAGACTGGCAAAATCGTTAATAAACGGAGGGCCATTCATTAAAAGAAGAAGAAGAAAATAATCTAATAATAATTTTATTAAAATTGCATATTTTATTGATTTTTGCCCTTCAATAAGCGGAATTGCCTTCATATTTTGTATGTCAAAATAAATTTGTGAGAATGAAAACCTGTACATGGCTGGCTACGAATCATGAAAAAACAGTTCTAGGTAAGGTGTACACGGTTTATTCGAATAATACAGAGTATTATAATACAAACGATCAGAGGCGTTATAGATGAACATTTAGCAGATGAAATCTACAGTAAATGTCTGGTCACAATGAGAAATTGTATTAGTACGGGTTGCCGCAGCCTCAAAAGTCTGAAGACCTACACAATCCAGAAATACGAGAAAGAAAGAAGTTAAGATATCAATTCCTTAGCAAAAGCAGAGCATGCTCTCTAAACAAATTAACAAAGACATTAGGTATCAATTTTACAAAAATATAGATTTACTTCGCTCAAAGTAAATATGTATTTTGATTTATTTAGTCAGAATTATATCTATATGTACCTACATATAAAAACAGTACTGTAAAGTGCCAGCGGGCGGCCACACCTGCAGAAGACTACAGACGACGGTAGATGGAACAAATGAATTCTAAAGCGGGCATCACGACTTGGTCTACCCGCCAGATGGACCGAGGACTTAGAAGAGGTATTTCAGGAATCGTGATAGGTAGCTAGAGAGCTGAAATTTAAGATGATATATTTCTGTAGCCACTATGACAACAAATACTAACGTCAGAAAAAGGAGGGGATTAAGGGGGCTCCCATCCAACCAACGTGATGTTTTGCTGTTTTTTTGGTACAGAACCCTCTGTGCGGGATTCCGCTTCGCACTTAAGATGGCAGACAAGCTTACGGTCCACCTAATGACTGGTTTCTGTAGCGGACTAATTCGCATAATAAACGTTCAGTGGCGCACTACATGTCGACCCATATTTCCCTTGGCACTACCACTAGAGTCACGGGAAAGTAAAATATCCCGTAACCCTACTGATAGTGCTAAGGGTAATTGTACCTACCTACTTTTACCTTGACACTACCCTTTGCCAGCAGTAGTAGTATAGTGTTTTAGTAGTGTCCGTATGAATTAAGGCCACCTCGCCTTTTTCGAGACTATGTAGGTATGTATAGTAAGTTCAATTCATCTGTGCGCGCGGCACTATGTGTGGGTAAGCCTCGTCTACACACAGTGACTTCGTGTGCGTGACATGAGGTACAGTAAAGTACAAAATACGAAAACACTTGTTTAACTAAAATAAAAACTCAATGGGTGAAATGTATGTTATACATATTAACTAGCTGACCCGCGCAACTTCGTTTGCGCCACTTAAGAGAGAGTATTACCCGTTCCCGTCGCATTTACTCCCGTCGCGTTGCGTTTATTCCCGTAGCGTCTCGTCGTTAATATTTCCCCCGTTTTTGAAACATTTACTATTACTGCTCCGCTCCTATTCGTTGTAGCGTGATGCTATATAGCCTATGACACTCCACAATAACGTAGCTTTCTATTGGTGAAAGAATTTTTAAAATCGGTTCAGTAGATCCCGAGATTACCCCTTACAATTTAACAAACACACAAACTTTACCTCTTTATAATATTAGTATAGATAATAGAGAGTATATCACCCGTTCCCGTCGCATTTTTGAATTCATTTGTAACAAAAAATGTGATAAATGAAGAACCGCTCGTCCGATTTTGTGCAAACTTCACATAAACCATCTACTAAATAGTCCGAACAAAGCCTAAACATTTGATTTGGATAGGTGAGCCCGTTCTTGAGTTATAAAATTACAACGAAAAGTGGCATTGATTTTTATATATATAGATATGTATTGCTGTTTGAAGAATAAAATTGAGTAATTTTAGGATTCGCTGCTCTCTCCAAAGTTAAATTATAAATTCAATCAAAATGTCGATAGTATTCTTCTTCTATGGCGTGTCGACAAGTATAACGCCACATCTCTTCATCAATTTGACTTAAACTTCGTTTATTAATTTCATTATTTCCATCACATTTTGTTCGATTTTATGCGAAGCATTATAATTTGTTTAAATTCCCCATACATTTTCTATTGGGTTTAGTTCAGGATGATACTGTGGTAGCCGAAGAACTTTTAAGCCATATGGCTGAAGTATGTCATTAATCTTATAACAAACTAGCTGACACATAATGTGTGCGAAAAGCGTGTGAAACTGCCCTGCCCTCTCCCAAAGGTACAGCGCAATATATCGGGAACAAAAGTATCCTAGAACCTTCCTCGGATCATAAGCTCAGATTGTACCAAGTTTCATTTAAATCAATTCATAATCAGGATACAGACAGACAGACATGAAAATTTCTAGTTACATTTTCAGCTTCAGTATCGATTAGAGAACGCCCTACAATTAAAATTTTCAAATTATCTTCCATTCACAGACTCTCGACCCTCAACAGTTTTTTGTAGATGTATAGATATGGTTTCTTTTTATTTTTTAAATCAAGTCATACAGTTCAATTTTTGTCATATTTCAGTAGGTATAAGCAATGTTTTTTTCTGTCGACCATCTCTGCATTTCTATTTTTTTTGCATTAGAATTTGGAGCTCTATCATTTATGACTTTTCTGTAGGCCTTTATAAGTAACACAGTTCTACCATACATTATTTTGTTATGCCTCGAAGGGTTTAGGCAGCGTTTTCGTTAAAAGCTCCCAGACACCTTATTTTTTTCCGACATCTCCAACTAATATCATTATATTTTAGTCAATGTATACAAAAACTCAACAAATTATATACGTTAACCTTTCTCAAGAATAATTGATGATCTCAGCATGAAAATCCATGCAGTAGTTTTTAAGTTTATCGTGAACAGACAGACGCGGCGGGGACTTTGTTTTATTATTAGTGGTAACAAATATTAATTTCATCGAATTGACACATAAAAAATATTTACCTGACTTCTTAAACATTTTCTCCGTGAAGAATTAGACATTTTCTTTAACGACTGTACCCATGGTATTATCACTAAGAACACTATGTAATGAATTATAATATGACCAAGTTACACAGGATCTCAACGTTGCAGTTACATTGAGACTTGTCATGATATTTGATTTCGTTTCATTATAACGTAAGAGTTGCCTGCAAACGTGGTAGATGGCGCTGTATGCTTCTTGTATAAATATGATGTTTATTTCGCGGCCACACAGAGCGTTTCCTGCAAAGACTGCTTGGCACCGCTGGTGTCGTCAATAAGTCGAGTTACGTCTCTACTTCATAATATAAAAATGTACTCTGTGAAGACGGCCGCATCACTGCCACACAAATTAAAGCTGTATAATTACTAGCGCACGCACACATAGCGCCGCGCGCACTGATGAGTTGAATTATCTATATCTATGTACGTATGAATGTATGTCCATTTCTTGGTCACGTCCTACATCCTAAACGACTTGACGGATTTTTTAGTAGATGTAACAGTAACAGTAACGATTTAGAAGACAAGCATAAAAGATCTAGGCCAATTTTTAGGGTTTCGTAGCCAAATGGCAAAAACGGAACCCTTATAGATTCGTCATGTCTGTCTGTCTGTCTGTCTGTCTGTCTGTCTGTCCGTCCGTGTGTCACAGCCATTTTTCTCCGAAACTATAAGGCCTATGCTATTGAAACTTGGTAACTAGATGTATTCTGTGAACCGCATTAAGATTCTTATATAAAACTGGAAAAAAAGTAGTGAATTTTGGGGGTCCTCATACTCAGAACTGAAACTCAACTAACATCATTTTTTTCTAAAATGAATAGTTTGCGCAAGAGACACTTCCAAAGTCGAAAATGTGTGTCCCCCCCCCTCTAACTTCTAAACTAAGAGAATGATAAATCTAAAAAAATTATATGATGTACATTGCCATAAAAACTACCAACGAAAATTAGTTCGAACGAGATAGAGCTTGTAGTTTTTTTTAAATACGTCATTAACCGCAATTTTAGTTACAAAAATCACTACCACTGCGAACGTGTTAAAACATCAATCAAAGTTACAACAAACTATAAGAACTTTTATATTATGTTACTTGCTGCTACGAAACCCTTCATGGGCGAGTCCAACTCGCACTTGGCCGGTTTATTTGGAATTTGTAGGCCAATAGATAAAAAGTTATTCATTATGTCAGAGGCTCTGCTACAGATACAGATATCGCAATCATACCATCTGGATCAAGGAGTTTCTTGAATCTCTTAACGAAGCTGATATTTTAATGTATTTTTTTGTATCATTTAGTAGGCATTACGTAGGGTAACTACTAACGATCTCCGTTCTATCCTACTGGAATTCAAGAAGTTACAAAGAGTTTAATTTGGCTCCTCAATCTTCAAATTAGGTTCGCTTACAAAATTACAATAACCATTTTAATGAAAACCCATTTTGTGATAACTAATCTAATATGTGCCAAAATAATACAACGGGAATATACGCGACAGGAAACCACGCGATAAGAATAGAAGCGACGGGGAACCTTTATATTTTTGTCTCTTACGCAAACCAAGTTGCGCGGGTCAGCTAGTACTATATATATAACACATTCGACATCCACCTTGACCCTACTTCTACTATCTAGAGCTACAGTAAGGTTCAGAGAATTTTCGCCAGAACTGAGCGATTCAAAAGATCATTCCTCTGTCGAGCTATAAAAACTTGAAACGACCTGCCCGCGCACTTATCTCCCTCTCATTACAACCCCGGGTTCTTCAACCGGAGCGTGAAGAGGCACATCACAGGGCCGCCAACCTGAGGACCACTGTCAGAATTTGTACGGACTGTGAGAGTGGCTCCCAATCGCTAGATGCGTCGTGACTTTCCATCAAGCTGGCGACGACGGCCAATTTTGCGAGCTAAATATAAAAAAAACGGTTATCTGTAAAGTCGGTTTACTGACGATAGTTGAACGTGGTCACGTTTCAACTATCGTCAGTAAACCGACTCAAAAACATATGCTTTTTGGTTAATAAAATTTTAATATCGTGAGTTAGAACGTAATACATTTACTATGGAATAACACATCAATTGATTATAGCGACATCTGTTGAAAACATTTGTACTAAAATAAATGGAACGCCACAGAGCGAGGTAACGCCGCATAGGTACGTCATATTTTTTCGTGCGTGCAGCCGGCTCCATCGAATTATAAGACGTTGTCACGTCAATAAAATAATAACCCGCATAAATGCAATCAACGCCTTCATTACATAAACATATTACCCAGAATGAATAGATTACGGTGTAATTCTTTAATTCGTGTGGTGACGCTAAACGTTTTCGATTGTAAGCGATCAACATGGAACGGATTACAATGCGAAGCCGTTTAATATCCTAATAGGGTGGTTAGTGGTCGAAATAGACTGATAATGTTCGCTTTGGTTAATAGACGAGGTACGTATAACTTCCGTGTTCGAGTCCAACTCGCACTTGGCCGGTTATTACGATCGAGACGTAACGGGAGTTTGCAGATGAGTACGTACCTGAAACAATTCAAAAATACAATTTAGCAACATAATGAAATACTTATTATTACGGTTTTTTTTCATAAACTAGCTGTTCCCCGCGGCTTCGACCGCGTAGAAGTCGTTATCGCGTAAGCGTCGTTATATCGTAAAATCATAATCCTCATTTTGCGCAGTCGGTTAAAAAGTAGCCTATGTCCTTCCCAGGGCCTCGAACTATCTCTATACCAAATTTCATCTCAATCGCTCCAGCCATTTAGGCGTGAAATACGCCTTCAGGCCTAAATGTGGACAGCATTTCGCATTTATAATATTAGTAGGGATATGTATTAAAAGTATCGGACTCTAGTCGGGACGCTAGGTGAGTGTTTCAAGCTTGAAAGAGTTAGTTACTCACAAACATCCATACATACGAAATTTCGCATTTATAACATTAGTAAGGACAGTAATATAAGCACTATTTACGTGTAAAATGACCCCATTATTTATATTTATTTCCACAGGTTTGCTGCATTTATGACTCCATTTTCAGTACAGCTAATAATACCACGATCCCGTAGCGCAATATCGCGACAGAGCAATTACGCTGAGTGTGTTTCCCCGAAGGATTTAACAGGGGAATGAATGCACGCATCTAATGCAACTGTTCGGATTTCGCATAAAGCGCTGAATAGGCTGCAGTGTTTACGCTGCAACGTTGCAGAGCAGCACAGAGCCACAGACAATACAATCTATCAGACAACGCTTTCGTGAACTCCCCTATGAGAACGTAGTTGCTAAATATTGGTGTGAGGAGAGGTTGACTATTTTTTTTATAAACTTGAGGCAAATCCTACATGGATGCTATGCCGGATCCCTACCGACTAAAAACCACACGTATCCCACCTAACAGCCTGCGGTTGGGAGGTTGACTAGTTACTATAGGCTCCTTCAAGGTTCCCCTCCCACCAAGGCGCAGAGTTTGGCACACCGCAGGAAGTTTTTAGTGGGTGCGAGCCCCACACTCGCCTGGACGTCCCCGCGTCTGGGTAGTGCCAGAGGACATTTTATACCTGCGAGAAAAAAAAAAAAAAAAAAAAAAAAGGCTCCTTCAAGGTCCTGACAATCACAGTCGTAAAAGTTAATATTACGCCTGATTAGATGACAGAGCGAGACAGAAAGAGGCGGACCAGCCGGTATGGTGGTCTCAGTATTTAACGTAGGTGAGCGCATAACCCCTGTTAAGCGTTGTCTATTAGGTTGTATAGTCTGTGCTGAGTCGCGAATGCACTGAAATGATTACGGCTTGCATCGCTTATTTCCGTATTTCGACTATCTCTCTGTATTTG